>CP124710.1:24269000-25547500 GCA_031232105.1 Capsicum rhomboideum
CTAGTGCTAGCTGCTAACGTCTCATCAACAAGGAGATATTACGTGTCACTACTTTCATTAAAGCACAAGACATATAAGTAGTTCAGGTCCCGTTAAAAGAGATATTCTGCCACAGCTTCCTGATTTTGTTGATGCTTCTTATTCAAACTTATTAACAGTTTTCCCAGTTCCAAAAAGAAGATCCTCTGAACTTTACTAATTTATCACACTAACAACATAAAAGCAACATTTTCATTATAAGGACGACCATTTCAAGGTACTTACTGGATCCTTGAACTGTCTGTTCACTTGTTCAATTATATCTTTCATGCCTTCAAGTTTGCCTAGGATCGCATCCTCACCAAATTCAGTTTCGACACCAAAGATACGACTCATCTGCAATAGCTATGTAATTTTTTAGTAAATTCAAGCTGGCAAATGAAGATGTATTATCTTTGTTGGAACATTCCAATTGATTTTTCCCTTGTAAAAGTAGCAACCTCCCCACCCCCACCCCTGTTCCCAAATCATCATATTAGAAGCTCAAAGGGGGAGAAGTAGAAAAAGATGTTTTTTCAGGCAGTGGGAGGGATTTACCTGACTTATAACACCGCCAAATTTATTCCTCAAACTCATCACTTTGGCAAGCCCCTTCTCTAGTGTTGATGGGAATTGTAATAACCGTAGAGTATGTCCAGTTGGGGCTGTATCAAACACTATGACAGAGTAGTCCATTGTTTGCACCAATCTAGAAAGAAACAGATACAAATGAACTTTAGTCTTAACTGATAAAGACAACACACCAGAAATATTAGCAAAAGCTCAGCACAGTTCATGGCCTCTAGAGAATCTACAAAATAGTGACACTAACATAACATTTAAGCACTAAAAATGGACCATAAGTAAATGAATGTTGGGAATCGTACATGCTAAAAGCATCTATAGTGATAAATGTTCTGGAACCACTGAAAAATACATAAATAATTTGAAATCCTAGTTCGGACTTAGTGCAATTCCAAAGCTCTTTAAATACTATAAATTACTCACTCCCCCCCACCCCAAAACCAAAAAAAAAAAAAAAAAAAAAAAAAAAAAAGACCTTCATCTCCTAGGACCTTAATAGCTTTATTCACCTGATAAGCAAGTGAAAGACAGTTTGATCCCCAAATACCATTAAGAAACAAGACAAGAGATACAGTAACCAAGAAATTTGAAGCATCCAATTTGCTACTAATACTTGCTTGTCCCTCATATTTTGAATTTCATCTGGGAATTTTAAATACATTCTGTCTTATCTGGAACATGAAAGGGAAACATCTAATGCCAGTTCAAAAGAGATTAGTAATCGAGTTTACTTTTGGGAGTCTAGTAGAAGTCCGGATGCTGAAATATAGGCATGAAGTTGGATTAAAACAGGAAAAAAGAATATATTGGGAAATGAAAGAAACATAATAGAGTGAAACTGCAGGATCACAGGATGTTAATGACCACTGACCAGTTGACGTAAAACGGTGGCAAGGGTATCTTAATATGATCAACGTGGAAGATGATTGTTCATGATCAAGAGTAGATAAAAAATATACTAGAATCCCCAATAAAAAGATTAATACTGACAAAAATATAGCATATTAAGAATCAGTTTCACATCCCTTAGGTAGGAAATGCTTAGGGTTGTATAACACAAACCAAGGGAATTGCAACAGAAGCATTATCCAGAAGTTGCATCTTATTATCAGTTACCCGCAAGTCCTATTTTACTATTTCATAGTAAATTCGCAATACAAGTATAGGTTAGTGCACCCTCATCAGAAAGATTCAATAGCCTGTTCGCTGCTGCAGTTACAGATGATGATCTTTTCTCTTGTGAACCTGGCCATGTACTCTCTGACCATTTATTCTTAACACTGTTTGTCATATCAAGACTTCGAACACCGACATGTCAAATTTTACTAACAATTTCCTGTTAAATCGTAAGCTTTTCTTTGACATACCAACTTCAATACTTCACGTCATTATCCCCCACCCAGCAAGTACAAACTAGACGGACTTATGAGACTTATTATGGGAAGGGAATGCAGGAAAAAAAAAAAAGAAAAAGAAAAATGGACTTGGTTAAAAATGTCAGAAGTAGAAGCATCGAGAAAAAGGGGGACTAAGTATCAAGAACTTGGGGTTGCAATACAAGAGTTTATTATGCAAGTAGTGAAGGTTCAACAATGATCAAGATTGTGCAAGGTGGTTATTAAGATGAATTGTTGTAATTGCAGATTAATGGTGCACTAATCCAGTCACAGGATCACATTGGATTACTCTCCATTGGCAGATATCAGCGGAGCTCAGAATATGGTGAAACTGAAGGAGCTGGCAAAAGAAAACTAGATAATGACAGTACGGTGGATAGAGAATACCCCTTTGAACAGTTTCAAAAAAGAATACCCCTTTGAAGAAAATATTTCGGGATTTACATGTTAAGGAGAAATATTAGTTTCCTTAATTCTGCAATTGTAGTCTCCTTAACACAGCAGCTCTGGAATAGGTTCTCGAAATCTAATGCAGTTGGCTAGTACATGTGGCATGTCTTCCGCAATACAATCTGCAGAAGAGGGGTTTCATCATGGGTAAAAGATGTTATTTGTGTCAACAAACAACTTGTTCTTGTAGTATAATTATGTGGTGTTCAGTGGGTCATGTCAAGTACCTTGAAGGAAGCTATGATCAGTCGGCAATGGCAGAACTTACTACGACATCTCAAAACCCTCTGGATTTCTACAACTATATGAGCAAATTATGGACAGCTTGGAAGGAGAGGAACTACAGATAATATGAAGCTAGAGGCACTTTAAAGCTAGAGATGTAGGTGCTCATGATCATTTCCTTTTGGATATAATATGAAAAATGTATTCACTGACTCTCTCCATAGTCAAAGTAGCTTAAGTCCTATATTTTTGTGAAGATAAAGAACTTTCTTGGTGATGGTAATTTGTGAATAGAATTACATCACATAACAAACATTAACACATTATCTTCTATAAGTTTATCTTTCATCAACTATCAACTATTAGAAACCCTCACTTCAGCAGGTTTCTATATCTTTCAAAGGCTGATTTTTTTTTTTTCATTTAACAATGAAAATATTTAACCGAGAAAGCCAAGGGCCAGTTGATGCACAGTTTGAAACTTGCTCCACTTCCTCAACCTCGAATGGGCGTTGCAGCATTTCCTTCTCAATCATATTAATATTATGAAAGACAATACCATCTAATGGTAGTATTCAATACTCATTTTCCTTATATAAAGATCACTTGTATTTATGTTATATCTTCACGACTTCATTTTCATGTTCCAAAACTTTTTGATAATTTCTTTTTAAATTAAATAATGCTTTTTAAATTAAATTATGCTTTATGTGACAATTGGTCATTTGGAGGAAATTGGTGTTATTATGTCCCTCTTTAAGCCATTTAATATGAGATTTCTTTTCCTAGGCAATGAGCATTCCTCTGAACTTCTCTTTTTATTTCTTCACCCACAAGCTCCTCATCTTCAAAAGATGATCTAAGTTGGACTTTCCTTTCTTTCTTTTTTTTTTTTTTTTTCTTTTTTGAAAAAGGTAACTTAGTTGGACTTTCCTTTCAAAGAATTCAATTCATACATGAGATTAGCAACTTTAGCATCCTCCCCGTCATACACCTACCAATTTTTTTTGTGTATATAAATCATCAGCACTAAGGCTGGTATCCAAAAATTTACAGCAATGAAACTACATCCAAAAGAGAAAAATCAAAGACTATCCCTAAATCCTATCTCATCTTATAAGGATCTTAGGATGCTGAACTGCACAAATAACAAAAACTTGGAATGCAATTCATTTTAATCCTTTGTATTGAGCTACTGTTGCCTTCAAAACACCTAGAGTTTCTCTCCTTCCAAATGGTCGACCATATTATTGCTGGACAATTCTCTATCTATCTTTGTTTGTGCTGCCTCCACCTTCAGTATTCCAGATTATTAGAGCCTGTCCTGTTCTTTCAGGCATAGTCCACCTTATGCCTCTGAAGATGGTAAACAGATACCATAGCTAGCTAACCACTTACAATGAAGAAACATATGCTTGATTGACTCTGCATTTTGTTCACAAAAGTAGCATCTTGGACACATATGTTTCCCACTCTTCATGAGATTCTTGAGTTAGAACAACTTCTTTCACAACCAGCCAAGTGAAAATAGCCACTTTATAAGGAATTTTGATTTTCCAGATAAGCTTCCAAGGCATACACCTATCAATTTCAAATCTTGGATCCTTCTTTTTAGCTTAAAGGGAAATTTAAAGCTCGGTCCCCATTTATAGCATAGCCGTCCCACCAGTCATCAATTCGTTGAAACCGTCTTTCTTAAGTCAAAAACGTTTGCACGAAAGGATGATAACCCTATTCATTCTGCCACTATTTTGGTGAAAGAGGACATTTTATGGTACAGACTTTTGACAATGACAACTGGATATAATCAAAAAAATTCTCTAGCCAATTGCTAAATATAATTTACCGATGCGTAATGTCGTTCCTATACTAATCCAAGTAGAGATTGCACCTACGAGTGCCGAATCAATGACATTAACAACTTTGTATGAACCCAAAAAAGTCTTTGGTTACATCTCCCACATTTTGCCAACTATTCCTTTCTTTGACGAATCTGCTAGCAAGGGAATACCCTGCAATCACGCATTAAACTATCATTGTTGCCTAATTCATATTTTTCCCCTATAGAACTTGTATACTATTCTACATTCCCTGTATATTTAGATAATGCCCATTCAGAATCTTCTTTAATCACTCTGAAGTAACAAAATAAAACTTGTGACGTCAGTACCTCCTCGAGAACGTAAATTACCTTTTTATCCCATTAAAATCAATAAGTCATCTGACCAGGAGAGGCCTATCCATATGAAGGGGAGACTTGGAGTAACTGGTAAAGTTGCTGCTATATAAACAGGAGTTCACGGATTCAAGTCTTAGAAACAGCCTCTAGCAGAAATGCAAGGTAAGGCTGCGTACAATAGATCCTTGTGGTCCGGCCCTTCGCTGGACCTACACATAGCGGGAGCTTTAGTGCACCGGGCTGTCCTAAAATCAATAAACCATCTACGACCCCTCTAGAACCCAGAGAGGCCTATCCAACTACCTACTTTTGCATACACTATGAGTCACCTGAATTACTTTCGTCTTTTCTAGACTAGTTACCTGCAAGCGACCATATGTGACCATTTTTTTTATTGCTCTTTTAACAATCCCTCATTTAGGGATCATTTAGACCACTAGCATTCCACGTAATAATTATTAAAAGCGTACTGGTACAATATTATCATGCATCTTTCCCTCCCCCTTCTTCCATTTCCTAGTTTTCTACCATAGTTCACAGTTGAAACAAGGCGACTAGCTCCAAATCTTTCTTACCTTTCTGATACGGAATCAACATTCCTTTTAACATGGCTTACCATCCTCACTCGGCCTTTACCTCAATTCTGAACAAATAATCTACTGTTTCCCTCTCAAAGCTCGTAAAGGGAATCTCCGAACTGCACATAATGTCTATACAAAAATCCTAACTGCATCTAGATGTATACGTGAATCTGTACAAACAAACACAGGTTTAGAGATTTCTTTTTTTTAGCCAAATTGTGAGTATCTGTCTTTCTATATGTTACAATTAAGAGGAGAACGGCTCTAACTGCATAATCTAAAAAGAGGATGTATGGTTTTTAGCTGGTGTTGCTTATGCAAACTATATGGAGAACATGAGAACCACCTAGTATTGCATTGATTTCGCTTTGGAGTTGCAGAGATTGGTCTATGCAGTATTCAGTTTAAAGTGGGTGCAGAATTCCATCAAATATATTGAAGTTGTGGAAGTATTACCAAGTTCTGTTGCGACGATGCTTATGCCTTACAAATTAAGAAAATTGGAATCTGGAAAAAGAAGTGACTGATGACGACTCCTTTTGTAATTTCTGGGTCATTTTTAATAATTGTGGTGTCAGAGCTAGCTTGCGCTCACCGCGACTACTTCCATGGGTTACCTGCTATCTCCTACCAGCACAGGTACCAAGTAACTTTGCCCATCAAGGTTTGGACAGATGGGAAGAAATCAACTAGTGTTTTTGCCTCCGCTAGAATTTGAAACTGAGACCTATGGTTCTCAACCCACTTCACTGACCTCTAGGTCACACCCTTGAGTACAATTTTAGGGGTAGACAGAAAGGAAAAGGAGAGTCTTTGAGCATATCAAGAGTCCTACGTTGAAGGTTAAAGGCTCTCCTATGTTTCGAATTATCTACATGCATAATCCTTTGGTTAGATTTTTGGGAAGTTTGATTTATTCATAGGTTAATGCCCTAAAATTTGAAGAAGTAGAAGCAACAGCAGAATTAGCTCCGCAGCCACAATTTTACACCTCATTAATTTGTAGGTGATATCTAATGCCCTATCTCTCATTCTGAAGAGCACGCCAAAAACTCTACACAGTACTTGAAACGGGCATCTTTTTACCGCCACCTGTTATTTCTCTTGCAATCTAGCTAAGCAAGGGAGAATGATTATGCAAGAATAGTCTATATTCTAGTTCATCCCTTGAAATTTAGAGTTAAATAGCTTAGCATATATAACTAGTTTAGTTATTGATACATAATGTAGCTAAATTCCTGAATTCCTAAAGTCAGTAGATGCTGCAATAACCACCAAGAAAAAAGAACCCGATCTTTCAAAATCGTAACAACTTATGAACAAGTTCAACTACCAATTCTAATAATTGCGGTCATCCTCTTCAAGTTACTTGATGTGCTTGCCATATAAAATATCTCCCAGATACAAAAGGCCAAGGAATCATTCAAGTCATAGTTACTAAGGTCCTGCCTTACCTAAAATCTAATGCAATAACTGGATTTAATATTATGAATTTGACAACTTTTCCATTCACTGTATGTAGTGAACAAAAGCATCCCAAGAACTCCTTGAAGTACATTTCATTATGACATACCTATTAAAGAGAAAATAACATTGTTAGAGACTCAAAGAAATCAGTAAGCCCGAAGAAGATTTGGAATACAGTACCTGCTTGTGTGTGCTGGGTTGTATGGAAGGAAAGAAATGGCAGATGTTTGAAGGGAAAGCACACACCGTACAAAAGCTCAAATAGAGATGTAAGTGATTTTTGGGTTTTTGGTGCAATCTTCAGGATGTAAAGAATGAAGAATGAATGCTAGATTTTATAGATACTTTACAAGAAATAGGTTTTTGTACAGCGGAATCCTCTCTTTTTGATTTTGATTTGTTACGAGGGATTCCTAGCCAGGAATTTCTTTGTGCCGGTTGCTTTGTGCTATAATATAATGCAGGGATTCCTAGCCAGCAACTTCTTAGTGCCAGTTTCTTTGTGCTATAATATAATGCTTACTTACCTTCTCAAAAAAAACATCCAAAGAACCCTTTGTCATCCCATATCATACAATAGACAAACCCCATCTCGTTTATCCTTATATAATCCAATACTAATCCTTATTACTCAGGAATCAACAAGACTTATGTAAGTACAGAGATTTAACACTTGATATTGGAAGTTCATAAACCATCTTATTCTTTTGGGAGCAGCAGTCATATATGGGATTTAGCTGTCATGGAGAAACATCACTTACTTGAGCATCTCAGCGAAACTCATAGCTTCATCAATTCCAGGAATTGCATTTGCCAAATCAGACAGAAAATCATCCATTCCGTCTGATCCAATTGTATCGTCATTCTCCACGGTTGGATCAACTTCCTAAAGAACATAATTTCAGTCATAAAATCTGACGATAACAGCATACCTGAACAAAATTGGCCTTAAATTCAGAATGGCAAAACATTTGATGATCATAGAGTAGATATCAGCCTTTGAGTACAGTATATTAAGACCTGCAACAACTAGGTCTCATTCCCAAACTAGTGGAGTCAAAAGTATGAATTCTCAGTAACCATTAAACACCATTCTGCCCTTCCCATTCCAATAATCAACAATTTGTTTTTCAGGACAAATTAGTGGTCCTGTAAAACTAGGAGTTCTCTAAAATCTCACAGTTATACCTACTCTTTGACTTACTAGCATACACAAGCATATAGACATAAAAGTTTAAGTAAAAGTCAGAGTGTCATAATTCAACAACAACATACCAAGTATACTCCTACAAGTGGGATCTGGCAAGAGTGGTGTGTATGCAGCCTTAACCCTATTTTGTGAAGGTAGAGAGGTTATTTCCGATAGACCCTCAGCTCAAGTAAAACATATCAAAATCAAATACGAAAAGGAAATATAGTAGTGAAAAAGTCATACTTAAAATAAAGAATGAAGAAGAAACCAACAGCAACAATAAATAATACGCTAATGGAAGCAAAGGACGGGTGTGAAGGAAACAACATGCAATAACAAATTAAAGACTTAGATAGTTAAAAAGAAATAATAATAAAGCTGAAAAAAGAAACTATACAAGTCTCGACTACCTACTAATTCTCGACCTCCGGATCCTCCTATCTAGAATCATGTCATCGATAAGCAATAGCTATGTCATGTCTTATTTAATCACCTCTCCTTAATACTTACTCGCCCTACCTCTACTTCTCCTCACACCCACAATAGTAACAATGAATGGCATTTACAGCTAATGAAAGGCGTACCATGGCGTACAAATTGGTGAATCCATTGACAAGAGTAGGGGCCTTTGTGAAGCGTTGTTGAAAGGCATCACTGAGATTATGAGCAGGATCAGTAGATATGATGAGAACTGATGATCGAACCTGAGAAAGAAGGATACCCAATGTGGAACTGCATGTTGTTTTTCCAACCCCACCTTTCCCACCTACAAATACCCACTTCAACGTATCCTGTTCCACCACATTTTTTACTGTTCCTTGCGGTAAATCTTCATTACTTGAACCCATCGATATATTTATTTATTCTCTCCCCCTATTTATTGTACGTCACAATTTGTTGCGAGCAAAGATATTAATATCGAGGAAGGCCTTTTTGTTACGCTATTAATATATGGTCTGCTTTCTAATGCCCTTTTTTGGTTTAGAACCCAACCATGTAATCGAAACAGGAGAAATCCAGAAAAATTCGGAGAGGGGAAACTCAGAAGAGGTCTTAATGTTGGCCAGTAGATCCTATACAGAAAGTTGTTCATGCTTTAGTTTGATCATTGATCAATCTACGACTCATTTGTTTCAATTTCTTCTACCTTTTAAAACTTGTTTAATATGTCAATTATTTTGAGAAGTAATTTTTATCAAAATATTTTTGAAGAGAAGTAATTTGTGTTTCAATTTGTTCCTTTGAGAGCTCTTTTTTTTTTTTTCTTTTTTGATATAAAATTATGTTTGATCAATTTTTTGAGAAAGTTTTTTCGAGTATATGAAAATAGATAAATATCATAGCATACTTTCCTATTAGAATTGTTTATTGGAGAGAAATTATTTTTATTTCTTTATTATACAAAAATTTGGAATTATGTGAAAATTATTAGTAATTCTTATTTTTTTGTAGCAATACTTTTGTTATTTCATAGAGGAGACTAGGGGTGTACAGACCAAACCGTCAAGTCAAATCGAACCGACGAATCAAACCAAACCAAGAAAAAAAACCCGATGTGGTTTGGTTTGGTTGGTTTAGAGTTAGAAAAAAACCCGACCATTCTTGGTTTGGTTTGGTATTAACCAAAAAAAAGTCAAACCGAACTCAAACCAAACCGATATAATTTTAACTTTTTAGACATAAAAAATATTAATTATAATCTACTTTCTAAATACATTTTAAATTAGTTTTATTAATTTTCAATATTTAAAAAGTTGATGTAGATATATTTTCAGATTTGGACTTTAAGTTGTAATATTTATCCATTAATAGATAACTAAATGATCCAAAACCCAATATAACTTAAAACCTAAAATTTTTCACTCTTCGGACAATTTTCATCTTACTTTTTAGTTTTCAAAGAGTTCTCCACTCCTCGTTTTTCATAATTGTGCTTTTCCACTAGCACATCAGTGAAAACATATTTGATCTCGTCTACAATCACAATATAATTGTTAAAATTCAAGATTATAAAAAAACCGAGAAAAATCAAAAAAAAACAAAAAAACTTAAAGAACCGACTAAAACTTAAATCGAAAAAAATGATTTTATGTTGGTTTGATTGGGTTTATAGATTTAATAAAACGACATGATTAGTTTGGTTTTTTAAAAATAAGAAACCAAACCAACCCGACCTATGTACACCCCTAGAGGAGACCCCTTATGAGAAAAATGAGGTGAGAAGACATTTTAAGTCTTCAATTATTTAAAAGGGACAAGTGGGTCCAATATTAGAAGGGGTTCAAATTTCAAATTCTTCAAACAACAGTACACAGTTGTCGAACAACTGCATTAGTTGTTGGTTGTCCCAACAACTATTCAATTGTCCAACAATTGCACACAGTTGTCAAAAAACTATAATAGTTGTTGAGATAATTTCTATAATTGTTGGGGTAAAAGTGTAAAAGTAAAAAGTTTGAGGACTGCTGAAAAAAATGTATCACTTTTACTCAAATTTTAAAACTTGAAGGAATCCCACTTAATTGACAAACTCATTTGTTGTAACATCCCCAACTTTTGACTAGAATTTGAACCATTCTTGGTACACATATGGGCCCCAAATTGATAATTTTCTAATTGAATATAAGTGTTAAGATCAATTTCCTAGTGTGGTGAGTACTTTTGATGCGAATCATGGTCATAAGAAATATCTAGCCTAAAGTTGAGTTGAGAGCATTACAATCAATTGAGTTTTAGTATATGTTCTTACATGAGTCAACTTCAAACGGGCATTTCTCCTAGAATATAAAGAGTTACCTATCAAATTAAAGGTCGTTGAGTCTTCTTTCCAACGTCACTGACCGTTTGTGAATTTGAATCCTGAACAAAAAAGTTATGAACTTTTCAGCGAGAGTCTGTGATAGGTCCATGGCACTGACCTTAGCATCCACGGTGGAGGAGTGCCACGGAAGGGGTTGCCAATTGCAACCCTCTCCAAATTTTGACGGAAATTTGAGGTCTATTTGGTCTTTTGCTTAATAAAAACCGCCCCCAGTCATCATAAAAAGTTCCCTACTCATTTATTTTATCCTAAATAACGATAACAGCCACCCTCTCATCCTCTCAAAAGTTCAAAAACTCTCAAGCTTCAAGAAGAAGGATCCAGGTTCTAGTTCAAAGTTTTTTTGTAAATTTTATACAAAGGTATGTAGAACTAGGGGTGTGCATTCGATTTTTCAGTTTGATTTTCTATTTTTCGATTTTCAGTTTTGAAAATATGCAACCCAATTTGAACCAAAATAAATTTGATTTGGTTCGATTTTTTCTCTTTTCGGTTTAGTTATTCGGTTATGTCAATAATTAATAACATTATCAAAGTTATATTTGCATGCTTGAAAAAAATAAAAATTACATACAAAGAGAAGTAATAATATTGAATCTCTTAAATATACTTTCTAATATATTTCTTGAGTAAAATTATAAAGAACAATATTTTAAAATATATTAAAAGATGTCCAAACATAAAATATAAATCAAATTATAATGAAAGTTTCAATGGGGGTTAAGCTGAAAGTGGTAAACTCAAACTTTATTCTAAACCTAAACATTATATGTGTGTGTGAGAATATATATATATATATATATATATATATATATATATATATATATATATATATATGAGAAAATAACCTAAAACCCCCTCAATCTTTACCCAAAATTTCAACTACATACTTGAACTTCACGTGGGTCCTATCACCCCCCTGAACTATTTTAAAATGAAATTATTACCTCCCTAAATGATTACGTGGAAAAGTCAGTGTATTTCACTGTCACGATCCCATCCACCGGTTCGCGCGGGCGCCTACCTACACCTACCCCAGATATGAGAACCCTGAATACCCCATCACGTAATCAATACGGAAGTTTAACAATTTTAATAGTAATCTTTACACTTAGTTATCTGAATAGCAATGGAAAACCAACTATAATTATTCAATTTACTCCTTATAAAATTACAATCAATACATTTGATACATAAAAGAAAAGCGAAAAATAAGCAACAACGAATCCCCAGAAACTAGCCTAAACCGGTACAAGAGCACTAGACAAGGAGTAGGGACATCTATGACACAACATCCATGCAAGATCGAGAGGACATGAGCTGTTGGAGAATGATCGCCGTCACTGCTATCGAGACTCCAACTGACCTGGAACATGGCTATATCTCCAGAAGGGGATATAGTAAATGTAGTATCAGTACAAACCACATATACTGGTAGGTATCATCATCCGACCAGGGTTAGAAACAAATAATACTAACAAATAGGAAAGAAACATGACTTAACTTTAATTCCGATTACTAAAGCACATTCATACAAGTATTATTACTTACATTTAGTCTATGAACCACCTAACATTTATCAGTTTTGCGTATCTTTATTCCTGGATAATCCAGTCTATCTTACTAGGTTCTTTCAACTTATGTAACCTTGTCTCTATCCTAACAGCAATAACTCTACAGATTTTACTCCATCATTAACTATCGGGATGCAACAATCAAGACAACTGATAGTATCAATAACTTTACAAGGAAGAAGGCATCACAATACACATCACCTATAACTATATACACAGGGAAACATGAGTTATTCATAATTCGGGACGTACCTTATATTCACACTTGGCTATAATGCCTAATCATAGCCATCAACATAACTAATCCACTCAAGGGACCACAGTATCTCGTCAAATACCCGTTCCACACAAGGAACACTATACCTCATTAACATCACTCGGTCCATGCAAGGAACCACCACCAACATATAAATATAAATGTACATTCAATGCATATGAATGAATGTATGTATGCAATTATGCATAATTTCTCTTCCTTTCTTAACTCATCCACAACATCATATCCGTACCAGCGTGGTTCCCGAACCATCATAACCAATATATCATATCCGTACTAGCGTGGTACCCAAATCATAATAACCAATATATCATATCTGTATCGGCGTGGTACCTGATCCTTCATCACCAAACATCATCAACAATGTGTATGAATATGTAAATACAGTCAATAATTATAAGTAATGCATGAAGGCAAATCGCAAACACCTAATTGAAATCAAATGCAAGCGTCCGCGATCGAAACAAAACTTATAATTAAGGACATGTAATGCCCCATACATTGGGACATCCTTTTAAATTTAAAATGAGCCCATATGACCCTAAGATTGAGTAGAAATTGATTGGGGCTGAGTTCAAAAGTGTTTGGGAGAGTTTAGGAAGTGAAATGGGATCGTGTGTCGCATATGGGAAGGTCGTGCTTTGGCCCCGTGTCGCACAAGCCAGCTCGAGGGGATACTACCTCAGCCTCGTGATGGACTTGCGCTGCACGGGGTATCACCCCGCAATGGGTGTGAGCAGCATGGAGGTGGGATACGAGATGGGGTGTGTGCCGTATCCCCCTGTTTACATAACAAGACTTTAT
Source organism: Capsicum rhomboideum (assembly GCA_031232105.1). Lineage (NCBI taxonomy): Eukaryota > Viridiplantae > Streptophyta > Magnoliopsida > Solanales > Solanaceae > Capsicum > Capsicum rhomboideum. The sequence goes on from CP124710.1 coordinate 24,282,571, forward strand.
TTTATTAGTTATTTTAAGGGCATTGTTGTCATTTCCTTGATTAAAGACCATCCTCCATCCATGCTAAATGAACCTAAACCCTTAAGTATGAGAATATAGTAGTCAAAATTCATTCTTATCATTCCCCAAATCTTTCTTAAGAAGCAAGAGCAACTAGGGTTTCAACTAGAGGTTCAAGTTAAGTGTTCATCAAATCGTTCCATTCAAAAGGTATGTAGAACGACCCTACTCATATTGGATATGAAAATATATTTTCCTAAACTCCTAGTTATGTATAAATTATGGGTTTTTAATATAATTTCAAGAGCATGTTATTATATCTCCATGTATGCCAACAATCATGAAGTAAACAAAGGTTGAGGGTTGTTCTTTTATGATTTACAAAAGGATGAGTTTTGAATTTTTCCATCATCAAATTATTTCGTTACTTATGCAAATGGAATTGGAGAGTATTACTTGAATTTTAAATTGCTCTGTTTCAAAAAAGAATTTTTTTTTTTATATATATATATATATATATATATATATGGGTGTTTGAAAGAGATGAACATGCTTTTTGTATTAGAGAAGTCTAGAATGAAAGATGTGTTGCCTAAACCCTTTTACTAATTTTGAAAGAGAATTCTTATTTGATCTTTAAATTATTTTATGGTCAATGATATACTTTTGAAAGGGCTAAAGAGAAGAAAAGAGATGATGTATGTGACTTGTAAGTCATAGTATGACGATACCAAATAGAGAATGCTCTTAAAGAGAAAGAAATATTTTCAAGAATGATTTTATGAGTTAAGAGGTTAAAGTATGGGCTTAAAGAGAGTTAGATGGTTAACCGAGAAGGCATGAGTTTGAAAGGCTCATTGCCCAAAACCGTGTTTTGCCAATGCGGGGTTGATTATGTCTTGAAATATAGATAATCATTGTGTACTTGCTTCGTGCTTTGGTATACTAGAGAAGAGAGACTCCAATCCTTGCAGAAAACTTTGATGGGGGGCTTGGCTGATGAGTTAAAGCCGGACTCATATAGCTCGTAGCGTAGAGAGATGTCGGATATACCATCTATCTCAGAACTAAAGAAAATAGTGGAGTCTATGTTTTCAAACTCTAATTGAGGATTTTCTTATATTGTGTGATTTGGCTTCAAATGCTATATTATTTTATATAATTTATATCTATCTTTTGGTTGTTCTATACACCAACAAATTCCACGTATTGACCATCTTCGGGCGGCTATATCATTTCATGATGTAGGTTTGAAGACACATTCCCGTGTTACTGTGCAACACTAGCTCCTTTCAGACAACCCAACTTTGGTGAGCCCTCCATCCTTCGGAAGGCAATCTATCTTAGAGTTTCGGTATTTTCTCTTTTGATTATGGTATTTTCGGGGCCTTGTCCCGGCCTAGATAACTTTATTATGTTAGAGGCTTTGTAGACTGGTTTAGTCAGATGTTATTATGTCATTTTCTTTAGAGTTTTGGATTATTGTTTCATTTAAATTAAACAACTTCAATTGGGTTTATTGTATTTCTGTATTTTTTTAGGGCTATGCTTATGATGTTATGCTAAGGGGTCATTTCTGGCCTTCATTGGTTTGGGATGCCCGTCATGGCCAGGGCTTGGGCTTGGGTCATGACAAGACAATCAAGTAATAGCAGTCACTAATCAGAAGTATGCCCGAAGGCCCATTCACCACTTGCTCAATTGAGCATTATCAATTCCAATCATCAATCAAAACATGTCCGAAGATCAATTAATCAGGTATCCATTCAGCAGGGCACATTCTACCAAGATTGATATCTATACTGTAATTCAACATCCTATTTTATCAACCAATCGGTAATTCAGTTACTGTCTAGTAACCCTTTCGTTCAATTCACAACTAAGTTTCAAGAAGCTATTCCCTTTAGCTGATTATCCAACTACTCAGCTCTCTTCAACTTATAATTCTAACTAGGGTTATCCACTTTTACTCATTTTACTTTTGGGCACTTGCAAAACTTAACCTTAGGTTCTTAAGTTATAGCATCACGTCCTCATATTACAATCCATCCTCCTAACTATTTTCTAGCAAGCATGTCTCTTACTTCAAACGTACACAATATCGGTTTCACCCCTTTTTAAGACATTAGAGACTAGTTTACAGATTAGAAGTTCACCTAATTCTTTTATTATTATTCACATTCACATAATAACTCTATAATTTATCAATCAAGTCATACAAACACAAATACCCATCAAGGTATCCCCATAAAAGATAATAACATACAATTAGCTTATTATTACATTACTTTCAATGAACTATCATTCTCACCATATTCCTCCAATTTTCATGCCACAAGTATCACATCAGCTGAGTAAAACAATAATCCATGATAATATTTAAGCCTAACTGGATTTTTAACAATTTAATCCATCCAAACACCGTACCCGAAGGCCTAAGACATGAAATATCCCGATATTACTATCAAAATTAAGTGCATCTAGCCCAATCCACTACAAGTTAACCTCAACCTACCTCGATCGAAGATCTCGAAACAAGCAAGCCGGATTGCTCTTTCCTTTCTTTCATGCGTTCATTAGCCCAAATATCTAGAAATCACACAATTATGAGAGTAATTAAGCAATTACTCTTCGAATAATTAATTTGGGTATTTAGCCCACTAATTCTACCCTCATTTATTCACTAAAACATTATCCAAAAGTCAATTACCCATTAAAAAGTTCTATCATATTCAACCCATCTCTATTAATAGAATTTCAAAGGTAAAGGCTCCATTTTTATCAATTTCATGTTTTAGAATCACCAATTCATGCTAGGAATCGTTAATAAATAATTTGGAAGTGATTCTAGGTGATATTAACCCAACCCATAAGTTTTTCCCAAAATTTTATGAACTTAGGGTTCAAATACCTAAGAATTTCACTATTAAAGATTGTTCTAAGGATTCTAGGATGTTAAAGGATTGCAATACAAAGAAGATGATGAAAGGAACATACCTAAATGAAGAATTTTCACCCCAACCATGAGCAAATTGCCCCTCTAGGGCTTAGAAATGAAATATTTGAGTTTTGGGGATGAAACCCATCAAAATCAGTATTAACTATTGTTTTTTTACTGCTACAGTGATTAAATTACCATTGTACCAGTACCGCTGCAGTGGTAAATTTCTCAGCCCAGACAGTATTCAGTAAAACGGTCATAACTTTTTACTCCAAAGGCAGATTAACAAATGGTCAAATGCATTGGAAAAAAGACTCAAAGATCTTTCATTTGGTGGGTATTTGGCCCCATACTCTTTATATTCTAGGAGTGTAATTACCTCCAGGTCATTTACTTGATTTTCCATATAGTTTTGATGTTTCATGCCTTCCCACATCGCCTACAAGTCATTTATGACTTGCTGGAACCGTCGATTTGGTTTTCAAGCAGTTCATTTGGGTTTTCATCCCATTTCTCCATTTTGGAACTTTTGTTGTTAAGAAATTGGTCTCAGACCAAAACTCCTAGTAAACGACCTCAGATAAGAATTCTAACAGCACCGTTAGCTCCAAAACGTGGATTTTAGGCTAGGGGATCCCTTGGTCCAAGTCTCGAGGCTTTTAGACTAATTTTGGGGTATTGGATAGATTTGATGAAAAATGAAACAATAGGTGTGGGGGCCCACATTTTGTCGAAACGACCTCGGATGGAAATTTAAATGGTTTCGTTGTGTCCAAAATGTCTAATTTGGTATGGTAGCATAGTTTGTTTGCACGCACGGGGTTTTGAATGAATCTTGAGCACCCGATCGAAGTCCATTATGACTTAGCTTTTGTTGGTGTGCAGCATATGGTGCAGGCCTACTTTGTTCTTTGCATTTTTTAGGTTCAGGCCATGATCACGAGCCTTCCCTCTAGTGTTTGCAATGAAGGGTCGAGCCGACCCGATTACTCCTCTTCTTCACGTTCGTGATGAACAATCCTCCTATGCATCGCGATTATGGCCAGGGGTCCTCGCGATAGCGATGAGTAACCCCTGGGCCTATATATTGTTGTGTCCCCCAATTTTCTCTTATTTTCTAAGATCCAAATTGCCATTATTGGTAGTGTGAGCTCGAGAACAAGTGGAAATCAATTAATTGGAGTTAAGGGTGAGTAGAGGACGTTGAGATAGTCATTCCTCATTAGTTTCTATATAAGTTTTTGACCTAAATCCTTAGTTCAATTCTTGTTTTTCCTCATATTTTCACTTTCTCTTGGGGCTTATTTGAGCCCCAATTTGTGCTCAAATTTTGAGCACGCATTCTTTGTCCTTCGAGGGATCTCGTGACGGATTCAATTTTAGAATTTTATTTGTGGGCCCTATAGGCATATTTTTTACCCAATTTTAGGCCCAAAGTTTTATATTGCAATATGGGTCTTGTATTACTCTTATTAACATGTAGATTATTATTTTTATAGAGCAACGACATTCTGGGATAATGGACAAAAGATGAGTGGTTCGTGGACGGTTTGAGGTTGCAGTTCAGCTATGAGGTAGGCTCCGGTATACTCTTCTATATGAGATTGTGTATTGGATAGATTGCATGCCTGGTAGGGATTATAGGGTAGGTTTATACCTAGTTGTATCATGATTTGACTTATTTAGAGGATTTAGAATAGAAATGTGACCCGAACCTTAGACTAGAATACCCGTTAAGGCAGTAGAATCCTATTGCACTGGACTATAGACTTGTTTAACCATAGACTGACCTGAAGGATCCCTTAGTATAAAATTTACCTTATTACTTATTAAATTGGGTGACTTCCCCTGATTAGACCCTTCTAGTAGCTTTATGCTCTTGTTTACCTTAGTCTCCTGATTTATGATGCTGGTGTATTATTGGTTATATATATTGTTGAACCCAAGGTCGTGGTTACGATACCAATTGGACACCAGGTTAGTACTTTATCCTTTAAAAGGACATGATTAGAGTTTATAGACGCTTACGGTTGTATTATTTAGATACTGGTGATGACATGCATACATTTAGGCGCATTTGTGCTTATTAGTGAACGATTCCTACTAAAACCTTAGTTTTACTATTGTTTTCTAAAAAGTATTTATTTCCACTTTTTTACTTTTAAAATTGATTCTTTAAATGGAAGTCGTGCCACCTTTATTAATAACTTATGATCTTTTAAACTAAACATATAACTTTGAAAATTAGATCGAGGATGATTTCATTCCATTACTGAACCACTCATTTTACCACTACTTATTCACTTTGGTCTAGGGAGATTTTGACATTTACTACATTATTATACTGTTTTAGTCTCAGATTTGATCTCAGGCAATGGATTTACAGACTTATACTTATTTAGTCTCGGTTTGATTCTGAGAACTTAGTATACTCTCATATCTCTCTGGTACTGGGTGGAGTAGAATTGTTATGATGGATTATGAAAGTCCTGGTTCGGGATCAGGCAGTGTATATGGATATCCTGAGTCCCCTATAGGCCCCTTCGTCCGATAAGCCACAATACCGGAGAAGGATGGTCGCCGTAAGTCCTGCCTTTGTGAGCTACTGAGCTGGAGGAGGTTTATACACTTGGTACATTATAGCACTTTATTGGTTGATGGTACTGGATTATCCTTGCGTTCATTCATTAAAATGCATTGTCTATCACGAGTATAATTGTTTGGCGCTTGTATCTATCGGTCTTATGGGGGGCCATATACGTACAGTTTATGATTGGTATTTGCTGAGTGTTGGTTTGTGCCTCTACGGGCTTATGGGGTCCTGGTTGGGTTATTGATTTTTCGAGCTGGTCGGTTACTTTATTATTTAGTTATTATCATATAGTTCATGGCAAGGCTAGTTACGAATTGGTACTCAAAGTTGTAGGTACATTTTTTAGTTCCCTTATTCTTTACTATGGTAAGATTGGATTATCATTAGACTATCTTATGATTATGCATATTACGATTAGAGACCCCAATTATGCTAGAGATAGCTCCCATATCACCTATAATCCTTAAGATATTAAACTAGCTCCCTCAGAGTAGTATCTTCGAGTTTGGTTGTTGATATAGCTTTGATATATATATATATATATATATATACTTTTCCCTAGTCATGATTTGTATATCATTTCCTTCTTTCCTACTACTATTATATATTGTATATACATTTCTTAACTCCACTATTGTATATGGTATATCTTTTTCTTGACTTTACTATTGTATATTGGCTAGTTACTTATGGTGTCACGCTTTGTCCCAAATTATTGGTTTTTCATGATAGGTTATTCTTATCGCTTTGTTAGTATTATTATTCTTATTTTTGTAAATAGTTGCCTGTAATTTATATTCCTACTTTACATGTTATTTATACTTGCATTATCTTTGGAGCTCAGTCGGCTGATGCCTACTGAGTACCATATGTTTGGTACTCATACTACACTTTTGTTGCCTACAGATCAAAGTATGATTTCTCTCCGTTGATGTGTGCATCGTGCGGAGCAGCCATGGATCAGAGATTAGGGGTGAGCTTCTGATGTTCGGAGTTGTTCCTGCTCTCGCTCTCATTGTTAGACTGATCTCTATTTTTGTATTCAGAGACGGCTTTTTGTATATATTTACTCTGTATTCCACTTGTACTCCTATTGTATTAGAAGCTTTTGTACTAGTTTCACCAGGTTTTGGGGATGTATTTATTTCCGTCTTGTCTTCTTTCTCTCTTATTTAGTTTTGCTTTCGCTTTTCTTACTAGTCTGTTACTAACTGTTCTGGACTACGAGTTAGCTTACCTATTAGTAGGTTATGGTAGGTGCCATCATAACTTGTGAAATTAGGTCGTGACTAGGTTTAACGGTGTTGATGGTACAAGAGCAAAGCTCCTAGTAGAGTATTGTGGATCTATATGAAGACCTCTGTATCTTATCTTCGGGAGGCTATAGGGCATTCTTAGAAAATTCTGTTCTTTGATTCCTTGTCATGTGTTCGTACATCTACGAACCTCTAAGTGTTTCTTGTGACTCCACTCTTTCCTAGATGGATAGCACGAGATTATCTATAGATGCGGATGGTACTTCTATGCGTGTTACCAAAGTTTCATCCCATAGTCAGGATGGGAAGTTAGTTATTGGTAGAGAGGATCTTCAGCGTTAACTAGAGGGTCTGGGGCCAGCCCAGGCTCCGACAGAGTTTGTGACCACCCCAACTTTTTAGGATACCATGTTAGGGATTCTGAGTTTTTTTATGGATACTTCACAGTTAGTGGTGGTGCCTGGTACATCGAATGGTTCTCATGCCATATTTGGATTTATTGGTGTTCACCATGGATCTTTATCAGTTTTAGAGTATGAGATTGATTTTCTTGAGTGGGCTAGACATACTCTCATGTTATTTCATGTAGTTCATGAGTTGGTGCGGGGATTTATCAGAGGGTTAGCTTTGCCACTCCTCTTAGTGTCAGAGCATTTGATAGCAGTTGAGTCTTCTTTCCTTCAGTTTGTTGATCACTCGAGGACTACAGAGATGGCATGTATTGAAACATGTGAAGGTGGCGGTATGAGGCTATGTCAGCAGTACAGTGTTAGCGGTATTCCATTTGGAGGTAGGGATCCTTCCAGCAGAGGTCAACATCACGTGCAGCCTATGAGGCCCATATAGTTAGCATCTCAGATTATGGGTGTCTCTCAGGTAGGTCGTGCTGGTCACAGTGGATAGAGTTCTAGTCAGGTATTAAGGTTTTTTTGTTTAAGTCTTCAGGACGTGGCAGCCATTCTGGATTAGTAGGTACAGTACATCAGAGGGTTCCAGTGGCATGTTTTGATTGTATTAAGATTTTTCACTAGTCTAGGGAGTGCCCCAGGCATGAGTTGGTCAGCTAGTTAGGGTCAACTCATGTTTCTCGCCGGGTTAGGGCTTCAGGGGTTTGTTACAACTGTAGAGAGACTGGCCATTGGTCCAGAGAGTGCACCCAACATGGGATTATTAAGCGGTCACTGTAGCCAGATCAGTCTAGAGGAGATGTGGTACCTTTGGGTAGAGGTAGTCCTATTAGTATTTTAGTTGGTCGATCAGAAGTGCAGTCTAGGCTTGAACGCATTCAGATTCATACTTCTTTGGGTAGATCAGGAACTATGACATTGGATTCCATCGTACAGGTGTGATCTTGATTTACTATCTTTTAGTTTCCATTTGAATTTAGTTGGGGGTTTTCATACCCATCAGTGTTTATATTCATTGATGTTGCTATATTGATTGTTGTAGGCCTTTGTGTAGATTTTATGAATGTTTGACTACCCCCGTAGATATTTTCTTTTAGTAGTGCATTAAGTGGATCAATATTGTGATTTCCTTAGGGTGTGGCACTTAGGTTAAAGTCCCTTTCCTTAGGCATATTGGCCTTGTTATGGTACTAGAGTGGTATTGGTTGTTGATTTTTATTTTTCTGCCACCGGCACCTTATACGATTGTTATTATTGTTATTGTTTTAACTTTGATTGATTCTTACTTGATAGATGGCTAGACTAGCATATCTGGTTAGTATTTCCTTTTTTGAGATTCTTGTTTGTTGGCTTAGATGGCTACCTTAGTTGGTTGGTTTCCCTTCTTTGTTGGTAAGGTTAGATCAATTGTTGAGAAGGTTGTGAAAGTGAAAAAAGGTTTGTCCTTTCATGGTTTGGTTGTAATCCTAACAGTGGCGACCCTTGTTCTATAGCCCGCTCCAAATGTTGATAAGTTGAGTTTACTTTTCTAATTTGTCTGGTTTATCTCCCAATAGTAGTCTTAATCTTGGTGTTGGTGTTAAGTTGGGTACTCCATTCTTTCTACGATGCGGTTCATGGTTCAGTTGAGTTAAGGTAGATGTAAAATGGGTGAATTTAGAAATTTCTCATTTTGGTATTTGTTCAGCCTAACATGACTTCGTGGGATGCTTCAGCATGGTGGTATGTGCTTAGGTATCAGTTGTTGGTAGCTAAATTGGGTGTATTTTGGGAGCAAGTATTCGTTGCCATGTATTGAATATGGGTTTAACCAAAACCAAGCTTCGATCATATTTTCTAAGTTGCTCGAGATTTGGCTACCATTAGTACTCTTTGCAGCCTTGGTGAGTTCTTGGTTATGCCTTGATGTTTATGTCCTCAACGGATATGGATTTTATTTCTTGTATCTTTAGCCTGTGGTTCTCCTCGATTGTGGGTATATTCTTCGGCTACATTTTAGTTTCAACCCTTGCAAAAATCGTTGGATATATGCTTGAATTTTGATAGTAAGTTGATTTGGGTATTTGACCCTAGCGAAGACTTGTCGGCTCCAGTTATGGTTTTTGACTCTTTTTAATAATGATTGGGGAGTTGTAATAGATTTCTGTATGTGGATTCTTACTTATCAACAAGATCGGTTTGGATAGTTGAGATCGAGTAGTTCAGCTTCGGTGTTAAGATTATGGCTATAGATTGCATAATTTGGTTGCAACCCTATTTTAAGGTATTGATTCAATTGAGCATTCGTTGACAAGCTTATTAGGCGTACTCATTACCTATTGACTCATTTTTCTTTAGTTCAGGGTAATTGTATTAGATAGAAGTTCAAAAGATGGTCTGTTGGCACATGGTGTTGTTTTCTACTGCTTTTGGCCATGGTTCTCTATTTTCGTCAAAAAATTTATATACCTACTCAGTGAGAGAAATGTATTCTATTTGCACTTAGCATGGTTTCACCCACTGTTAGTGAGACATTCTAGAGCGGATCATCCAGTTTTGAGAGATTATTCTTTGGACTCATGACTATTGGTTTTGAGGGTCATTCGGACCAGTTAGTGGTATGGTATAGATATCAGATATTGGACATCATCATTTGGATATTCAGGTAGGCCTTATAGGGCATTGTTCATATGGTAGTCCATTGGATTTTTGATGGGTCAGCTTCAGTCTTTCGAGGTTAATGTGATTCCATTATACAAACAAGACTCGAATGATGCTGGAGATATTCTGTACAGTTCAGAGTAAATCTCAAGTTTGGATGGATTATGAGGCAGTGTATATAGATATTTTGAGTTCCCTATAGTCCCCTTTTTCCGATGAGCCACAGTATCGGAGAAGAATGGTCGCCGTAGGTTCTGCCTTTATGAGTTACTAAGCTGGAAGAGGTGTATACACTTGGTACGTTATGTCACTATATTGTTTGATAGTACTGGATTATCCTTGCATTCATTCATTAATATGCATTGCCTATCACCAGTATAATTATTTGGTGCCTGTATCTATCGGTCTTATGGGGGCCATATAGGTACAGTTTATGATTGTTGTTTGCAAAGTGTTTGCTTATGCCTCTCCGGGCTTATGGAGTCTAGATTGGGCTATTGATTGTCCGATCTAGCCAGTTACTTTATTGTTTAGTTATTATTGTATAGTTCATGGCAGGGCTAGTTATAAATTGGTACCCGAAGTTGGAAGTACATTTTTGATTTCCCTTATTCTTTACTATGGTAAGATTGGATTATCATTAGACTATCTTATGATTATGTATATTATGATTAGAGACCCTAATTATGCTGGAGATAGCTCTCATATCACTTATGATCCTTGAGATATTAGACTCGCTCCCTCAGAGTTGTATCTTTGGGTTTGGTTGTCGGTATAGCATTGATACATACATATATATATACACACACTCTTCCCTAGGTATGATTTATATATCATTTCATTCTTTCCTACTACTATTATATATTTTATACACATTTCTTCACTCTACTATTGTATATGGTATATCTCTTTCTTCACTTTAATATCGTATATTGGCTAGTTACTTATGGTGTCGCGCTTTATCCCAGATTATTGGTTGGTCATGATAGGTTATCCTTATCGCTTCGTTAGTATTATTATGCTTAGTTTCTTAGATAGCTGCCTGTAATTTATATTCCTACTTTACATGTTATTTATACTTGTATTATCTTTAGAGTTCAGTCAGCCGATGCCTACTGAGTACCACATGTTTGGTACTCATACTATACTTCTATAGCCTGCAGATCATAGTATGATTTATTTTCATTGATGTGTGCATCGTGCTGAGCAACCATGGATGGGAGATTAGGGGTGTGCTTCTAATGTTTGGAGTTGTTCTTGCTCTCCCTCTCATTGTTAGACTGATCTCTATTTTCATATTTCAGAGATGGATTTTTGCATATATTTAGTCTGTATTTGACTTGTACTCTTGTTGTATTAGAAACTCTTGTACTGAATTCACTAGGTTTTGGGGATGTATTTACTTCCTTCTTGTCTTCTTTCTCTCTTATTTAGTTTTGCTTTCGCTTTTCTTATTGGTTTGTTACTAGCTGTTCCGGACTGCAGGTTAGCTTACCTATTGGCGGGTTATGGTAGGTGTCATCATGACCTGTGAAATTAGGTCATGACAAATTGGTATCAGATCCTAGGTTGTTCAACGATGTTGTTGGTATAAGAGCAAAGTGCCTAGTAGCGAATTGCGGATCGGTATGAAGATGTCTGTATCTTATCTTTGGGAGGCTATAGGGCATTCTTAGAAAATTTTAGTCCTTGATTCCTTTTCACGTGTTCGTACTTCTACAAACCTCTAACTGCTTCTTTTGACTCCACTCTTTCCCAGGTGGATAGGACTAGATTATTGATAAATGCAAACAAGACTTCTATGTGTGTTACCAAAGTCAGGCTGCGGAGTTAGAGATTGGTATCGAGGATCTTCAGCATCAGCCAGAGTGTCTGGGGCCATCCTAGGCTCCGATAGAGTTTGTGACTACCCTAACTTTTCAGGATACCATGGTAGGGATTTTGAGTTTTTTTGTGGATACTTCACAGTCAGTAGTGGTGCCCGGTACATTGACTGGTTCTCAGGATAGAGTTGGGTTTGTTGATGTTCAACAGGGTTCTTTATCAGTTTTAGAGTATGAGATTGGTTTTCTCAAGTGGGCCAAACACTATGTTATTTCATGTCGAGCATGAGTTGGTCTGGGTCCCTAGGCTTCTGGACTCATATTGGGCTATTGGGTAGATTTGATGAAAAATGAAACTATTGGTGTGGGGTCCATTTTTTGTCGAAACGACTTCAGATGAAAATTTTGATGGTTTCGTTGAGTCCGAAATGTCGAATTTAGTATGGTAGCATAGTTCATTTGCGTGCATGGGTTTCTGAACGAATCTCAAGCACCTAATCAAAGTCCGTTAGGACTTAACTTTTGCTGGTGTGTAGCATCTGGTGCAGGCCTACTTTTTTCTTCGCGTTCGCGAGGTTTAAGCTGCATTCCCAAAGGGTCAAACTCTTGACCATCGCGATCGCAAGCCTTTCCTCTCGCATTGATGATGAAGGGTTGAGTCGACCTGATTCTTCCTCTTCTTTACGTTCATGATGAATAATTCTCATGTGCATCGCGATCGTGGCCAGGGGTCATCGCGATCGCGATGAGTAACCCCTGGGCCTATGTATTGTTGTCTCCCCAATTTTCTCTTATTTTCTAAGCCCCAAATCGCCATTAGTAGTAGTGTGAGCTCGAGAATAAGTGAGAATCGATAAATTAGAATTGGGGGTGAGTAGAGGACGTTGAGATGGTCATTACCCGTTAGTTTCTTCATAAGTTTTTGACCTAAATCCTCTATTTAATTCTTGTTTTACCTCGTATTTTCATTTTCTCTCAAGGCTGATTTGAGCCCTGATTTGTGCTCTATTTGTGCTCCAATTTTGAGCACACATTCCTTCTTCTTTGAGGGATCTCATGACGAATTTAATTTTGGAATTTCATTTATGGGACCCACGGGCCTATTTTTTTCTCGATTTTGGGCCCAAAGTTTATATTGCAATATGGGTCTTGTTTTACTCAAATTAATGCGTAGATTTTGATTTTGATAGAGCAACGACATTTTGGGATTGTGGAGCAAAGACGAGCAGTTCGTGGATGGTTCGAGGTTGCGGTTCGACTACTAGGTAGGCTTCGATCTCCTCTTCTCTATGATATTATGTATTGGATAGATTGCATGCTTGGTAGGGATTATAGGATAGGTTTATAACTAGTTGTATCAGTACTTGACCTATTTAGGGGTTTTAGGATAGAAATGTGACCCGAACCTTAGATTAGAATACCCGTTATGGCTGTAGAATCCTAATACACCGGACTATAGACTTGTTTAACCATAGATTGACCTGAAGGATCCCTTAAAAAACATATCTTGTTACTTAGTAAATTGGGTGATTTCCCCCGATTAGACCCTCCTATTAGCTTTATGCTTTTGCTTACCTTAGTCTCCCGATTTATGATGCTGGTGTATTATTGGTTATATATATTGGTGGGCCCGAGGCCATAGTTACGATACCAGTTGGACACCAGGTTAGTACTTTATCCTTTGAAAGAACATGATTATAGTTTATAGACGCTTACGGTTGTCTTGTTTGGATACTGGTGATGGCATGCATACATTTAGGTGCATTTATGCTTATTAGTGGCACGATTCCAACTAAAACCTTGGTTTTAGCATTGTTTTCTAAAAAGGGATTTACTCCCACTTTTTCACTTTTAAAACTGATTCTTTAAACGGAAGTCATGCCACCTTTATTAATGACTTATGAGCTTTTAAACTAAACATAGTACTTTGGAAATTAGACCGAGGCAGCTTCCATTCCATTATTGATCCACTCTTTTCATCACTACTTATTCACTTCAGTCGAGGGAGATTTCAACCCTTTCTACATTATTATACTATTTTAGTCCCGAATTCGACCTCGAGCAATAGATTTACACACTTATACTTATTTAGTCTTGGTTTGATTCCAAGCACTTATTATACTCTCATATATCTCAAGTACTGTAAGGAGTAGATTTGTTATGATGGATTATGAAAGTCCTGCTTCAGGACCAGGCAACGTATATGGATATCCCGAGTCCCCTATGGGCCACTTCGTCTGATGAGCCACAGTACCGGAGAAGGATGGTCATCGTAAGTCCTACCATTGTGAGCTACTGAGCCGGAGGAGGTTTATACACTTGATACATTATGGCACTTGATTGGTTGATGGTACTGGATTATCCTTGCATTGATTAATTAATATGCATTGCCTATCACGAGTATAATTGTTTGGCACTTGTATCTATCGGTCTTATGGGGGGTCGTATAGGTAAATGTTATGATTGTTATTTGTTGAGTGTTTGCTTGTTCCTCTCCGGGCTTATGAGGGCCCAGTTGGGTTATTCATTGTCCGAGCTAACCGATTACTTTATTGTTTGGTTATTATCGTATAGTTCATGGTAGGGCTGGTTAGTACCCGAGGTTGTAGGTACATTTTCGAGTTCCCATATTCTTAACTATGGTAAGATTGAAGTATCATTAGACTATCTTATGATTATGCATATTATAATTAGAGACCTTGATTATGCTAGAGGTAGCTCCCATATCACTTATGATCCATGAAATGTCAAACTAGCTCCCTCAGAGTAGCATTTTTGGGTTTGGTTGTCGGTATAGCATTGATATATATATATATACTCTTCCCTAGTCATGATTTGTATAGCATTTCCTTCTTTCCTACTACTATTATACATTGTATATACATTTCTTCACTATACTATTATATATGGTATATCTCTTTCTTCACTGTACTACTGTATATTGGCTAGTTATGTATGGTGTCACACTTTATCCCGAATTATTGGTTGTTCATGATAGGTTATCCTTATCACTTTGTTAGTATTATTATGCTTAGTTTTGTAGATAGTTCCCTGTAATTTATATTCCTGCTTTACATATTATTTATACTTGTATTATCTTTAGAGAACAGTCGGCTGATGCCTACTGAGTACCACGTGTTTGGTACATATACTACTTCTGCAGCCTGCTAATCATAGTACACCGTTAATGTGTGCATCGTGTATAGAAGCCATGGATCGGAGATTAGGGGTGAGCTCATGACATTCAGAGTTGTTCCTGCTCTCCTTCTCATTGTTAGACTTATCTCTTCTTTTGTATTTCAGAGACGGCTTTGTATATATTTACTCTGTTTTCCACTTGTACTCCTATTATATTAGAAGCTCTTGTGCTGACTTCACCAGGTTTTGGGGATGTACTTACTTCCTTCTTGTTTTCTTTCTCTCTTATTTAGTTTTGCTTCTGCTTTTCTTATTCGTCTGTTACTAGTTGTTCCAGACTGCGAGTTGGCTTACCTTCTGGCAGGTTATGGTAGGTGCCATCATGACATGTGAAATTGGGTCGTGACAAGGATATATGCTCGTTTTAAGTTGACCCTCGTTTAAACTTAACTCAAAACTCAATCGGTAGGAGCACTTTCAACTTAACTTTGTACTATGGGTATTGTACGACCTTAGTACATGTCCAATGCACTCCCATACTAAAGAATTAGTTCTATAACTTATGATGAATGATATTCTCATTTTTTTACCGCAAATATTTTCAGTAACGACAAAATGGGTTGTTACATTCACTCTCCTTAACAGAGTAAGCACCAAAAATAAAAAATAAAACTTTATTTTTCATATTTGTTTTCATAGATATATGTATTTTTCAGATTTCTTTTTTACTTTATTTGTTTTGTTTCTTCTTCAGAAAATATCTCCATCTTCATCTTCCTCATCTCCATTTTCATCTACACCACAAACCCAACGCTTCTCTCCATTCTTGAATTCAATAACCCTTCCAACGCATCTCTCAATTCCATCATCTTTGGCCCTACTGATTCCTTCCTCCTCTTAAAAATTATTGTCGTCATTGTCGATGATGCCATGAAACACACCACCGGCTCCTTATCTGCCCTAAGATTTCTAAATATGCTCCAATCTCATAGATGTATCCGAGCATAAAACACACAAAAATCCCCCTTTTTCAACTTTCAATTAAAAAAAATAAAATTCAACACAAAGATACAAACTTTGTGTAACACCCACCCCGTATACTCTCAACCCTATGTGATGACGTTGAACAATGGTTACTTAGGTGTCGAGATGCCATGAGTATGTAATTTGTAATGTTAGTGATGCAAAAAAAATTGAAATTTGGTCTCGTGCATGTGATTAAACTTGCGTAGGAGGTGTTTTGTGACTTCATGGATCAATTGCGGGGTTAAAAACCAGGCTTGGAGGACCTCTAAACAAAGGATATTAAAGGTAATAAGTAATTTAAAGAATAGGACTAGAAGTATCTAACCAAACCCGCGAAGAAAAGTCGAAAAACGAAATTTTCAAAAAAATTAAGACTCAGGCACGCCAGAGGGCGTGCCAGGCCGCTCTGGGCCAAAATTTTTAGCCTAGAGGCAGCAAGCTGGCGCACCCAAGGGCGTGCCAGGATGGGTTTTCCCATTTTTCAAAGTTGGAAATTTTCTTAAGTCTCAAGGGTGCCCGGGGACGTACCGGGCCGATTTTTTCCACGTTTCTTCTACAACCATGAGCATATACATGGAATGAGTGAAATATTATATTGGTGTGGTAAAAATACTCGTGAACGAATTTGGCATCAAAATAACGATTTTACCCTTGTAGTCAAAATAAGCCATATGTGGCTAGAATTGCTTGTTTTTGGGATTGAGGCTACGAATATAAATACCGTGAGTGGAAATATCATCGTAACGCGTATGAAATGATTTAAACATGAGAAATTATTGATTTTATTGGGTTAAGTGAATTGGGCTCAAAAAGGGCCCCAAATGAAGAAGAAAACATGGGCCAAGAATGGGTCAAATGACCCATTCTTCCATTGACCAAGCCAACACATAGCATTAAATGCTAAGAGTGGCTAAGGATGAAATTGAGGGCTTATATAAGGGACCAAAAATCTGATTTTTATTATCACAAACACACATGCTTTTCTATCTCTTTCTAGAATTCTCAAGAACACTCTTCAAACCCTAAGTCATTTTTGGAACAAGATCATCATCTTCCAAGCTTAGGTAAGTGATTATTCTTATGGATTAATATATTATATGCATGGGAGAGTATGTAAATCATGTTGGTTATGCTTGGAAGTGTTGAATATGGCACTTTGTGTTTTTGCTAAAAGATGTGTTATCCATGGAATTGTAACTTGAAATATGACTTGTGGGTTTGATGAAAGAGCATGGTATGGATTAAATAACAACATGTATGGTCTGATTATGGTCCTAAACTTGTTATTTTTCTATAAGTGTAAATTATGGGATTTTGGCCGATTTGTTGTTGTGAGGTGTATTGAAGTAATTTGATGGAATAATTGTGATGTGGTAGTGATGGAGAAGTGTAAAGTATGAACTTGGTGTTACATGCTATTGGTTATCATGTATTGGTCAATGTATAGAATATTGTGGGATTATTGGTACAATAATTTCATAAATGGTATTGTCAAGGAGGAAATGACATGTTAAAGCCAAACATGTGACTTATTGTTATCGTATGCCATTGTAAGGTAATTGGTGGTTAATGTTGGTTTCGTTATGTATTTGTGTTGTAGAGTGAAGCATAAGGACGGAGCGGAACTATTGTATGCACACTTAAGATTGTAGAATTGTATTGAGAATACAAGGTATGTAAGGTTACTCTTTCCGTATTCTTTTGCAACATATTGTTCATATTGACATTGGGATTGTTTCAATTCCGAGGGGCTTGAAGTATAGCAATTCGGGTTGATGTATATTGTTATTCACATGTATCCTATTCTTAGATGACTTATGATTCACTTATCTCTTATTCATTGATTGAAGTTCCAAAGATGTCATAACGTGGTAAATTCTAAAAGAACTATCTCAAAGAGAGTAAGATGTAAAGAGAACCTATTTATGCTTGAATAGTATTTCCAATCGTGTTATGTTCCCAAATCTAATATTATGATGATTATCTTTGAACCAATCTCTCACAAGTGTAAAAGTACCAATCTCATAAGAGTAATAATAGAGGTGATGTGCAAGTTAATATATCTATTCCTCATAAGTGAAGATGTCAATCTCATGAAGTCAAGGAGTGAAGTAATTTATATGTGTGCTTCAATAGTGTCATGATCCTCAATGTATAAATCTCTCATAAGTGAGTATATCAATCTCTCATAAGTGAATAAATCAACCGCTTCCAAGAAGGGTAAGAATAATAAGAGAAAGAAGTAATGTATAATCGATGAGTAATCTTGGGTGGTATCCCAGGGGTTGAAATACCTAGCATGGGTCGATCCCAATGTAACATAGTAACATCCCAGGGGCGATAAGCCTAGCATGGGTTAGTAACATCCCAGGGGCGACACGAAAGCCTAGCATAGGTTACGATAACATCCCAGGGGTCACAGTACCTAGCATGGGTTAATGACATCCCAGGGGCGACACGAAAGCCTAGCATGGGTTCACATAACATCCCAGGGGTCAAAGTACCTAGCATGGGTTAATCTCATCCCAGGGGCGACAGAACAGCCTAGCATGTGTAGAACAAATAAGATGAAAGTATGTAAAGACAAGAGGAGTAAAGTACATAAAATATACATGGTTCCCTACATACAGAAAGAGAGTTTATTCACGTTCATTAATTCTTTTATATTTGATTCCATTAGGATGTATGATGATTTCTTATGAGCCTTACATACTCAGTACATTCTTCGTACTGACCCCCTCGGGAGACTTACCTTACATGTTGTAGGTGCAGGCATTAGTAGACCTCCTCTGTAGACTGGGGATCATTTTCAGAGTTTTGGTGAGCTCCACTCGGTTCGGAGCTTTCTGGGTCATAGTTGTATATTTGTTTTGATATTGTAAATATAGTGTAATGACCTTCCCGATTATTTCCCTCGTTTTCGTGTGTTGTCAGTGTTTAGAGCTTTTATATAACTGCCCCAAGTTATTTATGACTTGCTGGGACTGACAGTTCGGTTCTCGGGCAGTTCGTCTGAGAATATTATTTAGACCGAGCACGTTGTAAAATATTAAATTAGATTTGAATTTGGTAAAATGACATAGGTAATTACCTTTCAAAAATATTTTTGAAATTTATAAAATTCTTTAGGTATGATATATCTATATTATTTTATAATAGTTTTATAATTTATTAATAACTTAAGCGGAGATAGCGAATTTAAATATGTTAAAATAATATTTTTATTTTATAGAGGTTTTGTTAGAAATAATTTTCTATTAATTATGATATATTTAAAATATTGTATTTATTTTACCACGAGCCTATGCAATACCCGAATATAAATATAACGAGATAAAAAAATTATATTGATGTGTCACCTCCACCACCACGTGGAAAGTGGGGAGGTGCACACTATTATGACTTGATAGGTGGTTTCCATTTGGCAAATAGTCAAGTGGTTACAGTGGTGTGTTTTGCATAATGTACATATATTGAATATATGCATTATGCATTACATACTTCCACTGTTTCTATATTTTCCTTCACCGTTCTTGATTACTTAGGCTCAAATATTGAGCTATTCCATTAAGTTTTGAGCTTAGGGGTTATATATTTGAGTCCGTGGACTCGCTCTCATCATTTCTACGGTACGTTTTCTTATTTTTATGGTAATTTTCGTTTACGATGGTATATTTTGGGATTGGTATTGATGTTTGAGATATATTTTGAGCTCAAATTGAGTGGCTCTAGTTGTGACTATTGTTCACGGGGTGATTTGGGACGCTTTGACAGTTTCGGTTTTGCGATTCCGCAAGCGGGCCCCACGTGGGATTTTTGGACATTTTTCGAACTAATGCAATATGGGTATCAATAGTCATGTTTTGACATGTAGTTTATTATTTTGGTATCTTGACAGCAGTTAGAGGCCTCTCGAAAGGGAAAGGCTCCTATTTAGCTGATTTTCTTGGCAGGCTTGCGGCAGACGTCTAGGTAGGCTAGGTTTACCTTCCTTTGCACTTAGATTGGGCTTATGTGTGATATATGTATGCTATTGTGCTGGTGTTGCGGGCTGGTATTATAGACATGGTGGTGCTGGTTTGCTGTGATTTAGGCCTTCTAGGCCAGATAGGGTTATTCGAATATATTCCAGGCCCGTTATCCTCGTGGTACACCACAGATGACCTATTTAGGGTCGGATAGTATTGTTGTTGTTGTTGCTAGTCTGGGAATGTTATTGTTGGACCTTAATCCAGGCTTAGACAGACTTAGCCCAAACTTAGACAAGTATAACCAGACCTGGTTTTTGATACCCGATAGCGGGCCTCGTTACCCTTCTTGTCGACCTATCAGAACTTTGACATCTTTGGGCTTATTAAGCCCTATATGACCTGTTAGGGTTGTGACGGGATTTAGTCACCCCAATTATACCCGGTTGGCCTGTTTAGCCTTGTTAGTCCTTGATAGCACCGTATTTGATCGGGGTCGGCTAGTTTGACTTAGAACGCTGACCCGTCTTTTTATGACTTATAATGTATACCCAGACTTGTATATACATATTGTTTATAGTAGATAGTGACCTAGAAGGACCCCGAGATCTACTTGTAGCATGTTGTGGGATTAGCTTCTGTACTTATATACTAGTATTGACTTGGTACTAGGGCGTTCCCCGTTTATGTGATATGATATGACATTTGATTCTGTTCTGGTTACTGACTATGATGAAATCAGTTCGAGTTCGGCTACTGATTCAGGTATGATGATTCTGGTTATTGACTATTAGGTGTTTCGGTTCGAGTCCGGCCCCAAATTGTGGTACACTATGAGTTTTGGTACTGGGTACCGAGATTATGATACTATTGCTCTTTGAGTTCTGGTTCGAGTCCGGCCACTGATTATTATGAGTTCCGGTTCGAGTCCACCAACTGATTATTATGAGTTCTGGTTCGAGTCCGGCATCTGGTTATGATATGATTGGAGAGTTTTGGTACTGGGTACCGTGGTTATTGGATATTGATACAGCTTTGAGACACTGGTGACTATGCATTTACTTTTCTTGTGTGTCCCGCTAGTTTATGGGGGCCAGACTAGGTTATTGTTTTCTTCCGTGTGCCTATCGGGTTTATGGGGGCCCAGATAGGTTATGTTTGACTTGTGTGTTCACTTACGCATTTATTTACTCATTATTCTGTATCGCACTTACTTTCTCCTGAGCATGTCTATACACCTCGACAGTTACTTATGTACTTATTATTTATACCCCGGACCTAGCATGCACCCTCGCATTTTAGTTTACTTATATTATATTGAGCTCAGTCGGCCGATGATGTCTACTGAGTACCCGTTGCCCCGGTACTCATACTGCACTTCTGCATCTTTTTCCCCGATGCAGATCGAGGCACTAGTCGACGGTTTTGATGTGACTCTTTTCTCAGCATTGACTCCGGAGCAGGGTGAGCTTACTGACGCCCGAGGCAGATCCTACTCCATCTCTACTATATAGTCTTTTGCTCTCGAGACTGTATTACTTGTTGTATATATTTGGTTTCTGTTTTGTATTTTGGACATGTCTAGTAGTGGCTCTTGTACCGACCTCACCAGGTCTTGGGAAGGGTTCTTGACTTTATATATTGTCCTCTTCTTTCTCAGTCTTGGCATATATACATATTTACATATTCTGACTCTGTCTTTAGCGTTATAGCATGTAAATATGGTTACTTCCACTTCTTCTCTGTTTTATGAGATTCCGCCCGTTAGCCCGTCGCTTGTCGCTTCGGGCTAGGGTTTGTCTTGCCTATTGGTGGGTTACGATAGGCGCTATCATGACTCAAATATTGGGTCGTGACATATAGTATAAAGCGGGGACTTGTCCCGACTTTAAGTTGATCTTGTTGATACATCTGGTAGAGGCTTTTGTAGACATATGTGGGTATATGGATGTAAGATATGTACGTTTAGTTTGACGTGATGGCCCCAACGGCCAAGTTTTATATATATATATATATATATATATATATGGCATATGTTTCCATGTCCATGACTTCCGCATAGTTGCATGAGGTATAATAAGGTTCATACGAGGATATGCATACGAATGTTCATGAGCAAAGATTGGTTCTCTCGGGCCATATCGGCTTCGGGTGCCAGTCCGGCCTGAATGGGATTTCGGGTCATGACACTTTGCAGCAATTATCACTAGAAGAAACAAGAAGGATAAGCAGATCTAAAATAAAATTAACAAGTGTATACATACTCTCTCTATTTCAGATTTCAAATTAAGATGAAAAATCATTTTAGATTTTTCTCTGGTCTGTTTAGATCTAGGTCAGTTAAACTAGATTTAAATCCTAGGGTTCAAATCAAGTGATGTTTGCGTGATATCATCTTCGTCACTATCGTAGTTCACCATGATCCTTTTCGATCACCAAAAAAGGTCAAGCGTGATAGTGAAACAGAACAGGGAAAGAGAGAAGAGGCCGTGAATGGAAAAAAAAAAGAACAATAAAAAGAGAAAAGGGAAAAAATAAAAGGAAAAAGTATAATAAAGAAAATAATTAGTTTTTTTAATATTAAAAGAAGTGATATTACGTGGCATTGGGTGATAGGCACGTGAAGATCACTCCTTAGTACAAATCCGGATTTGAGTTTTTAAGCGGGCATACATTTCAGTTTTAAACAGTTCAGGGTGTGATAGGACCCTCGTGAAGTTCGAGTGTGTAGTTGGGATTTCGGGTAAAAATTGGGGGGAATTTTAGGCTGTTTATATATATATATATATATATATATATTAGGGGCGGCTGAACAAAGTTGGTGGCCTAAAAGTAAGACCTTATCAGGAAGCCTTACGTTTTTTTTAAATGTCTTTCATATAATTCTTTTTAAAAGTCTATTTATATAGATTTTTATGTGCAAAGTTATCAACATTTGTTTCAAATTATATTATTCTTAAAAATAAAAATCCAACTGATGATATCGCTAATCAATCACATGACTAGAGTTTTTCTCTTTTCGTTATTTATAAAAATCTTGTAACTTATCCAATATTACTCCATTTTAAATTGTGTCTTAGTTACTATTTGGAGGATTAAAATATATTTTCTTTAATCATGACTTAGCAAATACTTTTAAAAATATTTTGAATTGTTAGCTATTGTCGCTTATAGTACTTTTATTTAGTTTCTACGCATGTAAATTTTATTTGAATAAACTGAAGATTTTGTTTGTATTCAAAATTATACCGAACATTAATTAATTTGAACCTCATACTCAAATAAAGCCACATAAATAAAATTATGGAGAGTAAATAGTTCTTAAAGAAAAGTAGCCATGAAACCTACTATATTTCCTCCGTCAACAATATTTGTTCACTATTGACTTGACACACATGTTAAGAATAATAAATAATAGGATTAGTTTTTCTATATCACCCTTTGAATATAATAAATTTAATGCCTTCGAAAATACATTGAGTGATGAATAGTATTTAATAGCTAGGGTTAAATGGATAGAAAATTATATCCATCGATTTTTCAAATTGGACAAGTATTGTTGGACATCTATTTTAATAGTGGACAATTATCATTGGATAGAGGGAGTAATAAAGGAAAAAAAAAGGGCCCCAAATTAAAATCAACCCAAAAAAATAAATCCTTCAATCCAAATTAAAATTCGATTTGATTTGGTTTGGTTTATCGATTTAATCCGAATAATGCACACCCCTGTGTAGAACAACCCTTTTGAAATCTAATTTCGAATCTATGGTTGATAAATCCTTATGTATGTATATGTCTATTGAATATTGATTTAGGGTTGCAAATTATATTATGAAATTATGATAGAAGCTTGAACTTGCAAACCTCTTTTCTTGAAATTACTTTTGGTTATTTGATGAATTGAATCGGAGGAGATCACTTTAACTATGGTATTTCCCCTTCTTCTAAAGTAGATGATATAATATTTTTGGGTCAAAGTTCTTACTACTTGATAAGCTTTTTGATATACTAATGTTATGATGAAACAAGATGAATTGATCCATGCTTAACTATTTATACAAGATTTTGAGAAAACTGTGGCTCCTAAATGGTTAATGGATTCCATAAAGGATTTGAATGGTTTTCAAGGATCATTTTCTATACATGATTTTTGACATGATGAGGCTTATGAGTTAATTAGAGTATCATGACAATGTGAAGTATGAAATGGTTGGCTTGCAAGTCTTGGTATGATGATACCAATTAAACGAATGCCCCTAAGATTATGAAATATTTCTAAAGAATGATTTATGATTTAAAAAGGTTAAAAGATGGGCTTAAAGAGAATTAGATGGTTAACCGAGAAGGTATGAGTCCAAAAGGCTCATTACTCGAAATCGCATTTTGCCAACGTAGGAATGGTTTTGTCCTGAAATGTGGATAACCTCACTGTATGTTTGCTTTGCGCAGTAGTATAAGAAGATATGATGAAGGGATATGATATGCCTCAGTCCGTGCGACAAACATAGATTGAAGGCTCAGCCGATTGAGTGTTGATCAGACCCACATAGCCCATGATGTAGAAAGAGAAGTCGGTGATACCATCTAGTTCAGCATTAAAGAAAAGAAATATTTTAAGATTTCATTTTTGAAGTCTCTTTCTCTATATATATGTGCTTATTATGTCTTGACATGTTTCTCTCCTAATTGTTTTGTCTAAAGCATGTATTATCATTTTTTGTTCTCCATACCAATATATTCCACGTATTGATCCTCCCTGAACGCTACATCATTTCATGATGTTGGTTTGGAGATACATTTTTGTGGTTCTGTGTAGCGTTAGGATCATCAGGACAACTTCATATTTGGTGAGCCCTCCATTCTTCAGAAGACAGCTTTTATCCAGACTCTTAGATAATTCTTTCATGGTATCGTCGGGGCCTTGTCCAGGCTTAAGTAGTTCTTTATGTTTAGAGGTTTCGTAGACTGGTATTGATGTTGAATAGAGGTTTTAGTATTTCCGTATTGTTTGTCCTTTAAGATTATTAAGATGATTGATGGTTCTCCGTTAGATATTTGTACTCTCTCTTAAAGTTCTTTTTCTGCAAATTATATTATAATGCTCATGATGAATGCTAAGAGGTCCTCTCGGGACTTCAGTGGTTCCGAGTGTCTGTTACGTCCAGGGCCTAATCTTGGATCGTGGTATTTGTCCCTTTTAACTTTTTCTCCATCCTCAGGAGAGATACAAGAAAGGAATAGGAGAAAAAAAGAGACGAAGTAACTCGTATTTTATATTATATATAGTTAAGGACTATTTTAGATGGGAAAGGAAGAAACTAATAAACTTAAAATAAAAATTATAAAATGGAAATCGAAAGGAAAAAAATAAGAGTTTGTATTTATTATAAGAATATTTTTGTCTTGAAAAAATGAACTTTCTGCTTATGAGATAAAGGTCCATTGACATAGTTAAGTTGTTTATCTGTCGGTGACAAGTTTAAGTGTTATCTATGTGTAACATCCCAGCTCTCTAATGATATTATCCGCTTTGAATCTAGACCGACAAGGCTTTAAAACGTGTCACTAAGTTGTAAGGTCTGCTTACTTATGTACCAATATCTCTCATGTGTTTTGTCAATGTGGGACTCTAATCCTAAGTTAGGGTGTCACATACACCCCCTCTTATGGACTCAACGTCCTTGTTCAGGTTTGTCCCATTGCATAGGATTTTCCTAGACTCAGCACTGAGATTTGCCCCGCCTTCTAAGGATTTTTCTAAACTCAGTTGAATTCTAGCTCACCATTAATAAGGCTGACGTAAGAGCGGCTCTAATACAAGTTGTAACACCCCAACCCACTAATTCTATTGTCCGTTCTGTACCTAGGTCCGAGTAACTTTAAAATGCATTACTAAGAAGGAATGCTTACTTATAAACCCACCATTTAAGCTAGGGTATCAATGGACTCAGCGTCCCCATTAAGGTTTGCCCCACTACATGAAATTTGCTTAGACTTAACACTGCGGTTTGCCCTTTCTTCCTTGAATTTGTCTAAACTCAATTTAACATTGACCCACCAATGACAAGGTTGTCACAAGAGTTGCTCTATCCATATGTAACGGTCCAACCCGCTAGTGATATCGTCAGTTCTGGGCCTAGACCTGCACGACTTTAAAACACATCACCAGAATGTAAGGCCTGCTTACATATATACCTAACATCTCTCATATGTTTGCCGATGCGAGATTCTTATCCTAAGTTAGAGTGTCACACATACACCCTCTGATAGACTCTGCGTCCTCGTTGAGATTTACTCCACCACGTGGGATTTGCCTCGACAAATGCTGAGTTCCTAAAGAAGTAGTTGCTAACATACCCATTGGTCATGCGGATTTCACTTTTTCCCCAATTTTTTTTTATATTATTTGAAAATTAATAAAAAATTTAGATACAACTTGAAGTTGTATTTGAAATTTATGAAAAAAGCTCAAAGCCCTGTTTTTATTTTTTTTTCACTCACTGTATTTTTCTTTTTCAAGTTCACCCTAAAAAATTTTATTATAATTTTTTAAAAAAACCTCATTTAAATTATACTTCATGTTTTTAGGAAAAATACATTCAAACAATCAAATATTATTTGCAAAAGCTATAACCAAACACAACTCAAACCTCAAAAATCCAAATAAAATGAAGAAATATTTGTAATAGTATGTAGTAGCCGTAAAACATCACACTATGTAACTAGCTATCTATTTTGAAATATTACTCTTTTAGAGAAAATTTAATTGTATCATTGAGGTAAATTAGTCAAGTTGAGTGCTTTTGCTAGTTTTTAGAAATTGAGGATTTACATTCAAATTCTAGATAGTCTTTACAAAAAGTATAATCAAACATAACTTCAGCTATATCTTCAACTTTGTAAATTCCAAACAAAGTGATATTTTTTTTATTTCTATGGCCAAAACGTCGACAATGCTCTCTTTTGTTTAGTTTTCACTCTTTCCTATTTTGAAAGTGCTAGGATACCCAGCTTCCTAGGAGGTGTGGCTTGTAAGAATATTATCTTACTTATGGCCCAAGTTACTTATGGTCCAAGTTTACTTGTGATCCAAGTAATGTCCATAATTAAAGAATAGATCTTGGCCGTAGATCGATTACTTGATAAACGTATCGGATTAAGTCTTAGCCTCTATAAATTGGTCCTCCCTCTGCCCATTAAGGTTATCACATATACTACTCTTTTTCCATCACTAAAGATTGTGGTAACGTAAGGCTAGGGTAAGGAGGTAGAAATCAATTTTGTATTAACGCATCCGCTTCTCTATGCGCTAATGTCTTTCACATCAGGTATGTTTTCTATAACGTATCTCTGTAAGATTATCGTATTCAAGATACTGATGTGCATTAAAGTTTAAAGTTTACATGTGGCATCCGAGCCAGGATTGCGTGAACCGGTAACCTTCTCATAAGATTAGATATGTCTAACTATGTTTGAATGGATCATTGTTGTCTTTAAGATCACTGATTTATTAATAGGTTTTCTCACTCTTGTTGTTATTATTGAATTGAGATTTTGAAACTGCGAGTGAACTATATGTGAGTATCATGTCTGCTTTTGTAACCAGACACCAATTTTGCTTGTTTAATATTTATAGTGATGGACTTTAAGTTACCCGTAAGTGCTCTTAATGGTAATTGGTTAATGAAAGTGTAAAGGATTTTATAATATTTATTCTGGGTGTGAATTAATATGTGAACAAGCTGCTCAAAATTCCATCAATGTATAGGAGTTGTACTATTTATTGGGTCTACTTGTTATGAATTTAATTTGGACTCTTATGATTCTTATGAATGTTATTTTGTCCAATTAAATTCAATTAAAGTGTTTTCTCTTAGCTTATTGTGAAGTTATAAAATTCTATTAACAAAGTTAATTTGCACAAATTATGAAAACTTTAGTTTCTCATTATATAATGTTTATTTCATATTGTGCAAAATTAAAGTGGTCATTACACTAAGTAATAAAATATGTGTGTGCTAAAGTGATATAGCTTTTTAGTCACCAAAGTGGCCAAACTAGAATGTTTAATGTTTATGCACATAATATTTATGATCACTTGATGCATGCATTATGTTTCTATAGTTTGTTAGCCACCAAAGTGGCCAAACTAGAATGTTTAAAATATCTACATGGATAAAATTTTATGATATTATATATGCATTTATTTTCATATAGTTTGTTAGTCACCAAAGTGGCCAAACTAGTATGGTTAAGAAGTATGCATACATAAATTTGTCTTTTATCCATGAAACTAACGAAATGCCTATTATCGAAAATAAGTGGATAAATTAACTCACTATTGCTAGAACTTAAGGGTTTACCCAAAGGTGAACCAATTATTCTATGAATAGTGAACATTTTGAGGTAAATTAATATTCTTTAGTCGAATATATATTGTATATCCAAAGATTTCATATACGTTTGATTAAAAATATTTAATTGCCTATTAAAGTTAAAAAATGACATTTAAATTATGATAGTGTGCCGTAGTATCTACCCAAAGGAGAATTACGGTACACTTTTATTGTTTTACTGAATTCAATTTGGAACCGGTAATGTAAGATTCGTTGAGAATGGTGAAGTTAGTGGGAGTGTTGAACGACAAAGAGTGGAAATAAATAAGGTAAGGGTGAATGTTCCATTGACCATGAATATGACTACTTCCACACAAATAACACTTCAAGAAGAAACTAACTCACAAATATCTGACACAAATGAACCACAAATAGTATCGTTAAGAAGATCTCAAAGAGAAAGAAAATCGATCATTTCAAATGAGTATGTGGTTTATTTGCAAGAGTCAAATTTTGACATTGGACTTAATAAAGATCCAATTTCATTTTCACAGGCCATAGAAAGCACTGAGTCTGATAAATGGGTTGATGCCATGAAAGAAGAGTTAAAATCCATGGAATACAACAAAGTCTAGGATCTCATTGAATTGCCAGAAAATTCTAAAAGAATCGGGTGTAGATGGATCTGTAAGACCAAACATGATTCAAATGGCAATATTGAATGACATAAGGCCAGACTTGTTGCCAAGGGATATACTCAGAAAGGAGGCATTGATTATAAAGAGACATTTTTTCCAGTCTCGAATAAAGACTCATTGTGAATTATTCTGGCTTTGGTAGCTCATTATGATTTAGAGTTGCACCAAATGGATGTGAAAACTACCTTTTTTAATGGAGACCTTGAGGAGGAAGTTTATATGGACAAATTTTGTATTAACGCTTTCGTTCTCTATGCACTAATGTCTTCCACATCAGGTATATTTTCTATAACGTATCTCTATAAGATTATAGTGTTCAAGATCCTAATGTGCATTAGGTTTAAAGTTTACATGGCTGGTAAGCTTTCCCTTCCCTTAATAGTACTGTAAATGTTTAGGTTGAATATTCTCACTTGAGACAACAAGTTGAGTACAACTTTGTTGTGGTTTTGTAAGTTTCACTTTGATGATTAAATAAAGCTAAGTTATCATGGTTAATAGACCTTTATTCTTGAAAAACATACTCTAATTTTAATAAGAAATCTTCACCTCTAAAAATAACACACAGTCTATAATATAAATTCTAGACGAAGATAATAACATGTAATTCTTGCCTATCTGGTAGAAGCTGTTTTAGTCAATTTAAAAAAGGTTGAACAAATTGCTAATATAATTATGGCATCATCCTGTTTTAGTTTGTCTTGTTTTTTGCTCTAAACATTTTCAACGGCGGTATATCATTGCTTAAAAATACAAATGATACTCCGTCTATCCCATATTAGTTGATCACCTTACTAAAAATATATGTCTCAAATTACTTGTCCACTTACAAATCAAAATAAAATTAATTAAATTTTTTTCATTTTACCTCTACAATTAATATTCTTTGGAAGTGTAAAAACAAGTTTGTAAAATTCCAAGAAAGTATCTCAAGGGGTAATTAGTATTCTTAAGGAGAGTGCAAAAGTAAAAGTGATCAACTAATATGAGATGGAGGGAGTAGCTAACTTGTAGGGGTGTCAATAGGACGGTTCATCCGGTTATTTTTTAAAAATTATACCATCCCAACTTTTCGGGTATTTTATAATGTATAACCAAAATTAGATTTTTTAAAATCATTCCAATCATATCGGTTTCTCTTCGGTATCAGTACAGTTCGATTAATTTTTTTTTAACTTTTTTTTTTTACTTTTAAAATCTCACCTCAAAACACACCATTATTAAGACGTTTATTTATTACTAAAAAGAATCAACTCAATAAAGTCCATAGAGGGAAAAACACATTTCGTAGTTCTATGTTTCAATCAATAGGAGTGTTTGCATAGTTTTTGCCATATTGTTTGATGGAGTATCTTTTATAGTATATCCTTTTAGTTTTGAAACCTAATTAATTAAAGACTAATTAAAGGGCAAAGGCCTAAATAGGGGTGACACCAGTGGCCTAGGGCCTTGGTTATATTTTATATTTGAAAAATGTTATAAAATATATTTATATATTAAATTTAACATATTGTTAATATATAAAATATATTTGCATACATGTAAGGTTATTTGGTTCTGTTCGAAAATTTTTCAGGTTTTTTAATAAATTAAAAAGACCATCCCAATTGTTTGCGACGGTTATAGTTTTAAATAAGTCCACAGTTTTATTAAAAAATGATATAAATCGGTTAGGTTCGGTCGGTTCGGTCAGTTTTTCATATTTTTTTGACACCCCTACTTGGGAAATGCAATTAAAAAGGACAAATGAGTTTGTCGATTAAGTGGGGTCCTTCAATTTTTAAAAATTTGGTAAAAGTGACAAAAAAAAATTCAGCTTTTTAATTCTACACTTTTACGCCAACAACTGTAGAAGTTGTCCCAACAACTATAAAAGTTGTTCGACAACTGTGCGAAGTTGTTCGACAATTGAATAGTTGTTGGGACAACTAATGTAGTTGTCGAATAACTGTGTGCAGTTGTTCGAAGGACTTGACCCCTTCTAACTTAATTAATATTGTGGGACTCACTCGTCACTTTTAATTAATTGGAGACTTGAGAGACATTCTCGCCTCATTTTTCCAGCTAACTTTGTCAATTAACAGAGACGGAGTGGAAAACATGAACTCACCATTAAACGTAGAATAAACATTAAAAAACGGGTAGTTCGGTGTACTAAAGCTTTTGCTATGCGGCACAAGGATCTATTGTGCTCAGCCTTACCAAGGTTCCCTTCAAATGTAGAACAAACATATATGTAATATATATATATATATATATAAACTTTTCAATAACCAAATATATATTTTAATTAGATTCAGAGTAATGCATGTACTGTACGTGTTTGGACTCAAAAGAACATAATGATCAAAAAATTAAACAAATATTAAAGAATGTTAGAGAGTTAATTTTTACAGTACTAGCTTTTGAAGTGATATTATGATACTTCTTGGCTTTCGTTAAAGAATATTGGGAAAATGTCTAACAGCAACCATATAGCTTCGGTCGGTTGATCACCTCCTAGCGTTGGGTGGGTGGCTTTGAACACAAACGAGGCTCTTCAAAGCAGTATTTTGATGGGGACTGCAGACGGTGTATTTTGTGATTCTGATAGTAGGTTGTTGGTGGATTTTTAGTCAAGATTGGAGTTTATACATTAGTTAGAGCAAAGCTATACAGAGTTCTCACTGCCCTTCAGGAAGCCTGGGATAGAGGCCGGTGGCGTCAGCGTGCCTTGCAAATTGATAATGCTAGTGTAGTTCATGTGTTACGAATTGAAAGAATTGTGCCTCATCGGAATGATGATATTGTCAACCACATTCATCACCTCTTGGCTAGGAATTAACTGGATAGTCTCTATTGCCATATATACAGGGAGGCTAATTTGGTAGCAAAAGGTCTAGCCAATTTAGCCTTCAGTCAAGAATCTCGCTTTGAATGACATTCACATGTGTCTCTTAGCATTTCTTGCAGGGAATGTTGTTGGAGTCTCATTCGCCCGCTTAGTTTTAAACTATATTAATTATGTCTTAAATTTTTTTCTTGTATATTTTAGAAAATTCATAATCCCAATTGGTTTAGGAAACTAATTGTCCTAATAGATTAGGGAAAGGAAAATATAGTCCTCGTAGGATTGGGAGAACCTTTTTCTTATAGATTTGGGATCTATATATAGGGATGTAGTTGGGAATTCTAAAGCATTGTATATTTCTTCTCTTTCATAGTGGAAAACTAATCTCTTTACTTTTGCGATTGTGTGCTAGTTAACCCACTATATTTCCGCAACATACTAGTTACTTAATGTTTTAGTTCTCTTTCAGAAAAAATAAATATATGTAGTTAAAAATCCAATCAATTTCTTGAAGAAAAAGAAAAAGGGGGAAACTAAAGAAAAGACAAATAACGGCTAGAGTAGGCGCGGGAATAACAACCCAAACGGCCAAAGCTAATAAATACATAGTCTTCTCTGAAATTTCAATTCAATTTCAATTTTCTGAAATTGTCATTCTTTTCTCCAAGAAAAGATGAATCCCAGAAACCCATTCAGTTATCGCGGGGAAATTGGTTCCTCTTCTTCTTCTACAAGTCAACCTGATTATGGTCGTGGAGAAGTTGGCAAAACCATAATTGATCCAATCACTGGTGATACTTATCTTCCCAATAAAGAAATTGGTTCTTGTTCTTATGGTGTCGGTCGTGTTTACAGAGCTCTTTATTCCAAATGTTTAGAGGAGAACAACATACTTGTCCAATCTGGCCTAGTCACTTTAAAGATCATCAACAAGAAATTCCAAGAAAGTGACGTGCTTGAACAACAAGTTCATACAAGTATTAGTTATACTCCTCATAGCAACTTAATTGGACTCAAAAGAGCTTTCACAACTAAGGAATTAATATGTGTTTCATTGCCGTATATGTCAGAAGGATCTCTGCGTTATATTCTCTCTACTCGTCCCAACAAAAAGTTGACAGAGGATTTCATTTCTGTTGTTCTTAAAGAAGTACTTATTGGTTTACGAGACGAACTTCATGTTGAGTTCAATCCAAGGGCTCATAAGAATTTAAATGCTGGAGATATCTTTGTTCATCTCAACAATGTTACTGGTGAAATGTTGATTAAATTAGCACTTGAAGCATCTGTTTACGATTCTGAAAATATGAATATGCTTTTAAAGTTTGAAGAAAAACTGAATTTTGATGAAGCCAGTTCGTTTTTGGATGTGAAGAGTATTTCTAAATGGGGTTCTGCACCAGAGGTGTTTGGGAGTGAAAATGAGAATAACAGTGGACCAAAATCTGATATCTGGCTATTGGGAATAACAGCACTGGAATTAGCATATGGGGATTTACCTGTGAGGAATCGGCTAGACTTGGAATGTATAATCAAGAAGATAAGGGAGAAGAAGAAATTGCCAAAATCACTTGAAAAGCTGCTGATCGTCAAGAAGAAAAAAGGGACATTCAAGAAAGCATTGGATGCTTCGGTTAAACGAAAGAAAAAGGTGTTTTCGGAGGAGTTTGAGGAGATGGTTCTTGCTTGTCTTAATGAGAATCCAGAGAAGAGGCCAGCTGCTGATCAGCTTTTGAATACTCCATTCTTTACTACTGCTATTGAAAGGTTTAAGCAATTTGTATTTAATGGTAAGAATCCAGACCCTACTGATAATTGTGCAGTGAAAGATCAAAACAGGAAATATCAATGTAGAATTTGACATTTACATTCATATGCTGTGGTATTAGTAAGAGCAAAAATGTAGTTATATTCAGCAGATTCTTGGATTGACATTGATGTATAGTTTAGGCATGAAATGCTGGAGTTTTTTGAGTTTGGGATTATATGGTTTATATTCATGAAATTGAATTTCTGCTAAATTTGTCATCTGATTCTTCCTCTGTTTCTTTTTTCTTCTGCTTGTGATTTTATTTCGATGATACATTTGTATGTTCCTCGGAAATGTTATTTTTTTTTGCAGGTTATTTACTTGTTGAACTAATATTGTTCACTGTCATCCTGGGTTTATGTTATCATGCTTTGGACAAACAGATTTCCAGTTATAACTGACTATTTGATCAAACACCTTCTTATTAGGATCTTGCATTTTGATATTTATAGGTAGTGATCCGGCTATGTTCATTTCAATTAGTATCATCCTTGCATTCATAACAAATATGATCAATATTTCTTGTACATGAATAGTTTGCATACAAAGGGCTCCCCAATCTACTCCAAATTTCACCCAAATAGGCATGGTTTTCAAAAATAACAGACCACCTCCTGCTACACACATCGTATCTATACATACATTAGGATATGAAAAAGTGTTTTAACACCTTGTGTCTTAAACAAGGCATCTGCAATATAACACCCCAGGGTTTGTTTGGTTAAATATCCAGGATCGAAGATCACCATATCTGCCACTAAACAATGAGAGATATTAATGCTAAACTATTGAATGATTTTCCTGGCATTAGTAATCATAGCCTGCAATGAACTGCCTTTCCTTGCAGCATTATTGTAGTCACATTCAAGATTAATCAGGAGTTAGAGCAAGAATTCTGTAACATATATAGCCTCCCATAGCATCGTTCCAACCCTTCTTAAGTTCTTATCTTGAAGCACATCTTGCTTTTCATAATTCCCTACAAATAATCAGGGGTGGGGTGAAGCTAGTAAAGCTAGGGGTGGGCATTCGGTTTGTGAATTTTCGGTTCGATTTTTCGGCTTTTGATTTGGCGAAAATGATAACCGAAACCGAACTAAAATAAATTCGGTTCAGTTCAATTTTTGCAAATTTGGTTCGGCTTATTTTGGCTTGGTTTTTCAGTTTGCAGATCAAAATAGTGGGCCTTTTTTGTCATGACGGGGCTTTTGAAATTGGATCATTTTTCAGAAAAATGGCTTTCCAAACATGATTTACAACATGACTTTTCAATATTGAGAGATCAGCGATGGTGACTGGTGACTGGTGACTGGTGACTGGTGAGAGATGAAGACGAGAGGGAGAGAGACAAAGTGATAAGAATCAAAAAGGACAATGAAAGAAAATAAGAAAAGATATGTGGGTTATCAACAAGAATTGGAATTATGGGCAACAAGGGACTAAAACCCTCACCTCCCAATTGATTCCAACACTAATCACTAAACCCTACTCAATCAAACAAAGGAAACCAAATGAATTACCACAAATGGGTGACACTTTGATTAATAAAGTAAAAGAAGATAACTAACAATTCCAAGAGTTCACCACTAAACACTCACTAATCCTTTAGGAAATTACACTAAGCACTAATTTAGCAACTAAACTTCAAGAGTATTCAATATTCCACATAAGCTAAAGTCTTCAAAATGGGAAAAACTACTATTTATACTAAGGGAAATAAAGAAGGCACTATCTATTACATTTTTACCCTCAATGAGTAAGGCCTTGTTTGATTGCCTTCTTTAGTGAATTCTTGAAGTCATGAGATAGTCATTTGCACACATGGTCTCTTTCCTCCCTCCTCTTCACTTTGATGGACCTTCCACATATTGTATGTCTTCCTTTGGTATCCTTCAAGCTCCTCCAAAGCTTCCTTTTTCATGAACATCATTTGTAGGTCTTAGAGATCTTTTGCTTGACTACGTGTGAATAGTCTTGAAGGATACGAGTCATCCATACTAGTACCATCCATGCTATTCACGCTAGTATCAGAGAGTGACTGAGAGAGACAGAAAATGACTAAGACAGAGAGACGAAGATTAGACGAATGGAAATTAGGGTTGGGAATTGGGACTGAATGGAGAGAGTGCCCAGCCTGTCACGATCCAATTTCTCGAGTCATGATGACACCTACTTTAACCCACCAGTAGTAAGCCAAACCATAGCCTAGAACGACAAGTAACGGAATAACAGGTGGAAGGCAAGGGAATAAATATATAAATACAAGAATTGCAAGGGAATAAATATATAAATACAAGAATAAGCAGTGAGAATAAAGTTATATATACATATATGCATGCAATACAAGAGTGAAAGAGGACAAAATAACAAAAAAAATCCCCCAAGACGTGATAAGGTCAGTACAAGAGCCACTAATACAAAAAGAGTACTAGACACTGTCAGAATATACATCATAGTCTCTGAATGTACAAATAAGACTATCAAAAATAGCAGAAGGAGGGGGATCATCTCTGAACTCTAAAAGCTCACATATCTCCTAATAAAAGTATGAGACAAGGATGTCGTCAGCGGCGGTGACTCATACTCGGATCTACATCAGGATAAAAGATGCAGAAGTGTAGTATGAGTACCAAAACAATGGGTACTCAGTAGGCATCATAAGCCGACTGAGCTAAATTACAGTAAAAGAATAAATTGAGTGCGAGTAAGTAAACCTAAGTCAATAATAACAGGGGTAGAAATGGAAATAATAGGTTATACCAGGCAATTGCAATAAATAGTAAACTAATAACCCGAAAGCGATAATAAAAGTCTAGCTATAACCTAACTGGACCCTCATAAACCTAGAAGGCACAAACAAAAAGAAATAACCCAATCGAGCCTCCACAAGCACGGTGGGTACAAACAAAGAGTAACCTTAATACAAGGATGGAATAACAACAATAATGAATGTAAAACAAGCCAGTGTGATGATAAGCATACTTGACACTCCTTTATTATCAGTCTCTCCTGAATTTCCAATTCCAAATCAGTATTCGTAAAGGTAATAAATGTCGGACTCAAATCGAATAGCGAATAATATCATAATAGTAAATGCCAAACTCAAACTAGAACTGATAAATAATAATAATAATAATGCTAAGTGTTGTACTCAAACCGAAACTGCTAATTAAGCTAAAATTAATAACACTCTAGGAATATAGTTCCACTTAAGTTCAATTAGTCATAGACTCCAAAGTCAGGCGTTCAAGTTTCTTAAGGCGATACAGGTTTCAATTATTAAGCCGAAAGATGCGATTCAAGGTCAAATACTATCCTACTAAGGGTAACAAAGCTAAATGGGCTCATTAAAATGATTAAGTTAGCCTAAAACTCAAGGATTATCCTAAGGAAGCGGATAGAGGTCATTTGGGTGAACAAGAAACTATTCTAGGCATTCTACCTTATAAAGGGCCGGTGGGGCCCACTACTAGTCCCAAAAACCCAACCTAAGGCAAGCACCTACCCAATCCTAGACTAAGGCTTCTCAATTCCATCCTAAGGCACTAAGTAAACTAATACTAGTGCTAAGGGATAGTCCTAAGCTATTGTAAGGGAATACGGGGCCGAAATATACCTAGAAGGAGCCCCAATCGGCTAAATTAGGTAATAATCACTAGAAGGATACCCAGATCGTAAGAACCCACCCATAACATTCTAATACTATAATAAAGCAAATTTTTTAAAAAATGATAAGCCTAGTCTACTTGGACGCAGCCGAAAGTAGGAATAATCCTCTACACCGGAGTTTTTACCTTCTCAGAAGCCTCTAACTTCTGCCACGTTATCAAAACAATATTCTAAACGTCAATATGAGAATATTGATACCCATATTGCATGTTAACGCTCCAAATCAGAAATCGGACTCAAAATCCCTCGTGGAGCCCGCTTGTGGAATCACAAAATTGAAACCGTCACATCGTCCCTCTCAGCTCAAGGATCATTTGCCCAAAACAATTAGCATAATCTGAGCCCTAATTAGCCCCAAAATAGTCCCTAACATAATCAGTAAATTAAGAATTAATCAGAGAATTAAATGAAGAATTACCTGAAAACTTACGGGAAAAAGGGTAAAGAAATAATTGCAATACTGTCCTCAACTCAATCCCAGCTCCCAGTATTAATTCCCACACAATCCTCAAGCTCCAAAGTCTCTTCAATGGTGATTTTGGACTTAAGACTTGTGCTAAAAAACAAAGGGAGAATGTTTATATACTACCAGGGGTTTCCCCATTGCAATCGCGAGGGCCCCTAGTCGCGATCGCGGCACCCAACTAACGGAATCATTGCGATCGCGATGGCCTAGCCACACGATCACGATGAACAAACTGACCTGGTCCCATGCGATTGTGATGAACAAGATTATATACCCTCATGATTAGGGGGTTCCTCATCACGATAGTGATGAAGCACCTGGGCCTGCACCAGGTGCTGATGTACCAGCAACTTTGCTAAGTTGCAAGATTCTCCAAACGGGCCCTCGGGATTCGTTTGGAATCCCGTGAATACAAATAAACTATGCTACCCTATCAAATTCGGCATTCTGAACTCAACGGAACCATTAAAATTTCCATCTGAGGTAGTTTTGATAAAAAGTGGGTCTCACACCCAAAAGTTCGTTTTAGCCAAAATTCACCTAATAGCCCAAAAGGAGTCTGGAAGCCTTGGGACCCAGTCCAAGGGTTACCTTAGCCTAAAATCGACATTACGAAGATGATGGAACTGTTATAATTGGAATCTGAGGCTGTTTAACTGATTTTTTGTCCCAAGACCATATTTTCACTTCAAAAGCTCCAAAATAGGAAAATGGTTCTAAAAACCAAATGAACTGTCCGGTAACCAAACTGTCAGTCCTAGCAAGTCATAAATGACTTGGGGAAGTTATAGGAAATCTCTAAACGCAGAAAAAGTAAGAAAATGTATGAAATGACCTGAAGGGTCATTACACATCCCTAAGTAAAGTGTTTGCTTTAGGTCCCCAAAATATTTAATGATAAATTTTACTAGTCTTATGTTCACTTAAAATAATATTGAAGATTGTTTAAAATAAAGCTCAAAATTTATATGAAAAAACTATCTACCTTTTGCCAAAAGTATTTTGTAACTTTAAATTAAATAACTCAAATCTTCATATCACTAAATAAAGTTTTTACGATGATATCCAAGACAGGGGCGGACCCACGTAGTCCGTGCCGGGTGCTTGAGCACCCACTGACTCTGGTAAAAATTCTGTATATATATATAGAAAATATAGTAAAACGGTTATAATATACTGATAAGCACCCATAAACAAAAAAGGTTGTTGGGTGCTTTGATTTTGTCTTGGGAATTAAGATCCTCAAGACTGTTGTGGCGCGGGTTCAATCCCTGGTAGCGTACCTTTTTAAAATTTTTTTAAATGATTGAAAGTTGTCAAGTTGAAGCCTGACACACACACACTACTTTTTCCTTCTTTTTCAATTTTTGACTTTTTTTACTTCTAAAAACTTTTTTTTATTATATATATATATATATATATATATATATAAATAAAACCTTTTAGCTTCCTTTGTTTAATAGAATTCTTATCTTTTCTTTTCTTTTCTTCTCTTAAAATTCCAAAAAAATCAAAACCCTTCTCCTCCTTATTTCTCAGAGAACGCAACAGCAGACCCTTAAAATTCAATTCATCAACAACTATATCAAGTTCATCAACAACTATAGCAAGGTTTCTTATCTAAATACAAATTAAAAAATAAGGTATTGATATTTGATATTTTGATTTTTGATTAAAGTTAGACATTGAAAATATGATTTTGGTAAACAGGGTTGAGAATTTTCAATGCTTATTGTTAGTACTCTTAAAAATAGATATTTTGTTTGGTTATTTGATTTAAAGTCTATGAAAGAATGTAATATTTTTATGATTAAAAATATATTTTTTTAGATACTTCAATACTTGTTAAAAAATGCAAAGATAATTTTCTTTCTTACTAAATTATTTGATTTGAAAATTAAATTTTGAATAAATACAGATTGTGCTCGAGATGGATAAGTTTGTTACAAGAGGGAAACCTGGGCATTCAAGTTCTAGTTTTATTCATCCATCTGCCAGTTCATTCGTAGCTTTAGAAATTCCGAGCGAAACATTTATTTCAGATGTTGATTTAGAATCTCTTGAAGTTGATCCAGGAATTAGAAAGCCTATCACAAAATACAGGCCTAGTATACGTGGCGATGTCAGAAGATATTATATACTAAAGAAGCCTTGTCAACCTACTGATCATCTTTTTCCCAAAACCAAATTTGGAAAGGAAATGCGTCAGTTTTGTTCTAATTGGTTTAAGGGTCGCAAGTGGTTGGAGTACAGCATAACAAAAGATGCCGCATATTGTTTGTGTTGCTATTTGTTTAAAAATGAGTGTGAGAGTCATGAAAATATGGGTGATGCAGCTTTTACAAAGACTGGCTTTAAAGCTTGGAACAAGGCTATTGAAAGATTTAGATCTCATGTTGGAGATGTAAATAGTATTCACATTAAGTGTTTCAACAGAATGCTTGACTTAATGAATCAATCACAGTCAATACTTATATCCTTTGACAAGCAATCCAAGAAAGAAAAAAGTGAATCTCGACGCCGCTTGAGTGCTTCAGTTGATGTGACAAAGTTTCTCTTGAGACTAGGGGTATCATTTCGTGGACATGATAAGAGTCGATCTTCTTCAAATCGAGGTATCTTTCTTGAACTTTTACAATGGTATGGAGATATTAATCGAGATGTTGGAAGTATTATTTTAGAAAATGCTCCAAGAAATGAAATGATGTGTTCTCCAAGTATTCAAAAAGATATAGTTGATTCTTGTGCTAAAGAAACAATCAAAGCTATCATTGAAGACTTGGATGGGGATTATTTCGGGATACTAGTTGATGAATCAAAGGATGTATCACACAAGGAGCAAATGACACTTGTTCTGAGATATGTTAACAAAAAAGGTGAAGTGATAGAGCGATTTGTTGGTATTATTCATATTAGTGATACATCTGCTCGTTCATTAAAGGAGGCAATCTACTCTTTTCTGTCAGCTCACTCATTAAGTCCATCTCAAATACGTGGGCAAGGTTATGATGGAGCTAGCAACATGCAGGGAGAGCTAAATGGTCTTAAGACTTTGATTTTGAATGAGACTTCATCGGCATATTGCATTCATTGTTTTTCTCACCAACTGCAGTTAACACTTGTAGCTCTTGCAAAGAAGGATTCAAATGTAGATGACTTTTTTTGTTTAGTTACTAATGTGTTAAATATTGTTGGTATGGCTAGTTTAAGTCCAGTTAATTCATTTGGTAGTTTTGATAAGAGCAGGATAATGAAGTTAGCTGAATGTTATAAAAATGAGTTTGACACCAACAAGCTTCGTGATCTCAATTGTCAGCTTGATAGTTTTGTAGTTTATGCTTGTGGTTCTGACAAGAGGTTCTTCAACTTGAAGGGAATTAGTGACCTTTCTAAAGTGTTGGTTAAGTCAGATTTGCATCAAACTTGGCCACTATTTTATTTGCTTATCAAGTTGACTCTCATTCTTCCTGTTGCTACTGCTTCTGTGGAACGAGCTTTCTCATCAATGAACTACATAAAAAATGAACTTCGTAATAGTATTGGTGATGAATTTTTGAATGGTTGTTTAGTTTGCTATGTTAAGCGTAAGATATTCACAACTGTAAGCAATGATGCTATTATTCATCGTTTTCAACATATGAAAAGTCGTCGAGCACAGCTATGACTTAAGACTAGAAGTCTTTTTTTGTAATGAAAATATTACTAGTAGGTCATTGTGACTTGTGGTTAGAAGTTATTTTTGGTGATGGTAATATTAGTCGTTGTTTAATCATTTACTTCTTTATTGATATGTTTGAGTGGCTATACATTTATATTCTGTGATTGCTAGCAATTTTATGCTGAAGGAAGTGAGCACCCACAACCTTCAAATCCTGGATCCGCCCCTGATCCAAGATAATGTATAACAAATACATGACTAAAATCTTATTAACTAGAATAAATTTTTAGTTTTATATTACTATGTGAGGATAACTAAAGACTTTATGTCATTTAAGATTGTTAAATTAGAAACAACAAGTATATAAACATAAAAAAGACAATTCTATTTTTTTTTTGCATATTTGCATTTTTATTGGAGGGGATGGGAAGAAAAATAAGATTCGATCCTTCACCACAAGTGAAGGACGGTGGGCCTAAACCAACCGAGCAACCCTCCCATTCCGCACATTTGGCTAGGCTTAAGCCCTATTAAAATTTCACTTTAGGTCACTAATTTTATTGAGATGACCTTGGAAATAACTAGGCGTATGTTGGAAAAACTTGTTTTAGTTAAAAATCTGCTATCACATAGTTATATTTAGAATTAAGCTCTTGTGTTAGTTTTGGCTTTTGCTGATTGTGAATTTTGTGTTCATTATGGGGAGGAAATTTATAAATATAAACATTTGAAGAGTTTATGTTGCTATGAAAAATTTCATGGTTGTTTATATGCAACAGAGACAAATACAAGGATCTTCTCTAGCTATACAATGAGAACTTTTGTTTGTTTACTTTGGCTTCTTGCCATTAGTTCTTAGTTTAAGGCACTAATTCACTTGTACTTTGATAAAGCACGAGTTACGATCTCAGCAATATTAACATGATTCTCTTTTAATTTTTCCAGCAAACGATACTAATTTGTAGGATAATATACTCCATGAACATATATTGGAAAGTATTTTATGAACAAATTCTAATAAACTTGTGAAAGCTTATAAACCAAGTATATACGTCGACAATGTAAACTATTATACACCATCAGGTGATAGTGACCTACAACAGGAGGTAATTATCCTAAGTAATCCTAATTTGGTTATCATAAAAAAACAAAGCAAATCACCAGCCTTGATGTGAGTACAAATTACTAATTACGCATTAGCCATAGCTTCCTAGAGGTAATCTTGAGAACTAATCCAGGGTAAACATCATCATCATCATTGATGTGAGTATTTTCTACCAATATAAAAAGGTCACCGCACTTATCAGATATTGTTTGAAGTGTTTCTCCTTCCCCATCTACATAAATTTCATCCCACAATTTTCTTGCTTGATCCTAGTTGATAATCTACATTAAGATTTTGAGCTTCCAAAAAAGAGCACTTGATTAGTATTTTGAAAGCAACAAAAACAGAAGAAAATTTGTTGAGGGATTGAAGTTTACTGCCGAACCCTTTCTTGAGGAAGCCATATGTGAAATTAGATAGAAAAGAAAGAGACTAGTGTACTGCTCCCTCCATCTAAATTTATGTGAGGTAGTTTGTGTAACGATACAAATCATCGTTACGCTGAATTAGGAGGTAAAATTTGCACCTTGTCCTTCCTTATGCAATTTTTGAGAAATTCAGGACAATTTTTTAGGATATACTAGTCTAAGAAAATCTGGCACTAATGTGAGTATTGGTGGTGATGCATGTTTGATTTAATTTTTGGATAGATAACGAGTTTAGAAAGTCGTAGCAACTTTTGACACTTAAAATGGAGTTATAGAACTCCAGTTATAGAGTTTATCATAGAGGGGCTGGTTCACAATGTCATATTTCAAGGAATGTGTTGTAAAATGGACATAGCTGGAGAGAGGCCCCGAGATTCTGCCTCGGGATAGCTGCAACAAAAAAAGCTACCGCTGCAGTGGAAGCTTGTATAACATCGTGAACCGCTGCAGTGGTAATTTAACCATTGCAGAGGTAAAACGTAGTATTTTGACAATTTTAAAAACCTAGAAAATATTTTTCTTTCCCACTTTTCCAAAAACGAGTAAGCGCTTAGTAAGGGGAGATTTTCTGTAAATTTTGGGAGTTTCATCTTTGGAGG
Organism: Capsicum rhomboideum; assembly: GCA_031232105.1. Classification (NCBI taxonomy): domain Eukaryota; kingdom Viridiplantae; phylum Streptophyta; class Magnoliopsida; order Solanales; family Solanaceae; genus Capsicum; species Capsicum rhomboideum. The sequence continues at coordinate 24,325,965 of CP124710.1, forward strand.
TAAGGTTTCTTTACATTCTAAACTTGAATCACTTCTTAAAATTCTTAGAAATCGCTAGAAACTTATCCATGGTAGAAATTGGGGTTTAGCCCTAATTCCTGAAATTAATGCAAACTTGTGGGAATGAACATAAAATCAATATATAATGATTTTAAGGTATTATGAAACACCAATGGGAGTATAATTTTAGTTGTTCATGCTAAATGAAGTAGAGTTCGTGGGGTTTGAAGGTAGGAAAACCCTAAGATGATGAATTAAGGAAAATTTATGGTTATAGTTCCTAATTTTGAATCCCTAATGGATAAAAGGGATGAATTTATTAAAATAAGTGTGTCATCTTGTTGTTATAGATCAAGAACAAGTTGAAAGGGAAAGAAAAGACAAACTTGTGGCCTAGAGGTGATTTTGAGTATGAAATCAAGGTAGGTTACGGTTTATTATAGCATTTAGACTTGTTAATGATGAAGTAGTGTAAAGTGGATGTAAATATGGCATTGGGTTATGTGAGCATTTGGGTTAGTATGGTTATCCCTCCATAGGTTAGGTTAGGTGTCAATCATGACCATTTGGGTCGTGACAAAGATGATTTCAGAGAACTGGGTTTGTAGATTTCATCGTACAAGAACAAATCTAGTATAGTCTTGCGAAATGATATAAAGACATTTGTACTTTTCTTCGATAGGCTACAGGGCTTTAGGAAAAGAATTCTTTTCTTTCTTCTTTTTGTGCTATTACTTGATTCCAATTAGTATCTGGTGATCAAAATTGATATATAACTCATTTACTCTTATTCGCATATGGTGAATACTCATTCCACCAGTGCAGCAGCAGCCGCACATACAGCCGTACGGGCACCAACCACTGGGGCCATAGTCTGGGACAGACCTCGAGTTAGGGGTAGAGCTAGAAAGGAAGGATGAAGGGCAGCACCTGTTAGGGGTGGACCTCAGGCAGTCGGAGGATCGTCCATACAGATATCACCATTCTCTCCCCCATAACAGGATTCCCCAGACCTTACTTAAAATGAAGAAGTGGTAGTTGATGAGAAGAAGATGGTAGCTCCAGAGAATGTGGTACCAGCACCGAATGGTGCAGCCCCGGTGCCTTTGTCTAAGAAAATGATTCAGCAGTAGCTTGGCTGGCACTGGCCACACTCCAGTTGTTCTGGCTTTTTCGCCTCCAGCCTTATAACATACCATTGTGATGGCACTAAGGATGGATGAAGGCTCTAAAATAGGGATGTATCCCCTACAGATACTTGGGCCAGTGATGACTGATGGTGAACGTGGACTATTCTGTAAGTTTATGAAGATGAAAACCCCAGTATTCTAGGGAACAGAGTTTGAGGATGCATTCAAATTTTTGATAGATTGTCATAAATATTTGCACAATATGGGTATTATTAAAAGGTATGGTGTGGAGTTTGTTTCTTTTCACCAGCAGGTCGAAGCCAAGCAATAGTGGAGGTCATTTGTGAAATGCATGGCTGCCTTACTTTTACTTACTTAGGTACAATTTTAGAATGTATTCCTTGAGAAATATGTTCTCTGCACTTATTGTGATCAAAATAAGGATGATTTCTTGAGGTTGGAGCAAGGTAACATGTCTATGGAGGCCTACGACGCCAAGTTTCATGCCTTGTCTCTCTATGCACTACAATTGATCACCTCAGAGGAGGAGCAAATTACGTATTTTATGAAGGGTCTGAACTATGGGATTTAGTTGGTTACCTTATTTGTGGTTGCATTTTGAAAATCCTTTCAGGAGATAGTTGAGTTTTCCAAGAAGGTTGAGGCACTTGAGAAACAGGGAGAGGTAAAGGCAGAAGATAAAAAGGTTCGTACCTCAGGCCATTTCAGTGGTACTTTCTCAAAGGGTCGTGGTTCTTTTTGCCCTTATAAGTTGTCCATGCCTGTGTCCACAGGGGGATCGTCTGGGGTCAGTTATTAGCCTTCCCAAATGGGAAGCTACACACCTTTATCTTATTCAGTTCAGAGTCCTTCTTTGGGCATTAGGTGCCATGAATGTTGGGGTTTGGGCCACATCAGAAGGTATTGTCCTAATTTCTTGTCTGTAGGTCAGTTGACTTAGCAACTGGCTTCTACTACTCTAGTTTCGATAGGTCATGGTGGTGGAAGTAATGGTAGGGGTCATTCATAAATTAGGCATGGTGGCCAGGCTGCAGGAAGGAGTGGCAACCAAGCCAACTAGGGTGGAGGACAAGTTGGTAGAAATGGTGCTCAAGCTGATAGAGGTGGCGATCAGGGTGGTTATAAGGCTCATCTTTATGCTGTTCCGGCTCATTCTTAAGCAGAAGCTTCTGATGTTGTGATCACAGGTACTATTTTTATCTGTGATCAAATGGCTTCTGTATTGTTTGATCTTGGTTCCACTTTCTCTTATGTGTCTGTGAAATTTTCCTTGGGCTGAGACTTAGACTGTGAATATCTTGATACCCCTATGTATGTGTCCACGCCAGTTGAGGTGTCTGTATGTGTTTATCAGGTGTATTATGAATGTCATGTGATATTTATGTGGTTTAATACCTTGGTAGACTTAGTGATTCTAGACATGGAGTAATTTGATATAATTTTGGGGATGAGTTGGTTGTCTCTCTATCTTGCTATTCTTGATTGTTGTACAAAAATCGTCACTATAATGATGCTCAAGATAGAGAAGTTAGAGTGGTAGGGTACTTTTAAGTCTACTCCTGCAAGAATTGTGTCAGCAATTTATGCTCAAAAATTAGTATAGAGGGGGTGTAGGGCATTTTTAGCCCACCTTCGGGAAGATAAATCTGTAGTTCTTCCTATAGAGTCAGTCCCAGTGGTATGTGAATTCTTAGAAGTGTTTCCTGATGATCTTTTGGGTATGCCTCCAGACCAAGAGGTTGATTTTTGTATAGATTTAGAACCCGAAACTCGACCCATCTCTATCCCTCCTTATCGTATGGCACTGGCAGAGTTGAGGGAGTTGAAATCACAGTTACAGGAATTGTAAGAAAAGGAATTTATTCACCCAAGTGTTTCTCTTTGGGGTACGCCTGTGTTATTTGAGAAAAAGAAGGATGGTAGAATAAGGATGTGCATAGACAACCGCCAGTTGAATAAGGTGACCATTCACAACAAATATCCTTTACTTAGAATAGATGACCTGTTTTACCAGTTGTAGGGAGCTGCAGTATTCTCCAAGATAGATTTGAGATCGGGATACCACTAGCTCAAGATTAGGGAGGAGGATATCCTAAAGACTGCTTTCTGGACTCGTTATGGGTACTATGAGTTTCTAGTTATGTCTTTTTGCGTGACCAATGCCCCAACTGCTTTTATGAGTTTAATTAATGGGGGTTTTAAGTCGTTCTTGGATTCATTCATTATTGTGTTCATTCATGACATATTAGTTTACTCTAAAAGTGAAGAAAAACATAAATCTCATTTGCATACGATGTTGGGATTGCTTAAGAAGAAGAAACAATATGCTAAATATTCTAAGTGTGAGTTATGGATTTATTTAGTGTCCTTCTTGGGGCACATGGTTTCTAAGGAAGGGGTTATGGTAGACCCGCATAAGGTTGAAGCTGTTAAGAATTAGGCTAGACCGACGAATGTGACAGAAATTCGTAGCTTTATGGGACTGGCCAGTTATTATCATCTATTTGTTAAGGGGTTTGTTGCTATTTCTTTGCATATGATCCATCTTACTCAAAAGGAAGTTCTATTTGTGTGGGATGATAAGTGTAAGGAGAGCTTCCAAAAGCTCAAAATGCTATTGACTTCAACCTCATTTCTCACCCTGCCTATTGAAGGTAAGGATTTCATTGTATATTGTGATGCCTCACAGTTGGGTTTAGGTGTTGTTTTGATGCAGGATCAGAATATGATTGCTTATGCTTTGAGAAAACTGAAGCCTTATGATAAAAACTACCTCACACATTATTTAGAATTGGCAACCGTGGTGTTTGCTTTGAAGAATTGGAGACACTACCTCTATAGGGTGAAATGTGAAGTGTTCACCAACCAGTGCAGCCTACAACATATATTTACCCAGAAGGATCTAAATCTGAGATGAGGAAAGTGGATGAAGTTGATTAAAGACTATGACATCTCAATCCTATATCACCCGGTTAAGGCCAATGTGGTGGTGGCCATACTATGCCAAAAACCAGTGAGCATAGGAAGTTCAGCATGGCTAGAAGTGTCAAGGCGACCATTGGGAAGAGAGATACAGTCTTTGGCTAACGGTTTTCTGAGATTGCAGGAGATTAGTGGAGGAAGGGTTTTAGCACATGTGGAAGTTAGGTTCACATTCTATGACCAAATAAAAACAGGCAGTTCAAAGACAAGAAGTTGAGTAACCTCAGAGAAAAGGTTTTACAAGGTGAGGCAAGAGAGGCCATTGTTGATAAAGAGGGAGCATTGAGGATTCGACTGCGCTTATGTGTACCTCGGGTAGGTGAGTTAATTTCAACTATTCTAGCAGAGGCTCATAACTCTAAGTACTCTATACATCCAAGTGACATCAAGACATATAAAGACTTGAGGCAACGTTATTGTTAGCGAAGAATGAAGCGCGACATTGTGGATTTTGTAACCAAGTGTCAAAATTGTCAGCTGGTCAAATATGAACACTGAAAACCTGGTAATATATTTCAGAGAATGCCTATTTCGGAATGGAAATAGGAATGGATAACCATGGACTTTGTGTTTGGTCTTCCTAAGACATTGAGAAAGTGGGACTCTATATGGGTCACTGTTGATAGATTGACTAAGTCGGCTCACTTCATTCCGGTAAGAGTAAATTACAATGTAGCTAAGTTGTCCAAAATTTATGTGATAGAGATTGTAAGGTGACATAAGGTACCTATTTTGATTGTGTCAGACAGAGGTACTCAGTTCACCTCCAACTTTTGGGAGAGATTTCAGTCAGAATTGGGTTTTATGTTGGACCTAAGTACAACTTTCCACCCATAGACCAACGGTCAGTTGGAGTGAACTATCCAAGTGTTTGAGGACATGTTACAGGTTTGAGTTATAGATTTTGGGGGCTAGTGGGACCAATACTTACCATTGTGTGAATTTCCTACAATAATTACTACTACTCTAGCATTGATATGGCCTCTTTTGAGGCCTTATATGGTAGAAGATATAGGTCTCCAAATGGGTGGTTTAATGCATTTAAAGTGAGGCCTTGGGGCACTTACATGCTCAAGGATTCGATGGAAAAGGTGAGGTTCATACAGGAAAAGCTCATAGCAGCTTAGAGCCGACAAAAAAAATATGCAGACAATAAGGTGAGAGATGTGAATTTTGAGAAGGAAAAGAAGGTACTCTTGAAATTGTCACCCATAAAAGGTGTAATGCGGTTTGAAAATAAGGGCAAGTTGAGTCTGAGATACATTGGATCCTTTGAGGTTTTGAAGAGAGTGGGATCAGTAGCATACAAATTTTCCTTGCCTCTTAGTATGTCTGGGTTCACCCGGTAGTCCATATTTTTATGCTAAAGACGTATTACGGGGATGGTAATTACATTATTCATTGGGATCCCGAGTTGTTCGATAAATAGTTATCTTACAAAGAGGAACCAATTGCCATATTGGATAGACATGTGAGAAAGTTGAGGACTAGATTCATTCCATGTGTAAAGGTTTAATGAAGGAACCATACCATTAAAGAGACAACTTGGAAGTCAAAGGTGGACATGCGCAAAAGATATCTGCACTTGTTCATTGACCCAAGTATTCTTTTATTTTCCTTACCTAGCTATGTTATTTTAGGCTAGCGGTCATTCGGGGATGAACGAGTGGTGAATTGGTATCTAATGTAACAACCCAAATCTTCGTTATGCTGAATTAGGAAGTAAAATTTGCACCTAGTCCTTCCTTAAGCAATTTTTGAGAAATTTAGGGCTAGTCTAGTGTTGGATAATTTTTTAGGGTGTACTAATCTAAGAAAATTTGTAACTAATATGAGTATTGGTGGTAATGTTTGATTTAATTTTTAGATAGATACGAGTTTAGGAAGTCGTAGCAACTTCCAGAACTTAAAACAGAGTTATAGAACTCCAGTTATAGAGTTTACCGTGGAAGAGCTAGTTCGTGATTTCATATTTCAAGGAATGTGTTGTAAAATGGGCATAGCTGGAGAGAGGCCCCGAGATTCTTCCTAGGGACTGCTGTAGCAAAAAAAGCTACTGTTGCATAAGAAGCCTGTATAACGTTGCAAACCCCTGCAGCGGTAATACACCGTATTTTGACAGTTTTAAAATCCTAGAAAACATTTTTCACTCCCACTTTTCCAAAAACGAGTAAGGGTTTAGCAAGGGGCAATTTTTTATAAATTTACGGAGTTTCATCTTTTGAGGTAAGGTTTTTTTAAATCCTAAACTTAAATCACTTCTTACAATTCTTAGAAATCGCTAGAAACTTATTCATGGTAGAAATTGGGGGTTTAGCCCCAATTCATTAAATTAATGCAAACTTATGGGAATGAACATAAAATCGATAGATAGTAATTTTAAGATGTTAGGAAACACTAATGGGAGTATAATCTTATTTGTTCATGCTAAATGAAGTAGAGTTCATGGGGTTTGAAGGTAGTAAAACCCTTATATGATGAATTAAGAAAAATTTATGGTTAAAGTTGCTATTTTTGAATCCCTAATGGTTAAAAGGGATGAATTAATTGAAATAAGTGTGTCATCTTGTTGTTATAGATCAAAAGCAAGTTGAAAGAGAAAGAAAAAGCAACCTTGTGTCCTAGAGGTGATTTTGAGCGAGGAATCGAGGTAGGTTACGGTTTATTGTAGCATTTAGACTTGTTAATGATGTAGTGTAAAGTGAATGTAAATGTGGCATTGGGTTATGTGAGCATTTAGGTTAGTATGGTTCTCTTGGCATAGGTTAGGGTGGGTTCCAATCATGACCCATTGAATCGTGACAGTTTAACTCGGCATGGAGTAAGAGAAAGAAAGAAAGACTTTTGAAACTTGTGGTATAAAATAAGTCATAGATATTTGTATGGCTATAAATCATTTCATCAAAGACAAAATAGACATTTTAAAGTCAAATTGTTACTAAATGTAGAAATGTATCATTCTTTTTTAGACTGACTAAAAAAGAAAGTGAGTCATATAAATTGGGACAGATGGAGTAGTATTTATAAGAAAATAGAATAGAAATTTTATTAGTCCTAGTATGTGAAGGAAGTGGAGTTACTCCAAGTTGCTTGAGGAAAACTATTTGTATTTGGGTTGGGTAGTGGGGGCAGTTATCTATGCTATTTCCACAAATTCCTTGATTATAATTATAATTATTATTATTTCCTTGTAATTTACATGCTTAACATATGCCTTCCTTACCCATTTACAACTTACCAATATTTTTTTTAATGATTTATACCCTAATATTTTAAGGATAGTTGTTTGATGCAATTTTTTTTTTAATAAATCAGCATTCATTTTATGCCAAAAAATTGGAAATACAGAACCAAATAGATGTCGACCACCTATTTCTCAACTTATTCTAACCGGCAAGCTATGAACTAGATATTACAATAAAACTCTAGTAGCTAAATAAGTTCCATACTATATGTCATTATAAGAAAACTGCATTTTATTAGATGACTCATTACAAGAAAAACCAAGAAAACAAAAGCTGAATCCTGCTCATCATGGTATTCCCTTCAAATTTTGCAAAGGAGTCATCCATTTGGGAAGATCTCTGCCTTTGATATGAACATAACAAGCAATTTATCTACATCGATTATCAACTTGAAATTGACCATCTTGAAACCTTATTTGATTCCTTTCCTTCCAAATTACAGCCATTCACATGTTAAAAACACAGGAGGTTATAGCTGCACTACCTAACTTGCTTCTAGCCATCTTATTTGCCCAATTAAGTTTTCAGTTCTAGTCCCCAATTTGTCTCTGCAGTCCAAGCCAAGTTAGTAATCTACACCACAGGCTCCTTGTAATAGGGCAATCAAAATACATGTGATCAAAAGACTCAAGAGGAGCTTGACAGAAAACACATCCCAAAGGAACTCGCATATCAAATTTTTGTAACCTCTCCACAATAGCTAATATTTTCCATGTTGCTAACCATAAAAAAACTTGTGTCTAGGATGAATATTTTGTTGCATAACAATGTTCTTCCATGGCATCTTTTGAAATTGTGGTATTAAGAAAAGATACAGTTTCCTGATGGAGAATTTCCCACTTGGCACCATTGAACATAATCTGATCTTCAAATCTCCCTGAAGGTGCTGAGCTTCCAATACATACTTCCTTGCAGTCAATATTCTCCCAAGGACCCAAGTTGCAGAAGTGGGAATAGGGAAAGATTCAACTTCTTCTCCCCTCATATAGTAAATATGCAACCACTTAATTCAGAGGCATTCTTTTTTTTCAGTGATAGCCCATACTGTTTCAAAATAGCTGCAATATTCCAAATATTCATGTTGATAATATTTTGTCCACTTGCTGCCTTTGGTCTGCACAATTTCTCCCAGGACACCAATGTTTTCTTAGAGTAAGCAGTAGAACCTGTCCAAAGGAAAGTTCTACAAGCAGTTTCTATTAATTTAAGATCCTTTTAGGTAGAACAAAAATTTGTGCCCAATAAGTCTGGACACCAAAGATAAATAATTTAACCAGTTGAATTCTTCCTGCGTATGATAAAAGTTTAGCTGACCAGCATCTGTACCTCTCTGTAATCTTATCAATAATAGGCAAACATTGAGCAACTGTAAGCTTTTTTTAGGAGAGAGGAACACCTAGATATTTGAAAGGTATAGTCCCTTCCAAATATCCTAGTGTAGTCAGAACCTCCTCCTTTAGAAAAGGTTTAACACCAGCCAAATATATTTGACTCTTCTCTGTATTTGCTTGTAACCCTGATGCATCAAAAAACCTTTAAAAATACCCTTGTAACAATTGGATAGACTGCATATCTGCTTCGCAGAACATTAACAAATAATCTGTAAAACATATATGCATCACTCCCAATTTCTTACATCTAGGATGAAACTTGAAAGCTTTGTTTTGACCAACCTGATATAGTTCCCTTTGAACGTATTCCATAGCTATCGTAAATAGGTAAGGAGATAAAGGATCTCCTTGCCTGATACGTCTCTTACCCTCAAAAGGTTTTATCAAACCACCAAACAAGACTAGGGAATAAGAAACAGAAGTGATGCATTCCATCACCCGACTTATAAATTTTAAAGGGAAGCCTAACTTTGCCAAAACAGACTTTAAGAACCCCCACTCAATTGAGTCATATATTTTCCTTAAATCAACCTTCATAACACATCGAGGGGATAGACCCTTCCTAGTGTACCATTTTAAAAGTTCATGACTAAAAATAATATTGTCAATGATGTTTCTATTGTCAATGAAAGCCGTCTGTGCAGGGATAACTAAAGTACTAATCACCTTCATAATCCTATTAGTCAGAACTTTAGTAATGATTTTGTAAACAGTACTACAACAAGCAATGGGTCTATACTCTTTTACTTGGGAAGGAGAAGGAACCTTTGGGACAAGTGAAATAGCAGTACAACTAAAGGCCTTGAGAATCTTCCGAGTATTAAAGAATTCCAAAACAACATTAACAATTTCTCCTCTTCAATCAATTGAGGATATAAAGGTGAAAAGTGTAACATCATTTGAGTCCTTTCTAATCCTTGTCTAGCCTGTGTCAACTTTTGCTCATAAGATGCCATATAAGTATTCAAGTTCTTAAGACCAAGCTTTACAGCTTTCAACTTCCTCCATAATTGATTCATTTTAGTCCCACTTTAAGGCTTGTTCCAATTGTTCCTTAGAGTACACCAAAATCAGGGTGGTTCAAAACTATTTTGAACAGTTTAAAAGGTATTAGTCTCAAATAAGGCTGGGAATTCACCTGAAAAACTATAGGAGAATGATCTGATACACCAAGTACTAGTAAATCTGCTTCAACGTGTCCATATGAACTCAACCACTGGAGATTCCCAAAATTCCAATCTATTTAGAATACACCCTACTAGTTGACTGTTGGTTATTACAAAAAGTGTAGTGACAACCTTTACCTTAATAGCTGATAGTTAGAGAGTATCCAAGCATAGTTGAAAGTTTTGAGTCTCTGTTTGCAGCACAGGGGATCCCATTCTATCTCCTGAAGTTAATACATTGTTGAAATCCCCTCCCATAAATCAACAACCTTACAATGAGCTTCCTACCCTTATGAGTTTTGTCTAAAGTTGCTCTCTTAAGTTTCCTACATTCTTTCCATAAACCACTGTGAAAAAAGATTGAAAAGTACTGGCAGGATCAGCTAATTTACAATGAATAAACTACTCTTGAATCTCAAGGATAAACAGTGTTGTTGAGCTCTTCCACAAGAGCCAAATCCTACCATTAGATGCTATAGGGTAATTGCAGTAATTAGATCACTCTGACCCTAACTTCCTCAGAATATTAGGAGTCTTATTCTTCTTTACCCTTGTCTCTAAAACTCCCATAACATCCACGTTATGCTTTGCCAGAAAAATCTTCAACTCTTTCTACTTTCAGAGCTGATTGAACCCTCTAATATTCCAAATTGCAATGATCATGAAGGGTGAAGACCCTGAGAGTTGCCTATTTGAGAGCTAGTAATTGCAGATAAGCCACTAAAACTGTAACCTATTGGAACATTTGCAACAACAACCTCTGGTTGGTACTCCTTGTCAGCTGAGACTGATGGATCAACTGAAAAGCACTTAGCTTTTCCATTCTCAGTGGGATCCATTGCTACCTGGTTGTTGTCTGCATGGCCTTCATCCTGTGCTACCATGCCCTTTGCCTTCCAATCTTGTAACGGTGGATGAGGTTTCTTGCTGTTCTTCTTCTTCTTACTCACCTCCTGAAAATCTCCCCCCTCCTCCTTTGTCTCCACCTTATTCCAATAGTTCTTAATAGTATGATCAAATTTCATTCAGTCAGTATAATATTTTGGCCACCATTCATATTCAACATCTTGTTGGACCTCTCCATAGGGTGTTTAGATATCAATAGTGTGCATGAGGGGATGAGATACATCAGTTTCCATGAGAACCTGGGCATATGAGATTCTAGACATAACAACTATGCATAAACCTGTGTAAAAGAGCTTTCCAATAGCACTTGCAATCTTACTAAGTACTTCACTCGACCAATATCCAACCAGAAGACCAGGAAAGGTAACCCACAGTCGAATCGGAGTAATGCAATCAAGTTGAATTTGAAGTTTAGCTCCCAATGTTGTAGCATGATGGTTTTTTTATGAAAATAGTAAGGGCTTGCTTGCAGAATTTCCTCACATTCAACTATAGTGGCAAACCAAAAAATAAAACATCCCTCATCATGTAACAAAATCTGGGGAGGGGATACTGATTTCCAGTTGTTCAGAAAAAAATTCTCCATGGATTTCAAAAAAGGGGTATCACCAAATACAAAACCTATAAGTGCAGTTTTCCGGTATTCCTCCTGCTCCTTCAAATCATCTCAAACAATTTCCACACATGTACGACCTTTCTTTATACTAGGAGGAATATAGGACAGAGACTTACCCTTTAGGCCAGTTCGATTTTTCAGATACTCCTTGGGTTCCACCGGCGTAGAGTGGGTAGAAGTGGAACAACAACAACAACATACCCAGTATATTTCCACCACGTGGGGTCCAGACGAGAGGTAAGTGTACGCAGTCCATACCACTACGTCAGAAGTGAGATAGAGAGGGTGTTTCCGAAAGACCCCCGGCTCAAGAGTGGGTAGAAGTGCCCACATCATAAAATTGTAGCTTGCACATTCCCAGCTATGATTCCAATATCCCGCCACCATAAGGTTCTAATTTGATGGATGTTTGGGAGTCAGAGTCTGATACGTACTCCTCAGTTACTTCCTCAATCGATTGGAATCGAGTAGGTAAAAACTACCAAAAGTGATAGTTGATAACCTGTGATTCCTTCGCAGATCTGGAGTGAAAAGTTTTCCCGCTATTAAAGGCCTTTTCCTGGAGTTATGTCACCATCCCATGGAGAAACAATCAGTCAGTGCATGATAGCAGCCTTGCTAACATAGGCTGAGAGCATTTCCCCTCCCATTTTATATATTGCAAAAATTTTATCCTGTGACTATAACTAAGAGTATAATCATGATATTAAATTTATTTTAATACTAGATAATATTCTTAACGAAACAAGACGGATTTACTTTCAAATTTTATAGCGGGATAATCCACTTGTTTCTCTAAATGGCCCCTTAATTCCTTTTAAAACCATAAGAACCTCTCATCAATTATTTTAAGAGGGCAAAATAGGTAAAATGCAACTAATATTTCTCTAAGATTTATTTTATTTATAAAAACTTGGGTGGGTATTTTTCGATAAATACTTACCCACATCGAATATTTATATCAAAGCAACGCAATTTATCACAGTTTAACCATTTAATAACCTAAGAATATGAATATTAATAATAATTAAGTGATAGTAGAGAAGAGTTGTCAAAAAAGCCATTTTGAAACTCAATTAACAGAATGCTCACTCAATTTCTTTTTGCTTAATATTTGGTGTTGTCCTTGAGAAAATAGAGAAAAGGTGGGGTGGGGGTGCTCTTTATAATTTTAAAGAATTTGAGGTATGGTTTTAAGTCTATTAAAGTATAACTGGGTCCGTATTTACGTTCATTAAATAAAATAAAGCCCCTTTCTATCTCCAACTCCTTTCTCATTCCCGCTTTTCTTTTTGTAACTGCTCTAATTTCCACATTAATATCTCTTCTTCCCCCAAGCGTTGATCTCCATACTCATCGTCGTCATGTATGTTATTTTGTCATTCCAAACAATTTTAGCTCCATATTGATATAGTTTTTTCAGACATTTCATGTTTTTTTATCTGTTGATGAACTCTAGTCTTCATAAAGTTATGATTTTTTGAATTATTAATTTTTTGGCAATTTTATCCAGTTTCTTAGTTAAAAATTTGTTATTTCTATTTAGTTGCTTGAGTTAATAGCATTTTTTTGTTGTTTATCTGAATAGAGTTTTAGTGTTTTTTGACTTTTTGTTTATGTGAGTGCATGGAGGTTTATTGATCTCACCGCGGAACATGGAGAGTTTTGCTTTTCTCTATTTCAATTCTTGTAAATTCATCATGGTCTATTACTAGACATTTCTTTGATTATTGTTGTTTTTATATCGTGGTTGGCCAATGACAGTACATTATTTGTATGTAGATCATAAAAATGGCAAAAATAGAGGAGGAAAGGTAATGACCCGTTCTGCTAGTAAAAAAGAAAATGTGAAGAAGATGCAAGAGATAGCAAAAGAAAAAAGATTGTAGAAGATATAGAGGAGTCTAACTTAGACACAATGAATGAGGTTGATGGGTATTGCGGAAATGGTGATAAAGGAGATAAAGTTGAGACTGGAACTTATAGCATTCTGTTTCGGAGCAGTCTATTCCGAAAATGAAGGTGATTATTTTCTGTCCTTGCCATATTATGCAAAGGATATTAATGTTAACAAATATGGTATGAATACTCGGCAAGATGGAGTTGAAGCTTTTCCAACAAAAAACTTCAATAAGGTCTAAGTTAACGTTGCTTGTTGAGTTTAAACAATTATTAGACAACAACATACCCACTGTATTCCCCCAAAGTGGGGTCTGGGGAGGATAAAGTGTACGCAGTCCATACCACTACCTCAAATGAAGTAGAGAGGTTATTTTCGATAGACCCCCGGTTCAGGACAAATAACAGTATAACAAACATAAAAACATAAAAACAAACAACAGAATGGGGAGATAATACACCATTAGATAATAAAATGAACAAGACACCCGCAGAGTAATACTTATAAACTATCTATCTAAAATCACAAATATCACCAAAACACCACGAACAAGAGACTACAAGACACACACATTGTAACACCTCAGTCAAAAAAAAAAAAAAAAAAAAAAAAAAATTTGCGACTCACGACACTATTCACGTGGCGTGAATGACAGTCACGTGGCGTGAGTGGGTGGCGTGAGTGGACTTCAGAACGTTGAAAAAATAGTCTGAATTCCACGGTACGAGTCACGGGGCGTGATTCACAGTCACAGGACGTGAGTGGTGCCGTGGATGAGCTTCAGAAACTTGGTCGAGTCGTCTGAGTTTCACGACAGGTCACCTACGTGCCGTGACTCAACCCACGACATGAGTCACGATATCGTGACAGTTTGCCGGCTTTGTTGACCAATTTTGACTAGATGAGATATTTGAGTGTGGGACCCATTAAAGGTGTTGGGCTGGATCTTTATTATGTATTTTAGGCCCAAAATCATGTATTAAGACATGTGCCTCCACAATTAAGGGAATGATCTATTTAATATGGATCAAACTTGTGGCCAAGGATCAATGGACTTGAGGGCCTATAAAAAGGCATGAAAATCAGATTTTATGCATTAGAACTCTTATCTCTTTCTAGATATTTCTCATATTTCTCACAAGCTTCTTATCTCCAAAACCCTAAAGCAACAACACTTGGTTGGGACAAGATCATCTATTATTGGTGAGTGTTTACTCTTATGACTCTTATGGATTAGTATATTCTATGCATGAAAGGTGGTATAGGTCATGATGGTTGTGTTGAGAAGTCCACTTTGTTGGTGGTGATGTGGAATAAGTGATATAGTAGTAGAAGGGAAGGTGGAATGATATTCCAATGATGAAGATGTGGGTGGTTTCATTAACATATTGTAAACTTATGCTAGGTTTGGTTACTAATGTAAGTTTCCCTTATGTATGTATGTATATTGTAGAGTAGCATTTTACGGAAAGGTGGAATTTTTGTAGTCACATATTGAAAGGCTAAGGTATGTAAGGTTTCTCTTTTCCATATTTCTTTGACCACGCCTATTGTTCACCTATTGACCAAACTTGTACCCGTTCCGCAAGGTTATAGCATATCTCTTTATTGTTGATCCTATGCCGTTTATTCATTGCCTATGATTCATAAGTGTCAATAATGTCACAACCACCAAATGTATCATTCTCATAATGAAAGAATTGAAGTAATGCATATAAGTTTTTCTTGAGTACGAGTGGTAGCTTGAGGGGGCGTAAAGCCCAGCATAGAGACGATCCCGATTGCTTATTGGATATAGGGGGTATCCCGAAGGGGTGAAAACCTAGCTAGGGACGAACCTACTTATTGATTATGGGTGGTAGCTCAAAGGGGCATAAGCCTAGCTAGAGACGATCCCAATGTTATGACCCACTGATCAGTCGGGGCCCGGGTACGATATGAGTTGTTGATGATGCTAACGAACGTAAAACTAATGTAATGAATGTAATGTATATGGTTTCACACATACAGAATGGTGGTTTATCCCTATTGCTTATTCACTTGTATTTGCTTCTATTTGAGTTATTATATGTCATACAGTTGCTTATCGCCTTACATACTCAGTACATTCTTTCGTACTGACCCCTCGTGGGACTTACCTTACTTGCTGCAGGCACAGGAGGTAGTAGACCCTCACAGTAGGACTCGGACTCTTTGCATATAGTTGGTGAGCTCCAGGCTGATTCGGGGCTTTTCGGGTCGTATGTACATGTTGGTTTTGTTGTGATGTCATATTTCTATAAAGCGGGGACTTGTCCCGATTATAGACGTGGTTTTGTTTCTGCCAGAGACTTTGTAGACGTTGTACAGTACATGAAGAGATGTCTTCGCATTTTGATTTTTTTGCGGCCCTACCAGCCAAGTTTCTTATATATACGTCTTTCCACGCTTTCAGTCTTGTTATGTCATGTCCATATGCAGACATGTTGTGTTCCATGTGAATTTATAGGTTGGTTCTCTCGAGCCTCAACGGCTTCGGGTGCCATGTCCTCCCCGTTGGAACTCGAGGCGTGACAAAAGTGGTATCAGAGTGGGTCGTTCTAGGGTGTATACAAAGTCGTGTCTGAGTAGAGTCTTTCTTATGGATGTGATGTGCACCACATTTATAAGTTGGAGGCTACGGGACATTTAGGAGGTGTTTCTTTTCTTCAAATCTTAGATCGTGCAATAGAGCTAAAGTCGTCGGGAGACGATTATATCTAACTGTTGTTTTCTTTCATTCTCTTTCATGGTAGTGCAAATGCCGATCACAAGAAGAGGTAAAGGCAAAACTAAGAGGTTAGACAGAATTGTCAGGGAAGGCACTAGTACACCACAACCTAGTCAGGGTGAAGCTGAAGCTGAAAGTGAATTTGCATCGCGGGCTTCTTCTACTATTTCAGTACCTGAAGGGTCAAGAGGTAGATAAGTACCCGCAGAACCGCCTATGAATGCCACGGATCAGAATTTGAGAAATGCAGTGCAGATGTTGACACAGCTAGTTGCTGTACAAAGCCAAGGATGAGCTGGTCCAACCACAGGTGAGGATAGTGCGGCTAGGGCAGCCAGTCGTCGAACACAGGATTTCCTGAAAGTATATCCTCCCATGTTTACTTGATCGGATCTGAACGAGGACCCACAAGATTTTATTGATCAAATTCACCGGGCTTTGGAGGTTAGGCATGTATCCGGTATGGAAACGGTTGAACTTGCGGCCTATAGATTGAAGGGAGAAGCAATATTGTGGTATGAGGATTGGAAGAGATCAAGGGGCATCGGTGCACTTCCCGTGGGCTG
Source organism: Capsicum rhomboideum (assembly GCA_031232105.1). NCBI lineage: Eukaryota > Viridiplantae > Streptophyta > Magnoliopsida > Solanales > Solanaceae > Capsicum > Capsicum rhomboideum. Next base: position 24,342,637 of record CP124710.1, read on the forward strand.
GGAAGAATTTAAAGCAGCGTTCTTTGATCATTACCTCCCATATGAGGTCAGGGAGGCACGTGCAGACCAGTTTCTAAATCTGCGCCAGGGAACCATGAGTGTCAGAGAATACAGCTTGCAGTTTAATTCTTTGGCTCGCTATGCTCCAAATATGGTGGCCACAATGACAGACAGAGTCCATCGATATGTGGACAGATTGGTACCCTATTTGGTGCGGGACTGCACTATTGCTGTTTTGAACAAAGATATGGACATAGCCAGAATTCAGGCTTTCGCCCAAAATATGGAAGATCAGAGACAAAGAAGAAGGGTACAGGAGTTTGAAAGAGGGCCATCAAAAAGGGCTCGATCTATGGGGCAATCTATGGTATCCCAAGGAGTACTCGGATGTGTCCTACACCGCCTAGGCCATCATTTTCTCATTTCCCTGCAGGCACTTCGTCTCAGTTCCGAGGGTCTCGAGGCGGTTATGTTGGGTAGAGCAGTGGTTTCGGTTCATAGAGTGCCGGGTTTTCTCGTCCTCCATGTCAGCATTGTGGAAAACCTCATTTAGGTGAATGTCGGTTTAGGACAAATGCTTGTTTTTGGTGCGGTATGACGGGACACATCATGTGAGAGTGCCCACGAAGAGGCTTCGGTAATGTGACGCAACCTATGGGATCAACCGTTGCATCTTCATCATCGGTTCCTTCTCTTGGTAGAGGGGTACAGCCTATGGGGTGTGGCAGAGGTTCGAGAGAAGCAGCTAGTTCTAGCGGAACCCAAAACCGTACATATGCTCTAGTAGACAGGCAGAATTCAGAGACTTCTCCTGATGTTGTTACAGGTATATTATCTGTTTTATCCCATCCTGTATATGTATTGATTGATCCGGGTTCTACTTTATCATATGTTACGCCATTAGTTGTGAAAAAATTCAACAGAACGCCGAAATTCTTAGTTAAGTCCTTTGAAGTGTCTACGCCTGTCGGTGAATCCATTATAGCAAAGAGAGTTTATCGTAACTGTATCGTCACTGTTGGTGGTCATGATACATTGGCCGATCTTATTGAGCTAGAGATGGTAGATTTTGATGTTATCATGGGAATGGATTGGTTAGCGTCTTGCTATGCCATGGTGGATTGTCAAGCGAAGAAAGTATCTTTTTATTTTTCGCGAATTACTGTCCTTGAGTGGAAAGGTAATGTTGGTGCACCGAGGAGTAAATTTATTTCCTATCTCAAGGCAAGGAAGATGATATCTAAGGGGTGTATATGCCACCTAGTAAGGATGCAGGATATTGATGTGCTGCCACCAACTCCTCAATCGGTCCCAGTGGTCAATGAATTTCTTGATGTATTTCCAGAGGATCTTCCAAGCTTGCCCCCAGAACGGGAAGTAGAGTTTGGCATTGATGTGATTCCAGGCACTCAGCCTATCTCTATCCCTCCGTATAGAATGGCTCCAGTAGAATTGCGAGAATTGAAGGAGCAATTAAAAGACTTACTGGACAAGGGATTTATCAGGCCTAGCATGTCCCCGTGGGGTGCACCAGTCTTATTCGTACGGAAGAAATATGGTACGTTGAGAATGTGCATCGACTATCGGCAGTTGAATAAGGTAACGATCAAGAATAAATATCCCCTCCCCAGAATTGACGATCTATTTGATCAGTTACAGGGTGCCACATGTTTTTCAAAGATTGACTTGAGGTCGGGTTAACATCAAGTTAAGGTTAAAGACAAAGACATACCCAAGACAGCCTTTCGAACACGGTATGGACATTATGAATTTTTAGTCATGTCGTTTGGACTAACAAATGCACCAGCTGTTTTCATGGATCTGATGAATAGGGTGTTTAAGCCATTTCTAGACGTGTTTGTGATGGTGTTTATAGATGATATTCTGGTTTATTCAAGATCAGAAGAAGACCATGCTACTCATCTACGACAGGTGTTACAGATTCTGCGTGAACGGAAGCTATATGCCAAGTTTTCAAAATGTGAATTTTGGCTAAAATCTGTAGCATTCTTGGGTCACATTGTCTCAGGTGAAGGAATACGGGTTGACACCCAGAAGATAGAGGCGGTGAAGAACTGGCCACGACCTACGACACCCACAGAGATTCATAGTTTTCTGGGACTCGCAGGGTATTATCGTAGGTTTGTCGAAGGGTTTTCTTCCATTGCTTCACCTCTAGCGAAGCTAATACATAAGGCAGTCAGGTTTCAGTGGAACGACGCCTGTGAGAAAATTTTTCAAGAGCTGAAAGATAAATTGACTTCCACACCTGTCCTAGTACTTCCCGAAGGCACAGACGGGTATGCAGTTTATTGTGATGCTTCCGGAATTGGCCTTGGGTGTGTATTGATGCAGCACGGTCGAGTAATAGCGTATGCCTCACGACAGTTGCGGCCACATGAGAGAAATTATCCCACACATGATCTTGAATTAGTAGCTGTGATATTTGCTTTAAAGATATGGCGTCATTAATTGTATGGGATTCATGTTGATATCTATGCTGATCATAAAAATTTGCAATATATCTTTAAGCAGAAGGAATTAAATCTGAGGCAGCGAAGATGGCTCGAATTATTGAAAGACTATGATGTCGATATCTTGTACCATCCAGGCAAAGCAAATGTGGTAGCGGATGCTCTTAGTTGTAAAGCAGTCGTTACTGACCAATCCACAGAAAAACAAGATATGGTCAGAGACCTACAGCAATTAGCTAGTTTAGGGGTCCGTCTTCTTGAATCTCCAGATGACAGGGTTATTGTGCAACATGCAGCAGAATCGTCCTTAATAACCGAGGTAAAGGAGAAACAGTACGCAGATCCTCTGTTACTGCAGCTGAAAGAGAAGGTGCAGCAAGAGTTGACAAAGGCATTCGATCTTACACAAGAAGGGGTACTTCAATGCCAAGGTAGATTATGTGTACCGAATGTAGACGAGTTAAGGAAGCGGATTATGACAGAGGCACACTATTCACGGTATTCTATACATCCAGGAGCTACAAAAATGTACCATGATTTGAAAGACATATATTGGTGGGGGAATATGAAGAAGAACGTTGCGGAGTTTGTAGCTCAGTGTCCAAATTATCAGCAGGTGAAAGTGGAACATCAGAAATCGAGAGGTTTTATTCAATGTATCAATCTTCCAGTTTGGAAGTGGGATATGATTAACATGAATTTCGTTACAGGTTTGCCTCGTACACTCCGAAAAGTTGATTTCATATGGGTCATAGTTGACAGGCTTACCAAGTCAGCGCATTTCTTCCCAGTCAGGACCACTTATACAGCCGAAGATTATGCAAGGTTGTATGTGAAAGAAATAGTACGATTACATGGGATTCCACTTTCTATTATATCAGACAGAGGGGCTCAATTTATGGCTCATTTTTGGAGATCTTTCCAAAAGAGCTTGGGGACACAGGTGAATTTGAGTACGGCCTTTCATCCTCAGACAGATGGTCAAGCAGAGCGTACGATTCAAACACTTGAAGATATGCTACGAGCTTGCATAATGGACTTTAAAGGCATCTGGGACGATCATTTACCACTTGTTGAATTTGCCTATAATAATAGTTATCATGCCAGTATTCGGATGGCTCCTTATGAAGCTTTATATGGGAGAAATGTAGATCACCAATTGGGTGGTTTGAAGCAGGCGAAACTTCCTTACTTGGGCCAGACCTCGTTCATCAAGCCATGGATAAAGTGAAGGTGATACAACAGAGGTTACACACAGCCCAAAGCCGACACAAGTCATACGCCGATGTCAGACGAAAAGGGCTTGAATTTGCCATAGGTGATTGGGTATTCTTGAAGGTGTCGCCGATGAAAGGGGTAATGAGGTTTGGAAAGAAAGAAAAGTTAAGTCCACGGTATATAGGTCCATATGAAATTGTCAAAAGATTTGGACAAGTTGCATATGAATTGGCACTACCCCAAGAACTCTCCACAGTCCACCCAGTATTCCATGTGTCGATGCTTCAGAAGTGCATAGGAGAGCCATCTCAAATTACGCCCATTAAGGATGTGCAAATTACAGAAAATCTCACATATGAAGAAGTAACTGTTGCTATTCTGGATAGACAAGTGAAGATATTGAGGAATAAAGACGTCGCTTCCGTAAAGTTACTTTGGAGAAATCAGCAAGTAGAAGAGATTACATGGGAAGCAGAAGAAAAGATGAAATCAAAGTACCCACAGTTGTTTCAAACGGAAGAAAAAGTTCAAAGCACAGAAGGAGAGCAATAACAAGTAAGCCTACATCCATTTGCCAATATTGTATGAATGTGTATGTATATATGATGTCTGATGATATTAGCATTTGAGTAACCTGGATACTGTTATTAACATTCGAGGACGAATGTTTCTAAGGAGGGAAGAATGTAACACCTCAGTCAAAAAAAAAAAAAAAAAAATTTGCGACTCACGACACTATTCATGTGGTGTGAATGACAGTCACGTGGCGTGAGTAGACTTCAAAACATTGAAAAAATGGTCTGAATTCCACGGTACGAGTCACGGGGCATAATTCACAGTCATGGGATGTGAGTGGTGCCGTGGATGAGCTTCAGAAACTTGGTCGAGTCGTCTGAGTTTCACGACAGGTCACCTACGTGTCGTGACTCAACCCACGACATGAGTCACGATACCGTGACAGTTTGTCGGCTTTGTTGACCAATTTTGACTAGATGAGATATTTGAGTGTGGGACCCATTAAAGGTGTTGGGCTGGATCTTTATTATGTATTTTAGGCCCAAAATCATGTATTAAGACATGTGCCTCCACAATTAAGGGAATGATCCATTTAATATGGATCAAACTTGTGGCCAAGGATCAATGGACTTGAGGGCCTATAAAAAGGCATGAAAATCAGATTTTATGCATTAGAACTCTCATCTCTTTCTAGATATTTCTCATATTTCTCACAAGCTTCTTATCTCCAAAACCCTAAAGCAACAACACTTGGTTGGGACAAGATCATCTATTATTGGTGAGTGTTTACTCTTATGACTCTTATGGATTAGTATATTCTATGCATGAAAGGTGGTATAGGTCATGATGGTTGTGTTGAGAAGTCCACTTTGTTGGTGGTGATGTGGAATAAGTGATATAGTAGTAGAAGGGAAGGTGGAATGATATTCCTATGATGAAGATGTGGGTGGTTTCATTAACATATTGTAAACTTATGCTAGGTTTGGTTACTAATGTAAGTTTCCCTTATGTATGTATGTATATTATAGAGTGGCATTTTACGGAAAGGAGGAATTGTTGTAGTCACATATTGAAAGGCTAAGGTATGTAAGATTCCTCTTTTCCATATTTCTTTGACCACGCCTATTGTTCACCTATTGACCAAACTTGTACCCGTTCCGCAAGGTTATAGCATATCTCTTTATTGTTGATCCTATGCCATTTATTCATTGCCTATGATTCATAAGTGTCAATAATGTCACAACCACCAAATGTATCATTCTCATAATGAAAGAATTGAAGTAATTCATATAAGTTTTTCTTGAGTACAAGTGGTAGCTCGAGGGGGCGTAAAGCCCAGCATAGAGACGATCCCGATTGCTTATTGGATATAGGGGGTATCCCGAAGGGGTGAAAACCTAGCTAGGGACGAACCTACTTATTGATTATGGGTGGTAGCTCAAAGGGGCATAAGCCTAGCTAGAGACGATCCCAATGTTATGACCCACTGATCAGTCGAGGCCCGGGTACGATATGAGTTGTTGATGATGCTAACGAACGTAAAACTAATGTAATGAATGTAATGTACATGGTTTCACACATACAGAATGGTGGTTTATCCCTATTGCTTATTCACTTGTATTTACTTCTATTTGAGTTATTATATGTCATACAATTGCTTATCGCCTTACATACTCAGTACATTCTTTCGTACTGACCCCTCGTGGGACTTACCTTACTTGCTGCAGGCACAGGAGGTAGTAGACCCTCACAGTAGGACTCGGACTCTTTGCGTATAGTTGGTGAGCTCCAGGCTGATTCGGGGCTTTTCGGGTCGTATGTACATGTTGGTTTTGTTGTGATGTCATACTTCTATAAAGCGGGGACTTGTCCCGATTATAGACGTGGTTTTGTTTCTGCTAGAGGCTTTGTAGACGTTGTACAGTACATGAAGAGATGTCTTTGCATTTTGATTTTTTTGCGGCCCTACCGGCCAAGTTTCTTATATATACGTCTTTCCACGCTTTCAGTCTTGTTATGTCATGTCCATATGTAGACATGTTGTGTTCTATGTGAATGTATAGGTTGGTTCTCTCGAGCCTCAACGACTTCGGGTGCCATGTCCGCCCCGTTGGAAATCGAGGCGTGACACGCATAACCCTACGCCTACAGGCACAACTACAAACAAAGCATTCCTTCCTACTAGTAAGAATGCGTTCCTACCCACTAACCCTCTACCCTAATTCGCATCCTCCACACCTCTTATCAAGGGTCATGTCCTCCGTAAGCTGTAACTGCTCCATGTCATGTCTAATAACCTCCCTCTAATATTTCTTCGGCCTACCTCTACCCTGTCTGAAAGCATCCATAGCAAACCTCTCATACCTCCGTACTAGGGCATCCGTGCACCTCCTCATCAGATGTCTGAACCATCTCAACCTCACTTCTCACATCTTATTCTCCACTGAAGCCACCCATATTCTCTCAAATAATCTCATTTCTAGCCCTATCCCGCTTAGTAAATCCACACATCCATCTCAACATCCTCATCTCTGTCAGCTTTAACTTTTAGATGTGGGAGTTCTTAACTGGCCAACACTCCACTCCATGAAACATATACGGTCAGACTTCCACTCTGTATAACTTACCTTTAAGCTTAAGAGGCACCTTCTTATCACACAGGACACCCGAAATGAGCTTCCATTTCAACCACCCTGCACCAATACGTTGCATAGCATCCTCATCAATCTCTTCATTCCCCTGAATCATAGACCCAAGATACTTGAAACTATCTCTCTTCTAAATGGCCTGGGCATCCAGCTTTACTACCACGTTAGCCTCATTCATCAAATCACTGAACTTTCACTCCAATTACTCAGTCTTGGTCCTGCTCAACCTAAACCCTTTACACTCAAGGGTCTGTCTCCAAACATCCAACCTGTCATTAAATCCTCCTCAAGTCCTATTAATTAGAACTATATCATCAACAAATAATATACACCAAGGAACCTCCCCTTGAATATGTTGCGTCAATACATCCAGTACCAAGGCAAATAAAAATAAACTAAGAGTCAATCCCTGATACAACCCTGTCAAAATAGAAAAGTTCTCCGAGTCTCCTTTCACCATCCTCACATGAGTCTTCACTCCGTCATACATATCCTGAATCAATCTAGAGTACACCATGGCACACCTCTAGCTTCCAAGCACCTCTACAGAACCTCCCTGGGGACTTTGTCATATGCCTTCTCAAGATCAATGAACACCATGTGTAAGTCCTTCTTCATCTCCCTATACTGCTCCACTAATCTCCTCACAAAGTGAATGGACTCGGTAGTCGAGCAACCTGGCATAAAACTAAACTAATTCTCGAAAATAGTCACGATCCTTATTAGCCTCAACTCTACCACCCTTTCCTAAACCTTCATAGTATGACTCAATAACTTGATACCCCTATAGTTGTTGCAATTCTAAATGTATCCTTTGTTCTTGTATAATGAAATCATCATAGTCCATCTCCAAGCTTCAGGCATCCTCGTCATTCTAAAAATGATGTTAAACAACTTTGTCAGTCACTCCATACCTATCATGCCAGTGCTCTTCCAAAAATCCACCGGAATCTCGTCTGGCCCGGTTGCCCTACCCCTACGCATCTTACGAATAACACCCTTGACCTCCTCAACCTTAATATGCCTATAATAACAATAATCTCAACATCTCTTTAAGTGCTCCAAGTCCCCTAACACAAAGCCTTTGTCCCTTTCGTCATTAAAAAATTTATGAAAATAAGACTGCCACTTCCTCCTAATAAAGGAGTCCTCCATAAATACTTTGCCATCCTCTCCCTTAATGCCCTTCACTTGTTCAATATCATGAGCCCTCCGCTCTCTATCCTTGGCAAGCCTATACAACTTTTTATCCCCGCCTTTCTCTTTTAAAGCCGCATACAAGCTCTCAAAAGTTGATGTCTTAGACACCATAACTGCTAACTTAGCCTCTTTCCTAGCTAACTTATACTCCTCCCTATTCGTCCGCTTCTCCTCTTCATCCTTGCTCTCAACTAACTTTGCATAAGTCACCTTTTTAGTCTCCACCTTCCTTTTAACTTCTTCGTTCCACCACTAATCCCCCCGGTGCTTGCCAGAATGATCTTTCGATACACCTAAAACCTCTAAAGCAGTTTCCTTGATACAACTGGCAGTCGTTTCCCACATACTATCCACATCCCTCTACTCTCCCATGCCCCCATAGTCATCTACTTCTCCCCTATCTACAAAGTACTGGCCACAGTCAAACAACCCCACTTAATCCTAGGTCGATCCTCCATACTTCTCTTCTTTCTGCCCTTTATAATTTCCAAGTCCATCACTAGAAGCTTATGTTGGGTCAAAATATTCTCGCTAGGTATGACCTTACAGTCTATACATAGCTCTCTATCACCCTTTTAAAGGAGAAAAAATTCTATCTGAGTCTTGGCTACCAAACTATGAAAGGTAATACGGTGCTCCTCCTTCTTTGGAAAGCTCGAATTCGCTACCACCAACCCAAAGGACCTAGCAAAATCCAAATGAGAAACTCCTCCTTCATTCCTTTCCCCGAAACCAAAATCTCCATGTATATCGTCATAGCCTCTCGATAAAGAGCCGATATGCCCATTAAAATTACCTCCTACAAAAATTTTGAATGACCAAAATTTTGGAAAAATGTTCAGGCATTCCTGGTTTTGGTCATTTTAGAAAGTTATTAGAACATTTTAAGCAAATGGCCCATCACATGCTTCTTCGTTATATTAATGAGAAGAAGAAGCATAAGATGAGGTTTGTAGTGGATGACAAGTCTGCGTACTTTGGTTTAAAGGAATTTGATCGAATTACGAGTTTAGGTTGTCGATCCCTTCCCCTTGAAGAGAAATTGGACAAGTTATATGTAAAAGTGAAGCATCTTGCAAAGACTTAGTCAGAGTTAGAGGGTTAGAGGAGAAATGTTGTTATCTCTTGTTAGAGGGTGTAGAATCATCAACGATGAGTAGTTGAAATGTTGTTTTGTGTGGTTTCTGCATACCATATTGCTTGCCAGGGATGTGTCCAAGTTAGTGAACCGGAAGTTGATTAGAATGGTACACTCTTTAGATTTCTTCCAGGAGTACCTTTAGGGAAAGAAATGCTTTGATCTAACTTTGGACTATTTGATGTTGTTTTAGCATTTTAAATATTATTATTTAATATTATTATGCATGGTTATGGGAGATTATGCAACACTAACTCCATCAGTTGTTTTGAGACGTTAAGCAACATAATATTATTCATTTAAGTCATTTACTCCTTCCGTTGCTTTTCTTCTATGCATTATAATGCCATTACTTGTCCATATTCTTTGGGTGGCATATAATGCCTTATTACATTAGGAGTTACTGAACTTAAAGGCAAGGAGTACGTGATGTTATATTTGGTTTCTGCATAACCTTTTCACCAATGGCATTATATGCCAATTACTCACATTAGTTAAGGGTGGTAGAATGTGGTCATAAGTTCTTTTGTAACTCTTGTAACTTCTAGACCATTGATCTTCCATATTTACTATCCCTCATTCATTCTTATTCATTACAAGAAAGACTTTCACTCCTATAAATAGAGTTGGTCTTGCATATTTTTTAAAGTACAAGATAATATAGAGTTCAAAAAAAAAGTTAGTAAAAAAGATAGTTTATTAGTTGAAGGGAGGTGTTCTTTTTTTGTGGAGCTTTGCACTCAACTCTTGTCCAGAGTTTGTTGAGTTGTACTTTTTGAGAAAGGCTGTTTTATCCTGGAGGGGACAAGTCAAGAAGATTACTGCTGGACCGGTGAAAACATTTGCTGCAGTGGGATTGAATCTCCTTAAAGAGAGCGAGATATCCGCGCCTCGGCCAAGAAGAAGATTATTGTATTTTCTTCATTTCTTTTGTATTTTTCAATTGTAATTTTCTGTAATAGATCACCATCAATTTTAAGGAGATTCAAATGGCAACAATTGAAAAATCCGCGGATGTCAAGATGGGAGATCTTAACAAGTCATTCCGGTTCAACGGTACTCATTTCAAGAGGTGGAAGGGTAAAGTACTTTTCTACTTAAGTCTTCTCAATGTTTCTTATGTGTTAACTGAGAAGAATCCAAACAAAGTAGATAACTCTTCCATGAATGATGATGAACTTGTTTCTCTTCAAGAGAAAGTTGAAAAGTACGATGTTGACTCCTACAAGTGTCGGTATTTTTTACTAAATTGTCTATCTGATAATTTTTATGATTATTATGATAGAACTTACTCTAGTGCAAAGAAAATTTGGAAAGCATTGCAGAGTAAGTATGATATCGAGGAGGCTGGAGCGAAAAAATATGCCGCTAACAGATTTTTTCGTTTCCAAATGGTGGACAACAAATCAGTGGTAGACCAAGCTCAAGACTTTATAATGATTGTTGGAGAGCTCAGGTCCGAGGAGGTCAAAATTGGAGATAATCTTATTGTTTTTGGCATAGTGGATAAACTTCCTCCTTCTTGGAAGGAATTTCAAAAAACCATGCGCCACAAACAAAAGGAAACTTCTCTTGAGACATTGATAATTAAAATCCGCATGGAAGAAGAGGCAAGAGGCCAAGATGCACTTTTGCAAACAGAAGAGAACAACATCACACCAAAGGTAAATTTAACTACTTCAAATAATACTACCCCTGAAACTAACAAAAATACTTCTTTGAAGCCTAAGAAAACAAATTCAAGAAAAATAATGGTAGACATCCCAAGGACAATAATGGTGGAAATAACCAAGCAAAAAATCAACATGTTCAAGAAAAAGGACCGTGCTTTGTCTGTGGCAAGAGTGGGCATATTGCTCGATTTTGCAAATTTCGGAAACGTGGGCCTACACTTCAGGAAAACGTTACCGAAGAACCATTTGTGGCGGTGATAACAGACATAAATATGGTGGAGAATGTTGATGGATGGCGGGCTGACTCTGGTGCAAACCGTCATGTCTGCTATGACAAAGACTGGTTTAAAAAATATACTCCTTTTGAGGAACCCAAAACCATCATGCTTGGTGATTCTCATACCACTCAAGTGCTTGGAACGGGAGATGTCGAGTTGTGTTTTACTTCTGGAAGGGTATTAATTTTAAAAGATGTACTTTATACTCCTTCCATGAGAAAAAATTTGATGTCTAATTTTCTTCTTAATAAAACAGGCTTCAAGCAGATTATTGAATCTGACCAATATGTAATTGTGAAAAATAGTATTTTTGTGGGTAAGGGATATGCATGTGATGGGATGTTCAAGTTGAATGTTGAAATGAATAAAACTTCTACTTCTGTTTACATGCTTTCTTCTACTAATTTCTAGCATGCTCGTTTGTGTCATATTAATGATCGTTATGTGGGAATCATGATTAGTTTAGGATTAATTCCAATGATCAAAAAGAATTTTGAAAAATGTGAGGCTTGTAGTAAAGCCAAAATCACAAAAAGGCCTCATTTTCAAGTTGAAAGAAAAACTGATTTATTAGAATTAGTTCATACTGATATTTGTGAACTTGGAGAAATTTTAACTCGTGGAGGAAATAGATATTTTATCACTTTCATCGATGATTTTTCAAAGTTACATATGTTTACTTAATGAAAAATAAAAGTGATGCTTTTGAGAATTTTAAAACTCTTCTCCATGAAGTTGAAAATCAGTTTAATAGAAAAATAAAAAGAATAAGAAGTGATAGAGGTCGTGAATACGAGTCTAATGAATTTAATTCTTTTGTTAGATCATTGGGTATAATTCATGAAACTCCTCCTCCTTATTCGCCTGCATCTAACGGTGTGGCGGAAAGGAAAAATAGAACTTTGGTTGAGTTAACTAATGCCATGATAATTGAGTCTAGTGCACCTTTAAATTTTTGGGGTGAAGCTCTTTTGACTGCTTGTTATGTGTTGAATCGTGTGCCTCATAAAAAGACAAAATTGAAACCTTTTGAATTGTGGAAAGGTCATAAGCCAAATTTGGGATATCTAAGAGTTTGGGGTTGCTTAGCCTATGTAAGGTTAATGGATCCTAAAATCTCTAAGTTGGGTAAAAAAGTTACTACTTGTGCTTTCCTTGGTTATGCTTCAAAAAGTACAGCCTATAGATTTTTTAATCTTGAAGATAGGATTATAATAAAATCTGGTGATGCTATTTTTCATGAAAATAAATTTCCTTTTGATTCTAAAAATAGTGGGGGTCAAAGGATTCAAGAAAATATTTTGCAACTACCTAGTTCTTCTACTTCTATTTTGAAAAATAAAGAAAATGATGATTTTGAGTTAAGAAGAAGTAAAAGAGCTAGAGTAGAAAAAGATTTTGGTCCTGATTATTATGTTTTTAATATTGGAGATGACCCTCTCACTTTAAAAGAAGCTTTATCTTCACATGATGCTATTTTTTGAAAAGAGTCTGTAAATAATGAAATGGAATCACTAATTTCCAATAAAACTTGGAAGCTAGTTGATTTACCACCGGGTTATAAAACAATTGGATGTAAATGGGTCTTACGAAAAAATTTAAAACCAGATGGATCAGTTGATAAATATAAGGCTAGACTAGTGGCTACATGTTTTAAGCAACTAGAAGGCCTAGAATTTTTTGATACTTTTTCTCCGGTAACTATAATTACATCCATTAGACTTTTAATTGCTATTGCTGCAATTTATGATTTGCAAATTCATCAAATTGATGTAAAAACTGCTTTTTTAAATGGAGACCTAAATGAGGAGATTTACATGGAACAACCCGAGTGTTTTGTTGAAGTTGGCCAAGAAAGCAAAGTGTGTAAACTTACTAAATCCCTATATGGCTTGAAACAGGCACCTAAGCAATGGCATGAAAAGTTTGATTCCTGCATGATTGATAATGATTTTAAAACAAATGAGTGTGATAAGTGCATATATCATAAGTCTTGGAATAATTCACATGTTATTATTTTCCTATATGTTGATGACTTGTTGATCTTTGGCTCTAACATGAATGTTATTAGAGAGACTAAAAATATTCTTAGAAGCCATTTTGATATGAAAGATCTTGGTGAGGCAAATGTAATTCTAGGAATAAAAATTACTAGAACATGTGATGGAATTTTCCTTGACTAGTCACATTATGTTGAGAAAATTTTGAAAAAATATAATTTCCTTGATTGCAAGCATGTTGTAACTCCTTTTGATTCTAGTATTCACTTGTTTCCTGTTGAAAGTGAAAATGATGTTATAAATCAAAAGGAATATGCTAGCATAATTGGAAGTTTGAGATATGTGACTGATTGCACTAGGCCTGATATTACATATGCAGTAGGAGTACTTAGCAGGTTTACTAGTAAGCCAGGTAATGAACATTGGCATGCTATAACGAGAGTAATGAGATATTTAATAAGAACAAAAAATTGTGGTTTGTTCTATAAAAAATATCCTGCTGTACTTGAAGGCTTTTGTGACGCGGATTGGAACACTTTATCAGGTGATTCTTTATCTACTACTGGTTATGTATTTACTTTGGGTGGTGGTGCTATTTTTTGGAAATCTAAAAAGCAAACTATTATTGCTAACTCTACCATGGAGGCTGAACTAATTGCTTTAGCGTCAGCTAGTGAGGAATCGAATTGGTTGAGAGATTTGTTATTTCAAATACCTTATTTTGAAAAACCAATTCCTCCTATTTTAATTCATTGTGATAGCACCGCAACAATTGGTAGAGTTCAAAACCGTTATTACAATGGTAAATCCAGACCTATAAGGAGAAAACACAGTAATGTGAGATCATATTTGACAAATGGTACCATTAATGTTTATTATGTCAAATCTTGTGATAATCTTGCAGATCCATTGACTAAGGCCTTAGCAAGAGAAAAGGTCTGGAGCACATCGAGGGGTATGGGATTGAAGCGTACAAATTACTAAGTCATATGTGAGGAAACCCAACCTGGGAACTAGAGATCCTATAACTAGGTTCAATGGGAAAAACGAATCATATGATGAATTGTTGTGAAAAAATGCACTATTCCTTTATCCCTCCCTATGATGTGAGTGCATTCTTCCTGTAATGTTTTGTGAGGTTGAGTTTTAAACTCTTAATGAAATTCTGTAGCTCGTATGAGTGGGGTGCTAAAATTACAGGAGCACTCTCGACAGATTTCACCTATGTGAGTGTGGAGGTAGGCCGCTTCCTATGAGAACTAGTTTCATTCTCAAAGACACTCATGAAACCGGGATAGCACAAGGCCGTAATGTGCTGGCTATAAAGCTCATGTCAACACCTTGACTTTTATGTGTAATTCAGTGATATTTTATTTCCCCAAAGCAGTCATAGTTCAAGTCTGAGACCACTACGACTCTGGAATAAAAATTACTGTTTTACTAAGTGGAGGTTCAATGCAGAGCACACCTTCATTATGCATGGTAGTCTTCCTTCAGCTAGTAAACTCTCTTATATTAATATTAAAATGAGTGGGGGATTGATGTTGTTTTAGCATTTTAAATATTATTATTTAATATTATTATGCATGGTTATGGGACATTATGCAACACTAACTCCATCAGTTGTTTTGAGACGTTAAGCAACATAATATTATTCATTTAAGTCATTTACTCCTTCCGTTGCTTTTCTTCTATGCATTATAATGCCATTACTTGTCCATATTCTTTGGGTGGCATATAATGCCTTATTACATTAGGAGTTACTGAACTTAAAGGCAAGGAGTACGTGATGTTATATTTGGTTTCTGCATAACCTTTTCACCAATGGCATTATATGCCAATTACTCACATTAGTTAAGGGTGGTAGAATGTGGTCATAAGTTCTTTTGTAACTCTTGTAACTTGTAGACCATTGATCTTCCATATTTACTATCCCTCATTCATTCTTATTCATTACAAGAAAGACTTTCACTCCTATAAATAAAGTTGGTCTTGCATATTTTTTAAAGTACAAGATAATATAGAGTTCAAAAAAAAGTTAGTAAAAAAGAGAGTTTATTAGTTGAAGGGAGGTGTTCTTTTTTTGTGGAGCTTTGCACTCAACTCTTGTCCAGAGTTTGTTGAGTTGTACTTTTTGAGAAAGGCTGTTGTATCCTGGAGGGGACAAGTCAAGAAGATTACTGCTGGACCGGTGAAAACATTTGCTGCAGTGGGCTTGAATCTTCTTAAAGAGGGCGAAATATCCGCGCCTCAGCCAAGAAGAAGATTATTGTATTTTCTTCATTTCTTTTGTATTTTTCAATTGTAATTTTCTGTAATAGATCACCATCACTATTTAAAAAACAAGGTCGACATGGTCAAGAAGCACAAGGTGGTATTATACTATATTTGAGTATGACTGTTATAGATGGATAATTTTACAAAGATTTATTGTTATAATGAATGTCATTGTTGTTATAGTGAAGTAAAATACAACATGAGAATTCGGTTCTGAAGAAAATCAAGTCATTATAGTGAAATGTCATTATAACAAGGATTGTTATAGAGAGGTTTGACTGTATACTAATTTTTTGATTTTAGACACGTAATAATTGCCAAAGCTAAAGAAAAAGAAAAGGGGAAATTAAAGAAAAGAGGAAATGAATAATAACGGATTCTTGAACTAGTTAGATGCGGGGAATCGAATAACAACCCAACGGCCAGAGCTAATAAATACACTTTCTCATCTTCTGAAACCAATTCCAATTTTGCTGAAATTCTCATTATTTTATATACTCCCTCCATTTCAAAAGAGTTGGCCCTTATTGACTTGGCACTCCCCTTAAGAAAATATTTATTAGGGATTTATTTTATCAAATTAGCCTTATTAATTATGCTTTGAAAATATAAATTTGAGTATATACACTTTGTGTAGCCAGTTAATGATAAGGGTAGTATTGGAAGAACATAATAAAATTCTCTTGATTTCATAAATGGTTCAACTAAAATGAAACAAATATTTTTAGAAAGAGGGCCAACTAAAATGAAACGGAGGGAGTATTAATTTATTTTAGTTAAAAATCCAGTCAATTTCCTTGAAGTTAAATTACCATAGGCGGTATACTAATTTTCCTATCTTAGGGCCCGTTTGAGATTGCTGTGAGAAAATTGCTTATTTGAGAAGTGCTTTTACAAAATGACTTTTTAGAGAAGTGCTTTTAAAAAAATGTAATTTGTGTTTGGCTAATTCATTTGAAAAGTGCTTTTGATAAACAGATTGTGTTTGCTTAATCTTTTTTAAAAAGTGCTTTTGAGAGACAAATTATAAAAAAGGACAAGTATTAATAGACTTTTATGCTTGACTCTTTTTTTTTTTTTTTAACCTTTATGCTTGACTCTTGATGATTAATAAAATGGTTGATGACCACCAAAAATTTTATTTTAGAAAAAATGTAAGTATACTATGATGGTAATAAATATGTGTGCCAAAAACTTGTTGCCTCCAAACATACACGCAAGTGTACGCGGTCGTACAAGTAATATAGTAGCTCTTACGAGCCGGATGTCGAACCCACAGGGCTTGTCGTTTAACTATTCACTAGACTAAACTAGTTCTTGTTTATTTATTTAAGAGGTGAAATATAGAGATATGATGGTTTTAAAGTATAAACTAACTATGAACTAGACTAACGTGATTAACTAGGGGTATAAACAATAACGAGGAGGATTCTAGAGTCAAGACATACTTCACAATCATGCATAGTTATTGTTTCTAGCCGGTGTTGGTGTTCATCGTGATTGTTGATTAAGTCATACTTCACAATCATACTTGATTGTTGTTCTTGTTGGACTATTCTAAAGAATTGCAAAATTAAGAACACTAAGTTATCCTCAAAACTAAGCTAAACGCGCGTATATAATGACACTTAGGAGTATCAATACGCATAAGATCACCACCCCACACTTAAATCCTTGTTCGTCTTCGAACAATTCTTTACAATCAAGTAAGACTCTAACATTACTGCTTTAAATAAGACACTCAAGCTAGAATTACAACGACCACATTAATAGCAAGTTCTACAATGGACATGTGATATTACAATTGAAAACACATGAATACTGCTTCAAAACTTCCTAGCCTCAAGAATTGACTCTATCAAATTGGCAAACTCTGCTTATTACTCAACAAGAAGATCATATAAGTCACTTATCTATCATTAAGCATGCACCCTTACCACAAGAGAGTCACCCATATTCACTCACAACTATGCAATTTTTCCAAGAATGGGTGTAAGAATCAAATTCCGCTCACTCTCACAAGGAATTCACATGTCACATAAGATGAACCATAAGCTTGCCCTTAGCATAGTACTCCACTAATATCAGAATATCAAAGCTCAAGATCAAGTAGGACTTTACGGATTGCAATGTAGGCTAAGGGATGAGTAGGAACTATTCTGGCCAGTAATAGTGACTATCTTCCCTAAGTACTTTAATACACTACAATTTACACTAAACTCATCTCTAACCACCTAATTTTCACCACTTTTATCTTCCCCAACTCTCTTTTGTTTTGCCCTCTCTCTTTAATCAAGCTTACACATCTTTAGCAAGGATTATTTGTTGTCAACACATGATTCACTTTGGATGAATTTTTCTTTTCATTACATTACTCCCAACAAAACATAAACTTTTTCAAAACACCAATATCTATTATTTTGGGGCTTCACTTTCACTTTTTCCTTCTTCATTTTTCCACTCCTTAACATCTTAATTTTCCAACTAAAGCGCTTAGGAGTTTTGGATCAAATTATGGTTAATTGAAAAAAAGGGAATAAGCTACATATGAGGCTACCAAAGAATAGACTAAAGGCTCAACAGGGCTAACTACAGTCATGCATAAAGGGTAGATAAAGCAGGTGTAAACATGGCTATCAAAGAAATGTCTATATCATCTCCTAAACTCAATATTCTTTATTTCGCTTTGCAAACACACCAAACAAGTTCTAGACATCAATATGCACACATGGAATATAACAAAAATCTCACTCACACTTGGTACAAGTTCAACTCAAGAAGGATCTCCAAAGACTCTCAATCAAGCAATTGCAAGAATTCAACTTTAAGCTAAAATCATACAAGAGTCCCATAAATGAGTCTAGGAATCTCATAGAAGTCATTTAATTTTTTCACAATATGCCATAGAGTTCAACACCAACTTGCATAAAGTATTCATGTGTAGCACCCAACAAAAGCATCAAATGAAATTTTTTTTAAAATTACTCCTAAAAATCAAAAAGAATATTGTTCAAAGGGATCCCCCTCGGAAAAGAACCGAAAAGAAAAATCGAGAGGTGGGTGAAGTGTGCTTATACTAAACGAGAACAAAAACTAAAAATAACCAAAGATAAAATATTTTTGAATTTTTTTTAAATTTAGTCAAAAACTTGCAAATAAATAAAAATAAAAATCCTATAGCGCACTTCACCTTAACCAAATCGAAAGATTCCCCACCCCACTCTTAAGATCACACTTTGTCCGCAATGTATAAACCAAAGAATGTAAGAATAGAAATATTCCTTGAGGCCTCTAGGCCTAGCTAGTAGCATATCAATTTCTATTTTTCCATGAAGGGGTCCGGAGGACCCCACACTTAGCTTTCACCATGCTTCTTAGCTCATATTGTGGGTACTCAGGCTTCCCCTAAATCTGCAAAAGCAAAAACAACAAAAACAAGAGATGCTATAAAAATGAAAAATAAAATAAAAACTACTTACTACATGTTGGATTGCCTCCCAACAAGACCTAATTTCACGTCGCGGTACAACCTATCAACCTTTTCCTCCACCTTGACGTTATGAATTTCACCCCCAACATCGTATCCATCTTTTTGCTTCGCTCATAGGGTGGTGGTACACAGATGAAGGGACCAAGTAATGGATGGTGTATGTTAAATCACTTGGCCCTGAAGTAAGGCATGTTTTTGTTATGTTACTTGTCTGGTGCAAATTTAAGAATGTAGGATTCTTGTTCCTCATCTACACACTCCTCCACTAGTTGAGATGACTCAAAATACATGTCAATATCTAAATATAATGTAGAAAAGTGCTTTGAATGGGACCCAACACATACCATTTTCAAACTTACACCATACATAACATGCTCACTCTTATTCACCTTCTCAATGTCAATATCAATCAAAGAATGGTAGTCGAATGGTTGAAATTCTTCTTCCCTCTCTATATATTGGCTAATATCCACAACTATAGGTGATTGGACATCAGACGTCATAATCTGTTTAGTCAATTGGTCATTCAAGTCACGGATATCTAGGCCAAATTACTCTGTCTCTTGTATGAGCTCATCTCTCTCCTTGCTTATTTGGGTTGCCATGATTGTGAGACCACCCCGAAGACACTTTTGAAATTTGATTTGCTGCTCTAGTTCCATTAGCCAATCTTGGCTTACTATGTCTGCTTCATCACGACTTTCTTCTACTAGTACCTCCTTTTCTTCATCAATCAGGGGGTTCTCTTGAGTGTTGGATAAGACTGTAATTTCTTGATTACTACAAGTTTCAGCCCTAGCCTATAGCTCTGTGACTTGGGAACTCATCTTCTCTGTGGCTTCTTGTTGTTGTTTCAGTTGTTGTTCTTGTACCTCCAGTATCTGCTTCAGCATATCTATGAGGTGAGCCTCATGTTCTGTCTCATTAGCTCCCTTAGCCCTGCCAATATCACAAAAAACAGAATGATCATAATAGGGGTTCAGGGTAGGGGCATAAAAGTTAGGACAATAATTCCAATAGCCATCCTATCCACCACATAGGTGACATATATTCAATTCAAAAGATTGGGCACAATCCTCTCTCTTGAACATCATGACAATTACCATCCAAGTGTGGTCCTCTACAAAAACAATAAGAATTGCCATCATTCAACCACCATTTATCCCATGCTAACATATCAAGAAGAATGATAGAAAAGTAAAACAAAATTTCGTACAAAAATAAACTATATACAACTCAAACAAATAAAAAGAAAAGTCTAATCTAGATAAATAATTAACACCAATATCCCCTACAACGGTGCCAAAAACTTATTGCTTCCAACTGCACAAGCAAGTGTATGCAATCTTACAAGTAATATAGTAGCTCTTACGAGCCGGATGTTGAACCCACATGGACTTGTCGTTTAACTATTCACTAGACTAAACTAGTTCTTGTTTATTTATTTAAGAGGTGAAATATAGAGATATGATGGTTTTAAAGTATAAACTAACTATGAACTAGACTAACGTGATTAACTTGGGGTATAAACAATAACAAGGAGGATTCTAGGGTCAAGACAAACTTCACAATCATGCATAGTTATGGTTTCTAGCCTGTGTTGGTGGTCATCATGATTTTTGATTTACAGGGTTGATATTATAACTTGAAAATGGTCATCCTCTAAGTCATCTACCCAAATTAATCTCACAACTACATCGTGTTGAGCGGTGATGTGAGTGTTTAATTCGGATGTATTAAGTTATCTTTCCGTTTCATTAACCAAGTGGGGTGTTTAGGTATATCTCTATCCTAACCACAAATCATCCTTTAACAATTAGGCCCTAACCGATTAGAGATATGATCCACACTCCCTACGTTCTTCATTCCGTCCCTCAACTCCTATGGTCAATTTATTTTGAGACTAGCATTTATCCTAAATCTTGCAATTCTTTAGAATAGTCAAACAAGAACTCAAGAACAACCACAAGACTTGATAAACATATAAACCAACTATAAAACCATACTTAAGCAATCATGTTGAAGCCTCAATCCTAGAAAGAGGGTGTTTATCCACTCATAGCCATGCAAAGAATCACCATAGATGAGTTCATAAACTAAACTACAAGAAAGTAAAGTTAAAGAACAAAGAACCCTAGTTTGAGCTCCTTGATATCTTGTCTCCTCTCCCCAATCTTGTATGTTGTCCAAGATTTCTTGTAAATGTGGCTAATTACTCCTTATATAGTGCTTTAGGTCGTCCATAGGTTGGCCCAACCTAAACATATGCATTTGCAATTGTGCCCCAAACCTAAACCACGTAAAAACCAACTTTGGGACTTAATTTGGAGGGGGGGGGGGGGTGTGGACCGCGTGGGTCATCGCACACCAAGGGTGGTGCGGTGCTTGGACAACGAGCTCCCAAACCAGTAGCCCCTTGCGATGGAGGGTGTGAGGCATACCCATTCCCTCACTTTAGTAGGTGCGGCGCATGACCTCCTCCCATGCCATGGGGGATGCGGTGCATGGCGCCCTCCAAAGTGTGAGGGTTCGTCCGATTTTTGCTCTCTTCTACTAGTGCACTTATTCCTTGACTCTCCACTTCTTGTGGTTTGTTTGTAGGCTTTATTTAGCTTTCATAGATCCTCCAATGTTCTCCTAAAATATTTTATAACAAACATTAGTCCATACAACACAATAGAGCTAATCAAAGTACACTAGACCAAGCATAGCTCAAGCTAGCAACACTAGTTTTCTCGTCTAATCCCTATTTGTTCATTTTGACCCTTGACTTGTTTCAAATGCACCTTAAACACTCTAAACATGTAACTTAGCATACAAATACACAAAAAACACTATTAACTTCATTAAGCACACCAAGTAATCCTCAAATCTAAGCTAAACGCGCGTAGATAATGACACTTAGGAGTATAAATACGCCTAAGATCAATTGTTCATTTAAAAAATTAAATATTTGAGAAAAAAATATTTACAAGTGCTATCAAAATACCAATTGATCTTGCAATGTGATTCGTATGTCATTTAATATCACTAATAATAAAAAAATAAAGAATTATATGCTCATTTATCATCATCATCAATTATGTTTTCAATTTTTTTAAAGAAAAGGAGTGAGTAATAAAATAATAATAATAATATATAAATCATAAAATAAAATAAAAAATTTATGATGTAAAAATGAAAAACAAAATTTTAAAATAAAACTTTAATCAAACTTATGGTATATCCTAATTAATTAATAAGGGATATATTGGTATATATGTATAAGTGATAGGGGTATTTTTGGCATAAAAGAATAATTTTTTGCTTCTTCCCAACAACAGAAAAACTGTTGTTGCTTCTATTTAAAAACAGTTTTATAAGTTACCCAAATACCCTGCATTATCAAAAAAAGTATTTTTTTTTTTGGTCAAAAAAAAGTGTTTTGGCTTCCCAACAACAATCCCAAATAGGCCCTTAGACAGGTAATACTTGCCCATTTAAGAAAACGAAAAGGGAAAATAAAATAACGGCTTGTTTAAACAATTAGACGCGAGGAATAACTACCCAAATGGCCAAATATACGCACTTTCTCTTCTTCTCTTCTTCACTAAACCAATTCCAATTTTTTGAATTTTTCATTCTTTACTCCAAGAAAGGATGAATCGCAGAACCCTGCCATTCAGTGTTAGAACCAGAAGGGCAATTGATTTTTCCTTACGTTCACCAACCGAAAATGAAGAAATTGTTTATTCTTCACCAAATCAACAAACAAAAATTGGTTCTTGTTCTTCAAATCAACAAATGGAAACTGGTCCTTCTTCTTCTTCAAATCTATCAGCTGTAAGTCAATTGTTGGTTCTTCAAGAAGTTACATACCAATGGATATTGCTTCAAGTCTAGTAGAATTTGATGAGAATACTGTCTTTGCTCTAGACACTAAAGATACTTATATTCTTGAAAAGGCAATTGGTACTCTTTACAATGGACGTTGTCGTGTTTACAAAGCTCTCTATTCCCAATATGACCAAGAGAATGATATGTATGTCCCTTCTGTCGTAGCCACTTTGAAGACCATCGACATAAGCCTCCATAAAAAGGAATTCGATGAGCTTCAACGTCAAAGTACTATAGGCATTGCTTATTTCCTGAAGCCAACGTAACTGGACCCATGAGAAGTTTCACTGCTTCTAAATTCTTTTGTGTTTCTTTACCATATATGTGTTGGGATATATACTATTAACCATGGTATATACACTATTGACCATGTGTTTAGATATAGTATTTATTATAGAACAATTGTTTAATCAATTTTAATAAAAGATTTAATAGACCATGTATTCGTTTATGTGTCCTTTTACTTATATAGTAGATGATTTAGTGTATAGAGTTTTAGCTTATACACAGAGGATTAAATCATCGGTTCTTATAAGTATAAAGATTTTTGTTCACAATCTAGGATGGAAATTGGCCAAGCCATCAGTATGATTGTAGCACAAGATTAAATGTAATTTATCTTGATTATGGGAATGGTGTAGTTTCGACTTCTTGTGCTAGTGCATTTTGTATGTATTGAATGGGATCGAGCAGAGATAGATGTTTTAGACTGACTGACAAAAACATATTCTCTAAACTATTAAATGTACTTATATTCTCAATCTTGATATAACTATTATGAGCTGTATATATTAATTATCGTTTTGATTTATTAAAAGGTGAGATCCTGAGATGGATCAATATACCTGATAGATTGGATGATAAGAAATAATAAGTTAGTTGATAGAATTCATGTCTCGGTATAGAGATTGATGATATGCCTTTTTGAGAAGCTTATAAATTTTCACTGTGTCAAATCTTGCAAGTGGATTTTATGAATCCGACATATGAAATAAGTTAAGCAGTACTCTAAAGGAAATTGATCATTAGATTCAATTCATCAGTAATTTAATTTATTGATTTGTATCTGTAATTTTAACATGGGAAATTACATAAGTGTTTAATGGGGAATTTCACAATATAAATAGAGGAGTGCAATTATGAATTTCCAGTGGAATGATTTGTAATTTATTATGGTAAGAATAATTTAAATTAGAATTTTAAATTTTTTCCATAATAGGGAGCCTCAATAATTAATTATGTGGTCCCTGCAGTGCTCATATTTAACTAGAACTCAGAATCCTATTTTCTAGGGAAAAAGGAAGAAAACAGGGTTTGTTTTCTAATAAGAAAACAAATGGCTTTGTGTTCTCCTTTTTGGACTAGGAAAAATATTTCTATAAGTAGGGATTCTCATAACCTAGAAAAAGGATCAGTATTCTATTCTATACTTGCCCACTGAAGTATTGAGAGAGTTCGACTGTTAATTTGGGATCACTACAGAAGATTGCAGAATCGGAGTCCGACTTACTTGATGATACGCGTTCACAAAAACGTGCTTGATGATATGCGTTCACGCTTCAAGAGGTATTTATCGAATGAAATTCAGCAGGTTTATGTGTTCTAGCATGATTGTATGTGTTCTAGCATAAACGTATGTGTTATCTATTATTCATGTAAGCAGTATATTTCTAAAATGCTTCCACTGTGCATAATGTTTTCCAACAATATGTCTGAGAGATCTCTTCGTTTTATTTTCTCAACTCATACCAACAAAACATTGCCAGAGGATTTCATTTCTGTTGTTCTTAAAGAAGTACTTATTGGTCTACGTGACGAACTTCATGTTGAGCCCAATCTAAGGGTTCATAAGACTCTAAATGTTGGAGATATCTCTGTTCACATTGACGATGCTAGTGGTGAAATTTGATTAAATTAGCATTTCAAGCATCTGTTTACAATTCCGGAAACATCCCAAATTTTAATTTTGAATTAGCCGGTATATTTTTGGATGTTTCTGTTCCAGAGGAGTTTGGGAGTGAAAATGAGAATAACATTGGACCAAAATTTCATATCTGGCTATTAGTAATAACAACACTGGAATTAGCATATGGTAATTTACTTGTGAGGAGTCGTGGAGAATTGAATTATATAATCAAGAAGATAAGAGAGAAGAAGAAATTTCCAAAATCACTTGAAAAGCTACTGATCTTCAAGAAGAAGAAAGGGAAATTCA
Source organism: Capsicum rhomboideum (assembly GCA_031232105.1). NCBI lineage: Eukaryota > Viridiplantae > Streptophyta > Magnoliopsida > Solanales > Solanaceae > Capsicum > Capsicum rhomboideum. The sequence continues at coordinate 24,367,640 of CP124710.1, forward strand.
AGAAAGCGATGTATTCTGTTAAACGAAAGAAAAAGGTGTTTTTGGAGGAGTTTGAGGTGATGGTTCTTACTTGTCTTAGTGAGAATCCAGACGACGGGCCAACTCCCGGTGAGCTTTTGAATACTCCATTCTTTGCTAATGCTACTGAAAGGTTTAAGCAATTTGTGTTGAAAGGTAGGAATCCAGGCCCTACTGATAATTGAGCAGTGGAAGATCAAAACAGGAATTAGACATTTACATTCATATGGTGGTATTAGTAAGAGAAAAAATTTAGGTATATTTAGCAAATTCTTGGATTAACAATGATTCATGAAATGCAGGAGTTGCTTTGAAATGTTGGAGTTGCTATGAGTTTGGGATTATATGGTTTATAGTTTAGGCATGAAATGTTGGAATTGTTTAGAGTTTGGGATTATATATTTTATATTCATGAAATTGAAATTCTGCTGAATTTGCCATCTGATTATTTGTTCTGTTTCTTTATTCTTCTGCTAGTGATTTAATTGGGATGTTAAGTATGTGTGTTCGTATGAAGTTGGTCATTGTTTGTGGATAATGCAAAATGAACTCTGGTTCTCCAAAATTCTGCTTAAAGCCAACAAATTTTATTTTTCAAATGATTTTGTCATCTTGTATATACACCAAGGCAATTAGTATTGTATTCATTGAGGTGAATTTTTTACAGTGTAAATCCTGAGTATAAGGTGATTTTATTGGGAATTTTATTTTTCAGGTTCTTTACGTGTAATCTGAACAAATTGGTTTGAAATATTGTTCACTGTCATCCTTGGTTTATGTTGCCATATAGCAGACAGGGCATACAGATTTCAAGTTATAATACACCATATGATCAAACACCTTCCTATTAGCACTTTTTTTTTGGTAAATAAATATTTTATTTATTACAAGTGCGGAATTACAAAACAGAGTCAATGAAGACTGAAATGGCATAGCTCTGGACAAACCCAGTCTTATGCCTAGATGTCAGACACCTTACATTACTAAGAGAATCCAAGGACCCCATAAACAACTACAAGTACCAGTTCAAGTTTTCAAGCTTCCTAGCTATCTTGGGCTGCATACTAGCTCTAACGAATATGGCCTGTATGATCAACTTCACTAACTTGTCAACGTTGGATCGCCTCCCTGACAAACAACCTGATTCCTCTCCATCCAAACGTGGTAAACTGCAGCTGATACAGTCATCCTGAACAATATAGTTGAACTGTTCTTACCATTTTGATGAGCAATACACCACTGCAATTCCTCTTTCCAGCCCAAAGGATCCCTTTGTATGCCTAGCCAGTGATGTAGTTTGCCCCAAACACCTACAGCGATCTTATTAGCACTTTGATATTTATATGTAGTGATATGGTTATGTCCATACGATTAGTATCATCCTTTCATGCGTAACACTTATGATCAATATTTGATATTTCTTGTACACTTGTCTGCATGCAAAGGGCTTCCCTACCTCAAATTCGAATCAATGTATCTCTACTTCAGCAATTTAGAGGTAGAATAAAAAAAAAAGTTCACCCAAATAGGGATGGTTTCCAAAAATAAAAGACTTTAAATTACTCCTACAGCTACATACAACCTATCTCTACAGCTGAACCTATCATTAGGATCTAGCTGTTTCAAAAATGCCACAATTAGGGTGGGTGGAAGTTGAGAATGTGTTGGAGACTGCATATCAAAATGAAATGCAGACTGATCACCAATTAGTGGACACTGACTTAGTGGATAATTTGAACCATCCGGAACACATTTTCGAAGAAGTAAATATTGCAGAAGAGGCTGAATGGGTAGAAGAGGAGGAAACTTCCGAAGAGGGTGAATGGTTTAGTGGAGAATCTTTGGGAGAGGAGGATTAGCTCTTTATTAGTTGTATTCGTTATTTTTTATTATTGATGTCTTTATGCTTTGTACTACTTACCTTTTATGTTTTTTATTTATGTTTGGCATGTAATAGCTTTGGTAAGATTACTTCACTTGAATAAAAGTCTTTTACCTATTGAAATTCTGTGTGGAATTTAAGTGTTGTTTATTTTAATCTTGCAGAAAAATTGGTATTATGTGTTTACGTGTTGTTTAGTTTACTTATTAAATGATTGATTAATTCATTCCACAATCTTAACAAAGTGACATTTGACAAACTATTGTTTGGCTTTAAATAATTTAGATGGTAGGTAAGGTGACAAGGGTAAGCAAAAAGTTGATACTAGTAAGGCAAAAAAGAATAAGGGACCTCCACCTTATAGATGACCCACGGGGATTCATATATCCGAGGGTCGGTCAAGTGACCTTCCAGTACGACCCTCTTATTCTAGGTCGTCACATCAGACATATAATGCTCTTACGCATGTGGGTCCACCACACGGCTCTATCAAGACTCAGCTGCCCCGATCTCCATGCCACCACCTACACAGTACTACCATCCGATCGATGGTACTTATAGTCATCTATCTCCGACTTCCCTACTATCTACTAGCCGTCATACAGGGACTCATAGTGATTCTGCTGGATCGATTGGGCTGACTGATCTTCGTCTTAGAGACACACCCTCTACTGCTTCAGATACACCCACGATAGCGCACTCAGGAGCACCTGTTCCACAGCCAGGACAGAGAGATGCTAGTAGGAGAGAGTACATCATCCCATATGGAGCAGGGTATGATTTCAATGTATAACAACTTTATTTATTTATTATTTACTATATTATGCTCTATGATATTAATGTTTGATCTTGTATTGCAGATTTAGGCCCGATAATAGAATTACCAAAGTTATCTACAAATGCATACGTCGCAACTACAAAGGTTATTGGACAAGTTGGCAAAAGGTTCCAGAATTTTATAGAGAGGAAATGTTCAAAGAATTTCAGGTAAACATTTATCTTATCTACTACTTAACACATTGTTATTAAAAAAAAATGAATATTAAGCTATTATTTTTATTGTAGAAATATTTCTGGTATGATTCAGCGGACCAATATGCACTAAGGAGGAATTTTTTCAGAAGAGTCAGGCACATATTTAATGGACTATTGGAGTATGCAAGAAAATACAGGGTGATGCCTGAGTTTATAAATGAAGACATGTGGCAAGATTTTCTTCGCTACTGGAATAGTGAAGAATATCAGAAGTCGAGTGAAAAAGGAAAGAAAGCTAAAGCGTCTAAGAAGGATGGCTCTCTACACACTGCGGGAGCTATCAGTCAGATTGCCGTTGAGGAAAAAATGGTACATAGCGTTTATCAATTTAACTGTTTATTTCTATTTTAAATATTTTGTTTTAGAAGATTAATAATTTTATCATATGCAGTAAAAAAAATTTGGTCGAAAAATAGCTCATGATGAGTTATTCATGGAGACCCACGCAAAGAAGAAAAAGAACCCAACGGATAAAGATGTGTGGGTTGAGCCACGTGCAAAAGCTACACATGTAAGAACTACATTCGTACTTATGATTTTTTATTTTTTTTACTAAAGTTTATATTATTTAACTATGAATAGCTTAGTATCTTTTTATTATTATTTTTTTACTTTACTTTAAATATAGGAAAAATTTGTAACGAAGATTACTGAATTACGCGGTACTCAGTCTCCTAGAAGTCGGGAGAACCCAATACCTCAAGATGTAGAGGAAAAGTATTGGCTAGAGTGTGCGGGTTCTCCGATTAGAGGTATAGCCTATGGCTACCCCAAAAAATACTTTACGGAGAATATTAGGTCTTCGCATTGTGGATCCTCCTCTACACCACCAGTTGATAGAGAAACCGTTATTTCATTACATAATACGGTTTCTCAGCTCACTCGAGAACTTGCTGCACAGGCTGAGAGGTCGAGGAAGAAAGAGGAGGAAACTGCTGCGCAAATGAAAATGATGCAGGATAAAATTCTAAGTTTTCTTCATTCTCCAAGGATTCTTCCTCCGTGTCCTGGTGATGCACCTCGGGCTGCGAGAGGCTTAAGCTCACTTGACGATTATACTACGGAGGAAGAGGATGAGGATGGGGATGATGAGACTGAGTTGTAGCTTACTATTTTATCTGTTTTGGTGGTTTGTAAACTTTGATGTTTGAATAATTTGATTATGATTTTATTTTAATGTTTGAATTATTTGATTTTGATGTTTGAAGGATTTATATCTGAATTGGTGGGCTGTAATATTTGTGTAGCAGGTTTTATTTGAAAATGCAGCATATAGGCTGTAATTTTTTTTTAAAAAATTACCAGAATGGTCGGTTTTTGGAAAATTTCCATATAAACCTACCACTAGTGGTAGGTTTTTCTTCTGGAAAATTTCCAGAAACCGACCACTAGTGGTAGGTTTTATTAAAAAAGCTGACGTTTGTTTTTAAAAAATATAATTAAATAAATAATCTATTTCTTTTTAAATAAATTAAATAATTAAAAAAAGCGACCAAATGTGGTAGGTTTTTTAAAAATTAATTTAATAAATAAAACCGACCACAGATGGTGGTCGGTAATTTTAATTTTATTTACTTAATATAAAGAAAATTATTATAAAAAAATTGTTTTTAATAAATATTATTGATTTATAAATTATTATAAAAAACTTGGAAAAACCTACCACAAGTGGTAGGTTTTTTCAAAAGCTACCACTATTTTACCAACCACAACTTGTGGTCGGTTTTGTGGTAGGTAAATGGCCAAAACTGACCACATGTGGCAGCTTTTTGTGGTCGGTTTTCCAGTTTTTTTTAGTAGTGATGTCCTCGTGATCTCTCGCAATATGATCACCTGATCCAATTCACTGCAGGAGTAAAAGAAAGAATTCTGTCACATATATAGCCTCCCACTGCATCATTCCATCCAAATGAACTCCATATATATTTTTTGACGTCATATTAATGACCAAGAAAATACTCCCACCTACAAAAGTATGGATCATATTTTCTTTGTCGATATTTGCAGCAACTACACCTATACACTACCTTTAGTGAAATCTTTCAGCGATGATTACCTGTTTAGTTTAATGGAGGCATTGTTTACTTACACCAGCAAATCAAAACAGAATATATATGCTTTGATAAGCACGAGTTCCCTGGCAATATTAACGTGATTCTCTATTTTTTGTTCCAGTAAACTATATTTTGTGGCGATACAATTACTTAACAAGTACTGCATATGAACAGATATTGGAAATCATATTCTGAAGAATCCTACTAGCTAGCACAAACTAAAACAAAAATATATGTAAATTTTTACACACCATCAGGTCAAATTAATTGACAACATAAGAATATCTGTTATTTACAAAGTGCATAAGTCAAAAAAGAAACTAATTAAGGAGAAATTGACAATAAAATGAAGAAGGGTACTAATTAAAACATTAGTTATAGCTTCCTAGAGGTAATCTTTAGAACAAGGCCAGGGTAAACATCATCATCATTATTGATGTGAGTATTTTCTACCAATATAAAAAGGTCGTCGCACTTGTCGGATATTGTTTGAAGTGTTTCTCCTTCTCCAACTACGTATATTTCATCACACAATTTGTTTGATCCTAGCTGATAATCTTCTTTAAGATTTTGAGCTTCCGAGAAAGAAAACTTCATGATTAGTACTGCTGATAGCAACAAAAACACAAGAAAAATTGTAGCCGAAGCCTTTCTTGAGGAAGCCATAGAAATAGATATAAAAGAAAGAAATTGGTATTTATAAGAAAATTGAAGACAAATATTATTAGTCCTAGTCCTAGTACGTGAAGGAAGTAGGGTTACCCCACGTTGCTTGAGGAAAGCTAATGATTTCCGAAGTGGGTATCTACGTAACTTTAACATATATGCCCTTCTTTCCAATTTACAACTTACCAATATTATGATTTAACCAAATCTTCTTAAGGTAGTTGTTTGATTTACACTAGGATTATAATTATAGGATTAGAATCATGATTATCTGTTATCGTGATTTTGGTATAAAATTTAGCTCAATATTAAGTAGTAATCTTTATCAAATACAAGATAGATTTAATCCCAAATTTTATATTGGGATTATCCACTCAACTGCTCCAACCAAACAATCCCTTAATTCCTTTTAAAACCATAAAAAATAACTTAAATTTTACGAGGGTGAAATAGAAAAAATACAACTAATATTTCTCTAAGATTTATTTTATTTGCAAGAAGTTGTGTGGGTATTTTCTTCGATAAATACTTGCCCACATCAGGGATTTATATATATATAACAAAATAATGAAATTGACTATAGTTAAACAATTTAATGAATTAAGAGCCCGTTTGAAATAGCCGAATAAAAGTAAAGTTTGAGAGCTGAATTTTAAAATAAGTAGTTGTTTGTTTGACTAAAAATGATAAACTGAAAATAAGAAATTGATGTATTTGGTGAACAAGTACTTATTAGTTTGACTAAACTATCCTTAAAATTGTTAACACTAAAAAAGAATTTATTTTTACAAGATTTTAATTTTTAAATTATTCAAATACAAAAACGAAGTTTAAATAATTCTCAACTCACTTTTATTATAAATTGATTAGAAAAAAATATTTTAAATAAAATAACCTATCTATTTAATTAACATTTAATATTGCATAAGTTATGTAAACTTCACCATCCGAATACGTTAATTGTAGTAGCAGATTTTATTTTTAAGCATGAGAGTCGACAATAAAATTTGATTGAGAAAAAATAATAATCTAGACAGAAAATGTCACAACAATCGTAGTATTTGATTTCAATACATGAGTGTTACAATATCTATGAATCCTCTTATTCTTCTTTTCAAATATAAATTTAAAAGTCTTTGAGCTTGATCTTGAATTTGGTGGAATTGATCTTGACTTGTACTTGAATTCAAGGACTTTTGACCTTGATCTTGAATTGTACTTGAACTTGGGTATTTGAATGCTTGAACTTGGATGCTTGGAAGTTTGAATTTGGGTGCTTGAAAGCTTGAACTTGTAGCTTGCAGAGAAATATGTAGAGTTTGATCCATGAGCTCTCTCTGGCCTTGTTAGATTGTGGTGCCTTTTCTGAATTATGAATACCCCTGTTTATAGTTGTGGAATGGGGGACTTGTTATGAGGATAGGCTTCTTTCGATCAATCAGATTTAAGTGCATATGACGATATTATATTGGTCAGAACATGTCACTTGTACACGTGGTACATTTTTATTGGCCTTTGATTTCATAGGCATATTTTAATATATGACAGATCCTAATGTCCTTCACTTGACTTGGTGTGCCACGTCATTTCGCACGTGGCACAAAACTAGGCCTCTAGGATATGTTGACATCTTAGGCTTAAGAAAGTGGGCTCATCATTTGTAGCCCAATTAAATGAATTAGCCCAATGAAATTGGACTTTAATTAAATCCGCATTTCTTGAATTTAAATAAGACATGGAAAACATCCCTATGAAATTACAATTCATAGCTAAGGTTTGAAATAATTAACATTTGTAGCTAAGGTTTAAATTAAATAGATAATTAATTGTGGATCCATCTTATACAAATAAGAAGCGTATGTATCACTTCTCTTTTGTCTATCTCATCCCCTTCATTGGCTAAATTAGTGGTTGATTTAACTCCTCCATCTTCAACACGGGTTTCAATTCTTTTTCTCTCCCAAAATGATTATCCCTAAAAATTAGGTTACTACAATGGCGGCTTTGGGTAGTTTTTCAGATCTATGTTCTAAAACATTTAAAGTTTTGTTTGTATTTTTATATTTATTTCGTTATATTTCCTTCACTCTTCATTCGATTTCATCTAATTTCTTCAATTTCAATTTTGTTTTTCTCTATACATTTGTATCAATGTATATACTTTATGTTTTCCATCTTTGTAAACTTGTATCTAATTGTTTGTTTCATTTGACATTTCTATCCAACATAAAATGAATTTGTGTCAATGTATAAATTTCCTTGGTTGTACCAGTGAATTTGTATATATTCCAACCATATAATATGAATTATGCATTTATATATTTGTATCCGTGTATTTGTACAATTGAAATGTATTTGTATCAGTGAATTTATGCAATTGAAATACATTTGTATATTTTGTATCAATGCATTTGTACAACTCAAATGTATTTATATCGGTGAACTTATGCAACTGAAATGCATTCAGTATTTGTGAATTTGTATCTTTGTATACATTATCCAAATGTATTTGTATCGGTGACTTTGTATGGTTGAAATGCATTTTGTATCTCTGAATTTACACAATTGAAATGTATACGTATCAGTCAATTTATATCTTGTATACATAATCATGATTATACCTTTGTATCTTTATATTATACTGATTCTCTTTAGTATTTGTACAACTGGAATGAATCTTGTATATGTATATATATTTGTATTTTATCAATTTGTATCTGAGAAGTAACAGTCTATACTGAAAATGAAAGATTTGGGAAGGATTGTGTGCGTGATTCAGGGAAATTTTCCTTTAAAAAAAAAAAAGATTTTTTGACGCAATCTTAACATTTCAGCAACATTTGTATTTGTATTTTTAATCGAATCTCAGGGGCCATATACATTTGCAGCCAAAAATAGCTACTAAATTCTAGCTACGCTTTGTTTAGCTGACACCTTTATTTTTATCTAAATGTTAGATGTTTCTGAAATTTTACCTTTAAATAATTAATTCAATTACACAAACATTAGCTATGACGCCTTTATTTTTACCTAAATGTTGGTTGTTTCTGAAATTTTGCCTTTAAGTAATTAATACAACTATATTTATCCACAATGTGTATTTCGACTACTATAATTCGAATCATTTTATGAATTTATATCCAATAAATTTTAACCTGGTAATTGGATTTGGTGTAATTGAGTGTAATTACGCTGTTTGACATGTTTGGTTAGCCAGGTAATTACTTGGTCAGTAAGTAATTGAGTGTAATTGGCAGGAGGTAATTACACTCTCCAATTCACAGGGGGAAGCTGTGAATTGTTGGCAATTATATAGTGTAATTACAAGCTGGTCACTTTTTAATTTTTTCGTTTTAATTTATTTTTTATTTCTACTATTTTTTATTTTTATTATTCTAATTTTTTTAAAAAAATATTTTTTTATATTATTTATATTTCATTTTCCAACCTTTACTTCTTGTGATTCCATGGAATTGTTCGTATTATCTATTTTTATTTATTTTATGTTTTTTTTATTTAGTATAATTTAGTTAGTATTCTAATTTTTAAATTAAAGTAAATTCATTGTTGAATAAGGTTGTAGACTTACGTTTTTCTTTTCTTTTGAATTATATTTATGTAGGTTATGTTGAAATTTGACATAAGAGTATTATGTTAACTTTTTTGTTTTGAATTTTGAACTTATGTTATATTTGCAGTTCCAATTTATTTGTTTTACTAGTATAGACATGATATTTCACATTGCAAGTCATTCATTTTTCTAGAAAAAGGGGTCAAAAATACCCTTAAAGTATTAGAAAAGGCTCAAAAATACCCTTCTTCCACCTATTGGCTCAAAAATGCCCCTCCATCCACCTATTTGGATCAAAAATGTCTTTAAGGTTAAATTTAAGCTCTAAATTGCCCCTCCTTTTAACATATGGAATAAATGAATTTTTAAATTAAATATATGGCATTATTTTTATTGTTTCACATATAATTAGACTCAAATTCATTCACAATCCTACCCATTAACTCAAACCCAATTAAAAAACCCACCATTTCTCCATCTTCCTCCAACCTATGTTGGTTACAACCTCATGTTTCTGCATACTCTTAAATTAATTCATTCCAATTCTCATTCTCCCTCTTTTCACATTCAAATGAAACTTAACCCTCAGTTTCTCAATATCCTTTTCTTTTCCTGCCTTATTTTTCTCTTCTAAAAATTTATTCTTTGACTATTTCTTCGTAAATCAGTTATTTTATTATTTTAATTTCTTCATATTATATTCGTTGAAATAAAAAAGTATGAAGGGAATATTGGAAATCCACTAGCTTTGAAACAAAGGAACAATTAATTTTATTTTTTTAAAAAAAAAAAAAGTAAAAAAGAAAAACAACATATAGTGGATATAAGGTGATCCATTTGGATTCTTGTTTGTAAATTGCTCACTTATTTAAAATATGCTTACGTTTTTGATAAACATGCTTCGTGTCGGTCTTTTAATTGGGTTTGAGTTAATGGGTAGGATTGTGAATGAATTTGAGTCTAATTATATGTGAAACCATAAAAATAATGCCACATATTTAATTTAAAAATTTATTTATTCCATATGTTAAAAGGAGGGGCAATTTAGAGCTTAAATTTAACCTTAAGGGCATTTTTGATCCAAATAGATGGATGGAGGGGCATTTCTGAGCCAATAGGTGGAAGGAGGGTATTTTTGAGCCTTTTCTAATACTTTAAGGGTATTTTTGACCCTTTTTCGTTCATTTTTTTAGTTAGAGTTGATAGATTTATCTTTTTGTCAAATATTTTAATTTTATGACAATATATTTATAATATTACTTTCTTTGTCAAATATGCATTTCATGATGTTCTTAAAAATCATGTACTTTTAGTTTTATGATTTATTTAATTCAAATATACTAATTTGAAAAAATGTAAATGAATTTTTTTTTTAATAATATTAGTTAAGAACATATGTTTATTAATTAATACATTTTCAAAAGACAATATATATATATATATATATATATATATATATACATATATATCTTAAATATTTAATTTAAGATCATTTATAAAGACCCTCATTTGTCTAATATAAATTTTTAGTTTTTGATAATTAACTTTTATTTTAATAATTTAATATAACCATGTAATTTACATGCAACCAAACTGTATACTTGTAATTACACTGTAATTTCAATGTGGCAAATAAATAGGTCATCGTAATTACTAGGCTGTGTAATTACTATGCTAGTAATTACTACCCTAGTATTTACACCAATTCCAATTATCAGGTGACTTTCCAAACAGACCCTAAATGATTACATGAGCTTTAGCCAAAGTGGAAACGTTATACTCCCTCCATTCCATTTTACTTGGCCGTCTTTCTGAATATGTTTGTTTCAATTAGTTGTCCATTTTCGCAAATAAAGAGTGTTTTATTACTTCTTTCCCATATTACCCTCATTATAAAATAACCCAAGAAAATAGTAATAGTTAGATTTAGAGTTTCAAGACATCATTAATAGAGTTAATTTTGTAAAATACACATCTAATTAATGTTTTTTTAATGGATGTGTCAAGTCCCAAGTAAAATGGAACGGAGGGAGTATTATATAAGTGAATTAATGGATAATGAGCTTTACTAAAGGAATTATGATACCAATTAGCTATACATAATGCTGCTAGTGATTTGAATTTGAATTTACTTAACAAAATTAAATTTATTAAGCATAGGAGCATACGAACAATCTTTGTAATCTTGTAAACCAATCCAAACACCCTAAAAAAATATGTATTAATTAACAATAATTAAGTAATACTCCCCCCGTTTCAAAAAGAAGGACCTACTTTCCTTTTTAGTCTGTTTCAAAAAGAATGATCCTTTTCTTTCTGGCAATACTTTAATTCCAACTTTCCACATGGCATGTTTAAGACCACAAGATTAAAGGGCATTTTGGTACATTTGACACAACTTTAATTTATGACCACATGATTCAAAAGTCTTCTTTATTTTCTTAAACTCCGTGTCAAGTCAAACTAGGTCATTCTTTTTTAAATGGAGGGAGTAGTAGTGTATGTTTCATAGTAAAATTTTAACACTGTTTTCCTACTTTAACATAGATGGGGTTACAGTAGAACTTTCAATTTGACCCAGTACTTTTGATGTTAAATATAAATTAAATTCTTGATGTGCCTCTACTTCATGTCCCATCTGATCTCCATAAGTCCTTTACTTCTACAATAGAATGTGGCCTCCAATATAAAAAGGTCGTCGCACTTGTCGGATATTATTTCAAGTGTTTTTCCTTCTTCTAATACATAGATTTCATCGCACAATTTGCTTGATCCCAGTTGATAATCTTCTTCAAAGCATGACTTTTTAAAGAAGTAATCTACCAATGGACATTGCTTCAAGTCTAGCAAAATTTGATGAGAAAACCATCCTTGATCAAGACACTAAATATACTTATTTTCTTGAAAAGAAAATTGGTTCTTTATACGGTGGACGCTGTCGTGTTTACAAAGCTCGTTATTCCCAATATGACTAAGAGAATGACATGTATGTCCCTTCTGGCATAGTCACTTTGAAGACCATCGACATAAACGAGCTTCGACGTCAAAGTACTATAGGCATTGCTTATATTCCTCATGCCAACGTAATTGGATCCATGAGAGCTTTCGGTGCTTTGAATTTGTTTTGTGCTTCTTTACCATCAGAGGAGGAGCTAGAATTTAAAGTTTGTGGGTTCCTTGGGCAAAATAAAAATCAAATATAACGGCTGTCAGGGTTGGAACCCACAACCAAGGGCCTACAAAACTTTTGCAAGCTCCTTCTCTACCACTAGACCAATTACACACTTCATCTATGGGTTTCGAACTTAAAATTCTTATATATTTACTAGATTTCTCAATATAAATACAAGATCCGCCCAAAAGTTACTGGGTTCCCGGGAACCCCCACCTATCCCCCTAAATCCGCCCCTGTTTACCGTATATGTTCGCTATATTCTCTCCACTCGTACCAACAAAAAATTGCCAGAGGATTTCATTTGTGTTGTTCTTAAAGAAGTACTTGTTGGTCTCCGTGACAAGCTTCATGTTGAGCCCAATCCAAGGGTTCATAAGACTTTAAATGCTGGAGATATCTTTGTTCACATCGATGATGTTACAGGTGAAATGTTGATTAAATTAGCATTTCAAGCATCTGTTTACCATTTTGGAAACATCCCAAATAATAATCGTGGAGCAACCAGTTCATTTTTGGATGTGAAGAGTATTTCTAAATGGGGTACTGAACCAGAGGTGTCTGGGAGTGAAAATGAGAATAACAGTGGACCAAAATCTGATATCTGGCTATTGGGAATAACAACACTGGAATTAGCATATGGGAATTTACCTATGAGGAATCGTGGAGAATTGAATTATATAATCAAGAAGATAAGGGAGAAGAAGAAATTGCCAAAATCACTTGACAAGCTGCTGATCAATAGGGATAGGGAATTCAAGAATGTGATGAATTTTGTAAAACGAAAGAAAAGGGTGTTTTCGGTGGAGTTTGAGAAGATAGTTCTTGCTTGTCTTAGTGAGAAACAGAGAAGAGGCCAGCTGCCGGTCAGCTTTTGAATGCTCCATTCTTTACTACTGAAAAGTATAAGCAATTTGTGTTGAATGGTCAGAATTGAAGAATTTCTTGAGCAGTGGAAGATCAAATCACGAATTATCAATGTAGAATTTGATATTTTACTTTCATAATCGCTGGTATTATTAAGAGCAAAAATTAGGTATATTAAGCAGATTCTTAGATTAATATTGATGTGTAGTTTAGGCATGAAATGCTTAAGTTTTTTGAGTTGGGGATCATATACATGAAATTCAACTTCCGCTGGATTTGTCATCTGATTCTTCGTTATGTTTCTTTTTTCTTCTGCTAGTTATTTTATTTTTATTTTCCTATTAACGTTCTGCTTCTTTTTTCTTCTGCTAGTGATTTTATTTGGATGATACGTTTGTATTTTCCTATTAAGTTGGTCATTGTTTGTTGATAAAGCATTTGTTTATGAACGCCAAAGAATTCTGGTTCTCTAAAATTGAGTTTTTTCGTAAGTAAGCTTAAAGCCAACAAATTTTGTTTTTCAATTGTTTTTGTCGCCTGGTAGCAGTGACAACAACAGAAGGAGGCTGTATCATTTCACAGCCTGCATCAAGTTGTACTGTACTGAATGATTTTAATGCCCAAGGCAATTAGTATTATAGTTTGTATCATTGGCCTCTTGATTACTTTCTCAAGCTTTTAGAGTGTGAGAGAAGTGTGAGGTGAATTTTTAAGTGTGTAAATCCTGAGTGTGAGGTGGTTTTATTAGGAATCTCATTTTTCAGGAGACTGTTGCTTCATATATACTGAACAAATTGGTTTGAACTACTGTTCATTATCTTCCTTGGTTTATGTTGTTGTGCTTTGGCTGTTGATCCATTTCTTGAGAGCAGACAGGGCAAACAGATTTCCAGTTATAATACACCATTTGATCAAACACCTTCCCGTAATGATCTTGCACTTTGATTTATAGGTAGTGGTCTGGTTATGTCCATTTCAATTAGTAGCATTCTTCTATGCATAACACATATGATCAATATTTTTTGTACACTCGTCGGCATACGAAGGGCTCCCCTACCCCAAATTCGAATCAATGAATCTCTACTTCAGCATTTTATTGGTAGAATTTAAAAAAATCACCCAAATAGGGATGATTTTCAAAAGTAAAAAACTTATATTACTCCTGCTGAACCTAACATTAGGATATGAAAAAGAGAGTTTTGTCTTAAAGGAGGCATCTGCAAAATACCTAGTCTATAACACACCAGGGCTTGTTTGGTTATTAATCCCTTCATAACCATTGTCTTTGCACCATTGAATCCCAATCAATGCATCCTAGGCCTCTGCATAATTGTTTGTTCGTGCCACATGTCTAGCTGTTGCGAAAATGCTATAATTAGAAACTAATTGCGCTCATGATCTCTCACACTATCACCTGCTCCACTTCTCCCATCTGTATTTACCTTTATGATCCAATTCATTACATGTTATTGTTTGAGATATGGTTGTTTCTTAAAAGATTTTGAAGGTTGATTTAGTATCTAATGAGGCATTAACAGATGTCCCCTTTCTCTAAACATGTGCAATCAGAAAGTTACAAAGTGAACATGGTTTCTCTCCATAAGGGGTTGATTCATTAAACATAGGAAAAGTATCACAGGAGCACAAACCAATCAACTAAAGTTGCTTCACTGCCAGCGTCATTGTGGTGGAGTCAGGATTCTCACTATGGGGGTTCAAAATACGAAGAAGTAAACATAGGAAGAAGCTGAAGGGGATTCAACATCTACAATATATACATAAAAAATAATTTTAATTAAATATAAACAGTGTAATTTTTTGCCAAAGAGGGGTTCGGATGACCCCGTCAGCCCTACCTGACCAGCGAAAAAAATAAACTCTTCTGTTATTTTGGCTTTTCGTGGTTATGGGGAGGAATTTGTAAACGTAAACATTTGGAGAGTTTTGTTGGTTGGGTGTTTCTATCTATGACAAATTTCATGGTTGTTTATATTGAAGGGAGACAAATACAATATACAAGGCTATATATACAATGAGAATTTTTGTTTGTTGACTTTAGTGTTGTTTCCATTAGTTCTTAGATTCAGGCCTTCTATCAATTCATTATGGCTCAGAAAAAGTGTCTTTTAGCACTTGCCTACTATTATAAACACAAGTCGATTACCATTACTTCCGCAATACCAACAAAAACAGGCACTAATTCACTTTTGCCCAGCAATATTATATTAACGTGATTCTCTTCTAATTTTTCTAGCAAACGATACTAATTGGTAGCGATACGATTACTTTGCAACTGCATGAACGTATATTGGAAAGTATTTTATTTACAAATCCTAAGTAATAAACTTGCACAAGCGAAAATAGAAACATATGTGAATTTTTATACACCATCAGGTGAGACTGACAACATAAGAATATCTGTTTCTTACATATAGTGCATTAATTTAAATTTAAAACTAAGGAGATATTAACAATAACACGAACAACGTTGCTAATTAAGACATTAGTCGTAGCTTCCTAGAGGTAATTTTGAGAACTAAGCCAGGGTAAACATCATCATTATCATTGATGTGAGGATTTTCTACCAATATAAAAAGGTCGTCGCACTTGTCGGATATTGTTTGAAGTGTTTCTCCTTCTCCAATGTCACGTCCCAAAATACCACCTAGACATGAGTGGCACCCGCTAATACCACTTGTTGGGCGAACCAAACATCCATTCACTTACCCAATTATGTAAGCACTAAGATAGGATATGTATAACTCCAAACGCTTCAATAATAATCAATAAATAAGGAATGATAATCCAACAAACCCCATAATCAATTTATTAGTTTAACGATCAATCAAATACTAATTCTCTAGCCCAAATCCCACACTAAGACCATGGAGCATCTAATAGAGTTACATGAGTTCGACTGCCGGGCATGCAAACCCAAGAAAAGAAATGTAAGCTAAAATAGCTAGAGCTGAAGCGACAACCTCCACGAACAATGTGAAGGCTCACCTCAGCAACAGAATCCTCACGAATGAACTGTCAACCACTAGTCTCACCTTCCTTAACATTATCTGCAGACATGCAAGTAAGGAGTGAGCTATATATAAATATAACCCAGTAAGATCCTCAACCCTCTACTTTAATACCCCTGGAACAAGTGTTAGAAAATACAAAGCACAAAAATCACATAAATGATATGCACAACATATATCTTATAATATAATGCTCAATAAGGTCCAACAAATGTTTCAAAAATCACTACGTAATAAGAGTAATGCTCTTGCTACTGGTTGTGCAGGAAATAGAGAAACGAGGGAAAGAGAGAAGAAGATAGAAATTTGGTTAAAATAGCATATTCCTTCTCATTGAAAAATGCCACCAGATATAGGATGGAATCTTACATTATCAGGTGACACCTGTCCCTGCCTAATAACAAAATTAATGACCAACAGTAATTAAACTAACTAACTAAAGGGACTGAAAGTAAATACAGAACTTAACTAATTTAAACTTAGAGGACTAAAATGTTTAATTGAAACTTAATAAAAATTAAGTCACATATAGACTTTTGTGACAATCCACCCTCCTTAAAATGAGACTTGATCTTCAAGTGTCCTCAAAATATGAAAATTGGGACTTGATAAATTGATAATCTTCCCAGGTAGCTTTTTATGGCAGCAGATTAGCCTATTGCACTAGCATTTGTGTAGCAGCCTTATTACCTTTCTTAACAGTCCTCCTGTCAAGTATAGCAATTGGTTCTACAAGAGGCTGGCCTCCTGATGAACAAATGGGAGGATCAATAGCAAGCACCACGTGTTTACCAATCTTTCGTTTGAGCTGAGACACATGAAAAATAGGGTGTATCTTAGCAGTAGACGGTAGTGCTAGCTTGTAAGCTACTGGTCCTGCCTTTTGGATCACTTGGTAAGGTCCATAGAACTTGGATGTCAACTTCAAACTCTTTCTCACAGCAACAGAGGTCTGCCTATATGGTTGTAGCTTCAGAAACACCCAATCACCTTCATTAAACTCCCTTTCAGTTCTCATTTTATCAACATACATCTTCATCTTATTTTGAGCCTTCTCTAAGTTTTCCTTCAATAACTTAGCCACAGCTTGCCTCTCCTTTAGAATTTGATTAATAGCATCAACTTTTGACTGTGCTACCAACTCAAAAGAGAGAAGTTGAGGTTCATACCCATAAAGCACTTTAAAAGAGGACAACTTAAGTGAGGTGTGGTTGTTGCTGTTGTACAAAAATTCTTCTAGAGATAACCACTTGTTCCAGTCATGAGGTTTATGCGTTGTCATACATCTCAAGTAATTCTCTAAACATCTATTCAACCTCTCAGTTTGTCCATCAGGTTGTGGATGGTATGCAGAACTATATAATAACTGAACTTGTAGGAGTTTGAATAATTCCTTTCAAAAATTGCTCAAGAATATCTTATCCTTGTTAGTAACTATGTTTTTTTGGTAATCCATGCAACTTATAGACATAATCCAAAATGCATTAGCTACTTGAGATGCAGTAAATGGGTGGGATAGTGCAATAAAATTACCATACTTACTGTATCTGTCAATGATCACTAGAATAGTATCTTTCCCTTCTGATTTTAGTAAGCTCTCAATGAAACCCATTGAGATATACTCCCACACCCTTTCAGGAATTGGTAATGGATGAAGTAGTCCTGGATAAGCCACTTGTTCATCCTTGCACCTTTGACAAATGTCACATTCTTGAATTAACACCTTCATTTTGTTAAGCATAGCAGGTCAGTAGAACACTACTTTTAACCTCTTATATGTAGCCCAAACTCCTGAATGACCACCAATTCCAGAATTATGGATTGCGTATATTATTTTTTGTCTCAACTGACTATTTTGTCCTATCCAAGCCTTCCCTTTGTACCTTAGGAATCCTTGTTGTAATGAAACCTCTGATGTAGGGTCTGGGTTGCTACTTAGGATTGTCATGGCTTGTAAAACTTCTTGATCTCTATCATAACTGTCTAATATTTCTTTAATCTATTTGGGTTGTATTTGAGTAATCAACATACATTGTGTGGTGTCTTCTGTAGTTTGTTGTTCCACTTTCCTGGATAATGTATTAGCAACCAAGTTCTCTACTCCCTTCTTGTAATATAGCTCAAAGTTCAATCCCATTAGCTTGTTCAGACCTTTCTGCTGTAATGATGTAGTGATATTTTGTTCCTGCAAAAATTGAGCGTAACCTGGAATAAATTTTTTGTAATATCCTGTCAGTCCTAGGAAACTTCTCAGTTCTTTCACTGTTTTGGGCTTAGGTCACTCCACCATTGCCACAATATTAGACTGATCAGTGCTCACCCAATATCCAGTAATAATGTGGCCAAGATATTTAATTTGTGGCTGAGCAAAGTCACATTTACTCAATTTAGCTAATAGCTGATGTTGTTGCAGTAATTTCAGAACCACCTTCAAGTGTATAATGTAATCTTCAATAGTTTTGTTGTATACTAATATATCATCAAAGAAAACTAAAATGAATTTTCTCAATTGTTCCTTAAATACATCATTCATTAGGGATTAAAAGGTTGTTGGGGCATTAGTTAGCGCAAAAGGCATAACCCTGAACTCCCACAACCCATGATGGGTTCTAAATGCAGTCTTATATTCATCACCTTCCTTCATTCTCACTTGATGATACCCTACCCTCAGGTTAATTTTGGAAATTATATTATCTCCAAAAAACTCATCTAATAAATCATCTACCACAGGGATAGAGTACTTATTCTTAAAAGTTAAACTATTTAATCTCCTGTAATCAATTCATAATCCCCATGTAGAATCCTTCTTTTTAACTAGTAATATAGGGGAAGCAAAAGGGGATTAGCTTAGGATAACAGTGGTTACTTTAAGCATATCCTTGATTATAGTCTAAATAGCATTTTTCTGATCAAAAGAGTACCTGTATAGCCTCATATTAAATGGTTGAGCATCAGCACTGTAAACTGACAATAATGAAGAAAAACTAAAATCTCAATGATGAATAAAACTATAGAATCAAAATCCCAAGATTACAAAACCAATAATGTGTTTCTGAACTCAAAATAATGAAAAAACTATCTCAAAACAATGTACTGACTAACTCCTGAACATAGGACAATACAGGGGTATTTATAGATACAAGACTAATCCTATCCTAATTAAAACAGGAGAACAGAGTCGGCAATTTTCCACGGTATCGTGACTTGGTGTCGTGGAACCAAGTCATGCCACGTAGCTTAGATCCTTGGAAATTAGGCTCAAGTAGACATCTTCAGAACTTGACTCACGCCACCCAGTCATGCCACATAGGTGGACTCACGGCACGTGAGTCCTGTCTTGGAAATCAGGGTCTTGTCCAGGCTGTAGGAGGTGTCCCACGGCAGCCACCCACGTCACGTGGGTGGACTCCACGGCACGTGAGTCCCTGCCGTGGGTCACTCCTTGTCTTCGACTTGGCTCTTCTTTTCTTCATATGATCCACTCTAGTGCCTGCTTCTTCACGTTTCCTCCATTTAACCTCCAAAACCTATTTTCCTGCAATATAAGACAGAAAGCACATCATACCCATAAGATATACCCAAGTTATTGCATATTTTCCTTGTTTTAAGCGTCAAAAGTGTCATATGATCATGACACATCAACACCCTCAACTTAGAACGTTTGCATGTCCTCGGGCGAACAAAACAAAACAAACATATACGATGCTTGACTAAGAGAAACCTAAGGGACCTAACGCAGTCGACTCATTGCTTTTGATTTTAAAACTTTTCTAACCCCTTCTATTTACAAATCAAAAACTATTGTGTGTATACATGCAACATATTATTGTGACACAGAAGGGATCAAGTGATGGCATCAGATTATGAACAAACAACTGAGCATATATGCAAATGACATTATCCGAACAAATAGCAGCTAACGATGCAACCCATGTACTCTCACAATCAAAGAAGTCCTATACTCATAGTATACCAATGAATCTCAAATTAGGGACTTGGTCAAAACACTCTCTCTCACAAAGAAGTTTGAACAGTGTGCATGAGATACCATAGGCTTGCCCTTATTTTCTACGCCTTAGTTTTTCGGACAGTTGGACTAGGATCACTATAGGACTTTAATCGGCTTGTAATGTAGGATTGGGGACGGGTATGGTATATATAAGTATGGTGACTCAACCCTCCTTGACACTACACTACTTTTGGCTCCACTTTTCAACCATGCATATTTATTCTCCCTTATTCTCCTTCATTTATTTTCAGATTTTGAGTGTGATTTCCTTCCTACTTTCAAGAAACAATTTATTCATATTTTTCTTTCTCTTTTCTCTTTTTTTTTTCACATCCAAATCTGTTTTCTCTCTTTTCTTTTACTAATCCCTTCTTCATACCCAAATCAATCTATGCACCCCTATAATAGCCATCCTCAACTTAGGCGATTTACCTGAGTTGAGGAACACAATGTCCAAGAAAGGACTTGGGCCAAGACAGGTTCATTATAAGTCAAAATGGGAAGGTGAATAGGCTAATGAAAGATACAGGTCAATTAAGGCTCAAAATCGGGATCAAGGGATACTGAATTCATTTGGTCAGGCATTTAGGCTAAATGTGACTTATTCAAAAACGGTCTATGATCCTTTCCTAATCACTATCCTCTAACCTAGCCAAGACTAACCGAGCAAGTTCTGGGTCGCACACACAAAGTCAACTAAGTAATGACCTTACACACACAGCACAGGGTTATATTATCAACTACTACCTATCCAGTTCATGCAATGATAGCTACAGTTATTTTGCTTATAATCCTAATGCCATAACAAGATCCAAAGTTGTCACAAACTAACATACTACACACACCATTTAAAAACAAAAATTTCAAGAGGGGTATCCTTTAAATAATCAAAAAGCATCTTTATCATTCAAAATACATTCAAAATTGGACTGCATTAAGTTTCCCCTATTTTTCTCCTAATTCAACATGAAAACACATAAATACCATAAATAACAACCTAAACTTGTCGGCTCTACTATGATAGCACTTGAGGGAAAAGAAACACAGCAACAAACCCCCCCACCAAATAAGCATGCATTGTCCCCAATGCATTAGAATAAAATAAAACAAGGGAGTTAGGAACATACCCGTGGAACCCTAGGTAGGTGGGTCTAATGTCGATCAAAATAACAATAATTAAAACAAATGTAGGAATAGAAAGACACCTTAGGTTGCCTCCCAAGCAGCGCCTGATTTAACGTTGCGGCACGACGCGGGTGTCTTGATTACTCAGACTTCATTAAGATATCCCTTCAGTTTGCCTCCAGGGTCATCTAAAATATTTATTTCCGCAACCACCCTCATGTCCATTGGTTGCTTCATAGTTCTGCAAACATTGAATGTGACTTCCTTATTATTCAGCCTAAATTTCAGCTCACCCCGCTCCATATCTACCAATGCTCTGCCGGTGGCTAAAAATGGTATCCCTAAAATTATGGGCATCTTAAAATCGACCTCACAGTCCAAGACAACAAAGTCAGTAGGAAAGATGAATTTTTCAACCTTGACCAAAACATCAAATAATATGCCTACAGGCCTCTTGATTGTATGATCCGCCATCAACAACCGTATCTTTGTTGGCTTAAGGGTTCCCAAGCCTAATTTCTTGAATACTGCCAATGGCATCAAGTTAATGCTTGCACCTAGGTCACACAAAGCTTTGGCGAAGTTAACTGGCCCAATTGTGCATGAAATTGTGAAGGCACCAGGATCATCTTTCTTTTACACAAGAGAACGGGATGCAATTGCACTACAAAGGTGAAAATCACCAATAGACTCATAACTAACAATTCTCTTCTTTGTGACCAACTCTTTCATGAACTTTGCATATACCGACATTTGTTCCAGCGCCTCCACCAATGAAATATTTATAGAGAGTTGCTTCAATATAGACATGAAATTATGAAATTTTCCATCCTCCTCTTTCTTATTCAAGTATTGAGGGAATAGAGGTGGCAACTTAGGAATGGGGTATAGCATTTATAGGGCTTCCTTTGCTTTCTCGTTTTCAGCATTCGCCTCATTTTTATCAGTCCTTGGCTCGTCAACTTCTTTCATGATCTCCCCACTAATAATTTTATTTTCATCCACCTTTTTCTTGAGACGTTGAGGGAAAGGTGGAGGAAGTTTTGGGAATGGAACATACTTCTTTAGAGCTTCCTTTACCTTTTTTGTGGTGTTCATTTGCTCTTCCAGTGTAGCCTGAACACCCTCAACTTGTTTGGGTGCCTCAATGAGAGTCATTCCACTTCTTGTTATGATAGTCATGCAATGAGCATTATTTTTTGGGTATGGGATGGTGTTGCTCGAAAGAGTACCTAGTTGACGCTGGTTTAATGCTACCGATAACTGCCCGAACTGTTGCTCCAACTATTTTATGACTGTTGAGTGAGATTTAACTTTCTGACTTATTCCTGAAATATTTGTCCTAATCTCTTTTAGACTATTTTCTTGGCTCTCTGACTTCATAACCAATTTATTAAGAAGGTCTTCAATCCTTGAATTTCCAGACTCATCATTGCGGCTACCTGGTGGTATGTAAATACCATTCTTCTCTCTATAATCATCCTTCCTTCTCCAATCACCGTCACAATCTCGTTCTCTATCTCTATATCCTGACTTGTTATAACTGTCTTCATAGTAGTTCCGACCTTGATTCCCTTGGTCCTTGGCTCGAAAATCCTCCACTTCTCGATCCCGATACTTTGCCTCTTCATCAGATTCATAATCTTTATGTCTAGACGTTTTACCTTGTGCACCTACAGCATGTACTTTTTCAGCATCTCTAGTCGCAATTTGTTTAGCCAGAAGTTCAATTTCTGTCCTCAACTGAGCGACCTCTTGAACTACAGATTCATCCAAAGCCCGTTGTGCTACTGAGGCTCCAATAGCATATGTGTCAGCCGACGTATCTTCTTCCCGAGTATGCCATCCTCGGTTGGTCTTAGTGGTACGATCTAATATTTCTGAAGCTTGTTCCCACCTCAGACTCATAAATCCTCCACCAGTGATAGTATCTGCTACAGTCTTAGTATTGACGTTTAAAGCCCTGTAGAAGATTTCAAGTAAGTTTCTACCACTCATTCTATGATTTGACACATTCTGCAGCTTCTTCTTGAACCTTATCCACGTCTCATAAAGTGCTTCAGAATGTGATTGTCTAAAGTTTTAGATCTCATCCTTCAACTGTAGCATCTTGGAAGGTGGGAAAAACCTCTCCAGAAATTAATTTCTCAATTCTTGCCAAGTAGTGATGGATCCTCGTGGTAATTCTGCCAACCACAAAGTTGCCTCTCCTGTTAGAGAAAATGGAAACAATCTCAATCGAATAGCCTCTTGGTCAACTCCAGACAAATTATATGAGGTGTAGACCCCCACAAAATTCATCACGTGCATGTTTAGATCATCAGTAGGAAGACCGATAAACACTCCCTTCAAGTTTAGCAGGTGAATCATGGCACTGGTAATGTCAAACTTAGTTCCCAGAGATAACTCAGGTGGAATAATGGCACCAGTCTCTATTGACTTGAAATAGGCCACGTCTTCTTCCTTTGGATCAGTATAAACTAGCACATGCGATCTTTGAAGTGGTTGTTGAGATCTCAATCTTCTTTGTCTCTCTTCAGCCTCAGCCAGTCGCTGATCTACCTCTTGCATAGCTCAATTATCTCTCTCTTCTTGCCTAAGAGTATCTTGTCTAGCATGCTCTTCTCGTGTCAATCTAGCAGTAGTTTGATCCGCTGTTTCATGACCAATCGGCTGAATTGGTTGATTATGAATGTCTCCCATGGCGGCAGGATCCTGAACTTCGTCGGTATTCACCATTCTTCGATTAGCTCTCAGAGTCCTTTCTATTTCAAGATCAAGTGGAATCAGGGGATTGCCTTGACTCATAGTATTGGTCATACACCGGTGTGTGCCTTTAAAAGTATAAAAAGAACAAAACCAATCAACTCCAACCAGTACTAATCAACTCTGTAACCGTATTCCCCGACAACGGTGCCAAAATTTGATATCGCCCAAAATATGTCTCCTAAGAAGTATAAAGCGGTCTCTGAATCAAATATAGAACCCAACTAGGTTGGGGTCGATCCCACAGGAAATAGGACAAAAGTAGGTTGAGTTCTTGTTCGAGTAGTTGGAAAATAAGTAAAAAAGGGAAAATATTTGTAACAAGTAGTGATCGTAACAACTGTTAATTCTTTGAAGTTGTTTTCAATATGAGAAATACACTAGATCGGTGATCCCTAATGATTCCTTAACTTTACCGGTTATTGGTGCTGGCAAAACTATCCCGCTGCGCTGTATGCAAAATTTTACAAGATATGTTCGTCTAAATGTCTCTTAACCTTGGTTAGATGAATTTCACTCTTCTCCTCTCAGTTTCTGAGCGTCACACTACTAACCCTTGTCTTGGATCTCAGATAACTCTTCCCGCTAAGGCTCAAGTTATTAGGTGACGGTTGATAGCTTCAAATCTCTGTTGGTATTTCCTTTTCCCAATCTCTACCTCTCTCTCGAGCAAGTCTAGAATACAGGCGAGTTTCTAACATTTGCAACCGTTAGAATATCAATCACAATGAAGAAAATAACAATACATGCATTCACACTGGTTCAGAAGTGCTTTGCACTTAATCCGTTTCGTTAATTCCTCATGGTTCACACAACCCCAGTTAATGAGTTTAGCTACTCATGTTTGCAAGACCACAATAAGAATTCGAAGATGAAGACATAATTGTAAACTCACAATAATGAAGAAAAACTGAAATCTCAATGATGAATAAAACTCTAGAATCAATATCCCAAGATTACAAAACCAATAATGTGTTTCTGAACTCAAAATAATGAAAAAACTATCTCAAAACAATGTACTGACTAACTCCTAAACATTGCATAATACAGGGGTATTTATAGATACAAGACTAATCCTATCCTAATTAAAATAGGAGAACAAAGTCGGCAATTTTCCACAGTATCGTGACTTGGTGTCGTGGAAACAAGTCATGCCACGCAGGTTAGATCCGTGGAAATCAGGCTCAAGTAGACATCTTCAGAAGTTGACTCACGCAACCCAGTCATGCCACGTAGGTGGACTCACGGCACGTGAGTCCTGTCTTGGAAATCAGGGTCTTGTAAAGGCTGCAGGAGGTGTCCCATAGCAGCCACCCACGTCAAGTGGGTTGACTCCACGGCACGTGAGTCCCTACCGTGGGTCACTCCTTGTCTTCAACTTGGCTCTTATCTTCTCCATATGCTCCACTCTAGTGCCTGCTTCTTCACGTTTCCTCTATTTAACCTCCAAAACATATCTTCCTACAATATAAGATAGAAAACACATCATACCCACAAGATATACCCAAGTTATTGCATATTTTCCTTGTTTTAAGCGTCAAAAGTGTCATATGATCAGGACACATTAGTAAGTGATTCTCATAGGTTGTTGGTTTTGATGATATAGTGGTCTATTGGTATGGAGTTGAGGATTTTTAGTGTAGGGGTTTGTTAATTGTTTTGGAGTGAAGGTCTGTTGAGATTTGACTGGTATTAAGTGAAGTACGACTTTAAATGAGTCTTCATACAATTTGGCAGTTTCATAAGTGTTGACACCTAATTTTTTCCCTCTACGACTAGGTTTAATCCTGAATTACTTCGGTTTTAAATAAAATTGAAATAGTTATTTTATCCGGATATGAAACTTCTGAAACATTTAGTTGGGTCAATTTTTTCATTTAAGTGACGGTTATACATTTTTTGTATTTATATATATATATATATGAAATCACATAATTTATTCACTTAATAATTATTTTAACAAAAATTGTCTTTAATAAAAACTTGTCTTGAAAATTGTTCAAACGGGTAGACTTTTGATTTAAATATATAATTTATTCTTAAAAGTAATTTATTTGGAAAATATTTATTTGATCTTAATAAATCAAGAAACTCAGGATCAAACCGGTTGATAATTCATATCGGATTATGTTGCGATTTAGCCAATTTATTAATTTGGCCATGATTGAAGTCAATTTGGCCACAATTGCAATGCAATTGGCTGATTGACTTTCAATTTGGTTAAATTTAAAGGTATTTGACTAAGCTCCTAACTGTTGGGTTATTTAATAAGTGACCTAAATCTACCCTCTCCCAATTTAATCCCTAACACTACCCTTTAAATCCTAAAAACCGACCCAGGCCCAACTCCTAATTCTACCCGGCCCAACACCCTTAAAAACCCCAAATTAGATTTTTATCAATTATATACACACACATATACATTCCATACACACCCTCACTCTCCCACATGCGCACATCTCTCCCTCTTTGCGTTTTCTCTCTCCCCGATTCCCTTTCTCTCCCTTAAACCAAAAAAATATCAACAACAACCCAACAGCTAAACACCATCGAACAACGATTTCAACCCGATGAAACCCGAATCCCTTTCCATTTCCCACTCGGATTCATTTCTTCTTTCCTCCAATTCGTACAAGAACATGTGAGGAGCACGAATTTTGTACAAAATAGTACCATTCCAGCTCACTCTTGATCTTATCCATTCACCAATTCAAAATCCTTTTTTGAAAAAATCCCCAAAAATGCCCTTAAATCCTTTCTCCCACATCGCTTGGAATCATAAATTGAGCCCTAATCATTTCCTATATATACTCCCACTGTTTTCACTAAGAGGGAGGGAGAGGGAAGAGGCATTGATAGCAGAGAGCCCCAATTTATACGGGATTTCAGCTATCGGAAAGGATTTCAGTGCCAAGGTTTTCTGTGAGACTCAACTTTGAGCTTGAAACCCTAGGCTACGGGATTCGGGTGCCCTTTTTCAGTGTGGATTTTTGGGGAAAAATTGGAGGTTCTGTAGGTGCATGCTTCTAACCTCACGTAATCAAAAATCTGAGAGGAAGAAACACACTTGAAAACCAAATTCCGACGAAAAAATCAAAATCCTAAAACTAGTTTGAATTTCGGCAAATTGAAATTGAGTCTCGGCAGTGGTGGAAGTCCTTTTCATTAAAGCTCGTCGTCTCAAGTTTGCTGCCTTGAAAAAGGTAGAACTTTATCTTTTCACATTTTTTCTTCTTCGTGTTAATAAGCCTAGTAATTTTTTACTGATGTAGTCGTAAATATATAGTTGTTGGAATCTCACACTAGGTGAGAATGTTGGGATTATGTGTTGTAGAAGACCTTGAAGGTCGTAGGATTTTTCGTGCTTGCTATGTAGTTTTGCCAAAAATTTGTTCTTGCCTTAGTTTGCTTGGCTACTGTTAGTCTTATATTTCTCATTTTCGTTCCATCTCGTTGGTTTTGAGGACTATTTTGTTGATATTTTTTCTTCACCACTTCGGTTCGTGTTCGAAAAAAGCTGAAAATAAAGTCTTTCCGTGATTCTTGAAATCTTAACAGTGTTTTCCTAAACGAATGGGAGTTGAAACGGCTTACCTGTTCTTTCGATTGCAACATAGTAAAAATTTGGAATTAATAGTTTTGAAATCTGGTGTTTGAAGCTCAGTTGTGTATTATGATGTGCGATAATCACTAGGTCCGAAGCTTGAAATGTTTCCTCTGTTTTCTTATCGGTAAGTAGTCTCAAACCTTTAATTCTGTTGGCAGCAATCGATGGGTAACTACGTAAGGTTTCTAAGAAAAATGGAAGGTTATGGGAATCACTGTCTAGTTTTTTCCCGTAACCATCTTTAGAAGACGAAGTGGAGCTAAATAATAGCTCTTACTTTGCCTCTAAAATCCATACCTTTGAAGCTCTTATCTAGTATAATTGCTTGACTGACTTTTGAACTGCTTTCCCCCCGTTTCCTTTCCCTTTACTTGTTTGTTTGAGATTGTTGAATAATTTGGTCAAGTCTCAAGTTCCCCTCTTTGGTTCACAATATCAAAAAGTTTTTTTTCTTCTTCTTTGTAGTGTATGTACACATTTTTAAACTTAAGGTTGTCTAAAAGGTAAAAGTGTTTCTCTTCTAACCATTCTTTATTGGCTTAAGAGAAGAAACTTGAGACAAGATAGGCTCACTTTCATAGCCTAATTTCAAGTCTTAAAAACCTTTAATACAAGTACAGTTCCCATCTCCCTATGCACTTCCCTTCGGCATATATCCAAGGAAGGGAACAACCAAACTCCATGCCCTAGATAACCTAATCGGGATCTGTCTTGGAAATTTAAAGTGATCTAAATCACTGTTTTTTCTCTAGGCAGTCGATACATGATTTCAAAAGGAGTGTGAGTCTTGGGTTAGTGGATTGAGCTTCAGATCTTTAATGGTGAAGCCCAAAAAAGGGAAAGGTTTGATTTGTAGATCACTTACTAAGTTGTTAAGAGGTTGTAATTTCATCCATAATTCAAGATGTATTTCCTAAAAGGTCAAATCTTTGATTTGTCTTGTAAACTGAAATGTTTTAGGAATAATCTGGATCTATTTTTGTATGTCTTAAAGATAAATATGTTGTTTCATTCCTCTCTTATTACTTGAAAATATGTTTTCAGTTATTTGGTCCAAAATATAATTGTTTGCTTACCTTTCTGGTGAACTTGGTTTAACATGATTGTTTGGGGTTTGATGCCTTTTTATACATATTTCTTGGTAAGTGATCCATAAATACTTGCGACCTTTCTAAATTCTTACATGTTTGCTTGGGCATGAGGCTCTTACTTGTTTGGTTTAGTTAGCTACTTGTGTTGGACCACTCTATAAACATTACATGTTTACTTTGATAGATTTGAGGTCTAGTTATGATGCGATTAATCCACTTTGAATGGATGGCTAATTCTTATCTCTTTTCGTTTCATGTGAAAAAATTTGAGTCCAATGGATTCTCTCCTTGCACATCCTTGAACGGCCAATGAGGCCCAATATCATCGAGTCATACTTCGAGGCCCAAAAAATGAACAAAAAGTTGAGGTTGAAGAAATATGTAGCTAATAGCTACATAAGGAAGCTAGTGTACGAGGTTGAAGACAAAGACGGTGAAAATTGAAATAGGTTAAAAGCCTATGAAAATTAAGGATTAAAGTCGGACAGGTCCAAACGGGTTCAAAACCCGTTTCTCTCAACTTCCCTACTTTTATTTATTTATTTGTAATTCATGTTTGAATGTATTTGTACGTAATTAACTCTTAAATTTGGTTATTCAAAATAATTTCCCCTCCGAGTTGTTATTTCGTTTTATCTTTTATATTTTTCTTTAATTATTGTTTATCGCATAGTCTAATATTTTGAGTTAATAAGATGATATCTTTATTTTTTCTTTGGAACAAGTCTTTAACAAATCAAGAGATGGCATTTATTTTGTTTCCGTGATTAAGTAATCCACATAAATTAAGGTGACTTTTTTCTCGAAAATTCAAAAGATTAAATCATTTCTTTGAAAGAAAATCCAAGCTTTTTATCACTAATTAATTACTTCATAATTTATCAAAGTTCGATATTGCTTTAAAACTCAATTCCAAAAGTGCTATTTTTGATAAATTGGTCCGTTCAAGTTAAAATTGGTCTTTCTTTGTTAAGGATGAGAATCTTTTTCCCTTAAGTCTAAAGTTGGGTTTATTTACACAGCTTCTTCCCTAATTTAAGTAGATTATTTCTCATGTCAATATAATAAATGCCATGTTTACAAATGAGTTTAAGATTTTTCAAAATTAGTCATGTTTTCAAATTAGACAAATCAGTCAAACTGTCTTTTGGTCAACCGCTTTTGCGGCCGCTTCTTGAGTGCCTTAAAAACCTTCTCAAGGCGTTACCAGAATCCTTACCCATTTTCTCTAATTTTAAAGATTTGTTTCTGTTTTCGAGTCTTTAAAATTCATGAAGTTTTTCTTGATATTTTCTATAAAAAATCAAGTGGCGACTCTGTATTTTCTTAAATTGTTTCGAAATTCACTTTAAAGTTTTGAAATAGTTTGAAAAGTCAAAATCAATATTTTTCCAACCCTTTGAGCCTGAAAGGGATAAAATAGAAATGGCGACTCTGCTGGGGACTTATTAAGATTCTAACCAAATTTTAGATTTGTTTGACTGATTTATGTGACCTTATTTGATTAATTGTGCTAATTTGATAATATCTTGTGATTATACATGTCACTTGCATTCATGGTATATTTCCTCATTTGATATTTAACTGTTTGCGGTTGCGCGGTTGCGCGGCCTCTGTTGATCAATTCCAAATGAAAGTGTTGGAAATACAACAGTTTATTGGTACGTTAGGCGTCCAATGGTTGTTTGTATTTCCAAACCCAAGTTGTCCACTTGGAACCTGCTCAAAGCCCACTCTAGATACCTGGGATAGAGCAAAACCAAAACCTTTTAGGCATGAGCCTAGGACGACCCAATACCTGAGGGGGTATTGGCCCATTAGAAAACCTACCCTACATTTTTTGACCACGAGTCAATCACAGACAAATCATGCTTATGTGTTGAAAGAGTATATGCCGATTAATCTAATCCATTATCATTTGGGCTGGGGGAAAGGTTTACCTTATTTGCTTTTGTGCAGGTATAGATCAATCAGTCCCAGTTAGAAGATTCAAGCTAATGGCCATGCTAAATGATTGGTTAAGGATTTGGTGGAAATATATGAGTGCAGAAGACAAAAAATCCTCATAACGCATATCGGACATTTGCCTTCCCTTATCAACATAGAAGCTACAATTGTGAGGAAGACACTCAATCACCAATCGATTTTGTGTATGGAACGAGGTGGACAGAGACAAAAAGGCAAAGACCGACGAGGGATGACCTGGATGCTAGTGTTTTTTATTATTATACCCCGCGTGGGACTGTTTTTCTCATTTTTACTTCCCTTTCCCCAAAGATTGTATCCCTCATTTTGCTACTTTGAAGGCATTTATGCCCTTTTGAATATTTACGAAAATATAATTTTGGGGATAATGGATTTGTTTTAAAAGGCATATACTTCCTTCAAACTCGTTAGGCCAACCCTTGGCTCAAAAAGGTCATCCAATTAGGACGCGCACTTATTATAATATGCTTGTGTGATATAACTGTTTTATGTGCTTATACATGCCATGTTGATTCAAATTAAAGGTAAATTGATCCAATCCCATTTTTATAGAGCCCCTTTAGGCAGAAATATACAGCCACTACACAAAAGTCCGACCAAAATACTCTGAGTCTTTCAAAGTTTTCCAGAAAAATCTGTAATACCTCTTGAACTATTTCCTAAAGAATCGCTCTCATCCTTTAAGGAAGGTTTGACCAAAAGATGGATTTGACAAGGAGAAGGATAGTGTCAATTCAACGAGAGGTCGATGAGATCCATAGGAAAAATGAGGAAATCCCTATCTTTAAAAATCTCTATTATCCCCCACTTCGGTGAAAGAAAGCATAAGGACGGAAGAAGAAACATTTGAACCTTCTTGATTAAATCCACTTAGCCAAATCAATGAGCAAAATACTGTTCAGTAAAATCCCCGAGTCATTATTACCCTATGGATCAATTCGCCTGCGATGAGAAACGACTTTATTTGTTTACTCCCTACCTGATTATCTTGCACTGTTTATTACTAACAGGATCTAACACATTGGCCTTTGAGTTATGTTTTACTTTACAGGTAATAGAAATTGCCCCGTGTTGATATAAAATGGCAGAACATCCCTACTTTAAAAGATAAAAAATGAATAAAGATTCCTCTCTTGACCATTGCTTCGTTATGGGAAAAGAAAAAATGACTGGTAGTGACGATGGAAACACTTTGACTGATATCGCTATGAAGGATCTTATAATAAAGACACAAGGTGAAAGGATTGCCGAATTGACAAGGAAATTGGAAAAACTCCAAGAAGAAGTTCAACGCGCAAAAGATATAGCTAGTTTGGCCATTACAGCTAATGCCCCGATCGTGAATAATTCTGGATCTCCCACTTCACAAAACTCCTACCCTGTCTTTTATGTCCAAACTAAATATCCAATTCCTCCACCAAAGTATCAAATACCTCTACCATACCAAAATCCCCAAACAAATCTTCATATTTCGAACCCTTTCTGTCCAAATTTCCAGACATATCCCCAAATGAATACACCGATATACCAACATAAAATCTCTCATCCAAACCATAAGAGGAAACTTCCTCGAGTGTTTACCCCTTTGGATGAAAGTCAAGAACAACTTTTTGAAAGGTTGCGAGCAGTTGGACTAATCCATCCAATCAACCCAAAAATTATCAACACCCGTGCAAAATGCTATAGATTCGACCGACGTTGTGCTTACCATTCAGGAGGTATTGTACATACTATGGAAGACTGCATCAATTTGAAGCACAAGATTCAAGACTTAATTGACCAAAATGTCATCTTGCTTCAAAAAGCACCATCATCATCAACCTACTCTCCGACTCTTCAAAACCCTCAATCAACTTTCTGTACCAGATCCAGTCCCCTAGCTTCACAGCCAAATTACCCGGTCAGTCAACCAAATGAACAAGCTCCACTACCAAATTATCAACCCATTTATCAAGATCATCCCCAAAATTCAAGAGTTTACCGAAGGGCTCCAATTAATCGGCAGTTCCGTCCAGTCCCTCCTCCTGTCAACAGAAAAGGCATAATCGGCCATGTCTGAAATTTAAAATGAATGTTCCCAAGAATTTCACCAACTTGACTGAAACTAGGACCTAATTGTTTGAAAGACTGAAGTTGGAAGAACTCATCCAACCCATTCCACCTAAGTCGGGTAACCCCAACTCTCGGTCCTTCAAAGCCAATCAATATTGTGCTTTTCATTCTTGAAGCACCGGGCATGATACCGAAGAATGTGTTAATCTGAAGCATAAGATACAAGACCTGGTTGACTAGAAGGTCATCTCACTTCAGATAGTGCCACCGAATGTTACTAATAACTCACCCTCGAATTATGGGGGAGTTACCATTGAGGCAGCAAAAGCAAACAAAAAGTGGCTGGTAAACGAGTCTATGATGTCGGCAAGTCCCAAGGAAACCAATGAGATAGAAAAAATTATGGCTGCTTTAAATATCTGTGAGAAGACTCACTTCGCTGCACCACATCGGGACTTGGCACTATCGCCTATGGAGAAGAAGTTTGTGGTAGAAATCGTTGATGCACACAGAATGACTAGATCAGAAAGGGATTACACTCCTGAAGAGATAGCCACCGATACCTACAAGAAGAGTGTGCAGAAATAACCAATTACTGAAGACGAAGGTGAAGAATTTTGGAGAAGGATGCATTATAGGGAGTATTCTGTTGAGAAACACTTAGAAAAGAGCCCAACTCAAATCCCTATTTGGGCATTATTTATGAGCTCCCAGTATCACAAACAGGCTCTAATGAGAGTTCTTAATGAAATGTATATGCCCGCGGAGAATCATCACATCATCTCCAATAATGACGAGTTACCCTTTGAGGGAATTAGGCGCAACATGGCATTACACATCAATATCAGACACTAGGATAAGATCATTAATAGGACATTGATTGATGATGGATCAGGTCTAAATGTCTATCCATTAACAAGAAACAGCTTGAGCCAGCCAAACGGGTACGTTCCCCAGATTGAAGATGCCCCAAGAGGATGCAATACTTACACAGGGGAGATAGAGAACACTGTTGAGAGAAGGCTAACTCTTCACAAACCAATGCCTTCGGTCTACAAGGTGCTGGCCACCATTATGCTGAAAAGGTTCTTCACACTTGGACGTTGCCTTGGAAAGAATTCCGATGTAATCATTCAGCCCGTTGTGATCCCAAAAGGGCTATTCAAGTATGAGTTGGAGTATGTCCCAACTGAAGAGTATGAAGGGAAAGAAAAGGAGAAGAATCAAAGTCATCTCAGAAACTGCTTAAACTCTACCAGTCATTTCCCAAGTCTATAAGCGATGGTCTCGAGGATGTAATAGGGAATCGTTTGGAACAGTGTGATGCTACCCAATAAGAATTCCCAAAGATAGCCAGAAACAAGAAAGCTGAACTAGAGGAGAGTTGCAGAATTGGACAGCCACTCTGCCCATGACTCCTCGCCCTCTATGGTAGATGAAAGGGCAAATTTTTGATTTTGAAAATCGGTGACGATCCGGAGGAGGCCCCACGATCCACTTTTTATATTTTAAACTCTTTTACATTTTTACTATTTTAAAAAAGGCATGGGCTCATGCTTGTGCGAGCCATGAGCCATAGTTTATAAATATTTCCCGAAATTCAATGAAAAGGCCTCCCTTTATCTAGGAAACTATTTTGAATTATGCTATTTTTATTTTCCAGATTTTGAATTATCTTTGTTTGATTATTTTAGTAATAATAATTTAAGACTTGCTAATGTCATGTCATGTCAAGAGTTAAATGAACAAAGTGATGCAAATGACAATGAATGGGAAAAATATGATGAGGAACAACTAACAGAGGATTTGGAAGAATTTAAAAACCGCGAGAAGCCTAACCTTGAAGAAACTAACGTTATCAATCTAGGGGGCCATGATGAAGTTAAGGAAACAAGAAGTAATGTTCACCTAACAGAAGCACAGAAAAGAGAACTCATCCATTTGCTATGAGAATACATCGACATATTTGCCTGGTCCTACGATAACATACCAGGGTTAAGTACCAACATCATGTCCCACAAGTGGCCAATGGATCCTGAGTTCAATTCAAAGAAACAGACGGTTGTTCCTCTCTTCATCGAGATGGGCGCAAAAGGAAATTTGCACCAAGTTGATGGAAGCATCATGGTTTTGCCCGAAATGGACAACCAAGAGTAGCCAAGATCAATCAACTCTGATGTGATGAAGAGATACTACGTCTGAAGTTAGCCTTTTCTTTGTGTTTATTTCCTTGTAATTGC
The DNA here is from genome assembly GCA_031232105.1 of Capsicum rhomboideum. Lineage (NCBI taxonomy): Eukaryota > Viridiplantae > Streptophyta > Magnoliopsida > Solanales > Solanaceae > Capsicum > Capsicum rhomboideum. The sequence continues at coordinate 24,402,810 of CP124710.1, forward strand.
ACTTTTCTTAAAGGTAATCATTTTTATGCTTTGTAGTAGCTTAAATTCCCTTCTCCTTTATGTACGAACTATGTTTGACCTGAATTCTCAAGAATGAGATACGTAGGCGGCCTATGTTGGCTTCTGTCAACCCCTTAGGAAAATCTATCTTTCCCCTTTATGTACGAACTACGTTTGACCTGAATTCTCAAGAAGGAGATGTCAACCTGTTAGATTTTTTTATATTTCCATAGCGTAGTCCTAAACTACGGTTGACCTGATTCCTGCTTCAACGGGATACGTAGGCGCCCCAACGGCTCGGTCATATCACCCCAGGACATGGAAATTAGGGCAGAATTTTTGAAAAGGAATCTCAAAAATTCTGAAGAAGAAGATCATCTTTTAGCAAAGAGAATGGAGACCAACAAAGATTTTGGGAGAAAGTCTCGAATTCCTCAAAAGTTGAGATCATCTCAAAGAGTATCTAACTGGGGCAGAAATTTTGAGGAGGACCTCAAAATTTCCACTAATATTTTGGAGTGAATTCTAAATTCCCTAGCACCACGAGGTCAATGCCAAACTTCTAAATCACCAGCTGCGACGGAGTCTAGATAGACTAAATCCCCAGCTATGTCAAGCTTCTGCAAAATTGTGCTATTGGACTCCCCCAGCAACAACAATAAGTTTTTGGAGATCCTCCATTGGATGTCAGACATGGCCAGGCCTCAAGCGGGAGACGTTCGTTGAGCTAGCACATCACATGACTGGCAGAGATTTTCTAAATATTTTATCCAAATTTTTCAAAAACTAAGTTTTTCAAAAACCAAACTATTTTGAAAATCTACACATATTTTCTTCTTAACTAGTTTTGCCTTGCATCTATTTAAGTGGGGAGTCAGGGCGGAAGTCCAAACACAACAGAGCACCCGAAAGATGGAAAGGAGCAAACTAGAGATCTAAGGAGGTCAACGCGGAGTAGTTTCACCTAAAAACTAACAATTTTTCTGTGGACGCAGGAATCACCACGCAAAGAGAGGGTCTCCTTCAAAAAAAAAAAACCTAAGCGAATCAGGAACCGCGCCAAAGCATACAAGGCTCAAAAATGATATTTTTTGGGTGGCCCGAAAGACATGTTCAGCCACCCATTCGAGATCAAGGACTATTTGATTTGTTTATCCTCTTTCAAAAGAATACGGATGACAAACAAAGCATCCTATCTTTGTTATGAATATTTTATTCAGAACTTCTTCCAAAAATAGTCGCTAGTAAAAGCGACTTTATGTCTACTAAACGGTTGTCTTGAGTGCAGGTATACTCAAAAGAGTCAACATAACGGAACGATCCGAGAGATCACCTGACAAGGAGAGTAGGGACGTCCTTCTCCAATCAGCCATGGGTCAAAACGAACATATAACGTTCGAAGTGATAATTATAGCTGTCCTAATAAATGGATTCAACCATTCACTTATCTCCAAAATGATTTTTTGTTTAGCAAGCAAAATCGTTTATATTGTACACTCAAAAGAATCAACACATTAACAGAATAGCCTAGAGGCCATCTTATTACGTCAAAGACAAAAGAATCTGACTATTATCAATGATGAAAGAGGATGATGTGGATCACCAAAAAAAGGCTATCTTATTGCATCCCGATGTATCCCAATACATCCCGATGCATCCCAATGTATCCCAATATATCCCGATGTATCCCAATGCATCCCGATGCATCCCATACATCTCATTACATCCCGATGCATCCCATGGCATCCCGATGTATCCCAATACATCCCGATGTATCCCAATGCATCTCGATGCATCCCATGCATCTCATTACATCCCGATGTATCCCAATGTATCTCATTACATCCCGCTGCATCCCATGGTATCTCGATGTATCCCAATGCATCCTGATGCATCCCATGTATCTCATTACATCCTGATGCATCCCATGGCATCCTGATGTATCCCAATGCATCTCATTACATCCCGATGCATCCCATGGCATCCCGATGTGTCCCAATGTCCCAATGCATCTTATTGCATCCTATGGCATCCTGGTGTATCCCAATACATTCCGATATAGCCTATTACATCCCATGGTATCCTGATGTATCCCGATGCATCCCATGTCATCCTGACGCATCCCAATGCATCACATTACATCCTGATGCATCCCAATGCATCTCATTGCATCCCAATGCATCCCATTCCATCCTAAGCATCTCATTGCATCCCATTGCATCCCAATGCATTCCATTGCATCATATTACATCCCATCACATTCCATTGTATCATATTACATCCCATTGCATTCCATTGCACCATATTGCATCCCATTGCATCATATTGCATCATGTTGCATCCCATCATAATTCGTCACATATCATGTTATATGTAATTTTATCTCATTGCAGGACATTTTCATTCCATGTCGAGAGGGCCATTCCATTCCATTGCCGAGAGGGCCATGACTAGAGGTCCATGCCAAGAGGGCCATACCGAGAGGGCCATACCAAAAGGGCCATGCCGAGAGGGACATTTCATTTCATGACAAGAGGGCCATCGCATTTCATTGCCGAGAGGGCCATCATACCATTCAGATAAGTCTCCATAATCGCTCACCATACAAGACAATAGAGTCTGGTTTTGGAAGATGCTTTGGAGCACCTATATCCGTTGACCACGCGAAGATGACATAATCTGGCATCGAGGATAGCTCAGCATTTTATATCTATTGACCACACAAAAGGCGATGTAGCCGACATTGAGGATATTTCAACACTTCATGAACCAGCATTTCAATGCATCAACATAACAAAGTTGAAGAAGTACATGATCCGAAGGAACGTCTTTAAGTCGTTATCCGGAGATGGACGACAAACTAGACTTCCCAGGAATTGACAATCTGAAAATCATCTGTAAGTCACAATATTCGAGGTCGGACAGGGTGCGAGATTTCCTATGAGTTGATAGTCCATGGGTCATTTGTAAGTCACAATGACATCCTAACCGGATAGTATGCGAGATTACCCAAAAATTGATAGCTTGAAGATTCTCCGTAAGCTACAACTAAATTCTTACCGAAGAATATGCGAGATTATCAAATTGTTAGGTCCGAAGGTTCTCTATAAGTCGCGCCATATCCAAGATTGATTATGCACAGGATTACCCTAAGACCGATAATTTGAGAGATATCTATAAGCCATATTATATCCAAGGTTGGATGATGTGCAGGATTTCCCGAAAGCTAGCGATTTGAGGGATATCTATAAGCCATCTCTTATCCAAGGTTGGATAATGTGCAGAATCACCCAAAAGCTAGCAACTCAAAGGATATCTATAAGCCGCCTCATATCCAATATCGAATGATGCGCGAGATTACCTAAAGAATGATGATTCAAGGGATATGTTTAAGTGGTATCGATACTAAGGATGCGCATGACTTACCCGAGGTCATATACAAAATCATACCGGTAGCCGATAAGGTTATCAAACAAAAGATCAAACGATTTTAAGGACCGTTCTACCCAAAATATCGTCGGTGGCCAAGAGAGTCACCCCATTTTAAAGAAAGAATCAATTGCCAAATGTCCATCATATCCAACAACTGAGATGGTTGTTGTACCTATACTGTTGTGGAAACCATTGTCTTCCAAAAGCAGGGTCAGGAAAGGATAGCACTACTGATCAGAAATAATTCACACAGGAATATGGTAAAAGACTCTATCCCTCAGTGAATTATGTTTATCGCTAACAATTTTTGTTTGAGATGTTATTGAGAGCATTCGAGAGGGTGAAAATCTCAAACCAAAACCACAGGTGTGGACTACCCCAAAAAGGACGCAACACAACGTGGAACTTTTTCTTAGCAGCAAATTGGGACATAGTCCGAAGAGGAGTATCAAACTTTTTGGACGCGAACTAAAAGACACTTCCACCACCATCAAACAACACCCATATCAGAAGGCATGTGGGCATTTTGGAACTACTGGTTTCAGTTTCACTTTCAGGGTATTTCTAAACTCACACCGAAAGTAAATTTCCTTTTCCTTCAAATTTGGGTGACAATACACCTAGAGACTCGAAAATTATGTCCTGGTAAATTCTTACCTATGGATTTGAAGAGTTCCACATTCATGGTTAAGAGGTTACAAGTCTCTTTCGATATCTCATTTTACTTGTCACTCATCTTGAGCCAAAGGTCGTCTCAAATAAAAGACTATCTTTTCTACCGATCGAGTCGAACTACAAGTAGTCTGATTCCCTAAGTCTCGGGGATATGTAGGCTGGGCTCTATGTTGAAAACTTGACTGCGTTCCAACCTCCCCCCATATCATCTTATTCCCCAGCTTTTGGATTTTACCAAAACTCGAAACCAGGATTGCTTGTGAATTCTTTGAAAATCATACTTAAAAATCAAGCTTTACGAATTACAAGTGGCCTGAATTCTCATGTAACCTGAGATATTTAGGAAACCCTATACCGGGGTCCGTCCATAACTCCTTAAATTTCATGTGAAAACCAACCTTTTTCAAGAAATGAATTTGTGGTCGGACAAAATTAGGAACGTCAAACTCCCTTTGCCCAGGGTTGCTTGCATTCACCCTACCCAAAGGGAGGGGGCAGTTGTTGACACCTAATTTTTGCCCTCCACGACTAGGTTTAATCCTGAATTACTTCCGTTTTAAATAGAATTGAAATAGTTATTTTATCCGGATATGAAATTTCTGAAATATTTAGTTGGGTCAATTTTGTCATTTAAGTGACGGTTTTACATTTTTTGTATTTATATATATGAAATCGTATAATTTATTCACTTAATAATTATTTTAACAAAAATAGTCTTTAATCAAAACTTGTCTTGAAAATTGTTCAAACGGGTAGAGTTTTGATCTAAATATATAATTTGTTCTTAAAAGTAATTTATTTGGAAAATATTTATTTCATATTGTTAAATCAAGAAACTCGGGATCAAACCGATTGACAATTTGTATCGGATTATGTTGCGATTTAGCCAATTTATTAATTTGGCCATCATTGAAGTCAATTTGGCCACAATTGCAATGCAATTGGCTAATTGACTTTAAATTTGGTTAAATTTTAAGGTATTTGACTAAGCTCCTAACAGTTGGGTTATTTAATAAATGACCTAAATCTACCCTCTCCCAATTTAATCCCTAACACTACCCTTTAAATCCCAAAAATTGACCCAGGCCCAACTCCTAATTCTACCCGGCCCAACACCCTTAAAAACCCCAAATCAGATTTTTATCAATTATATACACACACATATACATTCCATACACACCCTCACTCTCCCACATGCGTACATCTCTCCCTCTTTGCATTTTCTCTCTCCCCGATTCCCTTTCTCTCCCTTAAACCAGAAAAATATCAACAACAACCCAACAACAAAACACCATCGAACAACGATTTCAACCTAATGAAACCCGAATCCCTTTCCATTTACCACTCGAATTCATTTCTTGTTTTCTCCAATTCGTACAAAAACATGTGAGGAGCACGAATTTTGTACAAAATAGTACCATTCCAGCTCACTCTTGATCTTATCCATTCACCAATTCAAAATCCTTTTTCAAAAAAATCCCCAAAAATGCCCTCAAATCCTTTCTCCCACATCGCTTGGAATCAAAAATTGAGCCCTAATCATTTCCTATATATACTCCCACTGTTTTCACTAAGAGGGAGGGAGAGGGAAGAGGCATTGATAGCAGAGAGCCCCAATTTATACGGGATTTCAGCTATCGGAAAGGATTTCAGTGCCAAGGTTTTCTGTGAGACTCAACTTTGAGCTTGAAACCCTAGGCTACGGGATTCGGGTGCCCTTTTTCAGTGTGGATTTTTGGGGAAAAATTGGAGGTTCTGGAGGTGCATGCTTCTAACCTCACGTAATCAAAAATCTGAGAGGAAGAAACACACTTGAAAACCAAATTCCGACGAAAAAATCAAAATCCTAAAACTAGTTTGAATTTCGGCAAATTGAAATTGAGTCTCGGCAGTGGTGGAAGTCCTTTTCATTAAAGCTCGTCGTCTCAAGTTTGCTGCCTTGAAAAAGGTAGAACTTTATCTTTTCACATTTTTTCTTCTTCGTGTTAATAAGCCTAGTAATTTTTTACTGATGTAGTCGTAAATATATAGTTGTTGGAATCTCACACTAGGTGAGAATGTTGGGATTATGTGTTGTAGAAGACCTTGAAGGTCGTAGGATTTTTCGTGTTTGTTATGTAGTTCTGCCAAAAATTTGTTCTTGCCTTAGTTTGCTTGGCTACTGTTAGTCTTATATTTCTCATTTTCGTTCCATCTCGTTGGTTTTGAGGACTCTTTTGTTGATATTTTGTCTTCACCACTTCACTTCGTGTTTGAAAAAAGCTAAAAATAAAGTCTTTCCGTGATTCTTGAAATCTTAACAGTGTTTTCCTAAATGAATGGGAGTTGAAACGACTTACCTGTTCTTTCGATTGCAACATAGTAAAAATTTGGAATTAAAAGTTTTGAAATCTGGTGTTTAAAGCTCTGTTTATGATGTGCGATAATCATTAGGTTCGAAGCTTGAAATGTTTCCTCTGTTTTCTTATCGTGAAGTAGTCACAAACCTTTAATTCTGTTGGCAGCGATCGATGGGTGACTACGTTATGTGTATTATGATTTAAATTTGGTGTGGGATTGAATGTTTTCCTCAAGGAATTCTTTCGTTCATGATACTAAAGTAAGGTTTCTAAGAAAAATGGAAGGTTCTGGGAATCACTGTCTAGTTTTTTCCCATAACCATCTTTAGAAGATGAAGTGGAGCTAAATAATAGCTCTTACTTCGCCTCCAAAATCCATACCCTTGAAGCTCTTATCTAGTATAATTGCTTGACTGACTTTTGAACTGCTTTCCCCCCGTTTCCTTTCCCTTTACTTGTTTGTTTGAGATTGTTGAATAATTTGGTCAAGTCTCAAGTTCCCCTCTTTGGTTCACAATATCAAAAAGTTTTTTTTTCTTCTTTGTAGTGTATGTACACATTTTTAAACTTAAGGTTGTCTAAAAGGTAAAAGTGTTTCTCTTCTGACCATTCTTTATTGGCTTAAGAGAAGAAACTTGAGACAAGACAGGCTCACTTTCATAGCCTAATTTCAAGTCTTAAAAACCTTTAATACAAGTACAGTTCCCATCTCCCTATTGCATTTCCCTTCGGCATATATCCAAGGAAGGGAACACCCAAACTCCATGTCCTAGATAACCTAATTGGGATTTGTCTTAGAAATTGAAAGTGAACTAAATCACTATTTTTTCTCTAGGCAGTCGATACATGATTTCAAAAGGAGTGTGAGTCTTGGGTTAGTGGATTGAGCTTCAGATCTTTAATGGTGAAGCCCAAAAAAGGGAAAGGTTTGATTTGTAGATCACTTACTAAGTTGTTAAGAGGTTGTAATTTCGTCCATAATTCAAGATGTATTTCCTAAAAGGTCAAATCTTTGATTTGTCTTGTAAACTGAAATGTTTTAGGAATAATCTGGATCTATTTTTGTATGTCTTAAAGATAAATATGTTGTTTTATTCCTCTGTTATTACTTGAAAAAATGTTTTCAGTTATTTGGTCCAAAATATAATTGTTTGCTTACCTTTCCGGTGAACTTGGTTTAACATGATTGTTTAGTGTTTGATGCCTTTTTATACATATTTCTTGGTAAGTGATCCATAAATACCTGCGACCTTTCTAAATTCTTACATGTTTGCTTGGGCATGAGGCTCTTACTTGTTTGGTTTAGTTAGCTACTTGTGTTGGCCCACTCTATAAACATTACATGTTTACTTTGATAGATTTGAGGTCTAGTTATGATGCGATTAATCCACTTTGAATGGATGGCTAATTCTTATCTCTTTTCGTTTCATGTGAAAAAATTTGAGTCCAATGGATTCTCTCCTTGCATATCCTTGAACGGCCAACGAGGCCCAATATCATCGAGTCATACTTCGAGGCCCAAAAAATGAACAAAAAGTTGGGGTTGAAGAAATATGTAGCTAACAGCTACATAAGGAAGCTAGTGTACGAGGTTGAAGACAAAGACGATGAAAATTGAAATAGGTTAAAAGCCTATGAAAATTAAGCATTAAAATCGGATAGGTCCAAACGGGTTCAAAACCCGTTTCTCTCAACTTCCCTACTTTTATTTATTTATTTGTAATTCATGTTTGGATTTATTTGTACGTAATTAACTCTTAAATTTGGTTAAACAAAATAATTTCCCCTCCGAGTTGTTATTTCATTTTATCTTTTATATTTTCCTTTAATTACCATTTATCGTATAGTCTAATATTTGAGTTAATAAGATGATATCTTTATTTTTCCTTTGGAACAAGTCTTTAACAAATCAAGAGATGGCATTTTTTTTTTTTCAGTGATTAAGTAATCCACATAAATTAAGGTGACTTTTTTCTCAAAAATTCAAAAGATTAAATCATTTCTTTGAAAGAAAATCCAAGCTTTTTATCACTAATTAATTACTTCATAATTTATAAAAATTCGATATTGCTTTAAAACTCAATTCCAAAAGTGCTATTTCTGATAAATTGGTCCTTTCATGTTAAAATTGGTCTTTCTTTGTTAAGGATGAAAATCTTTTTCCCTTAAGTCTAAAGTTGGGTTTATTTACACAGCTTCTTCCATAATTTAAGTAGATTATTTCTCATGTCAATATAATAAATGCCATGTTTACAAATGAGTTTAAGATTTTTCAAAATTAGTCATGTTTTCAAAATTAGTCAAATCAGTCAAACTGTCTTTTGGTCAACCGCTTTCGCGGACGCTTCTTGAGCGCCTTAAAAACCTTCTCAAGGCGTTACCAGAATCCTTACCCATTTTCTCTAATTTTAAAGATTTGTTTCTGTTTTCGAGTCTTTAAAATTCATGAAGTTTTTCTTGATATTTTCTATAAAAAATCAAGTGGCGACTCTATATTTTCTTAAATTGTTTCGAAATTTGCTTTAAAGTTTTGAAATAGTTTGAAAAGTCAAAATCAATATTTTTCCAACCCTTCGAGCCTAAAAGGGATAAAAAAATAAGCATCAATAGCCGTAGAGGGGTTAGCTAACTTCACTAAGGTTTTCAATTCCATTTTTAGACTACTAATATAACTTGCTACAAAGTGAGCTTCATTCAGCAAAGGGTTAACGATGGACATATAGCCCATTAATTCTTCAAACCTCTCCTGATATTGATCCACTGACCCGGTCTAAACGAGCTTGTTAAATTCATCCACTATATCCTGTGGTCGAACACTACCAAATCTTCTACAGATCTCCACACAAAATTTTGGCCAAGTTACTCTACCCCTGTGATTAACCATATAATTATCAAACCAAACATCTACCCTTTCTCCCAAGTGTACTGATGCATAACTAAGATTTTCATGCTCAGATATATGGTACAGTTCAAAGAACTTTTTGTATTTCCTCAACCAACTCCTTGGTTTAGCCCCATCGAAATATGGGAAGTTGATTTTTGGCTTCAGGGTTGTTCTATTATTGGTAGCATTTTCGGAAGTATGAACTATGGGATTAGCGGGAGTGGGAAGCTGTGGTGGTGATTAAGAGTAGATGGGGTTTCAAAATAAGTGGGACTTGAGAATAGAGGAGAAGAAGTAAAAGTAAAACCCCACCTGACTTTAAATACAGATGGAGTATACAAATATTGAGATCCTACCATAGGAGATTTCGAGCTGGACGATTGGTCTGCCTCTGTTTTTCTCTGTAGCACAAGATGTACTTCTGGTGTGGCTTGTGGAGATGAGTCAATTAGGGTTGAAATCAGAGAGGATGGTACTGCATTTATTCCCAAATGCGAGAGAATCAACTCCAATTTCTTATTAGTTTCATGAATCTCAGTAAGCTGACTCTGAAAGTGATCCTGATTTGTCTTCATCGTCTCAAATTATTTTCTCACATCATCCACGAAAAGTGTGAGCTGGCTATAAACGGCCCTTACATCATCCTGTAAAGCTTTAAACTTGAATGAATAAGCTGGTGGCAGCGATGGAGCTAATGGTGGCCCTGATACCATTGTAACAAGAGTAATACTATTGCTACTGGTTGTGCAGGAAATAGAAAAAAGAGGAAAAGAGAGAAGAAGATAGAAATTTGCTTAAAATGGAATATGCCTTCTCATTGGAAAATGCTAATAGATATAAGATGGAATCTTACATTATCAGGTGACACCTGTCCCTACCTAATAACAACATTAATGACTCAACAGTAATTAAACTAACTGATTACATGGACTGAAAAGTAAATACAGAACTTAACTAATTTAAACTTAGAGGACTAAACTGTTTAATTGAAACTTAATTAAAATTAAGTGACATATATACTTTTGTGACAATCCACCCTCCTTAAAATGAGACCTGATCTTCAAGTGTCCTCAAAACCTGGAAATTGTTACTTGATAAATTGATAATCTTCCCAAGTAGCTTCTTCTGCCAGCAGATTAGCCCATTGCACTAGCATTAATGTAGTAGCCTTATTACCTTTCTTAACAATCCTCCTGTCAAGTATAGCAATTGGTTCTACTAGAGGATGGCCTCTTGATAAACAAATGGGAGGATCAATGGTAGGCACCACAGGTTTACCAATCTTTCTTTTGAGCTGAGACACATGAAAAATAGTGTGTATCTTAGCAGTAGATGCTTGCTTGTAAGCTACTGGTCCCACCTTTTGGATCACTTGGTAGGGTCCATAGAACTTGGATGTCAACTTCAAACTCTTTCTCACAGCAACAGAGGTCTGCCTATTGGGTTGTAGCTTCAGAAACACCCAATCACCTTCATTAAACTCCCTTTCAGTTCTCCTTTTATCAACATACATCTTCACCCTATTTTGAGCCTTCTCCAAGTTTTCCTTCAATAACTTAGCCATAACTTGCCTCTCCTTTAGAATCTGATCAATAACATCAATTTTTGACTGTGCTACCAACTCAAAAGAGAGAAGTGGAGGTTCATACCCATAAAGCACTTTAAAAGAGGACATCTTAAGTGAGGTGTAATTGTTGCTGTTGTACCAAAATTCTGCTAGAGATAATCACTTGTTCCAGTCATGAGTTTTATGCCCTGTCATACATCTCAAGTAATTCTCTAAACATCTATTCAAACTCTCAGTTTGTCCATCAGTTTGTGGATGGTATGCAGAACTATATAATAAGTGAACTTGTAGGAGTTTGAATAATTCCTTCCAAAAATTGCTCAAGAATATCTTATCCTTATTAGTAACTATGTTTTTTGGTAATCCATGCAACTTATACACATAGTCCAAAAATACTCTAGCTACTTGAGATGCAGTAAATGGGTGGGATAGTGCAATAAAATGACCATACGTACTGTATCTGTCAATGATCACTAGAATAGTATCTTTTCTTTCTGATTTTGGTAAGCTCTCAATGAAATCCATTGAGATATACTCCCACACCCTTTCAGGAATTGGTAGTGGCTGAAGTACTCCTGGATAAGCCACTTGTTCATCCTTGCACCTTTGACAGATGTCACATTCTTGAATTAACACCTTCACTTGGTTAAGCATAGCAAGCCTGTAGAACACTGCTTTTAACCTCTGATATGTAGCCCAAACTCCTAAATGACTACCAATTCCAGAATTATGGATTGTGTATATTATTTTTTGTCTCAACCAACCATTCTGTCCTATCCAAGCCTTCCCTTTGTACCTTAGGACTCCTTGTTGTAATGAAACCTCTGATGCAGGATCTGGCTTGCTGCTTAGGATTGTCATGGATTGTAAGACTTCTTGATCTCCATCATAACTGTCTAATATTTCTTTAATCCATTTTCATTGTATTTGAGTAATCAACATACATTGTGTGGTGTCTTCTGTAGTTTGTTGTTCCACTTTCCTGGATAATGCATTAGCAACCAATTTCTCTACTCCCTTCTTGTAATGTATCTCAAAGCTCAATCCCATTAGCTTGGTCACACCTTTGTGTTGTAATGATGTAGTGATCTTTTGTTCTTGTAAAAATTGAGCATAACCTTGAATAATTTTTTTGTAATATCCTGTCAGTCCTAGGAAACTTCTCAGTTCTTTCACTGTTTTGGGCTTAGGCCACTCCACCATTGCCACAATCTTAGACTGATCAGAGCTCACCCCATATCCAGTAACAATGTGGCCAATATATTCAATTTGTGGCTGAGTAATGTCACATTTACTGAATTTAGCAAATAGTTGATGTTGTTGTAGCAATTTCAGAACCACCTTCAAGTGTATAATGTGATCTTCAATAGTTTTACTGTATACTAATATATCATCAAAGAAAACTAATATGAATTTTCTCAATTGTTCCTTAAAGACATCATTCATTAGGGATTGAAAGGTTGGTGGGGCATTAGTTAGCGCAAAAGGCATAACCCTGAACTCCCATAACCCATAATGGGTTCTAAATGCAGTCTTGTATTCATCACTTTCCTTCATTCTCACTTGATGGCACCCTGCCCTTAGGTCAATTTTGGAAAATATATTAGCTCTAAACAACTCATCTAATAAATCATCTACCACAGGGATAGGGTACTTATTCTTAACAGTTAGACTATTTAATCTCTTGTAATCAATACATAATCCCCATGTAGAATCCTTCTTTTTAACTAGTAATACAGGGGAAGCAAAGGGGGACTATCTTGGGATAACAGTGGTTGCTTTAAGCATATCTTTGATTATAGCCTCAATAACATTTTTTTGATCAAAAGAGTACATGTATGGCCTCATATTAAAAGGTTGAGCATCAGGAACTAAGTTGATCATATGATCATAATTTTTCTTTGGTGGTAGGTCTTTTGGTTCTTGGAACACTTTGGCATGATCTTCCAGCAACTTAGCAGTGTCTGGGTGTACTGTTGCTTTCTTTTTTTGCACAACCTCAGCTTTAACCATAGAGAGTTCAGCCATTACTTCATAGGTGCCACATTGTAGCATTCTTTTAAGTGCTTCAGTATCAACATTAGTTATTGTTGAATCTTCAGTCATTCCATAGAGGGTAATAATTCTATCATCAATCATGAAACTCGAACTATGGGGTCTTGTATGTGAAATGATAGGAGCAACCATGTCTATCCAGTCCATCCCCCAAATCATGTCACACCCGCCTACTTTCATGAAACTCAGTTTGAAATTGAAATGCTCATCTTGCATTTTCCATCCAAAAGAAGGGCTCTGATATTGATAACTCATAATCTGACCATTTTCCATAATTAATCTCATCGGCTTACTCATGAGTTGAACTGGTAGCCTCAACATCTTGACAATGTATGGATCAATGAAGGAATGGGTTGATCCACTTATCAATTAACACAGTCATTGGTACTTTACATGCATAGCCTACAATTTTAATAGTACAACTTGTGCTACTGGAAGGGGTCAATCCATAAAGTGAATTTAGTGACACCTCAGTCTGCTCTTCCCCTTTTTCTTCCAATGTGTTAGGCATATCCATAAATTCCTCAACTGTTTTCCCTTCTGGCTCTACTTCAACCCCCTCTATAGCATGTAAAGTTCTTTATTTCCATTGGTGCCCTAGGAAGTATCTTTCCTTACATCTGTAACACAATCCTAGTTCTCTTAATGCTTCTAGATTGGGTGGTAAGGTGTTTGGTTTGAATGCAGCCCTGAACTGAGGCTTTTGGTTGGGGTAAGTGATTCTCAGAGGTTGCTGGTTTTGATGATTTAATGGTCTATTGATATGAAGTTGTGTAATTTTAGTGTAGGGGTTTTTTAATGGTTTTGGAGTGAAGATCTGTTGAGATCTGATTGGTATTAAGTGAAGTAAGGCTTTAAATGAGTCTTCATACAATTTGGCAGTTTCATAAGCATCAATAGCAATAGAGGGGTTAGCTAACTTCACTAAGGGTTTCAATTTCATTTTTAGACTACTAATATAACTTGCTACAAAGTGAGCTTCATTCAGCAAAAGGTTAACGATGGACATATAGCCCATCAATTCTTCAAACCTCTCCTGATATTAATCCACTAACCCGGTCTGAACGAGCTAGTTAAATTTATCCACTATATTCTGTGGTCAAACACTATCAAATCTTCTATAGAGCTTCCCATAAAATTTTTGCCAAGTTACTCTACCTCTGTGATTAACCATATAACTATCAAACCAAATATCTACCCTTTCTCCTAAGTGTACTGACGCATAACTAAGTTTTTCATGCTCTGGTATATTGTACAATTTGAAGAACTTTTTGCATTTCCTTAACCAACTTCTTGGTTTAGCCCCATCAAAATCTGGGAAGTTGATTTTTGGTTTCAGGGTTGTTTTATTATTGGTAGCATTTTCGAAAGTATGAACTATGGGATTAGCGAGAGTGGGAAGCAGTGGTGGTGATGATGAGTAGATGGGGTTTCAAAACAAGGGGGACTTGAGAATAGAGGAGCTGGAGGAAAAGTAAAACCTCGCCTGACTTTAAATAAAGATAGAGTATACAAAGATTGAGATCCTACTATAGGAGATTTTGAGCTAGACGATGGGCCTGCCTCCATTTTTCTTTGTGACCCAAGATGTCCTTCTTATGTGGCTTGTGGAGATGAGTCAATTGGGGTTGAAATCGAAGAGGATGGTACTGCATTTAGTCCCAAATTTGAGATAATCAGCTCCAATTTTTTGTTTGTTTTGCAAATCTCAATAAGCTGACTCTGAAAGTGATCCTGATTCATTTCTGTCGTCTCAAATCGTTTGCTCACATCATCCACCAAAACTGCGAGCTGGTGACGAATGGCCCTTACGTCATCCCATAGAGCTTTGAACTCCGATTAAGAAGCTAGTGGTAGCAGTAGAGCTAACAGTGGCTCTTATACCATTGTAACAAGAGTAATACTCTTGCTACTGGTTGTGTAGGAAATAGAGAAAAAGGGAAAGAGAGAAGATAGAAATTTGGTTAAAATGGCATATGCCTTCTCATTGAAAAATGCTAACAGATATAGGATGGAATCTTACATTATCAGGTGACACCTGTTCCTGCTTAATAACACAATTAATGACTCAACAGTAATTAAACTAACTGTCTACAGAGACTGAAAAGTAAAGACAGAACTTAACTAATTTAAACTTAGAGGACTAAACTGTTTAATTGAAACTTAATAAAAATTAATTCACAAATAGATTGTTGTGACATACGTATCTCTCAACTCAATCCACTCTCACAACTTTTCATAAACAGCAGCGAAGGTGATCAGCCTAGCCCCCCGACAAGTCTACGACAGCATATATAATGCCCCAAAAGTCAACTATGGCAACATGTACAAGGCCCCTAACATATTACGGCAGCATAAGTATGCCCTTAATAATTACGGCAGCTATGTATACTCCTAGAGACTATATCACAACAGCGGAAAAAGGATATCCAATGCCCCAACGTCATATCACATCTCACCATTAAATTATTCTCTGTATACTTCACAAACTACATATCCGCGAGTGGTCAAAGAGCACCAATTTTGCCAAGCACACGCTTGTCCCAACACCTGGACCGGACAGAAAATATATTTTTATAAAGCAGGTTTGAAAAGCAAGCACCAAAGCTTAAATTCTCACTTACCTCGCTAACAACAAGTTCCCCAACCTTGCAATGCATAGAACACCACTCAAACAATATCCAATGGCTTCAATCTATACAAAATATTAAATAACGATATCAATTATGTTATTCGGGGTCAAGTCTCAATATCCCTAACCTTTAAACTTAGAGCTAAATCTTAATATCTCACACCTTAACTCATGAACAAAAAGTAAAGAAAATATCTTAATCTCACTATGGAACTTTAATAGGTGAAAAATTCCAAAATAGTACTCCTAATAATGCGTACAAACACATTAAGTTGAAAGTCCCAAGTATGCAGAGAGTATATGTGAACCTTGGCTTTAAAGAAGGAAAAAGTGACATAAACCTTTCAATTTTCTAAGATGCTTAATGATTATCACCAAATAATTGAGATTCCAAATCATCATTGCATCTATGATTACTAATCATTGTTCCCATCCCTTTTAGGACTATTAAAAAGGTATAAAGAAATTGCTATTCTGCAAATTAGATGCAACATACATACTATAATATATTAGCCACCACGGGTCACTTTTACGTTAATACCTGAAGCTTATTATCACCTGAAATAGTGGCCTACGAGATTCCTCTTTGTCGCCTTTGAACTCCCAAAAATTTTCAATCGATTTGTTTCTCTTTCAAAATTAATGGAACCAAAAATAAAGCCCTAATATTCTACTCCTTCTGTTATTGAGTCGTGAAAAGATGAACAGGAGAGTGGATGTGGCCCACTCCTTTTAAATTCTCTTAATTAATAATAATAATTAGTTAAAATTACCAATTAACTCTTTATTAAAATAAATTAGGCTATTACATCCAACTACGTATATTTCATCACACAATTTGCTTGATCCTAGCCTTCTTTAAGATTTCGAGCTTCCGAGTAAGAACACTTCATGATTAGTGTTCCTGAAAGCAACAAAAATAGAAGAAAAATTGTTGAGGAATTGAAGGTTGTTGTCGAAGCCTTTCTTGAGGAAGCCATATGTGTGTGTCATAGATAGATAGAAAAGAAAGAGATTGGTGTAGTAGTAGTATTTATAAGAAAAAAAAAGTGCAATTTTATGTACTAGTAGTCCTAGTCCTAGTATGTGAGGAAGTGGAGTTACTCCACGTTGCTTGAGGAAAGATATTTGGTTTGGGACGTGGCACTTATCTACGCCATTTACACAAATTACCTTTTTTGTTATTTTTATTTTTTATTTGTTTGGAATTTACATGCCTAACATATATGCCCTACTTTCTAATTTAAAACTTACCAATATCTCTATCTTTATATGAAAGAAAATCGGAGCAAGAACAACGAATTGTATTCCTTTCTTTACAGCGGAATTGTTGAACTCACCACCAAAACGAATATGCCCCAAGTCCTACTTTGAATCTCTTGGAAACAAAGTTTTGACCACAAACTAAATGTCCTTTACTTGTAGGTGTTATTATGGAAGAAGAAGAAGAGAAGAGAAACCTTTTTTTTCTCTGTTTTTCACATCTGTTTTCTAGAGGGGAGAGAAAGCCTATTTGAAGAGAAGTTATTCAGTTTTAATAAAACTATTCCCACCAAAAATAAGCTTAACTTCTCATCAGAAGTTACATTATCTGATCCTCAATTTAAAACACATTGAGTCGGGTCGGGTCACATGGGTGACCTATGACCCAAAAACTAACATCTCCCACTTCGCACATGGTGGATAAGACCCAAACCGGTACGATATCAACAAGACACCCAATTCATACAACAGATAGTTTGTGCAACCTGTGATCATCAAGAGCTTTACATATAAGGTTTTACAAGCTATACGTAGGAATCCAATCACATGTGAAAAGAATTCACTACTAATATAAGGATACTATTACTCACAATACCCCAAACATTATTCACTACTTCAGTAGTCACTTATTGATCCCTCATCCTCTTAAAGAGGTGAACTTGAGTTCATGTTTAACTTCATTTACACAATTACACTTGACACCTATATGGTTAGTGTAATAGCCAGCTTGTGTAGACAAGTCAAATTATTCATTTTAATCATCTTTCTTTTCTACTCGAATCTATCTGTTCCAAATCAACTGCTATCCTAGACATGCACTACATTGTCGAAGTACTCATGGCTATTAGTAACATGCTAAAGTAGCAACACCGATCGAAACTTCAAGAAACAGTCAAAGATCAAAGGGTATTTCAATGAAAAGCTAATTTAACTTTTAGGGTCTCACCCAACGAAGAAGCAGGAAACTATTCTTCCATTAACCCATTGGTCGCAAATCACACGTGGTATAAAACATGTTTTATGATGTTCTCACCTTATATTGGTGTGTGTGTCTTATTCTTTTAGACATTCAACATCGTACAGATCTTGGTCTAGACACCTTTAAATGTCTAACCTGAGTTTCTTTCTTTGATGATCCTCATATCCATCTTCTTATAGAAACCCACATCTGGATATGCAAAACAAGTCAAAATATGATGGTGGAACTCATCTCTTCACATTCCTCGAAGTATGAGGCGATTGCTCATGTGAGAGAGCCAGTATCGCTACTTGTTTGACACACTTCATAAATAAAACACATTATCGCAAGCATATGAGATATGAATATAAATTCAAAAGTCTTGTATTGATAAGAATATTATAACAATTAGTTATTTTACAATACAAAAATATAATCATATCCTACACAAACCTAGAGCCATAACATGTTTCTCAAACAAGTCTCTAGATATTGTCTTCGTAAAGGGATCAACTATCATTTCTCGTGTAGGAATGTATTGTAAATTTATTTCTCCACTTGCTAATATGTCTGTCACAAAGTTATACTTGATGTCAATGTGTTTGGTCTTGCTGTGATACTTAGGATCCTTCGTATATGCGATAGCCGCTTGACTGTCATAATATAAAATCATGGGACTCTTAGAATTATTTGCAATGTTCAAGTGCTCAAAGAATCTCTTCAACCAAACAACTTCTTGTACTACAGATGAACAAGCCACAAATTCAGATTCCATGGTTGAAAGGGTTGTGCAAGTTTGTTTCTTACTTTTCCATGAAATAGTACCATTATTTAGTAAGAAAGCATAATCGGAGGTCGATTTCCTATCATATTGGTCACCAGCACAATCAACATTTGTATAAACTCTTATGAATAAATCGGATCCACTAGAGCATAGTGAATAGTCTGCAGTTCCCTTCAGGTATTGAAAAATCCTCTTTACTGCTTTCCAATGTTCTCTACCAGGATTGGATTGATACATGCTCACCAGACTTACGGCATGACAAATGTCTGGGCGAGTACACATCATAGCGTACATCAAGCTCCCAACCGCACTAGAATATGGAACTCAAGACATGTCTTTCTTTTGTTTTTCAGTTTTTGGACACATTTCAAGGATTAAAGTTTCACCTCTTTTTGGGAAAATCATTTTCCAGAAATGTGACATCTCGTGATTCAATTTCAGTAGTACTTCCATCCTCCAATTCACTAATGAACACATACCCTTTGGAGTGTCTTGAGTATCTTACAAAGATACATTTCTTTTCTTTTGAACTCAGGTTACCAAACTCACCAAAATGATCTTTAATATACGCAACACAACCTCAAGGTTGTAGATCATTAAGGTGTGGTTTATGACCAGTCCGTCTATAATTCATAAGAAGTAGAAGACACCGATTTAGAAGACACTTTATTCAATATGTAGGCCGCAGTTAATAATGCATCTCCCCAGAAAGAGATTGGTAAATTTGTCTGAGCCATCATGGACCTTGTCATATCCATCAATGTTCTATTCCTTTTTTCAGCTACACCATTTTGTTGAGGTGTATAAGGAGTAGTTAACTGTATGATAATGCCTTTTTCAGTACATCATTTGTCAAACTATTTTTACAAATATTCACGACCTCTATCGGTTATTAAAGCCTTTATACTTTTATCTAATTGATTCTCAACTTCATTCAAGTATCTTTTAAAGCATTCAAGTGCTTTAGGTTTATGAGAAATCAAATAATCATAACCAAATTATGTGATATCGTCAATAAATGTAATGAAATATAAAGCACCAGACCTTGCCCTCACATTCATTGGACCACAGATACCAGAATGGATTAATTGCAGTGAAAATTCAGATATTTTAGCTTCCCAAATGGTTTACGTGTAATCTTTCTGGCAAGACAATTTTCGCAAGTTGGCATATCAATTTTGGAGAAAAAACCTAGATGTCCTTCCTTTGCCAATCTATTCATTCGATCTTTCCCTATGTGACCCAATCTAGCATGCCATGTAATTATATCAAGACCATTATTACTAGAATAACATGTCATTACACAATGGTCAACAGAATAGTCATAAGTTGAAGGATTACAATCTAAAACGATAAAGTGATCATAATGAAGCCCAAAACCATAAAAAACATTATCTAGAGTTATTCTAATACCATTGCGACTAAAAAGTAAATTAAAACCAACATCTAGAAGAACAGACACAGATACTAAGTTTCGTCGAATCTCTGGAGCATATAGGACGTCATGCAACATAAAAAACCGGTCACCACTCAAGTCTACTTTGCAAGTGCCAATCCTTTTGACTTCAAGTCTTGCATTATTTCCTACATATATCCACCTTGATCTAGGTGAAACTCGATGAAACTCCAAAAACACTTCTCGATCTTGACTCACACGGTTGGTGGCTCCTGAGTCTACAATCCACATAGGATAAGATTCGGTTAATAAAGTAGTGCTAGAAACATATGTAGCACTTAAAGATACGTTTAGAAATGCTACCTTTTTCTGCTCGGGACAATCACGTGCAAAATGCCCCAGAACTTGGCAATTGTAGCACTTCATCTTGCTCTTGTCTTTCTTCTTGAAAAACTATTTTTCCTTCTTGGAATTTGGCTTGTTCTTTTTCTCAGAGGGTCCTTCTTCGATCTTTTTACCCTTCCCGTTCTTTTTCCAATTCTTCTTGCGCTTGAAGCCTGAAAACTTTTTACCGCTTGATTCTGCCATAAAGGCATTAGAAACAGCTTTAGCATTACTAAGTCGCTCGTATCCAAGTTCAACATGACGGACAACACCAGAAAAAGTTTTGATGCTATCATTATGGGTCAAGTTAACCTTCAAATGTTCCCAACTATTGGGAAAAGACCGGATCAGTGCCTGAACCTGTTGCTTATCCGAGAAAATATGACCAACACTTTTGAGTTGAGCTATCATATTTGACATCACCCTAAGGTGTTGTTTGATGTTCTGATCGTGACGCTTCTTGTAAGTGTTAACTTGATAGTCAGCTGTCTGAGGTGGGTGATAGATGTACCCCCATACGTTCCTCACAAGTGTGCTCAGATGGCATGAGCAGTTAGAAATTTCTCACACTCACGAATGACGTCATCAGCCACAGAACTAACAATGATTCCACGCGCAACTGAGTCAGTCTTTTTCCAAGCCTTGTAAGCTTCAAGGTCTCTTCTATGTTGTGCAGTGTTACCCTCTTCTGATTGACTTAAAACATGGTTAATAACTTCAAGAGCATTTTGCTCTTTCAGTACATACCATATTTTACAACTCCAGATGTCGTAATTATCACCATTTAGTTTTTCACTTTTGTTTAAGTCGGCAATGATGCTTTTTGATGCCATGTCTGTAAATGAGACAATCATGCAAGTTCATTTATCAGTTAAGCATGTGACTTACACATTTAAGCAAATTAATTCTCATAAAGGTTTTACATTTAGTGAAAAATCGAAAGGACACGTAAGTTTTCAATCATCATTTACTAACTAAATATTTAACCAAAATTAGAACATAATTTCTTAATGTGTAATAAAATATATCGAAGACTAATCACACAGATTTTTAAGTCTAATCATTATGCAAATAATAACGGACAAACACATATACATATAATATATATTCAACATGTGTTCATAACAGAATTTGTAAAAATACAAATTATAAAATACTAAACTATGATACTATGAGATCATGCTGGCCACCTAGCTTCTAAGGCCAAAGTGAATCTCCATAATGGTTCATTTGGACCAAAGTCATGATAGATTTCGGCTAGTTCTTTCTTCCAAAAATCTGGTAAGGAATTGTACAATATGCCTAGTCCATCCCAATCCTCAACATAAATGTAGTTGTCATATATTGCACAAAAACAGTTGAGAAAATTTGGTAAATTTTCAACTTCGTCCATTTTGATATTCTTGAATTCTTCAAATAATATTCTTCCTTACCCTTTACAAGCTCGTTTCTCTCTATTCAAACTTTGTAGCATTCTTGAGTCATTCCTTATGACTTCAGGCTCAGAGTCTGAATCATTACTGACTCTAGTCCTTTTGCGACTCACCCTTCTACAATTTCCTTTTGCTCGTCCTTTAGAACCACTCCCACTTGAAGCAATTGAGCATGTCCCCGTTCAGCCATATATGAAATGAGATTAAGGAATCAAAAATGGCTAAATCATTCAATGCAACAACGTATGTCACAATTTCTTGTAGAAGACAAAATCTATAAAAGTAACTTAAGGAACTATGAAAAAAGTATCAAGTCATATTTACACACATATTGAACCAGAGTTAATTTAAGAGGATTTACTATTCCACTTAACAAAATAAAAAAGAGGATTTCCTATTCCACTTAACAAAATAAAAAAATAATTTTCATATTGATGAAAATTTAAGTCACTGTAGTGTTTCAATAAAAATTTCTTTTCGTAAAGAAACACAATATACTAGAAACACTTATTTTTCTATGCCATTAAATAAAGAAAATTAGTGCTGCTCGTTACTTCACATTAAAAAAAAAAAAAAAAAAAAAAGTACTAGCCCTTTCTTCATTTTCAAGAATTAAGGGCACACTTCTCCATTTTTAAGAGATAAAGCAACATTCTCTCTATTTTCAAGAATTAAAGGCAACACTCTCCATTTTCAAAAAAATTAAAGTCAATACCAACGAAATGCTATTCTCTTTATTTTCAAGTTTCTACGCTTCTTCTCCATTCTCCATTTTCTACACTTCAAAAAAAAAAAAAAATCTTCTTCAAATGGAGTACAGTTCAAACGAAAAAGAATTCTATGGAGGAACGGAAAGGAAATTTACAGATCTAATATACTCACTATTTCCAAAAAAAATTCATTTTCGGAGAAGCAGAAATTGATGAATAACTTTGCAGATCGTTATCATACATGCTTTCTAACAGTTAAATATCAATTTCGATTTAATTACTAGTGAATTTCTTCATCTATGAATTTTCTTCCGACGAAATTGACAATAGTCAATCTCAAAATTTTCACACTTAAATTCAAAAATTAACATGCAAAATAAGGCAATTAAGCACAGCTCTGATATCAATGAAAGAAAATCGGAGCAAGAACAATGAATTGTGTACCTTTCTTTACCGCGGCATTATTGAACTCACCACCAAAATGAATATGCCCCAAATCTTACTTTGAATCTCTTGAAACAAAGTTTTGACCACGAACTAAATGTCCTTTACTTGTAGGTGTTGTTATGGAAGAAGAAGAGAAGAGAAACCTTTTCTTTCTCTGTTTTTCATGTCCGTTTTGTAGAGAGGAGAGAAAGTCTATTTGAAGAGAAGTTATTTAGTTTTAATAAAACTGTTTCCACCAAAAATAGGCTTAACTTCTCATCAAAATTTATATTAGCTGATCCTCAATTTAAAACACATTGGATCGAGTCGGATCACATGAGCAACTCATGACCCAAAAACTAATACTATATATTAAAAATGTGAAAACCTTAAAAAATTAGTTTAAACTTTTTACCCTTTCATTAAAAGATTTCGCAATAGACATAATTTTCTTTTTATTATTTTCCCTCAAATTATAAAATTTTAAATTAAATAATATCTTTTTTACTCAGGTTTGTTCCACAAAAGTCCTATTGCTAATAAACAAGCTTTTACATCAAAATTAGCCGTCAATATATAGATACTTATAAACTTAAACCCTACTAAATTATAAATTAGAACAAAATAACTAAGCAACGATATACTCCAAACCCAAAAAATATCAAACTAACATATTTACGTGCAGTTAACTATCGGCCCTTATAAACCTAAACCCTACTCCTAAATTATAAATCAGGAAAAAAAAAAACTAAGCAATAACTCCAAACCAAAAAAGATATCAAAAATAGCATGTTTAATTATTTTTTTTTATTCGACATATTCTAGCTAGTTAAGAAATCATAATATTTAACACTTTCAAATCAATTAGAATTTTACTTCATATAAAAAAAAATCTATGTAATTCTATTTAAGTACTAACAGCCGCTTCTTCTACCTCTAAGTTTTCTTCTTATTTTGGTTTTTATTGATTTAGGTTATTTTCTTGCATCCATTATCATCATCCTTTTTACTCTTTTTTTTTTAAAAAAAAACAAACTTTTAGTTGATAGCTTTAAAAATTATGTATGAATTGATCAACAATTGACAATGAATTCTCCCTTTTTAATAATTTTTCGTGTTTTCTCTTTCAATTGAAAGTTTCTAATGAAACAAGCATGTTGTTGTCGAATAAAGTTGCCAAAAAAATCAAAGATTTATCTGTTTTGGGGTTCAAGCCATGACTTTTCATATATCCTTATCGTGCACATTTTGAATGCAATAATTTTTTAATCTACAATTAAGGCACTTCCCGTCCATAGATTCTCTAAATTTAATTATTTATTTTATTTTTTCTTATATTTTAGTGTCTGTATACATCTGGCTGTTTACCGTCTGCCTGTGGACGTAGTTCAGCATCTTTTGAGTCATGCGGCTGACTATTGGTAGCTTTAGCTTTCAGATTAACTTCATTAAGCTTTAGCTTGTTCATTTCTAGCTCAATACTTTCCACTTTAGAACAAAGTGTAGTAATAGCTTTTAGCATTGTTTCCATTGTTCTATCTTTTTCTGTTTGGGTTGCCTTGTCTTGATAAGTAGTCTGCAACAGTATTTTTGTTAGTACTAATTACTTCAATTGTAAAAGTAAAATTCTGTATATTCAATACAAGTCGTCGTATTTCTTTCGTCGTAACTGAGTCTTGTATTTTTCTTGTTATCCACCATTTTACTTGTGTATTATCTGTTCTAACAATAAATTTGTTATATACAATATATGGTTCAAATGATAATAAGCATTTATATAAAGCAAATAGTTCTTTTCGGTTTATCTCCCACTTACTTTGTGGTTCTGTATAAGATCCTGAATAGTATCTACAATGATGTTCTATAGTTTCATTTAAATATTTATATTTTAATACTCCTCCATAACTATGGTCACTTGAGTCAGTTTCTACTATATATACAAATTGTTTTGTTGTATCTGGGAAATATAGCTTAGGTAATTGCTTACATAGTTCTTTTATCCGTTGGATATATGTTTTATCTATGTCATCGAAGTGATATTCAATATCCTTTTTTAATTTCTTTTGTAATGGTTTTAAATTTTCTGCTAGTTTTGGTATGTATTCTCGTACTTGATTTACTAATCCTAAAAAGGATTGTAATTTCTTTTTTGTATCTAAGAGTTCTTCGGAATTAATTATTTTTTGTACTATATGTGTTTGCATTTTTATTCCATCTTTATCTATTTGTATACCTAAAAATTCTATTTGATTTTTCATTATTTCTGCTTTGCTTTTACTTAGACTTATTCCTGCAGTGTCTATAATATTTATAAATTTGTTTAATAATTGTATATGTTCGTCTTCTGTCCTAGAGTATAATAGTATATCGTCTATATATACTATACAATTTTCTAATTGTGTAAAGTATGTATCCATAAAGTGTTGATATCTTCCTGGTGCATTTTTATATCCAAAAGGTAGTACGTTCCATTCATAAAATCCTTGTGGTACTGTAAATGCTGTTAATTTTTTAGATACTTCTTCTAATTTAAGGTGATAAAATCCTGATTTACAATCAAATTTACTAAAATAATTATATCCTTGAATTTGTCTTATTTTTAATATTTTGTTTGGTATTGGGTAGTTGTAGGTTTTAGTTTTTGCATTTAAATTTCGATAATCAATAACCATTCTACTTTTTCCTCTTTTTTGTTCACTGTGTTTATTAACAATAAACGCAGGGCTGGTATGCTTACTGTTACTCTCTTGAATGTAGTTATTCTTAAGTAATTCGTTAATATGGAGTGTAAATTCTTTTAAATCATTAAAGTTGTATTTTAATGGTTTCTGGGTGATTATACTATTTTTATCAATTAATTCTATTGTCACGGTAGTTTTATGTTTGTCCCATCCTTTAAGGGGATTGTCACTATATAGTGGTTCTAGTTGCTGGTGTATTGGTTGTAATGTATTTATAGAAAAGGTTATTATTTCTATTTGTTTTTCTGTAGTAGGGTTATTTTCTAGTTTTTGTATTATATTTTTGTTTCCTTTAGTCCATGGAGTTGGTTTTCTAGGTTTATTTGTTACTCTTTTTGCTGCTACTTTGTGGTTACATGGTGTTGTAAACCACCAATGTGTTTTGGTTAATATATGAGGATATAGGTTGTCTATAAAAGGCATTCCTATTATCATATCTCTTGTTGTAAATTCATAATGATACATTGTTTTTATAGTTAATATTTTATCCCATATTTGAATTTGTATATTTCTTGCTATATGAGTCACCATGCTTCCTTCGTTATTCTAGTTGCTGGTGTATTGGTTGTAATGTATTTATAGAAAAGGTTATAATTTCTATTTGTTTTTCTGTATTAGGGTTATTTTCTAGTTTTTGTATTATATTTTTGTTTCCTTTAGTCCATGGAGTTGGTTTTCTAGGTTTATTTGTTACTCTTTTTGCTGCTACTTTGTGGTTACATGGTGTTGTAAACCACCAATGTGTTTTGGTTAATATATGAGGATATAGGTTGTCTATAAAAGGCATTCCTATTATCATATCTCTTGTTGTAAATTCATAATGATACATTGTTTTTATAGTTAATATTTTATCCCATGTTTGAATTTGTATATTTCTTGCTATATGAGTCACCATGCTTCCTTCGTTATTAAATCCTGTAAAGACTGTGGGGTTCTTTATTTTTTTCCATTTTGTTTCTGGTAAACAATTATATCTACAAAGGTTAGCTTCTGATCCTGTATCTATCATTGGTGTATAGTATCTACTGTTATATCCTTCCACTATTATTTTTGCTAATATGTATACTTTTGTCATATTTCTACTATGGTTCTCGAAATTATGATAGGTTTCTTTTCATAATGAATTATTAATTGTTTATCTTCTATCTTATATGGTCTAACTTGGTCTAACCAATTTAATCCTAAAATAATATTTGTATTCATTTTTGTTATTGTAAACTGTATACTTATAGGTATTCCTCCTATAATTAGTTCTTGCGTTGTTGTTTCTTTTGTTTGTCTAAGTTCTTTGGGTAAATCTAGACATCCTTGTTCTTGTATGATAATATCATTTTCTATTATTAATTCTCTGGTGATATAGTTTTCTTGTTCTCCTGTATCTATTAATATTAGATATTTTCTTTGTCCTAGCATTCCTGTTATATAGTAATGGTATGGTTGTATTTCCATAGGTGTGTCATATTCTAGTCTTCTAGATGTGCTCATTCTAGATGATGTTGTTGGGGTATCCATTATTCTCTTTGATTTTCCTATTCTTTCATTTACTATTTCTAATTCTTTGTTCATATCTAATTCTTCATAACTATAATCATTATGGTCAATTGCTGTTACTATATTATCAAAGGGTGTTTCTGTTTTTATTTTATCTATTTTACTAACTGTTTTTACTGTATGTTTTGTTGTTAATATATATAGATTTTTGCATCTAGCTGTAAATATTTTGCTTCCTGGCGTTAATTCTATTCCTGACATTTTCCAATATAAGACTAATGATTTATCAATATTTTTATCTTTTATTGCCACTGAATAATTTGGGTTTACTGTAAATTTAAATTTCTGATATATTAGGTTTCCTGTTAATGCACTAATTATACTTTTTTCTATAGGGAATTTAATTCTATCGTCTGCTAAATATAGTTCTATTGGTGTATCTATTCCTTCTCTAAAACATGCTTTGATTAATATTTCTATTGCTCCTAAGTGTACATGAGTTATTTCACTTTTAGTTTTTAAAGCTTGAATTTCTTTGTTTAATTCTTTTTTATTGATAATTGGTACCATTGCTTTTCCTTTTGCATATTTACAATCTATTGTATGTTCTTTTTGACTTATAATATAATATTCTTCTTTTGGTTTTCTAAACCAATTTTTTATTATAGGTACGTCTAAAACATTATCTATTTTTAATGATATTTCTTGTTTTATAATTTGATTATATTTGTATCAAATATTACTTTCTGGTTTGAAGTTTCTTCATTATGATAATCTTCTTTTTCAATTACTCCGGTTTCAGTCATTTATATATATTCTTCGATGTCTGTATCTTCGTTATTTATTTGTTCTATTATATCCTCATCAAGGTCTGTTATATTATCTAATTCGTCTATTTCATTTATTTCATATATACTATCTTCACTTTCCATATCATAATCTATATATGGTAGTTCAATGTACTTGTCATCCTTTATTCGTATTTCTGTTATTTGTTTTTTCTTTATATCTTTAGGTATTTTACAATCTTTAGCTAAATGTCCTATTTTTCCACAATTGTAACATTCACATTCAAATAATTTTTTCTTAGGTTTGTATGGTCTTTTCTTTTTATAGTTTTTTACATAATACCTTTTTCGTGGTTTTTTATACTTATATTTTGATTTAAAACTTTTATATTTCTTAAGTCGTTTTTTATATCTATGTTTGTTTGGTTTTTTACATCCAAACTGGGGTGCTGTTACAACATGTTTTCATATTTTGATCTAATATTTTATCTAATTTTCTTCTATCTTTGTAAGTATCACATAATCCTATAAACCATGTTTGTAAATATTTTATTCTTGCTCCTAAAGTATCTGTTAAACTTGCTGCTTCCCAATCTGCTATTATTTTTGTACTAAATGGTTCAGGTAATTTTGTAAAATAAGATTTTCTTATTTCTATTGCTTCTTCATGATTATATACTCCTTTATAATAGTAATTTCTAAAGGCACATGTATATTGGTCTGTGTAACACATATTACATATTGATAGTTTATTCATTAATTGTCTATTTAAGTTTTTATCTTTTTCTTGTTCTGCTATCTCAGTGGTCATACTTCCAAATTCATTTCTTATTCCAAATTCATATTTATCTAATATTGCTATATTTGATGTCGTAATTGTTCCATCCTTATCTTTATTATTTCTTAAGGTTGCTCTACTATCTTCTGCATAATTTTGCTGATCCTACTAATGTTCTTTCTATGTATCCTGGTGTATCTGCTACTGATATTTTATTATCAACTAGTTGTTTTGCAATGTGTCCTATCCATAATTGTATTGTTTTATTAGTATCTATTACACAATCTAAATCTAAAAATTGGGATTGTTCTGGTATTTTATTAGGCATCCATTTTGTATTAAGTCTACTGTTCCATATTGCTTCGTATCTATTATCGTCTGTTACGGTCCAATAGGTTGGTCCTGTTGTCCTTGGGTTATTAAATCTTCTTTTATCATATGTTGTTTTACTGGTACTAGCTTCTTCTTTTATGGTATTTATATTTGGTTTAGCATTTGTTGTATTTATTCCTAATTCAGTGTTTGTAATTTGATCCATGATTTCTGTATATGTTTCACTTATTTCTTGATTTTCAGATTGTTCTTCATCTATATTGTCTATATTGTCTATGCTTAGGGTTGTAAATTCTTCTGTCATATCTGGATTGGTTTCTTCAAGTTGTATTTTTTCTTTTATTTTCTCTAACTCTTCGGCTAATTGTTTTCTTTTTCTAACTGTTTTGTTTTAAATAGTTTTTGACGTTCTTCTCTTTCTTTGACTTTCTTTGCATATATTTGTTTTAATAATGTTAATTCTCTTTCTAATTCTTTTATTTTTGTAGATGGTTCAAGTTCTGTCTGGGAAATGTTTGGGCTTATATCTTGGTGTAATTCTTGTTGTGGTTCTTCTTTGACTTGTTTAAGTTTTAATTGCTCTATTTCTTTTTTAGCATCGTTGCGTATTTTTTCAATTTCTAAATTTTTATCTATTTCACCATTTTCTCTTTGTATTCTTACCATTTCTGTTAGACTATCTTCTAGCTTAGCTGAATTGTTATCTGGCATTAAATGTAATTTTGTTCCTATTTTTCTATATCTTCGTCCTAAATTTGAGTGTACTATTATTATTTGTATACCTTCTGTTCCTGTAAATGTTTTTTCTTCTACTGGATATTCTTCTTTATTCATATGCGTTTTTATGTTCTAAAACATGTAATTCTAATTCTAATTCTGTTATTACTTTTCTTTGTGCTATTATTGATCTGTTAACTACTCCTGCGAATATATATTATAATTTAGTCTATTTTTTCTATAATTAATTTCTTCTTGTTTATCCATAATTTTTTTAAGTAATTCTGCTTTCCTTAGTATTTTTGGTGTATTTGGGTTTTTATAAACTGGGTTACTTTGTTCAGGTTTATCCATTTATGGTTTGTCTATTTGCTAGTATTAATTTATCTAATGCTGTGATTAAGTTAGTCATGGCTTTTGTTAATTTGTTCATGTTTTTCATTATTTGTGTAATTTCTTTAAGTTTTTGTTTTCTTTGGATACTTGTCCTATATCTTTTTTGAATCTTTTTTGTCAAGTAGTTTATTCGTAGTGATTTTGTTAATTTTGTCTTTAGCATCTATATTTTGTTGTTTTTTAATTTGCTTAATGTATTTATATTCTGTATATGAGATTATATCTATTAGTACTGGGGTTCGTGTGTAGTAGTAATCTGTATATAAGTCGTTTAACTTTCTTTTAGTTTCTTGTAATTTATTATCTACATGTATTTGTTTATGAAGTCTTATATATCTAGGGTCATCAATTGTTAATTCTTCGCCATAGTCAAGTGGTTGATTTAGTATGTCGTTTATTTTATTACTGTGTTCCGTATTAAGTAGTTTATTCTTATGTTTTGATATAGTGCTTTTAGTCCTATGCTCTGCATTAGTATTTTGGTTTTTATTAGCTATTTTGTTACTGTGCTCTGATACCAATAGAGGAGTATATAATCATGAAGAAGCAATAGAAATAAGAAAATCTTATTTTACAAAATTACCTGAACCATTTAGTACAAAAATAATAGTAGATTGGGAAGCAGCAGGTTTAACAGATACTTTAGGAGCAAGAATAAAATATTTACAAATCTTTTTTTTCCTATCTATTTATTTTTATATCACCCAAGCATGCTATTATTTGCTACGTATTACTGCTTTATATAACTGCATTCCGCTCATATCTCCTTCCACTTGGAACCTCTTTATTATTTTTTTTAAAGAACGGTTGCGTGGTTGCACGGACGTTCGTATTCTAAAAAAACACCTTATGAGGAATGTCTCATGAATCGATCGATCAGCGGTGCGTCGACAGTCATGAGCCTTCCCACTCTCAAGTTGTCCACTTGAGGGAACCGTGTCAAAAATCACTCTTGTTCCTAGATCCTGTCCGTCTATTCCTTTACTAAGAAATAGGCATCTTAAAGCCTAGATACTTTGCTAAGAAAACTATGCCTTAAGTTCTAAGGGATTTCACAATCCCGAAAAGGAAGCCCTCATGATTTATGTGCATTTTTGAGAGATAAATATGTCTAAATAGTGTCATTTGCTCTTTGGGGGTAGGGTAGACTAACCTTTTGTTCTGCAGGTTCAATGGCACCACCTACATCATATCCAAGGTTTGGTATGGTTTGGTGCATGCCAAAGCAGATGGGGTCGTGGTGGCTAGACTTGGGTTTAGAAGGACAAGCCGCAGTGAGAAAGGTATTGGGGAGCTTGCCATCTCTTATGGATGTCACCCCGTGCAGGGAACTTATTGAGTCTGCTACTGCATTTTGAGATGAAAAAAGGTCTGTGTTCAGGTTCGGTGATGTTGAGATGACCCCACTTTTTGAGGAGATCGGAGGATATGT
Organism: Capsicum rhomboideum; assembly: GCA_031232105.1. Lineage (NCBI taxonomy): Eukaryota > Viridiplantae > Streptophyta > Magnoliopsida > Solanales > Solanaceae > Capsicum > Capsicum rhomboideum. Next base: position 24,434,424 of record CP124710.1, read on the forward strand.
CGAAGAAATGAATTTGTTTCCAAAAAAGAGTTGGCCTAAAGCTGAGGTCAGTATTCCAAAAAGTGTCACCTTAGAAGAGGTTCGATACAAGCTAGGGCTTCAAGGCAGTATATGGTGTCATATGTGATGAAATCCAAGATTTCGGGAAGTCATCTGTTTGATAAATTTGGACACCGTCATAGTCGACAAGCGTATGAAGCAGAGAGTCCTGATCCTAAGTCATGGGAAAGTAAGAGGGTTTTTACATTTATCATCTACTTCTTAGGAATGGTGGTTTTCCCAAATGGGGCGGACGAAGTCGTACACACCCGCTTAATCACGGTGGCTGATGCTTTGTGTAATGAAATTAACAAAGGCCCGTGCACGATCGTACCTATGATCCTAGCTGATATCTATCGGGCCCTGGGTTGTTCCAAGAATGGGGCCAGACGATTTGAAGGATGTAATTTGTTGTTGCAGTTATGGTTGATTGAACACCTTCAAAAGGTGCATGGGTTGAAAAGAATGTGTACACCAACTGGGACTGACAATATTGCTCCACATCAATTTCGAGTTACCATGGGAGTCGCGAGAATCAAACGATCAAATGAGGTAGAAAAGTGGGGACAGATGCTGAGCGCTTTGACTGAAGATTCTGTTCAATAGATGTTTGACTGGTTTCCAAGTACAAACTTTGTGATATACAATAAACATCAATTCTACTTGATTTTGATGGGACTTCATGGCCTTCAACCTTATGCTCCTGCAATAGTAATGAGGCAAGCAGGCAGGAAACAAATAATAACAAAGGTGACCAACATAAATGAACATCGGGTGGATTATCAAAATAACAGAATTCTGCTACTGATATTGCCAAAACTTAGGGCAAGAAGACTTTTCTGGACCAAAAGAGTATCGAATCGGACAGATATCAAGCAGGTTATGTAGTAGGCTATATTGAATGGTTGCACGCTGACTGGAAAAACAATATGACTTCGAGCGTTAAAAGGGGCAAACAGGGTAATGACAAAGAAGCTGAGGCGCAAGACCTATACCGCAAGTTTAAGAAAAGGGCTTTGGAATTTGAGACACAACATCGCCAATTACATGATGATAATGCAAAGGAGATAGCAGAAATGAGCAAAGAACTAGAATTTTGGAGGCAACACGCACTAAATGTAGAGGAAAAAGTGCAAGAACTTCGTGAGGAATTTGATCGACAACGCAAAGAGTGTCTTAGCATGGGAAACCTGGAAGTAACACTGGCACTATCATCTCTCCTGACCAGCTGCCATCGCTTTGACAAAGCTTTAGATTCCTACAAAAAAGAAGACAAAGAAAAAGACGTTTTCAGAATTTAGTTTATTTCTTTAATATTTCTTTGTATTTTCGGTTTTTGAGACAATTTAGTTTAATGAATTTTTAATTTTGTTGGTGTTTATTTTATGAGCAAATGGCATTGTTTTATGACATATTTATCTCTCAAACAACGATAGGCCCACCTTTGTCTCAAAAGAGGCTCCCAAAATAGGAGACGCCGAACAATGTGTCTAAAGTGTGTTGTTTTTATTATTCTCCTTATGCCACTAACGCACTAATTTTGGATCTTGTTGTTTTGGTCTTTCCCCTTTCCCAAAGGTTGATTTGTGCACTTTGGCCTATCACACACGATAAAAAAGGGCTCCTTTCCTCCTCCTCTTATGAGTTTGAAAGATAAAGAAAAAATGGGAGATAACAACAACGCTACAGACAAAAGCACAGAAGGAGAAAGTGTCATGGGACAAAACAAAATTATCATAAGAATGGGACAACAGATTCTTGAGCTGCAAGGAGAATTAGCGAAAGTGCGCAACTTGGCCAATCTTTCTATTACCCTCAATACTCCTCTCGAACCACAAGTGGACGGTCATACTGGTGCAAAATCCCAAACCTCTACCCCAAGCCATCAATTTCCCTCAACTTAAAACGTCCAAAATCTTCCTCCTCCTCAAAACATCCAAAATCTTCCTCCTCCGCAAAACATCCAAAACCATTCCTTTCCTCAAAATATCCAAAACCTTCCCCTTCCTCAAAATACCCATAATACTTCAAATCCCATATATCCCACTCAGCATGTCCAAAATACTAAATATCCCACCTACCTACATACGCCTTTCGCTAACGCATCCTACAACCAAGCATATATTAGCAACTCTTTGAACCCCATCTATGTTGAAACAACCCCATTCACCTACCTTCAGTATGCACCTGATCCTTCATAAAAGGACCCTATGATGCAATCTGTGGTTGAGAGGCTGAAGCAACTTAAGGGAAACAAAGGGTCAAGGGGCCTCAATTATGAGGGTTTATGTGTACACACCGATGTGGAGTTACCGGATGGGTGCAAACCTCCAAAGTTTGAATTGTATAATGGGACTGGAGATCTCAAGGCGCATTTGTGTATGTATTGTAATAATCTGACTGCAGTTGGGAGAGACAAGAGAATAAGAATGAAAATTTTCATGAGAAGTCTCACTGGAGAAGCCTTAACATGGTATATTGAGCAGGATGCAAGGAAATGGAAAGGCTAGATCGATATGGCATCAAATTTTATGGAACGATTCGGGTTCAACATTGACAACGCTCCTAACTGGTTCTATATGCGACTTTTAAGAAAAATCCTAATGAGTCATTCAGGGATTATGCTATAAGATGGAGGTCTGAGGCTGCAAGAGCTCGACCCGCAATTGAAGAATCTCAAATGAAGGAGTACTTTATTCGCACGCAGGAGCCGCAATATCTTGAGAAAATGATAACCGTTGTGGATAAAAGTTTTGTTGAAATCATCAGGGTAGTTTAAATGCTTAAGGAAGGTTTTAAGAATGGAAGCATTATCAATCTGGAAGCTTTACAGGCTGCCAACAAGGCTTTACAATCTGGAGGAATTGCTGAAAATAAGAAGAAAAAAGAGATAGGTACAGTGATGTTAGCCCAGCCTTTAAAGAGTGTGCCCAATTACCAAACTCCTATTGCAACTCCACCTCCCTATCCACAATCTCCAATGCCATACCCGATGTCCCCTTACCAAATTCAAACCCCAATGTCATATCATTCCCCTCTATACCAAGCACCTACCTCATATCCAATACATCCATAATTCCAAAGCCCTGCTTACCCCGTGTATAATGTCCAACCCACTCATGTCCAAGCACCCCAACCTTCTCCCCAACAAAATCAAAGACCCAGAGCCAATTTTCAAAAAAAACAATACACTCCCTTAGCCGAAACTATAGCCCAACTGTCCGAAAGACTTAAGGAAGCGGGCTATGTCACGCCCATTGCTACTGGATGTGAGAATACTCAAGCCAAGCATTTTTATACTACCAAGGTTTGCTCGTATCATTCTGGGATGAGGGGTCACACCATAGAAACATGCTATACTGGGGTCACACCATAGAAACATGCTATACTCTGAAGGACAAGATCCAGATGTTGATCGACACTAAAGCCATTCAGTTGAAAGATCCGACACCGAATGTCACCAACAATCCGTTACTGGATCATCAAGTAAACATGCTCGATGTTGATGAATTGGTAGACCTAGAAAACTCTATTTGGTTCATCGAAAAGGCAAATGGTACGCCCATCAGTACACCAAAGCGGGCACCGTTTGAGGTTGAGGTAGCAGTACCTAAGACTCCTTTCACAGTCATTAGAGCCTCCCCAATTGCTTATAACTCCCATACAGTTCCTTGGAATTATAAGCAGAATACTCCAGATAAAGCAAGAGTGGTTGAAGCAGACGTCGCCCAAGGCGTCACCAGATCTAAGAGAATATACACTAGAAAATCTGACTCAGGGAAGTTCTAGTAAAAACAAACCACCCGTGATAGAAATGGAGGAGAGTGGTGCTTGGAAGAAGATACAAGCTAAAGAATACTCTGTGATCGACCAGCTGAACAAGACCCTGCTCAAGAGTACTGTGGACACGCTTTTCAAAACACTCTCTCTACACATAAAATTTTTTCAAGTTTGTTTTGACTTGGACTTTGGAAAAAGCTTTTGGCTCCTTCTTGGTTGTTGCTCGCTGAATTATTATTTATTTTGCCTCTTCTCGTTTCGCCGTTAACCGGTAAGTCTCTATCGACGCAATTGATAAGGCTTATGTGGTAGTCTCCCTGTGACTTAGAGAATTGCTTTATTGTGCATTTGTTTATCTCTTTGTTTGTTGCATATGTTGGTGTATTTAGATTCATTTTCGTGGCTGACAGGTTCCATTAGAAAGTAGATGTTGGGGACGAGAAGAGTTGTCTGGGAATTAGGAGCTGCCTAGTTTGTTCATATAGTTTAATTTCTCTTTCTCTTATTTTGGTTTGTAATATTCATTTGTATAAACACTCTATGTAAAAATAATAAAAATTATGGGTATTGCTTTGGGGGGTGGGGATTCTATGTGTTAAATATTTTATCACTTAGAAACCATGCCTATAGGATTATTTAATAAATTTCATGTTACTTAATTAAATTATTTTATCACTTAGGCAAACAATCTAGGATAATTAATTAATCATTTTTATCGCGTAGAAATCATGGTTTAGGATCATTAACTAACCTTCGGACGTACTAGATTAATTTTGAATGTGTTGATTTAATTTAAGCGTGTTTTGACATGATTAAACTGATTTTCAGCATATTTAATTTATTTTCAGCATATTATATTATTTGCCAGCACTCAAAAAATAAATTCCAGCATATTATATTATTTTTTAGCACTCAAGAAATAATTTTCAGCATATTATATTATTTTCCAGCACTATATAAAATAATATTATATTACCTTCCAGCACTCAAGAAATAATTTTCAGCATATTATATTATTTTCCAACACTCAAAAAATAATATTATTTTATTTTTCAGCACTCAGAAAATAATTCCTAGTATATTATATTATTTTCCAGCATTCTGAAATTGTTTTCCAACATTTTAAATCAAGTTTCAGCATCTTCGCTAACTTTGAGTATTTTAATTAATTTCCAGTACCTTAAGGATAATTTTTCTGCACACTCATAATTAATTTTGAGCATATCTGATTGATTTTCAATATTTTTTAATTAATTTCAGCATGTCAAACCTACTGTCCAGCATTGTAAAATTATTTCTAAATCGATTTCCAGCACTTGTAATTAATTTCCTGCACTTAATAACAATTTTCTACACATTTACAAATAATTTTCTGCACAATTTTAATAATTTCCTACACAATTAAATCAATTTCCTGCACATTAAATTATTTTTCTGCATATTTAAAATTAAATTTCCTACACAATTAAATTCATTTTCTACATATTAAATTAATTTCCCGCATATTTAGATTAAACTTCTTGCACAATTAAATCAATTTCCTGCATATTAAAAATCAAATTTCCTGCACAATTAATTAATTTTTCTGCATATTAAGTTAATTCCCTGCATATTTAAATTAAAATGCCTACGCAATTAAGTTAAGTTCCAGCATAACTCATATAGCAAGAAATATACAAATTCAAACATGGGATAAAATATTAACTATAAAAACAATGTATCATTATGAATTTACAACAAGAGATGATAATAGGAATGCCTTTTATAGACAACCTATATCCTCATATATTAACCAAAACACATTGGTGGTTTACAACACCATGTAACCACAAAGTAGCAGCAAAAAGAGTAACAAATAAACCTAGAAAACCAACTCCATGGACTAAAGGAAACAAAAATATAATACAAAAACTAGAAAATAACCCTAATACAGAAAAACAAATAGAAATAATAACCTTTTCTATAAATACATTACAACCAATACACCAGCAACTAGAACCACTATATAGTGACAATCCCCTTAAAGGATGGGACAAACATAAAACTACCGTGACAATAGAATTAATTGATAAAAATAGTATAATCACCCAGAAACCATTAAAATACAACTTTAATGATTTAAAAGAATTTACACTCCATATTAACGAATTACTTAAGAATAACTACATTCAACAGAGTAACAGTAAGCATACCAGCCCTGCGTTTATTGTTAATAAACACAGTGAACAAAAAAGAGGAAAAAGTAGAATGGTTATTGATTATCGAAATTTAAATGCAAAAACTAAAACCTACAACTACCCAATACCAAACAAAATATTAAAAATAAGACAAATTCAAGGATATAATTATTTTAGTAAATTTGATTGTAAATCAGGATTTTATCACCTTAAATTAGAAGAAGAATCTAAAAAATTAACAGCATTTACAATACCACAAGGATTTTATGAATGGAACGTACTACCTTTTGGATATAAAAATGCACCAGGAAGATATCAACACTTTATGGATACATACTTTACACAATTAGAAAATTGTATAGTATATATAGACGATATACTATTATACTCTAGGACAGAAGACGAACATATACAATTATTAAACAAATTTATAAATATTATAGACACTGCAGGAATAAGTCTAAGTAAAAGCAAAGCAGAAATAATGAAAAATCAAATAGAATTTTTAGGCATACAAATAGAAGATAAACAATTAATAATTCATTATGAAAAGAAACCTATCATAATTTCGAGAACCATAGTAGAAATATGAAAAAAGTATACATATTAGCAAAAATAATAGTGGAAGGATATAACAATAGATACTATACACCAATGATAGATACAGGATCAGAAGCTAACCTTTGTAGATATAATTGTTTACCAGAAACAAAATGGGAAAAAATAAAGAACCCCACAGTCTTTACAGGATTTAATAGCGAAGGAAGCATGGTGACTCATATAGCAAGAAATATACAAATTCAAATATGGGATAAAATATTAACTATAAAAACAATGTATCATTATGAATTTACAACAAGAGATATGATAATAGGAATGCCTTTTATAGACAATCTATATCCTCATATATTAACCAAAACACATTGGTGGTTTACAACACCATGTAACCACAAAGTAGCAGCAAAAAGAGTAACAAATAAACCTAGAAAACCAACTCCATGGACTAAAGGAAACAAAAATATAATACAAAAACTAGAAAATAACCCTAATACAGAAAAACAAATAGAAATAATAACCTTTTCTATAAATACATTACAACCAATACACCAGCAACTAGAACCACTATATAGTGACAATCCCCTTAAAGGATGGGACAAACATAAAACTACCGTGACAATAGAATTAATTGATAAAAATAGTATAATCACCCAGAAACCATTAAAATACAACTTTAATGATTTAAAAGAATTTACACTCCATATTAACGAATTACTTAAGAATAACTACATTCAACAGAGTAACAGTAAGCATACCAGCCCTGCGTTTATTGTTAATAAACACAGTGAACAAAAAAGAGGAAAAAGTAGAATGGTTATTGATTATCGAAATTTAAATGCAAAAACTAAAACCTACAACTACCCAATACCAAACAAAATATTAAAAATAAGACAAATTCAAGGATATAATTATTTTAGTAAATTTGATTGTAAATCAGGATTTTATCACCTTAAATTAGAAGAAGAATCTAAAAAATTAACAGCATTTACAATACCACAAGGATTTTATGAATGGAACGTACTACCTTTTGGATATAAAAATGCACCAGGAAGATATCAACACTTTATGGATACATACTTTACACAATTAGAAAATTGTATAGTATATATAGACGATATACTATTATACTCTAGGACAGAAGACGAACATATACAATTATTAAACAAATTTATAAATATTATAGACACTGCAGGAATAAGTCTAAGTAAAAGCAAAGCAGAAATAATGAAAAATCAAATAGAATTTTTAGGCATACAAATAGAAGATAAACAATTAATAATTCATTATGAAAAGAAACCTATCATAATTTCGAGAACCATAGTAGAAATATGAAAAAAGTATACATATTAGCAAAAATAATAGTGGAAGGATATAACAATAGATACTATACACCAATGATAGATACAGGATCAGAAGCTAACCTTTGTAGATATAATTGTTTACCAGAAACAAAATGGGAAAAAATAAAGAACCCCACAGTCTTTACAGGATTTAATAGCGAAGGAAGCATGGTGACTCATATAGCAAGAAATATACAAATTCAAATATGGGATAAAATATTAACTATAAAAACAATGTATCATTATGAATTTACAACAAGAGATATGATAATAGGAATGCCTTTTATAGACAATCTATATCCTCATATATTAACCAAAACACATTGGTGGTTTACAACACCATGTAACCACAAAGTAGCAGCAAAAAGAGTAACAAATAAACCTAGAAAACCAACTCCATGGACTAAAGGAAACAAAAATATAATACAAAAACTAGAAAATAACCCTAATACAGAAAAACAAATAGAAATAATAACCTTTTCTATAAATACATTACAACCAATACACCAGCAACTAGAACCACTATATAGTGACAATCCCCTTAAAGGATGGGACAAACATAAAACTACCGTGACAATAGAATTAATTGATAAAAATAGTATAATCACCCAGAAACCATTAAAATACAACTTTAATGATTTAAAAGAATTTACACTCCATATTAACGAATTACTTAAGAATAACTACATTCAACAGAGTAACAGTAAGCATACCAGCCCTGCGTTTATTGTTAATAAACACAGTGAACAAAAAAGAGGAAAAAGTAGAATGGTTATTGATTATCGAAATTTAAATGCAAAAACTAAAACCTACAACTACCCAATACCAAACAAAATATTAAAAATAAGACAAATTCAAGGATATAATTATTTTAGTAAATTTGATTGTAAATCAGGATTTTATCACCTTAAATTAGAAGAAGAATCTAAAAAATTAACAGCATTTACAATACCACAAGGATTTTATGAATGGAACGTACTACCTTTTGGATATAAAAATGCACCAGGAAGATATCAACACTTTATGGATACATACTTTACACAATTAGAAAATTGTATAGTATATATAGACGATATACTATTATACTCTAGGACAGAAGACGAACATATACAATTATTAAACAAATTTATAAATATTATAGACACTGCAGGAATAAGTCTAAGTAAAAGCAAAGCAGAAATAATGAAAAATCAAATAGAATTTTTAGGCATACAAATAGATAAAGATGGAATAAAAATGCAAACACATATAGTACAAAAAATAATTAATTCCGAAGAACTCTTAGATACAAAAAAGAAATTACAATCCTTTTTAGGATTAGTAAATCAAGTACGAGAATACTTACCAGAACTAGCAGAAAATTTAAAACCATTACAAAAGAAATTAAAAAAGGATATTGAATATCACTTCGATGACATAGATAAAACACATATCCAACGGATAAAAGAACTATGTAAGCAATTACCTAAGCTATATTTCCCAGATACAACAAAACAATTTGTATATATAGTAGAAACTGACTCAAGTGACCATAGTTATGGAGGAGTATTAAAATATAAATATTTAAATGAAACTGTAGAACATCACTGTAGATACTATTCAGGATCTTATACAGAACCACAAAGTAAGTGGGAGATAAACCGAAAAGAACTATTTGCTTTATATAAATGCTTATTATCATTTGAACCATATATTGTATATAACAAATTTATTGTTAGAACAGATAATACACAAGTAAAATGGTGGATAACAAGAAAAATACAAGACTCAGTTACGATACGACGACTTGTATTGAATATACAGAATTTAACTTTTACAATTGAAGTAATTAGTACTAACAAAAATACTGTTGTAGACTACTTATCAAGACAAGGCAACCCAAACAGAACAAGATAGAACAATGGAAACAATGCTAAAAGCTATTACTACACTTTGTTCTAAAGTGGAAAGTATTGAGCTAGAAATGAACAAGCTAAAGCTTAATGAAGTTAATCTGAAAGCTAAAGCTACCAATAGTCAGCCGCATGACTCAAAAGATGCTGAACTACGTCCACAGGCAGACGGTAAACAGCCAGATCTAGAAGGAGACGTTGAGAAACTCCCTAAAACTCATAACAAGTTTGTTAAAGCAGCTACAGGCAAAGCAAATACAGGAGCAAGCAGCTCAACCAGCCAACCTACCAAAAAACAAAATACCAATTTGAACAGTCAATTCTCCAAACCATTTATCCAAAAATTCCAATCTACAAATAATCCCAGTCCACAAACATCCAGTTATGCATCAAGCCTCAGTCATAATAAAGAAATATATAATCACCTCTCCAGGACATATATTCGAAATATCCACAGAATCCAAACATATTTAAATCTGAATCCACGATTAACCACAACCACCGACCCAGAAAAAGATTATATTACCCAAAAATTACAAGGTTATAACAAGCTTATTGCCCAACCAGATACAAGTGCAAATCTAATCAAGACATGTTATGATTATGGATTACTAGCTACCGCATATACCAAAGATGGACATGAAATTCAGAAAATACCAGAAATATACAATGCATTCTCCACCTATAAAAGAATTACAGGAGGAACATTTTTCTACATAAGATTTTATACCGCACCAGCTGAAATATTATTTGACGAGATAAAACCGAATATACAAGTAGTTAAAATTGGACTAACTAGAGACATGATATTACCAGAAGAAATTGAACCACAACTAGAGATACCCGAGGAAGATATTCCGCAATTTTATGCAAATAAAAGACTTATCGGATTACAAATTATTCTCCAAGAACTAGCTAATAATTATACCAACGGACATGCCATATGGAGCTACTACTGTAGAAACCAAGTTATGATATATGCCAACTCCAGAGAACTAAGACAAGCAGACATGGAAGAAGTAAGGCAATGGATATATTCCTTGCTAAAACCAGAAGACACACCTACCACCAGAGCACTGAAGAAAGGATTTATTTCAACAAATCTATTAACAAGATATTGCCAGTACATAGGACCAAAATATGCAGACCATCAATGCTCACAATGCAACGGAGGAACTACTGTCAACATACCAGATGTACAGCTAGAATAATTTGAACGGAGCAAAATGACTACCTAGTCCACATCATCTACCGACAAGAAGCAATTACCAAGAAGCAATTATGTATATTACTTTTGCTTTTTGTCGTTTAGTAATAATGTAAATTACGCGTTTTCTTAAAGTTAGATTCTTTCTGCATTTTTAGATAGGATAGACAGGCATATTACTGTACATTACTTTATTTACGTGTTTTTGTAAAGAAAAGTCGTAAAGTGCACAGTAACTAGTACTGTACACGCATTTTCTTTTCTTTTAGAATTATTGAAGATGCTTTAGTAAGCATCTCTTGTGTATATAAATAGAGGAGCAGCCGGAGGATAGAGGCATCGAGCTCTTTGAGCAACGAAAACTATCCCCTCTCATGTGCTGAGAACTCCCTACTAAATAAAAAATCTTTTCAATAATTTACCGCTTTAAACAAGCTATGGAGGAATCCAACATACAGACTTCAATATCACATACCACAGAGGAAATAACAACTACGGTACACTCATATTTACTTATGTGTAACTAAATCTTATATTCCTGATAATCTCTAGAATATTATTAATGTTTATCATGTAGTAGTTTGATTATGTTATATTATTCGAGTAAGTTTGCTATGGTTAGGTAAGCTAAGAGTTAGGTAAGCCCAGACTAAGCCATCCTAGAGGTCGAAACCGGAAAAGGCTAGGAATGCCGTGAAAAGGGAAGTAGACCATTGTTGAGGCACTGTTAGGGTAACTGATCAAAGCTGAAACCCATAGTAGTGACACAAAGAATAATTAAACATACTGAATTGCTTAGTGATAAATATAATAATAAGATTAGAGGTTAAAGGGAATATGATTTGAACACACATGAAATAAAAATATGGCCTCATCTAGTAAAAACACCTCATCATCTAATAGAAACATAGAAAATTACCAGGACAAAACACCCAAGTATTTAATCAATGAAGATAACAATTACAAAATATTACTACTATATACACTAAAAACTTTAGATAAAGATTCAATCCAAAAAATATATAACTTACTATTTACCTATGAAATTATAGACTTAATGAAAGAAGCATTACTAGATAGTATATTAATAGTTAACGCTGATGAAGATGAAGATTATAAAAATAATGATATATACGATGACATAGACTCAGAAGGATATTTAGATTTTAACTAGAATAATGAATCAGGAACATTTAGAAAACTGGCAACGAACTATAAATGAATTAAGAGAAAGAGAAACTTTAATACAATATAAATTAGATAGCTATATACAAATCCAGAATATTGCTTATCTAGACTTAATAGTAGAAGATATTAACCAAATATTAAGATTAATTAGACAAAGAGATATCTATTATAATTCCGCATTTCAACTATGACTAAACATAATAAAGACATAAGGGACCCCCCCTCTATTGGTAAGTATAAAAGTTTTAAATCAAAATATAAGTATAAAAAACCACGAAAAAGGTATTATGTAAAAAACTATAAAAAGAAAAGACCATACAAACCTAAGAAAAAATTATCTGAATGTGAATGTTACAATTTTGGAAAAATAGGACATTTAGCTAAAGATTGTAAATGGACTAACTAGAGACATGATATTACCAGAAGAAATTGAACCACAACTAGAGATACCCGAGGAAGATATTCCGCAATTTTATACAAATAAAAGACTTATCGGATTACAAGTTATTCTCCAAGAACTAGCTAATAATTATACCAACAGACATGCCATATGGAGCTACTACTGTAGAAACCAAGTTATGATATATGCCAACTCCAGAGAACTAAGACAAACAGACATGAGAGGTGATAGTCCTGGAGAGGTGATTATATATTTCTTTATTATGACTGAGGCTTGATGCATAACTGGATGTTTGTGGACTGGGATTATTTGTAGATTGGAATTTTTGGATAAATGGTTTGGAGAATTGACTGTTCAAATTGGTATTTTGTTTTTTGGTAGGTTGGCTGGTTGAGCTGCTTGCTCCTGTATTTGCTTTGCCTGTAGCTGCATTAACAAACTTGTTATGAGTTTTAGGGAATTCTTTGATGGGTGAGTTATTTGCAAAATCAAACGGTTTGATTATTTGAAAAATTATTTACGGTAATTTTATTTAACAACTCCAATTAAGATGATTAAAATCGTTAACTAATATTTTTAAAATGAAGACTATTCCTAGCCACTTGAATCAATTTTAAAAAAATATTTTTGTCTAAACTTGCGCTTAAAAACAATTATTTTTCTTTTATTCTAAAAAAAGGATGATTTGCAAATATAAAGTGTAAAAAATAAATGATTAAATTATATGTCGTTACTATACCCCTAAGCATGAGTGGATAAGAGAAAATCAATTCAAGATGATTAAAGCTAAACACAACTAAATAAAATAAAGTTAATCAATTTCAATCAAACCACATATTCAAAGTAATACAAGGTTAGTAAAATAAACACCAAAGTAAGAAAATATAAAGAAAGTAGAGGACTAGATACAATAAGTTCTTTTTAGAGGAACCGACTCCTAAAGATGTAGACTCCAAACACTGATGATCCTATAGTGATTGACCCGGTTTTGGGTCAAAAAACGAGTTTCAATTGAAACTCCCACTCCAGAGTTTACATGAGACAAAGATAAGAGTTAGTAACTAATCATATAAAAGATATACGTGAGAATATGAATTGAGTAACATATACCAAGCAAATACCGAAGATCGACTATAACACTATTTTTATAAGAAAGGGCTCACGATCATTTTTTATATGTACCCGGGCAGCCATAAAATTCGAGAATTATTTCATATAACTCACATAACCAACAACGGTACAAAGCAACCAAGACACGCACACACACTTAAGCGGGCAAAGTCCACAAGATTGGATTAAAAGAAAAGACATTCATTAAGATATGCGCCAAGACTAATAACCTGTGATTTCATTATTCCAACACAATTCTTTAAATGAGCCAAATCCCTAAAGCTAAGAAAATTTCAGCCACCAAACCCAAACATTTCGTTACCATTCACATTCCCTTACATATAAGACACTCAAATACTTTAATCAAGCAAGAGTGAAAAATCGATCCTGAAAGGAATCAATAATCTTACCAAACATTTGAATGTATTTTCATCTATTAAAACTATCACTTAGAGACTCCAAATATGAACCAAATGACACAAACACAATAGAATAATTGAATTAGGGCCCTTGTTAGGACTACCAATTAGTATTGCCAACTGTTAAGTCCTCTTTATTACTTATTACCTTAGGGAAACCAGTTAACAAATATAGTTGTACACACATTATACATACAGTTACACTTTAGAATATGTAGAGGTAGAGTAGAGTCCTATAAGAAAAACTAACATTTCGTACACGTATATTGAATTAATGAGTAGCTACTATTTAAGAACATAGTCACACATGAACACGTAAGAATATTAATGGGATAGTGATGGATTTATTTTTCATATCCAAACATGACACAATCATATGTCGAAACAAACAAGGGAATTAAGGTAAGACTATATTCTTAAACTTAATCTGTGAAAAACAGGCAGCCACACTAAACGGATAAGCTCCTATTTACACATGTTCAAAGAATCGAAAGAGGCAAAAGAGTGAGAGCAAAATAAAACAAAAGACAGATTTACATAATAGACTCAACACAACCCTACCTTCCCCATTTAGGTGAAAAATCTTTCAAGACGAATCAATAACTCCAAACCACATGTTATTACATATTTAAGGGGTAAGAAAAGGGACTGGCATGGAAGAAACTAATTAAGATAATAAAATAATGGGAAAAAGGAACAGGATATAGCATGATCAAATATAACAAAAATTAACGAATAAAAAACAAGGAGTTAATAATAAAGGAATAAACCCAAATAACATTTAAAAATCCCACACAATATACAAAATCGTATTGGTTAGAACCTAAGCATCCCCAGCAGGGTCGCCATGCTGTCGCGCCCCATTTTTCTCGCGAAAAGTGGGATTCGACAAACTCTTTTTGGAGGTTTAAAAGAGAAGAGTCGCCACCTAACAAATTAAGGTGCGTTAGGGCACCATTCTAGACTAATTATGAATTTATTTTAATTATTAGCCTACGTCAACCAGAAATTAGGGTAAGGGTTCAGGTTACCTCGAAAGGAAGGTGTTAGGCACCTTTCGAGGTACACAAATGTGGGTCCCGACCGAACTCATATATTATGTGGGGATTCTATGTGATAAACAAAGGTCGATTATTTTTATTAATAATAACTAAGTGTTCGACAGATAAAAGATTTTAGACAAATTACACATGCCACTTAATTATTATCTAATTACTAATTAACTACGTGATAAAGCAATAAAAATGTATAAATAACTAAAGAACTAAATGAGATAAGCGAGAAGATAGAAAAAGACACGATTTATTATGAAAAAAGATTTATTAAGTTATACCTAGACTACCCCAAACAAAAGACATACGAAAAATAACTAAAATTCAACCGAATTTGGGCAAAGATTAATTTTTTATCTTATTCGGATCAGCGCCTGGCTTATTAATGGAAGACAATGTCGTATATTGCATTGTCGTATTTTGCTCGGGTCAACTTCCATCATTTTCGAATGTTCTACCCATCCCGCCTAATTTTGTTATTAAGCCTAAGGGCATTCTAAAGAAAACGATAAAACTAACGTTTTCTAAAATGCCTACCCGTCCCAACTTAATGTCTAAGAGACATTGGACTTACTATTTTGGGATATGGTTCTGGACAAGAAAAAGCCCAGGTTGCCTAATTAGACTCGAGATTCACGTCACACAAAACACATAAGACTTGCAAATAGCACATAGCGGTTTCATAAAAGTCTCTTGATTAATTAAAGTTAATTAAATGATAGACAACTATTCCTTTTACGTAATTGAGACCTATAGACATGATTTCTAAGCGAGACGTATTAATTAAGATGCCGAAAATTAAACTGAAGTGCTAGATGTTAAATTAAGGATGCTGAAAATTAATTTATATATGCAGAAAATTTATTTAAATTAACTGAAAATTAATTTACATGTGTTGAAAAATGATTTAAATATGTTACAAATTAGCTTAAACAAGCGGAAATTAATGTAAATATGCAGGAACTTAACTTAATTGTGCAGGAATTTTAATTTAAATATACAGGGAATTAACTTAATATGCAGAAAAATTAATTAATTGTGCAGGAAATTTGATTTTTAATATGCAGGAAATTGATTTAATTGTGCAAGAAGTTTCATCTAAATATGCAGAAAATTAATTTAATAGGCAGAAAATGAATTTAATTGTGCAGGGAATTTAATTTTAAATATGCAGAAAAATAATTTAATGTGCTGTAAATTGATTTAATTGTGTAGGAAATTATTAAAATTGTGCAGAAAATTATTTGTAAATGTGCAGAAAATTGTTATTAAGTGAAGAAAATTAATTACAAGTGCTGGAAATCGATTTAAATTGCCGAAAATAATTTTACAATGCTGGATAGTAGGTTTGACATGCTGAAATTAATTAAAAAATATTAAAAATCAATCAGATATGCTCAAAATTAATTATGAGAGTGCATAAGAATTATCCTTAAGGTACTGGAAATTAATTAAAATACTGAAAGTTTGCTAATATGCTAAAACTTGATTTAAAATGCTGGAAAATAATTTAGAGTGCTAGAAAAATAATATAATATGCTAAAAATTATTTTCTGAGTGCTGGAAAATAATATAATATACTAGGAATTATTTTTTGAGTGCTGAAAAATAATATAATATTATTTTTTGAGTGCTGGAAAATAATATAATATGCTGAAAATTATTTCTTGGTGCTGGAAGGTAATATAATATTATTTTATATAGTGCTGGAAAATAATATAATATGCTAAAAATTATTTCTTGAATGCTGGAAAATAATATAATATGCTGGAATTTATTTTTTGAGTGCTGGCGAATAATATAATATGCTGAAAATAAATTAAATATGCTGAAAATCAGTTTAATCATGCCAAAACACACTTATATTAAATCAACACATTCAAAATTAATCCAGTGCGTCTGAAGGTTAGTTAATGATCCTAAAACATGATTTCTACGCGATAAAAATGATTAATTAATTATCCTAGATTGTTTGCCTAAGTGATAAAACAATTTAATTAAGTAACATGAAATTTATTAAATAATCCTATAGGCATGGTTTCTAAGTGATAAAATATTTAACACATAGAATCCCCACCCCCAAAAGGAATACCCATAATTTTTATTATATTTACATAGAGTGTTTATACAAATGAATATTACAAACTGAAATAAGAGAAAGAGAAATTAAACTAAATGAACAAACTAGGCAGCCCCAAATTCCCAGACAACTTTTCTCGTCCCCAACATCTACCTTCTAACTGAACCTGTTAGCCACGAAAACGAATCCAAATACACCAACATATGCAACAAACAAAGAGATAAACAAATGCACAATAAAGCAATTCTCTAAGTCACAGGGAGACTACCACATAAGCCTTATCAATTACGTCGATAGAGACTTACCGGTTAACGGCGAAACGAGAAGAGGCAAAATAAATAATAAATCAGCGAGCAACAACCAAGAAGGAGCCAAAAGCTTTTTCCAAAGTCCAAGTCAAAACAAATACTTGAAAAAATTTTATGTGTAGAGAGAGTGTGTTGAAAAACGTGTCCCCAGTGAATGAGAAGGGGTTCCTTATATATCTAAAGGATGGGAGTCGACCCCTTGTTTAAAAGAAAGGAAAAATATATATTTTTTTAAAAAAAAATCAATCAAATAGATTATTTTTCCAAAACCAGTAAACCAAATCAATTCAAAGAAGAAAATCTTGTCTAGTTTACCATAAGTAGGTAAAGAAATTAGTCTAGACCAAAATAAATGTATGAGGATCAGTAAAGAGATCGCAAAAATCAATGAATTTGCCAAAAATAGACGAATAATGAAAACTGTCACACAATTTCAAATCAAATCTCAAGAATCAGCCAAATAATCCTCACCATTAGTAAAAGAAAAATGAAATAAATCTGCCATAAATAATTGCATAGTAAAGTTGTTTGTATTAAACTAATAATCTTAACTTTCCATACTTAAACATGAAAAGTTGTAGTATACTACTACCTAGAAAGGAAAATTATAACACACACATAGCCAAAACATGAAAATTATTTCCCTCGGTGAAACATTGCAATATGTGAAAGGGGAAGCAAATAATTACTCACTAAACGTAATAAATCATTGCGAGCTACTGATAACCGTGAGCATACTGTCATGAATGATTAATCACACAGGATACTAACCCCAGATTAAGTCATACCAGAAAGCATATGTAATATCGTAATAAACCGTATCTTAAAGTATGAACAGTGGTTTTAATCATATTAGCAATTAGGTCAAAAATCTAAGTACGTGAAAATTGGTGCTTTTCGCATATGTTTATTAAAAGGCGTAAATAAACAAGAATGCACGAAGTTCAGTCGAATCAGCCAAGGCAACACGCATAAATTTAACTAATTGAATACATAATGGGTCATGTGAAATCATACCGGAGATGAATTCGTTAAAAATTAACAGAAGAACCTTGATGAACGTCGTTAATAACGGCTCGTTGGTTCGCTAGGGAGGAGATCAGAGATAGGTTTGCTGGACAACGTGGGCTGGATCCCATGGAGGCTTTTTGGAGTTTGAGGCGGCTGACTGGTGGTGCATCGATTGGGGTTGGTTGGTTCGTGGAGGAGCAGTGGCGGATGGTGGAGGTGGTTTGCTGGTCGCCGGAGTCGCCTCTGATGGTGACGGCGAGAGGAAGAGAGAGAGAGATTGGAGAAGAGGGAGACAGAGGGGTGAAGCGGCTGTTAAGGGGAGGTCGCCGGTGACGTGGGGTTCGCCGGTGATGGAGGTTCGGCGAGAGGAGAGTTGTCGAGAGAGAGAAAGGTTGAGAGAGAGAGAGAGAGTATGCGGCTGGGGGGGGGGGTATAGGAAATGAATAGGGTTTGGGGGTAGGGTGCACTTAAAAAGGGGAAGAAAAGGGGTTTTAATCTGAGCCGTTGGATCATATTTGATCAACGACTGAGATTGAATTTAGAATATGGGTCGGGTCATTGGGTTGAAATTGGATCATCCGAATTGGGTTGATAAAATTGACTTGTGGGATTTAAAATTGGGACCAAATTAACATCAATTTGGGCTAAAATTGACACGAAATTGAGTACAAAAAATGGCTAAAATTTAAATAAATTAGTGAAATTGGATTGAATTAGACTGCTATTTAGTAAATAAATCAAATTTAGTCAATGTCATAAAATCATTATCAATAGATTATGTGAGTAAAATTAATGACACGTAATATATATTATTAAAAATCAAAGACAAAAATAATTAATTTTTAAAATACTGTAATAATAATAATAATAATAATAATAGATATATGTTTGTGAAATATTGAGTATATATATTTGCAGGAATAATTTAATAAATATTTATAAAATTATATAAAATATTATATCTAAATTAATAAATTATATATATTACATGAAAATTATAAAAAATAAATGCTAAAATAAATTGCATACTTTTAAAATTATGGGTACAAAACGTTGGGATTCATTGGATACCAAAATAATGAGTGAGCAATGTTAATATCAAAACTAATAATTTTAGTAAAAATAGCAGCCTAGAGAGAGTATCGGGAGGTCGAATTTGGGTGTCAACATCAACCAATTCAGCCAGTTGGTCATGAAACCGTGGATCAAACTACCACTTAATTGACACGGGAAAAGCAAGCTAGGCAAGCTACTTTTAGACAAGCAGAAAGAGATAATCAAGTTATGCAAGAAGCAACACATCATTTGGCTGATGCTGAAGAACCACAAAGAAGACTGAGAGAACAACCGAGACTATATGTGCCTGTTTATGATGATCCTGAAGAAGAGGATGTGGCCTACTTCGAGACAATAGAGACTGGTGTCATCATTCCACCAGAGTTACCTACGGGCACTAAGTTTGACATTACTAGTGTCATGATTCATTTGCTAAACTTGAAGGGTGTGTTCGCCGGTTGTCCTACTGATGATCCAAACATGCACGTGATGAATTTTATGGGGGTCTGCACTTCCTATAATCTACCTGGAGTTAACCAGGAGGCGATTCAATTAAGATTATTCCCATTCTCCCTAATAGGAAAAGCGACTTTGTGGTTGGCCGAGTTGCCACGAGGTTCTATCACTACTTGGCAAGAATTGAGAAATCAATTGTTGGAAAGATTTTTCCCACCTTCCAAGATACTGCAGTTAAAGGATGAGATTTACAATTTTAGACAGCTTCATTCTGAAGCACTCTATGAGACATGGCTGAGGTTTAAAAAGAAGCTGCAGAATGTACCAAATCACAGGATGAGTGGTAGGAATTTACTTGAAATCTTCTAAAGGGCTTTGAATGTCAATACAAAGGCGGTAGCATATACTATCACTGGTGGAGCATTCATGAGTTTGAGATAGGAACGAACTTCGGAAATATTAGATTATGTCACTAAGACCAATCGAGGATGGCATACTCGGGAGGCAGAAACGTCTGCTGGCATATATGCTATTGGAGCTTCAGCAACTCAAAGGGCTTTGGACGAATCTGTGGCTCAAGTGGTTGGTCAGTTGAGGACAGAAATTGGTCTTCTGGCTAAATAGATAGCGGCCAGAGATGCTGAAAAGGTGCATGCTGTAGGTGCACAAGGTAAATCGTCTAGACATGATGATAGTGAGTCTGATGAAGAGTCTAAGTACCTAAATCGAGAAGTGGCGGGTTTTCGAGCCAAGGGCCAAGGGTCTAATCAAGACTGTTGGAACTCGAGGTAAGGGAATCAAGGTCAGAACTATTATGGAGACAATTACAACAAGTCGGGAAACAGAGATCGAGAACGAGACCGTGATAGTGATTGGAGATGAAAGGATGATTATAGAGAGAAGAATGGCCTTTATGTACCACCAGGAAGCCATGATGAGGAGTCTTAAAATTCAAGGATGGAGGCACTTCTTAATAAACTGGTCAATGGGTCAGAGAGCTAGGAAATTGCTTGAAGGAGATTAGGTCAGACATTTCAGGAATAAGTCAGAAAGTGGAGTCCCATTGAACTGCCATTAAATAGTTGGAGCAACAGTTCGGGCAGATTTCATTGGCACTGAATCAACGTCAGCCAGGCACCCTTCTAAGCAATACTGTCCAAAATTCGAAGAATGATAGCCATTGTCTAGCCATTAATACTAGAAGCGGGAAAAGCACGACAGATCCACCTATACCTGCCGATAGTAGTAAGACCAATGAGCCAATAGTGGTTCCCGAACATCATAATACTAGCAAAAAGGCGAAGGCTAAAAAGAGGCAAGAAAAGGAGGTACTACAAGTGCTGAAAACTATAGCACGACCTCATCCTCCCTTTCCTCAAAGGTTGAAAAAGAAGGCTGAGGAAGGCAAATATCAGAAGTTTATTACAATGTTGAAGGAGCTGTCAGTAAACATCCCTCTTGTTGAGGCATTGGAGCAGATGCCAGGTTATGCGAAGTTCATGAAAGACTAGGTGACAAAGAAGAGAACTATCAGTTTTGAGCCAGCAGATAACTTACATCACTGCAGTGCAGTTGCTTCACGTTCCCTAGTTGAAAAGAAGGAGGATCCAGGAGCTTTCACAATTCCTTGTACTATCGGGTCCTACAACTTTGCTAAAGCACTTTGTGATTTGGGTGCTAGCATCAACTTAATGCCATTAGCCCTTTTTAAGAAGTTAGGGTTGGGAGCACCAAAACCAACCTCTATGAGACTTCTAATGGCTGATAAGACTGTGAAAAAGCCGATGGGCATTCTGTATGATGTTTTGGTAAAGGTTGCATCTTTCATCTTTCTGGCTGACTTTGTGATTCTTAATTGTGAAGTTGACTTTGAGGTTCCCATTATACTGGGAAGACCATTCCTTACCACTGGCCGTGCACTGGTCGATATGGAAATAGGGAAGATAAAATTCAGGTTAAATGATGAACAAGTTACTTTTAATGTTTGTCGTTCAATGAAGCAACCAAGAGATAAGCGTGTGATTTCAGTGATAGATGTGGTTGATGATGGTGATGTTGTTGTGTCTCTTGAAGAAAGGTTGGGTGTAGAACCTATTGCGGCCGTGATTATGAATTTTGATAGCAACGGTATTGAGGAATATAATGAGGTACTGGGTGCACTCGCTGGTAAGGGAGCATACACTTATGCTCCAAAGAAACTAGATCTTGCTTTGAAGAATAGGGTAACCCCACCAGCTTGTCCGTCTATTGAGGAGCCTCCAGTTTTAGAGCTTAAGGCTCTTCCGGCCCACCTTCGCTACACATTTTTGGGAGCCAACAATACCTTGCCTATGATTATTTCTGGTAAATTGGTGGAGTGGAAAGTTGAGGCATTGGTTTTAGTATTGAGAAGATTTAAGAGGGCCATTGGTTGGTCCATTGCTGATATCATAGAAATTCCATCCGGCATTTGCACTCACAAAATCCAACTTACTCCTGAGTGCATACCGAGCATTGAGCATCAACGTTGTCTGAACCTACCAATGCAAGAGGTTGTGAAGAAAGAGATCATCAAGTGGTTAGATGCAGGAGTGGTTTACCATATTGCGGATAGCAAGTGGGTGAGCCCAGTTCAATGTGTGCCGAAAAAGAGAGGAATCGCTGTGGTTCCAAACGACAAAAATGAGTTAATTCCAATGAGGCTGGTTACTGGCTGGAGAGTTTGCATGGATTATTAAAAGCTGAATTCTTGGACTGTGAAAGATCATTTTCCTATGCCCTTCATGGATTAGATCTTAGACCATCTTACTGATAGAGGATGGTATTGTTTTCTTGATAGCTATTCGGGGTATAATCAGATTTTTATTGCACCCGAAGACCAAGAGAAGACCACTTTCACTTGTCCATACAATACATTCGCATTCAAGAGGATGCCTTTCGATTTGTGTAATGCACCGGCCACTTTCTAACGCTGCATGATGTCTTTTCTCCGACATGGTGAAAGACACTATTGAGGTTTTTATGGATGATTTTTCTGTTGTGGGAGACTCGTTTGATGGTTATTTAGCACACCTTGATAATGTGCTACAAAGATGCAGGAGTGCAACTTAGTGCTAAATTGGGGAAAATGTCACTTTATGGTCAACGAGGGTATCGTATTGGGGCATCAGATTTCAAAAAATGGCATTGAGATGGATAAGGCAAAGATTGAGGTAATTGATAAGCTCCCTCCACCTATCTCCGTAAAGGGTATTCGAAGCTTCTTAGGTCATGCTGGTTTTGATAGAAGATTCATCAAGGATTTCTCCAAGATTGCACATCCTTTATGCAAACTTTTGGAGAAAGAGGTGAGGTTGGTGTTCGATGAAGCATGTCTGAAAGCATTTGAGTGTCTTAAGGAGAAGCTGGTTTCAGCCCCTATTATTGCGTCACCAGATTGGACTATGCCTTTTGAGGTTATGTGCGATGCTAGCGGAGTGGCTTTGGGTGCAGTCCTTGGACAAAGACGTGAGAAGATGTTACATTTGATTTACTACGCTAGCAAAGTGCTTAATCCAGCTCAAAAGAATTATACTGTGACTGAGCAGGAATTGTTGGCAGTAGTATTCGCTTTTGAGAAATTCAGATCGCCTTGATAGGTACGAAGGTGATTGTGCATACAGACCATGCAACTCTTCAGTATCTTATGTCGAAAAAGGATGCTAAGCCAAGACTGATTCGGTGGGTACTGCTATTGCAAGAATTTGACTTTGAAGTCAAGGATCGTAAGGGAATTGAAAATTAAGTTGCTGACTATCTATCATGCCTTGAGGAGGAGGCCATGCTTAAATTAAGGGATGATCTTGAGATTGATGATACTTTTCCAGATGAGCAAGTACTGGCAGCTTCTCAAGACTTAATTCCTTGGTTTGCTGATTTTGCCAACTTTATGGCAAGTGATCTAGTTTCGGAACATATTTCATATCAGCAAAGAAAGAAGTTCATGCATGAGGTAAGAAAATTCTTTTGGGATGAGTCGTATTTATTTAGGGTGTGTGCTGATGGCATTATTCGAAGATGTGTTCCAGAGGTAGAGATGATGAGTATCTTGGAGACATGGCATTCATCTCCAGTTGGGGGTCATCATGGAGGTGCGTAGACTACCCATAAAATCTTGTAATGTGGGTACTACTGGCCCAGTATTTACAAAGATGCTCATGATTATGCCCGCGCTTGTGACCAATGTCAAAGGCAAGGGAATATTTCACGTAGACACGAACTTCCCATAACAACTATACTTGAGCTTGAATTGTCCGATGTGAGGGGAATTGACTTTATGGGTCCTTTTGTCAACTCGCATGGAATGAAATATATCTTGGTAGCTGTTGACTATGTTTATAAGTGGGTGGAGGCAATTGCGCTTCCTAATAACAAAGAAAGAAGTGTCGCAGCATTCTTGAAAAAGAACATATTCTCACGATTCGGTACACCCAGAGTTATTATTAGTGATGGTGGATCCGTCTGTTCAAGGCCCTGCTTGAAAAATATGGTGTTAAAAATAAGGTGGCAACACCTTACTATCCTCAGACAAGAGGGCAAGTTGAGGTGTCAACTCGTGAGATCAAGTCTATTTTGGCAAAAACAGTTAATACCAATAGGACTGATAAAAGACTGGATGATGCATTATGGGCTTATCGAACTGCTTTCAAAACACCAATTGGTGCATCACCATATTAGTTGGTTTTTGGAAAATCCTGCCATTTGCCAGTCGAACTAGAACATAAGGCTTTGTGGGCATTGAAAAGGTTGAATTTAGACTAGAGTGGAGCGGCTAAATTGAGACTTGAGCAGATGAATGAGATGGATGAATTTCATCTCCGGGCTTATGAAAGTTCAGCATTATATAAAGAGAAGATGAAATTATATCATGATCGTCGAAATGAGAACCGAGAGTTTCACTTGGGAGATTTGGTGCTACTGTATAATTCCAAGCTTTGCTTGTTTGCTGGAAAATTAAAGTCCAAATGGTTTGGACCATTCACGGTGGTTAGGGTATTCCTACATGGATCTATTGAGCTAAAAGTAGCGGATAATATTCTATTCAAAGTCAATGGACAGTGTGTTAAGCATTATGTGGGAGTCACGTAAGAAATAAAGACACGTGAGGAACTTGAGCTTGATGAAGTCTAAATAGTCAAGCTAGCCATGTCGTGCCGCGACGTTAAATCAGGCTCTTCATGGGAGGCAATCCATGGGCTAGTTGGTGAAGTCTGAGTATCCAAGTTAGCCGTGTCGTGCCGCGACATTAAATCAAGCACTGATTGGGAGGCAACCCAAGATTTTATTATGTTGAGGTCTGAGTATTGGAGGAGCAGTTAGCTGGAATTCATAAAATTTACCTGAATAGGTTCAACACTACTCACGCCACTACTCACGTCACATGAGTGGTGCCGTGGTAATCAGAAAAATAGTTGGTCTTTCAGAATCTCACCCACGATAGGTGACCCACGGGACGTAGGTCAACCCACGTCACGTAGGGTGTGACATGAAAATCAGAGGCAATTTTAGGGTTTCAGGATCTCAGCTACGTCAGTAACCCACGTGACATGAGTCCAACCCACGTCACGTGGGTGGTCTCTTGGAAATAGAAGTATGCAGACAACCCGACCCGACCCGACTTTGCCTTTTTAATTAAAGTTCAAAACCTATCTTCCTCACCCGACATAAACCCGATCCTTTCTTCCATAAGTCACAAGCCAACCTAAACTCATAAACCCTAATTCCCTAACTTCTTCTATAATTCCCAAATTATCCACCTAAAATCTGAACTCCCCACAACAAATACCAAAATCCGACCCTCCCACCACGATAGTCACCAAATCCGACCCCCCCACGTCTCAACTTGACCAAATCTGACCAACCCCTAATCCAAAAATTGACCTAAACCCGACCCATACAAACAAAATCTGACCCTAACTTGACCCAAATACCTAAATTCCAACCTAAACCCATTACCATGCCTTACAAATCAAACCCCAAAAGCAACCATCTTGATTCTTCATCCCGTATTCGCACCAAAACTCCTGAATTACCAACTCGTATGCATGATGAACCAACTGAATCTGATAAAAATGGGTTAATACAGGAGTTTTCCATTGGCTATGATGATACTACTTTAGTACCTCATACCACAAGGTTACAGACTCGGGCCCAAGCTACTGCCCGGGCTGTACTTCAGCCAATTCCACCACTGGTAGCGCTGGTTGTTTCGGATCACTCTTTCGAGTCTGCCCCCAGTCTAAAGAGTGGGAGGATGCTTCGAAATCAAGCTCTGTAGATGATGCTACGGGTCAGGGTACCTCTGCAGCGGAGGCTACAACCTCTATTTTAGGTACTGGTGCCCAGAGTGCTTCGACTCCCGCACAGAGTAGGGAGGTTCAATTGTGGTGTGTACAGGGTATGTATTCTTTTTATGATAGAGATGTCGAGCTGACGGAGTGGGGTGTCTGTAGGAGGAGAATTATGTAGGAGCCCCGGTATAGGGTTGAGGAGTTGAAGGCCTTGCTTGATATTTGGGCAGTTTTTGAGCGGTATGGATTGGGTTGGATGGTCGTTATAGCTCGGAGTTAGTCCAAGAATTTTATGCCTCTTATGCTGCATCGGTTGACTTGAGTACTCCTGTGGGGCAGAGGTACATGGACCAGCCCTTATTGACACACATTGTGGTTCGCGGTACCCGAGTGGATATATCGGAGCAGACCATTCACCGATTCTTATTTGGGGTAGACCGTCCACTTCCAGCTTCTACTGCTGAGTTTGATCATCGGATGGACACTGTCAGAGATAGGGTTAAGATGAGGGATACGGATCAGAAGTTGGAGCTGCTGAAATGGATTGTGGGGTACATAGCAGAGGATGGTGTGGCGGCTAGTTGGGTGACTGGTAAGCTGGACATCAAGAAGTCCACGCTTTATTTTGCAGGCAGATTCTGGTGGTCTATATTTCGGCATCGGTTGGGTTTGACTAATGCTGACAACTCGCTTACATTAGATCAGGCTGTGGTGGTAGCCAGCATATTGGCTAGTTATGAGATTCACATTGCTAGATACATCATTTGGGAGATCCATGAGCGGGCCTTCCAAGATCATACGAGTATACCATTCCCATGCTTGATCCAGAGCCTATGTGACAGGGCGGGTATGGCTAGGATGCCTAGCCTCGATCATTATATAGAGGTGACCCACATTGCGGATATTGGTCTAATGCAGCAGCGGGGTTCTCACCTCATTCTTTACCGCGGGTCACAGCCGTTTGAGTCATTGGGAGCAGCCCTAGATGAGCCGAGTAGTGTTCCTATGCCTATTCCCGTACCAGTTAGGGTACGTGAGACTATTCCTGTACAGACTGAGGGCGCTGACCCTATTGATGATGAGGTACCCAGTACTACCACTCCACTGCCTCCCTCTGGTATGGTATCTATTTCTAGGGACTTCCTGTAGCAGTTGGTTGATCGGCAGACGGAGATGTTTGAGCGACAGGCTCACAATGAGACCCAGATGGCTAAGTTGGTATCCCAGCTTAAGCCTTGGGTTAGGACCACTGTAGAGGCTGTGGAGGCTAGGGTGGAGGCCCGGATGACTGCAACGATGGATCAATTTATGAAGGGGATGCATGGGAGGATTGACAGCTTTGAGGTATGGATGGCCTCCCGATTGAGTGCTGCACCAGGTTTTGATATGACCGGACTGACACAGGAGGTGGCCGCATTGAGAGAGGAGGTTAGGGCATTGGTATCGAGCTGCGCTCCTATTATTCCACCTATGCCTGCCCAGGCATCGATGCGACCACCATTTGAGGTGGATTTGTTCTCTGATGCGGAGCCTCCGATGGATAGAGGCAAGAGGCCGCGCAGTTTGGAGGTCCAGGTTGATAGTGATACTGAGTATGAGAGTGATCTTCATAGGGCGGTTAAAGCCTCCCGGGTGGAGTACCATGCGAGCCAAATCAAGGCGGAGCAGAGGGCTCATGGTGCATCGCTAGTCAGGCTGCCCCTATATTGGATGTACCTACTACTGAGCAGACTGATGCTCCCGCTGTAGGCGGGCCCACTCCCGACGCTTAGGGAACCACAGGTATGTCTTCACTCCCTTGTACTTTATTGATAGCTGTGCATTGAGGGCAGTGCACCATTATTAGTTGGGGGTGGGGGTATACCACCACTTGGGGGGTTTCGTTGCCATGTTTCTTTTCCCCGGAGTGTGCTATCATAGTAGAACCAATATGTTTAGGATGTTATGTTTATGTGTTTCTTGCTAAATTAGGAGAAAAGTAAGGGAACTGTAGTGCAGTCCAGTTTAGAAAAATTTTATGCTTTTTGAATGTTAAGGATACCCCTCTTGAGAATTTTTTATTTTAAAAGTATGTGTGTGTAGCATGTTTATGTGTGACAGTTGTTGGATCTTATTATGGCACTAGGATTATAGGCAAATAACTGTAGCTAGCATTGCATGAATCGGATAGGTAGTAGATGATAATACAACCCTGTGCTGTGTGTGTGAGGTCATTACTTAGTTCACTTTGTGTGTGCGATCCAGAACTTGCCCGGTTAGTCTTGCCTAGGTTATAGGATAGTGATTAAGAAAGGATCATAGGCCATTTTTTAATAAGTCTACTTTTAGCCTAAATGCCAGACCAAACGAATAAATATCCCTTGATCCCAACTTTGAGCTGTAATTGACTTATTTCTTTCATTAGCCTATTCACCTTCCCATTTTGACTTACAATGAACCTGTCTTGGCCGTGGTCCTTTCTTGAACACTGTGTACTTCAACTCAGGCAAATCGCCTAAGTTGAGGGTGGCTATTATAGGGGTGCATAGATTGAGTTGGGTATGAAGAAGAGGTTAATAAAACAAAAAGAGAAAATAGTTTTAGAGTGAAAAAAAGAAAAATTGCAGAGAAAACAAAATAGAGTGAAAAGAAGAAAAAAAAAAAAAGAGAAAATTTTGTTTTGAAAATAAAGAAAATCACACCCAAAAGCTGAAAATAAAAGAAATGAGAATAAGGGAGAATAAAAATGAGAAAGGTTGGAAGTTGGAGCCAAAAATAGTGTAGTGTCAAGGAGGGTTGAGTCGCCATATCCATGTAACACCCCGTACGTTCCCAACCCTACTTGACGACATTAAATGATATTTACTTAGGTATCGAGAGCTATAAGTATGCATTTGGTAATGCTATTGGTGATTAATTGAATTTGGCTCTTGGTATGTGAGTAAACCTTCATAGGAGGTGTTTGATGATCTTCGTGGAACATTTGTGGGGTTCAAAATGAGGCTAAGAAGACCTCTAAACAAAGTATATTAAGGTTAAGAAGTGAGTTAAAGAATAGGACTTGAAGTATCTAACCAAACCCGCGAAGAGAAGTCGAAAAATAGAATTTTCGAAAAAAATAAGTAAGGGGCGCGTTTGGGACCGTGCCACGCCACTCTGGGCTAAAATTTTTAGCCCATAGGCAGTAAGTTGGCGCGCCCAGGGGCGTTCCACCTTGGGTTTTCCACTTTTTCGAAAGTTGGAAATTTCTAAGTCCCAAAGGTATCCGGGGACGTACCAAGCCAATTTTTGCTACGTTTCTTCTACAACCAAGAGTATATACATGAAATTAATGACATATTACATTGGTATGATAAAATTACTCGAGAACGAATTTGGGGTCAAAATGACAGTTTTGCCCTTAAGGTCAAAATAAGCCAAACGTGACTAGAATCACTTGGTTTTGGGAATGAGGCAACGGATATGAATAGCATGAGTAGGAATATTA
The DNA here is from genome assembly GCA_031232105.1 of Capsicum rhomboideum. Lineage (NCBI taxonomy): Eukaryota > Viridiplantae > Streptophyta > Magnoliopsida > Solanales > Solanaceae > Capsicum > Capsicum rhomboideum. The sequence goes on from CP124710.1 coordinate 24,464,271, forward strand.
TTGTAATACGTATAATACGACTTAAACATGAAAAATTATTGATTATTATGGGGTTAAGTGAATTGGGCCCAAAAAAGGCCCCAAAAATGAAAAGAAAGCATGGTCCAAAAATGGGTCAAAAGACCCATTCTTGATTGGACCTTCTAGAACCCAACATTTAATGCTAAAGAGTGACTAAGGAGGGCACTTAAGGGCCTATATAAAGGGTCAAAATGCTGATTTTTATTGAAGAGAAACACACATGCTTTTTCTATCTTTTTCTAGAAAAATCTCAAGAAGGCTTCTTTGACTCCCAAAAACCCTAAGGCATATTTGGACAAGATCATCATCTTCCAAGCTTGGGTAAGTGAATATTATTGTACTTTAACATATTATAAGCATGATAGAATATGTATATCATGTTGGTTATGGTTGGAAATGTTGGACATGGCACTTTGTGCTTTTGTATAAGATTTGTGATCCATGGGATTTGAACTTGAATAAGGACTTGTGCCTTTGATGAAAGATCATGATGTGGATAAAATATGAACGTGTATGGATTTATTTTCTTATTAAACATGTTATTTTTCTATAAGTCTAAATTATGGGATTTTGGCCGATTTGTTGTTGTGAGGTGTATTGAAGTCATTTGATGGACTAATTGTGATGTGGTGGTGATGGAGAAGTGTAAAATATGAGCTTGGTGTGACATGATATTGGTTATCATGTGTTGGTCAATGTATGGAATATTGTGGGATTATTGGTATGATGATTTCATAAATAGTATTGTCAAGGGGGAAATGACATGTTCAAGCTAAACATATAACTTATTGTTGTTGTATGCCATTATAAGGTAATTGGTGGTTAATGTTGGTTTCGTTATCAACTTGTGTTGTAGAGTGAAACATAAGGAAGGAGCAGGAATATTGTATGCACACCTAAGATTGTAGAATCGTATTGAGAATACAAGGTATGTAAGGTTTCTTTTTCCATATCCTTCTGTAACATGTTATTCACATTGACATTGGACTTGTTTCAATTCCGAGGGGTTTGAAGTATCTCAAATTCAGGTTGACGTATATTGTTATTCATATGTGTCCTATTCCTAAATGCATGATGATTCGTTTGCCTCTTGTTCATTGAGTGAAGTTCCAAAAATGTCATAACGTTATCATTCCTTAAGGAACGATCTCAAGAGAGAGTAATAACATAAGAGAACCTATTTACTCTTGAATAGTTTTCCAATCATGTCATGTTCCAAGTCCTCAATTATGATGATTATCTTTATATCAATCTTTTACAAGTAAAAGTACCAATCTCATAAGATTTCATAAGAGTAATAAGAGAGGTGATGCGCAAGCTAATATATCTATTCCTCATAAGTGAAGATGTCAATCTCATGAAGCAAGAGTGAAGAAGTAATATATATATATGTGTGATTCCTATTATGTCATGATCTTCAATATCTCAATCACTCTTAAGAATGGAAGTAAGAATAACAAGAGAAATAAGAGGTGTATAATTAAGAAGTAATCATAGGTGGTATCCCAGGGGTTAAAATACCTAGCATGGGTCGATCCCAATAACACGGGTGGTATCCCAGGGGCGATATAAACGCCTAGAATGGGTTGATCCCAATACATCCCAGGGGCGATATAAAAGCCTAGCATGGGTTATGATGGTACATCCCAGGGGCGACACGAAAGCCTAGCATGGGTTAATATAACATCCCAGGGGCGATAAGCCTAGCATGGGTTATGATGGTACATCCCAGGGGAGACAAGCCTAGCATGGGTTATGATGGTACATCCCAGGGGCGACACAAAATCCTAGAATGGGTTAATATAACATCCCAGGGGCGATAAGCCTAGCATGGGTTAATAATATCCCAGGGGCGACACGAAAGCCTAGCATGGGTTCACATAACATCCCAGGGGTCAAAGTACCTAGCATGGGTTAATCTCATCCCAGGGGCGACAGAACAGCCTAGCATGGGTAGAATAATAAAGATGAATGAATATGAAGACAAGAGAAGTAAAGAACGTAATTTACATAGATCCCCACATGCAGAAAGAGAGTTTGTTCACGTTCATTAATTCTTTTCACTATTGTTGTTATTATGTCTGATAACTATCCTAATAGTATGAGTGTATCCATAGGGTGAAAGAACACATCTTTATGATGACCATTTATCAATCACTCAAAAGTAAGAAATGAAGAAAGGTGTGCACATAAGTTAAATTACCACCAATAGAGTGGATGTACATTAAGAGAGTGGATGTATATTCTCCCACCATGGGAGTGGATGTAGGATAAACCACCAATAAAGTGGATGTACGTGAATAGAGTGGATGTACGTTATATTATTAATACCCTACCCTACCACTGGAGTGGATGTATGTGGATGAGTATTATTCTTTTACAACCGACCAACCAAGGAGATGATTATTAATGGTAGTGGGCATAGAAGCAAGAAAGAATCTCTGGCATCTATGGAATAGAGGAACCTCTAGAATTTCGGGAATAGGAGAACCTCTTGGAGGTAAGTCTTTCGAGTGAAGGAACAATCTCTTGAATGAGGATGTGTATGAATGATATTATATAACTAATAAGGAGTTAAGTGAGTGATCTAACATATTACTACGATATGCATGTTTCCACATTTAAAATGATGGTTCATCTACGTTGACTATTCTCTCATATTTTTATTAGATTGACATTCTCATGTATGATGTTATTTCTTATAAGCCTTACATACTCAGTACATTATTCGTACTGACCCCGTCGGGGGACTTACCTTACATGTTGCAGGTACAGACATTAGTAGACCTCCTCTATAGACTGGGGATCATTCGCAGAGTTTTGGTGAGCTCCACTTGATTCGGAGCTTTCTGGGTCATAGTTGTATAGTTGTTTTGGCATTGTAAATTTTGTATAAAGCGGGGACTTCTCCCGACTTTTAGTTGGTCTGGTAAATGCATCTGTTAGAGGCTTTTGTAGACATACGTGGGTATATGGATGTAAGATATGTACGTTCAGTTAGACGTAATGGCCCCAACGGCCAAGTTTGATATATATATGTTTATAGCATATGTTTCCATGTTCATGTTTTCCATATAGTTGCATAAGGTTCAATAAGATTCATATGAGGATATGCATACGAAGGTTCAGGAGCAAAGATTGGTTCTCTCGGGTCATATCGGCTTCGGGTGCCAATCACGCCTCAATGGGGTTTGGGGCGTGACAATCCATATGTACCATACCCGTCCCCAAGCCTACATTTCAAGCCGAGTAAAGTCCTATAGTGATCCTAGTCCAACTGTCCGAAAGTTAAAGTATAGAAAATAAGGGCAAGCCTATGGTATTTCATGCACACTGTTTGAACTTCTTTGTGCGAGTGAGTGTTTTGACCGAGTCCCTAATTTGAGATTTATTAGCATACTGTGAGTGGATGGGACTTCTTTGATTGTGAGAGTACATGGGTTGCATTATTAGCTGCTATTTGTTCGACTAATGTCATTTGCATATATGCTTAGTTGTTTAAGCATAGTATGGTGCCATCACTTGATCCCTTCTGTGTCATGATAGTATGCTGCCTGTATACACACTTTGGGTTTTGATTTGCAAATAGGAGGGGTCAAAAAAGTTTTGGGCCAAAGGCAATGAGTCGACTGCCATAGGTCCCTTAGGTTTCTCCTGATCAAGCATCGTATATGTGTGTTTTTGTTTTGTTCGCCTGAGGACATGCAAACGTTCTAAGTTGAGGGTGTTGATACGCCATGGTTACATGGCACTATCGATGCTTAAAACAAGGAAAATATTCAATAACTTGGGTGTATTTGATTGGTATGATGTGGTTTCTGTCCTACTTTTTAGTAAAACAGGGTTTGAAGGCAAAATGATCAAAAAGGAAGAATCAAGCCCGAGAACGAAGTGTCTGAAGATGAAAGAAAAAGAATCTGCACCAGAGAGGGACTCACGACACCACTCACGTGCCGTGAAGACCACTCACGTGACGTGAGTGGATGGCGTGAGTCAACTTCAGAGATCAAGAAAGGTTCTGATTTCCACGCCAGTCAGTCACGTGCCGTGACTGTCACTCACGTGGCATGGGTTGATGGCATGACTCAACTTTTGAAGACGTCCAATTGAGCCTGATTTCCACGGCACCAATCTACGTGGCGTGACTTGGTTACACGACACCTAGTCACGATACCGTGGAAGTTGCCGACTCTGTTCTCCTATTTTGATTTGGATAGGATTAGCTTTGTATCTATAAATACCCCTGCATAGTCCTATGTGCGGGAGTGAGTCATTACATTGTTTTGAGAGCTATTTCATACTATTTTGGAGCTTATAAACATATTCTTAGTTTTGTAGCTACAAACCCTAATTTGAGTTTTATTGATAATTGAGATTTTAGTTCTTCTTCATTATTGTGAGTGTGCAATTATGTTTTCATCTTTGAATTCTTCTTGTGTACTTACAATTATGAGTAGCTAAACTCATCAACTAGGGTTGTGTGAACCATGAGGAATTAACGAAATTGGTTAAGTACAAAGCAACTCTGAACCGCTGTGAATGCATGTATTGTTGTTTCCTTCATTTTGATTGCTTTCTAACGGTTGCAAATGTAGAAACTCGCCTGTATCCTAGACTTGCTCGAGAGAGAGGTAGAGATTGGGAAAAGGAGATAATAACAGAGATTTGAAGCTATCAACCTTCATCTAATAACTTGAGCCTTAGCGGGAATAGTTATCTGAGATCCAGGACAAGGGTTAGTAGTACGACACTCGGAGACTGAGAGGAGAAGAGTGAAATTCATCTAACCAAGGTCGAGAGACATTTAGATGAACATATCTTGTCAGATTTTGCATGCCACATAGCGGGACGATTTTGTTAGCACAAGTAACCGGTGGAGTTAAGGAATCATTGGGGATCACAGTCCTAGTGTATTTCTCTTATTGTCTACAAAATCGATACAATCAACAATCGTTACTTCATTACTTCTTTACAAAACCCCCCCTTTTTACTTACTTACCGGTTACTCAAACCAGCATTCTATATAAACTTCGACCTATTCCCTGTGGGATCGATCCCAACCTAGTTGGGTTCTATATTTGATTCAGTGACCGCATTGTACTTTTTTGGAGGTATATTTTGGGTGACATCATAGATCCCTTTCGGGGTGAGGCATACTTTGTAACCTCCTAGTTATAAATATGCTGCACAACACAACCATAGACGGGTCTCCACTTAAGTTTGTCTCACATCTCTATAAGATCATGTCTGACTGTTGGATGGGGAGTAGGCTCTCGAACGTAAAATGTTGAATTCTGAGGATTTTGGAAGGTAGACTAGAGAGGAATAATGATGTTCATAAGAATAAAAGAGTTCTATTTGGAAGTATGAATGATTGATTGTAAGAATTGAAGTCAGAGTGCTAGTCTTGAACTCTAGCTTGTGAGTTTGGTATTCTTCATTAAGCAATGCCTCAATCGCTGCTTAGTGATAGTTCCACATTGAAATATATTGTCCTGCAAAATAGGTAAAAGGGTCAAAAGTACCCCTCCGTGGTTCAAAAATTAAAATTAAAATTGCAATGTAAAGAGTAGAGTGTAGATATTCAAACTAGTGTTGTAATCTCTGTTCTGTAGGGGCCTCCGATTGGTGGGCCAATTGCTGGAATGTAAAAGCCTCTATCGACGGTGCAATTACTGAAATGTAAAAGCTTCTGTCGGTAGTACAGTTGTTGAAATATAAAAGCCTTTGTCAGCAGAGCAATTGCTTAAAAGCCTCCGACTGGCGGGGTAGTTGCTAAAAAGTAAAGGCCTGCTTCTGGCAAGGTGATTCTCAATGTGAACTTGACGATGATGTTACTATGGGAATATGATGTTGCTGCTATAGTGGACTTCTGATGTTGTTGCGATAGTAGATTTCTGATGGTGTTTGTTATGGTGCGAATCTCTGATTGGCAGAGTGTGCTTTCTTTTTGAAATACAATTCTCTGATATGGCAGAGCATCATTTTGCTTAACCATAATCTCTGATGTGGCGGAATGTCGCTTTGCTTATGTAAAACCTTCGATATGGTGGAGAGTCACATTGTTTATTTACATCCTCTGATATGGCGGAGTATCGCTTTGCTCATGTACAACCTCCAATATGGCAGAGAGTCGCTTCACTTGCTTACGTACAATCTTTAGGATACAAAATTTGACTTTGTTTGCTTATGTACAGTCCTCGAAATGTGAGATTTCGTCTTTGTTTTCTTATGTACAGTTTTCAAAATATGGGAGCTTGACTTTGTTTGCTTATGTACAGTTTTTGAAACGTGGATCCTTTGATGAAGTTAGACGGCATTCTCCGATTGGCAGAGTTATTCGAAGTAATTATACGGTGAATCCTCGATTGGCGAAGTTATTCGACGCAGTTAGGTGGAGAGCTCTGATTGGTGGAGTTTATTGGAAGAATCTCTGATCCGGATCTTTGACGTACCTATAAAAGAATTCAAACCAAACTCTTAGAGCTAGTGAAAATCAGTATAAATATTGTTAAAAATAGAGTAGGGAGAGAATATTTTGGCTCATGTTGTAGTGATAAGTCGTGTGATATCTTCAATTATGTCCAACAACTTGTCTTGATATCATCCTTCTTGATTTCTGCTTTCCTGTGTTCAAAGAAAAATTCTTAATTGGGAGGGTGTGTTGATTTGTGTCGACTCGGGGATCCTGGCTTTGTCAACGTAATCCTTTAATACTTCCTCGACTGCTCGATCTTTTCCAATCTAGGAGACTTGGTAGGTGAAAAAGTAGGAAAATAATTTTGAAAAGTATATATATTTTTGCAAATATATTACATATATATTAAGTATATATATATATATAGTAATCCTTTATCATTTTTAGATTATGACATATTTCAAAATCTGTTGAGCCTCCGTTTATCGATCGTAACCCACGTAGCCTTATCCTTCGGATGACACTTCTCTGGCTTTTATCGATGCTACAATGATTTTGATGGTGAGATCACGTTTATTCTGGGGCCATGCTATGGGTAAAGGAGGGTTTTTCTAAAGGTATGACTGAACCTTTTAGGTTGCCTACGTATCCCAAAATAGGAATCAGGTCTGTACGTAATTTGAGGGTAGAAAGGCTAAAAATATCTGATGCAATGATCGAGCCTGAGTCAGGCTGCCTATGTATCTAAATGGAATCAGGTCAAAACGTAGTTCAAGTACAAGGGTAGAAACAAAAATATGCAATGCAATGACCGAGACTGACTCAGGCTGCCTACATATCCAAGTGGAATCAGGTCAGGCCGTAGTTCAAGTACAAAATGGAAGTAAAATATGAATTGACCGAATCTGATGAGGATTGCCTACATATCCCACTAAGAGAAGTCAGGTCGAACGTAGTTCTAAATACATGAAGGATGATGTTTTTTTTTCTAAGGGAGACTGGACCCGATGAGTGTTGCCTAAGTATCCCGCAGTGGGAAGTCAGGCTAATACGTAGTTCTGTTACATTATAGAAAAATGCAGAAATACAAGAAAATAGCAACTAATCTGATGTCTTCAAATATAGTACTTATTGATAGCATTTGAATTGATCGGCTTCGTGCTCACTGTGCCATCCATTTCGGTGAGGATCACTTCTCCTCCTGAGAGTACTTGATGAACCATGTAAGGACCTTGCCAATTTGGCACAAATTTCCCTTTAGCTTCATCTTGGTGAGGGAATATGTTCTTCAATACTAACTGTCTCAATGCAAATCGTCGAGGCTTGACTTTTTTGTTGAATGCCTTGATCATTCTGTTTTGATAGAGTTGACCATGGCAGACTGTATCCATTCTCCTCTCATCAATAAGCATCAACTGTTCAATCCTGCTACAAATCTATTTTGCGTCATCAATACCAACTTCTTGGATGATTCTCAAGGAAGATATTTCCACTTCTGCGGGTATCACTGATTCTGAACCGTAAACCAACATGTAAGGGGTTGTCCCAGTAGATGTTCTGATCGTGGTGCGATAGCCGAACAAAGCATATGGTAACTTTTCATGCCATTCTCTATTACCGTCCACTATCTTCCTTAAGATCCTCTTGATATTCTTATTTGCGGAGTCAACTGCTCCATTCATTTGTGGCCGATATGCAATGGAATTTTGATGAGAGATCTTAAAACTTTCACAAGTCTCTCTCATGAGATCGCTATTAAGATTGGCCCCATTATCTATTATAATTAACTCTGGAATCCCAAACCAGTAGATTATGTTATTACTAACGAAATTCGCTACCACTTTTTAGTTACTACCTTGTGCATCGAAGCTTCAACCCATTTTGTGAAGTAGTCAATAGCTACCAGGATGAAACGGTGTCCATTCTATGCGGGAGGCTCAATGGGCCCAATAACATCCATGCCCCAAGCAGTAAATGGCCAAGGAGAACCCATCACATTGAACTCGTTTGGTGGAACCCGTATAAAATCCCCATGAACTTGACATTGATGACATTTTTGCACATATCGGATGGTATCCCTCTCCATGGTCATCCAGAAGTATCCGGCTCTCAAAATCTTCTTTGCCAGCATGAACCCATTTATGTGGGGTCTATAAGTTCCTGCATGTATTTCTTCCAACATTCTTGTTGCTTCTGTGGCGTTGACACATCGTAGTAATCCCAAATCTGGAGTTCTCCTTTACAGGATTTCTCTGTTGAGAAAGAAGTGATTGGTCATCCTTCTTAAAGTTTGCATTTGCTTGCTGGTGGTGCTTTCTAGATATTCTCCTACTTCGAACAACCTTCTGATGTCATAATACCACGGCTTTTCATCCAGTTTTTCATCTACATGGAAACAATATACATGTTGATCGTGAATTTCCACCTTGATGGGATCAATGTAAATTTTATCTGGATGCTGCATCATTGAAGATAGTGTTGCCAGGGAATCAGCAAACTCATTTTGAATTCGAGGGATATGTTTGAACTCAATCTTCATGAATCTTTCACTCAGCTCATTCACACATTGTACATAAGAAAGGATCTTGACATTTTTAGTGTTCCATTCTCCTTGTACCTGATGAACCAACAAATCATAATTTCCTATCACCAATAGCTCTTTAATATTCATGTCCACAACCATTCTAAGCCTGAGAATACAAGTTTTGTATTTCGCCATGTTGTTTGTACAAGGAAACCTAATCTTTGTTGAGATAGGATAATGTTGACCTATTTTTGAAACTACGACTGCCCCGATTTTGACTCCTTTAAAGTTTGAAGCTCCATCAAAGAACATCCTCCACCCATCATATGACTCTGAGATGTCCTCTCCTGCGAATAATACTTCTTCATCAAGGAAGTAAGTCTTGAGTGGCTGGTAATCTTGATCTACTGGATTTTTTGCCCGGTGATCATTCAAAGCTTATCCCTTAATGGTTTTTTATGTCACGTACACAATATCGAACTCGCTTAACAAAATTTGCCATTTCGCCAATTTTCCAGTAGGCATCTGTTTCTGGAAGATGTACTTGAGTGGATCCATTCTTGAAATCAAGTATGTGGTGTACGCAGACAGGTAGTGCCTTAACTTTTGCGCAACCCAAGTCAGCACCCAATAGGTTCGTTCCAACAATGTATATCTTGCTTTATACGGTGTGAACTTTTTGCTTAGGTAGTAAATGGCTTGCTCCTTCTTTCCTGTCTCATCATGTTGTCCCAACACATAATCAAATGCACCACCCATAATGGATAGGTACAATAGCAATGGTTTCTCGGGCTCTGGTGGAACCAATACCGGCGGGTTGGACAAGTATTCCTTGATTCTATCAAAAGCCTTTTGGCATTCTTTCATCCATCTTGTTGCTGCATCCTTTTTTAGTAACTTGAATATGGGTTCACAAATTATCGTCAACTGAGTTATAAACCGACTGATGTAATTGATTCTTCCCAAGAAACTCATTACATCTTTCTTAGTCTTGGGGTGTTAATTCCTGGATTGCCTTGATTTTGGAAGGATCCAACTATATACCCCTCCTGCTAACAATAAACCCCAATAATTTTCCTGCGGGAACTCTAAAAGCACATTTAGCTGGATTCAACTTCAGGTTATACCTACGCAACCTTTCAAAGAATTTTCATAAGTTATCCAGGTGATCCGAACTCTTCCTTGACTTGATAACGACATCATCCACGTACACCTCAATCTCCTTGTGAATCATATCATGTGAATCATAAGTTATCCAGGTGATCTGAACTCTTCCTTGGCTTCCAAGTGTATGATGACTCGCGTTTCCTTCACAGTTTCTTCGTCACCCAATTTTTCATCAAGGTTAGGCTTCTTTTGACTTTTAAGTTTCTCTATCTCAAGCAGCAGGTTTTTAGGCACCATGCTTTCGTCATATTCCTCATAATCCTGCCCATTACTCACATTTTGCTCTGTGGATTAGTTACATGTCATAATCATTGAACGAAGATTTTTACTAATATTAGTGCTGAAAATTATAAAAAGTAAGTAAAATAAATAGATATTAAAGAAAAATAGGGAAAATATATATATATATATATTTTTAATTTTTTTGGAAAATAAAGACTTTTATTAATAGAAAAGCACTCGGCTTTTAGCAAGAGGCGAGTAGCAAAAAGGGCTTAGGCATGATTCAAGCCTCAATTGATCATGAAAAAACAACTTTGAAATCAACTACAATTCCACACTACCAGGACTCCTATCAAAACAGGGATGGGCTTATGGTCCAATTCCGCAAGACTTCTCCAGGTTCAGCATAACGGATGGTCAGCTCCTTGAGATCTATCTCCAGTCCTTCTTTGATCACGGCTACAAACAAATTCCCTATTCCTTTTATGATATCCTCATCAACTGCTTGCTCTGAAACTAGGACTTGGGCTGGCACAAATATTGTCCTTCTAGATCCTTCACTGTAGACTCCTCCAGAAGTGGGATTATATCCAAGCCTAGTGGTCCTCTCTGATGTTTCAACTGGATTGGTTCAATTATACCATTGGATTTTGGCCTTAGTCTTGTCTTAGGCTGATACCCATATTTCAACATCTCTGAGGCAACCATCTTTGCTGCACTCGATATTTTCACTTCAACCGACTCTACTTTCTCATCGATCCTTGCATCTTGCATGATCTCCAGAGTATGGAAAGTGTCTCCATCTAACTCTTTCGTGACTGGAACAGAATTAACAGAATAGGTGGGATTACTAAGCTCCCCATGAATGGTAACTTTTGTGCGACCCCACTCGAATTTCACACACTGATAGAGAGTGAAGGGAACTACTCTCGTCATGTGGACCCATGGCCTCCCCAACAATAGTTTGTAACTGGATGCCATATCCATCACTTGAAATAAGATGGGAAATTCAGCTGTCCCTACTGGCAATGTTAGGTAGGTTTCTCCAATGACGCTCCTTTGCGATCCATCAAAAGCTCAAACCTTCACTCGACTTTCTCTTATTTCTTCTATATTCACACACAAATCTCTCAGAGTGGAGAATGGACAGATATTACAACTAGAACCACCATCGATCAAAACCCTGTTCACGACCTTATTACAGTGGTGATATAAAGTGCTTTGTTGTGCCCATCTCCTTCTGACGGTAGATCATCATCATGGAAAGAGATCTTATTAGGTTCCACCATACATCCTATTATTGCAGCCAAAGTTTCACTTGTGGTCTCTTTCGATATGCTAACTCCGCTCAATACTTCCATCAAAGCATTCCTATGGGCTTCAAAACTCATAAGCACGGACATAATGGATATGTGGGCTGGTGTTTTCTTCTGTTTTTCTTCAACCGAATAGTCCTTAGGTTGCATATTCTTTCAAAATTCTACAGCTTCAGTATCTGTAACATTCTTCTTTAGATTTTGTTCTTTTCCAGGAATCCATCGATTTATATCCTCCGAGGAATAACACCTTCCTGACCTAGTTATCCCGTGAGCCACAGCAGCATCTATCATCTTGCCCTTGGCTTCCTCTTGATAGTCCTATGGGACTGCTTTAGTGTCGTAGACAGGCTTTCCAGTGGCTATAGTATTTATTACAACTCTCGGTAGGTAGGTTTGAATGGTCAAATTCTCCCTCAACTGAACTGTGATAACAGGTTGTGTTGGAGATGAGGTAGCAAATTCTTCTATGTTCCAAACGGGCATAATGGCTCCCTCCAAGTCATAATCTTCCTCTAGTGTAATCATGTTGACTTCTCGATTTGCATGATTTGGCAAAGGTTTATTATTCATATTAGGAAGAGTTGTGGTGCATTTGATTACTCATTTTCTGATTAGGGACTCAATCTGGTTCTTCAAACCATAACACTCTTCCGTGTCATGCCCCTGGACTCCTGAATGATAAGTACATCGCTTGTTTCCATCAAAGTTTTGAGAGGTTGGATCAGGGGTTTTTTCTTCAATTGGGTACAACAATCCTATTGCCCTCAACCTCTCAAACAATTGAGCCAAATGTTCGGCAATAGGTGTATAGGTTTTGGCTTCAATATTTGGACGTGGTATTGGTGCATATGTTGGTCTATTTAGGTGAATTGGATCTTGGACTGGGCATATGGTCTTGGTGGATTTTGGTATGCTGGGGCTCGAGGTAGATTATAGTGTGGCTGAGTATTGTATACAGGGATGTGTGCAATAATTTGGGGTTTGTTAGGGTAATGGTATGAAGAAATTCCAGGTTAGTAGTATGGTGTGATACTCGAGACATCTTCCTTCTTCTTCTTGTTACCACCAATAGAACCCGACTGTGTGGCTTTACTTGTAGCTTGCAATGCAACCATAGATTGAATTTTTCCCGACTTGATGCCTTCTTCTATGAAATCTCTCATCTTGACCAACTCTGCAAACTTTTGGCCCATCATTGAAATCATCTTGTCAAAGTAAACACCTTCATGGGCTCGGATAAAGTACTTAGAGAGTTCACTCTCTTCTAGTGGGGGATGGATCCTAGCAGCCTCAGTCCTCGATCACCACGCGTATTCCTGAAATGACTCAGATGGCTTCTTCTGTATGTTAGCCATTGAGAACTTTTCTGGGGTGATTTCGGTATTGAACCTGAAACGACTCATGAAATCTTTGGCCATTTCCTACCAATCACACAACTTACGAGGGTCTTGTCGGGTGTAACAAGTCAAAGCTTCTCCTGACAAACTTCGAATGAACAGCTTCATCCTCAACTTCTCATTCCTTCTTATGCCTACCAGCTTGTTGTAATAGGCCCTCAGGTGTGCATGAGGATCACCCTTTCTATCAAATACATCGAACTTTGGTGGTTTGTACCCAACTAGCATGTTGATGTCCGGATGGATGCATAAGTCATCATAATCCAAGCTCTCGATTCCCTTGGTGATTTGTATGTTTCTAAATTCCCTTTTCAGACTTTCAATTTGAGCTTCTATCGACCTTTTTTCATTTAATAGGACATCTTCTCTAATCCCATGTACTGATCAACCTCATACGGGACTTTGATAGCCATGGATGTTACGAAAGTAGGAGCTTTAGTAGCATATACCAGTGGCACAGGTATCTCACAAGTGATGTGTGCCTAAGGTATTTGCTGCATTATTGGGTGAATGGGAATGATGAATTTCTAAGTGGGCAATGAAAGATCAGGTGCAGCCTTGACGGCGGATGGAGGAGCAAGTGGAGCTTGAGCATAAGTGGGAATATGTAGTGTTTGCATAGGTGGGTTTGTTATGTTGGCAGGAGCGACTGGAGGTAGTTCAGTATTTGGAAATTGGAATTGAGCGGGGAAGTTAGTAGCCGTAAGCTTAGTCAAGGGCCACACTTGGCATAGTTCTTCCTTTAGGATCTCAATTTCTTGTGCCATGTTGGCTATTTATTCGTCGCTTTGAGTATCTATCAGCTTTTGGGAGCTTTCGACACCATCTATCAGTACCATCGAGGCATTGTTGGACTCTTCCATCATTTTTCATTTAGATCAAAGGTTGTATTGTGATTCAGCCAGTTTGGAAATCGACACAAATCAACGTTCTTTCACAAATCAACGTTCTTTCTTATTAATAATGAACAAAAAAGAAAAGAAAAGAAAAGAAAGAAAAAGAAAGGGAAACCATTTAGTTTGGGATATATTGAAAGATGTAACAAATATGTAGCACATATATACGCCAAGTTGGAGGCATTCACAAAACGTATCCTAATATGGGTCCTCTTTTTGCCAGAGGTGGGCTGTCGGTGCAAGCATTAATGATTAATTGATCCAAAGTTTTCAACACGTTCTCAAATTTAGGACAAATCTAACTTCATTAATATCCGAAGAGGGGTGGAAAACCCCAAGTTACAAAATGAAAATTGAATTCAAGAAAAAACCTTGACTTCAAGATTACGTAATAGTTGGCATACCAATATGAAAATATCAATATACGTCATGCAAGACCTTCAGGAAAAGTAAAAGATAGGAAATAAAAGAACAAAAATATCAAGATAGGTCATGCTAGACCTTTAGGAAAACTAAAGATAGGAAACAAAAGCCTAAGGCCAAGTTGGGGGATCCTCGTCATCGTCATCCAAATCATAATAAGGCCCAGGGTGGTACTCTAGAGACTCGTCAGGCTTCCACCCCTAATGATCTGCATCCTCTTCACTTCCAAATCCTATAGGTTCATACTCAGAGTGTGCATCTGAAGTGAGTTCACTTCCTTCTAAGTCCACATGCATTACTCCCCCGTCTCTAAGGTCGTACTCATCCGGATCATGTTCTAACTCTTCTTTTGGATCTTCTTCCATTTCCACTATTGGCTTCTCTTCTGGATCTTCCTCCATATATTCTATCGAATCTTCTTCCGGGTCTTCCTTCGAATCTTTTTCTGGGTCTTTCTCTATCTCTTTTTCTAGTTCATTGTTAACTATGAGTATGAGATGGTCAACTGAACCTAGAGTCACCTGCTGGTACATAGCAGTAGATATGGGCATGAGGTGCAAGAGTTGATTCTGGATCTGATTCACCCTGTAGATGTTGGAGATCCCCGTAGTCCTTTATAACTCGGCCTAGCTAAAATTCCTCCAGCCATATACCATGTGTAGTATTCTAGAGTACACCGTGAATCGACTCCCATTCCTGGGCTAAAAATGTCTCCCCATCCTTCTATCAAGTTCCTGAGTCTCTCTATAGGGATCCTCCCTTCATAGTCTCCTTCTGCTAGTGCCATGTTTGACCATAAAGGGACATCCTGTGTTATCCCAAACTGTCGAAGAACCCTCAATGGTGCGTAGGTTTGGATTCCTTCTAGTCTAATCAATTTAAGGAAATAACAGTAATGTCTCCTCAACATTACTCGGCCATTGACCCATGGTAGCCGCCATTGGATGAGATTTCCAGTGAGGTGACTCAGAAAAATCGCCATTGTTCTTCATTATTTGGGACATCCACATGTTCATCCTAAGCTCATGACTGTGAATTTTGATGCACCCAGCCTCTCTGATGCCATTATATGTATTCCTCCTATAAAAGTGCTCCAATTCTCATACCTGTAGTATCAAATTGCATCCTCTAAAAATATCATACCCCCTGGACCATGTAGACAATGATCGAAAGATTTCTGCTAAGATCATTGACACGATTGTCACCCTGAGTGGTCCTCTGAACATGAAAAGAACCATTGGAAGCAAATTGATATTTATTCGATTTCTTCTCATTGGGAACATCATGATACCAAAAAATCCACTATAAAGATGATAGCCCTGTGTCTTTCCCAATCAATCCTGGAAAAGAATAAATCATTCTGAAATCGATCGTAACTTTTTCTCCGACCAAATCTCTCAAAAAGATACTCTAGGATGACCCATCCTGCCTCAACCATTCTCAATCCTGGACTAACTCTTATTCCTAATGAGAGAAGGAAACCACTTTTGGATGTAGTACGCGGGGACAAAGGCACCCATCCAACCAATGGTAAGTTAGCGATTTGGCTAACTTCCTCCAATGCGGGCGTGATTTCAAAGTCTGAGAATTTGAATGTAACCGTGGTTGGATCCCAAAATTCAATCATTAGCCGAATGAATAACATGTTCACCCTCAGCTCCAACAAATTGGTCAAGGATCCTACATGTGACATTATTTCTTCTCCATGAGCTACCTGAATGTTTTCCCACCAATGCCTTAGAATCTGAGGGACCTCGGACATCATCTGGATGTTTGCAAGGTTTTGATTGATCTGCATCTGAGTAAAAGAAAGGAGAGTATGCCTAATGTCCTGAATCTGTTACGGTTTTAACATTTGGATCAATCAATCATTTTTTACACAAAGAATGTCGTTGGGTTTATGAAGAACCCATTGACGTGAAGGGTAGCTTCCTAATTGCAGAGACGATGCCTTGGACCGTCCTGCCTAAGGTATATACAACATGACCTATTTCTAGAGTAAGAGTTTTCCCTAGATGTTTTAGAGTAGGACTGAATAATTGCGACAAGGCGTACTAACCAAATTGCACCGACTCTGAAACTAAGTAATCCAAGGAAGGTTTGGAAACGTGCAGGAGGACACCCCTCGCGTGTTCGGTGTGTGTTTGTGTAAGGCCAAAGACTTGATAGAAACTGCAAATGAGAAAGCAGTAAGTAGTGTTTTCAAAAAAATAAGGAACGCAAGTTTGGATTTGGCCTGCGTCCTTTCAAACAAAGCATGATATAAACATAAATAAAGCAAGCAATGTACTGAAAATAAACAAATATTCCAAATAAAATTCCTAAACTAAGACTAATAATATAAAAACCTAAGTTACATCCCCAACAGAGTCGTCATTCTGTCGCGCCCTTATTTTGAACTGGTCAAAATACGTTTGCAACGTCCGGCTCTTCTACCTGATTTTGAAAAGGTTTAGAGTCGCCACCTAAATTTTTAGGGAAAAATTAGTAAAACCAGTTTTTGAATGTAAAACCTCTGTTTTTAGTCTTTGAAAGAATTTGAGATTCTGAGTAAGGGTTTTGGTTACTCGAGGGTGTCACGACCCGAATTCCAACGGGGCGGACTGGCACCCGAAGCCGATAAGGCCCGAGAGAACCAATATTTGCTCATGTCCATTCATATGCATGCCATAAGAAACATCATGTAACACCCCGTACTTTTATAACCTCACTTTATACCTTGGGATCATATCTACATAGGTGTTGAGATGCCATGCATATGTGTTTTATAGTGTCATTGGTGAAACATTTGATATCGGACGTAACATGTGCGATTAGATCTTCGTAGGAGGTGTGTTGTGATTTCATGGAGCATTTGGGTAAGAACTCGTATACATTCTAACCTCATTTGGTGACTTTAAGTCATGTTTACTTGATGTTTAAGATCACTAAGTAAGTATTTTGTAGTGTTTTGATAAGGGATTGGACGATACGTAAACGTTGGATAAGTGGCCGGAAATTTCAGCAAAGTGCTGAAACTTGCGCCACTACCCTGTTTCAGGGGTGTGGCGCAAGCCACCTGCATTCTGAAAATTCAGATAAGGTCACATTCTTGCGCCACAGGCTGCTTTGCAGCTAGTGGCGCAAGGCACAACATTATGCCCTTTCCGGAGTCGTTTCGTAACGCAATTCTACGACGATTTCTTGATGGTTTATTTTGGTTCTTTGGAGTTATTTGAGAATTGTTAAAGCTTCAAACACTTCAATATACTCCTACATACTCCTACATGAACAAATCATGAAATGTAAATAGTGCTCCAAAATGTCCAATGAAACCAAGGGCGACTAGAATTCTAATTTTTGCGATCGAAAGGACGAATGAGAATTGTTTAAAAGAATATTGTCGTGACATTATGGAATTATGTAAACATGAGAGATATGGTGATTAATACATGAAATTTTATGGGTTACATGGATATGTGTTATTGGGCCCAATTTGAGGCCCAAAATGGAAGAAAATACATGGGCCCAAAGGCAAAAATGATCCATTCTTTCAATAATTGACCAATTGAACATATCCCTTAATGCCACATGGGGCCAGGGATGACCTTGGGTCTATATAAAGTCCCCAACATCAGATTTTATTCCACAAAGCCTCTCATAACTTTTGGATATTTTTACACACATTTCTTTCATTTCCAAACCCTAAAGCAAATAAACCCTAAGGCATATTTGGACAAGATCATCCTATTCCAAGCTTTGGTAAGTGTTTATTTTCATGGATTAACATATTATATGCATGGGATATTATGTATGTTATGCTAGTTGTGTTGGCGAGATGATGAATAGTGTATTTTTGCCTTTGGTGAAAGATGTGTCATCTTGGTAATTTGAACTTGAATTAGGCCTTGTGACTTTGATGAAAAAGCATGGTATGGACAAAATATGAACATGTATGGTGTTATTTTTGGCATTAAACTTGTTCTTGTATAAAAGTGAAAATTATGGGATTTTGGCCGATATGTGTTATGAGTTGTATTAAGGTACTTTGATGGATTATTTGTGATGTGTTATGGATAAGAAAGTGTAAAGGAGAAGTATTGTGGTGAAATGTATTGATTTTCATGTATTGGTCAATGTTGGGAATATTATGAAATTTTTGGAATAATAGTATGATCAATGGTTTTGTCAAGGGGAAATGACATGTTTAAAGGCAAACATGTAACTCATTGACATGGTATGCATTTGTAAAGTAATTGGTGGTTAATGTGAATTTCGTCATGTATTTATGTTGTAGAGTGAAACAAAAAGAAGGAGCGGAATTATTGTAGACGCATCTAAGGTTGTATATTCGTATTGTGAATCCAAGGTATGTAAGGTTACTTTGTCCGTATCTTCCTACGGCAAATAGTGTTCACATTGATATGTCACTAGTCCTATCCCGAAATGTCCAAAGGTATCCTATATCCGTTTATCAATAGTCATTGTCATATATTTTCTACTCATGGATCATTTGGGAGTCTCATGTCCCATAATCATGGTTAATGTTTCAAAAGCTCAAATAAGGTTATGTTCCAATATTCCAATAGTGCCTATACTTGTGTCTCTTGTTCATGGATTATTGTCCAATGGTTCCAATGGTCTCATGGTGCTAGTTATGTTATATTTCTCATGATGTTTATTCACATGTCTTGGTTAATGACTCAAAGCTTCCAACAATGTTATGTTCCAAAGTTCCAAAGTAATGTGATGACTATCAAAGTATCAATCTCAAAGTAATGAACAAAGTAATGCAAATGTGGTCAATGATCAAGTACGGGTGGCAAGTCTAGGGGCATAAGCCTAGCTCGACTCGATCCCGAGATATGGATTTATGGGTGGCAAGTCTAGGGGCGTAAGCCTAGCTCGACTCGATCCCAATGCATTGATGTATGGGTGGCAAGTCTAGGGGCATAAGCCTAGCTCGACTCGATCCCAACACAATGATATGATATGAAAAGACCCACTGATCAGTCGGGGCCCGGGTACATTGTGACATATGTGATAACAAGTGAGTATTGATTGTAAAGAAAGTGACAAAAGTAATGAAAGCAATCCACATGGTTCCCAAATTGCAACATGGTGACTTATTTACATTGATTAGTCATTTGTATTTGAGTTCATTAAGATATTTATGTGTTACAAAGTTTCATTTGAGCCTTACATACTCAGTACTTATTTCGTACTGACCCCTCTCGGGGAATTTACCTTACTTGCTACAGGCGCAGGTCCCAGTAGGCTTCCTCAGTAGATTACCAGTGTTAGCAGTTCCTTGGTGAGCTCCAGTTAATTTGGGGTTTCTCCGAGTCATAGTAGATATATATTTTGATGATGTACATGTTGTATAAAGCGGGGACTTGTCCCGACTTTTGGTTTGTTTTGGTCAATGCTCTTGTTAGAGGCTTTGGTAGACAGATGTGGGTGTATCAGTGTAAAGGACATATATTGGTTCGACTGGATGGCCTCAACGGCCAAGTTTCATATGTATGTATAAATATGTCACATGTTTTCCCTTATTCGTCTTCCATGTTCTTATGCAATGGTGGTTATGATTATGAGATGCATATGAATGATTGAGCATAGGCAAAGGTTGGTTCTCTCGGGCCTTATCGGCTACGGGTGCCAATCACGTCTCGATGGGATTCGGGGCATGACACATCACCATCACGTAAGGACATAAAATGCTAATAACGGAAATCATGGAACATGTGATACATATATACGTGAAACTTGGCCTTTAGGACCATCAAGTCAAAATGAACATACATCTTTTACATTCATTTGCCCACATATGTCTACAAAAGCCTCTAACAGATGCACATACATAACCATCCTAAAGTCGGGACAAGTCCCCGCTTTATACAGCATTCACAATACCAAAACCAATGTACAACTGTGAATCGAAAAGCCCCGAACCAGCTGGAGCTCACCAAAGATCAGTAGATGACCCGCAACTTACTGTGGAGGTCTACTAATACCTGTGCCGGCAGAAAGTGAGGCAAATTCCCCACAGGGGTCAGTACGAAGAATGTACTAAGTATGTAAGGTCATAAGAAACCATATGATACATAAATACTTCAATGGATTCAGTATAAGTGAATAACCAATATGGATAAGTCACCATTCTATATGTATGGAAATATGTACATTATGTGGATTACTTTCTTTACTTTTATTCTTATTCATTCGTTCATGACTCACTTCTTCATTCACTACTCATCCTTTCATTCTTACAATGCCCGGGCCCCAAGCTAATCAGTGGGAAATCAACAGTTTTTGGGATCGACCAATGCTAGGCTTTTCTTTTGCCCCTGGGATACCACTCGTAGTAGCGGGATTGACCCATGCTAGGTGTTCTTTTCACCTCTGGGATACCACCCGAGATATTGGGATCGACCCATGCTAGGAATTTTAACTCCTGGGATACCACCCAAGAATAGAGACTTTCTTACCTCACTTCTTCAATCTTAGAAATAGATCATTCGATGATTATGTTATTATTGGAACTTTTGAATATAACATTATTGGAACTTGGAACCATGTTCATAATTATGTGACACATGAATGACAATAGATCAAGAATAAGGTTTATATGATTAACGATAGGTGATCACCGGAAATGAGATACCTTAGAACATTTCGGAAATGAGTAAGTACCATAACAAGGTGAATACTATATGTTGCAGAAGGATACGGAAAGAGTAACCTTACATACCTTATCTTCTCAATATGAAAACTCAATCCTATACGTGAATACAATATTCCAGCTCCTTCCTAACGTCTTACTCTACAATACAAGTACATAGCGGAGCTTACATTAACAACTAGTTGCCATACAAGTGTACAAGACGATAAGAAGCTATATGACTGCCATATAACGTCATTTCACCCTTTACAATACAATCCACTGCATTATCATACCAACAATACCATAACATTCCACACATTGATCAAGACATCATACATCAATAGCATTTCACACCACGTTTACCCTTTATGCCTCCTTATTATCATTTCGTCATAATTACTCCATCAAATTGCCTCATGACAACTTATGAACAACAATCCATAATTAATATAGTCCAACATGCTTCCATACGACCCTTTAAAGTCATTAAACGGTGTCATAAGTTGATAATTACATCCAAAAAGGGTATAAGGGCCTTCGGGGATCAAAGAGAGACAAAACCATATAAAACAGAATTCTGGTGTGACATGCGAAGACACCTGCGCCTGCAGGTGGATGAAATATGGCTGCATATGGCCCTTGGCAGTGTCCAGGGGCACCTGCGTTGGCATCTGCGCCAGCAGATGCCTTCGTTTACGGGGGCGGATGCCCAAATCTTCCAAAAAGGGTCCTTTTTGAATCCTTTTGTGTAATAAATGGTCCAAGGCCATAAGTAAGCTTTTATTTACATATTTTTAGTCACTTGGATACCAACGAACATTCATGGTTCCACAACACACATAAACAACACCAAAACTACATTTTTCTTTCAATACGTAACCAAATCCATAACCAATTTCACAATAACAATTCCAAACATTATACACAAGGACAAAACAAGTTAAGGCTATAATCACATCTCACATGTCAACATGGAATCCATCAAGTTCACTTCCGTCAAGACTACAAGTTCATTTTCAACTTTACAAGGCAAAACCCATCTTCGACTAAGCGAAAGTGCACTGTTTTACACATAGTGGTTGTCCAACACTGTGACAACATAACCAACATAATTAATACATCATATTAAGCGTATCATATAGTAAACCATAAGAAGAAACACTTACCAAAGCTTACCAAAGAGTGATCTTGTCCAAAGGTATGAAGGCTTAGGGTTTGTGTGAGAGAGAAATGTTGGAGAAAATTCTAGAACATGGCATGTGTATTGTGTTGAATAAAATCTGATTTTTCTTGTTTTATATAGTACCTAATGGTCATCCTTAGCCGCATTCTTGGACATTTAATACATGTTTAATTGGTCAACACAAGAATGGATCATTTCCATGTTTGGGCCATGTCTTCTTATGATTTTTGGGCCTCATTTGGGCCCAATGGCACATGATTTACTTAAGCCCAACAATTTAATACATAAATTCACCAACTCTCTCATGTTTAAATGATTCTATAAATGTCAAAGTATTCTCATGGGTTCGGGAATATATGGTGTGTTATAGAGGGGAAGGTGTTAAGCATCCCTCAGAGCCTATTCGAAGATAGTGCTTAAACTTAGTTTTAGAAAAAGATAATTGGGAATATTTTTGTTTATTATTTGCTAAAAAATAGTGATAAGAAAACTTCTATTATTTTGTAGAAAAAGAAAACTCAAGGTATATAAGATGCACTGCTACAATATACAAGAGTACGACATAGCTATTGCAAAATATATATGTATGTTTAAAAATATGAAAAATTAGAAGAGATGAAAAGCTAATGTTACTATAATTGTAATATATATTAGGAAGTACAGTCTTATGATTTTATAAAAAATATTCTTAGAGGTATATAAAGTTAAGTACATAAATAGAAGGGAAAATGGTCCGAAATATACCCTAACTTTAGGAAAATTTATTGTTACACGGCCAAACTTTGCGGAGGTCCTATGACCCCCCTGTACTATTTATTAGTGTATTTTTGTGACGTTTATTTGCTTAGCTGGACCACTTTTTTAGTCACGCGCTTAGCGCGTGTGTATTCACATTTGGTGCCAGCTGTGCAAATAAACGTCGCAAAAATACACTAATAAATAGTACAGGGGGGTCATAGGACCCCCGCAAAGTTTGGGCGTGTAACAGCAAATTTCCCCAAAGTTTGGGTATATTTCGAACTCTTTACCCTAAATAGAACTATTATAAAGCAAAATAAAATATACTTTTTTTAAAAAAATGTGAGAATTCATTTATTAGAAAATAAACGTAAATATAAATGTATTTAAAAGTATATGAAAGAGATGCGAAAATTCATTTAATTTGTGAAATCCCAAACTAAGTAGTAAATAAAATATAATAGTAAAAATGAATATATAGTAAAGTTGGGATAACATGTAAATAGTAACAGAATAGTAGTAAAAAAATTTTAAAAATATACCTTGTATGTTGTAGTGTAAGAACATGTTTATACCTTGCATTTCGTAGGCTTCTAAAAAAAAAAGCTGAAAATTTAAAGCAATGTAAATAAATAAATGTAGAATATTGAAAGTGTTGGAACCATATTAAGTTAAAGAAAATTGAATTCTTTGATGGGTGAGTTATTTGCAAAATCAAATGGTTTGATTATTTGAGAAATTATTTATGGTAATTTTATTTAACAACTCCAATTAAGACTATTAAAATTGTTAACTAATATTTTTAAAATGAAGACTATTCCTAGCCACTTGAATCAATTTTTAAGAAAATATTTTTGTCTAAACTTGCGCTTAAAACAATATTTTTCCTTTTATTCTAAAAAAGGATGATTTGCGAATATAAAGTGTAAAAAATAAATGATTAAATGATATGTCATTACTATACCCCTAAGCATGAGTGGATAAGAAAAAACCAATTCTAGATGATTAAAGCTAAACACAACTAAATAAAATAAAGTTAATCAATTTCAATCAAACCACATATTCAAAGTAATACAAGGTTAGTAAAATAAACACCAAAGTAAGAAAATATAAAGAAAGTAGAAAACTAGATACAATAAGTTCTTTTTGAAGGAACCAACTCCTAAAGATGTAGACTCCGAACAATGATGATCCTATAGTGATTGACCCGGTGTTGGGTCAAAAAATGAGTTTCAATTGAAACTCCCACTCCCGAGTTTACATGAGACAAAGAAAAAGATAAGGATTAGTAACTAATCAAATAAAAGATATACGTGAGAATATGAATTGAGTAACATATACCAAGAAAACACCGAAGATCAACTAAAACACTATTTTTATAGGAAAGGGCTCACGATCATTTTTTATATGTACCCGGGCAGCCATAAAATTCAAGAATTATTTCATATAACTCACATAACCAACAACGGTACAAAGCAACCAAGACACGCACATACACTTAAGTGGAAAAGTACGCAAGGTTGGATTAAAAGAAAAGACATTCATTAAGATATGTGTCAATACTAATAACCTGTGATTTCATTTATTCCAACACAATTCTTAAAATGAGCCAAATCCCTAAAGCTAAGAAAATTTCAGCCACCAAACCCAAACATTTCGTTACCATTCACATTCCTTTACATATAAGACACTCAAATACTTTAATCAAGAAAGAGTGCAAAATCGATCCTAAAAGGAATCAATAATCTTACCAAACATTTGAATGTATTTTCAGCCATTAAAACTATCACTTACAGACTCCAAATATGAATCCAAATGAGACAAACACAATAGAATAATAGGATAACTATGACAGTCATATTCATATGTATTAGGGCCCTTGTTAGGACTACCAATTAGTATTGCCAACTGTTAAGCGCTCTTCATTAATTATTACCTTAGGGAAACCACTTAACAAATATAGTTGTACACACATTATACATACAGTTACACTTTAGAATATGTAGAGGTAGAGTAGAGTCCTATAATAAAAACTAACATTTCGTACACTTATATTGAATTAATGAGTAGCTACTATTTAAGAACATAGTCACACATGAACACTTAAAAATATTAATGGGATAGTGATGGATTTATTCATCATATCCAAACATGACACAATCATATTTCGAAACAAATAAGAAAATTAAGGTAAGACTATATTCTTAAACTTAATTTGTGAAAAACGGGCAGCCACACTGAACGGATAAGCACCTAATTACATATGTTCAAAGAATCGGAAGAGGCAAGAGAGTGAGAGCAAAACAAAAAAAAAGACAGATTTACATAATAGACTCAACACAACCCTACCTTCTCCATTTAGGCGCAAAAACCTTTCAAGACATATCAATAACTCCAAACCACATGTTATTACATATTTAAGGAAACAAAGCAGCCCCTACAATGACCAATTTGAAGTGAAATAAATCTCATTCGCATATCCTTAACTTGACAAAACGGCAAGAGATGCTTGACACATATTATGAAAAGTTTCACAAACTCCATCCATATCCTTATAACATTTTGAGCGGATAAATACAAAACAAAACGAAAGACAGATATCCATTATATCACATGCTTGGATGCAAAACGACCACATATCGAGATCAAAAGATGAAGAGATGTTGAAGGTTCACTTTGCCTTCTTTAATGTAAAGGAAAAAATATTGGATTCGTGCTTATGAATACACAAAAAGTAACAAAGACAGACCAAAATTAAGTCATTTTATATTGATTTTGGAATGCCAAGACACAAGGACATGATATATAGCTAAAATCATCACTACCCAAAAATTTCCAAATGAATTTACAAATAAAGTTACAACGTTATCCCAATAATAAAATTTAGGACGAAACAATATTTTAAAACTCGATTTGTGAAAGAAGAGAAAGATTAGTAGTGCAAAAAAAAAAAATGAGCACACACACACACCTATTTACAGAAAACACATTAAACAAAGAAAAAGTAGAAATGGGTGAATAGGAGGATTTTGCACATCTTTCATATTTAGACACAAAGCAAAGAAAACTTGGGACAAAACCATACTTTTGATCTTGATTCGGGAAGAACAATCAGCAACACCACAATAAGACTTTGAAACCAAACCAAATCACGTGTATACAAAATCAGAATAGGCAAAAAACGATGGAGATGAAGGTGAAATAAGAGGACTGAATCGTACTTGAGATTTTTAAACTTTTTGGAGCCTTCTCATGCTAAAATAATGGCTGCTAACGCCTTGGAGATGATTAAACAGGCAGCCATTACTGTATATTTTTTTTAAAAAAAAAATGTCCAAACCAATATAACAACAATCTTGTAATAGGCAACTAACCGTGCTTACAATTCCAAACTTGATATTTGCATTCAAGCTAAATCGCAAGGCGCAAACACGTTTGTGGACACATAACACATAACCTAATGTAAATAAATCAGAAATCCAGAAACTGATTTTAGTTCACGTTTTCATGCCTGAAATCAGTTGGCTAAAACAAATGACATCTAGACTAGTCACATGGTTAAGAATTCGCAAAAAACTAAGCATAAATAATTAAGGTGGGGTAGAATTTACCTTGTGTTGGCCAGCGATTGAGATCGTTGAATTTTCGAGTTTCAAACTCCGCTACTCTGACTCCAAGTGTGAATGATGAAAAGTAATGGCGAGAGGTGTTAATGTGTTGAAAAGAAAGAAAATAGAGCAAAGGATATAGAGAATTTTGAAGAATAAAGAAGATGAATCCTTTCAATTATCCTTAGAAATCTTCAACCTTCAACCCTTGCCTCAAAGGGATGGTTGAAGCCCTCTTTTATAGGCACATTTTGGAATGTAAAAGCTTCTCAAAGAGGATCCAAATTGAATTTGAAATTTGAATTTCAAATTTATGGATGCGACAACCCACAGATCTTGAAAAGAGATGGAGTGACGATAAAATTTACCTTTTCAGGCTGATTTGAAAGAGATAGAGAGCTGAAAATTCGGTGACAGAGACCTTATCCTGATTACAATAAGATTTTATCCTTTTCTTCAAGCTAACAGTAGAGAGGGTGAGAATTTTATGACCTTGAAATCGCGAAGATAGGGGAGACTCAGAGATAGAATACTAGAGCGTAAAATACGGCTGAATATCAGGGTGCAGGAGATGGATTACGTAGGGGAGTGGTTAGATTTGGTTGATGGGTCTTGTATGGATAAGTTTATGCGTGTGGGTGTGTGTTTTGTTTCACTAAGTCATTCAAATATTGTTGAAGCAATGGAAACGATAGAGAAACCAAAAAAATATTCTAGTGTGAACTTCAAAGAATGGCAGCAAATGATGTTCTTTTGGCTGACCACACTTGAAATGCAAATGTTCACAAGTAGATATCCTCATGTTCCAGAAAAGGAAATGTTTGAAAACCAAGTGTTTGGTTTAGAAGATTTTGTGATTCGTTTCAAGATAGAAGAGAACATTAAGTTGTGTGAGAAATCAGCAATGAAGTGTATAAATCTTGTTAAAGATAATGTTGCACATAATATGAAGGGGAGAAATTCTTCTAGACAAGAGAAAGAGTAGAACAAGAAAAAGTTCAAAGGCAAGTGCTACAATTATAATAAAGTTGGTCACAAAGCTCTAAGTTGTCAAGTTCTGAAAAGGAACAAGAAAAGAAATAGTATAAACATGTTGAAAGCACCTGGAAAGATTGAAAATCTATGTACAATGATCACAGAATATAATCTAGTTGAAAATGCAAATGAATGGTGGTTAGATTCAGGAGCCACTAGATATGTTTATGCGGACAAAGAAGGTTTTGCTACTTATGATACCGCTGGTCCCAAAGAAGTGATCTTCATGGGAAATAATTCAACAGCCAAGGTTGAAGGAAGTGGGAAGATATTCCTAAAAATGACTTCCGATAAGGTGTTGACTCTCAACAATGTTCGCTTTGTTCCTACTATTAGGAAGAACTTAGTATCGACAACACTATTCATTAAAAACGAGTTTAAATGTGTGTTTGTTACGGAGAAAGTTGAAATAAGCAAGAACAAAATGTATGTAGGAAAGGGATACCTCAATGAGGGCCTTTTCAAACTTTATGTAATGGCTGTTGAAATGAATAAAGTTGAGGCTTTTTCTCACTTGCTTGAGTCAAATGAATTATGGCATGAATATTTAGGATATGTCAATTACAAAACCTTGCGAAAACTGATTAACTTGGAAGTTTTACCTAACTTTGAGTGCAGTAAATTAAAGTGTCAAACATGTGTTGAATCAAAGTATGCAAGGCATCCGTATAAGTCTGTTGAAAAGAATTCCAATCTCTTAGACTTAATTCACACAGACATTTGTGATATGAAATCGACACCATCTCGTGCTGGGAAAAAGTATTTCATAACTTTTATTGTTGACTGCACTACATACTGCTATGTCTATTTGTTGAATAGTAAGGATGAGACAATAGATGCATTTAGGCAATATAAAACTGAAGTTGAAAATCAGTTGGATAAAAGAATCAAAATGATAAGAAGTGATAGGGGTGGAGAATATGAATCTCCTTTTGCGGAGATATGTTTGGAAAATGAAATTGTCCATCAAACTACTACCCATACTTACCTCAATCAAATGGGATTGCGGAAAGGAAAAACTGAACCTTGAAGGAAATGATGAATGCCTTACTTATAAGTTCAGGTTTATCGCAAAACTTGTGGGGGGAAGCTATCCTTACAACTAATCGAATACTCAATAGAGTGGCTCATAGAAAGACACAATCTATTCCATATCAAAAATAGAAAGGAAGGAAACCCAACTTGAAATATATGCATCTCCTAATTTGCAGATTTCATTAAATAATGATAATTCATTAAATGCTCTTATGCTAAGCATTAAATTGCATGGTTATGATTATGCACCAGGTACTGAAGTTATGTGTATCTGTTATAGGATTTATTATAAACCTTTATATGTTTTAAATCCTATGTGCAAAATTGTGAATTTTAAAAATAAAACTATTTTAATAGAAACTAATTTTGGTAAATCTAAAGTTACCACCCGTAGACCTATCAAATGGGATGAAATTGATTTCCCAAAAGAATGGGTCATTGAGGAGGTTGCCCCTCCAAGAGCTAGTTCTAACAGTAAAATCACTAAAGTTGAACAGGCTCCGGATGGTACTGTAAAAATTAGATTTACAGATTCAACTTTTGATACTGATAATATCAGATTGATAAATAACATTAATAGATCTAATTCATTAACTAGATCTGTTCCTTCTTATATATCTCCTCTTGATTATATCGTTGATTATCCTTCGAGAGCATCGACTTCTCAAATTAGAGAAGAAAATAGGGTAAATAATCTTTTGACTGGGAAGAATAATATTGTAGTTTCAGTCAATGAAGAGGATTCTATAGCCTCTGAAATGAATTTTTCAACTGGTTTAAATGACTAGTACAAAAATTGATTTTAGATAGGGCTACCCGACAAGAAAAAACAATTCTGAGGAATTCAAGTTACCCAGATGGGTACACTTCAGAAATTGGGTTTTTTGAAAATTTTGATAATACAAAAAGGAATTACTTTCAAAATAAATTTTATAAAGATCTTTCAGACTTTAATAAAGTCATTTCATTTTTCCCTTGGTTTATGGCTAAGTATGTGGACAAATATATTTCAGTATTAGAGAAGGAGTATAGAATTAGTAGTACTGAAACTACTAGATCCACACTTCCTCCCCAACAATCTTTCCAAATTAAAAAAGATGACAAAATTGTTTATTTTTCAGCTTTTTCAAAGTTGTTAGAAGATGATACTAGTTCTATTACTGCTAAGCATGTTAACATTATGCTTAAGCAACAGAATTATGCCAATATCTATATGAGTGTTGTAGGGGAACACATTTTATCTCTTCATGAGAAGATTGATAGGGTTTAGAAAAATATCCTGGATATTAGATTTAAAAAGGATAAGGACCCCGAAGTAATTATTGCTTCATCTAGTATTCAACCTCCTCCGGATGTCAGAGATTTTAAATTAAAAAATATATCTGAATTAGAAAAGGTCATAGAGGGTATGTTTAAAGACCTTAAGCTTACCCCTCTAACCAATGGCTTTACCCTTGATAAGGGAGAAATTTACTTGTATACCTGTTCAAAGGATGTACTATTATCCTAGGCCTACTCCTCAGGATGTTCTAATAGGA
The DNA here is from genome assembly GCA_031232105.1 of Capsicum rhomboideum. Lineage (NCBI taxonomy): Eukaryota > Viridiplantae > Streptophyta > Magnoliopsida > Solanales > Solanaceae > Capsicum > Capsicum rhomboideum. Next base: position 24,494,441 of record CP124710.1, read on the forward strand.
GAACAGGAGTATGTTATAACTAATAGTTATAATGGTAAACATATCTATGAATGGAATATAAATGGTTTTACCGAAAGATAGACCTATACTCTAGTTCATAGAATGATGATGCCTGTTCAAAGGATGTACTATTATCCTAGGCCTACTCCTCAGGATGTTCTAATAGGAGAACAAGAGTATGTTATAACTTATAGTTATAATGGTAAACATATCTATGAATGGAATATAAATGGTTTTACCGAAAGATAGATCTATACTCTAGTTCATAGAATGATGATGTATATCACAATCTGCAAGCAAGCTGAAAATAAAAATAAAAGTATTGCAGAAATAATTATAGCTGGCTTTACTGGCCAACTCAAAGAATGGTGGGATAATTATCTCACTAGAGAACAAAGAGGTTTTATCCTCACACGCATCAAGAATGAGAGAGAGGTAATATCCAAAAATGTGGTTTATACTCTCATTATTAATATTATAGAACATTTTTCAGGTAGATGGTCAGATGAAAGTGAAACTAGTAGGACCTTACTCCAAAACCTGAGATGTAAGACTCTTTCATCATTTAGGTGGTATAAAGACACCTTTTTATCAAGAGTCATGGAGTTACAAGAGTGTAATAGCTCTCATTGGAAATCCAAATTTATAGATAGATTGCCAGTACTATTTGCTGAAAGAGTTAGAAAAACTTTAAGAGCAGGAGCAAATAGTATTGCTTATCATAATTTTTCATATGGGAGATTAATCAATATTTGCACCCAAGAAGTTTTATCCTTGTGCAATGAGATAAAGCTGAATCAGTAGATCAAAAAATAGAGTTTTAATGAATAAGCAACCATACTTGTACAATCAACAAGCCTTTAATATAACCTCATTATATGTGATTAACACCTAAGATATTATTTAACAATTGCCTTCCTTAAGCATGCACTGCAACAATAGACAACTACCCAAAAACGTGGTCAACTAGAGCTAATCATTCCATGTAAACAACAATATTCTTTAACACACCAAATCACAAATAGATATAATTCATTGGTTTCATAAATTACAATATGTCCGAAGACCAATCCACGACTTCTTCAAGTAAGCATTATCAAGCCACATCATTAAATTTAAGTATTCAATTTAGGAGTGCACATTCAACCCAAAGGATTCTAAACTCTAGTTCAACATTCATAAATTCATGCACTATATCAATCCTTCTTTATTTATACCGAGATCGAAGATTCTGTTATTATCTAGCAGCCCTTACATTCAAGTCATTATTAGGTTCAAGACCTACTCTATTATCCAATCATTCAACTCTATTCAACTTATAATCTAGCTTTAGTCATATACCTTTATACCTTTTACTTCCTAACCCTTAGCCTAACTTGACCTTAGGCTCTTAAGTTAAATCACCACCTCCTTATACCATAATCAATCCTCATCACTAACCTTAAACAAGATTTTCCCACATTCCAACCACATATAATACCAAGTTCACATGTTTTATGGTAATTAAGATAAATAACTAGATTATGAGCTCACACAATGTCATGGTCACCTACATTCACATAATTCACATTACAATCCACCATAGAGTCATACAAAAGACTAAACATCCATCAAGGATTCATACATTAATATTTCAACACATAAATAGGTCCTTATTACATTAAATTCATGTTTTATCCAACCAAACTCCATGCCCGTAGGCCTAGGCATGATTTCTCCCGTCAAATCTACATTATGGATATGATTACTAACCACAGTCTACTACTCATAAACCATAACCTATTTGGGCACCAAGCTTCTGCAATAAGTAAGCTATATCACAGATGATCCTTCTTCTTCTTCACATTTTCGAAGGTTAATCATCTAACAAACAATAATTATAAGAGTAATTAATAAACTACTCTTTAAACAAACACCTTGGGGATTCAAACCCACTAATTCTACCCTCATTTATGGTCTATAACATTACTAAAGGGAATATTAGTCATCAAAATAGTTCCTTCATACTCAACCCAACTTCATTAATGGAGTTTTTAGGCTAAAGGTTCCACCTTTATTAAATTCAAGGTCCCCAACTATCAATTTTCATGGTTTAGAATCACTAATTCATGCTAGGTATTGGTAGTTAACAATTTAGAAGTGATTCTAGGTGATATTAACCCAATCCATAGGTTTTCCCCCAAAATATCATGAACTTAAGGTTCAAATCCCCAAGAATTTAACCATTAAAGATTGTTCTAATGATTCTAGGATATTAAAGGATTGAAAAATACAGAAGATGATGGAAGAAACTTACCCTAATGAAGAATTTTTCACCCATACCAAGAGAAAATTGCCCCTCTAGTGCTTAGGAATGAAATTTTGGGGTTTGGGGGCTGAAACCAGTCAAAAATAGGTTATAAACTGTTGTTGCATCACTATAGTGACTTATCGTTGCTATAGCGACCTGGACCACTGCAATGCCCTCAATTTTTTCAGCACAGACAGTCTTCAGTAAAATGGTCATCACATTTTACTCAAGAAACGAATTAACAAATGGTCGATTGCGTTGGAAAGAAGACTAAGAGATATTTAATTTGGTGGTTATTAGGTCCCCTAAATCCTTATATTCTATGAGTAATTATCGTTTGAAGTTGACCCTAGTTTGAACTTAGCCCAAAACTAAATGTGTAAGGATACTTTCAACTTAACTTTGTGCTAGGAGTATTGTATGACCTTAGTACATATCAAATACACTCCCATACTAAAGAATTGACCCTAACACAAGTGATGAATGAGATTCCTATGCCCTTGCCATAGATATTTTCAGTAACGATAGAATCGGTCATTACATATGTGGTACAGGATGGGACTGAACTACAACCCTATCTACTACATCATTCGGCGGGTCTTGAAGAATTGGATTGTTCAAGTTATCATCTATCGCTCTCAACTCTCTAAGAGTACTTTCAAACTCGTGGTTAATTGGAATCAGGATTGCCTTGGCTCCTGGTGTTTAGAATAAACTAACATGTACCCTAAAAGAATTAAAAAACAACAAACAAAAGTGAAATCTAAATAATTAAAAAAAAACTCAAAATAGTATCAATTTCCAATCAAATCCCCCGCAACGATATGAAAAACTTATTGCGTCCTTTCGTACATGCGAGTGTACGGTCGTAAAAGTAATAAAGGATGTAAGTCCAGATATCATACCCACAAGGATTTGATGAATTGAAATTCTACTTTGAATTCTTATGCGAGCTATTCAGTAAGTGACCAATAATAAAGAGTGATTTGTGCATTTTGAATGTAAATAAAAACAATTGTAAACAATTTGTAGATTAGTTTTGTTGTAATTCAGATTTGAGAAAAGATCTAGGATTGTGGTATTTTGACAATCCAGTTGAGCTATCCAATCATTTAATTTGTTTTCTTCAGTTACTAGTTGCAGGTTAATTGTAGCTATATTGAGTGTCTTTCCAACAACTCTAAGACTACTCGACTATCCCTAACGCCTATATTTCTATGGTCGTCGGTTAATAGTGAAGTGAATAAAGATATAGTCTATATTAACTAAGCTAGGTCACAAGATATATTTCTATCTTCGGTGACAAATAGATTCCCTTTCCCTATAAGGTTCACAAACTAGCCCTATTTCCTCTTTTTACACTTGTTGTTCCCTTTTTCAAGTTCAACAATCAAGCCCTAGTAACTATTCACAAGGTGATCAATCAAACAAATAATTGAAAGCAAGAAGAAATAAACAACTCAATAGATGGAAAACAAAATAGATAATATGATTATCAACCAACAACTTCCATGTTAAACCACAACCCTAGAAATTAAGAGGTTTAGCTACTCATGAATCTCTTTGGAAGAAGAGATTTCATGAGTTTACAAGGTAGAAACCAAAAATAAAATAAGAAAATAAAACTAAACCTTGTTCTTGAGCTTTGCCCTAGCTTTTGACTTCCCCAGATCAATTTAATTTTAAAAACATGGGACGGGGGTTTATATAGAGTTAGGAACCCTTAGAATGTCAAAAACCAATCCCAATCAGGTTAGGATAACTCCTGACTCGCACCACAACCCAAAAAGCGAGTTGTGGCGCGGAGAACAACTAAAAATCTAGAGAAGTACCCAAACTCGCGCCACTCCTTGATTTAGGGGGTGTGGCACAAGCACCTGATCCAGACAAGAAGTAAAACTCTCGCACTTCTTGCTTTGTAGCAGTGGTGCAAGCCATATTTATTTTGGCCTTTCTGCTTTTGGCCTTTCTGCTTTTGTTTTGCAATGCATTGTGACGTAGTTCTTCCTTGGTTCCTTAGTTCTCTTTTTCTTCTTGCTTTAAGTTCCACATACCTCAATACACTCCTATATAAGCAAATCATGAAAGAAAAGTGTAAATCACATCATTTAAGCTCAACATTACACCAAAAATAAAACAAATATGAGGCGAAAGATGGTAAAATAAGGTGGTTTTTAGCCTCGCATCACCCATCCCTGTTGATCAGCAATTTTTCAAGTGAATTTGGAAATTTCTTCTTCTCCATTATCTTCTTGATTATATAATTCAATTCTCCATGATTCTTCACAGGTAAATTCCCATATGCTAATTCCAGTTCTGTTATTCCCAATAACCAGATATCAGATTTTGGTCCACTGTTATTCTCATTTTCATTCCCAAACACCTCTGGTGTAGCACCCCATCTATAAATACTTTTCATATCCAAAAACATACTGGCTGCTCCATAATTATTATTTGGGATGTTTTTGGAATGGTAAACAGATGCTTAAAATGCTAATTTAATCAACATTTCACCACTAACATTGTCGATATGAACAAAGATATCTCCGGCATTTAAAGTCTTATGAACCCTTGGGTTGGGCTCAACATGAAGCTCGTCACGTAGACCAATAAGTACTTCTTTAAGAACAACACAAATGAATTCCTCTGGAAATTTTTTACTGGTACGAGTGGAGAGAATATAACGAAGGGATCTCTCGGACATATATGGTAAAGAAACACAAAACAAATTCAAATCACCGAAAGCTCTCATGGATCCAATTACGTTAGCATGAGGGATATAAGCAATGCCTCTAGTACTTTGATGTCGAAGCTCGTTGAATTCCCTTTTATGGAGGTTTATGCCAATGATCATCAAAGTGACTACACCAGAAGGGACATACATGTCATTCTCTAGGTCATATTGGGATATAAAGCTTTGTAAACACAGTAGCGTCCATTGTAAGGAGAACCAATTTCCTCTTCAAGAAATTAAGTATCTTTAGTGTCTTTATCAAAGATGGTTTTCTCATCAAATTTGCTAGACTTGAAGAAATATCCATTGGTAGATTACTTCAAGCAAATTGTGTGATGAAATCTACGTATTTGAAGAAGGAAAAACACCTCAAATAATATCCAACAAGTGCGAAGACCATTTTATAGTGGAGGCCACATTCTATTGTAGAAGTAAAGGACTTATGGAGATCAGATGGAGACGATGAAGTAGGGGCAGATCCAGGATTACCTAGGCAGATCAATGTCTCGATTACCTAGACAGAAAGCAAGATGAAGAGTTAGTACAAGACAAAGGGGATACAAGAAAAGAAAGCAAGAGCTTACCAAAAGGGGATAAAGTAGTAAGCGAGTGAAAAACCCAAGGAGCCAACCTCATCGAAGGTAGTTCTTTAGAAAAAAGTCTATTAGATGAGAAAATAGATCACACAAGAAGATACCTTGGATCTTAGCATGCAAAAATGAGAGGATAAGACAGATCAAGAAAGAGAAAGAAAAAATTAAGATATACTTAGCTTCAGTTCCCCATAGACCATCTGAGAAGATGAAGAATAGAGAAGACTGGTGGACAACAACAAAGAAGAAATGTTCTAGAGTAGGATTTTATTATCCTTTTGTTTAAGATAGCAGTAGTATAGTTTCCCATTTTTGGGCCGGGTTGGCTGAATTTGAGTCGCTATTTGTATGGGCTTTGCCATTTATCAATACAAAAATTGGCCCAAAAGGCCTGAACTTGTTCAAAACAAGAACTTTTTTTTTTTTCTGAATGCAAAATCTAGAGGAAAATGGAGAAACAAGATAAAAAGAAATACTTCTTTTGTCCATTACATTAACTAGTTTTGGTGTTGTTCATATCTACAACTGATGAAATAATGTTACAGTCATCATCTGTGTGTGTATTATTAAGGGTTCAAGATGTCTAGGCGCTTATTTATGAGATGTGACAATATACCTGCATCGTGGATGAGGATAGTATTTACGTATCCCAAAAGTTGCTCCTTCCATAGATATTTACTCTACTACTATAAATATTTTTATACTTATTAAACAAAAATACTTATAATATATAAAATATATATATAAGCCTAGGCCCATTCAAAATATTCTTGAACTTAAAGAGGCACTTGAGACTTTTGACTTGACCTACACTCATTCACGGGATTATGATATACACGTACATTCTACTCTTTTTTTTTTATTTGGTTTTCAAATTGGTGGAAGGCATCTGAATTGGGACCCATCTAATTCGAATCGCGTAAGGCTCATTTAAAGGAAAACACTATGTAATATGATTTTTTCATACCTAGGGACTCGAACACAAGACCTCTAGTTAAGGGTTAAGGATCTTATCCATCCAACTACAACCCTTGTTGGTGTATATCCTCTTCCTTATTGTAAGATTTTGGGTAACTATAGTAAGTTTACAATATTTATGGTATTGATTTCCACATCAGAACAACTTATCAAGTCTAACTCTGAGGAATCTTTCAAATAGTTATTATATAGACCTAGTTAATTATATTTGATGGAGCTAAATTTCTGTACCTTGAAATTTTTAAAAGATCATTATTTTACTCCATCTAGATGACAACTGTTATCTAAATGATGGGAGAATATCAACAAGATTTGTGGTGGAGTTGTAAGTACTCATCCTTAACAAGAGGTGTCACGTTCAAGTCCTACTTGATACAAAATCATCATTATTAGAGAGAGCAATACCATCCAAGTGGGGCTTTATATGCCGCAAATTTGAATCTAATTGGGCCTCAATACGATTACCGAATATCCCATGATAAACAAAAAATAAATGGAAGAATAATTAAATATAATCATCTATTAATTTTATTTACTACCTTCAACTTATATTGCTTTTGTTCATGGGGCACTCCATGATGTAGTTGGTGTTCTGTGGCTTTGGGGATGCCAAAAATGACATGTTCAACATGAATGGTTGGTTCTTTATGGGTTTCATTAAAGCAAATTCTCTTGATATGGAAGAGTTGTTAATTATTTTTAATTTATTTTGTTTTTTTCAAATAATTACTTATAATTACTTATAAAATTTACTAAATCACCCTTATTAACTTTAAAAAATTACTCAAAATCCTTAGATATTAATGAAAAGCTACAAGAATGCTCTGTAAATGATGTGTATTGTTTTCATGTTTATGCATATCTTTGACATGTGAAAGCCCTTGTCTTCCATAAAAGTAAAAATGTTATTTTTCTCATGACTCTTTTTTTTATAAAAAAGCTCAAAACAATACAATAGATCTACAAAATAGTCCCAATAGCCAAAGGAATACAATGATAGAGTCTAAGAAGGAAAACAACTATAACAGCAAGAAGAAAAGGACACACACAGGTACAAATGATAATTTGTTAAGGGTAATCATACCTGGGGCACTTTGAAAACCCAGAAGTACAAATCTATATCTTGATTACCTAGACAGAAAGCAAGATGAAGAGTTAGTACAAGACAAAGGGGATACAAGAAAAGAAAGCAAGAGCTTACCAAAAGGGAATAAAGCAGTAAGCGAGTGAAAAACCCAAGCAGCAAACCTCGTCGAAGGTAGTTCTTCAGAAAAAAAATCCATTAGATGATAAAAATAGATCACACAAGAAAAAACCTTGGATCTTAGCATGCAAAAACGAGAGGATAAGAAAGATCAAGAAAGAGAAAGCAAAAATTAAGAGATACTTAGCTTCAATTCCCCATGGACCACCTGAGAAGATGAAAAATAGAGAAGACTGATGGACAACAACAAAGAGGAAATTTTCTAGAATAGGATTTTATTATCCTTTTTTTTAAGATAGCAATAGTATACTTTCCGTTTAGCCGGATTGGCTGAATCTGAGTCGCAATTTTTATGGGCTTTGCCATTTATTAATTAAAAAATTGGCCCAAAAGGCATTACTTGTTAGAAAAAAGAAAAAAAAATGTTGGTATGCAAAAACTAGTGGAAAATGGGGGAAACATGATAAAAAAAAATACTTCTTTTAAATATTACATTAACTAGTTCTGGTGTTGTTCACATCAACAGCTTATGAAATAATATTATAGCCATCCTCTGTGTGTGTATTATTAAGGGTTCAAGATGACTGGTTACTCTACTACTGTAAATATATTTGTACTTATGGAACAAAAAATTATAATATATATAAACATATATAAGCTACGACCCTTACAAAAGATTCTTGAACGTGAAGAGGCACTTGAGATTTTTGAGTGAACCCACACTCATTCATGGAATTATGATATACACGCACATTCTACTCTCCTTTTTTTTACTTTTGATTTTCAAACTGGTGGAAGGCATCTACATTGGGACCCGTCTAATCCGAATCGCGTAAGGCCAATTTAAAGGAAAGCACTCTATAATATGATTTTTTCACACCAAGGGACTCGAACACGAGACCTCTGGTTAAGGGTTGAGGATCTTATCCATCCAACTACAACCCTTGTTGGTGTTTTTTTTTTGAATAATTACTTATAAATTTTTTAGAAAAAAAGTTAATTTCTCAACTTCTTATCGTGTGCTTTATATTCCACAATTTATCTATGCGTCAGCAACTTCCTTTCAAGGAATGCTGATTTGATTGTTTAGACAAGCTTTTCAAAGGACAAATTTAAATTTTACTGTTTATAAAAATTTTATGTCAAGATAAGTGTTATGTCTTAGCGGAAAGAGTTACTTTAGTACTAATTGTCCATGTATGTAGTGGTTCTTGGTAGTTCTTTAAAATTAATTTTTGTTTTGGGTTTGGAGAATTGTATGAGATTTGTCATTTATAAACTGAGGCGAGATGGAGACAATGTTGGATGTAGGAAGGTATGGGAGCCAAGTCTCATCTAAGGCCTGTATATTTATTTTGTTAATAGATTGTTTATTAATAGAGGAGAACCCGGAATAACACGCATAAATCCAAGACATCCTACATCAATGTTGTCACCTACATAATTTAATAATGACACAATAGTAAAGGAACTGTGATTACCATTCCCAAAAAAAACATAGACAATTATGAAGAACACTGACCTCTAGAGGCGCTATTCACAGGAGTGAATCAAATAAATCTTTAGCTAATCAACTAAGCTTTTATTGCAATATTCCTAAGAAATTTTCAGTTAAATCTTTAGCTTAGGGCCCTGAATTGGAAAACCCTGAAAAGGAGATTAGCAACTAAGATGGACATGTTTAAATTTAAATCAAAGATGAATATAGAGAGGTGACCTTTATATGGTGAGATCTAGGACTTGTTTATGCAATTCCTTAGATTCAAGCCTTAAAATAAAGAGCAATTGAACCTAACATTAGATCTCAGGTTGACATCCTTAAAACCAACACTTACATAGAATGTCAGCAAAATCAAATGTAAGATTAGAGATGGCACGACAAATGATTCGATCTCTCAATTTAATTCCTAGGGATGCAAGAAGTGTGAGTGAAAAAGTCATATGAGGTTCTCGATTGCTGCCCAGAGTTAGATTTAAGATTTGAATTGAGAGGTTGTTGTTGATTTCGATGAAGCTTGATTTATAGGCTCTAACAATGTTGTTAAATATACTAAATCACCCTTATTAACGATAAAAAATTACTCAAAATCCTTAGATAATACCCTTATTTATTGGCTCTAACAAGATTGTTAAATTTACTAAATCACCCTTATTAACTCTAAAAAATTACTCAAAATCCTTTGATATTAATGAAAAGCTACAAGAATGCTCTGTAAATGATGTGTATTGTTTTCATTTTTATGTATATCTTTGACATGTAAAAGCCCTTGTCTTCCATAAAAGTAAAAATGTTATTTTTCTCATGATTTTTTTCTTTATATAAAAAAGCTCAAAACAATACAATAGATCTACAGAACAGTCCCAGTAGCCAAAGGAATACAATGATAGAGTCTAAGAAGGAAAACAACTATAACAACAAAAAGAAAAGGACACACACAGGCACAAATGATAATTTGTTAAGGGTAATCATACCTGGGGCACATTGAAAACCCAGAAGTACAAATCTATATCTTGATTACCTAGACAGAAAGAAAGATGAGGAGTCAGTACAAAACAAAGAGGATACAAGAAAAGAAAGCAAGAGCTTACCAAAAGGGAATAAAGCAGTAAGCGAGTGAAAAACCCAAGCAGCAAACCTCGTCGAAGGTAGTTCTTCAGAAAAAAATCCATTAGATGATAAAAATAGATCACACAAGAAAAAGCCTTGGATCTTAGCATGCAAAAATGAGAGGATAAGAAAGATCAAGAAAGAGAAAGCAAAAATTAAGAGATACTTAGCTTCAATTCCCCATGGACTACTTGAGAAGATAAAGAATAGAGAAGACTGACGGACAACAACAAAGAGGAAATTTTCTAGAATAGGATTTTATTCTCCTTTTTTTAAAGATAGCAATAGTATAGTTTCCGTTTAGCCGGATTGGCTGAATCTGAGTCGCAATTTTTATGCGCTTTGCCATTTATTAATAAAAAAAATTGGCCCAAAAGGCATTACTTGTTAGAAAAAAGAAAAAAAAATGTTGGTATGCAAAAACTAGTGGAAAATGGGGGAAACATGATAAAAAGAGATACTTCTTTTAAATATTACATTAACTAGTTCTGGTGTTGTTTACATCAACAGCTTATGAAATAATATTATAGCCATCCTCTGTGTGTATTATTTATGGGTTCAAGATGACTGGGTACTTTTTTATGAGATGCGACAATGAACCTGCGCCGTTGATGAGGATTGTATTTTCGTATCCCAGAGTTGCTTCTCCCCTAGATATTTACTCTACTACTGTAAATATATTTATACTTATGGAACAAAAAATTATAATATATATAAACATATATAAGCCACGACCCTTACAAAAGATTCTTGAACGTGAAGAGGCACTTGAGATTTTTGAGTGAACCCACACTCATTCATGGAATTATGATATACACGCACATTGTACTCTCCTTTTTTTTTTTACTTTGATTTTCAAACTGGTGGAAGGCATCTACATTGGGACCCGTCTCGCGTAAGGCCAATTTAAAGAAAGCACTCAATAATATGATTTTTTCACACCAAGGGACTCGAACACGAGACCTCTGGTTAAGGGTTGAGGATCTTATCCATCCAACTACAACCCTTGTTGGTGTATATCATCTTCATTATTGTAATATTTCGAGTAACTATAGTAAGTCTGCAATATTTATGGTATTGATCTCTACATCAGAATAACTTATCATGTATAACTCTGAGGAATCTTTCAAATAGTTATTTAAATACACCTAGTTAATTATAATTGACGGAGCTAAATTTCTATACCTTGAAATTTTTAAAAGGTCATTATTTTACTTTATCTAGATGACAACAGATATCTAAATGATGGGAGAATATCAACAAGATTTGTGGAGTGGTAAGTACTCATCCTTAACAAGAGGTGTCGCGTTCGAGTCCTACTAGATATAAAATCATCATTATTAGAGAGAGCAATAACATCCAAGTGGGACGTTTTACGCCGCGAATCTGAATCTATTTGGGCCTCAATACGATTAACGAAAATTCGATGAAAAACAAAAAATAAATGAAAGAATAATTAAATATAATTATCTTTTAAGTTTATTTTCAACCTTCTACTTATATTTCTTTTGTTCATGGAGCACTCCATGATGTAGTTAGCATTATGTGGCTTTGGGGATGACAAATATGACCTGTTCAACATGAATGATTTGTTCTTTTTGGGTCTCATTAAAGCAAATTCTCTTGATATAGAAGAGATATTAATTACTTTTAATTATTTTATTTTTTGAGAATAATTACTTATTATTTTTTTAGAAAAAAAATATTAATTTCTCAACTTTTTAATGGAGTGTTTTTATATTCCTAATTTATCTGTGTCAGCAACTTCCTTCCAAGGAATGCTGATTTAATTGTTTAGACAAACTTTTCCAAGGACAAATTGGAATTTTATTGTTTATAAAAAATTTATGTCTAGATAATTGTTATGTCTTAATGGAAAGAGTTACTTTATTACTAATTGTACATGTATGTAGTTGTTCTCGGTAGTTCTTTCAAATTAATTTTTTTTTTAGGGTTTGGAGATTTATATGAGATTTGTCACTTATAAACTGAGTCGAGATGGAGACAATGTTAGGTGTTGCTTAGGTATGAGAGCCAAGTCTCATCTAAGGCCTGTAAATTTATTTTGTTAATAGATTTTTTTTGTTAATGGAGGAGAACCCTGGAATAACACGCATAAAATCCAATACATCCTACAACAATATTGTCACATTACATAATTTAATAGAGAAAGACACAATAGTAAAGGAACTGTGATTACTGTTCCCAAAAAAATAAAGCATAGACAGATATGAAGAACACTGACCTCGTAAGAAGTTATTCACAGGAGTGGTTCAAATAAAATCTTTAGTTAATCTACTAAGCTTTTATGGCGATATTTTTAAGAGTTGTTCAATAAAATCTTTAGCTTAGGGCCTTGAATTGAGAAACACTGAAAAGGAGATTAGAACTCAGATGGACATGCTTAAATTTAAAACAAAGATGAATATAGAGACCTGACCTTTATATGGTGAGATATAGGACTCGTTTGTGCAATTCCTTTGATCAAAATAAAGAGCAATTGAACCTAACATTAGATATCAGGTTGACATCCTTAAATGCAAGACACTTACATAGAATATCGTCAAAAACAAATGAAAGATTAGAGATAGTACGACAAATGATTTGATCTCGCAATTTTATTCCTAGGGATACATGGAGTGCGAGCGAAAAAGTCATATGAAGTTCTCAATTGCGACCCGGAGTTCGATTCAAGATTTGAATAGAGCGGTTGTTGGGGATTTTGATGAAGCTTGATTTATAGGCTCTAACAGGGTTGTTAAATTTAGAAAATCACCCTTATTAACTTTAAATAATACTCAAAATCCTTAGATATTAACGTAAAGCTACAAGAATGCTCTGAAACTGATGTGTGTTGTTGTCATGTCTATGTATATCTTTGACACCTGAAAGCCCTTATCTTCCATAAAAGTAAAAATATTATTTTTCTCATGACTTTCTTAAAAGAAGCTCAAAATCCTACAACAGATCTATAGAACAGTCCCAAAAGCCAAAAGAATACAATGATAAAATCTGAGAAGGAAAATAGCTACAAAATGAAAAAGAAAAGGGCATACATAGGTACAAATGATAATTTTTTAAGGGTAACAATACCTGGGGCACTATGGAAACCCATAAATACAAATCTATGTCTCGATTACCTAGACAAAAAGCAAGATGAAGAGTCAGTATAAAACAAAGGGGATACAAGAAAAGAAAGCAAGAGTAAGCTTACCAAAAGGGGATAAATCAGTAAGCGAGTGAAAAAAAAAAATAGAGCCAACCTCGTCAAAGGTAGATCTGTCGGAGGTAGATCTTAAGAAAAAAGTCCATTAGAAGAGAAAAATAGCTCACAAAAGAAAAAAACCTTGTATCTTAGCATGCAAAAATTAGAGGATAAGACAAATCAAGAAAGAGAAAGAAAAAATTAAGAGATACTTAGCTTTAGTTTCCCATGGAACACCTGAGAAGATGAAGAATAGAAAAGACCGACGGACAACAACAAAGAGGAAATGTTCCAGAATAGGATTTTATTCTCCTTTTGTTTAAGATAGCAATAGTATATTTTCCCTTTATTGGGCTGGGTTGGATGAATCTGAGTCGCTATTTGTATGGGCTTTGTTCATATCAATTATGCTGATGAAATAATATTAGAGCCATCATCTGTGTGTGTATTATTATGGGTTAAAGATATATAGATACTTATTTATGAGATGTGACAATGAACCTGCGTCGTGGATGAGGATTGTATTTTCGTATCCCAAGGTTGCTTCTTCCCTAGCTATTTAGTCTACTACTGTAAATATATTTGTACTTATTAAACAAATATATTTATAATATATATAAATATATATATAAGCCTCGGCCCATTCAAAAGATTCTTGAACTTGAAGAGGCACTTGAGATTTTTGACAGGACCCACACTCATTCACGAGATTATGATATACACGTACATTCTCCTCTACTTTTTTTTGGTTTTTAAACTGGTGGAAGGCATCCGCATTGGGACCCGTCTAATCTGAATCACGTAAGGCTCATTTAAAGGAAAGCGCTCTCTAATATGATTTTTTTCATACCTAGGGACTCCAACACGAGACCTCTGGTTAAGGGTTGAGGATCTTATCCATCCAACTACAACCCTTGTTGGTGTATATCCTCTTCCTTATTGTAAGATTTTGGGTAACTATAGTAAGTTTGCAATATTTATGGTATTGATTTCCCCATCAGAACAACTTATCAAGTCTAATTCTGAGGAATATTTCTAGTAGTTATTTATATATACATAGTTAATTATAATTGACAGAGCTAAACTTCTATACCTTCAAATTTTTAAAAGATCATTATTTTACTCTATCTTGATGACAATACTCATCTAAATGATGGGAGAATATCAACAAAGTTTGTGGAGGAGTGGTAAGTACTCATCCTTAACAAGAGGTGTCGCGTTCGAGTCCTACTAGATACAAAATTGTCATTATTAAAGAGCGCAATACCATCCAAGTGGGACTTTTCATTCCGCGAATCTGAATCTAGTTGGGACTCAATACGATTACCAAAAAATCGATGAAAAACAAAAAATACATGGATGAATAATTAATGAGTTGAGATAAAGACAATGTTGGATGTAGGAAGGTAAGGGAGCCTAGTCTCATGTAAGGCCCATAAATTTATCTTGTTATATGATTGTTTGTTAATGGAGGATAACCCCTGAATATCACAAATAAAATCCAAGACATCCTACAACAATGTTGTCACATACATATTTTAATGAGAAAGACACAACAGTAAAGAAACTGTGATTACTGTTCCAACAAAAAAAAAAAAAAAGCATAGACAAATATGAAGATCACTGACCTCCTAAAGTGCTATTCACAGTAGTAGTTCAAATAAATCTTTAGCTAATCTAGTAAGCTTTTATCGATATTTTTAAGAGTTGTTCAATTAAAATCTTTTGCTTAGGGCCTTGAATTGAAAAAACCCTGAAAAGGAGATTAGAACTCAGATGGACATGCTTAAATTTAAAACAAAGATGACTATAGAGAGCTGACCTTTACATGGTGAGATTTAGGACTTGTTTGTGTAATTCATTAGATTCAAGCCTTAAAATAAAAAGTAGTTACACCTAACATTAGATCTTAGGTTGACATCCTTAAATGCAAGACACTTACTTAGAATATCGTCAAAAACAAATGAATGATTAGAGACGGGACGACTAATGATTCGATCTCTCAATTTTATTCCTAGGGATGCAAGGAGTGTGAGCAAAAAAGTCATATGAGGTTCTCAACTGCCCGAAGTTAGATTCAAAATAAGAACAGAGCGATTCTTAGGGATTTCGATGAAGCCTGATTTATAGTCTCTACAGTGTTGTTAAATTTACTAAATCACCCTAATTAAGTTTAAGAAATTACTCAAAATCCTTAGATATTAACGAAAAGCTAAAACAACGCTCTGTCAATGATGTGTATTGCCATTATGTTCATGTATATCTTTGACACGTAAAAGCCGCTATCTGCCATAAAAGTAAAAATGTTGTTTTTCTGCTGACTCTTTTTTTAAATAATGTAAAAGATCAAGAGAACAGTACCTACAACCAAAGGAATACATCTTTGACGTCGTGGAAGGAAAATATCTACAACAGCAAAAAGAAAAGGGCATACAAAGGTAGAAAAGATAATTTTTCAGGGATAATCATACCTGCAACACTTCCAAACCCAGGAGTATAGTTTTATCTCTCGATTACCTAGACAGAAAACAAGATGAAGAATCAATACACAAAAGGGGGATACAAGAAAAATTAGCAAGAGCTTACCAAAAGGGGATACAACAGTAAGCGAGTGGAAAAGCAATGGAGCCAACCTCGTCGGAGGTAGATCCACACAAAAAAATACATCAGCGGAGATAAACAACTCAGAGAAGAAAATACCTTGGATTACCATGCGATAACGAGAGGATAAGATAGATCAAGAAAGAGGAAACAAATTAAGAGATACTTAACTTCAGTTCCCCATGGACCACCGGAGTAGATGAAGAAAGGAGAAGACCATCCGACAACAACAAAGAGGAAATGTTCTAGAATAGAATTTTATTCTCTATTTCTTTTAGATAGAGGTAGTATTATTTTTCTTTTTTCCTTCTATATTCGGAATGGTCGGGTTAGCTGAATCTGTGTCACTATTAGTTTGGGCTTTGCCATTTATAAATAAAATCAGCCCAAAAGTTCTTAATTTGTTAATAAAAAAGGACTATTTTTTGTCGGACGAAAAATAGGAAAAAAAGAAATACTTCTACTAAAGATTACATTAACTAATTTGGTTGTTGTTTATATTAATTCAGCTGATGACACAATATTAGATGCATCATTCGTGTGTATATTATTAAGGGTTCAAGATGTCTAGGCATTTATTTGTGAGTTGTGACAATGAACATGTGCCATACATGAGGATTGCGTTTTCTTATCCTCAAGTTGCTTCTTCCCTAGCTATTTACTCTAGTGCTGTAAATATATTTGCTATAAATTCTTGAACTTGAAGAGGCACTTGAGATTTTTGAGAGAACCCACACTCATTCATAGGATTATGATGTAAAATTACATTCTCTTCTCTTTTTTTTTATTTGGTTTTCAAACTGGTGGAAGGCATCCTCATTGGGACCCGTCTAATCCGAATAGTGTAAGGCTCATTTAAAGGAAAAAACTTTGTAATATGATTTTTTCATACCTAGGGACTCGAACTCGAGATCTCTGGTTAAGGGTTGAGGATCTTATCCATCCAACTAAAATCCTTGTTGGTGTATATCCTCTTCCTTATTGTAAGATTTTGGGTAACTATAGTAAATTTGCAATATTTATGGTATTGATTTCTACATCAAGACAACTTATCAAGTCTAACTCTGAGGAATCTTTCAGATAGTTATTTATATACACCTAGTTAATTATATTTGACGGAGCTAAATTTTTATACCTTGAAATTTTTAAAAGATCATTATTTTACTCTATCGAGATGAAAATAGTTGTCTAAATGATGGGAGAATATTAACAAGATTAGTGGTGGAGTGGTAAGTACTTATCCTTAACTAGAGATGTCGCCTTCAAGTCCTACTAGATACAAAATCGTCATTATTAGAGAGAGCAATACCATCCAAGTGGAACTTTTTATGCCACAAATTTGAAGCTAGTTGGGCCTCAATATGATTACAGAAAATCCGATGAAAAATGAAAAATAAATGGAAGAATAATTAAATATAATCATCTTTTAAGTTTACTTTCAACCTTCTACTTATATTTCTTTTGTTCATGGAGCACTCCATGATGTAGTTGGCGCCTGTGGCTTTGGGGATGCAAAATATGACATGTTAAACATGAATGATTGGTTCTTTCTGGGTCTCATTAAAGCAAATTCTCTTGATATAGAAGAGATATTAATTACTTTTAATTGAATAATTACTTATTATTTTATTAGAAAAAAAGTTAATTTCTCAACTTCTTTATCATGTGTTTTATAATCTACAATTTATCTCTGTATAAGCAACTTCCTTTCAAGGAATACTGATTTGATTGTTTAGACAACCTTTTCCAAGGACAAATTTGAATTTTTCTGTTTATAAAAATTTTATGCCTAGATAATTATTATGTCCTAACAGAAAGAGTTACTTTAGTACTAATTGTATATGTATGTAGTTGTTCTTGGTAGTTCTTTAAAATTAATTTTTCTTTTGGGTTTGAAAATTTGTATGATATTTTTCATTTTAAACTGAGGCTAGATGGAGACAATGTTGGATGCAGGAAGGTATGGGAGTCAAGTCTCAACTAAGTCTCGTAAATTTACTTTGTTAATGAAGGAGAATTCTGGAATAACATGCATAAAATCTAAGACTTCCTACAACAATGTCGTCACATACATAATTTAATAGAGAAAGAAACAACAGTAAAGAAACGGTGATTAATGTTCCAAAAAAAAGCATAAGATATGAAGACACTAACCTCATAAGGAGCTATTCACAGGAGTAGTTCAGATAAATTTTTAGCAAATCTACTACGCTTTTATGGAGATATTTTTAAGAGTTGTTCAATTAAGTTTTTATCTTCGAGCCTTGTATTAGAAAACCTTGAAAAGGGAATTAGAACTCAGATGGACATGCTTAAATTTAAAACAAAGCTGAATATAGAGATCTGACCTTTATATGGTGAGATCTAGCACTTGTCTATGCAATTCGTTAAATTCAAGCCTTACAATAAAAGGCAACTAAACCTAACATTAGATCTCAAGTTTACATCCTTAAATGCAAGACACTTACATGGAATGCCGTCAAAAACTAATGAAATATTAGAGATGGCACGACAAATGATTCGATCTCGCAATTTTAAGTCATATGAGGTTCTCAATTGCGGCCCCGAGTTACATTCATGATTTGAATGGAGCGGTTGTTGCGGATTTCGATGACGCTTGATTTATAGGCTCTAACAGGGTTGTTAAATTTACTAAATCATCCTTATTAACTTTAAAATATTACTTAAATCCTTAGATATTAATGGAAAGCTACAAGAATGCTCTGTAAATGATGTGTGTTGTTGTCATGTTTATGTATATCTTTGACACGTGAAAGCCCTTATCATCCATAAAAGTAAAAATATTGTTTTTCTCATGACTCTTTTTTTTAAAGAAGCTCAAAATAATACAACAGATCTACAGAACAATCCCATTAACCAAAGTAATACAATGATAGAGTCTGAGTAGGAAAATAGCTACAACAACAAAAAGAAAAGGGCATAAACAGGTACAAATGATAATTTGTTAAGTGTGGGGCACTATGGAAACCTAGAAGTACAAATCTATGTCTCGATTACCTTGATAGAAAGCAAGATGAAGAGTCCGTACAATATAAAGGGGATACAAGAAAGAAAGAAAGAGCTTTCCAAAAGGGGATAAAGGAGTAAACGAGTGAAAAACCCAAGGAGTTAACCTCATCGGAGGTAGAGCTTCAGAAAAAAGTCCATTAGAAGAGAAAAATAGCTCACAAAAGAAAAAACCTTGGATCTTAGCATGCAAAAATGAGAGGATAAGACAAATCAAGAAAGAGAAAGCAAAAACTAAGAGACACTTAGCTTTAGTTCCCCTTGGACCACCTCAGAAGATGAAGAATAAACAAGAACAACGGACAATAACAAAGAGGAAATTTTCTAGAATAGAATTTTATTCTTCTTTTGTTTAAGATAGAAGTAATATAGTTTTTCTTTATTGCGCCAGGTTGGCTGAATCTGAGTCGCTAATTATATGGGCTTTGCCATTTATTAAGAAAAAAACCGACCCAAAAGGCCTTAACTTGTTAAAAATAAAAAAGAACTATGTTTTATTAGAATGCAAAACCGGAGGAATATGGGGAAAGAGGATAAAAAGAAATTCTTCTTTTAAATATTACATTAACTAGTTTTGTTGTTGGTCATACAAATTCAACTGATGAAATAATATTAGAGCCATTATCTGTGTGTGTAATTAAGGGTTAAAGATATCTAGGTACTTATTTATGAGATATGACAATAAACCTGCGCCGTAGATGTGGATTGTGTTTTCGTATCCCATAGTTGTGATTTACTCTACTACTGTAAATATATTTGTACTTACTAAACAAAAAAATTTATATATATAAGCCTCGACCCTTACAAAAGATTCTTGAACTTGAAGAGGCACTTGAGACTTTTGAGTGGACCCACACTCATTCACGAGATTATGATATGCACGTACATTCTCCTTGACTTTTTTTTTGTTTTGGTTTTTAAACAGAAGGAAGGCATCCACATTGGGACCCATCTAATCTGAATCACGTAAGGCTCATTTAAAGGAAAGCACTCTCTAATATGATTTTTTTATACCTAGGGACTCAAACATGAGACCTTTGGTTAAGGGTTGAGGATCTTATTCATCCAACTGCAACCCTTGTTGGTGTATATCCTCTTCCTTATTGTAAGATTTCGGGTAACTATAGTAAGTTTGCAATATTTATAGTTTTGATTCCTACATCAAAACAACTTATCAAGTCTAATTCTGAGGAATCTTTCTAGTAGTTATTTATATACACCTAGTTAATTATATTTGACGGAGCTAAATTTCTATACCTTGAAATTTTAAAAGATCATTATTTTACTCTATCTAGATGAAAATAGTGATCTAAATGATAGGAGAATATCAACAAGGTTTGTGGTGGAGTGATAATTACTAAACCTTAACTAGAGGTGTCGCATTCGAGTCCTACTAGATACAAAATCATCATTATTAGAGAGTGCAATACCATTCAAGTGGGACTTTTTATGCTCAGAATCTGAATTTAGCCTCAATACAATTACCGAAAACCCGATGAAAAACAAAAAATAACTAGAAGAATAATTAAATATCATCTTCTAAGTTTATTTTCAACCTTTTAGTTATATTTCTTTTGTTCATGGATTACTCCATCATGTAGTGGCATTCTGTAGCTTTTGGAAGGCCAAATATGACATGTTGAACATGAATGGTTGGTTCTTTTTGGGTCTCATTCAAGCAAATTCTCTTGATGTAAAAGAGATATTAATTAGTTTTATTTTATTTTGTTTTGTTTATAATAATTACTTATTATTTTTCGAGTGAAAAATTTAATTCTAAACCTCTTTATCGTGTGTCTTATATGTAATGACCCTTCTGGTCATTTTCCTTATTTTCATGCTTTTACTGCATTTAGAGCTTTTCTATAGTTGTCCCAGGTAATTTATGATTTGCTGGGACAGACAGTTCCGCTACCGGGCAGTTCGTTTGTTTTTTAGAGCCATTTCCCGATTTAGGAGCTCCTAAAGTTAAGAAATGGGTCTCGGGTCTAAACCTTAGGTAAACGGCCTCGGATGTCATTTCTGAAAGTCTCAATAGCTCCGGAACATTAATTTTAGGCTAGGGGAACCTTGGTCCAAGTCCCGAGGCTTCCGGACTCATTTTGGACTATTGGGTGGAAATCGAAAAAAATAACTCCTTGGGGTGTGGGTCCTACTTTTTGTCGAAACGACCTCCGATAGAAATTTTGATAGCTTCATTGAGTCTGGAATGTCAAATTTTGTAGGGTAGCATAGTTTTTTTATGCGCACGAGATTCTGAACCAATCCCGAGCACCATGTCGGAGTCTGTTGGGACTGGCTAAACTTGGTTGGTGCCAAGTATCTGGTGCAGCCTCTTAAGCGGCACGGGGACCGCTTTTATAGTGACCTCTTTAGCAACCCTGGACCACTTTAGCAAAGCTGACCAGCCTTTACCTGGTAGCTTTAATGGCCCGTAGGGCGCTTTAGCAGACCTTGGGTACTTTAGCGGGCCTAGCCGGCTGGGGTTTGGTCGCTTAAGCGACCCCTTTGGCGCTTTAATGGTGGCCTTTTTAGCGGTCATTTCACCGCTAAAGCGGCCATCTCTGTCATTTTATATAAAGTCCTCATGTCATTTTCAGCCATTGCCCAAGAGTGAAAACCTCCATTTTCAGACCTTGTGAGCTTGAATTCAGTGAGTTTTCAGTGCAAAGAAGCTGGTTTTCGCTCGAAAATTGTGGGGTTAAGTGTATAACATCCATATCTTGTAAGTATTTCGGTTAGTTCCCGCTTAATTTGCGTATTTGATTCTTGTTTTCTCCATTGGTTTTGGGACTTTTTTGTGGACTGATTGAGCTCGGATTTAGCTACCATTTTGTGGCAATTGATCCTTGAGTTGCGTGGGACTCTGTGACAGTTTCAATTTCAAGATTTCGTAAGTGAGCCCCACGTGGGATTTTTAGCTTGATTTTTTATCTGGAGCGTTTCTACGTAATATGGGTATCATTCTTCTCGTCTTGACGCATAAAATATTATTTTGATAGCGCGGCAGCTGTTCGAGGCCTCTCGGAAGGGGAAAGCTTCGATTTAGAGGATTCAGCGAGTGTTCAATAATGTTCAGGTAGGCTAGGCTTACCCTATCCATAGACTGAGTTTATTTATGGTAATTGTGTGTTATTATTCTAGTTTTAGGCAGGTAGTTGTAGCCCGGTTGTTGATTTAGTATTTGTATGTCATATTTAGCCGGCCAGGGCCCTATTTTGGTAGGTTTTGGGCCCATTTTTCCCTTAGAATGATATAGCATCACCTTATAGGTTTGGGTAATGCTTCTAGTACCTTTAGTCAGGGTTGGGAGGTCTTAGACTAGGTTCTGGCTAGACTTAGTTTTTGGGACCCCGTAGTGAGCCCCGCTGCCTTTCGTAGATAGTGTATTTAACGTTAGATACCCTTAGTCTTAGTTAAGCTCTTGACTCCCCTTCTTAGGCTATTACTTTGGGTTGGTTTGACTTAAGACTTGGTTTTTAGCCTTCTTTAACTCTTTTTCCCTGGGAAAAGTAGTTATTTGACCTAGACCATTAGTGTTTGACCTAGTTATTAGGGACACACCTTGCCTTAGAGGACCTGCACATTTGAGCTTAGTATTTATGACTTTGTGGCGAGATGTTAAACTTGGAAACCTTGGGTTGCTTATTTCAGCTAAATTATGGGTATATTTCTATAAATGCATTTCATTTCCGATTTGGGATCGGTGTATACTACATGTTTCTCTATCTACTATGAATTCTGGCACAGTTCTGGCTTTGGTAATGGTATGGTATTGATATTGGTTTGGTTTTTTGAAGGAGTTTGGTTATTTATAGGATCTTTGGATTCTGGTTATGATGTGATCTGGGAGTTTTGGTACTGATTACGTTTGTTCTGGGTGTTGTAGTTACTATAAGTTCCGGTTCAAGTCCGACATATGGGTATAAGTGCTGATGTATATGATTTATGTAGCCTCTCGTTAAAACCCACTATTTTTGGTTTAAATTTAGAGTATGGCCTCTCGTTATTATCCACTATTATTGGTTCAAGCTCAGCGTCTGGCTTCTTTTTTATTACGTATTCGTGCCGATTCAAGCCCGGTGCACACCTGGATAGTTATCTCCCAGAGTTAGGATCATATGGTTACTTGAGATCGATTCAGTTATGGGTTGTTTATACTTTTACTTTAGTTAATTCTTGTGTGTACCCACCGGCTTATGGGGGCATAGTTGAGTTAATTATTTTCTTTTGTGTGCCATCTGGGCTTATGAGGGCCCAGTTAGGTTATGCTTGGCTTGCTTTCTTACTATCGAGTTATTTACTTTCCTGTACCGCCCTTATTTATTTCTCTCATCTTACCTGCTTAGTCCAGTTGCTATTTACTTTTCTACTTCTATTAGTGTTGACTTAGATCATACTCTCGCATTTTAGTTATGTTTTTACTATACGTGAGCTCAGTCGGCCAATTATGGCTATCGAGTACCCTTTGCTTTGGTACTCATATTGCACTTCTGCATCTTTCCCCTGATGTAGATCTAAGTATGAGCCACCGGCGTTTACGTGATTCTCTGACCCAATACTGATCCAGAGCAGGGTAAGCTTTTTGGAGTCCGAGGATGATCCACCTCCATCTGTTCCAGTATAGTCTTTTGCATTCGAAACTACTTTGTATATATTATGTATATTTTGGATTCTGTCTAATACTCTTGTTTGGTAGTAGTTGCTCTAGTACCGACCTTACCAGTTCTTGGGAGGGATTATCTTGTAAATTTTGTCCTCTTCCTTCTCTTGTACAGTGTTTTATTATGTATGATTTCTTCACTTCCGCTTATATTTTTGTTGTTGTCGATTTATCCTCGTTTCTTGTTATCTTTCACCCGTTAGCCCGTTACTTGTTGTTTTGGGCTATAGTTTGGCTTTCCTACTGGTGGGTTGAAGCAGGTTCCATCACGACCTGAGAAATTGGGTTGTGGCAACTTGGTATCAGAGCCTAGGTTCACTGTTATCATTGGTACGAGAGCCAATGTTTAGTAGAGTCCCACGGATTGGTACGAAGACGTCTGTATCCAATCTTCGAGAGGCTAAAAAACATTTTTAGGAAAAATCTCATCTTTTTGATTCACTTCCATGCGATGTGTCTATGTTGGTTTCTAAATCCCTATTTTTTCACTCTTTCACAGATAGCTAGGACGCGGCGAGCGACAGCTGGGGATCGGGACCTGAGCTCGCGGTTAGAGCTCTAGTTAGGGGTAGAGGTCGACCTCGAGGTCCGTGGAAGGCTAGAGCAACAACCCCAGTTCGAGATCACGCTAGGGATCCATCACCAAATCTTATTATAGCTTTCAAGCCAGAGATAGATCCAGAGATTCCACCGCCACAACAGCAGGTGGGCCAGGGGGCAGCCCAGGCCCCAGCCGGGTTTATATCTTCGGCAGTTCTCAGAGACGTCTTGGTTTAGTTATTGGGATTAGTGGGTAGTCAGCCGATAGATGGAGCCCAGCCAGCAGCACAGGGTGGTATAGATATAGGGGCACAGCCTGCAGCTGCGGCCCCCAGAGTAGAGGTTCAGCCAGCATTGGTAGTTCCACAGCCGGTAGTAGCCCAGCCAGTTATGTCTGTGGAGGAGCAGAAGATGTTAGGCAAATTTCTGAGATTGACCCCACCCAAGTTTGCGGGGACCCCAGGAGAGGATGCTTATGAGTTCTTATCCAGTTGTGAGGAGAAGTTAAGGAATTTGGGGTTGGTTGAGTCACGTGGAGTGGATTTTGTTGCTTATCTATTAGATACAGCAGCGAGGAGGTGGTGGAGAGGTTATCTTGATTCCAGGCCAGCTAGATCTCTGCCTGTGACTTGGACTCAGTTCTCCGAGGCTTTCTTAGGAAAGTATATGCCTCGCAGTATGCGAGCGTCTTCAGGATGAGTTTTCTATATTAAGACAGGGTTCTATGTCTGTGGTTGAGTATGAGGCAAGATTTCATGAGTTAGCCAGACATGTTACTATGATTCTGCCTGATGAGTATGAGCGGGTTTGATACTTCGTCAGGGGTTTGAGATTACCGCTTTGCATTGCTACACATAGTTTGTTGACTTCAGGGAAGTCATTTTCTGACATAGCTGAGCATGCATATTTGATTGAGGAGCTGGATCGCGAGGCCCAAGGGGGCAACAATAAGAGACCTCATTATCGGGGCAGTTACAGAGGGAGCCACAGCGGCTCATAGTTCAGAGGTCGTGAGTTTCAGGGTAGGTACCCCCAGCAGCAGCCTTATCAGTGTTAGAGTCAGTTGAGTAGGTCAATTTGGGTAGTGCTTCAGATATCGAATGAGGGTCAGCCCGGTTATAGCGGTTCTCATGGTCATAGTAATAGCCAGTCTTAGAGGGGTGTTCAGTCAGGGTCGTCAGGTCGAGGTGGTCACTCTAGATCAGTTGGACCTTCTAGACAGAGCAGAATGTCAGGGGCATATTATGAGTGTGGGGTTGTTGGTCACTTTGCTCGTGATCTGAGATGATTGAGCCTGCAGTTTATAGCACTCAACCAATAAAATCAGTGCTGCATGGTTGTAGGGATGGTCCCCAGGGTTCTCAAAGTGGTCCTCAGGGAGGTAGGACAGGTGGTCAGACAGACACCTATTTCAGTAGCGGGCAGGGTCAGTTATATGTTGGATCGAGTAGACCAGAGGCTAAGGCTTCGAATGTTGTGATTACAAGTATGATTTTCATATGCCATCAGCCAACTTCTACTTTATTTGATCCCGATTCCACATTTTCTTATATTTTTGCTTATTATGTACCACGGTTGGGTTTGTCTTCGGAGTTATTATATGTGCCTTTGCGTGTAGATACCCCCATGGGTAATTCTTTAATAGTAGATCAGGAGTATAGATCATGTTTGGTGACTTTTCAAGGGTATGATACTCGAGTTGATCTCATTGTGTTGGATATGTTAGATTTTGACGTGATTCTGGGCATGGACTGGTTATCCCCCTACCATGCGGTCTTGGATTGCTTTGCCAAGACTGTTACCTTAGTCATGCCTAGCATACTCCCGGTGGTGTGGCAGGGTTCTTATAGATGCACGCCGACGGGGATTATTTCTTACATTCGGGCTAGTAGGCTGATATCAAAATCACGGATGATAACTTGCAATTCCTGGACCTGAGACATGACAAATTTGTTGTAAACCATCTTAAACTCTAGAAACTTAGAAGCCACAAATTTCTTTAGTCCAGCATCTTCGGTCTTGTATTTCATGTCCAAAGCGTCCTAAAGTTCTTTCAAAGTTTTGCAGGCACTATAAACGTTGAACAGACTATCTTTCAACCCATTCAGAATATAATTCTTGCATAGAAAATTTGAATGATTCCATGTCTTGGTTACCATAAACTGATCTTTCTTCGGAATGTCATCCGGCAAGGTTGGAATATTCTCAGTAATAAACTTCTGCAAAATAAGAGTGGTCAAATAGAACAACATCTTCTATTGCTACCTTTTGAAGTCACTACCGAAAAACGTTTCGAGCTTTTCTGTCGTAGTCATAGCAGGAGTAACACGGCTTGACGAAACAACATTCGTTGTCGCAAATGCAGAAGCCATAGCATTATGAGTTGGTTCTACCATTTCTGTACTTAATAAAACTATTTAACAATAAAAAGGTCTTTATTCAGTCGATGAAGTTTTTATGTTCTTCGAATCGATAGAAATAAAACTTTATTAACTCGATGAAGTTTTTATGTTCTTCGAACCGAGTTAACAAGTGGAGTAGAAAATCGTTAGACTTTAATCTTCAACCACACAAGAAACAAGATGAAGCAGAAATGTACAAAAAAAATTTGAATTCTTTAAGTTTGTTATTCCTACAAAATCAGAACCAGAAAATTGATTGAAAAAACTAAGTTATAAACCCACAGAAAACTATGTTTTCTTAAAAAATTTAACCCCCTCACAATTGCACAAGGTTTGGATTAATTCCTCCCAGGATAGAATAGAACACTATTCTGCAATACTAGCAATAGAAATTGCAGAACTTCAGCTAACTCAACAATCGGAGTAAATCACACTTACTGTTATTTCTTTGAAGAAAAAAACTGTGTAGAAGATGAAAGAAAAAATCAGTCTGCTTTTTATTTTGTAAGTAGTATTTCAGATTTTCAGTAGTTGAAATGAGGCTAAGCTTCTAAATATTTATAGTCACTAACAGGTGCAAACATACATGTTCGAAAAAGATGTGTCATTTGGGAACAAACACACCTATTCAGAAAAGTTACAACCCATCGGAAATGTCACAACCATTCAAAGTGAAAAGGTGTCTTTTAACATGCACTCTTTCCCTTGGTGTCTATTCATTTCCCATTCATACTTCAACACAAACCAAACAACATTATAGATGTCCATCTATCTTAGGTGATGATACAAACTGATTCATTATTCCTAAAGAAACTAGAAAAATCTAAGCATATCATAGCATGGATTGAAGAGGTCAAAGATATAATGAGTAGAGGTAATGGTCAAATATCACACATACTAAGAGAAGGCAACAAGCTGGTAGGTCATCTAGCTAACTATACACTAGATTGTGAAGATTTTGAAGGTCATTGTTTCGGGGAGTTGGTATTGAAGGAAAGAAGACAATCAATAATGATAAGATGTAATATCCATACATAAAGCTGAGAGTATTGAAAAAGTATCGAAAAAGATATGAGGAGGTACATTTGCAACATCATAGCTTTCCCGGTAAATGGCTATTGGACTTCATACAAATCCAGAGGCGTATGTCGCAATAACAAAGGTTACAACAACACGCACTTTTCTGGAGGAAGAGGAGCAGATCAGAAGACATAATATCTAGCTTTCATTTACATGATACGTGATTTTCAATTGTACAATCAGTATAGGACACGCTATAAGTCTTAACTTGATTCTAGAGTTTATGATTTTGACAAGTTTCTACTTTTTTCATTGCAGTTGTTGAATTGCTTTTTTGTTTTGTTTTATAAGGCATGATATATTCTTGGTGATGAATTTGTTTTAAGAAAATGTTCGAAAAAGATGGACCAAGATCCATTAGTGTTAGCGTATTGTCTTTTCCTGACATTACAAACTTATTAAAATTCATCACTACAATTATAAACATTGTTTGAATTGAGAATTGAATTAGTCAATCAAATCATTTCATCAAGTCAATGATCTTATCCAATGAATAGTTATTTGAGTGTTTCAATCATCTTGATTGGTGAACTATAAAAGAATATAAAAATTCAATTCAATTTTTAAAAATTTTCAATTATCCTGTAAATGCAGTTCTTCTAAGATCCAAAAATTGCAATAACAAAGTAAAACAAAAAACCAATATATACAAGAAGCTATCGACACCAAACAGAGCACTAAAACAATGTATACTAAAAATCAACTATCAATCTACCATCATCTCCACGCTTACGTGCAAGAAAAAAGGGCAGAAAGTAAACTATACATACTGATTTCTCTACTCTAGACAAAAACATTTTGATCCCTGCAGACTGATCATTTGGTGACTATTAGACTATCAGAAGGCCTCCACACTTTTGCTAAACTAATTGGGCAAATTAAAACAGAATCTACACAAAGACCGCCTTTAGTATGTGTACAATCTATTTGTGTCAATGAAAATCTTATTTTCGTCATAACTGTGGAACCCTCAACTACAAAATCTCCCACATGGTGATGTACCCATGTACCTACATTGTCCAAATAACACCGCGATATGGCACGTTGGCCATTTGATGTCGTTAATTGAAATTTCACCGGTTTTAAGTCCCAGCCATGAACGTGATCGGAGTTACAAACTCGACGCCCTAGCCTCTTTGTGACCCTGCCAAGCTGAAGTCTAAAGAATAGACTATATGTTCCTGCTGGGAATTGGAACTCAAGGTCCCCATCAACTTCAAGCCACCACATTTGTTGAAGATATGCTACAGTTTGGAACCTAAGCAAATAATAAGAAAATCGGGACCAATCAATCAGCCTATCCATTGGGCAGGTTAGGGTTTTTACCCTGATTTTCTTACCAAATTTAAGTTTTACTTTTCTTGAAAGGAAAATAAAAGTAATGTCATAATTACTTTTACTTTTCCTAAAAGGAAAATATAAAACTCTTTCATATTTGGCTAACCTCTTTCTTGGATGAAAGGATTTGAACCTCTATAAATAGAAGACCCCCTTCTCATATCACAACACAACAGAATTCACACTGTAGTCCTTAAAGAGTCTTGTTTAGAGGGAGATTTTCTCTCAAATAGTTTTTATGTTTTTTTGAATTAGTTTTAATATGTAGGCCAATTGGCCAAACCATATTCAATAATATGTTTTAGTTTAATTTTCTTTGTCATCCGATTTATCGCCTTGATGATTTGCAACTATAAGCTTCCGCATGACGCCCTCTCGATTTCGAACCCAACAAGTGGTATCAGAGCCTACGGTTCAAAGGTCCAATGATTTGGTGAAACGAGATTAAAGACAGGTTTAAAGTGATTTCAAATCAAGTTGCAATCAATTTGATGATAATGAAGATTTTGTCCAACTACATGTGGAGAAGAAGTTTCAACCATATTTTCAACATTCCTGTTGCTGCATCTTTAAAAATAAAAACAAAATATTAGTTTTCAACCCATTTTTAACCATGATATTTTAAACCTTATTTTTAACCATGACAAGCAGCAGTGATAAAGATTATGTGAAGAACGAAGTTCATGCACGTGACATGAAGAAGGCGAATCAAGTTATGTCAAGAAAATCAAGCCAAAAAGGGGAGATTTGTTACGATTTTTGCCCTGATTTTCTTACCAAATTTAAGTTTTACTTTTCTTGAAAGGAAAATAAAAGTAATGTCATAATTACTTTTACTTTTCCTAAAAGGAAAATATAAAACTCTTCCACATTTGGCTAACCTCTTTCTTGGAGGAAAGGATTTGAACCTCGATAAATAGAAGACCCCCTTCTCATATCACAACACAACAGAATTCACAATGTAGTCCTTAAAGAGTCTTGTTTAGAGGGAGATTTTCTCTTAAATAGTTTTTATGTTTTTTTGAATTAGTTTTAATATGTAAGTCACTTGGCCAAACCATATTCAATAATATATTTTAGTTTAATTTTCTTTGTCATCCGATTTATCGCCTTAATGGTTTGCAACTATAAGTTTCCGCATGACGCCCTCTCAATTTCGAACCCAACAAGTAGATAATTAACTATTGATTATGGTTTTAGAAGCAAGTTGAACCAGAAGGCAAGCTAACTCGGTCAGGAACTACCAACTATGAGGCATTTGGACATGCCACCTCTGTTTCCAAAAGGAAATCACACAAGAATAATAATTACCAACGATACTTGACTTACAAAGGAGTAATAACCACATTATTTGACTTGCAAAGATCAGAGATATATGCACTAGTAACGGAAAGAATTCAATGTGTAATAACAACACACCCGATCGAGTTAGCAAAACAAATGTACCATATCCTTGGGAAGAGTTAGGCTATCGAAAATGGTCCATCCAAACTCCTTCATCGAAATATTATAACTATATATAAAAGGTTTTTTTGTTGTAAATGAGAGTAATTGTGGATGACCATAAGGTCCATAACACCTATGTGTAACTCCTCCTTCAAGTGTAGTAACTCCCACACCTCCACCACCTCTTCTTTATTCTTCCACAATCCCACAACCTTCCCCACATTCTCTTGAGTTAAATGTCATGTTTATGACACCCCTTTAAGTTCCTCAATGTAATGCTATAAATAGAGGACTTAAGGATGATGTTGGATATACTTGAAAGAAAGAAGAAAGTTATCTTATAATATTGTTCATCTTATCTTCTATATTGTTCTTATTGTTCTTTACTTGCTATTCTTGTTCTTTATTTTTGATCACGTTATCAGCACGAAGTCTCAAGATTGCAAGGTATATATCTATGATCCGGTGCTTAAATTATCAAACTGTTGTTACGCAGTTTATAAATCTGCTTTACATTTTATTTTTCTAATTACAATCATTTCACTTAATCTCATATTAGGCAGAAGCCATTTGCTCTTTATGCTGCTCACTATTCTATGCTAATTATGTGTCTGACATTCGCATATATTCCATTTAAAATAATTTTTAACATAAAATTATTAAATTACACGTTTTAATTTTTCCTTTATGCATAACGATTATAATAATGTTTATGTCTTTAATTTTACATTCTGCTATGAATAATTTTGCACATGTTATTCAGTGTCTAAAATTTTCATTGATACATTGCTTATTTTACTGCCTACGATCTTTCATAAAATAGCATATTTTTTTTAAAGTTTTTTTTTATTTTCCCTTCACAAATGCACTGTTATTTGCAGTTGATAAAATCTTTTAAGACCATTGTTACTATTTATGTTATCTAACTTAATATTTTTTTTTATAGTTTTTATCATGTCGAATTTATCAAAGCTTGAGTTTGTGGCACTTGATATCTCCGAAAAAAATTACTTGTCATAGGTTCTCGGCGCTGAAATCCACCTAGCGGCTAAAGGTATTGATGCTACCATTACCCAGGATAATGCAGCGTCGAGTCAGGACAAGGCCAAGTCTATGATTTTCCTTCGTCATCATCTGGATGAAGGATTGAAGGTTGAATACTTGACAGTGAAAGATCCACTTGAACTGTGGACTGATTTAAAGGGAAGGTATGACCACCTAAAGGTCACGGTATTGCCAAGAGCTCGTTACGAGTGGATGCACTTACGGTTTCAAGATTTTAAAACCGTAGTTGAATATAATTCTGTTGTATTCAGGATTGCTTCCCAATTGAAATTATGTGGGAAAACTATTAATGATGAGGATATGATGGAAAAGACACTTACTACTTTTCATGCCTCAAATGTGATATTGCAGCAGCAATATTTTGAATTGATCTCATGCCTTCTGGTGGCTGAGCAACATAATTCCCTTTTAATGAAAAATCATGAGTCTCGTCCCACTAGAGCAGCTCCATTACCGGAAGCAAATGGGCTAGAAGCACATAGCCAGCCTGAAAGAAGGCAAAATCGGGGTCAAAATAATGTGCGTGGACGTGGCAATGGTAGGGGACGATATAATAATCGTCGTGGTGGTGGTACCTATAAGAGGGAGAACCAAATGAGTTCTCAAAAATATCCTTCAAGAGGTGTCTGTCATCGTTGTGGCATGAAAGGTCATTGGAAGAATGAATGCCGGACACATGAGCATTTTGCTAGGCTTTATCAAAATTCTTTCAAAAGAAAAGAAAATAAGGGTGGTGCCTCTTCTAATGCCCGAATGAAGTCACACTTGACTTTTGAAAATGATGTTGAGGCAGGACCTTCACAAAAATATGATGATGATGCTGAGGCAAATTTGGTTTTGAAAGATAATGATTTTGATGGTCTTGACGATATTACTCATTTGGAAGATGAAGATTTTTTTGGAGATCAAAACTGAAGTTTGATCAATTTATTGGGGAAATAAATTATGTTGTTTTATTTATGTGTTTTTTTTTTTAATTATCTAGTTTTTCCTTATGTTGTTTTTATTCTCAGAAAAAAAAAAGGTATTTAAGTTTTTTTTTTTGCAAGGTTAATTAGATTTCACATTTCTTATGATGTATTTTTCTTTTATGAAGATAAATAAAAATTTTCCAATCTTCAATTGGATCCAAGATGAGTAATGGAGATATGTGTCTTCTTGATAGTGCTACAACTCACACTATATTAAGAGAAAAGAAATATTTCTCTGATTTGGTTATAAAAAAGGCCTATGTTAATACAATATCCGATAGTACAAAATTAATTGAGGGCTCTGAAAGAGCGACTTTATTACTACCTGGGGGAACAATATTGGCCATGGATGATGCATTGTATTGTAGTAAGTCTCAAAGAAACTTGTTAAGTTTCAAGGTTATTCGCCAAAATGGCTATCATATTGAGACTGCAAATGAAGAAAAGGTTGAATACCTTTATATTACTACAATAAAGGCGGGGAAAAAGTTTGTCCATGAAAAACTACCTGCACTTTCTTCTGAATTGTACCATACAAGTATTTGTATGGTTGAATCATATGTCGTAGTAAACAAAAAGTTTACAGGTTCTGATGATTTTATCATATGGCATGACCGGTTAGGCCATCCCGGTTTTAATATGATGCGCAAAATTATTAAGAATTCACATGGGCATACTTTGAAGAATCACAATATTCTTCAATCAAAGGAATTCTCTTGTGCTACTTGTTCTCAAGGAAAGTTGATTATTAAACCATCAGTAGCTAAGGTTGGGATTGAATCCCCTGCATTTCTGGAACGTATACAGGGTGATATATATGGATCAATTCACCCTCCATGTGGACCTTTCAAATATTATATGGTCTTGATAGATGCATCTACAAGATGGTCACATGTGTGCTTATTATCAACTCGCAATATGGCTTTTGCGAGATTGTTGGCTCAAATAATAAGGTTAAGAGCACAATTCCCAGATTATGCAATAAAGACAATTCGTCTTGATAATGCTGGTGAGTTTACATCTCATTCTTTTAATAATTATTGTATGTCCACGGGAATAAAAGTTGAACATCCGGTTGCTCATGTTCATACTCAAAATGGTCTAGCAGAATCATTGATCAAACGTCTTCAATTGATAGCTAGACCAATGTTAATGAGGACAAAACTTCCTATTTCAATATGAGGCCATGCTATTTTGCATGCAGCAGCACTTGTGCGCATAAGGCCAACCAGTTATCATGAATTCTCCCCATTACAATTGGCTTTTGGTCAAGAGCCAAATATTTCTCATCTTAGAATTTTTGGGTGTGCGGTATATGTTCCAATTGCTCCATCACAATGCACAAAGATGGGTCCCCAAAGAAGGCTAGGAATATATGTTGGGTATGAGTCTCCATCTATTATAAAATATTTGGAACCTATGACTAGAGATTTATTTACGGCAAGGTTTGTTGAATGTCATTTTGATGAATCAGTATACCCAACATTAGGGGGAGAACATAAGCAGTTGGAAAAGAAGATAGATTGGAATGCATTATCACTATCTCATTTAGATCCTCGAACAAATCTATGTGAGCAAGAAGTTCAAAAGATAATTTATTTGCAAAATGTTGCAAATCAACTGCCAGATGCATTTACTACACTACAAGAAACTGGACTTTATATGGCAACTAAAGTCGCCACAAATACCCCAAAAGTTGCCACTAAAAGTCTATTGTGGCGACTGAAGAGTTGTTGGCGTTACTTCCATAGCTAAAAGTTATTTGTGGCGACATAAAGAAGTAGCTACAAAAAGTATTTATTGTAACGATTTTAGTCGCCACTAAAGATTATTTATATTGCTGCAAAAAATAACGACCAATGTACCTCGGTCGCCACTGATTGAAATGTTTTAGCAGCGACAAAGGTCGCCGCTGAAAACATCTAGAGGCGACTTTACCTGCCACAACAGATATACTTGTTTTGGAAAACACACACTTTAAGTGGCAACTCTTAGTCGCCACAAATACGAATATTTTTATTAAAAAAAATTATATAAATTTTATTTTACTCTTAATTACCAAACAATATCATAATTGTTCATTAACAATACAAAGACAATACCAAAAATTTCTCAACAAGAGAAAAAAATCATATAATCTTCAAACTACTCCTCACCATTGAAGAATCTTGTTCCTGTAATTAAAAAAAAACAAGTAAAGGTTCATTTGAATAGTTTGAAATTAAGCAAGAATGGACTTCTGAACAAAAAAAATAAGCTCTTCCTAACATAAGCGGATTACAAGTTTCTTACTCCCAATCACACTATACTTGCACATTAAAAATGATAAAAAATAAATTTTCAAAAACGACTCCATCAGGCATTGCATGAACAAATATAAATTTAAAAAAAGTCTATCATTTGAAATAATAGAGTTATTCAACTACAAAGGTGATGAAAAGAACAATGAACTCAAAAATTTTAGAACACAATATAAAAAAGACATTGACTACAGTTTCATCTAAGTGCAGCATATGGCAATATTAGTATGCACCTGATTGAAATGAGACTTCATCTAGGTGTACCAACCGAGACAAGTATGCACCTGATTGAACAATTAATTTTATTCTAAACAACATGTACCAAGATTTTAACCGTTTAGACAAAGAAAGTTTTTTTACTTGACATATCTAGAAAATTGTTTTGGGAAACAAAAATATTAGAACAGACAGCGATATAAATATATAGCAATTCAGCTAAATATAAAACATCTATAGGTCATTTTCTAGTATTAGAATACCTTAGCGAAAAATACATGTTTAGGAAGATTGCATCAAAATATATAATCCTACCTTATTAAGGTACATCATGTGCCAACACGTACTGGACCTTGTATTCCATCGTAGGCTTTCATGCTAATCTTTCCAAGTAGTAGAAGTAGCACATACTAAACTAATCTCAGATAAGTTAAGCAATAGAACATTGGTAAACTTTTATTTGTATGATATATTAAGTACGGTTGGTAAAACATCTTAGCAATTCCAATGAATCAGTATCTCTGTAGTGGCGTTATGTGGATATTTTGCTAGATCTTGCATACGAAAAAATTGATTCAGTTGGCATAAATATTGTGTCTGTCTATTTCATAAATTATTTGAGGAAACTGGACAAAGCAAATGGTGAAACAATTCTACAAAAAATTCTATTGAACTTTAAATTTGTATGAAACCTAAACTTACACTAACCTTGAATGATATAAGACCTCAGTTCAAACCTCTCAAACCAACATGCTAATACAAATTCTTATTTAAAGCCACACAAGAAAATAAACTGAACCACAATAGAAGACTAAGGCCACATAATATAATTCCCATTAGAGATGAGGCATAAATGTTAATCAACATTTTGTCTGCTAACAAGATCTAGCCAATTTCACTAACTGTGTTTCTTTACATATTAGTAGATTAACTAAAATACAAAATATTAAAAATTATGATATCAAAATGGTGCTTATCATTGCAAACTTCATATTCAAGATGGAAACGGGGGGTGGAAGCTACAACGATAAAATATGAGCTGAAGAGATCAATGTAATCATGTATGCTCTCTAAGAATCAGACTCTCACTAACCTAGAACATGGCACTTAGGCTCTGATGGCATCCAAAAGATCTTGCTATTGCACCACACTTTTAAGCTTTGTCTGTGCAAGTTTAAAAGCAGAAGAACAATATTAATCATCTAAGACATCAAAAAGAAGCTAGAAAAAACAATTGTACCATGAAAGCAAAGAAGCATCTCTGATCTAGGTTTCCCGCCATTGTACTTTAACATCAAATTTAAGAGTTTTTCCTCAATAATCTTCAACTTCACTTTCTATTTTGGAGTTCTATCACCACTGTTCCAGTTGAGAATGGTTAAGGAAAGGAGATTAATGGATCCAACCAGCAAGACTAAGAAGCATAAGCAGTGTGTCTTATTGTCAAACAAACCCCGCACATTCTACCCTCCCCAGACCCCACTATCAGCCCACTTCCTTGACGTGTTAACCCTTCAAAAGACTGAATTGGTTCAATTTACATGGTAAAATTAATGGGATAGTCGATGAAAAATGTGGAGCTCTTGTATCTAGGAACATATTCCTCAACACACAAGCAACATCGTCATAGTACCTTCACTCAGTCATTATTGTAACAACTATCTTTTAGAACAAATCAAATAATGCACAAACTAATGATAGTACTAGTCATTACTATTGTAATTATACTAACCATAGAGATTTAGAGATGCCGGTAATGATATAGTAATATGACAATACACCAACAACACTAACACCAAAAAAAAAGGGAAAATCTATAAACTGAAAACATATGGAATACTACAAATTAAATTTAACTAATTGAACAAAAATTATAATGTAGGAGTAGG
The DNA here is from genome assembly GCA_031232105.1 of Capsicum rhomboideum. NCBI lineage: Eukaryota > Viridiplantae > Streptophyta > Magnoliopsida > Solanales > Solanaceae > Capsicum > Capsicum rhomboideum. Next base: position 24,531,591 of record CP124710.1, read on the forward strand.
GTATAAGATGCACACACATATACACATACATGTTCATTTCAACATCATAGAGACACCGACAAAGCAGCTTTCGATATGCTTAAAATCTATGTTGCTCGGACTCTTCAAAAATGTAACAACTGATAAAGTTTACAAATAAACAACACAATCAAATGAAGCATGTTCAACATTCTCAAGCCCATTTCAATTTATCATTTAGTGCCATGTAATAACTAACTAAGGAATAGAATTTTCATCTCAAACGATAAGAAAAACTATCAGCTTACTAGTTTTTCCTCAAAGTTTAGCCCAAAAACGAGCAAAATCTTCTTATAATCATCACAAGTAGCCATGAAAAGAAAGAAATTGCAAAGAAAACATAAGAAGACACCATTATGTGGCTCTGAAACTGATAATCATGATACAACAAAACTCATCAATGTGTACAACTAAAAAAATACATAAATAAAAGAACACACAGAGGAAAGTGCATGCACTGCACTCTAAGGGACTTTAACCGCAACATACGTCTCTGCTCATCAATTTACACTTCTAAGAAAATACTTCTACTGTATTAACTTTATGCAAATAAGTTAAACGTTCAAAAGAACCAAAAGAAAAAGATAAAAAATGAAGAACAAACACTTGTTGCAGCAAAACTAGCCTTCTCGTCTCAATATATTCAATATCCCCAAGAGAATAAAAATTACTCCTTGATATCTTGTTTATTAGCACCAAGAATTGTTCACTTACTGTTTAAAACTATCAAAATAAGCAAGTGTACAATAAGAAGGATAACACAACTTGACAACAAAAGACTTACTTCTTCTATCCTGATATGCCCACGAGCATAGATTGCGGAGTATTTCACACAGTACCAACTAGTCACATAATTGCTCAATTGCCCAAAAACTTTAGAATACCCACTGACATTTCAGATATGAGCAATAGAAAATGTCAAATAAACAATGAATTATAAAATTTATGAGCTTAATACTAAGATTAGCATATATCACGAACATTATAATGGAATTACGCTTTTAATATCTAACGAAAAAAGTCAAATCCATTAGAAACAATCTAAAATTAAAAGCAAAGACAAATAAATTTTACCCACATAAAGTTGAACTACAAAGCATAACCCTAACAATCGAAAATTTCAATCTATAGAGTACTGAAATTGGGGCGGAGGCTTGGGGAAAATGGGATTTGAGAAAAATGGAAACTTGAGCCGTTTTGGGTTCTTGTATATGAAAAGGGGAAAAGCATTTAGGGCTTCTAGAGATATTTAATCATTTTGGGTTTGTTTTGCTTTGTTGTCTATTTACTTTATATTTTGAATTATTTAAACTAAGAGATAAAAAATGATATTCGTATAACTTAAAAGCAATAAAAATAAAATAAATATATCTAAAACTAATTATTTTTGTAGTATACAAAGAGTTTCAATATTTGAGTACTTATTTAAATTATGAAATTACTCCAAATACTTATTTAAATAATTTTAAACTATTAAAAAAATTTAATATAAGAGTATTTGTATTAAAAATGGGTGAAAAACATTTACAACCTCCTTTCCCCTTCTAAACTTTGATTTAAAAATCAAATTTCTCACTCAATTTAAACAACAGGCATTCTCCCCATTTAAACAATATATTTTTTATTTTGTTTAATCTATGTAACAAATTTTCTAGAAAAATAAATAATAATACTTTTCCAACAAAAAAAGAAAAGTGATAAATACTAATTGAATATATAAGTTAACCACGTTCTATAATGAAATAGAAGAGTAGAATAAACGAAATTATTTTAATAATAATCATAACTCTAATTTCTATTTATCCATATAAAATGATACGTAATCATAATTTTTAAAATATATTTCAAGGAAGGTAATAAAAAAATAAAAAATATTTTATAAGAAATTTCTAAAATATTATCTATTTATATTTAAAGGTATAAATGATTTTCACCCTATTAAAAATATATGTTTAGATGTATGAAATTACTACAAGCACTTATTTAGATCTTATATAACGGAACAAACATAGGTTAACTTAAGAAAGTAATATAAGCACTTATTTACATGTATTAAGAAATTTTGGATTATAAACTTATTTTTATTAAATGAAAGATTTTGTGGCGACATTAGAGGATGCCACAATAGCTCCATCTTTAGCAGCGACAATGTCTCTTCAAATACATTTTTGTGGCGACTTCTTATAGGTCGTCACAAATACCTTTTTTATTCATATTTTATTTGAAAAATTAATTCATAGTTGCGGCGACTTATTTATTGTCGCAACTAAAAATGTAACATTTAGTGGCGACTCCTTAGGTCGCCGCTATAACTATCACCTTCTGCGGCAAACATCTGATGTCGCCACTAAATCTCTTACATTTGTGGCACCTATATATGTCGCCACTAAAAGTCGTCGCAAAAAAGCATATTTCTTGTAGTGCTAACCTCCCAAGGGTTACTAAATCTTATATTCCAACTGCAAATGCTCCAGTTCGAGTTGATGTCCCGGTAGGACAATGTGTTAATGCAAATGAATCTAGGCCACGTTTGAAACGTGGTAGGCCAATTGGTTCCAAGGATAAAAATTCTCGAAAAAGAAAAGGAATAAAAGATCAAGATGATCATGATATGGTGAAAAATTCTCAAAAGGAGTCTGGAGACATAACAAATGATAAGACCATCAAGGAAATTCAAATATCTGAAAATAATGAGAATGAAGAGATCTCAATAAATTATGTCTCAACGAGAAAAAGATGGAATCGAAATAATATTGTGGTTGACAATATTTTTGCTTATAATGTTACTATTGAAATAATGCAACAAGGTGAGGATTTGGAACCAAAATCTATCAATGAATGTAGATAGAGAAATGATTGGCCAAAATGGAAGGATGCAATTCAAGCGGAATTGACTTCACTTGAAAAACGTGAAGTTCTCTGACCAATAGTCTGAACACCTGAAGGTGTCAAGCCAGTGGGGTATAAATGGGTTTTTGTGCGAAAACAAAATGAAAAAGGTGAAGTCGTAAGATATAAAGCACGACTTGTGACACAAGATTTTTCGTAAAGACCTGGCTTTGACTATGCGGAGACATATTCTCCTGTGGTGGATGGAATTACCTTCAGGTACATTATAAATCTGGCAGTTTATGAAAAGCTTGATATGCGCCTAATGGATGTTGTCACAGCCTATTTGTATGGCTCATTGGACAACGAAATTTTTATGAAAATCCCAAAAGCATTCAAAGTGCCTGAAGCATATAAAAGTTCACAAGAAACTTGTTCAATAAAAGTTCCAATTATATAAAGTTTATTATATGATATTTAGATGTAGTGACTATCTGTTTCAACTGTATACTTTTTCTTTTTGGGCAGGATCTCTAGAAAAAAAAATTGGCTAAAATTTTATTATTTTTAGCAAAATATATAATTTTTTGCCTAAAAGGTGGAGTTCCAGCAAATTTTTTTAATAATTCCTCGAAAAACAATCTTAAAGATTAATGAATTTTTTAAAAAAATAATTTTAAAAATGTCACGTGGACAAAAAATTTACTTGGCAGACCAGTGTATCCCATTCCCTTAGGATGAGATGGTGCAGAAGGTAAAGGCTATCAAATACTCCCTCCGTTTTAAAAAGAATGACCTAGTTTGACTTGACACGGAGTTTAAAAAAATAAAAAAAACTTTTGAATCATGTGGTCATAAATTAAAGTTGTGTCAAATGTATCAAAATACCCTTTAATCTTGTGGTCTTAAACATGCCACGTGAAAAGTTGGAATTAAAGCATTGCCAAAAAAGAAAAGAATCATTTTTTTTGAAACAAACTAAAAAAAAAAAAAAACATTCTTTTTTAAACGGAGGAAATAGCTTAACTCAGGAGTAATTAAGATTACTGGTAGTTCAAAAGGGAATTCGAATATAACGTGTCAAACTTTAGATATTCTGCCAAAAATTTTATAAAAAGCTAGAATTCAAATCACAACAACCAAAAAAAAAAAAAGATGACAATTTCTTCTCATCTATCTATCAACTCTTTTTGTTTTACTTTGTTTGTCTAATTCTGATTTGACGTAAAATTAAGAATGTAAAAAAGATTTTTGAAACTTCTGATCTTAAACTAAAAATATGTATAATATACCAAAATATTCTTTAATATTATGGTTTTAAAATGTCACGTGAAAAATTAAATTAAAGAGTTGTAAAAAAGAGAAGAAAAACTATTTTTAAAATTGACAAAAAAGGAAATTACCAAAAATAAATTTAAATCGGAGGGAGTAGATTTTTAGGGGAGTGGGAGTAATATATAAGAATGTAACCCACCTTGATTCTTCAGTGGAAATATGATTCCAGTACCTCCGATCATCAATACCAGTAATGGTCATTCCCTTTGAACAAATTGCCAAACAAACTCCTCCATCATTCCTATCAATCCATATTTCCTGCAGTCATCCAAGTTTTCTTTACATTATAAATAATCAAAGCTGAAACACATCCCGTATTTAAATAAAGGATAGTCCGATGTACTAAAGTGTCATCTATGTATGGGACGAGGATTTATTGTGCGTAGTCTTACCTTACATTTCTGCTAGAGACTCTTTCCACGGCACATGACATCGCTCCCCTTCTAAACACATATTTAAATGAACAAAAAGAAAATGAACGAATGGAACATTCAAACTAACCTTTGTGCCATCATCAAAAGAATTAGACCGGGAAAGCTTAGCAAAAACATCCTTTTGGGGCATCCAGGCGAGGCTCAGACCCATTAACTCCTCAAGAATATACATGTAATTAGAAGGCAATTTGGATTCCCATATAAAGTCAGCTGAAGAAGCCGAATGAAAGGCCGAATTAATACGGGCCAACTTGCAAATCTCCGGCGGGTCCAAATAAGACAATACTAGAGCAACGCATGCCTCAGGTATATCTTCGAGTTTAGGTTTTAATGATGGATTGTTTAGTCCATCTTGTCTCGAGTCAATGGATGAAGAAGCATTAGCACCCATGACTCTGAAGAGAGAGAGAGAGAGAGAGGGAGAGAGAGAGAGAGAGAAATCGTGTCGAGGAGTCGAGTTATGTGCTAGAATTGAGTATAAAAGTAATTCCTTCGTTCTAATTTAAGACACTTTGGGGTCGTTTGGTACGCATTTAAAGTTATCATGGGATTGTAGTCCTGGATTTATAATTCTGGAACTAAATAATTTCTAGATTATTTAGTACTAGTCCTTCGTTTGATATATTGGATGAAAGATGGGATATACTATATATAATTCAAAACATGTGTTTGGTTTAAAGTTAAACAAAGTTGGATAAATTTTTTGTTTCTAATTTTAACCTAAGGACAGCAAGCGAATGCAAGAAAAAGTGCAAAAAATACAAAACAAAAAAAAAGGGTAAAAATTATGCCGAAAATGCAAAAATTATGCAGAAATTATACAAAAAATGTATAAACAGTACAGAAATTATGCACAAAATACCAAAAGATAAGTAAAATAGTCATTTAATAATTTGAACCGAATAAAATAGTTATTTAATAATTTTATCTAAGGATAGCTAAGGTTGGTATTAAGTTATACCACCAAAGGGATGGAATAATATCATTCAAGATTTTGGGATAATTTTATCCGGGTATAATTAGTACCGCATACCAAACATGATATTATTTTAAGCCCAAATTTTAATCCCGATATAACCCACCTTATACCTCCTACCAAACGACCCCTTAGAATTTTATGATGTTAAGTTAAATATGTGTATAGTTTTTAAAATTTTGTGGTCTTAAATTTATCGTAAGATGTTGAAATTTAAAAAATTTACTCCTTTCATTTTTAAAAAAATGACTTATTTTGACTTGACATGGAGTTTAAGAAAATAAAAAATATTTTTGAATCTTTTGTTTATAAATTAAAATTGTGTCAAATGTATTAAAATACCCTTTAATCTCGTGGTCTTAAATATGTCATATCAAAAGTTGGAATTAAAGTATTGCCCAAAAAAAAAATCATTCTTTTTTAAATAGACTAAAAAAAAAGTAGATCAATCTTTTTTAAACGGAGGGGTATTTAATATAAAGAGGGAAACTTTCTTCTAAGACACATTAAAAAAAATACTTAAATTGAAACAGAAAATTATACTCCTTTCATTTTAAATTACTAGTTAAATTTTAATTTGACATGAAATTTAATAAAATAATTTTTTAAATTTTATCATTTTAAATTAAAAATATATTAAATGTATCAAACTATTCTTTAATTTTATGTTCTTAAATATGTCACGTGAAAATTTTATAATTAAAAAACTGCTAAAAAAATAAATACTTTTTTTAAACAAATAAAATAAATTAAACAAATAAATTGAAAGAAAAAAAAATAACAAATGGAAAAACAGAGATAAACGTGGAATTTCCGTAAGGGTGATGAAGTGCTGGTCATATAGAGGATCTTAGAAGAGGTTAAGGTGTCAGTGTCCGGCGGTACACGGAAAACTAAACACACTGTGGATTTGATGTTTCTTTGTAAGAGAAGTCAGAAGCAGTTGCTGTATGTGGGGAATGGGGATTTGTTCATTGTATTTTGTGACTAGGATCGTATGTGGAAGAAACAGAGTGGATACTTATCCGGTGCGCTATAGACGATTCGGTTAGCTCTTTACACGCTCCCTTGTGTTGCGTGATGGTACCGCCAGTCTATGCCTGTTAAGTGTTAAGTGGGTGAAAACAAAAAAAATAATTTTATTTTATTTGAAATTTACAAAGTTAGAGTTGAAATTGGAGTTGTATTTGATTATAATTTAATTATAATCTTTTTTAAAAAATATAAATTTAAGTTAAAAATAAAATATAATTTAAATGGAGTTAATTTATGGGGAAAAAAAAGATTTTTTTGAAATAAAAAAGTTTTAAAAGTGAAAACAAGATTTTGACTGTTTTCCAAATGAATTTATATTTGAAATTTTTATAGCCAAGCACTAATTCTCAAAATAAAGTAAAAAACTTTTCGGACAAAAATGAAAAATTTTCATGGTCAAACACATCCTAAAACTTTTCAAACACATTTTCACCTTGTTAGCTCATTAAATGATTTTATTATAGCGCATTTTCGTTTATTGATTTTTATAAAACGCATGGATTGACATTGTTAACCGTCGATTTGGGACAGTTAAATTTATAGGTGGGTCAAGAGCACGTGTTACGACTTAGCTTCACGTTGATAACGAAAGTCTGCAAATAAACAAGTAAAATAAACTAAGGAAAACTAAATGAATTAACAAGCTTAAGTTAGAAAGCAAATTTGAATCGCAGGGCAAGTCGTGTAAACGAGAACAATTAAAAGTGATTTGGCCTCAACCGATGTTAAGCTAAAGAAACAAAGCAGAGAGAACTTGGAGGCAAAGCTAACTAGATATTTTATTGCTTAGAGACAGAATTGGGCAAAATCAAATGATTCATTACAATGGAGGGGGAATAATTATTTATAGAGTACAAGGTACCATAGCTAATGAGAGAATGACACCCCAACCCTATAGTACTATAACCTATGAGCGAGTGTTATGCCCTGTAGACGTTGGAATGCGTCAGTATATTATTCCCTATGTGGTGCAGGTTTACCAGGGATCATCCACACACCTGAACACCCTGACACATTGATCCTTGCTTGTCTTTTAGTGCATCGTTATTATGGACAACAATTATATGCTCTCGAATTTAGAAAGAGAGGGTGTTCCTCTGCATGACTCATCTCGATGTAGTTTTCAAGGTGACCTGGTCAAGCGGCTTACCCGACACGCGATGCCACACTTTCACTATTTGTATTTTACCCCATATAGACATTAATTTTAATATGCATATAAATTCTCTTGACACAATACAATTTAATTATTTTTAATTTTAATTATATTTCAAATGATTTTTTTTCCTTTTTTGTTAAAATGAAAAGCTTTCTTTATTTCCCAAATTATTGTGTTTTTTTTAATCAAAAAAGCCAACTATCCCATTTTATTGCTAAAAAAAATCTGTACAAAACAGATAGGCCTGGCGGATCCAAGCTCAATAAAAGAAATAAAAACAAAAAACCAAAACAAAGCAAAATGAAAAAAACAAAAATCAGACAAAAGTTAAAAATCAAAAGCGGAAAGCGAAGTGTCTTCAAGATCAATCTAGAAAGTTATCATTTTCAACCTCTGTGTTCATCGCCGACGTTTGTAATCAACCTCAGATAATCACGAAACAGCTTTAATTTCGTTTCTAATAGCTTCATTGTTGTATCTATTTCTTTTCTAATCCATCTTTTTCACCTGAGCTAGAAAGAAAATAATTGAAATAACTTTGGATCAAATACATGTTAAGTCACCTTAAGCACTCACCAAGTATTGTGTATTCAGATCCCACTAGAGCAAACTCCAAGCTTGTATTTTTATCTTCTCTTGGGTCAGATAAAGACAGATCACTCAATAGAGATAAATATGTAAGATATGTAAACTAGGACTTTCGTTTATTCTCTACAAAGAAATGAATCTCATGTGAGATTGATACCAACCTCATAGATTATAATCCATTATACCATTTTATACCCTTACCCCAATTGTAGTTCTCCAATTATTTTTATTGCATAAAACTATACATCTTGTATCAATTAGAATTTGGACTGTAAATTGTTGTTGCTCCCATCTTGTATGTAGCCTTTGTTGGGAGTTATTGTAATAACTAGACTCTAGACTCTAAATTCATCAATCTGGCGTCTGTTTTTTGAGTCTTCTAATTCTCATATGTAGAATCTATTGTTTGTCTAGAATAATTATGCCTTTAGCCTCCTTTGGTAATGTGGCAAATGTATTATATCTCTGTGTACCTGCAAAACTAAAACACAGTTAGCTAAAAAATCTGTCATTGTCACTACAAGAAGAAAGGCATTTGTCAACGACTTTTTTTGTTGCTATATGTTAGATGTCGTTGCCAAAAGTACCTTTCATAATGATAAAAAAGTTATTGCATGTCGTTGCAATAAACCCATGCGAAAAGTTTACATAACAACAGTTGGTGGTGTTGCCAAAATCAAGTTAAGGCAACAAATATTTTTTGTTGCCATAGATAGTATTTTGTTGTTAAAAAGTCATTTTGTTTTAACTTATGAAAAAATTTAGCAACAACAATCCTTGTTCGCATAAATATATTATATTTCCAACAGTATTATTGTTGCCAAAAATTGGTGTAAGAGCTAATTACCAGTATGTTTTAGCAACAATTCTTTCAATTGTTGCTACGTGCATAATTCGTATTTTGTATTAAATAATTTAATAAATTTTAATAAAATAATAAATTTGAAATAACTACAATTCTTGAATATACATAAACAAATATATTATATACATGTAAAGGTTAATACATAAGATGTCCAATAAAATATGTACTTTCAAGTTCACATCATTTCCAAAAGTATGTTTTTATTTACAAAAGAAAGAAGGCATCATATTATATTCCAATAGTTAGTGACTTGAAGAAAAATTTTCTTCCAATAGCTTGTGCATTCTTGTATCAGATCGCCAATGGTGTTGATTTTCCCTATAAAAGAAGACAAGTATGATTATACTTTCAAAAAAAACTGAAAAAACATAAGTACATATTGAATAAGAACTATAGAGAAGCATGTCTTCACATGATAAAGAAAATCAATCATGGAGCTTTTGTTGGTCTAAATCTGATCTTTTACCAAGAGTGATGACTCTTTTTTCATATACACTTCCAAGTGTAGAATTGAATCTCAAGGGTGAGTTAAATTTTCAACTACTATTTGGATTGAATTAAAATCAAGTAGTGCTTATTTAGTGTACAAAGCAATATGTGAATGTGGTTGAAAATTTAGACCTGAATAGCTTAGTATATGAGCCTCTGAATTCTTGAATAGCTTAGTATAAGAGCCTCTAAAATAATGCATACATAATAGACATGTTTGTAATTCTTATTTATTATAAAAGTGATGCAATACAATTGCTTCTGCAAATGGTTGACCAAGTCACTTATACCTCTAGAATGTAAATATCCGCAATTTCAAAAAAAGTTCAAGACATATATATGTCTGATGGAAAAACAAAACAAGTATCACTACCAAATCATATAAGCTCATAAGTAATACAAATACACCCTTATCATTCTGAAAAACAAAATAAAGATCAGAACATAGTATGAAAAGGTATATAGGACAAGATCTTTCTTGGTTGATATTATATGCAAAGGCGAATTCAGGATGTAGAGTTGGAGAGTACAAAACTCACCCTTAATCCCCCTTTGACTAAATGTGACAAGCAAATACATTTTAGGTTTGATCAAAGAGTAAAGAGTAATAGAGATGATCAAGAATATAATGTACCTTAGATTGGCGGAGATCAACGAGAGCCTTGTAACGCCCCACAGTTGCGATGCTTCCAAGATGCCTGTAAGCAAATGGATCTCCTAGAGAGACGTCTTTGGCAGAGAGAACCTTGCCTCCATTCTGTTTTCCAATGTTGGTGAACAATTTAACAAGATACTTCCCTCGCCTTTCAACAACCTGTTAAAAAAATTACATTTGAGAATTTTTTTGTATTCCAGTAATGTTTCAAGAAAACGTAGTAGTTTCTCAAGTTAACTAGATTCTTGCAACTCAAGTAGAAGGATAGGCGTAAATTTCTACTCCTAGTTATTTCTAAGACAGGATAACAAGACAACTACTTGTATTCTTGTTGAGAGAAGGATACTTGGTCAACTTTCAAGTCATGTATCACTGTATTCCTTGACAGCATGCAACTTTAAGATTGTTCATAATAACTTTAGGCGTCTGTTCAGTTCTTAAGCAGTTGCAATAGAGGTCATTCACATAAAACTAAGCAGGATCAAGAAGAAAGAAACAGCCAATAACTACTGGGAAAAAAATAGGGCAGGAGAAGTGCAGATGAATAAAAATAACATGTCCGAACAAATCAAGGACGTATCAGGAAATCATACTGACCTGAGCAAGAGCCGGAAGCACAAACTTTCCACTCTGTTCAAGAAAACCAGCACAATGTCCTATTGAAAACACATCTTCTACAGAAGGAACTCGCAACCACTACAGAAGGAACTCGCAACCATTCATCGATTCCAATCTTAATATTAGTTGGTTGGATACAGGAAAGGGAACCAAGGTCCAAGAAGTAGCTAAATTGTTGGAGAAGTTAAGACTATGTACCTTCCACCAGGAGACTTGGGAAGATTTAGTGATTTGACAAATTTAGAAGGACCAACTCCAGCAGACCAAACGAGAAGGCCATATAGAACATTACTTCATCACTGAGAACTATTTTATCTGGATGTACTTCTTTTACAACACCTCAAACAAGGCGTACACCAGCCTGATATGTGTGAAGTTTTGCTCACAAATTCAGCAAAGACTTAAGAAACTCTTTTCTTAATGCAACAAAGCAATTGAGTGATTTATTACCTTGGTCAAATGCTTTGTCGCGTATTCCTACAATCCAACATCAAATGAAGACAAAATCTCATTAGCATATCCAAGGAAAGTGTTACTAAACCATACTCAACAGTCAAAATAATGTTATTTCCTCTGCAATTTTAGGTTCACTCATATATACAACTGGAGTAATATTTACCTCAATGAGGGTTACATATAATGAAGTGTGTATGAAGCCTTACCTTACTTTGTGAAGATAGAGAGTTTGTTTCCGAAGGACCCTCGACTCAAGTAGCACACATAACTTTAGGAAAGATTATCAAATGCATTCCCAAATTTATATAGAATATGAAATTCGCATATAAGTAATTTTACAGTCATAACTTAATCAGATAAAAGTAGTTCTGACATTAAAGACAGAACTCATGATATTGAAACCACAAAAAGATGAAAACTTTAATATAAAAGACAAATAGCATGATCTAAAATAAAGAACACAAAAATACCAAAAAGAATATCAGTTAGTTTCCATTTTTAGCATTTTCTTTCAAAGACTTCAAGTAAGAACTCCAGAATTGATGTCAACAGCAAATGCAAACAAGAAAGACTAGCTAAGGCACATGTCATTTACAACTCTTCAAGATTTATTCAATACATTGATCATCACTTTTCTATATTATTTTCTCCATTAAACAGATTAGCTTTTGATTTGAACATTTTCCTACTTTAATCATCTCCATGTCCATGAGTTCCTTTTTACCTTTCTCTTATGGTCTTGAAATGTCATTTTCCTCGGTTTTGTTAGGAGCAAAACCCAATACTTGAATTGGAGACACCAATTACTCTTCTCCTGTAAAATCTGCTAGTGAATTCTTCACGACTTGAAGTATGTGGAAAGGGATTTAGTTCTCTCTGCATTAGAACTAATTATTTGCTTTATGTTTAATGATGAATTGATATCCTTGAAAGTGAGTCAGAGCAACGTACAGTGAAACATAAGAAATAAAAAGTAAAAAAGCTAACGACCTACTATAGATAGTTAGATACCACAAAATTAGATACGCTCTCTGTTCTTTATTCTCTTACTTCTTTTTTTTCATATAGAAAATGCTAACAACAACAACATACCCAGGATATTGTTGTTGTTAACATCTTCTATATGAATTAAAAGGGAGGTAAGAGAGTTAGCCGAATTACGCAAAAGCTGGCTCATACACCGTGGTCATAAAAAGACTTCAATTTTGCAAGTAACGTTATCAGTCCTAGAAATAAAAACTTCTTGATTCTACCTCCTTTATAAGTCAAAAGGCCCAAAATTAATCATTTAGTTTAAATTTTATGGTTAGCACCTCTAGCGGTGCATTCAGTGAGATACACTTTGACCATGTGCTATGTTATCACTAATTGTAGTAGTATAGAAGCACTTGCGCAGCTGCCCATAATAACATATCAGAAACACACTTCCATCTTGAGCTAGACCTTTTTAAAATAATGATAGTCGACCTATATGTATCTAAATGACACATTAGAAATAAAAAGAATTATAAACATTACAACTGAAAACTCTAAAATTAAAAAACCAGCACAATGTTACTCTTTGAGATTAGATAATTCTCTACACTCTTAATCATTTTTTTATAGAGAGAATTTCCTTAATTGATAACGTTCACTATCAAACTAGTACTGAATCAGAATAACCAATACAAAGTAAGGAATCCTATTAAACTTACAATGACTCCAAAATGTCGAAATTTGCATCCAAATCATTTTTAAAAATAATAGGACACCAACTTTTCAGGTTACATATGTTCTTGGAGATTCTATGCAATCTTAATCATAAGCAGAACCAGTGTACGCATCCTTACCCCTACTGTATAAGGATAGAGCGATTATTTTCGATAGACCCTTTCAGTTAAGTAAAGCATATTAAACAAGTAGAAAAATAAAATACAGTAAAAAATACTAATGGAAATACCCCCAAAGAATATGATTATAAAATGCTTCAAATAGGATCATATATATGTTGGTCACTGGTTTGCTTTCCATCAAATTAAATAGCGCAAGTTGTTTTCACCTTTGGCTTCATCTAATATTATTGGTCCAATCTTTAGAACCATTTCAACTTAACTTACATCTTGATTTCTTAACTTTCTTTCTTGTTCTTTCAAAAATTGGACCCTTTCAGAATGCACTTGGATTGAAAAGTTAACAATAAGGTTAATATACCACAATGGCCCTTGGTTCATAGTTCGCACAGAGTTTAGAGGATGCTTTGGGTACACGAGCAAATGCTCTGAAAAGTCAGAATGATTAATGAAATTACAGAAACCATCAAGCTAATAACTCCATATTTGAGCTGTACGAGAAGTTGAATTTCATTTCATCTGTTGATTGGGATCTTGAGGAGAAATTGTAATTGAAAATGTAAACTAAACGGATCTTAAATTTTATGTTGGTACACAAATTGTAAAGAACTTCATTTCGAGTTTAGACTCTCTGTTTCAGTCGCGATCTAACTTCCGTCAAATCTCTCTAATTTCAGTTAACACCAGAACATATAGGGATACACAGATAAGAACCACCCCTTTAAAAATATCTAAATTAAATTCGCTAATTCCGATAAAAAGCATAACATGTAGGATTCGTTCGGTTGGAAAATAAGTTATCCCGAGATTGTTATTCCACCCTCAATCTAGGATAAAAAAAAATACTACAATCCCGGAATAACTGATCCAGGAATAAGTTTTCCGCAATTTTATTCCAATCAAACATGAGTCAAATTCATCCTAAAATTAATCTCAAATTAATTATCCCCTATTCCTCATATCAAACAGGCCCGTAAGGATAGCCAACCAAGAACCACCCCTCCAAAAAATTCTAGCACTTCAAGGAATTAAATAACCTAATTTCTTTATAGGGCAATCAACTACTTTTTCTAATTAACACAAAACTTCAAAGTACGCATCTTTAACATGAACTGATACAAAATACACATGTTCCCACTAAGGCCGCCTCATTTGTTTGCACTTAATGGAGGTCTGAATCTGAATGGTTCAGACTTCAGATCATTAAGTGCATTTGTTTTTATTAAGATTTTAGCTCTTAATAGGTTTGAATAGGTCTTAATCATTCAGATCTGAAACCAAGTCTTAATATCATTAAGAGGTATTCTTGTGTTAGATAATATTCACCACCACTCTATCTACAATCACCAGTCACCACCACTAACCACCTCTGCCACCACCACCATTGTCAACCACCACCACCAACCGCCAACCACCTTCACCATCATAATCATGCACCATTGACAACCAATATTGCTACCAACCACAATTGTCAGCCGCTACCACACCTACCACCTCTATTATTCTAATTACATCCACCGCCACCACCATCATCAACCATTACCAGCCAATTCTACTACCGACCAACTCATCTATCACAACTAGCACCACCGCTAACTACCACTAACACATTATCAACCTCCACACATTCTTCGACCACCACCACCACCACCACCATTGTCACCGGTGTCGCCACCTCTACCACCGCTTCAACCACTACCATCACTACAATCTATCTCTACTAACAACCATCTATACCATCACAGGTAACAACATCTCCAACTACAACCAGCACATCCTCAATCACCATGCATTCATTTTTTTGCAACCACAATCAACACATCCAACTACTAACATCAACCAACTTCACATCACAACCACCACCACCACTACCAATCGCTGCCACCATAATAGTCACTACAGTACCAACCATCTCTACCATCACAACTATCACCACCAACATTACTAGTCACTAACATCGATCATTACCACTACCACCACCATTACAAACCATCTCAACTATCACTAACAAATATAAATGTTTCTTTTTTCAATCAAATAATAATTTTATTGTATTAAATTAGATATTGTTCTAATATATAATTAATTTTTTATTTGAATTATATTTTTTATTATATATACAAATAAATAAATTTTACATATTCAGATGTTGAAAAACAAACATTCTTAATCATTCAGTTCTCAGATCTAGAGACAACATCTTAATCATTCAGATTCAAACGTCTGAATCTTAATAAAAACAAATGCAGCCTAACACCCAAACCAAATTACTATTGTTTTCTATATTCTCTAAAACTGTATTGCTACATATAAGAAAATCACACATAAAAAAATCCATAGATTATGAAAGAAAAATGTACAGAAAAGAAACATCAAAAATATATGTTGACAATCAAACAACCAAAATAAAGAAAGGTCCCATAGACATACCGAGACAATATCAAGACACTTAGGCTTATCTCTATCAGAAGAACTCCCAAGATTTCAAAAGCCAAAATTCTTGCTGAGGCTAAAATTGCAAGGGGAAGCAACAAGAGCATCAATTTTGAGCAGGCATATTCGAAGTAACCAAAAAACAGTAAGAGCAAAAAATTAGGAAGAAGTGAGCATGATTAAACTAAATTGGAAGCGAGAAAACATCGAAATAAGAAGCAAGAACTCACACGAATTTTGGGTAAAACACAACAGATGTAATGGAAGCAATGAACAGTTAGAAGAAAGAACCCAAATCAGCGGAATAATGAAAAAGAGAACCCTAGATGTAATGAATACTAAAACCGCGCTAAGAATTGGGAAAAGTTTCGCGCCTTTGCTTTGGCAAAAAATTAAAAAATAATTGAACTTTAGGCCACAATCTCTACAAGTTGCTGCAAAACTTAAGTGTATTAGCAACAACAAAAAATAATTATTGCGCAAATTTTTTATATTTTACATTTATTATATTACTCCTAAATATGCCAATAAAAATCTAAATTGTTTGGTAACAAGGAAAAAAGTTGTGGTTAAAAGTTTTATGATATAGCAACAATTCAATATGTAGTTGCCATTTATTAAACTTAGCCAACAATATTATGGTAGTTGATAAAATGTTACTACAAATTTATATATATTTAAAATCTATTATATTGATGATATAATATGGCAACAAAATTTAGATGTTTGCCAACAAGAAAAAAATTATGGCTAAAAGTTCTATGATATAGCAACAACTAAATAAAGTCGTTGTCATTTATTAATATTTAGCAACAATTTCACTTTTGTTGCTAAAATGTTGTTGTCAATTCTATACTTTCTTGCAGTATGTGTTGTCCTTTTTGTATGTGTGTTGAATCTGTATGAATCCTCCTTTCATCAAGTCTCTAATCCTCCTTATTAACATCACAACACTCCATGGGCATTCGCATTCTCCCCTTACCATTTTAGATAAGGTTAAAGAATTTGTATCCAGGATTAAAGATAAAAAATACTTCTCCACACAAAATTCTACTCCTTCCTTCAGAGCTAGAGCCTCAACAAATATACTAGTAGAGTATGATAGTTGCTTACACAGAGCAAATTGTAGATCATCTTCATCATTTTTAACACAATAGACCACAGAACTAGGATCAGAATTTCCTCTAGAAGCATCATATGAATTACATTTAACCAATTCTTAATTGGATAACCTCTAACTCACTAGTATAGACCTCTAATGGAGGTTTGCAATTCTGAAGAAAATCCACTAATTGTGGCTACTCTTGTGGAACTTCCTTCATCTATGGGTATAAATCAAGTTTTAAATGATGAATATCTTTTGAAATATCATATATCACCCTTCTCTAGGTCACATAACCCTCATAATTCACCTTATTCCTTCTTTTCTATATATGCAGTATATCATACCAGGAATATCTTGGAAAACTGATTTTAGCCTACTAGAACACTCAAACATACCACAATTTCTGATAGTTTGGTGACATTGTACAAAAGGACCCTCTACTCCAGAATCAACAGAAAAACATTCTCAAATCCTATGAGCAAAATTACTAGTAACAAATAAATGAGGAGAAGTTTCTAGATGTGGTGCATCACAATATTTGTATCTTGAAAACATAGTTTACATTTTCATAAGCTTAAATTTCCACAGTCTCCATAGAAAAAATTGATCTTGAAGGGGACTCCCTTAATCCATAATCTTTTTATGTCATCTGATGGAGGATTTCTTTGCCTAATCAGTTGAAAAGCACTAGAAATTGTGAATTTTTCATTTATAGTAGGCATCCACCAAGTAAGATCCCATGGTAATGTTGACTTGCTTATGAAAATATTTTTCTAAGCATGCTGAATAATATCTCCAGGAAGGATCTCTAGCATCTTCTGAACATTCCATTCTTCATTTATCATTAGAGAATCTATATCACATGTCTCATCTTCTATCACAAAATCTAGATCCACTGCATGATACAGAAACCCCAATTTGATCCGGTTGTCAAATCATATGCTAGAAGAACCTACATTATGCTCTCATCATATCTCCTGTTCCATATGGTCTCAAGCATCTTTTTCAGATTTGAGATCCCCTTTTCCATTAAACTAATATAGGAATAATCTTTTTACAGTACCTATTTCATATATAGTCAGTCCAAAGGAATCTAGTAGTTCTGAAAATTCACCATAACTTAGCAAACATGGCTCCAGAGATGTCAAAAAGTGACCTAAAACTCAAACCTCCTTCCCCCTAAGGTAACACATCTTATCCCAGGCTACCCAATGTTTACTCTTTCTCATCCTTTTTGCTCCAAAGGAATCTGTTGAATATTTTATAAGTTCATAGATAATGAACTTAGGGGGAACCACAACAGACAATAAGTAAAGTGGAATGCTCTGTAGAACACTATTAATCAAGACAGTCTTACCGCCGTAAAAGAGTAATTTGCCTTTCTAATTCTAAAGCCTCCCCTTCACCTTCTTAATCAACTCATTATAGTAAATTTTCTCTTTCCTAGCATGTGTAATGCGACAATTCAAATATAAGAAAGTAAATTTCCCTCGATTAAAACATGTAGTTTTATTTGCTTCATCCATCAAAACAATAGACATCTTCTTGTACATGTAGAAACTGCTTCTATGATCATTGATAAGCTATCTAGAAACATGTTGATAGTCTTTTAGCACTGTCATCACCAGCTCTAGAGACCCTCTATCAGCAGAGGTAAATATAATAGTATCATCTGAATATGTCAGTTGATTTATGTTTCTATTTTATTTAGAAAACTCATAGCCTCTGTACCTACCATCTTCAAATAAAGCATTGAGAGTTCTAGAAAGAACCTCAGCAGTGAGAATGTATAAAGAAGGTGATAAGGGATCACCCTGTTTCATTCCCTTGTAAAGTGGAACAAACCATATGGTTTATCATTAATAATAATGGAATACAAATTGTTAGCAATTAATCTCCAAATCAAATCAATAATCACTTATGTAAAATCCATCTTCCTTATGATCTTTGTTAAGAAAAGTGTAATGAACCTCGAGGTCATTTTCTCAATTTTCGAGCATTCCAGCATTTTGAGCCTTCCCACAGCGGCTACAGTCCATTTGTGACTTGCTCGAACTGTCGGTTAGGTTATCGGACAGTCTGTTTGGGTTTTAGACTCATTTCCCTGTTTTGGAGCTTTCATTGTTAAGGATTTGGTCTCGGACCAAAAATTCTAGTAGACGATCTGAGATGAGAATTATGACAGTTCCATCAACTCCAAAAATTTGATTTTAGGCTAGGAAGACCCTTGGTCCGGGTCCTGAGGCTTCCGAACTCGTTTTGGGCTATTGAGTAAATTTGGTGAAAAACGAAACTATAGATGTGGGACCCACATTTAATCGAAATGATCTCTGATGGAAATTTTGATGGTTCCGTTAAGTCTGAAATGTCAAATTTGGTATGGTAGCATAGTTCGTTTGCGTGCACGGGGTTCCAAGAGAATCCCGAGCACTCAATCGGAGTCAATCTTGGACTTAGCTAAAATCTGGTAGCTGATATCTGGTGTGACCGCTAAAGCGGTCTAGGATCCGCTTTAGTGATACCAAGCCTCTTTGGCAGCCTTGGCCATTTCTGCAAGGACCGCTTAAGCGATCCCCTGTCCGCTTAAGCGGACGTCGCTTAAGCGACGGGGTACTGCTTTAGCGGCCTCAGCCCTTTTATCGGTGACCGCTTAAGCAGTCAAAGTTCGCTTTAGCGGTATCCTCTTAAGCAGCCAGGTGTCCGCTTTAGCGGCACCTGAGGGCTGATAAATCCCCTTCTTCACCCGTTTTCTCCCTAATTTCTCAACTCTTTTCCTTAATTTTTGAGAGCATGGGACGTGGGAAAATGGGGGAAAACATCCATTGAAGCTAAGGTAAGTTAGATCATCACTCCTTGTTCATTTTTCATCATTTTACTCATTGAATTCCGTCCCATTTCATTGTAAATTCTTAGAAATTAGGTCTTTTGAAATCCTAATCTTTGGGGACTGATTTGAGCCTCAATTTACGCTCCATTTGTGCTCAACTTTTGAGCACACATTCCTTATCATTTGAGGGACCTCATGACGCATTCAATTTTAGGACTCCGTTAGCGGGCCCCATGGGCCCATTATTGACTCAATTTTGGGCCCAAAGTTTTATATTACTATATGGATATGGTTTTACTAGTAATGACGTGTAGGTTACTATTTTTATAGTATGACGTCGATTAGGGGTCGTGGAGCAAGGTCGAGCGATTTGTGGACATTTCAAGAATTGCAGTTCGGCATCGAGGTAGGCTTTGGTCTACTTTTCTCTATGAGATTGTGTATAGTATAGATTGCATACTAGGAAGGGGTTATAGGATATGAGTATGGCTAGTGTAGCATGACTTAGCTTATTGTATGGAATTTGGGGTAGAGATGTGACCCGAACCCTAGTGTAAATACTTGTTATGTCCATAGAGTCCTATTACCTTGAATATAAGCATGTTGACCACAGTTGATGATTAAGAATCCTTTGGTATGAGACTTACCATTTGACTTAGAGATTTGGGAGGTTTTTTTCTGATTAGACCCTTGTGGTGGCTTTATGCCCTTGATTATTTGGTTGCCCGGGTTATGAGACCTTGCTATATTGGGTATATGTTATTGGACCCGAGACTGTGATTATGAGACTAGTTAGACTCTAGGTGAGTATTCTACCCTTAACAAGGGTATGATTATCATTTATAGACGCTTAGGTGCTTATGATTATATTGTTTGGATACTAGTGATGACATGCATACTATCTAGCGCATTCATGCTCATTTAGTGGTACGATTCCAACTAAAACCTTGATTTTACTACTATTTCCAAAAGGAGATTTATTCCCACTTTTTACTTTAAAATTGGTTATTTTATAACGAAAATCATACCACCTTATTTACTGGATTATGAGCTTTTGGAACTAAAAATAATATTTTAGAACTTCGATCGAGGATGATTCCGATCCATTATTTATCCACTCATTTTACCACTACTATTTACTTAGGTCGAGGGATATTCCGACCCTTTGTATATGATTATGATAATTTAGTCCCGAGCATGATCTCGGGCAACAGATTTATGGATTTATATCCTTTTAGTCACGGTTTGAGTCTGTGCGCTCAATCCAGGACTTCTAATAACCATCATAATCAATCTACTCCATCCAATACTGGATATATATATATATATATATATATATATATATATATCCAGTATTGGATGGAGTAGATTGATTATGATGGTTATTAGAAGTCCTGGATTGAGACCAGGCAGTGTATATGAATTTCTCGAATCCCCTAGGGGCGATTGATTATCATCATAGGTCCTACCTTTGCGAGCTAGGTGAGTTGGAGGAGGTGTATACACTTGGTACGGTACGGTTTGAGATCGCAGAATCGATTTGAGTTTGGTGCCTCGATTTGTGTTGTATTCATCCATTCATATGCATTGCCTGTCACCATTATAGTTGTTTGGCTCCTGTATCTATCGATCTTATGGGGGTTGTATAGGTACAGGTTATGGTTGTTGTTTGTGGAGTGTTTCCATGTACCTCCGGGCTTATGGGGGTCCGGTTAGGTACTTGTTTACCCGGACTAGCCAGTTACTTTATTATTGGTTATTATGGTTAGTTTGTGGCAGGTTGGTTGTGGATTGGTACCCGAGTTGAAGGTACATTTCTGATTCCTTTACTCTTGCAGTGAGTTACATTATGGTTTGGCTATCTCATATGTAGTCATGCTTGGTTAGGGATCATGGTTATGCTAGAGTTAACTTCCCTACTTGATTATGGGCCTTGAGATGTTAGGGTGATTCCCTCAGGTTGTTACCACTGAGCTAGTCCTATATGTATATATATATATATATATATAAATGATGTTACCGTATATCCCTCTTTTCTTTGCCTATTCATATCATATATGTATTCTTTGGCCTTGTAATACTATTATATATCCTTCCTTCACTCTTCATTTGTATTTTGGCCAGTGATATACGTTATTGCACTTTAGTCCCGGATTACTGTCAGGATAGGATAGTTATCCTTATTGTTCCATTAGAATTGTTATGCCTAGTTCCTTGGATAGTTGTCTGTAGTCACTTTCATGCCTTCATATTATTTATGCTTGCATTATTTTGGGAGCTTAGTTGGCCGATGCCTATTGAGTACCACGTGTTTGGTACTCATACTACACTTCTGTAGCCTGCAGGTTATAGTACAAGTTATCGTAGTTGATGTGTGTATCGTGCGGGGCAGCTATGGATCAGAGAATTAGGGTGAGCTCCCACGTTTTGGAGTATCCCTACTCTTCCTCTTATTGTTAGACTGTTCTCTATGTTTTGTCAGAGATGGCTTGTATACAAATATTTTTCCTGTATTTCATTTGCACTCCTGTTGTATTAGAAGCTCTTGTACTGGCTCCACCAAGTTTTGGGATTATATTAGCCTTGTTATTATATTTATTCTGTTATTTCCTTTATTTCTATTGGTAGTCCATTACTAGCTGTTTCGGGCTACGGGTTGTCTTACCTACTGGTGGGTTATAGTAGGTGTCATCATGACCTGAGAAATTGGATTGTGACAAATTGGTATCAGAGCCTAGGTTTACTGGTGTTGTTGGTACAAGAGCTAAGTGTTTAGTAGAGTCCAGCAGATCGGTGTAGAGATGTCTGTATCCTATCTTTGGTAGGCTATGGGGCATTCTTAGAAAATTCTATTCTTGACTCCCTGTCGTGTGTCTGTACTTCTATGAGCCTCTAAGCGCTTCTTTTGACTCCATTCTCTTCCAGATGGATCGTACGAGGTTGTCGATAGATGCGGTCATGACTTATGATCGTACTACCAGAGTTTTAGCTCAGCGTCGAGCCAGAAAGCTAGAGATTGACATCGAGGATCTTTAACTTCAGCTAGAGGGTCTGGGTCAGCCCAAGTTCCGACAGAGTTTGTAACTGCCTCAGCTATTCAGGGTTTGGTGTTAGGGGTTCCGAGTCTATTTTGGATACCTCCTAGCTAGAGGTAATATCGGGCCCATCGAGTAGTTCTCAAACCAGAGTTGGCTTTGTTGGTGTTCAGCAGGGTTCTCTATCTGTTTCAGAGTATGAGATTGGGTTTCTCGAGTGGGCCAGACATACTCCTATGTTATTTCCTACTGAGCATGAGGTGGTGCAGAGATTTATCAGAGTTTGACTTTACCACTCCAATTGGCATCGGAGCATTTGATAGTAGCTGGGTCTTCTTTCTCTGAGGTTGTTGATCATGCAAGGGCTATAGAGAGGGCTTTCTTTGAGGCATATGGAAGTGGCAGTATGAGGGCATGTCAGTAATTCAGTGCTAGGGGTATTCCGTCTATAGGTCAGAATCTTCCCAACAAAGGTCAGCATTATTTGCAGCCTATTAGGCCCGTACAGTTAGCACCTCAGCTTATGGGAAGCTCTCAGGTAAATCGTGATAGTATCACTGGACAGAGTTCTGGTCAGACATCACAGAGTTTTTGGTTTAGGTCTTCAGGCTGTGGCTACCATTCTGGATCTGTAGGTTTAGTGCATCTGAGAGTTCCAGGAGCATGTTTTGATTGTGGCGGGATTGTTCATTAGTCTATGGAGTGCCCCAAGCACGATTCAGTCAGCCAGTTGGGGTTAACTTGTGTTTCCTACCAGGTTAGAGCTTCAGGGGTTTGTTATGACTGTAGAGAGACCGATCACTTATCCAGAGAGTGTCCCCGGCATGGGATCATTAGTCATTCAGATCATCTATATCAGTCTCACAGTATGGTGGCACCTTCAGTTAGAGGTAGTGCACCTAGTGCCTCAGTTGATCATTCAGACGCTCAGTCCGAGTTTGAATATGCTCACATTCGTACTCCTTGGGGTACACCAGAGTTATGATTTTGGATTTCCACCGTGATAGGTGCACCTTTGATTTTCTGCCTTTAGTTACTATTTGAGTTGTGTTGGGGTTTTCATACCCATCAGTGGTTATATGCCTTGACACTTCTATATTGACTATTGTATGCCTTGGTGTTTTCATAGTGATTGATGTATGCCTTTATATAGGTTTAGGCATATATGACTACCCAGAAATGATTCTTTAGTAGTGGATTGAGTGGATCAGTGTGG
Organism: Capsicum rhomboideum; assembly: GCA_031232105.1. Classification (NCBI taxonomy): domain Eukaryota; kingdom Viridiplantae; phylum Streptophyta; class Magnoliopsida; order Solanales; family Solanaceae; genus Capsicum; species Capsicum rhomboideum. The sequence goes on from CP124710.1 coordinate 24,555,493, forward strand.
TATTGTCCTAGGGGTGTAGTAATTGGGTTAAAGTCCCATTTTTGCTTGGCATATTGGCCTTGTTATGGCTATAGAGTGGATCAGTATTGTGTTTTCCTTGGGGTATAGCAGTCGGGTTAAAGTCCCATTTCCTTGGCATTCCGGCCTTATTCTGACCTTAGAGTGGTACTTGTTGTTGATTTTTGTTTTTGTACCACCTGCATATTATGCTATTGTTATTATGGTCATCGATTTGATCTTTACTGATTCTAAGTTGATAGACAGCTAGACTAGCGTTATCTGGTTAGCGTTTTCCCTTCCTTGCAATTCTTATTTCGTTGGATTCGATGGCTACCTCAGTTGGTTTGCCTTTCCTTTTTGTTAGCAAGGTTGGCTATTGATCAGATTATGAGAATGAAGGTAAGCTTGACCTTTCAGCGCTTTATTATCATTTTAACATTGGTAGCTTTCTTCTATAGCCCGTTTCTTTTGGTGATGCACTTGGGATTTGTCCTTTGAATTTGGATAGTTTATCACCCGGTAGTGGTCTTGATCTTGATATTGATTTTGAGTTGGGGTTGGCTATTCGGTTTTATTGCCCTTTTTTGAGATTAAGAGGTCTAAGACTTATTTTCTGAATTATGGATTCGTCTCCTAGTGAGCGTGTTGATCTTGGTTTTGGTATGGAGTTGGATACTCCATTTTTCCTGTGTTATGGTTTATGGTTCAGCCGAGTTAAAGTTGATATAATTGGGAGAATTCAGAGAATTCTCCTTTCAACACTTATTCGGCCTTGTATGACTTTGCGGAGTGCTTTTGCTTGATGATATGCGCCCATCGTATAGGTATTCATTGTCGTAGATTGAGTAGTGGTTTGACCAAATGCAGGATAAGGTTGTAGTTCTTTCGAGTTGCTCGAGTGTTGACTATTAGTAGTGCTTATTACAACTTTGGTGAGTTCTTGGTTATGCCTTAATATGATCTAACCTTAGCGGATTGGGTCTTGATTGCTCGTATCTTTGTCATTTTTTTTTTACCCAGTTGGGATTACATTCCTCGATGACATTTCAATTTCAGCTCTTGCGGAGATTGTTGGGTTTGTGCTTGATTTTCTGGTAGCGAGGTTGATTAGGGCAATTGGCCTTTGTAAGGACTTGTTGACTCCAGTTGTGATTTTGACCTTTATGGATGATGGCTTGGGAGTCGTGATAGATTTCAGTTTGTGGATGCCCACTCGTCAACATTATCAGTTTGGATAGCTGAGATCAAGTAGTTCAACTTCATTTTAGCTTGGGTTTGCATAACTTTGTTGCATCCCCATTTCCAAATTCGCCTCGGTTGGGCATTCATTTTTAGGCTGGCTAAGCCTACTCCTTGCATACCGGTTCAGTTTTCTTCAGTTTGGATAGACCGTGCTTATAGATGCTCAAAAGGCGATCCATCAGTATATGGTATCGATTTCTACTGTTTCTAACCTTGTTTTCTCAATTTTGGTCAGAATTATGAATTTTCTCCTCAGTGGGAGAAGTGTTCTTAAGTTGGGCTTAGCATGGCTTCATCTACGATTGGTGGGACGTCTTGAAGCGAATCATTTAGTTTCATGAGATTGGTGCTTCGGACTCTTGATTTTAAGTTTTGAGAGTCATCCGGACCAGTTGTAGCTTTGGCTTAAAAGTGAAGACTTGGGTCATCTCTGTTGTGTGTCCTGGTAGCACCTTATGGGCTTATTTCTTGCGCTTGCCATTATGGATTTTTTTGTAAGTCAACTTCAGCCTTTCCAGGTCAGTGTGTTGTGAATGTGAGGACATGACTTAGATGATATCTTGCATGGTTCAGAGTAGGTAGCAGGTTTGGAAAGGTTAAGTTTGGATGTTGGAGTTGTAGTATTATTTTGGCCTTGGATTACCTCTAGCTTGGCTGAGTTGTTGCTTATTTGCCCTTGTAACGGTGCGATGTCGGCGTGTTATGGTTGGTTTGCGTGCATCAACCGTTCACGGCTCAACTGGAGACCAGTTGGTTTTTTGAGGTTGAGTTTTGGTTATTTGGAAAGCGAAGTAAGGAGTTGGTTGATAAAGGGATTTGTTGGGTGAAATCCCTATGAAGCGCTGCTTCGTCTTAGAGATTTGCTGGGGAGTCATACTTGCGGTATGCGGGCCCAATACCTCGTCCTCTCGAGTTTTTGAGCTTTTTTCTATCCATTGACTTTTGCGGACGAAAGTCCTTTTAGTAGTGGATATTGTAATGACCCTCGAGATCATTTTCTCGATTTCAGTGCATTCCAGTGATTTGAGCCTTTCCCAGAGGCTACAGGTCATTAGTGACTTGCTGGAACTGTCGGTTCAGTTATCGGACAGTCCGTTTAGGTTTTAGACTCATTTTCCTGTTTTGGAGCTTTCGCTGTTAAGGATTTGGTATCGGACCAAAACTCCTAGTAGACGATCTCAGACGGAAATTCTCACAGCTCCATCAGCTCTGAAATATTGATTTTAGGCTAGGAGGACCCTTGGTCCGAGTCCCGAGGTTTTCGAACTCGTTTTAGGCTATATGGTAGATTTGGTGAAAAATAAAACTATAGGTGTGGGACCCACATTTAATAGAAACGACCTCTGATGGAAATTTCGATGGTTTCGTTGAGTCCGGAATATCAAATTTTGTATGGTAGCATAGTTCGTTTGCACACACGGAGTTCCAAGCGAATCCCGAGCACTCGATTGGAGTCCATCTTGAACTTAGCTAAAATCTGGTAGCTGATATCTGGTGTGACCGCTAAAGCGGTCTAGGAGCCGCTTTAGCGGTACCAAGCCTCTTTAGCGGCCTTGGCCATTTCGGCAAGGACCGATTAAGCGCTCTCTTGTCCGCTTAAGCGACGGGGTACCGCTTTAGCGGCCTCAGCCATTTTATTGGTGACCGCTTAAGCGGTCAAAGTCTGCTTTAGCGGTAGCCACTTAAGCGGCCAGGTGTCCGCTTTAGCGACACCTGAGGGCTGATAAATCCCCTTCTTCACCCGTTTTCTCCCTCATTTCTCAACTCTTTTCCTTAATTTTTGAGAGCATGGGATGTGGGAAAATGGGGGAAAACATCCATTGAAGCTAAGGTAAGTTAGCTCATCACTCCTTGGTCATTTTTCATCATTTTACCCGTTGAATTCCATCCCATTTCATTATAAATTCTTGGAAATTAGGTCTTTTGAAATCCTAATTGTAGCGAGTGATTTGAGCCCCGATTTACGCTCCATTTGTGCTCAACTTTTGAGCACACATTCCTTATCATTCGAGGGACCTCGTGACGGATTCAATTTTGGGATTCCATTAGTGGGCCCCACGAGCCCATTATTGACCCGATTTTGGGTCCAAAGTTTTATATTATAATATGGGTATCATTTTACTAGTAATGATGTGTAGGTTACTATTTTGATAGTGTGACGTTGATTCGGGGTCATGGAGCAAGGTCGAGCGATTTGTGGACATTTCAAGAATTGCAGTTCGGCATCGAGGTAGGCTTCGGTCTACTTTTCTCAATGAGATTGTGTATAGTATAGATTACATGCTAGGAAGGGATTATAGGATCTGAGTATGGCTAGTGTAGCATGACTTAGCTTATTGTATGGAATTTGGGGTAGAGATGTGACCCGAACCCTAGTGTAAATACTTGTTATGTCCATAGAGTCCTATTACCTCGAGTATAAGAGTCCTATTACCTTGAATATAAGCATGTTAACCACAGTTGATGATTAAGGATCCTTTGGTATGAGACTTACCATTTGACTAAGCGATTCAGGAGCTTTTTCCTCGATTAGATCCTTGTGGTGGCTTTATGCCCTTGATTATTGTGGTTGCTCGGGTTATGAGACCTTGCTATATTGGGTATATGTTATAGACCCGAGACTATGATTATGAGACTAGTTGGACTCTAGGTGAGTATTCTACCCTTAGCAAGGGTATGATTATTATTTATAGACGCTTAGGCGCTTATGGTTATATTGTTTGGATACTAGTGATGACATGCATACTATCTGGCGCATTCATGTTTATTTAGTGGTACGATTCAGACCAAAACCTTGATTTTACTACTATTTCCAAAAAGGAGATTTATTCCCACTTTTTACTTTTAAAAGGGTTATTTTATAACGAAAATCATACCACCTTATTTACTGGATTATGAGCTTTTGGAACTAAAAATGATGTTTTAGAAATTCGATCGAGGATGATAATCGGTCCATTATTTATCCACTTATTTTACCACTACTATTTACTTCGGCTGAGGGATATTCCGACCCTTTGTACATGATTATGATGATTTAGTTTCGAGCATAATCTCGGATAATGGATTTACAGATTTATATCCTTTTAGTCGCAGTTTGAGTCTGTGCACTGATTTTATATATATCTCTCACCGATATTAGACGGAGTATATTGATTATGGTGGTTATCAAAAGTCCTGGATCGAGACCAGGCAGTGTATATGGATTTCCCGAATCCCCTAGGGGACCCCTTCATCCGAGAGTCGTCATGTCGGAGAAGCTAGGTCGTCGTAGGTCTTACCTTTGCTAGCTAGGTGATTTGGAGGAGGTGTATACACTTAATACGGTATGGTTTGAGATCGAGGAACCGGTTCAAGTCCGGTCCCCCCGATATAGTTATGGCATTTTGGTTTGTGTTTCATTCATCCATACATATGCATTTCCGATCACCAGTATAGTTGTTTGGCGCATGTATCTATCGGTCTTATGGTAGAATGTATAGGTACAAGTTATGGTTGTTGTTTGTTGAGTGTTTTCGTGAACCTCTGGGCTTATGTGGGTCTAGTTAGGTACTTGTTTGCCCGGACTAGCCGGTTACTTTATTATCGATTATTATTGTTAGTTCGTGGCAGGTTGGTTTTGGATTGGTACCCGAGTTGAAGGTACGTTTCTGATTCCTTTACTCTTGCAGTGAGTTGCATTATGGTTTAGTTATCTCATATTTAGTCATGCCTGGTTAGGGATCCTGATTATGCTAGAGTTAACTTCCCTACTTAATTATGGGCCTTGAGATGTTAGGGTGATTCGACCAGGTTTTGGGATTATATTAGCCTTGTTATTATATCTATATCGTTGTTTCCAGTATTTCTATTGGTAGTCCGTTACTAGTTGTTTCGGACTACGGGTTGGCTTACCTACTAGTGGGTTATAGTAGGTGTCATTATGCCCTGAGAAATTGGATCGTGACAAAAAGCCATGAAACTCTATCATAGGTCTTTGACATATCCAGCTTGATAATGACATTTGCTAGTTTTTCTCTCAATCTGATATCTGTGACAATTTCCTTGTTAAGTAGTACATTCTCTATGATGCTTATTTCTTTGAGTAAACCTGACTGATTTTTGGAAATCAATCTTGGTAAACAAAACCTTTCAATCTTTAATGCAACACTCTAGATATGACTTTATCAATAAATAATTTGCTAAAACTGATAGGCCTCAGATTTGAAAAGCTTTCAATAACCTCCCTCTTTAAAATGAGTACCAAATCTGAATGAGTAACACTTTTAGGAAAAGTATTACCATCAAAGAAATTTTTCACCATATTATACACATCTTGGTTAACTATTTCCCAACAATGTTGATAAAAAAGACCTGAAAAACTATCTGGACCACAAGAACTACTTCCTTCTAAGCCAAAAATAACTTGTTTTACTTCCTCCATAGTAGGTACTTCACACGATAATCTACTATCTTTAACAATTACTAGTTCTGCCAGGAACTTTAGCAAATCAAAATTTATACCCTCCTCTTTTTGTATGAATTGTCCCTTGTAGAATTGTACAGTTTCATCAACAACCAAATCTTTGTCCTCTATCTAGTCTCCATTAACATATTTAATTTTGTTAATTTGCAATTTCTTTCTTCTTTTCTTTACAAGATTATAAAATAACTTTTTGTTTCTATCTCCTTTCGCAAATCAAGTAATTCCAGCCTTTTGCCTTCAAAATTTTTCTTCTTTGAAATAAAGATATTTCTTTATTTCTGCTTAAGCCTGCTGCATGACCATTCTATTTGTATAAGATGGATCTTTCTCAAATAACTGCTCCTTCATCTTCATGATCTCCTCTCTTATAGATAAACTGTTGAAATATATCACCATATCTCTCTTTGCTCTATATTCTCAAAGCCTTCTTTAGATTTTTTAATTTATGCTTGAAAATCCAAAATCTATTCCTTATTTCATTAGTCTGTCAGTTTTGTTTAACCACCTCTTTTAAGGTGACATCTTCCACCCAGAATGCAAGAAATTTGAAAGGTTTGATAATTGATTGAATCTCTATACTCATAGTAAGGAAAAGAGGGGCATGATCTGATCCTATTCTAGGTAAATCTCCACCACCATAGTAGGCAACCATTCCAATAAAAGGGGATTTATCAATAGTCTATCCAACCTTTTAAATATAAAATCAGAACCTACCTTCCCATTCCACCAAGTGAAAAGACTACCTATAAAAGTTTTTTCTTCAAGTTCACAAGAGGTCACAAAAAAGTAAAATCTTTCATCTCCTGCTGAGTAAAAAGTAATCCCCATATCTCCTTCTTCATTAAGAATAGCATTAAAGTCTCCACCAATCAACCAAAAGATATTAGTATCAGCTCTACTATATATATTATTACACAAATCAAGTATTTCTCCTTCTGTGCAATTGGCATATATCATAGTGATAATCATGAGCTCTGGTCCGCCAAAAATAATGTTTTGGCAGTAACTTGTTGCTCTGCATCACTGATGACTTCTACATCAGTCCCTTCCCTAAAAAATTCATAACTTTCCATTTCCATTTAGTCCAGTTATATGCAAATTTAGCCTTCTTTTGTACCTCTGTAGATGCCTCTTATGTTAGAATGGTTCCATAAGAGCTATCAGAAAGTATTTATGATGTCTATTTAACATTTGTAATCAATTTCCTAAACTTTGTTGATTAAGTTAACCAGTTAAATTATTAAGATTGAGATTGTAAATGTATAAGGTAAATTTTGGACCCAACAGGTGGATGAATAAGGAGGGGACGTGTGGTAAAATGACAAATCAAGCTTGAGTTAGTAGATAATAGCATTATAGAAGTCCGAGGCAAAGTACATTAGTTAAGTGTGAGGTAGTACTTCTATTTCTATTAAAATCTTATTGTGTGTTAACAGATCTAATATTCTAAAATATAGAGCTTCTTTAACAAAAAAGGTAGGCAAAAGGTTGGGAAAGGAGATCCAAGCAATGGCCTGTGATGTTTCTTCCTCCATTCTAAGTTTAGCGTCATAAATAAGAGGACACATCTGATATGAGTTACTATCCTTAGCAACAATGTCATAAATATTTTTAGACATTATATTAATGAAATCTTCCACTGGTTCAACACTCATCAATATATGTCTATTCTGAAGGAAATTGATTTTTCAATCACATTTAATTTCACGCTACTTAGGGATCTGTTCCCTTAATTCTGATAATTTCAGTAATTCATAAAAAATTTTTGCCAACAATAGTAAATTGAAGGTTCTCAATAATTTCAACCGGTTAGCTTTTTGTTCAGTCCATTAAACCACTGGTACGCCATCTACGAAACATTCTTATTCATAGAAATTGGCTCTACATCTACATTTTTCTTTGTAGTTTTGTGATCGTTGCATTAGGATTTGTAATTGCTGCATAATTGTCAATAGGGATATTGATTTCATATGTGTTTTGTGGGTTTTGTCGAAGGGTTCAATAGGGGGTGGGTAGGGAGGACCTAGCCAGCCATTAGAGATGACTGGCCACCGACCGACATCATAGTAGGGTAGGAAATCTAGGGTTCAGATGAAAAAATAAGAGAGAGAAGAGAGCATTTTCCAATGTCGCATATCACAAATTATTGTATAATTATAAATGAAGATCAATTTTTTAAAAACAAATATTCATTCTTGTTGAATTTTTGTGCTAGTTTTGATGAAACACTATCTTCTTAGCCTAAACTTCGTTGGTTAAGTTTACCAGTTAAGATTGAGATTGCAAGTGTATAAGGTATATTCCGGACGCAACAGGTGGATGAATAAGGAGGGGAGATGTGGTAAAATGAAAAATCAAGCTTGAGTTAGTAGATAATAGCATTATAAAAGTCGGAGGCAAAGTACTTTAGTTAAGTGTGAGGTAGTACTTCTATTTCTATTAAAAACTTGTTGTGTGTTAATAGATCTGATATTCCAAAATATAAAGCCTCTTTAACAAAAAAGGTAGGCAGAAGGTCGGGAAAGGAGATCCAAGCAATGGCCTGTGATGTTTCTTCCTCCATTCTAAGTTTTACGTCATAAATAATAGGACGCACCTGATATGAGTGACCATCCTTAGCAACAATGTAATAAATATTTTTAGACATTATAATAATGAAATCTTCCACTAGTTCAAATCTTATCAATATATGTCTGTTCTGAAGGAAATTGATTTTTAAATCACATTTAATTCCACGCTACTTAGGGATCTGTTCCCTTAATTCTGATAATTTCGGTCATTCATAAAAAAATTTGCCAACAATAGCAATTTGAAGGTTCTCAATAAGGTCAACCGATTAGCTTTTTGTTCATTCCACTTAACCACTGGTACGCCATCTACAAAACATTCTTCTTATAAGAATTGGCTCTACATCTATATTTTTTTCTGTAGTTTTGTTGATCGTTGCATTAGGATTTGTAATTGCTACAAAATTGTCAATAGGGGTATTAATTTCATATGTGTTTTGTGAATTTTTATGGGGTTTTGTCGAAGCGTTCAATTGGGGAGGGGGGCTAGCCAGCCATTAGAGATGACTGGCCACCGGTCGACATCATAGTGGGGTAGGAAATCTAGGGGTCAGATGAAAAAATAGGAGAGAGAAGAGAGTATTTTTCAACGTCACATAACGCAAATTGTTGTACAATTATAGATGAAGATCAATTTTTTTTAAAAAAATCTTCATTCTTGTTGAATTTTTGTGCTAGTTTTGATGAAACACTATCTTCTTAGCCAAAACTTTGTTGATTAAGTTAACCAGTTAAATTGTTAAGATTGAGATTGTAAGTGAATAAGGTAAATTCCAGACGTAACAGGTGGATGAATAAGAAGGGGACATGTGGTAAAATGACAAATCAAGCTTGAGTGAGTAGATAATAGCATCATAGAAGTCGGAGATAAAGCACTTTAGTAAATTGTGAGGTGGTACTTCTATTTCAATTAAAAACTTGTTGTGTGTTAGTAGATCTGATATTCCAAAATATGGATCTTCTTTAACAAAAAAGGTAGGTAGAAGGTTGGGAAAGGAGATACAAGCAATGGCCTGTGATGTTTCTTCCTCCATTCTAAGTTTTACATCATAAATAAGAGGGCACATCTGATATTAGTTACCATCCTTAGAAATAATGTAATGAACATTTTTAGACATTATATTAATGAAATCTTCCACTAGTTTGAGTCTTATCTATATATCTCTGTTCTGAAGGAAATTAATTTTTCAATCACATTTAATTCCACGCTACTTAGGGATCAGTTCCCTTAATTCTGATAATTTCGGTCATTCATAAAAAAATTTGCCAACAATAGCAATTTGAAGGTTCTCAATAAGGTCAACCGATTAGCTTTTTGTTCATTCCACTTAACCACTGGTACGCCATCTACAAAACATTCTTCTTATAAGAATAGGCTCTACATCTACATTTTCCTTTGTAGTTTTGTTGATCGTTGCATTAGGATTTCTAATTGCTGCATAATTGTCAATAGGGGTATTGATTTCATATGTATTTTATAGGTTTTGCTGGGGTTTTGTCGAAGGGTTCAATGTGTGGGGGAGAGTGGGGGACCTGGCCAGCCATTAGAGATAACTGGCCACCGGCCGACATCATAATGGGGTAGGAAATCTAGGGTTCATATAAAAAAATTGGAGTGAGAAGAGAGAATTTTTCAATGTCGCATATCGCAAATTATTTTATAATTATAAATGAAGATCAATTTTTTAAAAACAAATCATCATTTTTGTTGAAATTTTGTGCTAGTTTTGATGAAACACTATCTTCTTAGTCTAAATTTCGTTGATTAAGTTAACTAGTTAAATCGTTAAGATTGAGATTGTAAGTGTATAAAGTAAATTCCGGACGAAACATGTGGATGAATAAGGAGGGGACATGTGGTAAAATTACAAATCAAGCTTGAGTTAGCAGATAATAGCATTATAGAATTCGGAGACAAAGTACTTTAGTTAAGTATGAGGTAGTACTTCTATTTCTATTAAAAACTTGTTGTGTGTTAGTAGATCTGATATTCAAAAATATGGAGCTTCTTTAAGAAAAAAGGTAGGCAGAAGGTCGGGAAAGGAGATCAAAGCAATGGCCTGGGATGTTTCTTATTCCATTCAAAGTTTTGCGTCATAAGTAAGAGGACACATCTGATATGAGTTACCATCCTTAGCAACAATGTAATAAACATTTTTAGACATTATATTAATGAAATCTTCCACTAGTTTAAATCTCATCAATATATGTTTGTTCTGAAGGAAATCAATTTTTCAATCACATTTAATTCCACGCTACTTAGGGATATGTTCCCTTAATTCTGATAATTCTGGTCATTCATAAAAAAAATTGCCAACAATAGCAAATTGAAGGTTCTCAATAAGATCAATTGGTTAGCTTTTTGTTCAGTCCATTTAACCACTGGTACGCCATCTACAAAACATTCTTCTTCATAAGAATTGGCTCTACATCTATATTTTTTTCTGTAGTTTTGTTGATCGTTGCATTAGGATTTGTAATTGCTACAAAATTGTCAATAGGGGTATTAATTTCATATGATTTTTGTGGGATTTGCTGGGGTTTTGTAGAAGGGTTCAAGGGGGAGGGGGGGGAGGGACCTGGCCAGCCATTAGAGATGACTAGCCACCGGGCGACATTATAGTGGGGTAGTAAATCTAGGGTTTAGATGAAAAAATAGGAGAGAGAAGAGAGCATTTTTCAATGTCGTATATCACAAATTATTGTATAATTATAAATGAAGATCAATTGTTTAAAAACAAATCTTCATTCTTGTTGAATTTTTGTGCTAGTTTTGATGAAACACTATCTTCTTAGCCTAAACTTCGTTGAATAAGTTAACTAGCTAAATTGTTAAGATTGAGATTGTAAGTATATAAGGTAAATTTCGAACGCAACAGGTGGATGAATAAGGAGGGGACATGTGGTAAAATGACAAATCAAGCTTGAGTTAGTAGACAATAGCATTATAGATGTCGGAGGCAAAGTACTTTAGTTAAGTGTGAGGTAGTACTTCTATTTCTATTAAAAACTTCTTGTGTGTTAATAGATCTGATATTCCAAAATATAGAGCTTCTTTACCAAAAACGGTAGGCAGACGGTTGGGAAAGGAGATCTAAGCAATGGCATGTGATGTTTCTTCCTCATTCTAAGTTTTGCGTCATAAATAAGAGAACGCATCTTATATGAGTTACCATCGTTAGCAACAATGTAATAAACATTTTTAGACATTGTATTAATGAAATCTTCCACTAGTTCAAATCTCATCAATATATGTCTGTTCTGAAGGAAATTGATTTTTCAATCACATTTAATTTCACGCTACTTAGGGATTTGTTTCCTTAATTCTGATAATTTCAGTCATTCATAAATTTTTTTGCCAACAATAGCAAATTGAAGGTTCTCAATAAGGTCAACTGGTTAGTTTTTTGTTCCGTCCATTTAACCACTAGTACACCATCTACAAAACATTATTCTTTATAAGAATTGGCTCTACATCTACATTTTCCTTTGTAGTTTTGTTGATCGTTGCATTAGGATTTGTAATTACTGCATAATTTTTAATAGGGGTATTGATTTCATATGTGTTTTATGGGTTTTGCTGGGGTTTTGTCGAAGGGTTCAACGAGGAGGGAGGGGGGACCTGGCCAACCATTAGAGATGACTGGCCACCGGCCGACATCATAGTGGGGTAGGAAATCTAGGGTTCAGATGAAAAAATAGGAGAGAGAAGAGAGCATTTTTCAATGTCGCATATCTCAAATTATTGTATAATTATAAATGAAGATCAATTTTTTCAAAAAAAATCTTCATTCTTGCTGAATTTTTGTGCTAGTTTTGATGAAACACTATCTTCTTAGCCTAAACTTCATCGATTAAGTTAACTAGTTAAATTGTTAAGATTGAGAATGTAAGTGTATAATGTAAATTTCGAATACAACAGGTGGATGAATAAGGAGGGGACATGTGGTAAAATGATAAATCAAGCTTGAGTTAGTAGATAATAGCATTATAGAAGTCGAGACAAAGTACTTTAGTTAAGTGTGAGGTAGTACTTCTATTTCTATTAAAAACTTGTTGTGTGTTAGTAGTTATGATATTCCAAAATATGGAGCTTCTTTAACAAAAAAAGCTAGGCAGAAGGTCGGGAAAGAAGATCCAAGCAATGGCCTGTGATGTTTCTTCCTCCATTCTAAGTTTTACGTCATAAATAAGAGGACACATCTGATATGAGTTACCATCCTTAGCAACAATGTAATAAACATTTTTAGACATTATATTAATGAAATCTTCCACTAGTTCAAATCTTATCAATATATGTCTGTTCTAAAGAAATTGATTTTTCAATCATATTTAATGCCACACTACTTAGGGATCTGTTCCCTTAATTCTGGTCATTCATAAAAAAAAATTCCAACAATAGCAAATTGATGGTTCTCAATAAGTTCAACTGGTTAGCTTTTTGTTCAGTCCATTTAACTATTGGTACGCCATATACAAAACATTCTTCTTCATAGGACTTGGTTGTACATCTACATTTTCCTTTGTAGTTTTGTTGATCGTTGCATTAGGATTTGTAATTGCTGCTTAATTGTTAATAGGGGTATTAATTTCATATAATTTTTGTGGGCTTTGCTGGGTTTTTTTTGAAGGGTTCAATGGGAGGGGGGGAGGACCTGGCCAGCCATTAGAGATGACTAGCCACCGGCCTACATCATAGTGGGGTAGGAAATCTAGGGTTCAGATGAAAAAATAAGAGAGAGAAGAGAGCATTTTTTAATGTCGTATATCGCAAATTATTGTATAATTATAAATTAAAATCAATTGTTTAAAAATAAATCTCATTCTTGTTGAATTTTTGTGCTAGTTTTGATGAAACACTATCTTCTTAGCCTAAACTTCGTTGATTAAGTTAACCAGTTAAATTGTTAAGATTGAGATTGTAAGTGTATAAGGTAAATTTCGAATGTAACAGGTGGATGAATAAGGAGGGGACATGTGGTAAAATGACAAATCAAGCTTGAGTTAGTAGATAATAGCATTATAGAAGTCGGAAGCAAAGTACTTTAGTTAAGTGTAAGGTAGTACTTCTATTTCTATTAAAAACTTCTTGTGTGTTAATTGATCTGATATTCCAAAATATAAAGCATCTTTACCAAAAAAGGTAGGCAGAAGGTTGGGAAAGGAGATCCAAGCAATAGTTTGTGATGTTTCTTTCTCATTCTAAGTTTTACGTCATAAATAAGAGAATGCATCTGATATGAGTTACCATCGTTAGCAACAATGTAATAAGCATTTTTAGACATTATATTAATGAAATCTTCCACTAGTTCAAATCTCATCATATATGTCTGTTCTGAAAGAAATTGATTTTTCAATTACATTTAATTTCACGCTGATTAGGGATTTGTTTCCTAAATTCTGATAATTTCGGTCGTTCATAAATTTTTTTGCCTACAATAGCAAATTGAAGGTTCTCAATAAGGTCAACTGGTTAGTCTTTTGTTCAGTTTATTTAACCACTGGTACGCCATCTGCAAAACATTCTTTGTCATAAGAATTGGCTCTACATCTACATTTTCCTTTGTAGTTTTGTTGATCATTGCATTAGGATTTCTAATTGCTGCATCATTGTCAATAGGGGTATTGATTTCATATGTATTTTATAGGTTTTGCTGGGCTTTGTCGAAGGGTTTAATGGGTGGGGGAGGGGGGAGGGGACCTGGCCAGCCATTAGAGATGACTGGCCACCGACCGACATCATAGTCGGGTAGGAAATCTAGGGTTCAGATGAAAAAATAGGAGAGAGAAGAGAGCATTTTTCTATGTCGCATATCGCAAATTATTGTATAATTATAAATGAAGATTAATTTTTTAAAAACAAATCTTCATTCTTGTTGAATTTTTGTGCTAGTTTTGATGAGACACTATATTCTTAGCCTAAACTTCGTTGATTAAGTTAACCAGTTAAATTGTTAAGATTGAGATTGTAAGTTTATAAGGTAAATTTCGGACGCAACAGGTGGATGAATGAGGAGGGGACATGTGGTAAAATGACAAATCAAGCTTGAGTTAGTAGATAATAGCATTATAGAAGTCGGAGGCAAAGTACTTTAGTTAAGTGTGAGGTAGTACTTCTATTTCTATTAAAAACGTGTTTTATGTTAATAGATTTTATAGTCCAAAATATAGCCTTCTTCATCATCTAACATCTTTATTTAAAATCCCTCTTTTTGGCACAACCCTTTTAGGTAGTTGACTCTCTGAGCATGATTGTTTCTTGTCCTTCTTTTTTGTTTTTCTTTGTTGTTTTAGGAGAAAGATAACCTCTTTTGCCTACATGTTCCCAATTAGTTTCATCTTCATCTATATCTTCTGCAATACCTTTATCAGGTTTTGCCACTTTCTCAACATCTCTTATTTTTCTAGTTTGTACCTCATTCACCTGGTGTGTAACAATATCATGTAGAACTTGAGATGGGCTTTTTTGACAAGGTGATGCCATCAGCTGTAATTGCTCAGAACAAGTTATTGCTTCTTTTTTATCTTGCCATGTATCTTCAAGTTCTGTAGTGATATTTGATGCCACCTTTTCGATTTGATAAACATGATTCTCTTCAGGAACATCATCAGCAGTATTATAATAGCTAGTGCCAAGGGTTGTGTAGAGACCACTATAATTGACATTGCTTGTTAGATTCACTTGTCTCAATTCACCTTCTTCCATGTCTATGCCATGCTCTTTATCAACTCTATCTCCCTATTGAATGTTAGTTACTCCTTTCAATGAAGAAGTTTTTCCATTGCTGCTGTCATGACTACTAGGTGAGGCACTGATGTTTTCTTGCTTTTGTGAGGGAGTATTATGTGGACTGTAAGTTTCTTTAAAAGATTTATGTACCCACTCCCTTGTTGTATCTTCCTTCTGCTCTTTAAGCTTTTTTGAAATATTTTCCTCCTTGTTAATGGTGTCTTGCACTCCATTATATGTATCATCAACTAGGATATCAAAGGAATTATTGGTGTTAATATTTCCAGCTGTCTCAATTGAAGTATCACTTAGAAATTGTTCAGCATCTTTGTTAGAGTAAAAACTCTTTTACTTGGCTTTCTTTTATTAATAACAACTCCGTTCCCATTTCTCATTTTTTCTTTGTTGATCTGGTTATATTTCTCCTTTATATTTGTATGTTTCCTTCTTCAATTTTGGGTGGAGCACTCGTCATCCACATTATGGCCCTATAGCTTGCACTTCTTGCAGTAAAAAGGAATAGAATTATATTGTATCTTGACCTTCACAACTTTTTTGTATTTGTCACTTCATTTTTTATCTTCATCTGCACAAATTGTGGCCTTTCTGTAAGCAGATCCAACTGAACTTTTATCCTTGCATAGCTTATATGTTTTTTTTTACAGTAGCAAAATCAAGATGCAATGGTTTACCAATAGTAGATATCAAAATAAATAAAGCTTCTTTGACAAAAAAGTTAGGCAGAAGGTCGGGAAAGGAGATCCAAGCAATGACCTGTGATGTTTCTTCCTCCATTCTAAGTTTTGTGTCATAAATAAGAGGACACATCTGATATGAGTTACCATCCTTAGCAACAATGTAATAATCATTTTTAGACATTATATTAATGAAATCTTCCACTAGTTCAAATCTCATCAATATATGTCTGTTCTGAAGGAAATTGATTTTTCAATCACATTTAATTCTACGCTACTTAGGGATCTGTTACCTTAATTCTGATAACTTCGGTCATTCATAAAAAAAATTGCCAACAATAGTAAATTGAGAGTTCTCAATAAGGTCAACCGATTAGCTTTTTGTTAGTCCATTTTAACCACTGGTATGCCATCTACAAAACATTCTCTTCTTCATAGGAATTGGCTCTACATCTACATTTTCCTTTATAGTTTTGTTGATCGTTGCATTAGGATTTGTAATTGCTACATAATTGTCAATAGGGGTATTGATTTCATATGTGTTTTGTGGGTTTTGCTGGGGGTTTGTCGAAGGGTTCAACGGGGGGTGGGGGGGAGGGGACCTGGCCACCGGCCGACATCATAGTGGGGTAGGAAATATAGGGTTCAGATGAAAAAATAGGAGAGAGAAGAGAGCATGTTTCAATGTCGCATATCGCAAATTATTGTCATTATAGATGAAGATCAATTTTTCAAAAACAAATCTTCATTCTTGTTGAATTTTTGTGCTAGTTTTGATGAAACACTATCTTCTTAGCCAAAACTTCATTGATTAAGTTAACCAGTTAAATTGTTAAGATTGAGATTGTAAGTGTATAAGGTAAATTCCGGACGCAACAGGTGAATGATTAAGAAGGGGACATGTGGTAAAATGACAAATCAAGCTTGAGTTAGTAGATAATAGCATTACAGAAGTCAGAGGCAAAGTACTTTAGTTAAGTGTGAGGTAGCACTTCTATTTCCATGGCTTGAATCCATAACCTCCAGGTCACATGACAATAACTTTACCAGTTACTCCAATGTTTCAGACTGTACTTAACAAATGTTTAGATCACCACATATTTTAAAAAAAAAAATTTAAATTATTTTTTTGTACCAAGTCAAAGGATGTCACATAAATAAAGATGAAGAAAATAATTAATTATATCTTAATTATGTAAATTGACAAATATTTTGAGACGAATATTTCTAATCGTGCGGAGTAATTTGTATTCTACCTAGTTGGAAATTAGGGTGTGTTAGCATTTCAAAAAAAAGGAAAGAAAACGCAGGAGTGGTGCACGGCACACGATCCTATCTGAGGCAGTGAAGTTTGACAAACAACTTGCCAAGTCGGCTTAAATTTCGTTAAATTGTTGCCACTTGGCAGAAATAATTGCACTAAAGAATTAGCCACAATTGGATAAATATAGAAATAGTGCCACCGTGTCCCCTCCTATTTGATTTGGGTTTTTCCAAAGTATAATGAATTTGAACTTTACAAATTCGAGGTGTCGATCTCGTAAAATCAGCTTCTTGATATTTGCGTTGAGCCTCTCAAACAGCATACATAGCCTCTAGGAAAGAACTTGATTCACTAAGCTTTTTTAAAGATTGAAAGGCCTATCCATCTTTTGTTGTCCAACCCACCTTCAATTTATCAAGGATATAATTCTAAATAGAAGGATACAAAGATTGAGAATTAAGATAAAAGATCAGTGGGTGGTTGAGCATTGTTTAATTTTCTTTATTAGTATTATTGTTAGCAACTCTCCTACTATATATTATATTTTTCAATTTTACAATTATCTATTATTTTCTGTACTTCGTTTATCATACTATTTGCGGTTGCTATTGTTCTTTTCTCCATTAATATTTTTTATACATTTCACTTGAGCCGAAGATTTATTAGAAACAACCTCTTTATCTTTACTAGATAAGGGTAAGTTGCGTATACACCATTTTTTCTGATCTAATTTGTAAGATTACATTAAATATATTATTGTGAATCATAAGCTTGATCAATAAAACATGAAAAAAAAGAAGAAATATGTTAACCAAAAAAAGAATTTATAAGGCTAAAATACATAGCTTTTGCCAGTGCAACATATTACAGGCGATGTACGTATTCTTTCCTGTCAACTTGTTAATTAAAATAGATAAAAGGAATATTCTACGTTAGAATATCATATACTACATAAATACCTCAAACCACTGCTAATGACGATTAACGCTAGTTCTTTAATGGAGTAGCTTATCCTGGCGTATACGTATTTAATTAAATCAGAGAGGCGGATGCGAACAGGTTAAGTGATAAGAACTAAGAATACGTAATATTAAATTCATTAAATTTAAGTTATGGTTCCGCTTATTTATACCAAAAAACTATTGAGATGCCACAAACACCACAAAAAATGGTCATTGTTTATCCAGAAGAGTCATATACTTTCACCGTCTCAATTTATGTAATGTTATTTAATTGAACATACTTAAATTTTAAAATGAAAAGATATTTATTAAAAAAAATTAGACTAAATCATAATATGTTTGTAAGTACAAACTATCTCATTAAGAATAAAATAAATATTTTAAAGTTTATTTATTATTAAATGTAAAGAAATATTATTAATTATTTATGAAATTGACTAACAAATAAAAATATTACGCAATTAGCGCGGAGAAAGTGTGTTATCACTCATTCCTATATACTTGTCACGTTTTATTTGACACACCCTTTAAGAAAAACATTAACTAGAAGGCGATTTGATTAAATTATCTTTATTACTCATTCAATTTAGTACTTCTTTCTTTTGAACTATATTAATATTTCTTCATATTTATGGCGAAGAGTAAAGGTGAAAAGAAACAACTAATTATATTTAATTTTTTAAAATAACAAATATTATGATCATTTATTTTTAATAAGGATGACAAATACTTAGGAACGAAGAAGAGGATAATGTAGAAGAAACCAACCCTATTCTGACTTTTGGGGAAAGGAGAACGAAACAAAGAAATCCACCAAGTTTGTTTATCGAAATTGTTAAATATTAAAGTTAAAGCCAAAGTAAAATACGCTAAGTAAAGAGAGGGAGAACTTATAAACTCTTATTAATTTTTCTATTCATTGTTTGTATATATGTATTACAAAGTGGAAATGGAAGTCTACTTATAGCCAAGTGAACTTGGCCTCTAAGTCAATATTGAAGCGGTGGGAGTACTTGGGCTACAAGAATGCCCTTGTGCTCTTCACATGGCTACCAATACATATACAACACTCTCCCTTGGATAGCCATGTAAAAGAAAATCTAGTGAATACGCATTTGAGTGTTGCCTCATTAAAAACCTTATCAGGAAAATCCAGTGGGATAAAACCTTGGTTAAGAAAAAAAGAGTACAACGAGTATTCTTACTCCCCGTGATGAAGACCACAATTCAAATAGTTAAGTCTTCGCATTCCAATCTTGCGTACCATCTTCTCAAGAGTTGAAGTTGGTAAAGATTTAGTGAACAAATCTATTGGATTGTTACTGAACGGATTTGTTGCACATCAATGTCACAATTCCTCTGGAGATCATGTGTGAAGAATAACTTTGGCGAGATGTGCTTCGTACTATCTCCTTTTATAAAGCCTCCTTTTAATTGGGCTATGCAAGCAATATTGTCTTCAAATAGGACAGTTGGTATCTTGACATCACACTTCAGGCCACATCTTTCTTTGATAAAGTGTGTTGTTGATCTCAACCATACACATTCTCTACTTGCTTCATGAATAGCTATTATCTCAGCATGATTCGAAGAAGTGGCAACAATAGACTGCTTTGTAGATTGCCATGATATAGCAGTACCTCCGCATGTAAACACATAGCCTGTGATAACACGGAGGTTGGGAATCCCAAAACTAGAGTATTAACTTAAAGGAAATACGGAAGAAAAACCAATAAACAAACTGAAAATACTAAACAAGAATTAAAAGATAGAGATTTGACAAGATCCAAGTAACAACGAATTGTTTATAGATGAACCAAACGCCTTTACTTGAGAAATTAATCAAGTACGGATCTTGACCACTTCGTGAGTAATATTAGACAACAATTAGTAAGAGTACTAATCGCCTTCTAAGAATACCAAGAAGTAACCAAAGATATCAAACAAAGAAGTTATCTTACTACCTTAAACCATGAACTAGTTAGGTTGAAAGATAAATCTTAAAGTAATCTGCCACAAAGGTTCAAAAAAACTCTCAATATATTAATATTCTTCAATAAACTGATTTACAATGAAATAAAACACCCCTTTATATAGTAGTAAGGAAGGGGTTGGTCAAAATAAACATTAAATGAAATGATTCTTCATAGGGCCTAGAAGACTACCACACACATTATCCTATAAAGTCATCATAGAAGAAAACAACTATTAAATGGCATAAAAGGCTGCCACACACAAAGACCTAGAAAGTCAACATTGAATTAAACAATCTTTAAATATAATTCTAAAAATTAATTAAAAATGTTGCAGTCTTTTTCCTTCATTTTGGGGCAGATTTGAGCCCAATTCCATCTCATCTTGGACTTTAATATGGGCCTCCAAATATATTTAAGACTTGGAGAAAATATCTTTATTGGGATCTTTTAATTACAAGAGACCTTTTAATTACCAATTCCAGCCCATTTGGCTTGTCTTCAAATTTTCTTGTTTGGGATCTTGTCATGGGTCCTCTTGGAACTTTCAAAGCTTCCTTAGTTGATGTTGAGCTTCCATGGATGCTATCAGCCTGTTTGCGATCGACCTTTATGTGGGTCAGATAGATAACCTGCATCTGCATGACCAACAAGATCTGCACTATCTTTGTTAGTATAAAACAAACTCATATCAATATTCCCCTTTAGATATCGCAATATATTCTTAACTCCGTTCCAATGCCTACGTGTAGGTGAAGAACTATACCTTGCTAGCAAATTAACATAAAATGCTATGTCAGGACTTGGCGTTAGAAAGATACATAAGTGCACCAATAGCACTAAGATATGATACTTTGGGACCAAGAATCTATTCATTCTCTTCTAGAGGTCGGAACGGGTCTTTACTCACTTCAAGTGATCGAACAACCATTGGAGTACTTAATGGATGTGTTTTATCCATGTAAAATCATTTCAAAAGCTTCTCAGTATAGGAAGATTGGTGGATGAAGACCCTGTCTGCTAAATGTTCAATTTGCAGACCAAAGCAAAGTTTTGTCTTTCTGAAGATCTTTCATCTCAAATTCTCTCTTTAGATATTCAATTGCCTTTTGGACCTCTTCTCGAGTTCCAATGAGATTTATGTCATCAACATAAAGAGTGAGAATAACAAACTCTGACGTTGTTTTCTTAATGAAAATACAAGGACAGATGAGATCATTTATATAGCCTTCATTTATAAAGTACTCACTAAGGTGATTATACCACATACGCTCGGGTGTTTTAGATCGTATAACGATCTTTGTAATCTGATTGAGTAAATTTTGAACTATATGCTTCAGGCATCTTTAATCCTTCTGGGGTTTTCATATATGTTTCATTATCAAGTGACAACATTCAATATTAAATACGTGACATCTTCTAGTGTCTGGACTGCAGGCCAAATAAACTTTATGCTTACCAAGAAGCATATTTCACTTGATAATTATTTCTACGTCAGCATGCTTAAATAAACGTAGAATTCAGATCCTCATAATCTTGTACAATATTGCGCGCTATATTGTACTAAAGATATCGTTGACGAAATATTTAAATTGATTCATAATGCGACATAACTTATTGAGATCTTACCACTTTTTGAGTTTTCTTAGGTACCTAAACCTCTCCCGAGGATTCATGAAATGTTATGTCGTATGCTCTTCAAGAGCACGTTGTCTCCTTATTATGATCATTTGCTCTATTATTTTATTTGGAATCGATTGATCTACCATACTTCTTGCATGTTGTAAACCCTGTCCTTCAAGGACACACAGTAGGAGCATCTGTAGCTAGATATGAAATTAATTTTTTGGGTCAGCAAATACTTCTAGCATTTGACTTGAATTATCTTTTGAATGAGGATCGTACTAATAATAATTCTCAACATATTTCTTAGCTACTTATTATCTCCCCCTTATGTTAGGAAAACTAACATATACTCTAACCTACTTTGGAGAATTCATCTTTGTATATCATGATATATTAATTAATCATATACCGCACATCAAAGAGTTATTCGATGAAAAATATATGGCTCCTAACTCTAAACCAATTGAGAGGGAGGAATTTATCATAATTTATTGGTCTAATACATACAAGTGTTGTATGCAATATATCATATTTCAGACCAACACATGAAGCCTTGTTCTCATAAGAAATGGTTTAGCTATTTATCAGAGACATTCAATGCCAAACCAGCTTGAATATGACCAGCATTATCAAGATCAATTATCTTGATTATACAATCTGGAAATCATTCTCTTAACTCAATTTAATTGAGCAAGCAATTCTATGAATGTCAAACTATAGGTTGATGATAAAAGTACATGTGACTACCTTATAGATGCATCATATCACATCACAGATGAACGGGCCCTTATTCACCTTTTATACTTTTCAGAATTTAGGGTATTCAGTCCTAACTTTAGCTGGTTCAATCAACTTATCGTGAGAACAAGCAATAATTCTTAAAGAATCTTCTAGTTCTTCAGTATATGTTTAATATTCAATATACTTATCTTCAGGTTGATAAAATTATTCATGCCAACTGATAAAATTATTTGAACTAGTAAACTCCAAGTTTATCATGACATGTGTTATTTACTCGAGTAAATTTCAAAGTTCTACTACTTCGAGTTGTTTGCAAGGTTTTACTATTGCACAATCTTACTACTTCGGGAATAAATTTCAGATTTACTACTTCAGGAGTAAATTTCAAAGTTCTATAATCAATTACACAAATATCCTCACGATTGATCATTGATCCAAATAAAATTTGAGGAGTATCTATATATTCTATAAGATGAAAATATAAACAAAGTAAACATTATAGTATTACTAGCATACACCGTATTACACAAACTTTATTTATTTACAAGACTAAAGAAACACAACTAACGAAAATGTAAACTAATACAGTCAATCAGAAAAGTAAAATACTTAGACTATTATAGATTCGTCATCGACAAGGTGATCTATATTTTCTTCAGGGAGTTTAAAGAAATCTGCAATATCTAAATGTATAGGCTCAACATTATCTTCAGAAATAAAGTTTGTTTCTGCATTATTATCCATCTCTTTAAGGAATGCTTGACAGAGATCAACCAGGTACCTTGGCGTACGACTGGTACGTGACCAGTGCCCTTTTCCTCCACATCAATAGCATTTGTATTCTGAAATTTCTTTGCACCGCTTCAGGCTTTTCACCCTTTTTCTTACACTGCTGGTGAGGAAAGTTATTATATGGTGCAAGGAGATCACCATGATTGGAATTTCTTCCTCGACCACGGCCACGACCACGACTGGGGCCAGGACCTGTTTCATTCCTGGGTTGGTGAAAATTTGCAGCATTCACTTCAGGGAATGGAACAGTACCAATAGGTCGACTTTCATGATTTTCATCAAAAGATCATTATGTTGTTCAGCAACAAAAAGATGCGAAATTAGTTCAGAATACTTTTTAAATTCCATTTCTCGATATTTCTGCTGCAGGAGCATACTCGAGGCAGGGAAGGTGAAAAATATTTCTCCAACATATCATGATCTGTGATATTTTCCACGCATAAATTTAACTGTGATTTAATTCTAAACATGGCAGAATTATACGCATTTATATCTTTAAAATCTTGTAATCTCAAATGGGTCCATTCATAATGTGCTTGCGGAAGAACGACCGTCTTCAGGTGGTCATATCTCTCTTTTAGATTATTCCACAATATAAGTGGATCCTCAACAGTGAGATATTCCATTTTTAAGCCCTCATCGAGGTGATGACGGAGAAATATCATGACTTTGACACGATTTTGATTAGATGCCTGATTTTAATCTTTGATGGTGTCTGCCAGACCCATCGCATCCAAATGGATTTCGGCATCAAATGCCCAAGATAAGTAGGTTTTGTCCGATATATCTAGGGCAACAAATTTATGTTTAGATAGATTCGACATTATTTTAAGAAAAATAACTTCTTACCTTTGTTACCTGCAAAAGTATTTGCTCGAGATGACAGAGTCTCGTACTAATAACGTGTTAAATAATTAAAGTTAAAGCCAAAGTAAAATATACTAAGTAAAGAGAGGGAGAACTTATAAACTCTTATTAATTTTTCTATTCACTATTTGTATATATGTATTACAAAATGAAAATGAAAGTCTATTTACAGCCAAGTGAACTTGTCCTCTAAGTCAATATTGAAGCGGTGGGAGTACTTGGGCTACAAGAATGCCCTTGTGCTCTTCACATGGCTACCAATTCATATACAACAAAAATGAATTTTTTAAGGATATATATAGACTCTTTATCCAAAAAATAGAACCTTTTCTTATAATGGCCAGTTAATTAATACGAGATTCCACTATTTCCTTTTCAGTTTGTATTCGAAAATAAAATTTTAAAACCTAATTAAAAATTTATAGCTAAACACTCACTAAAGTTCTTGCAATTTCCTTCATAAGTTGTTCGCATAATTTAATTCCCTAAACGTAACCTTTTTTATCAGATGTCCCCGAAGGGACTACTAATTGTAACCTTGATCAACAAAAATATGAAAAAAGAAAAATATGTTAACCAAGAAGAATTTATCCCACGCGAGGCTAAAATACATAGATTTTACCTGTGCAACATATATTACAGGTGTAAATGTTTTCTTTCCTGTCAAATTGTTAAAATGGATTAAAGGTATATCATACGTAAGAATATCCTATACTACATAAATACCTTAAGTCATTATTTCATAAAGAAATTATTTATGAAAATTTATTTCATGCAGTGCTTTACGATACATTTATGTATCTAAATCTGTAATAATTAAAAAGGAAGTATAGATTTCAATATTTTCCATATATTCTTTTAAAAAATTGATTTTAGGTATAATAAAAAATTACCTTAAAAGAGAGTTAATTAAAAGAGATTTATTCAGAAGTTAATTATGGAAAGTTATAAAAAAAGATCAAGTGACACGTAAAAGGAAGTTATTTGAAATTTTATTTGCCTTTTTCACTTATTAATTTTTTTTTATCATAATTAAATATATTTCCAACAGTCATTTTTAAGAAAAAGAATAATTGTTGTTATCTTTGAGTCCAAAAATTATATCTGATAATTGTGAAGGTGATTAAGTAATTAGTTAAATATAATCAAATTTTAAATTTAAGAGAGATTTTAGAGATAGTTAATTAAGAAAGATTTGATTAGAAATTATGAAGATAATTATGGTATCAAGCAAAAGCAATAATGATATGTAATTATGGTATATCTATTTTTATTCAAATTATTAAGTAAAAAGAGAGTTATTAATACTCAGAGTCATTACGTTCACTCATCAATCAATTCTTCAAACATCCTATTTGCTTTAACTTTTCATTGCTTGAATTTTCAGGATTATCTACTACATGTATGTGTAGTTTCATGATTATAGATTAGATCATGCATCGTAATATAATATATGATTATTTTTCTTATTTATTTTAATATCAGGTTTCAACAAAGTACGAGATCAAGCATGTTGATGGAATGATATTACAAATGCAAAATGAGAGTTCAGTAGAAGATAAAGCATATGAGGAAGTTGAATATTGTATTCACAACATAGCTTTAAAATAATGAATGAAGTTATTTGCTGAAAATGATTTTAACTTCCTGCAGTATTTTTTTTCTTGAGAAAAAAATTAGTAAGTTTGAAATGTATTATTATGTAACTTTCTTAGTATATGAATTTGTAGTGCATAAATTGTAAAATATCCCTTATAGATAATTAGTTCGAAAAAGGTTAGAAACATTGTCTATGCCTTTTTCTTCGAGAGATTTAAAGTTGGATTTAAGTGATGTATATATTATTTTCGGTTATAAGTAACATGATAAAAGAAAAAATTAAAAAAAAATAATGCATGTTTTACTCTTAGCATGATCGTAATTCTTCCCCCTCTTCATGCTTACATTTCTTATTTTAATTTTTTTTACAATTTTTTAAAGGTTGATATTCGAACATGAAGAGAGAAAAAGAATGATTTGGAGATAGATTAAATGAAAAAGGATAATTCAATTTTCGAAACGGAGGGAGGGATTTGACTCCTATTAGATAAGAACTACTAAGATTGACTCATATCGGATGGAAATAACTAATCTATATTATAAAAGTATAAATTATTTTATTACAATTGAGTAATCAAAAAAGTAGTACAAGAAAGATCAAGCAATTAATAAATAAACAATTAGTAAATTATTACCTAATAACTTATATGAAAAATATTATTATGCCCAAAGAGTCATTTCAAAATTAAAAATATTATGAAAGAATGTCATTTAAAATATGTACACAATTAATTTAAATAACATAAATAATAATATTATTTAAAAAAACTATATTTATGTTTCACTACAATAGAGTAAATCAAGGAATCTATATATATAATAAAGGAGAGTAGTCTTGCATGAGATATGTCAAGTGACATCTTAAGAACTAGCCTCTTATAACAAAAAACTATTTTGTAGATTATTAATTATTTAATATTTATTCCATATTTATTTCATTCATATCTATATATATAATAAAGGAGAGTAGTTAGCATAAAATTAAGCCAAATGACATCTTGAGAACTAGCCACTTGAAATTTTACAATAAAAAACTATCATTTTATAACAAAAAACTATTTTCTTGATTATTTAATTATTTAATAGTCTTTCATAACTATCTATATATAATAAAGGAGAATAGTCTTGCATGAGGTTATGCCAAGTGACATCTTAAGAACTAGCCTCTTACAACAAAAAATTATTTTATAAATTATTAATTATTTAATATTTATTCCGTATTTATTTCAAAGTATATATATATATATATATAATAAAGGAGAGTAGTTAGCCTAAAATTAAGCCAAGTGGCATCTTGAGAACTAGCCACTTGACATTTTACAACAAAAAACTATTTTCTTGATTATTTAATTATTTAATTATTTAATTATTTAATATTCTTTCATATCGATATATATAATAAAGGAGAGTAGTCTTGCATGAGGTTATGCCAAGTGGCATCTTAAGAACTAGCCTCTTACAATAAAAAACTATTTTGTAAATTATTAATTATTTAATATTTATTCCATATTTATTTCATATCTATCTATATAATAAAGGAGAGTAGTTAGCCTAAAATTAAACCAAGTGACATCTTGAGAACTAGCCACTTGGCATTTTACAACAAAAAACTATCATTTTACAACAAAAAAATATTTTCTTGATTATTTAATAGTCTTTCATATCAATATATAAAATAAAGGAGAATAGTCTTGCATGAGGTTATGCCAAGTGACATCTTAAAAACTAGCCTCTTACAGCAAAGAACTATTTTGTAAATTATTAATTATTTAATATTTATTTCATGTCTATACATATAATAAAGAAGAGTAGTCTTGTATGAGGTTATGTCAAGTGACATCTTAAGAACTAGCCTCTTACAACAAAAAACCATCTATATAATAAAGGAGAATAGTTAACCTAAAATTAAGCCAAGTGGCATCTTGAGAACTAGCCACTTGATATTTTACAACAAAAAAATATTTTCATGATTATTTAATTATTTAATATTTTTTCATATCTATATATATATATAATAAAGGAGAATAGTCTTGCATGAGGTTATGCCAAGTGACATTTTAAGAACTAGCCTCTTACAGCAAAAAAATATTTTATAAATTATTAATTATTTAATATTTATTCCGTATTATATATATATATATATATATATATATATAAAATAATAAAGGAGAGTAGTCTTGCATGAGGTTATGCCAAGTGACATCTTAAGAAATAGCCTCTTACAACAAAAAACTATTTTGTAGGTTATTAATTATTTAATATTTATTTCACATCTATATATATATATAATAAAGGAGAGTAGTTAGCCTAAAATTAAGCCAAGTGGCATCTTGAGAACAATCTCTTTACCCTACAAAGGTACTGATAATGCATGTATTCTATCCTCTACAGAATTCACATATGAAATTATATTGAAAATTATCTTGAGATTAAAGGCATAACTATTGAATCATAATCTTTGTAAGTTTGTCACATATTTTTATTTTCCTTCAGTGATTTTTCAAACAGTAACTGTAGTACCATGTTCAATATCTATATCAACAACAAGAGTTTTGATTATGAAGAGTAACCAAAGCTACAAAAGGTACCTACACTAACAATTTGTTTATGAAAAGATATTATGTGAGATGTTTTGATCATGATAGAGAAATTAAAGTGGCAAAAGATACATACATCAAGAATTTCGTCTATAAAGAGATATGTTGTAACATTTATTTTTATCATTTAAATGAAAAATTATGTTGTAATATTTATTTTTATTATTTAAATGAATCTTGTACTTGTTTTAATGTCAATTTCTATTTAATTACATATAATTTGTTGTCTTTGTACAATATTTATTCATATCTTTTATATAGATGTAACATTTATGTCAACATCAATATGTATTTTTTAATAATTTTATTCTTTATATATAATTTTATTGATTGACGTAAGTAAAAGATTTGTTACCTACATAAGGAAAATTTGTGTTATAAACGAAATCTGTGGGAGTTTAGCATAATCGCTTGAGTTACATAAAAAAGCTAAAGTATATAAAAATATCTTCTTCTTTTTTTTAAAAAAAAAAACATCAGTTTGGAAATTTTGATGATATCTAATAATTGAATGAGAAGCGATTTGATATCACCTAAAAAATAAAGTCTTGTAGTTAGTCATCACACGAGAACGATCTATCAGTGTCAACTCCCATTCGGATAGTTCCGTACTTCACAGTAGAATTAGCTATTAGAGTAGTATTATTTGTAAGCCCACAAGCACTACAAATCAGATCTAAGTTCTGAGCCATAAAAGTTTTAGATAATGCTGCCTATAAAACTAGGCAAATAGTTGAAGCAATGAGAGAGATGACATAAGTGTGAGAAAAAAATACATAAAGCATGCATGGAGAATTTCATACATCGTACCACAAATGAAAAAGAAATTCTATTCAGTTTAACTATATCGGGTAAAATTAGACTTAAGACTTTGGGAATCAAGAAAGGATACGTCGCAAGAAGAATAGGTCAAAAGTGACTAAGTAGGGACAACACCAAATGCTATCCTTAGAACGTGACCGATAAGAGTAATCAAGTCCTTAAAAAATCTAGAGTCAAGACAATTGAGGCCTTTTAAGGATTTACATTTTTATCTTTAATTTTGATTTTATAATTCAGAAAAAAATATTTAATAATATTTTTTTTTGAATTATATATTAATAAATATGAGGTCATGTGCAAAGCACGTACCGTAAACTAGTATAATAAAAAAGAGTAGTCTTGCATGAGGTTATGCCAAGTGGCATCTTAAGAACTAGCATCTTACAACAAAAAACTATCGGATGAAAATAACTGATATATATTATAAAAGTACAAATTATTTTATTACAATTGAGTAATCAAAAAAGTATTACAAGAAAGATCAAGCAATTAATAGAATAAACAATTAGTAAATAGTTACCAAACAACTTATATTAATAAGATTATTATGCCCAAAGAGTCATTTCAAAATGAAAAATATTATGAAAGAATGTCATTCAAAATATGTACACAATTAATTTAAATAATAATATTATTTAGAAAAACTCTATGTATGTTTCACTACAATAGAGTAAATCAATGAATCTATATATATAATAAAGGAGAGTAGTCTTGCATGAGGTTATGCCAAATGACATCTTAAGAACTAGCCTCTTACAACAAAAAACTATTTTATAGATTATTAATTATTTAATATTTATTTCATATCTATCTATCTATCTATCTATCTAATAAAAGAGAGTAGTTAGCCTAAAATTAAGCCAAGTGGCATCTTAAGAACTAACCTCTGACAACAAAAATCTATTTTGTAGATTATTAATTATTTTATATTTATTTCTTATTTATTATATAT
The DNA here is from genome assembly GCA_031232105.1 of Capsicum rhomboideum. Taxonomy (NCBI): domain Eukaryota; kingdom Viridiplantae; phylum Streptophyta; class Magnoliopsida; order Solanales; family Solanaceae; genus Capsicum; species Capsicum rhomboideum. The sequence goes on from CP124710.1 coordinate 24,585,384, forward strand.
ATATATATATATATATATATATATATATATATATATATATATATATATATATATATATATAATAAAGGAGAGTAGTCTTGCATGAGGTTATGCCAAGTGACATCTTAAGAACTAGCCTCTTACAACAAAAAACTATTTTATAGATTATTAATTATTTAATATCTATTTCATATCTATCTATCTATCTATATAATAATTATTTTATATTTATTTCATATTGTGGTAAAAAAAACAAATAAGTTTGACTCCTATTGGATGAAAACTATTAAGATTGTTTAATTATTTTATAATTTTTTATATTACGATTATTTAAATATTTCATATCACCAAAAAGTCATTCCAAAATAAAACACTTTTTGAAAAAGATGAAATTCCTTAAAATATATAAACAATAAATTTAAACAATATAAATAGTAGTATTATAAGAAAGTAATTTTTTATGATTTAATTACAATTGAGTAAAATCAGAGAAATATTACAAGAAAAATAAATTAAGAGAATAATCAATTAATAAATAGTAACCAAACAATTTATATAGAAAATATTATAGTCATCCAAAAGTAAAAAATAATGAAAAAAGATGTCATCCCTCAAAATATGTAAACAATATACATCATGATATTATATATATAAAAAAATTTATAATTCCATTACAATTGAGTAAATCAAAAAAGTATTACAAGAAAAAAAATTATAAGTGAATAATCAATTAGTAATCAAGCAACTTATATAGAAAAAATTTAATTGGCATTTTTACAATGAAATCAACTTTCATTGCAATTAAGATTGACCTATTTTTGTAAAAAAAATAAATGAATAAATATAAAAAATTTTGTAATTATGGAAAAAACTAATTGTTACCTTATTTGAGTTTTTATCAAAATTATAGACACTATTAAATAATCAATTAACTATAACCAAGTTATAAGATTAGGAGAGATTTTTTAGAAATAAATCTATCATTAGGAAAAACAATTGCTACCTTTTGCGAGTCCTTCTCGAAATTATAAAGATAATTAATATCAATTTACTATAATCAAACTATAAAAATATGATAAATTCATGATAAGTAAATATGTAATTAGGGGTAAAATAATTGCTTCCTTTTTTGAGCTTTCCATAATTATAGGGGTAATTAAATATAATTAAATTTTAAAAATATGAGAGATCTATGTAAAGTAAATATGTAATTACGAAAAAAATAATTGCTTCCATATTTGAGTTCTTTATGTAATTGTAGATTAAGTAAATATAATAAATTTATAAAATTAGGAAAGATTTATTGGAAGTAAATATTTAATAATAATCCTAATTTTACTATAATCAAATTTATAAGATTAAATTGAGGTAAATATAAGTTAATATTGATAATTATTTTAACCAAAAGTATATGCAGAATTCCGTAATTGATAGACATATTATGGTAATAAAACAACTAACATTGGCTATTATTTAACGTAATTATATTTCAAAATTTAAAATATTAAATTTAAGCCACTTGTGTATATATATTATGAATTATGATCATAAAATTGATTCTATTTAATTGAAATCAATTAGCTGATTTTATGCAATCCATCGTGATCTTATTACAATTATGTTATACATTATTTATTTAATGGGAATACAAATAATTAATTAACTGATTTTGTACAATCTATTATAATTTTATTAATTCAAATGAAACATTTTTCAAATGGTAAGTTTGGACTATAAAAAGAAAGGAGATTCTTTTATTGAAATTTCAAATTAAGATGCATTAATCTATTTTAGTAGTCTTGAACAAGATTCTCACGTTTAAATGGAGTAATTATTGGACTTTACCATATCTTATGTACTATAAAAATATTTAGTGACAAAAAAATATAATGCCACAACATTTTGGAGTTATTCAATTCGTTTATCACGTTTCAAAATGTTGTTTATATATATTTTTTAATTTTTGTTCAAAATTCTGGTTCTCTATTTTATTTTTTATTTAAATAGTTTTACTATGAAATTTAGTGATTGAAGTTTTGATCAAATGGATTAAACTTATTTAATTTAAAGCTAAATATTCATAATTAATGAAATAAATAGTCTTTTTTAAGTATTTATTTTTCATCAATTGCAACAATCGGATGAGAAAAATATTTGTACTTTATTTCATAATAATTTATAAATATTTGACTACTTTTATATATCCAAGGAAACAATAATAAATTAGAAAATTATAATTTCTATTGATTTTATTCCTTCCATATATGTATCAATAATTTATTTTTATTGATTTTCTTCCTTCCATATATCTATCAATAATTTATAAGACTGATAATTCCTTTATATCACATTAATGAATTAACAAAAGGTAACAATAAAAAAATTACATCAATTTAGTGAGGTTTATATGAAAAAGTTAAATTTTGAAAAAATAAATATCTTAAGTTTCATAATTTAAGTTAATTTATGTAGTAATTTGAAAAAAGTTAATTTATAGTTTACCTTCTATGTTAATTATATGAAAAATTTGACCTCTTATACTATATATACCCATTGAATAACATAAAAATATTGTCACACTTTTCTTCTTCTTCCCTCTCCCCCTCCCCCCTCCCCCCCCCCCCCTCTCTCTCTCTCTCTCTCTCTCTCTCTCTCTTTGTGTGTGTTATTTGTTATGATCATTAGCTTTATTCTTATTTATCAGGCTTTTCATTATGAATATGTAGAATTAAAAATTATCAATATTTTGCTAAGTATTAATTCTAATTTTTTTTTATTATGAATTTCAGGTTTTAAATATTAAGTTTCGGCATAATAAGGATCAAACATATTGATGGAATGGTATCAATAATTCAAAACGAGAGTTCAGGAGAAGAATAAACCTATGAGGAGGTTGAACAATGTATTCACAATGTAACATAGGTTTGAAACAAGAAAATCATTTGTTGAAAATGATTTGAATTACCTGTAGTGTTTTACTTTCTCAGGAAAAACAAGTTTGTTAGTTTTTTAATTTCTTTATACAAATACAAATTTATATTATGGATAATATAACTTTTAATTATATACTATTATTTTGGGGTCTTGCATAATTATGCAAAAAAGGTGATTGATTTTCTTAATTTTTTTAATCATTATTTAATATCAGATTTTGATAGAGTAAAAGACCAACATGTTGAAAGAATGTTATCACTAATTCAAAATGAAATTTCAAGAAGAAGAAACATATGGGGAGGTTAACCACTGTATTCAAACAACATATGCTTGAAACAAGAAAGTCATTTATCAAAAATGATTTTAATTATTCGTAGTGTTTTTCTTTCTTGAAAAAGACAAGTTTGTTAGTTTGGTGATTTCTTTATCCAAATATAAATTTTTGGTAACATAGTATCACTAACTAATAAATCTATTAATAAAATTAAGAAAAAATATATCAATTATTTTGACGCTAATGAAAAATAGAAATTGCAAGATCTTGCTTGAGATTATTATGATTTATTTGTTTAAACTTTTATCTTTTTTCTATATTTGGTATTTTAAGATCCTATTTTTGGCTTAAATGTGAAAGTTATAACTGGTAGAAAGGTAGTATCTTTTCTTTATACTTAGTCTCCTTTCAATATTCGTATATAAGTAAACATCTTCAACAAATTCAAATTGATTTTTTTTTTGGTAAGTAAAATTACTTTATTTACCAAGAGGCTATTTACGGTACAATCCTCAACACAATCAGCTACTATGGACATAATTCCCCATCAGTAGCCATCCCTCACCTTCCAGTTTACATCTATCCTACGCTACTATTGCTACATTTCATAATAATGGGTAGGAGTCCAACTTGCTCACATATGCTGCTAATTTTGGTATCAAGCTTGCTCGATAGTATGATCAATCTTAGTATGACCTCGACTGTTCTTGCCTTGTGCTGGAAAATTCTCCAGTTCCACTCTTGCCACACATAGTAGACAGCTGCCGCCAATGAGATTTTGTACAGTGCTGCACCACTGCTCCATCCTTTACAATTTCTATTTGCCCACTATGCCTCCCTTTGCCACGCCATGTTCCCCCGAGGGATATTCTGCCATCGTAGTACTTGTTTCCATATGCTTCCTGAGACTTCACATTCAAACAAAAGATGTTCCACTGTTTCATTGTACAGACCACACAATGGACACAATGGCGTAGTGTTAATTCCCCATCGAGCAATCCTGTCCCAAGTTGCCAACCTGCCACAAATAGCTAATCTAAATATAAACTTCCATTTAGGTGCTCCTTGATTGTTTAGGATCAACTTTCTCCATTCTACTTTTGGGAATTGGCCTTGAAGCCTTTGACACACCCTCTTGATAGAGAATTCATCCATCTGATGCATATCATTCATAGTATAACCTGCTGTCTCCAAATATTGTCCGGCTTTAAACACCTTCTGGATCATCCACGATGCACTTTTTGGGCTTGTCTCCCAAATTGATTTTATCTTTCTTTCTTTCTTTCACTATGAAATGATTTATTATGAATTAATTGTTATGAACTATTCAAGAAACTATAAGTGATAGGAGACGATGACAATATATTTCATTAGTCTATGCTGGTTTATTTATTGGTCAATGAAAATAATTTTTTATGCTTCTATGCATTTGATAAATTTATAAATCTAAGTTAATTTTTGTAATCTATCTTTATTTATGATTTTTTTCACTTAACTATTGTCCGCATATCGTGCGGGTACTAATACTAGTATATTTAATAAAGGAAAGTAGTTAGCCTAAAATTAAGCCAAGTGGCATCTTGAAAACTGGCCACTTGGCATTTTACAATAAAAAACTATCATTTTCAACAAAAAACTATTTTCTTGATTATTTAATTATTGAATATTCTTTCATCTAGATATATAATAAAAGAGAGTAGTTAGCCTAAAATTGAGCTAAGTGGCATCTTGAGAACTAGCCACTTGACATTTTACAACAAAAAACTATCATTTTACAACAAAAAACTATTTTCTTGATTATTTAATTATTTAATATTCTTTCATATTGTGGTAAAAAATAATTAATATTATTTTATATCTATATATATAAAAATAAAGGAGAGTAGTTAACCTAAAATTAAGCCAAGTGGCATCTTAAGAACTAACCACTTGACATTTTACAACAAAAAACTATCATTTTACAACAAAAAACTATTTTCTTGATTATTTAATTATTTAATATTCTTTCATATTGTGGTAAAAATTAATTAATACTATTTCATATATATATATATATATATATATATAAAGGAGAGTTGTTAGCCTAAAATTAAGCCAAGTGGCATCTTGAGAACTAGCCACTTGACATTTTACAATAAAAAACTATTATTTTACAACAAAAACCTGTTTTCTTGATTATTTAATTATTTAATATTCTTTCATATTGTGATAAAAAATAATTAATATTATTTCATATTGTGGTAAAAAATAATTAAGATTGACTTCTATTGGATGAACACTATTAAGATTGAATCCTATTGGATGAAAACTATTATGATCGTTCAATTATTTCATATGTTGATTATTTAATTATTTCATATTATAGTTAAAAAAAAAAACAACTAAGATTGACTCCTAATGTATGAAAAATTGCAATATTTTGACTCCTAATTTTTTAATAAATATATTTGGAAGGCTTCTTAAATTACTTTATCATTCTGCTGAAAATTATCTAAAGATTAACGTTTATTTTCTTATCTTCCATATTTATTATATAGAATTTCAAGATAGCCTTTGTATGTTAGAAAAATAAGTATTTATTATTAGTTGTACAATTACTCGATATATATATATATATATATATATATATATATATATATATATATATGGAAAACAAATTGAGTAAAGGGTAATCAATTATTATCAAGAGACATATTTGGAAAAGAAGTATTTAAATTGAGATGATAAATTTTAATTTGAATGGAAAGATGTAAAATTTTGAATTCAAATAAAAATAAAAATACGAATTTAATTGGAAAGATGTAAAATTTTGAATTCAAATAAAATAAAAATATGAATTTAATTGGAAAATAAGTATTACTACTATATTGAGACTAATACAATTAATTAAGAACAATCTTTGTTTGAATTTCACTAATTATTTTTTTGTATATTAGGAAATAGATAATTATCAATCGTGAAACAAATATTACCATATAAGGAATATTAAATAATATTATTTTCTATATGAAATTAGGTTAGTTGCAGTATAAATATACTAAATATATTTCAATTAAATTCAAAATAAATATATTTCAAAATATTTCTAAACTTATGCCACTTAATTGGTGAAAATATTAAAAAAAAGTATTCCTATTTAATTTTTATATATATGTGTGTGTGTTATAGTGAAAAATCAACTAAGATTGACTCCTGTCTTTACAATAAATATATTTTGCAACTAGGCAAAAGTTGTGTCACTTAATTTTTGAGAAAATCAACTACGATTGATTCTTATTCTCATGTAATCTAAATTCAAAATAAGAATTCTTATTTATGGGAGGATCCCTATGATCAAGAATCTTGAATTTAAAAATGAATGATTGAAAATTAATTATTTTTATATAAAAATATTTTCGGAATGAATATTGCCACACAAGGAAACATTATATTGTATTTATTATTTACAACTAATTAGTGGCTATATATATATATATAAAATATTGTATTGTGAGTCATTCTAAACTAAAAAATCCTACTAAGAATACTATATATTTGAGAGAATTTGTTCAATACAAGTATCATATGAGGAAAAAAATACCTTAAGTCATTATTTCATAAATAAATTATCTATGAAAATTTATTTCATGCAGTGCTTTACGATACATTTATGTATCCATCTATAATAATTAAAAAGGAAGTATAGATTTCAACACTTGCCATATATTCTTTTAAAAAATTGATTTTAGGTATGATAAAAAATTACCTTAAGAGAGAGTTAATTAAAAGAGATTTATTCAGAAGTTAATTATGGAAAGTTATAAAAAAGATCAAGTCACACGTAAAAGGAAGTTATTTGAAATTTTATTTACCTTTTTCGCTTATTCATTGTTTTTATCATAATTAAATATACTTCCAACAGTCATTTTTAAGAAAAAGAATAATTGTTGCTATATTTGAGTCCAAAAATTATATCTAATAATTGTGAAGGTGATTAAGTAATTAGTTAAATATAATCAAATTTTAAATTTAAGAGAGATTTTAGGGATAGTTAATTAAGAAAGATTTGATTAGAAATTATAAAGATAATTATGGTATCAAGCAAAAGCAATAAAGCTATGTAATTATAGTATATTTATTTTTATTCAAATTATTAAGTAAAAAGAGAGTTATAAATACTCAGAGTCATTACTTTTCAGCCATCAATCAATTCTTCAAACATCCTATTTGCTTTAACTTTTTATTGCTTGAATTTTCAGGATTATCTACTACATGTATGTGTAGTTTCATGATTATAGATGGTCATGCATCGTAATATAATATATGATTATTTTTCTTGATTTTTTTAATATTAGGTTTCAACAAAGTATGAGATCAAGAATGTTGATGGAATGATATTACAAATGCAAAATGAGAGTTCAGTAGAAGATAAAGCATACGAGGAAGTTGAATATTGCATTCACAACATAGCTTTAAAATAATGAATGAAGTTATTTGCTGAAAATGATTTTAACTTCCTGCAGTGTTTTTTTTCTTGAAAACAATTTAGTAAGTTTGAAATGTATTATGTAACTTTCTTAGTATATGAATTTGTATTGCATAAATTGTAAAATATCCCTTATAAATAATTAGTTTGAAAAAGGTTAGAAACATTGTCATGCCTTTTTCTTCGAGAGATTTAAAGTTAGATTTAAGTGATGCATATATTATTTTCGATCATAAGTAACATAATAAAAGAAAAAATTATAAAAAAAATTCACATTTTACTCTTAGCATGATCGTAATTCTTCTCCCTCTTTATGCTTACATTTCTTCTTTTAATTTTTTTTACACTTTTTTAAAGATTGATATTCTTACATGAAGAAAGAAAAAGAAATGATTTGGAGATAGATTAAACGAAAAAGGATATCCAATTTTCGAAATGGAGGGAGGGGTTGGCCTCGCTAGGTGATTGGGAATATTCAATATTGACTATAATTACTGTTTTTAAAAATTTAAATTTTGATAGTATTTAATAAAAATAATATTTATCTACTTAAGTTAATCTTTAGATAAATTTCAAATTATATATTCAAAGAAATTTTATGAATTAAGCAAAGTTATAAGTTAGTAGCTTTACTTCAATAGAGATTAGTAGCTTTACTTCAATAGACATTTAAAATAAATCTTACTTATCGTGAATTTTTTGGGTGTTTGAATTAATTAAAGAAATATAGCTATTTTGTTTTCTAATTTTAATTTTCAAATAACGTAAATATTATATAGATAGGCAAGTCATATTCATAAACATATTATCTATATTTGTACTTGCATAAAAGAAATGCGATTTTTTGTTAAACATGATAAATGCATTATTTTTATATTCAATTTTAAAAAATAAAGTAAAAACGCAAGACATTGATAGAAATAATGATATTGATCTTCAATTTCAAATAAAAGATGATAAAAAGGAAATAAGACGACATTATAGTTATGTTTTTTTTACCTTTTTATCTGATAATTTTTTTAAAATAATTATATATATGCACAATTAATAAGACAAAAGATATTCTTATATATAGAAAACAAAGAAAATAATGTGAATAGTAAATAATAAGATATATAAATCTCTACTCAAGAAAATAATTTTATTTGTATGGAACATATATATATTTTTTTATATAAATCATAAATTTTTTGCATGGCTTTCTGTCTCTACCTTATGCATATTACTTTTAATGATTCAATTTTAAATTATAATAACTGCGCATCGCGCGGGTACGTATATTAGGTTAATTAAATCAAAGACGGATAGGATAAGTGGTAAGAATGTAATTTATGGTTCTTCTTATTAATATATAAAAAAAACATTGAGATGCCACAAACCCCACAAAAAATCGCCATTATTTATTCAGCAGATTCCATATACCTTCGCTGTCTTAATTTATATGATGGTATTTGATTAGACATAATTTTTTTTTAAAAAAGAAAAGTATTTAAAATTTATAGTCGAAGATAAGACATAAATATTTATGTAGTTATAAATCATCTTTTAAGAATAAAATAGATATTTTAACAATTAATTATTAGTACTAAATAGAAAAGAATATTATTATTACTAGTATAGGGTACGTGCGTTGCACGTGTATCAAGTTAATTAAGAATAAATGTATATAAAAAATAAATTATTATGTGTACGTTATTTTATTAAGTACAAAAAAATTTAAAATATAATGTAAAATTTTGAAAATAAAAAAGTTTAGTTAACTAAGGAGGAATTTAGTCATTATACTTATTTCTTAATTTTAAAAGCACTTCGTTTTTTATGAAAAGTTATTTTTATTCTCGAAATTCTACATTTTATCAAAATTGAGGGCATTTTAGATGATTATATATCTTCAACATGTTAGGGGGTATTTGTTTGCTGATAAGAGTAGAGTTATTCATGTATTTAAACTATGTATAACTTATACGACGTTTAGTAGGTGCATAGAAAATAAGTTATTGATGTATTGACGTTTAATTCAAAGATAGACGTGTTATATATTTGTAGTCCATATAAAATGTAATTTCCATTGAAACAATCAGCGCAAATTCACATTAACTAATACTAAATGTGTAAAGAAAGAACAAATTAATTATGTGTACATTAAATTATTAAGTACAAAACATTAAGAGAAAAAAGTAACTTAAAAGAGATAATCTTTTAATTTTTCTGGCTACTTCATTCGGCAGCAACAATGCTTGTTTCATGTAATTTACCGATCAGAATTATCAATTATTGATTATGTATAACTCATATATAATCTTTAGATTTATTAACTAAAACGAATAAAGAAAGATAGAAAGGATGATATAATGAATGCAAGAAGATAACGCGAATCAAAATCAAAATAATAAGAAATCGTAGAATTAGAAGAAGTGTTTTTAGTAGAGTTTGATCAAAATATTACTTAAATAGAATTGTAGAATTTTATTTTTTATATAAGGAACTTCAACAAATTTCTGTTCTAAGAAACTTCAACACAATGAAACAGTGACTTTAATCTTGATCACTTCTCATCCTTCAAAGTAGCCCCACAAACAACAAATAGAACCTGTGCAGTAGCAAATATAATGAGAAAAAAATGACATGAAAAAAATCATGTAAGTATACTCAATTTTTTTGGTAACTAACGTGTATTATTATTTACCAAGTAAGCTATACAAAATAAAACTGTCCACAAATTGAGCATCTAGCCTACAATCTGTCTCAGGCCATCAACCACTTCCTATCTATACAATTACATCAATAAGGATAGAAATTTATAGTCTCTAGTTTCATAGCTATCTTCCTCATCATGGACCCACGTATGACCACCTCTTGGATAATATGCCGCACCATGTCTCGTTCCTCTCTTTGACGCTGTTGGAACACTCGTACATTTCTTTCAAACCATACATGATAGATTGTTCGTGCTAGGCATAGACGATAGATTGCAGCTTGTCCAGTTCTACCATTAGCATATATCACCGTCCACTGTTGTTCCTCTTGCCAAATCTGAGTGGTGCGTTGAAGTCCTTGTCATTGTAGCATCTTGTTCCAGATCCTTCATGAGTAAATGCATCAAAAGAAAAGATGAGCATGGCTTTCTTCATGTTGAGCACAAAATGGACATGTAGCAGATGTAATGGCACCCCACTTTATTAGTCTATCTCTTGTGAGAAGCCTCTCCATTAGTGCAAGTTGTAGGGTAAATGTCCACTTTGGACAGCCTTGATTGTTGCACAATACCAACACGTGTTTCACCAGTGAGCGTACTTTCTAAGAATCTTTTCAGCTGCAGACCTTGGTATACAAGCCTTGAAGTAAACTTTTCTAATCTTTTTATATGGTGCAACTTGTTATAAAGAAAATGAAGCGATTAGAAACGGAGACAACTACATACTGAGAATCTCGTGATCTTGAAAAATCATCATATAGCAGTAGGGAGACGTATGCCTTGCTGCCAGATGAAGCAAGGGAATAAGACGAAGAAACTCAAAAAAATCCGACAATGAAGCTGACTAATACCTGCTTAGAAACAAAGCCGATTACATCTGTTTGGGAAAGTGTACACCAGTCTCTCGTGACGACAAATGCAACTGGAATTTCTCCAGCTTACTCATCTTTGGCTCTGAAAATCAAAAAACAACAAAGTGGATGAGATCTAGCAACCTGACCATGCTAAAAGTGGCAGAAACAAATGATATTACACAATCATACAAAGATCAGCATGGAAGATTTGGTGATAAAGAACCAAGGTAATTAAAGGAAAAGCTCCTTCTGGTATGGTTGGGCAATTCCCATAATTCAATATCTTTCATCATTGTATAAACCAGTGACACTACTCACTCTAGGTACAAAACGATGAGACCATAACTTCCTACATCAGTCTAGACACCAAAAAGATGTGCAGTACTACCAGATACCGAGCCAAATTGATATTAGCAGCAAGAAATCAAAATATCTTCTGTAACTCAAGCAAGAGCATCTATCGCGAACCAACGAATCTATACTATAGAATGTTCCTCCAACTACTTAATTCTATAACTACCCTTTCTAAAATATTTTTAGACTTTACTCTCTACAATACTCATTCTAGAGCTTTTTCTTCATTTCTTTACAGCTCTTGAGCATTCTAGATGCATTTTTTGAAATATTTTAAATATTAACTAAGACGTGAACTCTTAACATATAAGGCACTAACACATAAAAATCGTAAAGATAAATATACTCATCACACTGTCAAACGAAGAACCTTAGCAAAAAATGCATCAACATGTATTATAAGAACAAAAAAATAGATTAATTAAGCTAAGTTAATTGCTTATTCAAGAAAGTAACAGTCGATGCCATAAAGCTACCATTATCTCCAGACACAACAGAAATCAGGCCATAAACTAATGACACCAAAAGCTATCGACATCCTATTGACATTGTATATTTTTACGATTATAGCTAATTTCTATACTTGCCCAATTTGATGTTTGTGCTATATCCGGTATCAATTTGATTTCACACTTACCTGAAAACTAAGGTGAATAATTATTTTCTATTACATCCAGGCTTATGCTACATCAATTCTTTTCATATGTTCTATTAGTAGGAAAAATATATAAGGCAAACATGTAACCACCTGGTGGACATAGTTAACTGATATCTGTTGTAAGTGCCGTGTAATTAGTCGAGGTGTGTTAAAGCTGGTTTATCCAAAAAAAGAAAAAAAACATGTTACCACTTGGTACCATAGGAGATGAACGTTCCATATAGAACCTAACTCAGGCCATTCCTGGAGAAAACACAACTACTCCCTGACTTGAAAAAGTCAGATAAGCCATGAAACTCAGACAAACAGAAAAAGCAAGTTTAACGTAATATCTCAACTACATGAAAACTGTTAATACCCTGTAATGAGGGAGAAACAGGTAAGGGCACTAAACCACACAAAAGAAGAAGTCATAGAAACTGCACGTTTAAATTTATACGGAATCATCAAGCTTGGTTGTAAAACCAGGACCATATGTTAACAATTCAGCTCCGGGAGGTAAATTTGCTTTAAGATGCTCATCACACTTTTTCATTGCCTTCTCCTCAATTAGGGCAGTACAATCTCCATGTGAGTTAAGGATCATCTTCATAAGAGATGGTAAAATTACCAGCAACAGATGTAAATCAAGATAATAATCACTTGAACACTCAATAAAACCAACAAGCTTCACCACCTATAGACATTTGTGACAGAGTGTAGTTGCTTCTCGTGAATCACGATCAGCTCTGCTCGACTCTTCAGTTGCTGCCTCATCTAGGGGAAGAATAATACCAGGGCATGTCAATTTTAGACCCCAAAAGGTAAGGAAATCCAGGTTACCTGCTCAATTATGTTAGGTTGAGCTCAGACTTTTCCTGGATGATCGTCACATTTATAAAAAATTGTATAGAATAGACTATAAGAATGAATTATGTGTAATATCAATTAACGTTGAGGAAAGAATACATTAATTCAATATTTTAAATTTTAAATTTAGATGTTCGAAAATTATACTTAAAATAATACAAGCTAAGTTTTAATTCTTCTCGTATTAACATGACAAAAGAATGCGTCTTAAAATGCTGGTTAAAATTCATGCAGCTTGTCTCACGAGCAGTAAAGTGAACAGATGGAGTACGTAACATTTGACTTGAAGATAAATTGATACACTGGCACCCAAAGACCAAAATATATCCAAGAAGAGCTCCTGCTCCAATCCAATACCATCTTGCTTCTGTGCCACGTGATTTCAAGAATTACACTCCTAATGTAACTGTGCCAGTGGAGTTAGGAGGAACATGTAAAACAAAATTCAAGAAAAAGACTCTCAAATGCTACTTTAACAACATGTCCTTCCAAAACAATAGAAGCTTTAGCTTACATGGGCCCAATTCTTCCCTAGAAATTTGTTCACAGCTATAGCATTCTGTGCATACATCATAGGGAAAAATCCAGTAATCTGACTGTCTAATTAAATTGACAATCTGATAGGTTATTGAACTGTCTAAACCAGTTGATATCTCATCCATAAAAAGCGCGCTTGTAGGTCCAACCATCATCTCCCTAGTATTTCAAGTTATCAGCGAGTTTAGCATGAGATTTTTTTTTGAAACTCTTTGTATGTGCTTATGATTTTTACAATATCTAGCATACAAAGTTTCTGTTTAACCTAACCTGTTGTTAGTCTCTTTCTCTGCCCCCCAGAAGTTCCTCGGATCATTTCGACTCCGACGAGGGTATCAACACAACTTTCAAGTCCCAATATCTGAAACAACAAAGAGAATAGTGAATTGTTGCATCATTATCCTATTTTTGGATTGGGTTCTGTAATGTATAGCCTCTACCTTGAGAGTATAATCTGTTACTCCTATAACATTGGCCTCCTATCCTTCATTTCACGCTGACTGTTAAAAGATATCAATTTCTTATCATATTTCATAGAAAGAAAAGACAACATTGATGCTGAATTTTTCTGTTTAATATGTCTTCACCTTTATAAAGATATCAACATCAGGATCTGGCTTAATATTTGCTTCCTTCTCTCTCCTAGACATCTCTAATATGAAGATCATTTTGGCTTATATAAGCATATGTTCTTTGTGGTACAAACTCATCCATCTCATGCCCATTATATGTAACTCTCCCTGAAACCTGAAATCGAACAGTCAATCATGAGCGGTTTTTCAAGTGAACTGATTCTATTTTTATTTGAAAAAGAAGCACTATGAGCGAAGGCACGACAATATCACTGACAATAGTTAAACAACCATAACATACTTGCAAATTGCTTTACTTTTAAGTTAACAAAAACAAAATAAAAAATAATTCAGATTAAAGAACATAGAATGAAGAAACAAAAATAGTGTAGGATTCTTTTTGTCTTACTCCCTGTGCACCTTATGAAAGCAATGAAATCTCACAAAACATACAAGGCTGTGATTACAAGGAGCTCCCTGGTGACTGCTTAAATAGTTCTACATCAAAATAATTGAGTTATAATTGAAAAATAACATAAGCAAAATTAATTAGTAAGGAAATTCTAAAACAAAAGTGGTATTAACTACTGAGAACCTGCTGAGGCCGGTCACCACCATAAAAAATGAACTTCAAGACCTTCTCATAATGTCCACGACTAATGACATGTCCAAGCTTGCAGTTTTCTTCGAAGGGATCTAAGATTTTGATGTTTTTCGTTCACTCAAAAAGCCTCTCCAAAAATTGTGGAGTAATTGTTACCTGTAATATAAGACGTGATGTTACAATCCAAAAGCAACCAAAAAAAGTCCACTCAACCGTTGTATCAAGATCATTAATGTCATCAAACACTCCCACCAAGCTCAAGAGTCACTGGTTTAGCAAGTTGAGCTGCAGCAGTCATGATCTTGAACCCTGTTGGCCCACTTCCTATAAATGCAATTTTATCAACATCAGAACCAACTTCATGTCCCAATCCCGTTAGTACGTTAAGGGCACCAAGAGGAAGACCCACATCTCTACAGATTTCACCCAACTCCAAAGAGGTAATTTGTGACAGAGTGTAGTTGCTTCTCGTGAATCACGATCGGCTCTGCGCGATTCTTCAGTTGTTACCTCATCTAGGGGTAAGAATAGTACCAGGGCATGTCAATTTTAGACCCAAAAAGGTAAGGAAATCCAGGTTACCTACTCAATTATGTTAGGTTGAGCTCGGATTTTTCCTGGATGATCGTCACATTTCACAAATATTTAATTCTGATCTCAAACGATTCTGCCATTCAAATAAGTCAATCTTAATAGGTCTAACAAAAAAGATGGCATCAAAGAAGACTGAGGATAACAATATTTTTAACGACACAATCTATAAAAATAGCTACAAGGGATTTAACCTACAAATCTCTCCATGCCCGTAAGGAACATAACTGCCACAAGAAAAAAAGGCATATTAGTCGGGGTGCGCTGGTTTATCCAAAAAAAAAAAAAAGAAAAAAAACATGTTACCACTTGGTAATATAGCAGAAGAACGTTCTACTAGAACCCAACTCAGGTCATTCCTGGAGAAAACACAACTGCTTCCTGACTTGAAAAAGTCCGATAAGCCATGAAACTTAAACAATCTTTGTGTTATGGAATCTTGAATGAAAAATAGAGATTAAATTTTCTGGAAAAAAAAAGTGCAGACAATGAAGAAAAAAAATGGAGAAGCTTACCTCATCAAAATTTTTTGGCGATGGTGGTATTTTTCTATCCATATACATAGACATAGAGAGAGTCCTAAATAAAAAATAATTAATACATAATATTAGTTGGTTTTAAAGTCCTAAACTACATATAACTCAAATAAGGAAAAACTAATACTCCTATTTTTGGGTTAAAAGTTGATGTGTTTTGGCGTACAACTACAATAATAGCCGACCCAAATTTTGTTTTCCCTTTTTTTGGGTTAAATTTTTGTTTTCCTTGTTAAACAGGCGTGGTTTTTCTCCTATTTTAATTTAATTAGAAAGGTTTTTTTGGCCCCCAAATATTATAGCCAATATTTATTTAATATTAAAAAAGTAAAAAGACGATTTTGTCTAAAATATAGACTTTTAATAAAGGACAAAAAGTTCAAATAACATTTATAAGGAACTTTATACTTTTAGTATATTAGAGATTAGAGATTAGAGATTAGAGATAGAGATTATTATTATTATTATTATTATTATTATTATTATTATTAAGATTGACTAACAAAAAAAAGTGTGTTACATACATTGACACCAAGGATGCATCTAGTATTGAAGAAGCCAATCCTACTCTGACTTTTTGGGAAAGGAAAATGAGACAGCAATTATAAAAGTTAATTTATACCCCAATCACTCTCCTAACCACTAATTTTTTTAGATTCAACAAAAATAAGAACCAACGAATGTTTATTTTACTAATCCAAATAATATATTCTTGCTGCTAATGTTTGAGCAGCTAATCTGGACAATAGCTCTGAATTAAGTTTAAATTGCTTTGTCAACAACTGTTACTCAAAATGTCCGACATATATACACACCATATCCATTCATACAATTCTGATGTCAAAAAATATATAATATATACTGGATAAAAATGTACATGAAGGAAATTGCAGTTTGCATGCCCTCGGGAGAAAGTAGTGATGATTGCCATGAATCCTGCCCTTGAGGACGTGTACAAGAAGCTCTTTGTCGATTCCTATCAACATGATGCTCCAACAACTTCTTCGTAAGTGAGGTGAGGTCCTTCTTTTGTTTTCAATTTTTAGTTTTATGTTTTTCTAGAAATTTTCAGTTTTATACATTAAAAATCTAAAAATAAGACATAACAGATTTGGAGAAAATTATTATTTCTATTCAAATTATAGGTGGTCACAAAAACTATTTCCTCTCGAAATTTACGACTTACAAAACAAAAGTACACATCAGCGTGAAGCACAGGCTGCCGACTTGTGGCAATAATGCAAGATGGTCCTCTATTTCGTTTTCACCATTGCACTTTTGCTCCAAGTGGGAAAAAGTGTGACTTTTTAATTAGCACTTTTAAAAGTGATTTATGCCTCAATCACTCTCCCAACCACTAGTTTGTTTAAGATTAAACAAAAATAAAAAGCAACAAAGTGATATTTTACTAATCCCGATTGAATAGGTTCTGTCACTAATATTTTACTAATCCTAACATATAGTCTAGGTAGTGTCGTTTTTTATTTTTTTGTTGATTCCCATCATATATAATATATTAATCCTAACGATTATTAATGAGACATTCATTCACTAAGAGACAATATGCATAGTTAGTAAAATACATTATGTCGTATGTGCATTTGACTAAGCATTCGTCTAGACCAGTAGTTATTTCCATTCCTATCCACTCACGAGAAACAAGATGGTGGTGTACACACACATATATTGTGGCTTAAGATTTAGAGGCTTCCATTTTTTATAGATATATAGAGCTACAACTTAAAAACAAGAAACTATCTGATACATAATCTATCTATATCTAATAACAAAGGTAAAAATGTTATGTGTCAACACCACAAAAAATAGTATTTTTATTAAAAATTAAATATTAAAATAATAATTTAAAAAACAATAACTGCCACCTCTATGTAAACTGGACATTAAAAAAAGGATTTTTTTTAATATATATTGAATAAAACTGCAAAGTAAATTACGTGTTTTTACTCCTTTTTTATAGCAACTACTCTTTTTTAATTACAACTACAAATCAGTTACCTCTATCAAAATCTTCTATATCTGTAAATATCTATATGATCGGTTATGAGTTCATTCTAATTTCTTCTCCGAGGGAAAACAAACCGTCCCTTCTTTTTCTTCTTCCTTCCATTGACGAATCTCTTCTTCTTCCCGTCTTATTCCTCTCCTCGCTATAGTACTCACCAAGATAAATATCTTCTATCACGCTTATAAAATTGATTTGTTTGATATTTTAAAATTGATTTTATGATATTTTACTTACCAAGAAAAACTGTACTATACCATCAGAAATTTGTTCGATGATGAGATGAAGAGAAAAAAAGGATCGATGATGAGATGAAGAGAAAATAGGAGTTGGTGGCTTTCTAATGAACGTGATAGCCAGTAGTTTAAGTAATGGGTGATTAATATATTGCCAGAACGTGATAGCCAGTAGTTTAAGTACATAGGTGATTAATATATTGCCAGATTGTTTTAAGTATATTTGTATTCACACATCAAATGGTTTCACCTTTTATTGTAAGATTTTGTTTGGAGCCCTTTTGTACTTGGTTCTCAAAGTTCATGAGAGAAGGCATAATTTCAACGCCGAAAGGTAGGTTGTGTTATAGTGTAATATTAATTATATTGGTATTTTTGTTTCACTAATGGCTACATTGCAGAATGTTTGATGTTCTTGGTGGAGTTTTTCAGATATATTTTGATACTAATCCATAAAAGAAACAACAACATGAAGTAATGTTGGTAAGGTACACTTTAAATTATAGCATCACTACTATCTTCTTACGGATAAATATTCTCAGAAATAATAAATGAAAAACTTCCAACTTCTCAAACAAATGCATAAGATGTTTGGGAAATTTTCTAATGAAAGATAATATATAGATTGATTGTTAGGAAAAAAATAAGATTTGTTATGAAGATTAGTGGATGCAATGTGTCTATTAGTTGATGCCCTATGTCATGCTTTTGGTCAAGCCGCTTTTGGTTAGGCTTGAAGCCAAGTAATCTCCCACCTCTTATAGATAGCTTGTTGGCTAAGTACATATCTGCCTATAAATAGCCATCCTTTCTGCATTGTAAAATATATACAAGAAGTGAAATAAAGTACTATTACTTCTTTTATCTAAGTTGCCTCCTTCCTTGTATTTTATTAGTTTAACATTTGGTTTCAATCATTTAACACGTTATCAACACGAGACTCTGCCATCTTGAGCAAACACTTATCAAAGGTAAGAACGTACTTTTCTTAAAATAATGTCGAATCTATCTAAATGTGAATTTGTTGCCCTGGATATATCGGGCAAAACCTACTTATCTGGGGCACTTGATACTGAAATTCATTTGGATGTGATGGGTCTGACAGACACCATTAAAGATACAAACCAGGCATCGAATCAAGACCGTGCCAAGGCCATGATATTTCTCCGTCATCACACCTTGACGATGGCTTAAAAATGGAATATCTCACTATCAAGGATCCACTTATACTGTGAAATAATTTAAAAAAGAGATATGACTACCTGAAGATGATCGTTCTTCCACAGACAAGTTATGAATGAACTCATTTGAGATTACAAGATTTTAAAGATATTACTGCGTATAATTCTGCCATGTTTATAATTAAATCACAGTTTAATTTATGCGAAAAAAATATCACAGATCATGATATACTGGAGAAAACATTATCCACCTTTCCTGCCTCTAATATGCTACTCAGCAGCAATACTGAAAAATGGGATTTAAAAAGTGTTTTGAGTTAATTTCGCATCTTCCTGTTGCTGAACAACATAATGATCTTTTGATGAAAAATTATGAAAGTCGACCTACTGGTACTGCTCCACTCCCTGAAGTGAATGCTGCAAATTTTTACCAATCCAGGCGTGAGAGAGGTCCTGGCCCCAGTCGTGGTCGTGGCTGTGGTCGAGGAAGAAATTCTAATCAGGGTGATCGTCTTGCACTAAATAATAAACCTCAGCGCCAGCAGTGTAAAAGGAAGGGTGAAAAGACTGAAGTAGTGCAAAGAAAAAACTCAGAAAATAAATGCTATTGTTGTGTGGAGGAAAAGGGCACTGGTCACGCACCTGTCGTACACCAAGGCATCTGGTTAATCTCTATCAGGAGTCCCTCAAGAAGATGGATAATAATGTAGAAGCAAACTTTACTCTGAAGATAATGTTGAGCCTATGGATTTAGATGTTGCAGATTTCTTTAAATTCCCTAAAGGAAATATAAATCACCCTGTCGGTAACGAATCCGTAATAGTCTAAGTATTTTACTTTCCTGTTGGTTGTATTAGTTTATGCTTATGTTAGTTGTGTTTCTCTAGTTTTGTAAATAAATAAAGTTTGTGTAATACGTTGTTTGCTAGTAATACTATAATGTTTACTTTGTTTATATTTTCATCTTGAAGAATATATGGATACTCCTCAAATTTTATTTGGATCAAAGATCGATCGTGAGGATATTTGTGTAATTGATAGTGGAACAATGCACGCCATATTTAAAGATGAAAAATACTTTTCCTGCTTGGTTAGAAGAAAAGCAAATGTTACAACAATTTATGATAATTCAAAATTAATTGAAGGCTCCGGAAGATCTACTATATTTCTGCTTAAGGGGATGAAATTTGTTATAGAAGATGCATTCTTCTCTTCTAAATCCCCAAGAAACTTGTTAAGTTTTAAGGATATCCGTCGAAATGGATATCATGTTAAGATAATAAATGAAATGAATGTTGAATATCTTGGCATTACCAAGAATGTCTCAGGCCAGAAATGTGTGTTGGAGAAATTGCCAACTTTGTCTTCTGGCTTATATTATGCAGAAATTAGTATAGTTGAAGCACACTCTATCGTAAATAAAAAATTTACCGATTTAAATACTTTTATGCTTTGGCATGACCGAATGTTCACCCTGGATCAATAATGATGAGACGAATCATTGAAAATTCAAATGGGCATTCGTTAAAGAACCTGAAGATTCTTGCAAGTGATGAATTTTCATATGTTGCTTGTTATCAAGAAAAATTTATAACTAAGCCATCGCCACTGAAAGTTGGCGTCGAATCCCCTCTTTTCCTAAAACGTATACATGGGGATATATGTGGACCTATTCACCCATCCAGTGGGTCATTTAGGTACTTTATATTACTAATAGACGCATCTTCAAGATGGTCTCTTGCATGCCTCTTATCATCTCACAACCTGGCGTTGGTGAAATTATTGGCGCAAATAATATGATTAAGGGCGCAATTCCTAGATTATCCCATTAAGGCTATTCGCCTCGACAATGCTGGAGAATTTACATCCTAAGCTTTTGATGATTATTGTGTATCAGTTGGGATAAGGGTTGAACATCATGTCGCTCATGTTCATACTCAAAATGGCCTTGTTGAGTAATTTATTAAGTGCCTACAATTGATAGCACGACCACTACTTATGAAAAGAAAATTGCCCATTACTGTTTGGGGTCATGCTATCCTACATGCAACATCACTTGTTCATATCAGACCTACTCATTATAATAAAAATTTTCCGTCACAATTAGTCTTTGGTCATGAATCAAATATTGCTCATCTACTAATTTTTGGTTGTGCTGTATACGTGCCAGTAGCATCACCAAAGTACACTAAGGTGCCCCCCAGAAAAGATTAGGAATATATGTTGGGTTTGAGTGACCCTCTATCTACCTTGAACCATTGACAGGAGATTTATTTACTGCTCAATTTGTAGATTGTCGATTTGATGAAATAATTTTTTCGCAATTAGGGGAGAGAAACATGAACTCAAAAGAGAAATTGCGTGGAGAGTTTCATGATTATTTCATTTTGATCCACATACTCCCATGTGTGAACGTGAGGTCCAGAAGATCATTCACTTACAAAAAATAGCAAATCAAATGCCAGATGCATTTACTGATTTGAAAAGGATAACTAAGTCACATATCCCTGCAGTGAATGTGCCTATCCGAATTGATGTCCCAAAAGGACCATCTACTAGATCCATAGCTTTTGAATCCCAAACACGCCTGAAGCGTGGTAGACTATTGGGTTCAAAGGATAAAAATCCTAGAAAAAAAGTACGAAAAATGATAAGATTGACACTATAAAAGAATCTCATGAAGAGACTCAAGATCTGATTAATTATGATATTCTTGAAGAAATCAGTGAATCCAAGATTCAAGTGATTGAAGAACTTTCAATGAATTCTACCGGTGATGAGATAAATTTAGATCGATAAAAAATTATGACGGATAATGTTTTTGCATATAATGTTGCACTTAATATTATGCAAGACAGTGAGGACCTTGAACCTCTATATGTCGAAGAATGTCGACAAAGAAATGATTGGCCAAAATGGTAGGAGGCAATTCAATCATTATTGAAATCACTTGCTAAACATGACATGTTTGGACCTATAGTCCAAATCCCTGATAGTGTAAAACCAGTTGGCCATAAACGGGTCTTCGTGTGTAAAAGAAATGAGAGGAATAAAATTGTAAGATACAAGGAACGCCTTATTGCACAAAGATTCTCTCAAAGACCCGGTGTTGACTATGAATAAATATATTCACCCGTTATGGATGCAGTAACGTTTTGATACTTCATCGGTCTGGCTATACATAAAAATCTTGAAATACATCTAATGGATGTGGTTAGGCTTATGGTTCACTTGATAATGAAATTTCTATGAAAATTCCAGAAGGATTAAAGATTCCTGAAGCATACAGTTCAAAATCTCAGGAAATGTATTCAATCAGATTACAAAGATCATTATACGGTCTAAAATAATTAGGGCGTATGTGGTATAATAGCCTTAGTGAGTACTTGATAAATGAAGGTTATATAAATGATGTCCTTTGTCCTTGTATTTTTATTAAAAAAACAACATCAGAGTTTGTTATACTCGTTGTTTATGTTGATGACATAAATCTTATTGGAACTCTAGAAGAGGTCCAAAAGGAAATTGAATATCTAAAGAAAGAATTTGAGATGAAAGACCTTGGAAAGACAAAGCTTTGTCTTGGTCTGTAAATTGAACATTTAGTAGATGGGGTCTTCATCCACCAATCTTCCTATACTAAGAAGATGTTGAAACAATTTTATATGGACAAAGCATATCCATTAAGTACTCCAATGGTTGTTCGATCACTTGAAGTGAGTAAAGACCCATTTTGACCTCCGAAAGAGGGTGAAGAGATTCTTGGTCCTGAAGTGCCATATCTTAGTGCTATTGGTGCACTTATGTATCTTGCTAACACTACAAAGACTGATATAGCATTTTTTGTTAATTTACTATAAAGGTATAGTTCTTCCCCTACACGAAGACAGTGGAACAGAGTTAAGCATATATTGCGATATCTAAAGGGAACTATTGATATGGGTCTGTTTTATACTCTCAGGGATAGTGTTGATCTTGTTGGTCATGCAGATACAGGTTATTTATCTGACCCACATAAAGCTCGATCACAAATAGGCTATGTGGTTACATATGGAGGTAGTACTATATCATGGCGATCTACAAAGCAGCCTATTATTACTACTTTAAATCATGCTGAGATAATAGCTATTCATGAAGCAAGTAGAAAATGCGTATGGTTGAGATCATTGATACATTTTAATCAAAGAAAAATGTGGCCTGAAGTGTGATATCAAGGTACCCACTGTCCTATTTGAAGACAATGCAGCATGCATAGCCCATATAAAGGAAGGCTTTATAAAGAGAGATAGAACGAAACACATCTCGCTAAAGTTATTCTTCACACATGATCTCCAAAAGAATGGTGATATTGATGTACAATAAATCTGTTCAAGTGACAATCCAGCAGATTTGTTCACTAAATATTTGCCAACTTCAACTCTTGAGAAGATGGTACACAAAATTAAAATGCGAAAACTGAACTATTTGAATCGGGTTCTTCATCAGGGGGAGTAATAATACACGCTATACTCTTTTTTCCTTAACCAAGGTTTTATCTCACTGAGTTTTCCAGATAATGTTTTTAATGAGACAACAAACAAATGCGTATTCAGTAAATTTTCTTTCACATGAACATTCAAGGGGGAGTGTTATGAAGATTAGTGGATGCCATCTGTCTATTAGTTGATGCCATGTGTCATGCTTTTCGTTAGGCTTAAAGCTAAGTAATCTCCCACCTCTTGTAGATAGCTTGTTGGCTAAGTACATATTTGGCTATAAATAGACATCCTTTTGTCACGACTCAATTTCTTAGGTTATGATGGCACCTACCATAACCCACCAGTAGGTAAGCCAACCCATAATCCAGAAAAGCCAGTAACGGACTAATAAGATAAACGAAAGAAAAACTTAATGAAAGAGAGATAAGGCAAACAAAAAATAAATATACATCCCCAAGACCTGGTGAAGTCAGTACAAGAGCTTCTAATACAACATGAGTACAAAGTGAAATACAGAATAAATATAAGTACAAGCCGTCTCTAAAATACAAAATAGAGACCAAACTAGCAATATGAGAGAGAAAAGGAATACCCCGAATGTCAAGAGCTCACCCCATATCTCTGATCCATGGCTGCTCTGCATGACGCACACATCAACGATGATAACTCATACTATGATCTGCAGGCTGCAGAAGTGTAGCATGAGTACACAACACGTGGTATTTAGTAGTAATCGGCCGAATATGAATACAACTACGGACAACTATCCAGGAAAACTAAGCATAATGAGGCTAATGGAGCAGTAAAGGTGAACTACCCTATTCTAACAGTGTTCAGGAGCTAAAGTACAATAACATATATCACTAGTCAATATACCAATGGAGAGTGAAAGAAGTATATATATGGTAGTATACAACGCCAAAGAATACATATACAATTTGAATGGACAAGAAAGAGGGATCTACGGTAATGTCATATATTTATATACATATATACATGTATAGGACTAACTCAAGAAAATAACCTGAGGGAGTCAACCTAACATCTCGAGGTCCATAGCCAAGTAAAGGAGATAATGCTACCATGATCAGGGCCTCCAACCAATGGGTGACTAAACATGAGACAACCTACCAATAACATATTCTATCACGATAAAACAAGGGAATAAGAAACGTACCGACAACCTCGGGTACCAATCCATAACCATCCTGCCTCAAACTAACCATAATAATCAACAGTGAAGTAACCGACTAGTCCGGACAAATAATATCTAACCGAGCCCCCATAAACCCGGAAGGTTCACTGAAGCACTAAACAAATAATAATTATAACCTGAACCTATACATCCCCTCATAAGACTAATAGCTATAGGCGCCAAACAATCATACTGGTGATAGACGAAATATATGAATAAATGAAATGCAATGAAAATCGATAATGCCATAACCAATCCGAGTGCCATAAAGTACCAAGTGTATACACCTTCTCCAGCTCCGGAGCTCACAAAGGTAGGACCTCCGGTGACCACCCTTCTCCAGCACTGTGGCTCGCGGACGAAGGGGCCCATTGGGGATTCAGGATATCCGTATACATTGCCTGGTCTCAAACCAGGACTTCCAATAATCATCGAAATCCATCTACTCCATCCAGTACCATAGAGATAGATAAATCTGAACATACGTAATGAGTGCACAGACTCGAACCGTGACTAAAAGAGTGTATATCTGTAATCCATTACTTGAGATCAAGTTCGGGACTAAATCATCATAACAATGTGGAAAGGGTAGAAATCTCTGTCGACTGAAGTAAATCATAGTGGTAAAAGAGTGGATAAACCATGGACCGGAATCAACCCGATCTAATTTCCAAAACAGTACTTTTAGTTCCAAACGCTCATAACCCAATAAATAAGGTGGTATGATTCCCATTATAAAAGAATCCATTTTAAAAGTGAAAAATGGGAATAATTCCCTTTTTAGAAAACAATATTAAAATCAAGATTTTGGTTGGAATCGTACCACTAAGTGAGCAAGAATGCGCCTAAAAGTATGCATGCTATCACTAGTATCCAAACAA
Source organism: Capsicum rhomboideum (assembly GCA_031232105.1). Taxonomy (NCBI): domain Eukaryota; kingdom Viridiplantae; phylum Streptophyta; class Magnoliopsida; order Solanales; family Solanaceae; genus Capsicum; species Capsicum rhomboideum. The sequence continues at coordinate 24,611,280 of CP124710.1, forward strand.
TACCACTATAAGCGCCTAAGCATCTATAAACTAGAATCAAGTCCTCTAAAGGATAGAATATTCACCTGGAGTTCAACTGGTATTGTAACCATGACCTCGGGCCCAATAATACATAATCAACATAAACCAGCCTTATAACTCAGAAATCCATAGTAATCCAGGGCATACAACCTCTACAAGGATCTAATTGGGGAAAATACTGCCCAAATTACTAAGTCAAATGGTAAAACTCATACCAAAGGATCCTTAATCATCAACTATGGTTATCATGCTTATAATCAAGGGTAATAGGATTCTATGGCCATAACAAGTATCCTATGCTAAGGTTCGGGTCACATTTCTACCCCAAATTCCCTAAATAGGCTAAGTCATGATATACTAGTCATATTCTCATCCTATAATCCCTACCTAGCATGCAATCTATACTATACACAATCTCATAGAGAAGAGTAGACCGAAGCCTACCTCGATGCCGAATCGCAATTCTTGAATCGTGCTCAAATCGGTCGTCCTTGCTACACGATCCCGAAACACCGCCATGCTATCAAAATCATAACCTACACATTAATATGAGTAAAATAACACCCAAATTTCAATATAAATCTCCGGACCCAAAATTGGGCCCGTGGGGTCCACTAATGGAATCCCAAAATTGAATTTGTCACGAGGTCCCTCGAAGAACAAGAAATACGTGCTCAAAAGTTTAGCACAAATGGGACACAAATCGGTGCCCAAATCAGCCCCTAAACTTCATGGATTTTAAGGCCTAAATCCTAAGAATTAACAAGGAAATGGACGAAATTTGATGGGGACAAACAACTGGAAATGATCAAGAGGTGTTAAGTTAACTTACCTTAGCCTCATGAACAATTTCCCACTATTTTCCTTGCTCCATGGTCCATTAATGGTGGATTAGGGTCAGTGGCGGACTCAGAAATTTATACAAGTGGGTTCAATTAGTAAATATGGAACGATAGTTAATAGTGCAAGCAATGTTGAGCACAACAAACTATTTGCTCACTGCTTTTTTTATTTCTTCTTTTTTGTTAACAATATATAAGATAAAAATAACTTTTTTTTATAAAAAAAAAACTCAACACTTATTTTATTTAATTACAAAGTTGAGTTAAAAATTAAAATTTTACAGAGAACCTATTTACATTTTCTAAAACTAAAATTAAAATAAACTAAGAAAATATATATAATTTCAATGAAAATAATTGCATGTTTTTGCAAAAAGCTATGGAAGGGAGTACCAAAATTTAATTATAAGAAGTTAAATATTTTTTGACGTAAAATAGATTTTGGATTTTTATTGAATTTGAATAAGAAAATAAAATATTTAAGGTGAAATAGACAAAAAGGAAAGAAAATATATGTGATAAATTTAGTAGTTAGCAAAAAGGAAAGAAAAATGTGATAAATTTAGTAGTTAGCATTTGAGTATCATATTGAATATGATTGGACGGATATCCATATTGGACCCAAAGTAGCAAAATTGTTGCGTGCAAAATGCATTAGAGGGGATTCAAACTCGCATCCTAAACACAATTTTGAACCCGCATGACTGCTACGCTGCAGCTATGCTTGGTTCAAAGTGGGTTCAAGTTATAACTTATACTTAAATTTACAATAATTTTTCCTTATATAACCAGTAAATTTTTCGACGAAGCGGGTTCAATTGAACCTGCTTGACACTACGTAGAGCCGCCCCTGATTATGGTTGAGAAAATGAAGAAAAATTATAGAGAGGGGGGTTTATATACTGCCAGGGCATTGCCCTTCGCAAACGCGGGGTACCCTCTATGAACACGAGACCGGATCAGAAAGACCCTTCGCGAATGCGACCGATTGACTGCGAACGCGAAGAGTAAAGCTGAGCTGGCCAAGTCGGCTTACACTTCACGAATACGACGGATGGCTCACGAAAGGGAAGGCCAGAAATCTTGCCTATCCCAAACGCGGCCAACGCCATGCGGAAGGCCAAATTGGCCCGCACTAGAAGCTGGAAAAACCAGCAAACACTTAAGTCCTCAAAGACTTCGATCGGGGATTCGGGATTCGTTTGGAGCAAAATATGCTACCATACCAAATTCGATATTTTAGACTCAACGAAACCATCGAAACATTCATCCTAGATCGTTTCGATTAAATATGGGTCCGACACCTAGTTTTGCTTTAACTAAATTCTACCCAATAGCCCAAAATGAGTCTGGAAGCCTCGGGACCTGAACCAAGGGTCCCCCTAGCCTAGAATAAATGTTCCAGAGTTGATGGTGCTGTCGAAATTCTCTTCTGAGCTCGTTTACTAGTAGTTTTGATCCGAGATCAATTCCTTAACAACAAAAGCTCAAAAATAGAGAAATGAGCCTAAAATCCAAACAAACTATCCTATAACTGAACCGACATTACCAGCAAGTCATAAATGACTTGTAGTCACTATGGGAAGGCTCGAAATATCGAAAATATGCAGAAATCGAGAAAATAACTTGGAGGGTCATTGCAATATCTACTATTAAAATGACTTTCGTCTGCGAAAGTCAATGGATAGAAAGGGCCCAAAAGCTCAAGAGAATGAGGTACTGGGCCTGCATGCTCGAAGAAAGACTCCCCATATAACCTCTAAGAAGAGATAACGCTTCTAAGGGACTTAACCAAAGTTATCCTTTTTTCAACCAACTTCCTTACGTCCTTCTCAAATAACCAAAACTCAACTTTAACGACCAACTGAACTCCAAATGAATCGAAAATGACTGAAGCATGCAAACCCAAACCACGACACACCAACATCACACCAATACAAGCCTAACCAGGTGAAAACTCAACCAAACTGAAGGCAATCCAAGTCATGAGCCATGCAACCAACTCCAAACTCCATATCCAACCTTTCTTGGCCTTTCCAAACCTGCTACCTACTCTGAACGACACAAAATATCATCTGAGTCCTGTCCGTACAATCTTATCACACTGACCTCGAAGGACTGAAGCTGATCTACTGAAAATCCATAATGGCAAGCATAAAAATAAGCCCATAAGGTGCTACCTTGACATACAAATGGTGATGATCAAAGCTTGCGTTCTCTAGCCAAAGTACAACTGGTCCGAATCACCCTCAAAACTAATAATCATGAATCCCAAGCAAAATCTCTCAAAGCTGAACTATCCGCTCTAGGATGCCCCACCGACTAGGGGTGAAACCATGATAAGTCCAACTTAAGCACATTTCTTCTGCTGAGAAGACAATCAAATTCTACAATCACTGAGATCCAAGGTCAAGACTAGTAGACACCAATACCATGTGCCAACGGACCAACTTCTGAGCATTAATCAAGTATGATCCATCTGAACTGATGAAAACTGAGCCTGTAGGTGAAAAGTAGGCTTAATCAGCCTATAAACGAATGCTCAATTGAAATAAATCTGGAAATAAAGACTGCACCCTAGCTATGCAATCCATGGCTATAATCTCAGCATCGAAGCTGAACTACTCAAACTTAACTATCCAAACTGATCCTATTGACGAGTAGGTGTCCATATACCAAGATCTATCGCAACTTCTAAGCCGTCATTCGAGGGCATCAAAATCCAAAACTGGAGTCAATAAGCCTTCACTAGGGTCAAATACCCAAATCAATCTCACTATAAAAAATTGAGCATATACTCAATGGTCCTCGCAAGGGCTGAAACGGAAATGCTACCAAAAAATATAATCACGGCAGAGAAAAACCACTGATAGAAGACACAAGCAACCAAATCCACCTCCGCTGAGGGTATATCACGTCAAGGCACATCCAAGAACTCACCAAGGTCGCAAACAATGCTGATGATAGTCGAATCTCGGGTAACTCAAAAAATGTTATCTAGAAGCAGAAGCACTCTACGAAGTCACAATAGGCCGAACAAACGCAGAGATGAGAATTTTCTGAATTCTCCCAATTACACCAACTTTAACTCGGCTGAACCATGAACCACATCACAGGAAGAACAAAATTCCCAACTCACTATCAACATCAGGATCAAGACTATAATCGGGAAATGAATCAGATAAATCAGAATACAAACCTCAGACTTATTATCAATAGAAGTGGGCTATAGAAGAAGATCGCCCATGTTAAAATCCCAACAGAGCCACGGAAGGCCAAACTTACATTCACTTTCACAATCCACTCTACAACAGACCTTGCTAACATAAAAGGAAGGACAACCAACCAAGGTAACCATCTAAACCAATGAAATAAGATCGCAAGGAAGGGGAAACACTAACTAGATAATGCTAGTCTAGCCATCTATCAAGAAAGGATCACTTGACGTCAAACCATAACTATGATAATCAACAACATAAGTGCAGGTGGTACCAAAAATGAAAATCAACAAAAGTACCACTCTAGGGCCATAACAAGGCCAATATGCCAAAGGAAATAGGACTCGAACCCAAATGCTACACCCCCAAGGAACCCACAATACTGAACCACTCAATCCACTACTAAAAAAATCATCTACGGGGGGTAGTCATATATGCATAAATCTACACAAGGCATACGATAATCAGTATAACAACACCAAGTCATACAACAACCATCATAGTAATATCAAGGCAGGTAACCACCGATGGGTATGAAAACCCCAACATAACTCAAGGGAAGCTAAAGATAGCAATCAAATCGTACCTATATCGATGGAGTTTTACGTCATAGTCCTGATGTACCCGAAAGAGTATGAATCTGAGTGTACCCAATCTCGGACTGAGCATCTGAATCACCAACTAAGACACTAAGTGTACTACCCCTTGTTGCTCCCTTATTTTGAACTGGTCAAAATACATTTGCAACGTACGACTCTTTTACTTGGTTTTGAAAAGGTTTAGAGTCGCCACCTAAATTTTTAGGGAAAAATCATGAAAACCATTTTTTGAATGTAAAACCTCAATTTTTGGTCTTTGAAAGCATTTGAGATTCTAAGTAAGAGTTTTGGTTACTCGAGGGGAAGGTGTTAAGCATCCCTTAGAGCCTATCTAAAGATAAGCCTTAAACTTAGTTTTAGAAAAAGATAATTGGGAATATTTTTGTTTATTATTTGCTAAAGAATAGTGATAAGAAAACTTTTATTATTTTGTACAAAAAGAAAACTCAAGGTATATAAGATGCACTGCTACAATATACAAGAGTACGACATAGCTATTGCAAAATATATATGTATGTTTAAAAATATGAAAAATTAGAAGAGATGAAAAGCTAATGATACTATAATTGTAATATATATTGGGAAGTATAGTCTTATGATTTTATAAAAATATATGCTTAGAGGTAAATAAAGTTAAGTTCATAAATAGAACTATTATAAAGCAAAAGAAAGTATACTTTTTTTTAAAAATGTGTGAGAATTCATTTATTAGAAAATAAACATAAATATAAATGTATTTAAAAGTATATGAAAGAGATGAGAAAATTCATTTAATTTGTGAAATTTCAAACTAAGTAGTAAATAAAATATAATAGTAAAAATGAATATATAGTAAAGTTGGGATAAAATGTAAATAGTAACATAATAGTAGTAAAAAAAAATTAAAAATATACCTTGTATGTTGTAGTAAGAACACGTGTATACCTTGCATTTTGGAGGCTTTTAAAAAAAAACCCTGAAAATTTAAAACAATGTTAAGAAATAAATGTAGAATATTGAAAATGTTTGAACCATATTAAGTTAAATGAAAATTGAATTCTTTGATGGGCGAGTTATTTGCAAAATCAAACGGTTTGATTATTTGAGAAATTATTTACAGTAATTTTATTTAACAACTTCAATTAAGACGATTAAAATCGTTAACTAATATTTTTAAAACGAAGACTATTCCTAGCCACTTGAATCAATTTTAAAAAAATATTTTTGTCTAAACTTGCGCTTAAAAACTATAATTTTCCTTTTATTCTAAAAAAAGAATGATTTGCGAATATAAAGTGTACAAAATAAATGATTAAATGATATGTCGTTACTATAACCCTAAGCGTGAGTGGATAAGAGAAAACCAATTCTAGATGATTAAATCTAAACACAACTAAATAAAATAAAGTTAATCAATTTCAATCAAATCACATATTCAAAGTAATACAAGGTTAGTAAAATAAACACCAAAGTAAGAAAATATAAAGAAATTAGAGGACTAGATACAATAAGTTCTTTTTGGAGGAACGAACTCCTATAGATGTAGACTTTGAACACTGATGATCCTATAGTGATTGACTTGGTTTTAGGTCAAAAAAGGAGTTTCAAGCTAGCTACTCTGACCCCGCTATCGACTCCTCTGAAAAGATTCAGATTTTCCAAAGGACAAGGAAAAACTTTAGCAAAAGAGAACTAAGAATATTGAAAGCTCTAAACTTAAGGCTATGGAGGTGATTTTGGATGATTCAAAAACCTGTACTGTTAAGGGCATTTGAGGCCCTATTTATAGTGAAAAATCAAAGCTCTACTAGTTTAAAAAATTGGCTCTCGGATTCAAAATAATAATATAATAAGAGGTCACTTCTCTGTAAAGATTAGGAAAACAGAGAAGATAAGATGAATATGGAGAAAGTCAGAAACCTAACCTTTGGATTTGATTTTAACATTTGAATTCATCCAAAGACAAGTTGGGTATTGGATATTTGAAGACATGACCAAGCTTCCTTCACTGGTTTCGAAGTGTATTTGTAATTTTTGAGAGATTTGACAATCTCACTTGCCAGTGGAAGGTTGAAATTAGCCGTTTGGGTGAGGATAAGGAACTGTTGACGCTCAGATACGATTGACGTGGTGACAGAGGTTTGTGAGTGTCGAATCCGGCAGATTCTCTGGGTGAGGGAGATGGGTCGACGTAGAGGTTAGGTTGGAGTTTGTCTGGGTGTGTTAGTCGATGGAGGGGGGTCTGTGTTGTCGTTGTTGTTGAAGATGATGAAGTGAGACAGATAAGAGAGATTAGGGAAGTGTTTAGGAGTGTTTAATTGTTGATTTGGCTGGGTCTGTGCAAAATTAGTGGGTTTGGGCCAATTTTGGCTGAAAAGTAAAGATTGATTTGGCCTAAACTTAGTAAAGATTGATTTGGCCCAATTTTCCTAATCCTTTTCACTTAATTAATTTAACGATGCTTCTTTTTGTCCCAACTAATTTTCCAAAATATATACGTATATGTACATACATATTCATGCATATTCATACACGTATATGTACGTATACATACACACACATATATTCATTACTATATATACATGCATATTAATAATTCGCAAGACTATAGTTTGTAAAAAAAATGACACTATAAATAGAGTAATGTAACAATATAGAAAAAATTATTTAGAGCTCAATATAAAAATTAACACACCAATATTTTGTTGGAAAAATAGTGAAAAGAACAAATTATATAAAAAAATGTATTTTTTGAGTAATTTTATAAAACACGATATTAGTAGTTACTATATATATATATATGTAGAATAGAAAGTAAGGGAAATAATATTTTCAAAATCATTTATTGGTGTCAAATTTATCAAAATTAATTTGAAAAGTAATAAAGATATTTTGGCAAAGTCACCGGGACTCATAAGCATAGAAAAAATTAATTTTAGGAAAAAAGGAGAGCCAAAATTGCGTGTCAACAACTTGCCCCTCTTAGACCAAAGATAATGAAAGAGTCTTTGGGCAAAGACGTTGACGTTAACCAATTTTGTCTCGACTGGTAAATTAGATTGGTTTTGGAAAGAATGCACTCGGAATGTGAAGCTAGAGTCTGCATGAGAGTGATTATGAATTCGACTAAACCTTGGTCTTTGAGTTTCCTACATATCTCGGGTATCACGAAAACTAGGCCGATGTAGTTCGAAAATAGAGTGATGATAAAATTTTGAGAGGTGCTCAAAATTTTTACCGTAGTGTCGAATTTATGATGACACTGATATTAGTTGTGATAGAGATAATAATACCTTGGTACGAATCGAGTGAGTAAGGCCGTACTCAAAATTGAGCTAACTGCATATCCCTAAGAAATCAAACCTGTTTGTAATTTTGGAATGAAAGATTATGATAAATTTTGAGGAGGTCCTCAAAATTTTTCCCCAGTGTAAGATTTAAGATTGACATCGGTCTCTTTGGAAAGAACTTCATGGTGTTAAAGATAGATAAAAACTCCCAGATGATGGAGATCTTTTTTGGGATGGGGCATACTTTGTAGTCTCCTGGTTATTAATGTGGTGCACAACACAACCATGAACGAGACTCCTCTTAACTATGTCTCGCATCTCTATAAGATTATGTTTGACTGTTGGATGGGGAGTAGGCTCTCGAACGTAAAATGTTGAATTCTGAGGATTTTGGAAGGTGGACTAGAGAGGAATAATGATGTTCATAAGAATAGACAAGTTTTATTTGGAAGTATGAATGTTTGATTGCAAGAATTGGAGTTAGAGTGCTAGTCTTGAAATCTAGCTTGTGAGTTTGGTACTCCTCATCAAGCAATGCCTTAATCGCTGCTTAGAGATAGTTCCATGTTGTAATGTGTCGTCTTGCAAAATAGGTAAAAGGGTGAAAAGTACCTGTATGATTCAAAAATTTAAATTGAAATTGTAATGTAAAGAGTAGAGTGTAGATATTCAAACTAGTGTTGTAATCTCTATTCTGTAGGGGCCTCCGACTGGCGGGGCAATTGCTGGAATGTAAAAGCCTCCGTTGGCGATGTAATTGCTGAAATGTAAAAGCCTCTGCCGGCGGTGCAATTGTTGAAATATAAAAGCCTCTGTCGGTAGAGCAATTACTTAAAAGTAAAAGCCTCCGACTGGCGGGACGGTTGCGTAAAAGTAAAGGCTTCCTTCTGGCAAGGTGATTTTCAATGTTAACTCGATGATGATGTTGCTATGGAAATCTGATGTTGCTGCTATAGTGGACTTCTGATATTGTTGCGATAGTGTATTTCTGATGGCGTTTGCTATAGTGCGAATCTCCGATTGGCAGAGTGTGCTTTGCTTTCTGAAATACAATTCTCTGATATGAAAGTGTGTCATTTTGCTTATCCGCAATATCTGATGTGGCGGAATGTCACTTTGGTTATGTATAACCTTCGATATGGTGGAGAGCCACATTGCTTATTTACATCCTCCGATATGGCAGAGTATCGGTTTGCTCATGTACAACCTCTGATATGGCAGAGAGTTGCTTCGCTTGCTTGCGTACAATCTTTGGGATTCAAAATTTGACTTTGTTTGCTTATGTACAGTCTTCGAAATAGGGAGCTTGACTTTGTTTGCTTATGTACAGTCTTCGAAACGTGAAGCCTTTGATGAAGTTAGACGGCATTCTCCGATTGGCAGAGTTATTCAATACAATTAGAAGGTGATTCCTCGATCGGCAAAGTTATTTGACACAGTCAGGTGGCGAGCTCCGATTGGTGGAGTTTATTGGAAGAAGTAAAATAGCTTATTTTTCCTATGAGCTCTCTTTCTTTGTCATCTCTGATCCGGATCTTTGATGTACCTGCAAAAAAAATTCAAACGAAACTCTTAGAGCTTGTGAAAATCAGTATAAATGTTGTTAAAAATAGAGTAGGGTGAGAATATTTTGGCTCATGTTGTAGTGATAAGTCGCGTGATATCTTCAATTATGTCCAACAACTTGTCGTGATATCGTCCTTCTTGATTCCTATTTTCCTGCGCTCAAAGAAAAATCCTTAATTGGGAGGGGGTGTTGATTTGTGTCGACTCGGGGATTCTGTCTTTGTCAACGTAATCCTCCAATACTTCCTCGACTGCTCGATCTTTTCCAATCTTGGAGACTTGGTAGGTGGAAAAGTAGGAAAATAATTTTGAAAAGTATATATTTTTTGCAAATATATTACGTATATATATATGTATATATATAGTAATCCTTTATCATTTTTAGATTATGACATGTTTCGAAGTCTGTTGATCCTCCGTTTATCGATCGTAACCCACGTAGCCTTATCCTTCGGATGACACTTCTCTGGCTTTTGTTGATTCTACGACGATTTTGATGGCGAGATCACATATATTCGGAGGCCATGCTATGGGTAAAAAAGGGTTTTTCTAAGTGTATGACCGAAACTTTTAGGTTGCCTACGTATTCCAAAATGGGAATCAGGTCTGTACATAGTTCGAGGGTAGAAAGGGGTAAAAATATCTGATGCAACGACCGAGCCTGACTCAGGCTGCCTAAGTATCCAAATGGAATCAGGTCAGAGCATAGTTCAAGTACAAGGGGAGAAACAAAAATATGCAACACAATGATCGAGCCTGACTCAGGCTGCCTATGTATCCAAGTGGAATCAGGTCAGACTGTAGTTCAAGTATAAAAGGGAAGTAAGATGTGAAGTGACCGAATCCGATGAGAATTACCTACGTATCACATCGAGGGAAGTCAGGTAGAGCGTAGTTCTGAATACATGGAGGATGTTGTTTTTTCTAAGGGAGACCGGACCTGATGAGGGTTGCCCTACTTATCCCGTCATGGGAATTTAGGCTACTACGTAGTTCTGTTACATTATAGAAAAATGCAGAAGTACAAGAAAATAACAACTAATCTGATGTCTTCAAATATATTACTTCTTGACAGCATCTGAATTGATCGGCTTCGTGCTCACTGTACCATCCATTTCGGCGAGGATCACTGCTCCTCTTGAGAGTACTCGATGAACCATGTAGGGACCTTTCCAATTTGGCACAAACTTCCCTTTAGCTTTATCTTGGTGAGGGAATATCTTCTTCAATACTACATATCCTGATGCAAATAATCAAGGCTTGACTTTTTTTGTTGAATGCCTTGATCATTTTGTTTTGATAGAGTTGACCATGACAGACTGCATCCATTCTCCTCTTATCAATAAGCATCAACTATTCAATCCTGCTACGAATCCATTCCGCGTCATCTAGACCAACTTCTTGGATGATTCTCAAGGAAGGTATTTCCACTTCTATGGGTGTCACTACTTCCGAATCGTAAACCAACCTATAAGGGGTTTCCCCAGTAGATGTTCTGATCGTGGTGCGATAGCCGAGCAAAGAATATGGTAACTTTTTATGCCATTCTCTATTACCGTCCACTATCTTCCTCAAGATCCTCTTGATATTCTTATTTGCGGCCTCAACTACTCCATTCATTTGTGGCCGATATGCGGTGGAATTTCAATGAGAGATCTTAAAACTTTCACAAGTCTCTCTCATGAGATTGCTATTAAGATTGACCTCATTATCCATTATAATTGACTCTGGAATCCCAAATAGGCAGATTATGTTATTGCGAACAAAATCTGCTACCACCTTCTTAGTTACTGCCTTGTGCGTCGAAGCTTTAACACATTTTGTGAAGTAGTCAATAGCCACCAGGATGAAACGGTGTCCATTCGATGAGGGAGGCTCAATGATCCCAATAACATCCATTCCCTAAGTAGCAAATGGCCAAGGAGAACCCATCACATTGAGCTCATTTGTGGAACCCCTATAAAATCCCCATGAACTTGACACTGATGACATTTCTGCACATATCGGATACTATCCCTCTCCATGGTTATCCAGAAGTATTCGGCTTTCAAAATCTTCTTTGCTAGCATGAACCCATTCATGTGGGGTCCATAAGTTCCTGTATATATTTCTTCCAACAGTCTTGTTTCTTCTATGGCATCGACACATCATAGAAATCCCAAATCTGGAGTCCTCCTGTACATGATTTCTCCATTGAGAAAGAAGTGATTGGCCATCCTTCTCAAAGTTCGCTTTTGCTTGCTGGTAGTGCTTTCTGGATATTCTCCTACTTTGAGCAACCTTCTGATATCATAATACCATGACTTTCCATCCAGTTCTTCATCTACATGGAAATAATATGCATGTTGATCGTGTATTTCCACCTTGATGGGATCAATGCAATTCTTATTTGGATGCTGGATCATTGAAGATAGTGTTGCCAGGGTATCAGCGAACTCATTTTGAATTCGAGGGATATTTTTGAACTCAATCTTCATGAATCTTTTGCTCAGCTCCTTCACACATTGTACATAAGGAAGGATCTTGACATTCTTAGTGGTCCATCCTCTTTGTACCCGATGAACCAACAAATCAGAATCTCCTATCACCAATAGCTCTTTGATGTTCATGTTCACAGCCATTCTAAGACCGAGAATGGAAGCTTCGTATTCTGCCATGTTGTTTGTACAAGAAAGCCTAATCTTTGCTGAGATCGAATAATGTTGACCTGTTTCTGAAACTAGGACTGCCCCGATTCCGACTCCTTTAAAGTTTGATGCCCCATTAAAAAGCATCCTCCATCCATCATACGACTTTGAGATGTCCTCTCCTACGAAAAACACTTCTTCATCAGGGAAGTATGTCTTGAGTGGCTTGTAATCTTGGTCTATTGGATTTTCTACAAGGTGATAAGCCAAAGCTTGTCCCTTAATGGCTTTTTATGTCACGTACACAATATCAAACTCGCTCAACAAAATATGCCATTTTGCCAATTTTCCAGTAGGCATTGGTTTTTGGAATATGTACTTGAGTAGATCCATTCTTGAAATGAAGTACGTGGTATTTGCAGACAGGTAGTACCTCAAGTTTTGTGCAACCCCAATCAACGCGCAATAGGTTCGTTCCAACAACGTATATTTTGATTCATATGGTAGGAACTTCTTGCTCAATTAGTAAATGACTTGCTCTTTCCTTCTTGTCTCATCATGTTGTCCCATTACACATCCAAATGCACTATCCATGATGGATAGGTATAGTATCAAAGGCTTCCCGGGCTCTGGGGGAACCAATATCGGCGGGTTGGACAAGTATTCCTTGATTCTATCAAAAGCCTTTTGGCATTCTTCCGTCCATCTTGTAGCGGCATCCTTCTTCAGTAACTTGAATATGGGTTCACAGATTATCATCGACTGAGCTATGAACCAACTGATGTAATTGAGCCTTCCCAAGAAACTCATTACATCTTTCTTAGTCTTGGGGGGTGGTAATTCTTGGATTGCCTTTATTTTGGAAGGACCTAACTCTATACCCCTCCTGCTAACAATAAACCCCAATAATTTTCCCGCGAGAACTCCAAAAGCGCATTTAGATGGATTCAACTTTAGGTTATACCTTCGTAACCTTTCAAAGAACTTTCGTAAGTCATCTAGGTGATCCAAACTCTTTCATGACTTGATAACGACATCATCCACGTACACCTCAATCTTATTGTGAATCATATCATGGAAAAGGGTAGTCATGGCTTTCATGTAAGTTAATCTGGCATTTTTGAGTCCAAATGGAATTACCCTATAACAATATACTCCCCACGGAATGATGAAAGCTGTCTTCTCAGCATCATCTTCATTCACCAAGATCTGATGATACCCCGCAAAGTAATCAACAAATGACTGCAACTCATGTTTTGCACAATTATCAATGAATATGTGAATATTTGGAAGAGGAAAGTCATCTTTAGGGATAACATTGTTGAGAACCCGATAATCTACACATATCCTGATCTTCCCATCCTTCTTAGTCACTGGCACAATATTGGCCAACTATGTGGGGTAATTTGTGAACCTAACGACGTTTGCTTCTATCTGCTTGGTCACCTCCTCCTTGATTCTCAAACTCAAATCGGTATTAAACTTCCTCTTCTTTTGCTTAACTGGTGTAAAAGCGGGATCAATCGACAGCCTGTGTGATACGATATCAGTGCTTAACCCTGGCATATCATCATAGGACCAAGAAAACACATCAACGTATTGTTTGAGCAATTTTATCAACTCTTGCTTCGTCTTGGCTTCCAAGGGTATGCTGACTCGCGTTTCCTTCACCGTTTCTTCGTCACCCAAATTGACAACCTCAATTTCATCAAGGTTAGGCTTCTTCTGACTTTCAAGTTACTTAATCTCATGTGGCAGGTTTTCAGGCATCATGCTTTCATCATATTCCTTGTAATCCTGCTCATCGCTTGAGTTTTGCTCGGTGGATTCGTTATATGTCATAATCATTGAATGGGGATTTTTACTAATATTAACATTGAAAGGTATAAAAGGTGAGTCAAATAAATAGATATTAAAGAAAAATAGGTAAAATATATATATTTATTTTTTGGAAAATAAAGACTTTTATTAATAGAAAAGCACTCGATTTTTGCAAGAGGCGAGTAACAAAAAGGGCTTAGGCATGATTCAAGCCTCAATTGATCATGCAAAAAAATCTTTGAAATCAACTACAATTCCACACTACCAGGACTCCTGTCGAAATAGGGATGGGCTTATGGTCCAATTCTGCAAGAATTCTCTAGGTTCAGCATCACGGATGGTCATCTCCTTGAGATCTATCTCTAGTCCTTCCTCAATCACGACTACAAAAAGATTCCCACTTCCTTCTATGATGTCCTCATCAACTGCTTGCTCTGAAATTAGGATTTAGGCTGGCACAAACACTGTCTTTCCTGATCTTTTCTAATGGACTCCTCTAGAAACGGGCTTATATCCAAGCCCAGTGGTACCTCTCTGATGTTTCAACTAGATTGGTGCAATTATACCATTGGATTTTTGCCCTAGTCCTGTCTTAGGATGATACCCATATTTCAACATTTCTGACGAAACTATCTTTGCTGCACTCGACATTTTCACTTCAAACGACTCTACTTTCTCATCGATCCTTACAGCTTACATGATCTCCAGAGTATGAAAAATGGCTCCATCTAACTCTTTCATGACTGGAACAGAATTAACATAATAGATGGGATGACTGAGCTCCCTATGAATGGTAACTTCTGTGTGACCCCACTCGAACTTCACTCACTGATGGAGAGTTGACGGAACTGCTCTCGCCATGTGGACCCATGGCTTCCCCAATAATAGGTTATAACTGGAAGCCATATCCATCACTTGAAATAAGATGGGAAATGCAGCTGGCCCGACTTGCAATGTTAGGTATATTTCTCCAGTGACGCTCTTTTGAGATCCATCAAAAGCTCAAACCTTCACTCGAATTTCTCTTATTTCTTCTATATTAATATCTAAATTTCTCAGAGTGGAGAATGGACAAATATTACAACCAGAACCACCATTGATCAGAACCCTATTCATAACCTTGTTACATATTTGACGGTGATATGAAGTGCTTTGTTGTGTACGGCTCCTTCTAACGGTAGCTCATCATCATGGAAAGAGATCTTATTAGCTTCCACCATGCGCCCGATTGCTGCAGCCAAAGTTTCACTTGTGGTCTCTTTCGATATACTAACTCCGCTTAACACTTCCATCAAAACATTTCTATGGGCTTCAAAACTCATAAGCAAAGACATAAGGGATATGTGGGCTAGAGTTTACTTCAGCTGCTCCTCGATTGAATAGTCCTTATCTTCTTCCAAAATTCTGTGGCTTCAACATCAGTAATATTCGTCTTTGGATTTTGTTCTTTCCCAGAAACCGCTCGATTTATATTCTCTGGGGCATAACACCTTTCTGACCTGGTCATCCCATGAGCCACAGCAACATCTATCATCTTGCCCTTGGCTTCAGCTCGGTTGTCCCATGGGACTGCTTTAGTGCCATAGAAAGTCTTCTCAGTGGCTATAGTGGTTACTACAACTCTCGAAAGGTAGGTTGGAACAATCAAAGGCTCCCTCAACTGAAATGTGATAACAGGTTGTGCTGGAGATGAGGTAGCAACTTCTTCTGTGTTCCAAACGGGCATAATGGCTCCTTCCAAGTCATACTCTTCCTCTAAAATAATCATGTTGACTTCTTGATTCACATTATTTGGCAAAGGGTTATTGTTCATATTTGGAGGAGCTGTGGTGCATTTGATTACTTCTTTTCTAATTATAGACTCAATTTGATTCTTCAAACCATTACACCCTTCCGTGTCATGCCCCTGGACTCCCGAGTGATAAGTACATCATTTGTTTCCATCAAAGTTTTGAGAGGTTGGATCAGGTTTTTTTTTGATTGGGTGCAACAATCCTGCTGCCCTCAACCTCTCAAATAATTGAGCCAAAGGTTCGGCAATAGGTGTATAAGTGCTGGTATTTCTGGCTTCAATATTTGGACGTGGTCTTGGTGCATATGCTGGTCTATTTTGGTGAATTGGAGCTTGTACTGGGGCATATGGTCTTGGTGGATTTTGGTATGTTGGGGCTTGAGGTGGATTATAGTGTGGTTGAGTATTGTATTCAGGGACGTGTACAATAATTTGGGGGTTGTTATGGTAATGGTAGGAAGAACTTCCAGGTTGGTAGTATGGTGTGATAGTTGATGTATCTTCTTTCTTCTTATTTTTAATGCCGACAAAACCAGACTGTATGGATTTACTTACGGCTTACAATGCAACCATAGACTGAATGTTTCTTGACTTGATGCCTTCTTCTATGAAATCTCTCATTGACATCATCTTGTCAAAGTAAACACCTTCTTGGGCTCGGATATAGTACTTGGAGAGTTCACTCTCATCCAGTGGGGGTTGGATCCTAGTAGCCTCAGTCTTCCATCGCCACGCATATTCCTGAAATGACTCAGATGGCTTCTTTTGTATGTTGGCCAACGAGAATCTATCTGGGGTGATTTTTGTATTAAACCTGAAGCGACTCATGAAATCTTCAGCCATTTCTTGTAAATCACGCCATTTGTGAGGGTCTTGGCGAGTGTACTAAGTCATAGCTTCTCCTGACAGACTTTGAATGAACAACTTTATCCTCAACTTCTCATTCCTTCCTATGCCAACCAGCTTACGTAATAGGCTCTTAGGTGTGCATGAGGATCACCTTTTCTATCAAACACATCGAACTTCGATAGTTTGTACCCAAATGGCATGTTGATGTCCGGATGGATGCATAAGTCATCATAATCCAAGCTCTCGGTTCCCCTAGTGACTTGCATGTTTCTAAATGCCCTTTTTAGACTTTTGAGTTAAGCTGCTATCGACCTTTCTTCTTTCAATCGGACATCCTTCTCCAATCCCACATACTTATCAACCTCATACGGGACTTTGACAGTCGCGGATGTTGTGAAAGTAGGAGCTTCAGTAGCATATATCGGTGGCACAGGTATCTCACAAGTGATGTGTGCCTCAGGTATGTGCTGCATTGTTGGGTGAATGGGAACGATGAAGTTCTGAGTGGGCAATGAAAGATCAGGGGTAGCCCTGGTGGCGGGTGGAGGAGCAAGTGGAGCTTGAGCATAAGTAGGAACATGTAGTGTTTGCGTAGGTGAGTTTGTTATGTTGGCGGGAGTGACTAGAGGTAGTTCAGTATTTGGAATTTGGAATTGAGTAGGGAAGGTAGCAGTTATAAGCTTACTCAAGTCCCGTACTTGGCGCAGTTCTTCCTTTAGGATCTCAATTTCTTGTGCCACGTTGGCTATTTGTTCGTCATTTTGAGTATCTATTAGCTTTTGGGAGCTTTTGGCACCATCTATCGGTACCATTGAGGCGTTGTTGGATTCTTCCGTCATTTTTCCTTTAGATCAGAGGTTGTATTGTGATTCAGCCAGTTTACAAATCGACACAAATCAACGTTATTTTTTTGGGATTAATAATGAAAAGAAAGAAAAAGAAAAGGTAAACCATGTTAGTTTGGGAGATATTGAAATATGTTACAAATATGTAGCACATATCTATGCTAAGTTGGAGACATTCACAAAATGCATCCTAATATAGGTCTTATTTTTGCCAGAGGTAGGCCTACGGTGTAAGCATTAATGATTAATTGATCCAAAGTTTTCAACACATTCTCAAATTCAGTACAAATCTAACTTCATTAATATCCGAAGAAGGGTGGAAAACCCCGAGTTACAGAATGAAAATTGAATTCAAGAAAAAGTCTTGACTTCAGCATTACATAATAGTTGGCATACCAATACGGAAATATCAATATAGGTTATGCAAGACCTTTAGGAAAAGTAAAAAATAGGAAATAAAAGTACGCAAATATCAAGATAGGTCATGCAATACCTTTAGGAAAACTAAAGATAGGAAACAAAAGCCTAAGGTCAGGTCGGGGGATCCTCGCTGTCGTCATCCAAATCATAATAAGGCCCAGGGTGGTACTTTGGGGACTCGTTAGGCTGCCACCCCTGGTGATCCACATCCTCTTCACTACTAAATCCTATGGGTCCGTAATAAGAGTGTGCATCCGAAGTAAGTTCACTTCCTTCTAAGTCCACATGCATTACTCCCCCGTCTCTAGGGTCGTAATCATCCGGATCATGTTCTAACTCTTCTTATGGATCTTCCTCTATTTCCTATATTGGCCCCTCTTCTGGATCTTCCTCTATATCTTTCATTGTATCTTCTTCTAGGTATTCCTCCGGATCTTCTTCTGGATCTTCTTCTAGATCCTCCTTCGGATCTTCTTCTGGATCTTCCTCCATCTCTTTTTCTGGTTCATTGTCAACTAAGGGTATGAGATGGTCAATTGATCCTGGAGTCACCTGCTGGTACATAGCAGTAGATATTGGCATGAGTTGTAAGAGTTGATTCCTGATCTGATTCGCCCTGTGGATGTCGGCGATCCCCTAGAGTCATTCATAACTCGGCCTGGCTAAAATTCCTCTAGCCATATACCATGTGTAGTATTCTAGAGTACATCGTGAATCGACCCCCATGCCTGGTCTAAAAATGTCTCCCCATCCTTCTATCAAGTTCCTGAGTCTCTCTATAGGAATCCTCCCTTCGTAGTCTCCTTCTGCTAGTGCCATGTTTGAAGAAAAAGGGATATCCTGTGTTATCCCAAACTGTCGAAGAACCCTTAACAGTGCATAGGGATGGATTCCTTCTAGCCCAATCAATTCAAGGAAATAACAGTAATGTCTCCTCAACATCACTCGGCCATTGACCCATGGTAGCCGCTATTAGATGAGATTTTCGGTGAGGTGAGTCAGAAAAATACACCATTGTTCTTCATTATTCAGGACATCCCACATGGTCATCCTAAGCTCGTGACTGCGAATTTTGCTGCACCCAGCCTCTCTGATGCCATTGTATGCATTCCTCCTATAAAAGTGCTCCAATGCCCATACCTGCAGTATCAAATTGCATCCTCTAAAAAAGTCATATCCCCTGGAGCATGTAGACAATGATCGAAAGATTTCTGCTAAGATCATCGGCACGATTGTCACCCTGAGTGGTCCTCTGAACATGAAAAGAAAGAAAATTTATATTTATTCTATTTCCTCTCATTGGGAACACCATGATCCCCAAAAAAGCCACTATGAAGATGATAGCCCTGTGTCTTTCCCAATCAATCCTGGAAAAGAAGAAATCATTCTGAAATCGATTGTAACTTTCTCTCCAACCAAATATCTCAAAAGATACTCTAGGCTGACCCAGCCTACCTCGACCATTCTCAATCCTGGATCAACTCTTATCCCCAACGAGCGAAGGAAACCACTTTCGGATGTAGTACGCGGGGCCAAAGGCGCCCGCCCAACCAATGGTAAGTTAGAGATTTGGCTCACTTCCTCCAATGCTGGTGTGATTTCAAAGTCTGAGAACCTAAATGTAACCGTGGTTGGATCCCAAAATTCAATCATTAGCCAAATGATTAACCTATTCACCCTCAGCTCCAACAAATCGGTCAAGGAACTTAGATGTGACATTATTTCTTCTCCATGAGCTATCCGAATGTTTCCCCACTAATGGCTCAGAATCTGAGGGACCTCGGACATCATCTGGATGTTTGAAAGGTTTTGATTGATCTGCATCTGAGGAAAAGAAAGGAGAGTAAGCGTAATGTCCAGAATCTGTTATGGTTTTAACATTCGAATCAATCAATCATTTTTCACACAAAGAACGTCGTTGGGTTTATGAAGAATCCATTGACGTGAAGGGTGGCTTCCTAATTGCAGAGATGATGCCTTGGACCGTCCCGTCTAAGGTATATGCAACATGACCTATTTTTAGAGTAGGAGTTTTCCCTAGATGTTTTAGAGTAGGACTGAATAATTGCGAGAAGGCGCACTAACCTAATTGCACCGATTCTGAAACTAAGGAATCCAAGGAAGGTTCGGAGAAGTGCAGTACACCCCTCGCTTGTTTAGTGTGTGTATGTGTACGGCCAAAGATTCTGTAGCATCTAAAAAAAAATTCAAATCAAATTAACATTTTACATAAGTATAATTCGGGATCTATAAAGAGTTACGCGGTGCACTAGATATCAAATTAATGATCTTCTAGTCTATCCCCAAGTGGCATATATAGTTGGTTCCTAAGAAGCTCCCAAGGAATATATATATAGTGATTTCTACTTGAAAATTTTGGAATTATAGGGGATTAGAAAAAAAAAAAATTTAAATGGATAGCTTCATGAGGATTTTGAGAAAAATGCAATTTTCCCCAAGTGTAGCAGTAGTAGTACTACTGTGGCGTGAGTTTGTGTATATATATATATATCAATAGCTACGGAGTACCTAAGTTGCTTCTAATAGTAAATATTAAGGGTTTTTTTACTTTTAATTTACTTATATTTGTCAAGTGAGGGGGACCACTTTGACTTTTCTATAGTTCATTAAGGTAATTAGGATAAGATATTCTTATTTGGAAGTTTCTCCAGAACATAGGCAGACCTAGAGTCTACTCTTCCTCTTCGTTCTTCAGCCTACTAACGAGAAAGATTGAGAAACATAAGAGTTTTAAAAATTCCTTTGAAGGAGATGCATAATACGGTTCTAAGTGACTAGACAACCGCTAGCTTTATCCAATTTTTGAGAAGTCTCGCGAACTCACTTGGGGATTAGTTTCAAAAAGGTAATTTCTTCACTCCGTACTCGAATTTAATTATGAAATACATATTTGGGAGTTAGTATAAGTTGGTAATCACCATTTAATTTGAATTTCATATTAGTTCTTGAAATGGGTCTCCTAATTAGGGTTGAAAAAAAGGGGAAACGATGAAATTGTATTAAATATGGAATTTGTGGGTATTTTTCATTGGGGTAGATTTGATATCAAACGATGGTTAAGGAAATTGATTAATTTTAGGCGTAAGGAAAGAATTTTGAAATAAGTTGTTAGATGAATCTTCACATTATTGATGAACATATTTATGTATTGTATATGTAGTTGGTTATGTGGGAGTGATTGCTCATCGTTTGGGTGGTTGAAGTTATTGATTGGTTGCACAAATACTACACCTAAGAGTGTTGAGTTGTTTGAAACTCATGATACTACCGTTAGCTAGTGAGGCATCCAAGGTACGTAAAGCTAAAGCCTCCTCCGTCATTACGGCATGAATGTGAGCCACCTGTTTCTCCTAAAAAGAGTCGATATAGTTTACTTGATATATGTGAACAGAGTCTTCTCTCTCTATACGTCTAACACATGACTATATTCCTAATTTTAGCCACAGTGTCCACATGCCCTCTCCATTTGAAATTACTTGTCTCCACCCTTCATGCGTCTATTTATTGGAGTCATAGTATTCATATTACTCTTGTCGAGTCAAGAATTTATAAAGTTATATAGGATTATATTCGTGTTCATTAGAAATTCCTAGAATCCATATGATATATTTATCACATGCTATATATTAGAATAAATGGCCATACCATAGTCACACTAGCATATGAATCATATAGCAATATAGTCAAATAAGTATATAAAGAACTACCGTTTAAATAGCTCGATTTCATCAAAAAAATTAGTTGTATATGGCAAGCATTACTTAAATGGCTAAATAGTATTTATCATAACATATTCGCATAGGCCTATAAAGTGTTTTATGATAAAAGCTTGCCATCATCGAGGGAGGGTATTAGGTTTTACTTGGCACACACGTGCGACATAATTCTGTGCACAGAATTGGGATCAGACCATTATAGTGAGCCCGAATATTGTGGCGTACCTGCCCTTGTGGCATCATTTGCATTTGGAGTCAGCTGGAACATTATTCACTAGTTCCCCTGACTCGAGCCGATATACGGCACATATGGCCTGCGGGCAGACCCTCATAGTGAGCCCATGGGGGCGTACCCTATATAAGACCGCGATTACAGTTATACGTACAAAATCATAGCACTTGATATTTGAGCAACATATGCCGTACACTTGACACAGATTGCCTTCGGTACACCATCATATGGTTGTTTTAATTAAGAGCAGGCATATTACATCACCTACGCAAATTATTAGGCGCTTCATAATGATGAATTACATACAAGATGTTACATGATGAGTAAATAACGCAAATGCATAGGTTATAGCTTATCTTGTATATCAATCACTTGTATGCTTATAAGTTATAGTCCAGACTAGAGTTTCTAGTATTTAGCTGTTCATAATCGCTCAAGTTGTTGTTCAATTCATTGAGAATCCTTCTATGTCTACTTGTTATTCGGTCTGCTTTCATACCAGTACATGTTGTATATGTACTGACGTCCCTACGTTCGGGGGTGCCATATCTTTGTATATACAGGATCAGGTACACCAAGTAGCAGACTTCTATATTAGGCACTCGTTTTGATTCAGCAGAGCAGTTGGTGAGCTTTTTTCTCATCTGGAATTAATAAATGTCTAGCACTCATTAAGTCACAGTTATAGTTATAGCTTGGGTTGGTCGGGTCTTGTTTCAACCATATGCTATTGTATAGTAACAAATTCTATAAGAGGCTTCGTAGATAATGTATAGTTTTCATATGTAATCATAATTTCAGTTGTCTACCGTATTAGTGCGGCCATTTGTCCGGTGCTACTTATGTATCACTCTTGTAATTGCCTTACAAATAGTGGCTCATTTGCTTAATGCAGGTTATTTGTATAGAAAGTGTTCATATGGACCTTTGTCCACCCTTTTTGATTTGGGGGTGTGACAGATTCGATAGAAAATGCAAATGAGAAAGCAGTAACAAGTAGTATTTTCAAACAAATAAGGAACGCAAGTTTGGATTTGGCCTGCGTCCTTTCAAACAAAGCATGATATAAACATAAATAAAGCAAGCAATGTACTGAAAATAAACAAATATTCCAAATAAAATTCCTAAACTAAGCCTAATAAGATAAAAACCTAAGTACATGGGGTTTCCCCATCAGATTCGCCATTCTGTCGCGCCCTTATTTTGAACTGATCAAAATACATTTGCAACGTCGGACTCTTCTTCCTGGTTTTGAAAAGGTTTAGAGTCGCCACCTAAATTTGTAGGGAAAAACTAGGAAAATCATTTTTTGAATGTAAAACCTCTGCTTTTGGTCTTTGAAAGCATTTGAAATTCTGAGTAAGGGTTT
Organism: Capsicum rhomboideum; assembly: GCA_031232105.1. Lineage (NCBI taxonomy): Eukaryota > Viridiplantae > Streptophyta > Magnoliopsida > Solanales > Solanaceae > Capsicum > Capsicum rhomboideum. The sequence goes on from CP124710.1 coordinate 24,634,487, forward strand.
TGGTTACTCGAGGGGAAGGTGTTAAGCATCCCTCAGAGCCTATCCGAAGATAGTCCTTAAACTTAGTTTTAGAAAAAGATAATTGGGAATATTTTTTTTATTATTTGCTAAAAAATAGTGATAAGAAAACTTCTATTATTTTGTAGAAAAAGAAAACTCAAGGTATATAAGATGCACTGCTACAATATACAAGAGTACGACATAGCTATTGCAAAATATATATGTATGTTTAAAAATATGAAAAATTAGAAGAGATGAAAATCTAATAATGATACTATAATTGTAATATATATTAGGAAGTATAGTTTTATAATTTTATAAAATATATGCTTAGAGGTATATAAAGTTAAGTACATAAATAGAACTATTATAAAGCAAAAGAAAGTATATTTTTTTTAAAAAAATGTGAGAATTCATTTATTAGAAAATAAATGTAAATATAAATGTATTTAAAAGTATATGAAAGAGAGGCGAAAATTCATTTAATTTGTGAAATTCCAAACTAAGTAGTAAATAAAATGTAATAGTAAAAATGAATATATAGTAAAGTTGGGATAACATGTAAATAGTAATATAATAGTAGTAAAAAAAATTAAAAATATGCCGTGTATGTTGTAGTGTAAGAACACGTATATACCTTGCATTTCGGAGGCTTTTAAAAATAAAGCTGAAAATTTAAAACAATGTACGAAATAAATGTAGAATATTAAAAATGTTTGAACCATATCAAGTTAAATGAAAATTGAATTCTTTGATGGGTGAATTATTTGCAAAATCAAACGGTTTGATTATTTGAGAAATTATTTAAGGTAATTTTATTTAACAACTCCAATTAAGACGATTAAAATCATTAACTAATATTTTTAAAACGAAGACTATTCCTAGCCACTTGAATCAATTTTAAAAAAATATTTTTGTCTAAATTTGAGCTTAAAAATGATAATTTTCTTTTTATTCTAAAAAAAAAGGATGATTTACGAATATAAAGTGTACAAAATAAATGATTAAATGATATGTCGTTACTATACCCCTAGGCGTGAGTGGATAAGAGAAAACCAATTCTAGATGATTAAAGCTAAACACAACTAAATAAAGTAAAGTTAATCAATTTCAATCAAACCACATATTCATAGTAATACAAAGTTAGTAAAATAAACACCAAAGTAAGAAAATATAAAGAAAGTAGAGGACTAGATACAATAAGTTCTTTTTGGAGGAACCAACTCCTAAGATGTAGACTCCGAACACTGATGATCCTATAGTGATTGACCCAATTTTGGGTAAAAAAATGACTTTCAAGCTAGCTACTCTGACTCCGTTATCGACTCCTCCGAAAAGATTCAGATTTTTCAAAGGACAAGAAAAACTTTAGCAAAAGAGAACGAAGAATATTGAAAGCTCTAAACTTAAGGCTATGGAGGTGATTTTGGATGATTCAAAAACCTGTCCTGTTAAGGGCATTTGAGGCCCTATTTATAGTGAAGAATCAAAGCTCTACTAGTTTGAAAAATTGGCTCCCGGATTCAAAATAAAAATATAATAAGAGGTCACTTCTCTGAATAGATTTGGGAAACACAGAAGATAAGATGCATATGGAGAAAGTCAAAAACCTAACCTTTGGATTTGATTTTAACATTTGAATTCATCCAAAGGCAAGTTGGGTATTTGAGATTTGAAGACATGACCAAGCTTCCTTCACTGGTTTCGAAGTATATTTGTAATTTTCGAAAGATTTGACAATCTCACTTGCTAGTGGAAGATTGAAATTAGCCGTTTGGGTGAGGATAAGGCACCGTTGACGCTCAGATACGATTGACGTGGTGACAGAGGTCTGTGAGCGTCGAATCCGGTGGATTCTCGGGGTGAGGGAGATGGATCGACGTAGAGGTTAGGTTGGAGTTTGTCTGGGTGTGTTAGTCGATGGAGGGGGGGGGGGTCTGTGTTGTCGTTGTTGTTGAAGATGATGAAGTGAGAGAGATAAGAGAGATTACGGGAGTGTTTAGGGGTGTTTAATTGTTGATTGGGACGGGTCGGTGCAAAATTAGTGGGTTTGGGCCAATTTTGGCTGAAAAGTAAAGAATGATTTGGCCCAAACTTAGTAGATAAATTAGCTTATAAAAAATCTGATTTCCCCCAATCCTTTTCACTTAATTAATTTAACAATGCTTCTTTTTGTCCCGACTAATTTTCCAAAATATATACGTTTATGTACATACATATTCATGTATATTTATACACATACATTTACGTATACATACACACACATATATGCATTACTATATATACATGCTTATCAGTAATTCGCAAGACTATAGTTTGTAAAAAAAATGACACTATAAATAGAGTAATGTAACAATATAGCAAAAATTATTTATAGTTCGATATAAAAATTAACACCCCAATATTTTGTTGGAAAAATAGTGAAAAGAACAAATTATATAAAGAAATATATTTTTTGAGTAATTTTATAAGACACGATATTAGTAGTTACTATATATATATATGTAGAATAGAAAGTAAGAGAAATAATATTTTCAAAATCATTTATTGGTGTCAAATTTATCAAAAATAATTTGAAAAGTAATAAAGATATTTTGGCAAAGTCACCGGGACTCATAAGCATAGAAAAAATTAATTTTAGGAAAAAGGAGAGCCAAAATTGGGTGTCAACACCCCCAACTGAAGGGGCCACAACTGTATGAGACTGATCTGGATGAGCTAAATGACTGATAATCCCACGTCGGGGACACTCTCTGGACTAAAGACCGGTCTCTCTACAGTCATAACAAACTCCCGAAGCTCTAACCATGCGAGAAACACGAGATGTCCTTAACTGACTGACCAACTCACGCCTGGGGCATTCCCTAGACCAATGACCAATCCCGTCGCAATCAAATATGCCCCTGGGCCTCTCTGATGTACTGTGCCCATTGACCCATAACGGCCGCCACGGCCTGAAAATCTATATCGAATACCCTGCAATGTCTGATGAGAACTCTGCCCACTGTGACCACCATGACTGATATGAGAGCCACCAATAGTCTGAGATGCTACCTGTACTGAGCTGACAGTTTGCAAGTGATGCTGATCCCTGCCGGGAGGATCCCTACTTCCGGATGAAACACTAATAACACTGTACTGATGACATGGCCTCTTACCGCCACCTCCATATGTCTCAATATATGCCTTCTCTATGGTCCAAGCATGATCAACAACCTGAGGAAAAGTAGATCCAGCTGCTATCAAATGCTCCGACGCCAAGCGGAGTGGCAAAGCTAACCCTCTAATAAATCCACGCACCATCTCATGCTCTGAAGGATATAGCAAAAGAGTATGTCTGGTCCACTCCAAAAACCTAATCTCATACTTTGAAACTAATAGAGTTCCCTGCTGAACACCAACGAACCCAACTCGGTCTGAGAACTACTCGATGTATCGGGCACTACCACAGATTGTGAATTATCCACGAAAAGACTTGGAATCCCCAACACTGTATCCTGATAAACTGAGGCGGTCATAAACTCTATCGGAGCGTAGGCTGACCCCAGACCCTTAACTAATACTGAAGGTCCTCGAAATTAATCTCTAACTCCCTAGTCGGACGCTGAGCTGAAACTCTAATAACGCGCGTAGAAGTACTGTCCGTATCTATCGATAACCTCGTGCTGTCTATCTGGGAAAGAATGGAGTCAAAGAAAGTACTAGAGGATCATAGAAATACGGAAACATGACAGGGAGTCAGGTATAAAATTTCCTAAGAATGTCCTATAGACTCCCGAAGATAGGAAACAAATGTCTCCATACCGATCCACAGGACTCTACTAGATTCTTAGCTCTTGTACCAACAAATCAGTAAACCTTAGCTCTGATACCAATTCGTCACGATCCAATTTCTTAGGTCATGAGGGTACCTACTATAACCCACCTGTAGGTAAGCCAACCCATAATTCGAAACAACTAGTAATGGACTAATAAGATAAACAGAAGCAAAACTAAACGAAAGAGAGATAAGGCAAATAGAAGATAAATATACATCCTCAAGACCTGGAGAAGTCAGTACTAGAGAGTCTAATACAACATGAGTATAAAGTGAAATACAGAATAAATATAAGTACAAGCTATCTCTAAAATACAAAATAGAGACCAAACTAGCAATATGAGGGAGAACATAAATACCCCAAATGTCAAGAGCTCACCCCATATCTCTAATCCATGGCTGCTCTGCATGACGCACACATCAACGACTATAACTCGTACTATGATCTGTAGGCTGCAGCAGAAGTGTAGCATGAGTACCAAACACGTGGTACTCAGTAGGCATCGGCCGACTGAGCTCCAAAAATAATGTAAGCATAAAATAACATGTAACGCATGAATATAACTACAGGCAACTATCCAGGAAAACTAAGCATAATGAGGCTAATGGATCAATAAGGGTAACTACCCTATTCTAACAGTGCTCAGGAACTAAAGTACAATACCGTATATCGCTAGTCAATATATCAATGAAGAGTGAAAGAAGTATATATATATGGTAGTATACAAGGCCAAATAATACATATACAATTTGAATGGACAAGAAAGAGGGGGATATACGGTAATGCCATATGTTTATATATATATATATGACCAACTCAAGGAAATAACCTGAGGGAGTCAACCTAACATCTCGAGGTCCATAGCCAAGTAAAGGAGCTAATACTACCATGATCAGGTCCTCCAACCAACGGGTGACTAAACATGAGACAACCTACCAAGAACATATTCTATCACGATAAAGCAAGGGAATAAGAAATGTACCGACAACCTCGGGTACCAATCCATAACCATTCTGCCACGAACTAACCATAATAATCAACAGTAAAGTAACCGGCTAGTCCAGACAAACAATTCCTAACCGGGCCTCCATAAACCTGGAAGGTTCACTAAAGCACTCAACTAATAACAATCATTACCTGAACCTATACAGCTCCCCATAAGACCGATAGATACAGGCGCCAAACAATCATACTGGTGATAGGCGATGCATATGAATGAATGAAATGCAACGCAAACCAATAATGCCATAACCAATCTGAGTGCCATAAAGTACCAAGTGTACACACCTCCTCCAGCTCCGGAGCTCACAAAGGCAGGACCTATGGGGACCACTCTTTTCTGGCACTGTGGCTCGCAGATGAAGGGGCCCATAGGGGATTCAAAATATCCGTATATAATGCCTGGTACCGAACTAGGACTTCCAATAAGCATCATAATCCATCTACTCCATCCAGTACCGGAGATATATATATATGTATCTGAATATATGTAATGAGTGCACGAACTTAAACCGTGACTAAAAGAGTGTACATTTGTAATTCATTGCCCGAGAGCAAGTTCGGTACTAAATCATCATAATAATTTGGAAAAGGTTAAAATCTCCATCGAACGATGTAAATCGTAGTGGTAAAAGAGTGGATAAACCATGGACCGGAATCAACCTCGGTCTAATTTCTAAAACATCACTTTTAGTTTCAAAATCTCATAATCCAATAAATAAGGTGGTACAATTTTCATTATAAAAGAATCTATTTTAAAAGTGAAAAGTGGGAATAATTTCTTTTTTAGAAAACAGTAGTAAAATCAAGGTTTTGGTTGGAATCGTACCACTAAGTAAGCAAGAATACGCCTAAATGTATGCATGCCATCACCAGTATCCAAACAATACCACTATAAGTGCCTAAGTGTCTATAAACTAGAATCAAGTCCATACCAAAGGATCCTTAATCATCAACTATGGTTATTATGCTTATAATCAAGGATAATAGGATTCTATGGCCATAACAAGTATCCTATGCTAAGGTTCGGGTCACATTTCTATCCCAAATTCCCTAGAGAGGCTAAATCATGATATTTTAGTTGCATTCCTATCCTATAATCCCTACCTAGCATGCACTCTATACTTTACAAAATCTTATAGAGAAGAGTAGACCGAAGCCTACCTCGATGCTGAATTGCAATTCTTGAATCGTCCACAAATTACTCGTCCTTGCTCCACGATCCCGAAATGCTTCCACGCTATCAAAATCATAACCCACGCGTTAATACGAGTAAAATGACACCCATATTGCAATATAAATCTCTAGGCCCAAAATCGGGTAAAAAATGGGCACGTGGAGCCCGCTAATAAAATTCTAAAATTGAATCCGTCATGTGGTCCCTCGAAGAACAAGGAATGCATGCTTAAAAGTTGAGCACAAACAGGATACAAATTGGGGCCCAAATCAGCCCCTAAAGTTCATGGATTTTAAGGCCCAAATCCTACGAATTAACAAGGAAATGGACAGAATTTGATGGGGAAAAACAAAGGGAAATAATCAAGAGGTGTTAAATTAACTTACTTTAACCTCATGGACGATTTCCCATGATTTTCCTTGCTCCATTGTCCATTAATAGAGGATTAGGGTTGAGAAAATAAAGAAAAATCGCGGAGAGGGGGGTCTATATACTGCCAGGGCATTACCCTTGGCGAAAATCGGGGACCCACCACAAATGCGGGACCGGAAAGACCCTTCGCGAACTCGGCCGGTTGACTGCGAACGCGAAGAGTAAAGCTGAGCCGGCCAAGCCGGCTTACCCTTCGCGAATGTGACGCTGGCTCGAGAACGCTATGGCCTGAAATCTTGCCTATCGCGAACGCGGCCAATGCCACGTGAACGCGGCCAATGCCACGTGAACGCGAAGTCCAAATTGGCATTAAGCATAAGCTGGAAAAACCAGCAATCACTTAAGTCCTCACGGACTCCGATAGGGGGTTCGGAATTCATTCGGAATCCCGTACGCGCAAACGAAATATGCTACCATACCAAATTCGATATTTCGGACTCAACGAAACTATTGAAACTTTCATCCGAGATCGTTTCGATTAAATGCGGATCCCACAACTAGTTTCGCTTTAACTAAATTTTACCCAATAGCTCAAAACGAGTCCCGAAGCCTCGGAACCTGAACTAAGGCTCCCCCTAGCCTAAAATCAACGTTTCGGAGCTGATGGCGCTGTCGAAATTCTCGTCTGAGCTCGTTTACTAGGAGTTTTGGTCCGAGATTAATTTCTTAACAGCGAAAGCTCCAAATAGGGAAATGAGCCTAAAATCCAAACGAATTATCCGATAACTGACCGACAGTTCCAGCAAGTCATAAATGACCTGTAGCCACTGTGGGAACGCTCGAAATACCGGAAACATGTGAAAATTGAGAAAATGACCTGGAGGGTTATTACACTTTTCTACACTGTAAAATATATTCAAGAAGTGAAATAAAGTACTTTTATCTAAGTTGTCTCCTTCCTTGTCATTTATTAGTTTAATATTTGGTTTCAATTATTTAACAAGATTGTTATTTTTATAAAACAATGCATGCATGTAGGCTGGCTATAATTCACAACGACTTTTAGATATCTCTTCTATTTAAATTTTTTATTTTCTTCTATCTTCTATATCTAATAAGAGAAGTAAAACTCTCATAGGATGCCAAGTGTAGGAACCAGAAAATTCTAAATTTAAAAATACAAAATATAATACAAATAGCAAAGACATGAGTATTTTAAATTAATTTCAAAAATTATGAAAATTAAAGCCAGTACTTTGTTTTTAAAAACTGCCAAACCACCAAAATTATTTTGTTTTAAAAAAATTCTATTTTTGAAACTGCCATGAAGAACTTGAATATAAAAACTGGTGCAAACGTACATAATCAAGCATAAAGCCAGTACATTGTTTAATTTTACTTTCCAACTCCATTTTTGATTTGCGGACAATTCCTTTTTGATCTCCTTTCTTTCAAAACATAAAATCAAGGTAGTATTTTCGCTTCTCCAATTGTTTTTGCTATTGTGCTATATATATATTTTTTTCAATTCAGTGTTGATGAGTTTTATTTGTGATTATTTTTCAAAGTCTTCATGTTTTTTTTTTTTTTGCTTTTCATTATAGCTGTATCGCCTAACATAAAGTTTCATGTCCTTATTTAATAAATATATTTATATATGTATTATCTAACGTGATTTACATGAAAAAACCCTATATAATAGTATGATGTTTTATTATTGTTTGACTCAAATCCTGTGTATTACATGTTTCTAGGCTAATTGAAAACAATTGCCGTTATTAATTTCTCTTTTGTAGCACTTTTGTCATCTGAAGGTGGTAATGACATGTATATAATTTTTTTGCTGTAGTGCCTTCATGTAGAAATTGAAATGCCTGGAAACAAAATGGAGATGTTGTTACATTTACTTTAAAAATTAGAGATAATAAAAAAAATGCATAATAACGTATAGTATAAAATATTCCATATCACATTAACTAAATAAATATAACTATATATTTTGATATGTATATTTAACTCTCTTACTCTTAAGAATTTGTATTACGTAAACTGTAAAAATAACCCTTATAATGTTTTTAATCTTAAAAAAATTAACTAAAATATTGAATTCAAAGTTGATAAGAAAGTTATACGTATTTTTTTTTAAATGAGTGGTTACAACTTTAATCTTATTTTAACTTCTGTTCCTGAATTAAAGTAGCATAAAATCAAAAAAAAAAAAAAAAGCCTGAAAAAAGTTAACATCTCAAAAATTCATTTCCTAATTGTAGGAGTTTTCATAACAATATTCTATCTGTGATTTCCCACTTATCGTAATTGTAGGAGTTTTTAAATTCAAAGTTACTTTTTATAAGTGCTTATGATAATGTTGCTAAAATTTAGGTATTAGAAATTTATATAAATTAAAAACGCAGGTTCACAATCAGTTTTAAGGCCTATTTTTGTGAAATTTTGTTTTCACAAAATACTCCTAAAGAGACAGTTGCATGCACAAATTATACTCTGCCAAAATATAGGACTTAGGAAGTTATAAAATTTAAAATACAGGTTCTAGAACACAAATAAGATGATTTTTTTTGGGTGAAACCATATTTCCACAAAATACTACTAGGTTGACAAGTGTCAACACCAGAGAAATCCTATTTTAAAAAAAGAATAATTTAATTCAAATATTAAAAAAAAAAGCTAATTAAAATGAAAAAATATATACTAATCTGCACATTAGCTATCCCTATATAAACTGTACATTAAAAAAATAAAAAATAAATTAAAATTTTCCTAACATGCATATTAACTTCCCACGTCCATTCTAAAATGAAAAAATGAGTTTGGCTTTGTATATTATCTTTAGTTAGTTGCAAACAAGGAATTATTATTTCATCTAACAATTCCATTTTCTCCATATTTAGGCTAATTCTCATTAAGCGCTCTCTTTCAGTGCTTCGGTCACACTGATTCATTAATCCTCTTAAATCTTAAATTCTTAATTACAACATTCCAGTATTTCAAATCTTTCTATTACTTACGCCTCCTTTATTCTTCTTCTTTGCTTTTGTTTTGAAACAAAATTTTACCATGGCTAGATCCCAATCAAAACCTGAGAATATTTTAGAATTCTTTTTCTTACATAGTTAGTGGAGAAGTGTACTACGTTGTGAACAATTTGCTTAGCCATGAAGGTAAACATGTTTAAATCTTAAATTTTGTTGAGATATTTTGGTTTCGTTGTATATGTACTACACAAAAAAAATTCTTTATTTATTCATTTTTATTAAGAATTAGATTCTCTTCTAATTTGTGTTTTATTTGTATCTGATGCACATGAAGTAAATACTTGACCCGCCCATACCCGAAGTGGAGTATGACAACGTTTTGGGTTACACTAGAACAAAAATAAATCAAAATCGCATGGGGTAACCAACCTTTTCTAACATTGATGTTAATTGTTTGGATAGATCGATGTGACATGATTTATATAAAAAGAAATTAAAAGAAGGTGAAATGGATGCAATCTATATGGTCTGGAATGCACACGAGCTTGCCAAAAGATTGTCAATATGATTTTGGATATACCATAAGGTTTTTGGTAAAAGACATTTCGTACTCAGCGTTGACCACACATACACTATTGGTCCCATTTTAATTGGTCACTTTTCATTGTAAACGATAATTAAGAAATCATAAATAAGATGATTAATTTTACTAATTTGTCCTTTATCCATATTGATGAATATCAAGATCATTTATGAAAAGTATGCTCACATTAATAGAATAGCATAGGATATACTATGAATAGGAGCATATAAATTTGTTTATGCTTTTAAAGAATATTAATTGTAGGGGTAAAATGAGAAAATTTTACTAATTTTGTTTTGATTTAGTAAGTGGACAAATAATTTGTGACATGTATTTATAGTAAGGCGGTCAACTAAAATGAGACGGAAGGAGTATAAAAGTGCATAAAAAGCTATTTTGGCTTAAAAACACTTAAAATAAGTCAATCCAAACCGCTCAAAGAGTCTCACATTCTTGATTTCAATGGTGCCAACCATTAACTCGGCAATACATGTAGTCACTATTTGTTATTCTAAATTTCTTGATGATTGAATAGATTTAGATTCAACTTTATAGATGCATTGTATGATTTATATAGGTGTGAATTTTACATAGTCAAAAAATAGTGGTTTCGTGAAGACGATTAAGTTCTTAGAGTCACAATGGTGTTTGCCATTCTATGTACGTAGGTGCAACTGGAAGTAAATAAGATTAGTGAAGTCTGTACGTAGGTGCAAGTGGAAGTAAATAAGATTAGTGCAGGAGACTTCAATTGTAAAATCTAATTCATGGGATGAGTGATTGAAAATACTTTAATATCTAAATCTACAGTGTTGTTCTATTACACTAGCTAAGCTAAAATCAACAAATGAATTGGATACATGGTAATCCCAGTATGAATGATTATACATTTGTTAAAGTTCGCAACTTGGATCTATTGATATTTTAATGATGTAATGTTTAATAGTTTTACAACTTGTGGGGTTTTAATGTCTATAAGAAACACATACAACTTAAAGAGTCCAAATTACATGTCCAAATAAAACTGCAACTTCACATCAAATAATTTCATATCATGATTTGAAATCATTTTTCATATTTTTATGGTCAAGCGGGTCCTAAAAGATGAATGACAATATTGTTGATTGATGTTGTAGCGAAAGATGGTGAACATAAAGAAATTGAACATAATTTCTTCCATAAGTTTGATAACATAGTCTTAGAAATAGAAAATAAGATCATTGTGAAAGAGGGAGATGTGGAAGTTTAAGAGCAAGAATTGAAATGAGTAAGCCTACAATATCTATTAGAATAATTATATGATTTAATATCAAATCTTTGAAAAAAATATATGCTATTTGGAGTACTCATATCTTCTTATTCAACAATCTATATGAATTTTTTCTCTTATCGTATATAAAATGGTCTGAATTTCATAAGTGACAAAATAGCCAAAAAAAGATGTACTTTTTTATGATTAATTTTCTCTAAAATTTCCTCGCATCACGCGAGTATGTATACTAGTAGATAATAATAATATGGGTCATGGGCCTATTATAAGTAAAACTAGTTATACGGAAATAAGGCAGGCAGTTTAACATAGCAAATGGTAATAAGTTAAATCCAAGTGGATAACTATGCTGCTAGGTCTAAAACTGGGGAATTAAACTTATTAATAATCACACTTAGCAGCATAGTTATCCTGGTGTCCGGTACAGGACCCATTCTGGGGGTGGCGCTCCCAACAAGATTTTCTCCATACCCAAGGCTCGAACTCGAGACCTCTGATTAAGGGTGAAGCAGTTCCACCACTGCACCACAACCCATGTTGGTGTAGTATAACGTTCTTGTATCCATCATGTGATGCTAACAGAAACATACAGCTGGCCATGTCCTAACGATCTTTAAAGTACTTGGTTTTGTTTTGTTTAATAGTCATTTCTCATCAAATCTAATTCGATTAATATTAAACCAAAAATTCATGTGAAAGATGAACAACACACAGTTATGAGATAGTCACAATTACGATCCAAATCGTCTCAGCCGTGCTAGCATCCAACTGTCCCAAGCCAGGCGAACCATAACATTCATCAACCCAATTACAATATTGTATGGGGTGAAAATGACTTAAGGTAAGGATTGGGCCAACTTGGGTCGGGTATGAAAGGAACAGGCCCACAACGGTACCATCTCGAGAACAATGCCAGCAAGATGCGATGCCCACTAGGGCAAGAGCGAAACCGCCCGAGACCAACTAGGATGATGAATGCACATTAACAGACAAACGAAAGGACATTGTGTCGGGGATTCCAGAAGGCACCACCAGCCCTCGGCAGAACCGCGTTTGATGAACGCTAGTGTACTGGCCATTCTCTAACTACACAAGGACAAGTGGTAGTCTCCTACTGACCATAGGCAATGTAGGCTCCCCTATAAATAGATACCCCCTCCCCTATTGTAAAAGGATCCGATTTTGGCTCATTCTTATCCTAGAAGCAATAAAAAATTTTAAGCTTGGTTCTTAAGCATTCTGTATTTTCTTTAGTTGCTTTACTGCTTTCTCGTTAGTTTGCTCGAGCTCGATCACTTCTTGTTTATAGCTGGAAGGACTTGGTACCCGATTTTGGTTACAGATTTGTTCCCGAATCTTAGTCTTACTCAATTAATTCAATCTTTCGCTTACGTTATTTAACTTTTTGCAAATGTTTACTACTAACACGAAGCTTAGGACGTAACGCATACTCTTGACTCACAAATAAATCTAACTAAACCAAATCGACTGTAAATAATTTGTACCTACCGTGGGGCCAGAGCAACTGTGTGGGTTTTCAACTCATTTCTACTTGCTAGTTTGTTTCTATGATTTTGATCTACAGGAAGGCAGGTCATGGCTTTTGATAGGGCATCTTTGTAACGGGTGCCAATCTGTGAGATGGACGCAAGAGGCTTGTTAATTTACGGGGTCGTGAGGCCGATGTCATGGTGCGGCTCCAAGGGATACAATAGGATTTTACCGAACCTCTCAAGGGTCTCACGGCTCACATTGAGGCTTGAGATGTAAAGGCTGGTGGATTATGGACCAGTTTGGTCCACCATTTTCCACACATCCTGAAGAGGGATAGAGAAGATGGCTCAAACAAACCAAAATTTGAGGGAAAAAACTCGATGCAGGCCATGGCGAGAAATTGAGGGAGAAGATAAAGTGGAGATACTACATGATTTTGTCTCGGTTAAGATGCATACTAGGGCTCTTTCTCTTAGAGAAGAGACCGGACCCATGCTTAAGGCAGCTACACCATACATGCCCTGTACGTTGAAAGATCCTATGCCAGAAGATTTTGAGATGCCTAAAGTGAAGAAATAAAGTGGAGAGACAATCCCCTAGGAGCACATGCTAGCATTCATTGCTTCTATAAATGACACTGACTTGACCTCAGGAGAAGCTGAGACGACTATGGTAAAGGGATTTGGGGGCACATTGTTGGGAGAAGCCTTGAAATGGTACTCTTGCCTACCATAGAACTCCATAGACTCATTCAGTACGATGGTCGAGATCTTCGTAGAGGCTTCCTAGGTGAAGGGGAAGAGATCTTTCAATCAGCTCCGCCGCATACCTTTTCAGATCTATGGTACCCCCACTTTACTCAGCAAAAAGGTATGTTTGGACTAAGGGAAAATGTTTGAGCTCGATACAACTGGTTATAACCTCCCCCACAATGACAAAGATTGCTTCACATGGTCGCACATGCCTCCCAAAATGGAGGAACATATTGGGAGTAGCAACACATAGAGCCATCATCGTATGGAAAGGGGCCAAAAAGGACCACAGACAAAGGGGAAGAGCTCAAATGGTCTTGGCTGTGAGGGACAAGGAGGTGAACTAAGAGCAAAGATCTCTTGAACCAGGTACTATTCTCCTTTGTTTTACTTTTAAGTTAACAAACTATCTATTTTGCAGTGCAGAGTCGGGATATGGAAAATAAAGTGTGTTTGCTACTTCAGAAAGGGAGCAGGGATTCAGAAGGCCTGAGAAAGCAAGCTATGCTCTTTTACTTCACTCAAATTTTTATCCCAAATGATTTTTTCCTGGCAAGGTTTTTTAATGAGGTAGCAGTAGGATTTCTCGGGTATGATTTAGGGTTGTTGTCTTTTGTAATAAATGGAATTGACATGAAATGGTAGTTAATTTTTGTGAAAGATTGCTGGTATGTATTGATTTCAAAAGTAATATTCTTTATGGTTAATGGAATAAATCTTTCTGTCATATTGAGATCGATTGTAAGCAAGCGAGGTCTCAGATCAAATATTAGAACATTCATGAAACCAAACGGAAACACCATAAGGTAATCTTTCTGACCCCTATTCATAGAAGGGAACAAGCTGACGACTCTACAAATCTGAGCCCAGGATTAATGGAGGAAGCCATAAAGGCTCGATTGTCGAACTCGGGACTAGCTTTCATAGGTGAACACGCCCAACTCATGACCTCCCTGGGAAGGATAATCACAAAAACCATGGAAACTAATTATCCAATTGCAAAGAACCCAAGACCGTGCCATAGAGCGCTCCACCTAAGGGTGACCTAGTGAGGCATCATTTTAAATTCATCCATGCAAAACACATATTCTTGTCCCAAACAATGTCCACAAAGTCTATACCAACTAAAATAAGAGTAGTAGACTCTAAATTCTACACGCTAAAGTACTTTAGAGACGTCAATACTTAGATGCTTAGAAAAATAAAAATAAAGAGATCCCTTCTCAATGTAATGAGGTAGTGAAAGGTACAAAAGGTACCTGAGGTCGAACTCAAAATCGACTCAAACATATGGTATGGGGACTAAACAAAAGTAAAATAAGAACTGGTCAACGTGCGTCTCCTTCATTATTATGAGCCTCTAGGTCAAAAAGCTCAAGCCAAGGTGGCCTCATGGTCTTGAGCCAGAAGGGGTTTGTGATACTAATGCCGATGTCCCTTCACTTGATTTTGTTCCTGTGGTCCTTGAGTTTGATGATGTCTTCTCTATCGACTTGCCTGACCTCCTGCCTGAGCATGATATTGACTTTGCTATTGAGGTTAAACCAGGCACCAGAACTATTTCTATTTCACCTTATTGTATGGCTCCTGCTGAGTTAAGAAATCTTAATGTTCAATTTTAGGATCTACTAGGTAAGGGCTTCATTAGACCGAGTTCTCTCTATGGGGTGCCCATGCGTATGTGTATCAATTACTGGTAGTTGAATAAGGTAAATATAAAGAATAAGTATCCGATGTCGTGTATTGATGATATAATTGACCAACTTCAAGGTGCAACAGTATTTTCTAAGATTGACTTGAGATCAAGCTACCACCATTTGAGGATTATGACAATGGCCATCCCTTAGACAACCTTCAGGACTCGGTACGGCCATTACGAGTTCCTGGTGATTTTTTTTGGGTTGATCAATACCCCAACAACATTCATGGACTTGATGAACTGCGTGTTCAGACCTTTTTTGGACTCCTTCATGATTGTGTTTATTGATGACATCCTTATTTAATCGAGGAGTAGGGAGGAGCACAAGCAGTATTTGAAGATTATGGTCCACACTTTGAGAGATCAACGACTTTAAGCCATGTTCTCAAAGTGTGAGTTTTGGCTTGATTCTGTAGCATTCGTGGGGCACGTGGTATCCAAGGATGGGATTATGATAGACCCAACAAAGATTGAGATAATGCGTGATTAGGCTAGGCCCACTTCTCTTATCGAGGTTTGCAATTTCATTGGGTTGGTAGGTTACTACAGATGGTTTGTCGATGAGTTTTCCTCTATTGTAGTGCCTTTGACAAGATTGACTAGGATAGATGTCCCATTTCAGTGGTCTGATGAGTGTGAGGTGAGCTTTTTGAAGCTCAAGTCCTTACTCACTTCAACTCCAATTTTGACACTTCTAGTTGAGGGCCAAGGACTTACAGTGTATTGTGATGCACCTGGAGTTGTTTTGGGTTGTGTTTAGATGTAGCAGGGTCGAGTTATAACATATGCTTCTAGACAACTGAAGGTGCACGAGTGATACTACCCCATCCATTATTTAAAGTTGGTTGTGGTGGTTTTCACGCTTAAGATTTGAAGGCATTACTTTTATGGTGTTCTATACGAGATATTTATCGATCATCATAGCCTGCTGATAGTGCTTAATTACACCAAAGAAAGATGTATGTGGTCGTTAACAATATATTTACCCAACTATAGCATCGGGGTTGGTCCCACGAGGAACAATGTGACTAGAGATTGAGAAAATAAGGAATAAAAGTAACTCACTCTAATCCAAACAATTGATATAAGTGATTTTTTGGGGATTTTCAATATAAAAACAAAAAAAGGATAGAACCAATAATAATATAAACAAATTGATCAATGGTTTTCACAAATGACGAAAAATAAGGGGATTGATAAAGGGGAATTAATTCTATCAACGATCCATTGTATTTAAGTAATTACTTACTAATTAATCACGAATTTAGTAAATTAGCCTTGGAACCTCAAGCATCAACTAATGTCTCTCGATTAAAAGCGAATATTTCTTAAATAAATTCTCTCAAATATTAGCTAAGTGCCAACATAAATAGTTCTAATGCTGGGCTATGCTAGGGATTTCCTATCTCTAGTTCCATTCCATTAGATGAGTCATACGTCCCAAATGACGCTAATTAATCTTTTTCAACCTCAATTAACTCTCTCGAGCTTAATTGTAGTAAATGGGTTTCCTCGGGTTAACTACTCCCTTCGAAAATCAATAAAGCATGAGATTAATTAGATAAATACAAATCCAGTCATAACTGGTAACAATTCAAGTAATACAAAAGAAAATGATATAAATCAAAATCGAAATATTGTTATGTTTCCAAATCAATATTCAAAATCAAAATTACCAACTACACCTAAATATAGTCTCTACATGGCAAAGAAATGAAGAAAAGATTAAGAATTTACCACTACAAAACTTTCAAATCTTCACTCCAAGGGTGTTGGTTGAAGAACCCTAGCCTCCAAGCTTGAGAAAATAGCAAGATGATTTGCTAGAAGGCTTGGATTGAGTTTTATGCATTTTGGGATTGAAAGAGAGTGAGATTCCACTTCTACCCTAGACAGTGCCCCGATGACTGCTTTTTCGGTCAAAAGGCCTCTTAAGCAGTTGCATTGACTTTGACTTGAGCACTTTAGCAGTCAAAATGGCCGCTTTAGCGGCAGTTTACTGTGCTACTGACTAGCGCTTAAGCACTCCTGGGTACGCTTTAGCGGTGGTTGACCAGGTCCATTGACTTTGCTTAAGCAGTCATATAGACGCTTTAGCGGTATCTGAGGGCATGCACCTTCGACCTTTTAAGCTCCTTTTACTCTTGATTCCACTTCTTTTCATCAAAGCTCTTTGTAAACCTCAAAATTCCTGAAATTAACACAATTCAAACGATACTTAGCCTTATAATAGATTAGTGACACAAAATCATAAGAAAAGAGATACAAATAAGTGGTAAAATCACCACTTATCAACACCCCCACTTCAAGACTTTGCTTGTCCTTAAGTAAAAACAAAATCAAAACTCAATGAGGTCTATCAATTCAAGGTTAAAAACCAATATTATCATCGTCACTATGACTTTGGTTGGTACTAATAATTAGTGTACAACATGTGAGTCTTATCCAAGCAACTCCCTCAATTTCCAAACACAATGTCAAGAATTCAATAGAATTTCAAGAATAATCAAGTGACAACAACCAATTATCAGTAGTGACTCAAAACCACTAGTCAACCAAATATGCTCCTTTGACTCATTTTCAGAATTTCTCAACTTCAGTAATCTATCCTAGTACCCTCACAAGAACGAAAGTCCCAAACTCATAATATTTACAACAACAATACAAGGGACAATGCATACAAACAGTCACACTCAATAAAGAATTTTCAATGCAAATAAGTAGCATACCATAGGCTTGCCCTTGTTTTCAATCACCACTAACTCAAAAGCACTTGATTGGAGATCTCAAAGGACTTTTTCTAGCTTGTAATGTAGGCAAAGGGAAAGGTAGGATAAACACTTGGGATAAAAGTGACTGAACCCTCCTTGAACTCTACACAATGTTTTCCAATTCAAACTTGATCATTTCCTATTTATGTCCATACAACACAAAGCACCTTTTCTTTTGTTCTAGTTTACCCACTTATTACAAATTTTCTCTTTTTCTTTGCTTTTCTCTTTTTCTCTTCTTTTATTTTTCTTTCCTTTTTTATTCAATCATTGACTTATTCTTATAGATAATCACCCCTTCTAAGTATTTTTCCACCACCCCAACTTAGGCTTTTAGCCTCAAGTTAGATTTTTCAAGTTCAAGGAGGGTAGGGTTCAAAAGAGGGATTGTTTTTAAAAGGTTCAAGGCTTGTAATATGATTGTCAAAGAAAGGATATTAAGCTCAAACGGGATAACTAATGATAGAATTTATGCACAGGTAGGCCTTCAAGGCTAAAGAGGTTTCCAAAATCACAAAGAAGACCTAAGATCATCTCTCCAACCAAACACCATCAAGACTAGCATTGATAGACCAACCGAGAAAGTTCTAAATGAAACAAGTAAACATAATAATTATTCAATAAAAAATCACCACACATGACATGAAAACTATTCAAGATGGATCAATTTCATTTCCTAAACAAGAACAACAGAGACCTATTTCATAATCCAAACTATCACCACCCATGAACTAAGAGTCACAAAAAGAGTCAAAGAGTTGTCACTACATTATTCACTTCCATGCAACTTTTTTTTTTTTAAAAAAATTTGGAGGGGTATGCTCATTTTAGTATTTCACACTACATGACTAACTCTATTAGTACAAAACAAGTCACAATCTCACATTCCAACTCCAAAAGACAATAATAAGAATGGTTACTCAGACTTTACCATAACTTCACATAAGGCTCGCCCGCTTAATCCCAATCAAAAAAGGGTACTTAGACTTCCCCAAAAGAATACCAACACCTAAAAATGATAATTTTCCCTTAAGAATGTCGACACTCAATCCATCATTAGGAAAAAACATTCAAAACAACTACCAAAAGAAAAACTAAAAGAAGCTAATCTATAAATAAAAAACAATGAAAAAAGACTAATCCACAAACTATCATTCATATCAAACCAAGCAAAATAAGCCCGACAAGGGCATCATCCCAACAATACACATCAAGACAAATAAGGGCACAACAATCCAAAGTGTAAAAATGAAGCCTGACAAGGGCACACATGTATCAAAATCAAATATCAAAGTACAGACCCAATCACAAATATAAGCTATCCCACCCCTAACTAAAAAATATTGCATTGTCCTTAATGCAACCAAAATAAAATAGAGATAGAGGTAAGGACTCCCTGAATCTGTATCATGCACTCCCATCGCTCTTAGTATCATCATCATCAATTTCCTCAGCATCATTGTGGGACCAGTGAAGTGGAGCATCATCATCAACATCTGGTCTTGCTGATGGAAGTGGATCTTTAGTCTTTAAAACCTTCACAAATCTTTTACATCCTTCCACATTCATGTGAAGAATTTATCTCTTTTATTCTCCCTTTTCATCATCTTGGTGTACGAAGCACTCAACTCCCCATGTAACTTGGCTAGATCAGTGTAGTCCTTCTCCAATCTTGAAAGATGGGCCCCTTACTTCCTTTGATCTTCTAAATACTTCTCAAAGTCTTCCTTTGGAAAAAATATGGTAGGCCCCTAAGACATCTCACATGGTCTACACATAATTTTAGACACTAAATATCAGACCTACCTCAACCTTATTTCAACACCTCAATTGTCCTGTGATCGATGGCTTACAAGAATCAGTCTTAACCTGAGGTGACTTCATTGAATCTATCTTTCTCTTCTTACTTTTTGTAATTGAGCCTTCCTCATGCTTTTTCAATGAAAATATCAATGTTTTTGGCTCTACCTAATTATCTTCTGGGTACTCATCTACCCCAACCCACCTACACGATTCAATAATTAAAGAAGGTGTAACGACTCATTCCGTCGTCACTGAAAACATCTATAGTAAAATCATAATAAAATCTTTCATAATAGGTTGTAGGACCAATTTATTAGTATGGGAGTGCATTAAACATTAACTAAGGTTATACAATACCCATAACACAAAGTTAAGTTGGAAGTGTTCTTACCGATAGAGTTTCGAGGTAAGTTTAAACTAGGATCAACTTCAAATGAGCATATATCCTAGAATATAAAGAGTTATGTGGCCCAATACCTTCCAAATAAAATATATTTGAGTTTTCTTTCCAACGCATCCAACCATTCATTAATCCACCTTTGGAATAAAAAGTTGTAGTCATTTTACTGAACACTGTCCGAGCTGAGAAGTTAACCACTGCAGCAGTACCACTGCAGTGGTAATCTTACTGCAGCAATAACTAGGCAGTATTTATTGAAAGTTTTGATATTTTTGGGGCTTATAACTCAAAAGCTTCATTCCAAATCCCTGGGGGGGGGGGGATTTTCCAACTTCTTGGGTGAAAATTCTTCATTGAGGTAAGTTTTTCAATCATCTTGTTTGTATTTCAATCCTTTAACATCTTAGAATCATTAGAATGATCTTTAATGGTGGAATTCTTGGGGATTTGAACCCTAAGTTCATTATATTTTGGGAAAAACCTATGGGTTGGGTTAATATTACCTAGAATTATTTTTAGATTGTTAATTAACAATCCCTAGCATGAGTTAGTGTTTCTAAAACATGAAATTTGATTCTTGAGAATCTTGAATTTAATAAAAATGGAACCTTTAGCTATGAAACTCCATTAATAGAGATGGGTTGAATATGATAGAACTAGTTAAGGGTTAATTGACCTTGAGTAATGAATTAAACCATGAATAAGGATAGAATTAGTGGGTTGAATTCTCAAATTAGTTCTTAGAAGAGGAATTACTTAATTACTCTTATAATTGTTTGATTTCTAGATGATTGGGCTAATGGAGAAATGAAGGAAAGAAAAGAGAAACCTTGGTGTGGCTTTCTTTTTTCAAGATCTTCGGTTGAGGTAGGTTATGATTTATATGTAGTAGACTTGGATTAGTTGCATGTAATAACTGTAACTGATGAGAGATTTCATGTCTAGGCCTACGTGTACGGAGTTTGGATGGATAAAATATGGAATAATATAATAATGATATAATTGTTTGTCAGTATTTTGTGTTGATCCCTTGATGGGTGTTTGTATTTGTATGACTTACTTGATGATTTATGGAGTTTAATATATTAATGTGAATAATAATTAAAAAATTAGGTGACCTTCTTATCTGTAGAGCTAGTCTTTAATACCTTAAAAAGGGTGAACTCAATATTGTGTATAATTGAAGTATGAGGTATTCTTTCTAGAAGATAGATAAGAGGATTGATTGCGATAATAAATAGGTGATGTTATAACTTAAGAACCTAAAGTCAAGGTATGATAAGTGCTAGAAAGTAAGATGTGTAAAGGTGTATGACTCTAGCTAGAATTGTAAGTTGAATAGAGTCGAATGATTGAATGATCGACTAAAAGGGATAGTGTCTTGAACTTAGTGATGACTTGAGTGTAAGGGTTACTAGTTAGTATCTGAATTTATCAGTTTTAAATATGAATTAAAGAGAGTTAGATTGGTGAATGACATAGGATGATGAATTATAGTGTAGATATCAATCCTGATGGAATGTGCACTCCTAAAATAGATACTTGATTGATTGGTCTTCAGATATGTTTGTAATTGATGGTTGAGTTTGATAATGCTCATTTAATTAAGTGGTGAATTGGCCTTCGGGCATACTTGTGATTTCATGTGTTAGTGAATATTCGTTGTTTACTTGGAATGATGAACTTGTTGATTATTGACTGCATTCACTTGGTTTTCATTAATTGTAAATTCTACTTTGATAGCTATTACTTGCCCCAAATTTGAATTGGGTGTTTGTATTTCACTTTTGAGCACTAATTGTGATTATTGATTGCATCTTGTATTTACATTGATGATATTGATGATGATATTGAGATCATGATGATGATGATGTTGAGAATGATATTGATGATGATGATGATAGGATATTGATGATGATATTGAGATCATGATAATATGATAAATGATGAATGATGACGCCCAAATTATACCTCTAAATAAAGCATAAAGCTGTCGTTGATCAACTATAGAACCCAACTAGGTTGGGGTCGATCCCATGGGGAATAAGTCAAAATATCAATCAATATGTACGATGAGGCAATCAATAACAATTTTCAGTAAAAGAGGGGGATTTGAAAATAAAGACTTTAATAGTAACA
Organism: Capsicum rhomboideum; assembly: GCA_031232105.1. Taxonomy (NCBI): domain Eukaryota; kingdom Viridiplantae; phylum Streptophyta; class Magnoliopsida; order Solanales; family Solanaceae; genus Capsicum; species Capsicum rhomboideum. The sequence continues at coordinate 24,656,757 of CP124710.1, forward strand.
GTTGTTGATTTATCAGATTTGTGATCAATATGAGAAAAGCACTAGGACTGTGTTCCCCAATAACTTTATAACTCCATAGGTTCTTCGTACTTCGTAACTCGTTCGGTGTTCAAAATGCAAAATTGAAAGGTTATGTATACTTAGAATAGCTTTATGCTCTTGTCTAAGCAATATCCTCAAGTAAGTTTTCTCTTCTCCTGAGTTTACATTACTAACCCCTTTCTTAGATCCCTGATTAGCTATCCCGTATTATCGATTCAAGCTATTAAGTGGAGGTTGATAGCTCCAAGTCACTGTTGTTTATTCCCTTTTTCCTATCCGCACTCGTTCTTTTGTCCAAAATATAGATTAGGCGAGTTCTAACGTTGCGTACCTTCATAAAGCATTCAAACCTGAGGAAACAATCAATACACGTGAACACCGATTGAAGATAACTATATACTACAAATTCTACTTTATTAATTTGTCATGGTTCTCACAACCCTAGTTGTGGTGTTTAGATACTCATAATTGCAAGAACAAAAGAAGGAATCTAATATGAAAACATAATTATGCACTTACAAGGATGAAATCCCACTTTGAATTAAAACCCTAAAATCGATGTTTGTGTAATTCCAAAGTCAAGATTATGCCTTAGAACCTTACAAGAATGTAAACTGATAAAATAAAATGAATAAGAGTATTTATAGACAAAACAAAACATATCTTAAACATAATAGGATTTCTAGTATCGGTCAGCTCGGACCAGTGAAAGGTTCGATCATGGTTGGAATCCACGATCATCCTTAGTGCTCGTGGTTTCCTTGTGAACTTGGTCATCTCTAGGTCTTCCCTAGTACGATCCTCTAGTACGACTCTGTGACATCTACCTACGAACATACAATGTTGTCATCTGATCATCCTTTACTTTAACTCCTGCAGACTTGTTTTCGACCCTTTATCCCATGACACCTTGGTAAGACCGTCACTTCTAGGTACGGTCATGGGATTCAATCATCTGATCTCCTTCACTTAGGTCCTGCATTACTAATTCCAGCTCTCTTCCCAAGGTCAAATTTTATGATTTTATGGTCAATGTACGATCGTGGGAAGCTTTCATTTGATCATCTCCTGAGAATCATCATCTGCTTCTTCCTAAGATGCCAGAGTACGATCGCCGTTAGGTTCCATAGTCGTGACATGAGTTGTATGATTCCCTATTTATCCAATATCCAACACTCTACTCTTCCAAACCTGTTTGATCTGCAAACACCAAAAAACCCATTATATCCACATAGAAAAACCCTTGTACATGCAAATATTCATCGTTTTAAGTGTCGAAAGTGCAGTAAGTTCATGAAACATCAATGATGATGTTGAGATGTGAAAGAGATAATATGTACATCTTGCATACATACATTCATCATAAGTATTTGAATGTACATTCATATTTATATGTGGTTGATGGTTCCTTGAGTGGACCTAGTTATGTTGATGATATATCATGGTTCCTTATGAGGACCAATTATTTGATGAGATACTATGGTTCCTTGAGTGGACCGGTTATGTTGATGGATGTGATTTGGTATTGTAGCAAAGTGTGAATATAAGGTATGTCCTGGATTATGTATAAATATTGTTCTCTTGTGTATAGAGTTATAACTTGATGTATATTATAGTGTCCTTTCTTGCAAAGTTGTTAAGTCTAGTAATTGTCTTGTTTGTTGCAATCTCGATGGTTAATAATAGTATAATAGGGAGCGAGGATTGTCACGAAAGAGGATTAATGAGAGTGTGAGAGAGAAATAAATAGAGTTGTTTTAATAAGGTAAGTGCATAAGAATTATGGGTTAGATTTTTCATAGAATACAATTAGATAGTCACGCCCTGAGTGTAAATTAATATTGCTTAAATAAAGTAAAGGCAGTAAGATTGGAAGTTGAAGCAAGTTAAGTGTGATCAGATATTAAATCTGTTTGTCTATCATAATTTTTTCTTATTTGCTATATGTTGTTAAATGTTTCTAACCCTAGTCGGCCAATGATACCTACCAGTACATGTGGCTGTACTGATACTACACTTACTATATCTCTATTTAGGAATATAGGCATGTTGCAGATCAGTTGGAGTTTCTATAGGTGCATCGGTGATCACTCTATAGCAGCTCCTGTCCTCTCGATCTTACACGGATGCTGTGTCTTGGAGTTTCATATTCCTTGTCTAGTGCTCTTATACCAGTTTAGACTAGGTTATGGGGATTCACTATTAGTTATTTTCTGTTACTTATCAATTGTATTGAATAAGAGATTTTTATGAATTAAATGAATGAGTTTGTTTTGGAATTTAAAATGATTAATTTCTGCATTAAATGTGCTGTTGGGTGGTAAGGGTTCTTCTATCTAGGATAGAAATGGGTAAGTGCCCGCACGATCCGTGAGTTGCATCATGATAGAAGGAAACATGAGTGTAGAGCTATCTTGTACTTTAAAATCCATAAGCTCTAGGATGATCATATAAGTAACATTCATCGAAATGTTAGAAAAAATACAAGCAACCATCTGAGTCCTCTCCATTGGGATGTTGAACATATTACCACATTGAGAGAATCGACTACAAATGATAGATATCCAATTTCTTGCTTCAACCATGAACTCTTTAGCTTTGATCCCTGATTTTGAGGTAGCCCAAGGTACTTCCTTGCCCGGACATAGTTTAGAAGCCAACAAACTACCAATTTCTTACTTCAACCATGAACTCTTTAGCTGTGATCCCTGATTTTGAGGTAGCCCAAGGCACTTCCTTGCCCGGACATAGTTTAGAAGCTAACAAACTACCAGGCACACAATCTTTTACCTTGAATTCTGAGATGTCGTAGTTTGGTAACTCATAGACCCTATTGATTTCTTCAGCCCCAAAATCGATTTTTTGCCTCGTATTCATATCACCGGGATAGTTAGCTTAATGGCCATGAGATTCGCATAAAACCCTCTTACCCAATTCTCAATGGCCTTACAAGGTTCAGCTCTAGAGCAAATCCATCCTGTGGCTACCAATCTTTAATGAAAATCAAGGAGAGCCTCGGGGACCTAATTAAGTAAAATCCCTTTTTTGGGGAAAAATTTCTTTCTAGCAAAGTCAGAATAATATTGGCTCTGACATTCATGAGATAGGAATCGAGTTTGGTCACATTTTTCTTCAAATACTCCTTCATCAAGTGAACCATGATTTTGACCCGTTTCTGATTATCGATCCCTGAAAATTGCACACAAGCATGGACACTTAAGATCAACATGTAATACAATGCAATGTGAATCATTTAAGACAAAGAAATGAAATGAAACTCATTTGGGGCATGTACACCAAGTTTCAGTTTTTAGGACTGTAAAAATTTTGGCCTTAGATACCGCTTAAGAGGTTAGAGGCCGTTTTAGCAGACATCACTTATGCAATGGAAGGGCTGCTTAAGCGGACCCTTCTCCTCCATCCATCCCAGATCGCCTCCCATGATGAAATTTCACACAAAAACCTCCAAAACATATTTCAAACTCGATTTGGAACATACAAGATATCAAATATACTTCTTATTTGTTATCAATTTAAGAAAAATCAAAGCATTTGGAGAGAATTTAACTTGGAATTTTTAGCAAACACATAAATGGCATCACAATCTTCATACCATTAGACACAACATAGGTACTCAAGACTTCCCCAACCTTATATCAAAATGATGCCACTTCTCACTTTCTCATCTCGCACAAGAAAAACAACAAGCATTCCAACCAAATTTTCATTCAAAAACCAAAAATAGCCACACCTTAAACTAGAGACAACAGTAAGAAGAAGAAGAGAAGATTACCAGTTTAGAAGAGGGTTTAGCATATCATACCTAAACTTTTGCAAGGATGAGTGAAATTTATGAAGAAATTTGAAGAAATGGTGCAAGAGGAGTCAGATTGAATACTTGGGAGAGAGATAAGAGTATTTTGCCTAATTTTTATCAAACCTGGGAATTTTAACCTGTGAGGACCGCTTTAGCCACAAATGAACGCTTTAATGATCTTGACTGAACTTTGACTGTTTGCTTAAGCCCCAATATGACAGCTAAAGCGGCCTTGACTTATTGTTGACCTTTTACTTAAGCAACCCTTTTACTGCTAAAGCAGCACCTGAAGGCTTGCAATTCCTAGTTACATTCTATTAAGTTTGGTGATGCTCTTGCCAATTTTGTCGATCCACCAAAGACTTTTGCAATCCAAACACTCCCCAAAAGTTTTCCAAGTCCCATTTTGTCACGACCCAATTTCGGGAGTCATGATGGACCTACTTTAACCCACCAGTAGGTAAGCCAAACCATAGCCCAGGATGAAAAGTAATGGGCTAGTTGGTGGAATATATAATAAATACTAAAAGTAAGTATACAATAGGATTGTAGGAGATAAAATATAAGAGCAATAGTAAAAAATACCAAAGGAGAGATAAAGTATGCAAAAAATATCCTACGACCTAGTAAAGTCAGTACAAGAGCCACTAAATCAAAAGAATAAGACTACTAAATCATATCCAATATACAGGCAGTCTCAAAGAGTAAAGATTATTCAAAAGTAGTAGAAGGATAGAAGATCAGCTCCGGTTCTGATAGTTCACCCTATCTCTAAATCCCAAAAAAGCAAGCTGGAATGGAATGTCAGTGGCAGTGACTCATACTAGAATCTGCATCAGAAAAAGATGCAGAGGTGTAGTATGATTACAAAAACAACTGGTACTCAGTAGACATCATCGGCTAACTGAGCTAAATTATAATAAAAGCATAATAAGATGCAGAATAAAAGCTAAAGTCAGGGATAAAGAACCAAACCTGAAATGATGCTCCCAAACTGACGAGAATGATAAATAACAGGATAAACAGTTCGAAATAAATATAATCTAACTACAGTTAAACTGGGCCCCCATAAGCCCAGAAGAAACAACTAATAGAGAAATAACCCAATTGAACCCCCATAAGCCCGATGGATACAATCAAGGATGAATTACCGATAATGAAAAACATAAATAACCGACAACCAAAATTGTTCCTGAGGGTCCCTTCAAATCATAAATGCCGGACTCAAACCGGAACTTTAGTATCATATTATCGATGTAAAGTACCATATGTGAATAGTGAATGTTGGACTTGATCTAACACTAGAAAATAAATACCAAATAACAAGACTAACTGAAGGTCGATAAGATATCCAAATTATCCTAAGGTTCATAATTTATATAAGATGATAAAAGAAGGCCTCCTAGATCTACAGGGAGTTAGATTAGATATTTGACTTAAAAGAAGGCCGGTGGGGCTTACAACTAATCCCGAAAGTCCATACTAAGGCAAGTTCTACCCAAAACTAGATGAAGGCTTTAAAGTGCTATTTCAAGTATCAAATAAGTCGAAACTAGCCTTAAGGTGCAATCTAACTCAAAGGAGGAAAAGTGAGTCAAATTCTATCTAAAACAGCTCTTTAATCGGCTAAACAATCCAAAATTCGTTAAACATACAACCAACCCGTAAATTCCCAACCAAATCTAGCATAATACTACACTAATACCATAATAAAGCTCAATAAATAAGGAAAGTAAGCCTAGCCTACCTAGACGCCGCCGAAAGCTCTAGAAAGTCCACTAAATCGGAGATTTTCCCTTTCGAGAAGCCTCCAAGCGCTGCCACACTATCAAAATAGTAATCTATGTGTTAACACGAGAATAACAATACCCATATTGCATAAAAATGCTCCAAGTCTAAAATCAAGCTAAAAACCCCATGTAGGGCTCGCTTGTAGAATCTCAACTTTAAAATCGTCAACACGTCCCTCTAAGATCTAGGATTATTTATCCTAAAAAATGGCTAAAATGCGAGAACAAATGAGCCCTAAATCAGCCCATAAAGTAACTAGGGATTTAAAGTTAAATCAGAGAATAAATAAAGAAATTAGATGGAAACTTACAAAAATATCGACGAGAAAATGACCACAATAACGTCCCCAACTCACCCCAAACACCCAATGATCATGCTCCACTCTCTAAAAGCTCTCTAGGGTTTTATGGACTTGGGACTTAAGAAAAATGAAGAGGAGTCGAGTTCCACTGCTTTAAATACTGCCAGGGGCCGGATCCCTTCATCGCGATCGTAGGAACCCCATCGTGACCCCAACCCTCAACTTTCTTGACCTTCGCGAATGCGGCCGATTCACTGCAAACACAAAGGGAAACCTCAAACCGGTCGGCTGCCTAACTCATTGCAAAAGCGAAGGACGACTCGCAATCGCAATGACCAATAACCTTGGCCTCTGAGAAGAAGCCAAGGCCTCATGATCGCGAAGGTCATTTTTGGCCTGCACCAGCTGAAGTTGCACCAGCAAACTTGGCAATTTGCTAAGTTTTTGATTGGACCCTCGGGGTTCGTTCAAAATCATGTGAACGCAAACAAACTATGCTTCTCTACCAAATTCGACATTCCAAACTCAATGGAGCCATCGATATTCCCAACCGAAGTTATTTTGATAAAATATGGGTCCCACACCAAAGGGGCCATTTTAACAAAAATCCACCCAATAGCCCAAAACGGTCCAGAAGCCTTGGGACCCAAACCAAGGGTTCCCTTATCCTAAATCAATGTTTCGGAGCTAAAGAAATGGTCAGAATTGGCATACGAGGCCGTTTACTTAATGTTTTGGCTCGATACCCAATTCTGAGCAACGAAGACTTCAAAATAGGAAATTGGCTCTAAAAACCAAAAAAACTGCTCGGTAACTGAACTGTCAGCTCCAATAAGTCATAAATGACTCGAGAAAGTATAGGAAAGCTCTAAATGCCAAAATAGTGTGGAAATGCAGAAAATGACCTGGAAGATCATTACAATATCCACTACTAAAAGGATTTTCGTTCGTGAAAGTAAATGATCAATGTGTGCCTGAGGGCTCAAACAGGTGGGATACTAGTTCCACATCTCACTCTCAATCTCCCAGGCTACTCAATTAGATGGTGCCTCCACTGAACCTTAACCACTGGAATCTCTCTAGAGCACAACCGCCTGACATCCCTAGCCAGTATAGAAACTGGCTCCTCCATGAAGGTTAAACTCTCATACAAGTAAAATGACTCCCAACGATTCACATGAGACTCATCTACAATATATCAGCATAGCATGGAGACATGGAAAACTGGGTGAACAGCTAAAAAATATGGGGGCAACGCTAACTCATAAGCCATCTCACCAATGGTCCAAAGTATCTCAAATGGCCCAATGTAGCTGGGGATGAGCTTGACCCTCTTTGAACCTCATCACGCCTTTCATGGGCTATACTCAAAGGAAAACTCGATCACCAACTCCAAATTTCAACGTTCGAAGCCTACGATCAGCATTACTTTTCTGCCTACTATGAGCTACTAGTAGCCTATCCTAAATCACCTGAACCTTATCTAAGGACTCACAAAGTAGGTCGGTACCACGAGGACTAACCTCAAAAGTCTCAAACCAACCAATCGGGGATCAACAATGCCTACCATACAACACCTCAAATGGTGCCATCTCAATACTCAAATGGTAGCTATTATTATAAGGAAACTCTGCCAATGCTAAATGCTGCTCCCACTGGCCACCAAAGTCCATAACACGCACTCGTAGCATATCCTCCAAAACCTAAATAATCTGCTCCGACTGCCCATCGTTCTGAGGGTGGAAAGTGGTGCTAAGGTCAGCCTGAGTACCCAACTCCTCTTAAAAAGTCCTCCAAAAGCTAGAGGTGAACACTGACCCTCTGTCTAAGATAATACATATGGGTACCCCATGAAGATGAACTATCTCCCAAACATAGATGCGAGCTAACCTCTCGACACTGAAAAAAATCTGAATCGGGATGAAATGAGCTGATTTAGTCAATCAATCTACAATGACCCAAATACTGTCAAAACCATGTAAGTAGGAGACAAACCACTCATGAAGTGCATAGTAATACGCTCCCACTTCCACTCAGGAATGGGTAGTCTCTGAATTAATCTACTCAATTTCTGATGCTTGGCCATCACCTGCTGACAATACTAACACCGAGCTACAAAGTCCACTACATCCTTTTTCATGCCACTCCACCAGTAGTGCTGTCTCAAATCTCTATACATCTTAGTTGTCCCAGGGTGAATAGTATATCTGGAGCTATGAGCCTCTCGCAATATCATTTGAATCAAATCCCCAGCCCTAGGAACATAAATATGACCGTCAAATCTCAGAATACCCCATAAATCTAAGGTCTCCCTCCTGGACTTACACCTCAACACCTGGTCACAAATATCGCAAAGTCTACTATCCTCAAATTGATGATCCTAAATCTGCTCCATCAAGGTAGACCTAGCCTCAACACTGGCAATAATTCTCCTGGGGCCTAAAATATCAAGCCAAACCATCACATTGGCTAAGGACTGAATGTTCAATACCAACGGCTGCTCCAAAATAGAAATAAAGGTCAAGCTACCTATACTCACTGCCTTCCGGCTCAAAGCGTCCGCTACCATATTTGCCTTACCTGGATGGTGTAGAATAGAGATATCATAGTCCTTCAGCAACTCGATCCACTTGCACTGTCTCGAATTAAGCTCCTGCTGGGTCATGATGTACTAAAGATTATGATGGTTAGTATGTATCTCGCAGCGAACACCATACAAGTAATGCCTCCAAATATTAAGCACAAAAACCACCGCCGCCAACTCCAAATCATGAGTGGGGTAGTTGCGCTAGTGCACCTTCAGCTGCCTCAACGCATAAATAATAACTCGACCCTACTGCATCAGAACACAACCCAAACCAATGCTAGAAGCATCACAATACACAGTAAACCCCTTGTCCTCAACTAGAAGATTCAAAATAGGAGTGAAAGTGAGCAAGTCCTTGAGCTTTCGAAAGCTCAACTCGCACTTAGCGGACCACTGGAAAGGAATCTCCTTCCTAGTCAATCTAGTCATAGGTGCTGCAATAGTAGCAAAGCCCTCAACGAATCGCCTGTAGTACCCTGCCAAACCAATAAAGTTGCAAACCTCAGTCGGAGACATAGGTCTGGCCCAATCACAAATAGCCTAAATCTTTGCGGGATCCACCATAATTCTATCCTTAGACATCACGTGTCGTAGGAATTTCACAGACTTAAGCTTGAACTCGCACTTTGAGAATTTGGCAAAAAGCCTATGATCCCTCAAAGTCTGGAGCACAATCCTCAAATGCTACTCATGTTCTTCCTTACTCCTCTAATAAACAAGAATATCATCAATAAAAACTATTACGAAGGAATCTAAATAGGTCCTGAAAACACTGTTAATCAAATCTATAAAAGCTGTTGGGGCATTGGTCAACCCAAAAGACATCACCAAGAACTCATAATGGTCATAGTGAATCCTGAAGGCTCTCTTAGGGATATCTTCTGCCCGAATCCTTAACTGGTGGTAATCGGATCTCAAGTCAATCTTAGAAAATATTGTTTGCACCCTGAAGTTGGTCAATAAATCATCAATACGAGGCATAGGATACTTATTCTTAACTGTCACCTTATTCAGCGGCCTGTAGTCGATGCAATACACATAGAACCATCCTTTTTCTTCATGAACAAGACAGGATCACTCAAGGAGATACACTCAGCCTAATAAAACCTTACCCAAAAGATCCTAAAGTTGAGAATTGAGCTTCTTAAACTCTGCAAGAGCCATACGATAAGGTGCCATAGAAATAGGTCCTCGGCTAAAGATCAATAACAAACTCAATATCATACTCAGGAGAAAGGCTAAGTAGATCGGTAGGAAAAACATTAGGAAAGTCACAGACTATAGGACTTGAATAAAGTAAAGGACTCTCCGCGCTAACATCACGAATATAAGCAAGATAGGACTCGCAACCACTCAATATCAGTATTTTAGCCCTAGCATAAGAAATAATCCCCATTGGTGTGCGGCTAAAAGAACCCTACTACACAACTGAGGGTATGCCAGGCATGGCCAAGGTAATAGTCTTGGTAAAATAGTCCAAGACCGCATTATAGGTGGAAAACCAGTCCATGCCCAAAGCACATCAAAATCCACCATATCTAGCATAATAAGGTCAGCCTGAGTATCAAGCTCTCGCATGGTCATGACACATGATCTATAAAATAGATCTACAACTAAAGAATTACCCATGAGAATAGATACATGCAAAGCCACAGATAAAGGCTCCCAAGATAACTCTAACCACGAGGCATAATAAGCAAAAACATAAGAATAAGTGGATCTTGGATCAAATAAAGCAATAGCTAGCTGACGAAATACTGAAATCATACCTGTAATAACAGCATCCGAAGACTCCACCTCTAGCTTACTAGGTACCTTACACAAATGACCCCGTCCATTCCTAGACTGGGTACCTGACCGGCCACCTGTCCTACCTGCCTGAGGACCTCCTCTAGAACCCTAGGGACTACCCCTATGATGTTGTACACCATCTCTAGCTGAAGGTGGAACTGATCTGCTCAGCTGAACACTCTATGCTGCAGGTACAATCGTCCCACATCGGGGACACTCTCTAGAGAAATGGATAATGATCCCACAATCATAGTATGTCCCAAGCACTCTGCTCTGCCCAAAAGATCCGTCTGACTGAGAATGGCCACTTATCTGAGGCGTATTTATATGCCTTAGTAGCGACTTTAACCCATGATCACCTTAGTTTTGAGAACAATATTTGTTGATTTCATATATTTTTGATGAAAAATGGGATAGTGTGCTAACCAATATGATTAGACTCTTGTAGGTGGAAATTGCAATTTCTGGAGCATGTTTGGCATGGAAAGTGAGGCTCGAAGGAGCTACGAGCGAAGAAGATTGAAGATGAGAGACAAGCCAAAGAGTTGATCTTAAAGAATCCATCCAAATCCGCGAAGAGAAGTCGACGGAAGTCAGAAAATTACAAAAAAAGGGGGGCCTGGCGCGCTAGGCAGCGTGCCAGGCCGCTTTTGGCAAAATTGTCACCAGTCCAGGCAGTGCCCAGGCGCGCCAGGCAGCGTGCCACACCACCTGGGAGCACCCTGCTTGCTGAGGCAAAAATCTGCCTAAGTACAAGGCGCGCCCAATGGCGTGCTGGGCCGCGTTTTAGCCGATTTTTGCCTCGACTTGGGTCTATAAAAAGGGTTTTTTGAGTTATTATATCACATTCCATCCTCCCTAGAATATTTTGGGCGTTTTTGGGCATCTTAATTAGGTTCAAATCCTCTTCTTTTCAGTTTTTAAGTACTTTTATGGTATTTATTTACTTTTGGTTGTTGATAAACATTATGAGTGGCTAAAATCCCTCATTCTTGGGGTTAAGGCCAAGAAAATGAACCTCTTGGACTAATTGTATTGGTTTTTGCTGGAGTTTATATTAAAGTGGTTATTCATATATTCTAAAATTCATTATTTTGATGTTTGATCACCATTGGAATATATTTCTTGTCTTGAAGTAAGCTCGAGAGAGAAACGGATAGATAGAACTTGGATATGTGAAGTGTGGTCTATCTCGGAGACGTAATTCTAAGGGATTGACTCGTGGTTAGGACCGAGAGGTACCTACCCACCCACACTTGGTCAATTACAAGAAGAAAGCTTAAGAGCTCTAGAATTGGTAAAGCTTATCACCACTCGCAGATGTAGGTAGGTTTTTAAGTTCTAGAAGGAAATTATAATTTGGAGACGAATATAGTTGTAAAATTAACCTTGGGATCAATAACCATGATAAACTCCTTAAAAATGCTTAAACCAACAACAATTACACTCAAGAGATGATGTTCAGGGAGCCTTAGCCCTGGGAATTCACTTTTTATTGATTTTTAAAGCATATTTGAGGAAACCAAAGTTACGGTAGCGAAGTTAGGCGTCCTTAGTTCGCAATCATTTAATTTTTAGCACCCAATCACTTGTCGTTTTCGCAACACTAGTTTTCAATTATAGTTTGACGTCCAGAGTGATTTCTGTTGATGAAAGTCCCTTGGGTTCGATATCCGGCTCTTTAAAAGGAGCCACTTTATTACTTGCACGATCACGTACACTTGCGTGTATAGCTGGGTCGCAACAGCCACCCTAGCTTAAAAACCCGGACTATGTACCCCTAAAAAATTGATCACTACCCTGGCCACTGAAGTCACTATAACCAAACAGACCCTCATCCGTGATCTAAAATGCTGCATGAATGTTCCTACCAGACTGACCCTGGTGCTGATAAGACTGATGCTGAGGGTACCTACCTTGAAAACTTATGCCCTTGAGCTGCGAGCCACTTTTTCTCCCACTGAAACTACCCTACTGATGTTGCCTCTTATCACTGCCCCTTGGTCCTCGTGATCCATCTCCTCTATATAATATACATGAGAGACAGTATCAGTAAAAGACTGCCCTGAAGTCAACAGACTCTGGTTAGCCCTGCGGAGCGATAGACTTAACCTTCTGACGAACCACTGAATCCTCTCGTACTCTGTTGTAAGAATCATAGTGGCATGTCTGGCTAACTCGTGAAATAATAACTCATACTCGTCCACCGTCATAAAACCCTGTGTCAATGCAGAAAACTCATCCCTCAAGTACTCATGCATAGTATGAGGCATTTACTTCTCCAAAAAAGCCTCGGAGAACTGAGTCCAAGTCATAGGTAGAGATCCAGCTGGTCTGGAATCAAGTTAACCCCTCCACCACTGTCGCGCTGCCCTGTCAAGTTGATAAGCCTTATAGTCCACTCCGTACGACTCAACCATCCCCAAATTATAGAGCCCCTCCTCACAACTAGTCAGAAACTCATAAGCATCCTCTCCTAGGGCCCCTGCAAACCTAGGTGGAGTCAATATAAAAAATCATCCCAACATCTTCTGCTCCTTGGTAGACATAATAGGCTGAGCAACTGCTGGCTGTGGAGCTATCTATTCTGGAGGAATCTCAACTATGGGGGCCACAATTGTAGGTTGCGGCCCTAAATCAGTACCACTCTGGTCTTCTTACTGAGCATCATCAAATGGTGCATCACCTACGGATCCCAACAACTGAAGCAAGGCATCTCTGAGCACTAAAGAAGAAATAAACCCCGATGGAGCTTGGGCTACCCCTAGCCCACCAATGGCTGGGGTGGCAAAATCTCTGGCTCGGGAGCAATAACGGGATCAGGTGAATGCTCCATATTCTGACCTCTAGTAGGGGCTGTAGATCTAGCCTAGTTGAGACATCTGGGTCAACCACAACCTTTGGCGGGCGCTCTGGCTGCAGACTTGGGGTGATCATTGTAGCTCACATCCTAACCATCTCCAAAAGAGTGGAATAATAAGAAACTATAAACCAACTTAAACTCAAGTGAGATTTTCCTTAAGAATGTCCTGTAGCCTCCCGAAGATAGGATTCGGACGTCATCGTTCCAATCCGTGGGACTCTACTAGACACTTGCTCTTGTACCAACAATACTAGTGAATTTATACTCTGATACCAATTTGTCACGACCCAATTTTGGCAGTCATGATGGCACCTACTTTAACTACCAGTAAGTAAGCCAAACTGTAGCCCAGAATAGCAAGTAATAGGCTAGTTAGTGGAAGGTGTAATAAATACTGAAAGTAAGCATACAATAGGATTGTAGGCAACAAAACATAAGAGCAATAGTATAAATACCAGAGGAGAGAGAAAGTATGCAAAAGAATATCCCACGACCTAGTATGGTCGGTACAAGAGCCACGAAATTAAAAGAATAAGAGTACTAGATAGTATCCAATATACAGGTAGTCTCGAAGAGTAAAGACTATACAAAAGTATAGAAGGAGAGAAGATCATCTCCAGCTCTGAAAGCTCACCCTATCTCTGAATCCCAAAAAAAAGCTGGAATGGAACTTCAGTGGCGGTGACTCATACTCAGATCTACATTAGAAAAAGATGCAGAAGTGTAGTATGAGTACCAAAACAACTGGTACTCAGTAGACATCATCGACCGACTGAGCTAAATTATAATAAATGCATAATAAGATGCGATAATATAAACTACAGTCAGGGATAAAGGACCAAACCTGAAATGATGCTCCCAAACTGAAGAGAATGATAACTAATAGGATAAATAGTTCAAAATAAATACAATCTAACTACAGTCTAATTGGGCCCCCATAATCCCAAAAGACACAAACAAAAAAAAAAAACCAATCAAGCCCCCATAAGCTCGATGGAACAATCAAGGAGGAATTACCGACAATGACAAACATAAATAATCGACAACCAAAATCGTGCCTGAGAGTCCCTTCAAACCATAAATTCTAGACTCAAACTGGACCTTTAGTATCATATTATCGATGTAAAGTACCATATGTGAATAGTGAATGCCGAACTTGAACCGAAACTAGAAAGTAAATACCAAATAACAAGTCTAACTCAAGGTCGATAAGATATCCAAATCAACCATTCAGAATTTATATAAGATGATGAAAGAAGTCCTCCTAGATCTACAAGTAGCTAGATTAGATATTTGACCTAAAGGAGGGGCAAAAGGGCCCTCTACTAATCCCGAAAGTCCATACTAAGGCAAATTCTACCCAAAACTAGATGAAGGCTTTAAAGTTCTATTTCAGGGTATCAAATGAGTCGAAACTAGCCTTAAGGTGGAATCAAACTCAAAGGAGGAAGAATGAGTCAAATTCTATCTAAAAAGGCTCTTTAATGGGCTAAACAATCCAAAATTTGCTAAACATGCAACCAAGCCATAAATTCCCAACCAAATCTAACATAATACTATACTAATACCATAATAAAGCTCAATCTATGAGGAAAGTAAGCCTAGTCTACCTGGTCGCCGCCAAAAGCTTGAGAAAGTCTACTAAACTGGAGCTTTTCCCTTTTGAGAAGCCTCCGAGCACTGCCACGCTATCAAAATAGTAATCTATGCATTAACATGAGAATAACAATACCCATATTGCATAGAAATGCTCCAGGTCCAAAATTGAGCTAAAGATCTCATGTGGGGAGTGCTTGCGGAATCACAACTTTGAAATCGTCAATACGTTCCTCTAAGCTCAAGGATTAGTTATCCTAAAAATGGGTGAAATCCGAGCACAAACGAGCCCTAAATCAACCCATAGAGTAACTAGGGATTTAAAGTTAAATCGAAGAATAAATCAAGAAATTAGATAGAAACTAATGGAAATATCGGTTGGAAAACAACTACAATAACGTCCCTAACTCACCCCATACACCCAATGATCAAGATCCACTCTCTACAATCTCTTTAGGATTTTTATAGGCTTGGGCTTTAAGAAAAATAAAGGGGAGTCGGGTTCCACAACTTTAAATGCTGCCAGGGGTCCCTTCATCATGATCGTGGGGACCCCATCTCGACTGCGACCCTCAAATGCCTTGACCTTCATGAACGCGACCAGTTTACCGCGCACGCGAAGGGAGAACTCAAATCGATCGACTGCCTGACTCATCACGAATGTAAAGGCCGGCTCGTGATCGCAATGACCAATAACCTTGGCATCCGTGAACGCAGCCTAGGTCTTGTAATTGCGAAGGTCATTTTTGTCCTGCCCCAATCGAAGCTACACTAGAAAACTTGGCAACTTGCCAAGTTTTCGATCGGGCCCTCGGGATTTATTCAGAATCCCATGAATGCAAACGAACTTTGCTGCCCTATAAAATTCAATATTTTAGACTCAACGGGGCTATCAAAATTCCCAACCATGATTGTTTCGATATAATGTGGGTCCCACACCCAAGGGTCATTTTAACCAAAATCCATTCAATAGCCCCAAATAAGTCTGAAAGCCTTGGGACCTAAACCAAGGGTCCGCTTAGCCTAAAATCAACATTTTGAAGCTACCAGATCTGTCAGAACTAGAATACAAGTCCATTTACCTAAAGTTTTGGCCGGATACCCAATTCTTAGAAAAGAAGACTTAAAATAGGGAATTAGCTCTAAAAACCAAACGAACTACCCGGTAACCAAACTATCAGCTATAGTAAGTAATTAATGACTTGAGGCTGCTATGGGAAAGATCTAAATGCCAAAATAGTGTGGAAATGCAGAAAATGACCTGGAGGGTCATTACACATTTTCAATGTTGGACATACCCGAACTTTGCTCCAATCAAATTTTGCATCCAAACCTGTTCAAATCACTTCCAAAAACTCTAAAATTTTATGTCTTAGTCAAAAATTAAGTCCTAATATATTCTAAAAAAAAATAATAATAATCAATAGCTAACTTCAAAAATTTTGAAATGATGGATTGCCTCCCATCAAGCGCTTGATTTAGTATCGCAGCACAATGCAAGCAACCTTGCTATTTATATCTCCTTTTAGAGGATGCCTGAAATCAATACAATTCAAACAATAATTAGCCTCATTATATATTTACAATACAAAATCATAAGAAAAGAGATACAAATTAGTGGTAAAATCACTACTTATACATGCAGTATATTCTCAGTAAGAGGGAGCTTAATTCCAGGTAACGTAGATTGCTAGAGTTGCTGAAGGACTATTATATTTCAACTCTATACCATTCATACAAGGGAAAGATGGTAGAAGTTGCCTTAAGCCAGAAGGCGGTGAGTATGGGGAGTTTGGCATATCTAACAACTTCAGAGCAACCATTGGCTTTGAACATTCATTCCTTAGCCAATAGATTGGTACAACTTGATATTTCTAATCCCAGGAGGATCCTTGCTAGTGTTAAGGCCAGATCTATATTGATTGAGTAGATTTGAGTGCGGCAGTTTGAGGATAATCTGCTCTGTGAGATTCAAGATCAGGTGTTAAGAGGCGAGGCCATAAAGGCCACCTTAGATCCTGCAACTATCTTGAGATTCGAGGGTAGTATTTACATTTTGAGCGTTGGTGATTTGATTCATTTGATATTACAGGAGGCCCATTGTTCTAGGTATTCCCTTCATCCTGGCATAGCTAAAATGTATAGAGACTTGAGGCAACATTACTGGTGGTGTGGGATGAAGAGGGATATAGCAGACTTTATGTCTTAGTGTCAGTGTTTTCAATAGGTGAAGTCCGAGCACTTGAGACCTGGTGATTTACTTCAGAGGCTACCCATTTCGGAGTGGAAGTGGGAGTGGATTACTATAGATTTTTTGATTGGTTTGTCACATACTTCTAGAGGTTCTAATAGTATTTGGGTCATTGTTGATTGGTTGATAAAGTCTGCTCATTTTCTACTGGTTCAAATTTCCTACTGTGTAGAGAGTTTGGCTCAAATATGAACCTTCCCCCCAATTTTAAATCAAGATTTTGATAAGAAAGCAATGAGGCTAACTCGATCTCTCCATTTGGAAGATTTGAATCTCTTACCCAACTTCACATCAAAATTTTGTTGAGGCTTGTTGGACAATGGGAAGAAAATTAATATGCCACTTCTCGAACATCTCATTTTGCACTTTTTGGCCTTCAAGTGAGGAACGCCATTTTGGCCCCTGGGTATTATAAACTCCAAAATGTAGGAACTTTGTCCCTCATATCCCAAATTCTCAATTTTCTTGATTATTTTGATTTCTATCTCATCAACCAAGTAAAATGTTCGAAAATGATTTGAATGAGGTTTAAGCCTCTCCATTTCTGAATTTGCTTCTTTTTTGATATTCTCACCGTGAAATGAGCTAGAGTTCTCACAAAGAATTTGATTGACTTTTCCTTGCAACTCTAGTATCATTTCTTCAATTTCGACATCTTGAATGATTTTGGGCTCGAATGGTTGATAAATCACCATGAATTCTTCAAAATCAATCTTGACAACTTTTTCATTAGAATCCATCTCAACATAATTAGTCATGACCATTTGACATTGAACCTCACATATCTCAATTTTTGCATTCAATTCGATTTCTAATTTCTAGGTAACAATTTTATTTTGGATCACCACTTGACATTTCTCAAGATGCATTTTGAGAAACTCATCCTTCATTAGGAAGATTCTTTCACGTTTTTCCTCATTGACTTCAAGTTGTTGAGCTTGGCTTACAATTTTATCTTTGAAAAGTTCTTCTTCATGTTGGGACTCAATCAAAGCTTGCAAAAATCCATTCATGAAAAAATTCATGTTTTGAACAATCTCATCATCTCCGTGTTGGATTTGATCCTACCATTTGGTCAAGACTTTCCCCATCTTTCACTCTCCTTCACTGTGCTTCTCAACATTTCTTCAATTTCCACCCAATGAGAATTAGAGATCTCATTATTACAATATTAATTTTCTTCTTTGAATTGAACTACTTCTTCATCATTACAACTTTCATTGTGGTCATCACACATTTTTGGCTCAACCACATAGCTTGAAATATCTTCATCAACAACTTCTTTTTGAGGATTAGGCAAATTCATGGCACTTGAGAGACACCTTCATAGGGGTCTTTTTTTTCACATTTATTTCCAAATTCCGCCATAGATTAGTTCATAAGAAGCATTTCCTCGCCCACTTTAGTCACTCAGTCCAAGAGAGTTTTAAGCATTTCTTCAATACTTTTGTGTCTAGCATATTTCTCTTCATTCGCTATATCATGATTCCTATCAAACTCAAAAGAGCAACTAACATTTTTGTTAGCATAACTAGGGGAGAGGGCACAATAGTTAGGACAATCACTCCAATGTCCATATCAACCACCACATAGATAAATATCGTACCTATCATAGGATCAATATGGTACATGCACCTCTCTTTCAGAGACATTTTTATAATTTTTATATAAGTGGGGTCCTTCATAATATGGACATGGCTCATGAACGTAAGACTTGCAACTACCAAACTCGTTTTCTTCCCAAGATGCCATAATAACAAGTGTAACAAAACAAAAATCTAACTAACACAAGAAACAAAAGAAAATCACAAACACATAGTCACAAGTTTGAAATAAAGCAAGTAAGCTCAATTCCAAACTAAATCAATATGCCAAATTGTTGCCCCGCAATGATGCCATTTTTGGTAACACTCAATTAAACCCAAAAAAGATATATGAAATCATTAGCAATATATTTATCCAATATAGAGTCGGGTTCAATCCCATGAGGAACAATGTGACTAGCAATTGAGAAAATAAAATATAAAAGCAACTCACTCTAATCCAAATAATTGATATAAGTGTTTTTTTTCAATATAAAAATGAAATAAGAATAGAACCAATAATAATATAAATAAATTGATAAATGGCTTTCACAAATAATAAAAAATAAGGAAATTGATAACGGAGAATTAATTCTATCAACAATTCATTGTATTTAACTAATTACTCACTAATTAATCACAAATTTAGCAAGTTAGCCTTGGAACCTCAAGCATCTGCTAATGTCTCTTCAATAAATTGAATATTTCTTAGCTAAATTCTCTCAAATATTAGCTAGGTGCCAACATAAATAGTTCCATTGTTGGGCTATGCTAGGACTTTCCCTATCTCTAGTTCTATTCTATTAGATGGGTCATATATTTCAAATCATGCTAATTAACCTTTCTTTATTTGGCAGAGTTCTCATATAATAATAGCTACCATTCGAGTACCTAGATGTCTGCATTCGAGGCATTATATGGTAGGCAGTACAGATCTCTAATAAGATGGTTTGATATTTTTAAGGCTAGGCCTCAGGGTATAGATTTACTTTTTGATTCTTTGGATAGGGTTTATATAATTCAAGATAGTCTACGGGTCGCTTAGAGTAGACAAAAGAGTTATGTTAATCGTAGGCTTCATGTATTGGAGTTTGGAGTTGGTGACCGTGTGTTTCTTTTGGTGTTGCCCATGAAGGGCATGATGAGGTTTGGGAAGATGGGCACGCTCAGCCCCAGGTATATTATACCATTTGAGATTCTATAGAAGGTTGGGGATGTAACATATAAGTTAGCCTTGCCTCCATCATTTTCTACCATTCACCCTATTATCCTTGTATCAATGCTTCAGTGTTATATTCTAAATAAGTCTCATGTGGTCTAGTGCGATTGGGTTCAGTTGGATGATAGGTTGACATTCATGGAGAAGCCAGTTTCTATTCTAGCCAGAGATGTCAGACGATTGCATTCTAGAGAGATTCCAGTGGTAAGGGTTTAGTAGAGACACCGTCCAGTTGAGGAGGCTACCTGGGAGATTGAGTACGACATGCAGACCCAGTATCATCCCCTGTTTGAGCCTTTAGGTACTTCTTGACTCTTGACTTTCACGGATAAAAGTCCTTCTAGTAGTGGATGTTGTAATGAACCTCCCAATTATTTTCCTCTTTTTTCGAGCTTTCTCTATGCTTAGAGCTTTCCTATAGCTGCTCCAAATCATTTGTGACTTGCTAGGACTGGTAGTTTAATTACCGAGCAGTTCATTTGGTTTTTGTGCCAATTTCCCTATTTTTGAGATTTTCAAGCTGAGAAATAGGTCTTCGGCCTAAACTTTTAGCAAACAGCCTTAGATGAGAATTCCAAAAGTTCAGTTAGCTCTAGAATGTGAATTTTAGGCTGGGGGCCTTTGATTTGGGTGCTGAGGCTTTCGGGCTCATTTTGGACTATTGGTTTGAAATTGGTAAAAATGGAATAGTAGGTGCAGGGCCTATATTTTTCCAAAATAATCTCTATTGGGAATTTTGCTGATTACGTTGAGTCCAAAATGACATTTTTAGTAGGGTAGCATATTTCATTTATGTTTAGGATGTTCCAAATAAATCTCGAGCACCCGGTCGGAGTCCTTTTAGACTTAACATAAATTTTCTGGTGCCGCTGCTTGAACACCTTTTTGGTTGCTTAAGCGAAGCTGCTTATGTGGCTAAAGGGCTATTTATGCGGCTAGAGCTGATGTTAGCTCCCACCGCTTAAGAAGGCTCTTCGTCACTTAAGCAGAGTTGCTGAAATGAAGGGTCAAGAAAGATAGTGACCACATTTAAGCGGTTGGTTAGTCTCTTAAGTGACACTACTTAAGCAGCCAAACCTCCGCTTAAATGGAGGTAGCTGTATTTATACCCCCAAATTTAATTTTTCCTCCATTTTCACCTAATATTCCACCATTGTTGGGCCTTTTGAGCTTGGAAAACCTTGTAGAATCATAGATTGGAGCTAGGGGCTGGGTGGTGCTTGATCATTGATCTTATTCCCGTTGATAATCTGTAAGTTCCTGGTCTTAATTCCATTTATTCCTTAGTTTTAATTCTTGTTTTTCCCTTTTGTTTGTGGGCTGATTTAGACTCAAAATTAGGGGGCTGATCATGCTCAAATTTTGAGCACATGATCCTTATCCCACGAGGGACATAATTGTGGGTCCAATTTTCAAATTCTGTAAGCAAGCCCCACGATCGATTGTTAACCTAATTTTTGACCCAAAGCGTAATTTTGCAATATGGTTATCAGTCTTATCCTATTGACCTATATATTATTATTTTGGTAGCATGGTAGCGGTCGGAGGCTTCTCGAAAGGGGAAACTCTGATTTAGTGGGTTATGAGCACGTTCTTCAGTGTCCAGGTAGGTTACAGCTTACCTACTCTTAGACTTAGCTCAATTAAGGTATTTGTATGGTAGTTTTTTAATTGTTGGTGGGATACTATGGCTTGAATACTCTATTAGGTATTTATGATCCTTATAGCTTGGTTAGGTCCCTTAGAGTAGAATTTTTCCTTGAAAACCTTAGTATAGGTAGTCGTCGAACTGCTTGGTAACCTTAAGGCCTAGCATCGGATGCCTTAGTTCAGGTTGGGTAGTTTTTTATCATAGTTTGGGTTCCTCGGAGATCTATAGTTAGAAATTCACCTCCGAAAGGTAGTTACCTCTAGGGTATTGGGTTTTATATAGCGAAATAGCCCTGGTTTACTATTATGTTGGTGGCAGCTTTGTATTGGTTGATCGTTTGTCATTATTCACTTTACTATGCTTGTATTTGGTTGCATATTCATGGTATTTTGGGTGACTTGGCCTAAAAAGGGTGTTTCTTTTAAAAATGGGTCTTCAGTAACATCTTTATGGATCATGAGTTTTTAACAAGGGAAAGTGGACCACACTTTAGTCCTGGTTTTATTCCGGGTACATGGCACTATTAATTACTATTTAAAAGTCCTGATTCGATTTCGAGCAAGGTATACGATTTGAGTCCCCCGTGGGTCTTGCCTTTGAGAGCCTTATGTGCCGGAGGGGGAGTATACCTTCTTTTTAGGCATGGTTTATGTTTGATATCGCATCTCATGGAACATTTTCATACTTATTTATCCTATGGCATGGTTATACTATCACGACTCGATTTCTTAGGTCATGATGACACTTACTATAACCAACCAGTAGGTAAGCCAAACCATAGTCTGGAACAGCTAGTAATGGACTAATAAGAAAAGCGAAAGTAAAATTAGACAAAAGTGAAATAAGACATGAAGAAAGTAAATATATCCCCAAGACCTGGTGAAGTCAGTACAAGAGCTTCTAATACAAGAGGAGTACAGAGTGAAATACAAAATAAATATATATACAAGATGTCTCTGAATACAACACATAGATCAGTCTAACAATAAGAGGGAGAGCAAGAATACTCCGAATGTAAGGAGGTTACCCTAAATCTCCAGTCCATAGCTACTCCGTACGATGCCTATATCAATGACGAGAACTCGTACTATGATCTGCAAGCTGCAGAAGTGTAGTATGAGTACCAAACACTTGGTCCTTAGTAGGCATCGGCCGATTGAGCTCCAGAAATAATGCAAGCATAAATAACATGTAAAGTAGGAATATAACTGCAGGCAACTATCCAGGAAAACTAAGCATGATGATGTTCATGGAGCAATAAGGATACACTATCCTATTCTAACAGTATTCAGGAACTACAGTACCATACCGTATATCACTAGACAATATGCCAATGAAGAGTGAAAGAAGGATAAATAGTAGTATACAAGGCCAAAGAATACATATACGATATGAATAGATAAAGGAAGAGAGGAATATATGGTAATTCCATATATATATATATATATATATATAAGACTAACTCAAAGGTAATAACCTGAGGGAGTCAACCTAACATCTCGAGGATCATAACCAAGTAAGGAAGCTAATACTAGCATAATCAAGGTGCCTAACCATAATGTCTAACCGTGAGGTAACCATCAATGAAGTAATTGATCATAGAAAATGAAAAGGGATCAGAAACATACCGATAACCTCGGGTACTAGTCCATAATCATCCTACCACAAACTAACCATAATAACCAACAGTAAAGTAACCGATTAGTCCAGACAAACAATACCTAATCGGGCCCCCATTAGCCCGAATGGTTCAAACCAACACTCAGCAAATAGAAATCATAGCTTATACCTATACAACCCCCCATAAGGCTGATAGATATAAGCACCAAACAGTCATACTGGTGGTAGGCAATGCATATGAATCAATAAATGCAACATAAACCAGAAGTACCTTATCCTATCCCAGTGTCAAAATGCAACAAGTGTATACACCTCCTCCAGCTCAGTAGCTCATAAAGACATGACCTATGGCGACCATCCTTCTCTGTCACTATGGAGACCATCCTTCTCTGTCACTATGGCTCATGGATGAAGGGGCCCATAGGGGCCTCGAGATATTTGTATACACTACCCGATCCTGAAACAGGACTTCAATAACCTTATAATCAATCTACTTTGTCCAGTATCAGAGATATATATAAATATAATAAGTGCACGAACTTGAACCATGACTAAAAAAGTGTAAGTCTGTAAATCCATTGCCTGAGATCAAGTTCGGGACTAAATCAATGTAATAATATAGAAAAAGTCAGAATTTCCCTTGATTGAAGTAAATAGTACTGGTAAAATGAGTGGATTAATAATGGACCAAAATCAGTCTTAGTTGAATTTCAAAAGTAAAACATTTAGTTTCAAAAGCTCATAATTCATCAAATAAGGTGGTATGATTCCCGTTGTAAAAGAATCCATTGTAAAAGTGAAAAGTGGGAATAAATCCCTTTTAAGAAAACAGTAGTTAAATCAAGGTTTTGGTTGGAATCGTACCACTAAATGAGCATAAATACGCCTAAAAGTATGCATGCCATCAACAGTATCCAAACAATACAATCATAAGTGCCTAACTGACTATAAACTAGAGTTGTGCTCTCTTTAAGGGTAAAATGCTCACCTGGAGTCCAATCGGTATCGTAACCATGACCTCGGGCCCAACAATAAATAACTAGCATGCTAAAAGCATCAAAATCTAGGAAACTACGGTAAATAAGGGCATAAAGTAGCTAAAAAGAGCTAATTGGGAATACATGATCCAATTCCCTAAGTGATTAATGTAAGTCTTATGCTAAAAGGATACAAGACTATGGTAAAGTGTAATAAGATTCTACAACAATATTGAGGATTCTAGGCAAATTTTTGGGTCACATTTCTATTCTAAATCCCCTAAATAGGCCAAGACATGATAATACTAGGAACCTATCCTATAATCCCTAACTAGCATGCAATTCATACATTACACCATCTCGTAGAAGAAAGTAGACCGAAGCCTACCTCGTAGTTGAACAACATTCTTGAACCATCCACAAATCGTTCGTCTTTGATCCACAATCCTGAAATGATGTCACACTATCAAAATCATAATCTACACGTTAATAGTATTAAAACAAAACCCATATTGCTATACAATACTTCGAGTCAAAATTCGGATCTAAAATGGGCTCTTGGGACCTATGCATGGAATCACAGAATTGAATTCGTCATTAGGTCCCTCATGACTCAAGAAACTTCTGCCCAAAATTTGAGCACAAACCAAGCTCATTAGCTTGCCCAAATCAGCCCCCAAGGTTAGAGAAATCAAGAATTAAAATGGAGAAACTAAGGGAAGATTAGCCCGGAACG
This sequence comes from Capsicum rhomboideum, assembly GCA_031232105.1. Classification (NCBI taxonomy): domain Eukaryota; kingdom Viridiplantae; phylum Streptophyta; class Magnoliopsida; order Solanales; family Solanaceae; genus Capsicum; species Capsicum rhomboideum. The sequence goes on from CP124710.1 coordinate 24,681,582, forward strand.
TACCAGATTCAGACGAGATGAAGGTTGCCTTGAATTTTTCGAGATGAACCCAAATTTTTACTAATGTTTACTAACTAATTTTGGAGCTTAAAGGGTGTTTAGAGAGGTTTGGGAATGGGGAAAATGAGCTTGGGTTCGAAGGGGTTCAATCCTTTAACAGAATTAGCTTGGTCGCATAGGCGGCCATTTGGTCACCAAGAGTCCATTGCCTAGGCGCCAATGGCATCATCCAAGCGATCTCAACATGCCATCCATGCCATCGCCTAGGCGGCCATTTGGTAGCCAAGGCGACATCTCCTAGGCGCTAATGGCATCGCCTAGGCGGCCAATGCCCAATACACATGCCATCGTTAAGGCGCCAACCTTGGTCGCTCAGGCGGCCTCGCCTAGGCGCCAAGGTGGCAGCTAAGGTGACGCACCAGAAAACCAGCTAAGTGCTCAAACTTCATTTCGGTGCTCCGGGCCCATCTGAAGTCCCGTGGAAGCTAACAAATAATGTACCCCATCGAAAACAGCATTTCGGACTCAACGGAATAGATGGAATTCCCAATTGAGATCATTTCGAAAAAATGAGTGCCCAAAACCCGATGTGCGGATTTGACCAATAGCCCAAAACAAATTCAAAAGTCTCGGGACCCAAACTAAGGGTCCCTCTAGCCTAAATTCAACGTTTTAGAGCTGATAGCGCTGTCAGAATTATCATCTGAGATTGTTTACTAGGAGTTTTGTTTCGAGACCAATTCCTTAACAACAAAAGCTCCAAAATAGAAAAATGAGCCTAAAACCCAAATGAACTATCCGATAATCAAACCGACAGTTTTACAAGTCATAAATGACCTGTAGATGCTGTGGAAAGACTCAAAATACCGAAAATGCATAGAAATTAAGAAAATGACCTAAAGGGTCATTACAATATCTACTACTAAAAGGACTTTCATCCGCTAAAGTCAATGGATAAGAAGAACTTGAAAGCTCGAAGGAAAGAGGTACTAGGCCCGCATTCTCTAAGCAAGACTCCTCAAATAACCTCCAAGGCTAACTAATGCTTCCAAGGGATTTCACCAAAGGTATCCCTTTTTCACCAACTACCTTACTTCACTTTCCAAATAGCCAAAAACTCATTCTCATCAACCCACTGGCCTCCAACTGAACCAAGAATGGATGATGCACGTAAATCCAAACCACAACACACTGACATCACACTGATACAAGCATAACCAAGTGAAAACTCAACTAAGCCAAAGGCCACCCAAGGCATGAGCCATACTACCAACTCCAAATTCCAAATCTAACATTCGCTTGCCTTTTCAAACTGGATGCCTACTTTGAACAGCACATAATATCACCTGAGTCTTGTCCGTGCAATCACATCATTAACCTTGAAAGACTGAAGCTGGTATACTAAAAATCCATAATGGCAAGCATAGAAATGAGCCCACAAGGTGCTACCTAGACACACAAATAGAGATGATCAAAGTATGCGATCTCTAGCCAAAGCTACAACTAGTTCAGATGACTCTAAAAATTGATATCCAGGAATTCAAAGCACAAACTCTCAAAACTGAACGATCTACTCCAGAACGTCCCACCAACTGTAGGTGAAACCACGCTAAGCCCAACTTAAACACACTTTCTCTACTTAGAAGACATTCAAAATTCTAACGTACTAAAAACTAAGGTTAAGAGCAGTATAAACCAATACCGTGTGCCAACAGACCATCTTTGAGCATCTATCAGGCATAGTCTGCCTGGACTGAAGAGAACCAAATCGGGAGGTAAAGAGTAGGCTTAATCAACCTATACATAAATGCTTAGCTGAAACAATTCTGGAAATGGGGCTGCAATCAAGTTACGCACTCCATAGCTATAATCTCAGCATCAAAGTCGAACTAATCAATCTAAACTATCCGAATAGATCTTGTTGATGAGTAAGCATCCATATGCCAAAATATATCATAACCTTCAAACTGCTATTTAAAGGAGTCAAAATCCAAAACTAAAGTCCACAAGTCTTCACTATGATCAAATACTCAAATAAATCTCACTATCAGAAATCAAGCATCTACATAACGATCCCTGTAATGGATGAAACTAAAATGTCACCAAAGAACATAATCACAATGGAGGAAAGCCATCGGCTAAAGACACAAGCAATCAACTCCACATCTGCTGAAGGGCATAACATATACCATCAAGAAGAATCATCCCACGAAGTCATTTTAGGCCGAACAAGTACCGATATGAGAAATTTTTGAAATTACCCCTTTACATCAACTTTAACTCGGCTGGACCATGAACTATATCGTAGGAAGAACAGATTACCCAACTCACTATCAACATCAAGATCAAGACCACTATCGGGTGATGAACTATCCAAATCGAAAGAATAAATCTTAAATTTACCAACCTCAAGAACGGCTATAGAGAAGGATAGCTAATGCAAGAATCTCAATAACTCATGAAAGGCTGAACCTTTCTTCATTCCCTCTTAATATCGATCTAACATTGCCAATAGAGAAGGAAAACAACCAACCTCACCTCACTAAAATAGAGAAAACCAGACAACTAATTTAGCCATCTAAGCCAACGAATAAGAATCACAAGGAAGAGGATTCTAACTAGAGAATGCTAGTCTAGTTGTCTATCAAGTAAGAATCAATCAAAGTTAAAACAACAACCCTAATAACAAAAGTATAACTGCAGGTGGAACGAAAATGAAAAATGCACCCAGTACCACTCTAAGATCACCACAAGGCCAAAATGCCAAGAAAAAGGACTTTAACCCAAATACTACACCCCAAGGAAATACCACATTGATCCACTCAATCCACTACTAAAAGAAATTATCTACGGGGGTAGTCATATATACATGAATCTACACAAAGACATACAACAACCAACATAATAATATCAAGGTATGTAACCACTGATGGGTATAAAGACCCCAACATAATTCAACTAGAAGCTAAAAGATAGCAAATAAAAATCATACCTATACCATGGCATATGAAGTCATGGTCCTGGCCTACTCAAAGAAGTATGAATCTGAACGCATCCGAACCCGAACTGAGAATCTGAGCTATCAACTAAAATACTAAGTGCACTATCTCTAACTGGAGGTGCAACAACTCTATGAGACTGATATGGATGAGCTGAATGACTAATAATCCTATGTCGGGGACACTTTCTTGACCAGTGACCGGTCTCTCTACCATTGTAACAAACCCCTGAAGCTCTAACCTGGCAAAAAACATGAGTTGTCCCCAACTGGCTGACCAACTCATTCCTAGGGCACTCCCTATACCAATGACCAATCTCACCATAATCAAAACATGTCCTTGGAACTCTCTGATGTACTGTACCTACTAACCCAGAATGGCTGCCATGACCTGAAGACCTAGACCGAATACCCCATAATATCTGACTAAAACTTTAACCACTACGGCCAACACGATCTACCTGAGAGCTACCCATAAGCAGAGGTATTACCTGTATAGACTTGATAGGCTACAAATAATGTTGACCTCTACTGTAAGGATTCCAACCTCCAGAAAAAATACCAGTAACACTAAACTGCTGATATGGCCTCTTACCGCCACCTCTATATGTCTTAATACATGCCATTTCTATAGCCCTCACATGATTAACAACCTAAGAGAAAGAATATCGAGCTTCTCTCAAATGATTCGATGTCAAATAGAGTGGTAAACCTAATCCTCTGATAAATATCCGCACCATCTCATGCTTTGTAGTATATAACATAGATGTCTGATTGACCCACTCGAGAAACCCAATCTCATACTCTAAAACTGATAAAGATCCCTGGCGAATGCCAACAAACCCAACTCTGGCCTGAGAATCACTCAATGTACTGGGTATCATCACTGGCTGATGCTGGTGGTCCTTAATTTCAATCTCTAACTCCCTAGTCCAATGCTGAGTCAAAACTCTAGAAACACGCATAGAAGTCCTGTCTGCATCTATAAATAATCTCGTAAGATCTATCTGAGGGAGAGTGGAGTCAAAAGAAGTACTTAGAGGTTTATAGAAATACGGACACACAATAAGGAATCAAGAATAGAATTTCATAAGAATGCATTATAGACTCCCAAAGATAGGATACAAATGTCCCCATACCGATCCGCATGACTCTACTAGGCACTTAGCTCTTGTACCAACAACACCGGTAAACCTAGGTTCTGATACCAATTTGTCATGAACCGAGTTCTTAGGTCATAATGACACCTACCATAACCCACCAGTAGGTAAGTCAAACCATAGTCTAGAATAACTAGTAACGGACTAATAAGAAAAGCAAAATCAAAACTAGATAAAAGAGAAATAAGATATGAAGAAAGTAAATATATCCCCAAGACCTGGTCAAGAGCTTCTAATACAATAGGAGTACAGAGTGAAATACAGAATGAATATATATACAAGATGTCTTTGAATACAACATAAAGATCAGTCTAATAATAAGAGGGAGAGAAGGAATACTCTAAATGTAAGGAGCTCACCCTAAATCTCCAGTCCATGGCTGCTCCGCAAGATGTACACATCAACAACAAGAACTCGTACTATGATCTGCAGGCTGCAGAAGTGTAGTATGAGTACCAAACACGTAGTCCTCAGTAGGCATCGACCGACTGAGCTCCAAAAATAATGCAAGCATAAATAACATGTAAAGCAGGAATATAACTGCAGGCAACTATCTCGAAAAACTAAGCATGATAATGCTAATGGAGCAATAAGGATACACTATCCTATTCTAATAGTATTCAGGAACTACAGTACCAACCGTATATCAATAGCCAATATACCAATGAAGAGTGAAAGAAGAATAAATAGTAGTATATAAGGCTAAAAAATACATATACGATATGAATAGATAAAGAAAGAGAGGGATATATGGTAATTTCATATATATAGGCCTAACTCAAAGGTAATAACCTGAGGGAGTCAACCTAACAAATCGAGGATCATAACCAAGTAGGAAGCTAATACTAGCATAATCAAGATCCCTAACCATAATGTCTAACCGTGAGGTAACCACCAATGATGTAATTGATCATAGAAAAGAAAAATGGATCAAAAACATACCGATAACCTTGGGTACCAGTCCATAATCATCCTGCCACGAACTAACCATAATAACCAATAGTAAAGTAATCGGTTAGTCCTGACAAATAATACCTAACTGGGCCCCCTTAAGTCCGGAAGGTTCAAGCCAACACTTAGCAAACAAAAATCATAGCTTATAACTATACAACCCCCCCCCCCCATAAGGCCGATAGATATTAGCACCAAACAATCATACTGGTGGTAGGTTATATATATAAATTAATGAATGCAACTATAAACAAGAAGTGCCTTATCTAATCCCAGTGTCATAACGTAATAAGTATATACACCTCATCCATCTTAGTAGCTCGCAAAGGTAGGACTTACGACGGACATACTTCTCTGACACTGTGGATCATGAACCAAGGGGCCCATAGGGGACTCAGGATATCAGTATACACTGCCTGGTCCTGAACCATGACTTCCAATAACCATCATAATCAATCTACTCCGTCTAGTACCAGAGATATATATATAAACATAATAAGAGCACTGAATCAAACCATGATTAAAAGAGTGTAATCCTGTAAATCCATTGCCTGAGATAAAGTTTGGGACTAAATCAATGTAATAATATAGAAAGGGTCAAAATCTCCCTTGATTGAAGTAAATAGTAATGGTAAAATAAGTGGATTAATAAAGGACCGAAATCAGCCTTGGTCAAATTTTCAAAGTATCACGTTTAGTTTCAAAAGGTCATAATTCATCAAATAAGGTGGTACAATTCCCATTGTAAAGAATAAACTTTAAAAGTGAAAAGTGGGAATAAATCCCTTTTTAGAAAGCAGTAGTAAAATCAAGGTTTTGGTTAGAATCGTACCACGAAATAAGCGTAAATATGCCTAAAAGTATGCATGCCATCACCGGTATCCAAACAATACAACCATAAGCACCTAAGTGACTATAAACTAGAGTCGTGCCCTTTTTAAGGGTAAAATGCTCATCTAGAGTCCAATCGGTATCATAACCACGGCCTCGAGCCCAACAATAAATAACTAGCATGCTAAAAGAATCAAAATTTGGAAAATTACGATAAATAAGGGCATAAAGCTGCTAAAAGGAGCTAATTGGAAAGACATGGTCCAATTCCCTAAGTGATTAAGGTAAGTCTTATGCTAAAGGATCCTTACAATCAATCTGAGGCCAAGCAAGATTATGGTCAAGTGTAATAAGATTCTACAACAATATCGGGGATTCTAGGCTAAGCTTCGGGTGACATTTCTATGCTAAATCCCTAAATAGGTCAAGACATGAGAATAATAGGTATAAATCTATCCAATAATCCCTGCCTAGCATGCAATTCATACATAACACCATATCATAGAGAAAAATAGACCAAAGCCTACCTCATAGTCGAACCGCATTCTTGAACCGTCCAAAAATTACTCGTCTTTGATCCACAATCTCGAAACGACGTCACACCATCAAAATCATAATCTACATGTTAATAGGAGTAAAACAAGACCCATATTGTTGTACAATACTTTGGGTTGAAATTCGGATCTAAAATGGGATCATGGGACCCATGAATGAAATCCCAAAATTGAATCTGTCATTAGGTCCCTCATGACTCAAGGAACTTGTGCCCAAAATTTGAGAACAAACCGAGATCATTAGGTCACCCAAATCAGCCCCCAACATTAGAGAAATCAAGAATCCAAATGGAGAAATTAAGGGAAGATTAGCCCGAAACTTATGAGATTCGTACGATATTAAGGTTGCGTGATGTTCCTGAGATGACCCCGACCTTATACTAATGTTTCCCAACTAATTTTGGAGCTTAAAGGGTGTTTAGAGAGGTTTGGGAATGGGGAAAATGAGCTTGGGGTCGAAGGGGTTCAAGCCTTTAAAGGAATCAGCTTGGTCGCCTAGGAGTCCATTTGGTCTCCAAGGCTTCATTGCCTAGGCTCCAATGGCATCACCCAAGCGACCCCAACATGCCAGCCATGTCATCGCCTAGGCGGCTATTTGGTATCCAAGACGATATCGCCTAGGCACCAATGGCATCGCCTAGGCGGCCAATTCCCAAGACACATGCCATCTTCAAGGCACCAACCTTGGTTACTTAGGCGGCCTAGCCTAGGCACCAAGGTGGCCACTAAGGCGACACACCAAAAAACCAACTAAGTGCTCCAACTTTATTTGGGTGCTCCGGGCCCATCCCAAGTCCTGTGGATGCAAACAAATAATGCCACACCATTGAAAATGGTATTTCGGACTCAACAGAATCAACGAAATTCCCAACGGAGATTGCTTCAACAAAGTGAGTGCCCAAAAACTAATGTGCCGATTTGACCAACTTACAACCAATAGCCCAAAATAAGTCTAGAAGTCCCAGGACCCAGACCAAGGGTTCCTCTAGCCAAAAATTAACATTTCAGAGCTAATGGAACTGTTGGAATTATTATCTGAGATTGCTTACTAGGAGTTTTGGTCCGAGAACAATTCCTTAACAACAAAAGCTCCAAAATAGGGAAATGAACTTAAAATCCAAATGAACTGTTTGATATCCAAACCGACAGTTCTGGCAAGTCATAAATGACCTGTAGCTTCTATGAGAAGACTCAAAATATAAAAAAATATGCGAAAATCGAGAAAATGACTTAGAGGGTCATTACATATATTTAGCATGGTTTACATTCTTTGCATCCACCATTTTTATGGGGGTTGGTCGGGTTTTATTGACTATTGTTTGTACCTACTAGGCTTATGGGGATCCAGTTAGGTTGTAGCTAGACTATTATTTTGATGTTTTGGATTTATTTACTTATATCTCCTTATTGTCTAGTTTTGACTTGTTACCTCTTTCCTCACCCCTTTCTTTACCTTACTTAGATACTCGCACTTTATTATACTTTTATCTTATTTGAGATCAGTCGGCCTATGATGCCTACTGAGTACCGCCTATTGAGATTGGTTGAATGCATTGACTGTATGTTATGTCATCCACTACTTCTAGTTTTAATATACATAGTTGGTTTAATTATATAAAAATTTTACAGGGAAAAAAATTAGGAGTATCTAATGTGACAAACATGAAGATTTTGAAGAATTAAATAAAAAAAGAAAAAATATTAATTAAACATAAAAAATCTACCAATAATCATTTAGAAAGATGTTACCCAATTTTAGAAGAAGAAACAAGAAAGATATAAGATTGAAATTTCTAATCTCACTTAATGTTGCAACCCAATCATCATTGCATTATATGATACTTTGAGCATGGGTTCACACATCTATTTTTAAGTATTTTAAAAAATATAACACTATATATATGATCTAGGGAGGAGATCATGGGTTCACGTGAACTCGGAAACCCCTTGGGTACGCCCCTAGTATGTTACAAGACCCAACTCTCAGCCTAGGAGATCCCTTACCCATGTACCACTCCTACCCCCACCCCCGGCCCAATTGAAGACATGAACCTAGTTTACCAGAACTTACCAGAGAAACTAAACAAAATGTAAATAGGAATCTAATAAGAATAAAAAAAACTAAAATAGGTTAAGCCCAAATACTTAAATAGATAGATAGGAGCAGGAGTTAGGTACGAGCATCGCTCGGTAATTTCTCTTGTAGAGAAAGCATCAAAAAACTATTTATTAGAGAGATAAATAAGTATATAATGTTATGGTATCGAAAAACTAGGAAGAAAATTAAAGAAGAACTGAATGATAACTCTTTGTATTGATTCTTGCATCGGTACAAATAGAAGAGTACATAACTTTTTATAATCACTAAAGAGAATTAAATAAGGAGAATATGCTACTTTTCTTATAGATACTAAACTAAATATTTTGCAATTAATGTAAATCCTAGACTTAAAAGGAAGTAAATAATATAAAATATTCTTAGACTAAAAAAGAGAAAAGAAAATATTCTACCACTATGTAGATCATAGAGTAGCAGTAAAGTAACTTTCAACATTCTCCCTCAAACGCATGTTAGTGTATCCAAGTTGAGTTTGAATACTAAATTATTCTTGAAAAGTGCACTTCTTCTTGCTTTTGTTGTGGCAACCAAAAAATTTGGTCTTCCTCATATGCTTCTTATAATATTAATGCTCATGAATTATCTTGAGTGTCTTTGAATTTGCACACTTTTGTAACATGACCTTTTTGTTTGTAACTTCTGTATAATGTATCAAATCTCCATCAAAAAAACTTTTCTAAGTTTGTTTTCTTTTTTATAATATTTGTAAGGAGGACAATCAACTTCTGTTTTTGGTGATTTGTATAAAAAGTACCATCAACAAATTTATCTTGTCAGAAAGCTCTTCTTTGCTCTTATCCTTGAAAAGAACTTACCAATTCTGCAAGAGAGATGGTAGAGAGATATTTAGACTCTTCCAAAGCGGAGATTTTGAACTCAATCTCTCAGGAATAGTCACCAGAATTTTTTCAATTATTCTATTGTCTTTAAAATCTTCACCAAACAACCTGATTCTATTGACAATCAAAATAATGTTGTCAGAATACTTAGTGATGGTCTCACCCTCTTGCATCCTATGAGATTCAAAATCTCTTTTCAAATTAAAATTTTGATTTTGTTTGCCTCGTTCACTTCCTTGGTACACCTTTTCGAGTTTTTTCTAAGTTTCTTTTGTTGTATCACTTACAATGATTTGGAGAATATTGAATCAACAGCTGAATTTTAAATTACAATTTTGAATTTGTATTTTTTTGATCTCCCTTCTGAGTGAAGTTTGATTTCTGCAGCAAAAGTATTTTTTAAGGGAGTGGTTGTATGGGTTATCTTCCATTACAACTTCATACAAATCATAGGATTCAAGATAAAATTTCATGTTAACTATCTAAATTTGATAATTTTTACCAGTGAAAGTTTGTGTGGCATTGAAAGAGAGAGTATTTGCTTGCTATGGTTTGAAAACAATGTTTAAAATAATGTGAGTTAAAAATTAGATAAAAATAGCCTTATGTTAAAAATAAAAGTAAGAATTAAAAGTAGGTTAAAAAAAGGTATGAATTAAAACGGTGATTGAATTATTTTTTTTCAATAAACTCAAAGATCCATTGAAATCGATGGAAGACGTTGATACCACTGTTATGAAATCGATAAACAAGATAGAAAATTAAAGAAAGACTGAATGATAACTCTTTGAATTAATTCAAATAGAATAATACATCACTATTATAAGCAACTAAAGAGAATAAAATAAGGAGAATATGCTATTTTCCTTATGGATACTAACTAAATATTCTGCAATTAATGTAAACCCTACACTTGAAAGGAAGTAAATAGTATAAAATATTCTTAGACTAAGAAAGAGAGATAAAAATATTCTACTATTAATGTAGATCATAAAGTAGAAGGAAAGTAAATTTCAACATATAATGTTGGTTAAGAATTCAGCAGATAGTGATGAATAACAAATGGAAATTTACTTTCATTGGATTTAAATGAAGCATGAATGGGACTAAATTCAAAAGCTAATTATGTAAAGGGTCTACATGTGTCTCTCATAGCCCAGATTTCAAGCTTGTGTGATAAAGACAATGATGAATTAATGATTACGGTTAGTAATGTATAAATCAAGTACTCATGTTCCCTTTGGATCAATTTCAACTAGCTGCCTTGCTCCTTTATACCATGATTGTGGAGGGACATAAGATCTTTACTATCTGTACTTAAAAGGTCCAATTGGAATGATGATCGAGATATTTTAAACTTAAAAATTTGTAAAAATTACTACTGTCAGACTTCCTTTAAGATTGGTCATTCTAGCTGAATATTGAATTTTACATCAAAACTTCATCTTGGAAATCAAGGTGAATTAAGACTTGTCTTTACTAAAGTTTTTTTCTTACAAAGTCATGTCGGCAAGATATTTTGTTAGTTTGCCTTCGACTTATACATTTCTTTGAGAAACTATGTAGGAAGGTATATTACAGAAAGTAAATCAACACAAGTATTTAACATGGAAAACTCCCTTCTCTATAGAGTCCAACTCTCCACTATAACTTAGGGTTTAAAATCACCCTTGTAATACCTAAGAAATTATTTCCAACAATCCCGTCATTTACCATCTTCTAGTCTTTTTCTTCAATGACTCTATTTAGTTAATGAAGTCCCTTTACAACTCAAAACAATACCTACTACAATCATAAAGAAAATAATCAAGATCTTGTCTTGAAACCACATCAAGAAACTAAATTTTACAAACTAAATAATTATATAGATAAAACGTAATTGTAACAGGTTCTGTGTTGTAGGAACAACTTCTTCTTCGAGACTTATCATCCAAAATATGTATGATTTTGAGAAATCTATCTTTGAGTGTGGTAGAACTCGAAAGGTTGTTGTGTGTTATATATATAAAAGTAAGTCGTCACCTTTCAGTCTGCCAGTCCAAGTTAGATTTGGTCCAAGAGTTGCCAGGATATTCAATTGTATCACCCCAAACTTTGGCCTAGGCGGTACCAGCACCTTAGCTTGCTTGAGAATACAGCTAACATGGAATTAGAAACATAGCATATGTGTAATAAAGTAGGAAAATCTTCAAGGAAATCATTTAAAAAGGATTTCATCCATTAAATGTCATGACCCAGAAATTGAGGTCATGATGACACCTGCCCCGATCCAGCCTTGGAAGATAAGCTGAAAAGCCATAATAGATATAAAATACAAAAAGGGAAGAAATAAATTTATACAAGAATCCTAGAACTAAGTCAGTCCATAACAATCATAAATCTCAAAGATGAAAGAAATACAACCAAATCCTAAAATCTGGCATCATAAGTATAAAGAGCATCTAATACAATATTGAAATATGATAATACATCACTGTCTTTGAAAAATAAGTAAAGACATAAGACATATATGGAGGCTATAATAAGTCTCCAGATGGGGAGCTCACCAGTACTCCAAATTATCTCTCACAGCACGAATCAACTACCACGGGTCGCACTCCTACTTGGATTTGTACCTAAAGGGTACAAAAGTAGGAGTGAGTATGATCCACTTGTACTCAGTAGGTATCATAGAACTGAAAGTTCATAAGGGACGGGGGTGAATTGCTCCTTTTTCTAATTTTTGACCTCTTTGTCGACTAATTATTTTAGGAGTCGAATCGAGTTAACAGGAATTTAAACTTGCAGAATTGATAGTGCTGAAAAGTAAAGTGACACAAAGAATTTTATAATGGTTGAGATCCCTAAGGGATTTTACTCTAGTCCCCTTGCATTGCAAGGGTGTTCTACTAGTCATTACAAATTTGGGATGGTACAATGGTTGCTTTTGAGAGAAAATCCTAAATCTATTATCTGTTTCTTTTTCTTTCGATTCTTTTGATACTACAACCTCACCAATAATATTTTTCTCTCCTCCCTTTTTTGTTTACACAAAAAAACTCACAGTATTACAATGCTTGAAAAAGTAGAGCAAAGAATAGTAGATGGCTAAGACTAGAAGTATGTTTATTGTATTCCTTCAAGGCCCTTTAAATAGTGATGGAAAGAGACTGTTGAAGGAGGTGCAACCCAAGAGATTTGATCCTTGGAAAAAGGAAATGAAATAACCTTTTTTCAAGAATAAGAGTCATCAATGACTCTTAATTTTTGCATCTTCCGAGATCTCCTTGAATATATCCTTTCTATATGAGAGATGATTTAATTGTCTCATATTAAAGAATGTGAATCACTTCCTGCTGGTTGATTGATCTCCTTCCTTGATTCTTGGACTAGATATCTCACCTTCCTTAAGTTCTTCAAGATCCAAAGATATGTTTTCCTTCTTCTGCAGCTGCTTAGAATATTCCATTTTTGTCTTTATTATTTTTTTGAACAATAGTTGTCAATCAATTAAATTAGACACTAACAATCTTTCCCTTTTTGATAATGACATCTTAATTTTATATATAGTCAACTTCCCTGTTAGTTTGTCCTGGTAGTTGACTTTCTTCCCCTGTCTAGTTGACTTCTCTTTCAAAAGAGAAGGCTCCCCCTGTCTTATTGACTTCTTTTTCAAGAGCGAAGACTCCCCCTGTCTAGTTGAATGCATACCTGTATTTTCTACCCTTTTGACATCACTCAAAAAGGAAAATAATTCAACAGATATAGGAAGAATAAAAGACATATATAAAGGCCTAACTTAAGAAGAGCATTATTTAAAGTTACAGGCCACAAAACAAGCACAAAAGAAAATATTATCCAGATAACACAATCAAACATCGAGAACTAGGGCTGAGGCTTCTGAATTTGAAACATGTAACCTATGATGTTGACAGTAGCTTACTTAAGAGTTTCAAACTTGGCATTCAGCAAGTCAACTGCAATCGGCATTCGTTTGAATTTTTGCAGCAACTTTAATAGCTTCCTGGATGACTTTGTCCAACTTAAGGTAAATTTTTACCATATCAGTACCAGTTTATTTAGCCATATCATGAACACAATCCACCTAAAACTGAGTCAAGAGTAGAATATCTTTAAAGTTGTCAAGAGAAAAATTGATAGAAGATAACTTTTCAAGAACTTCTGACAGATCAGTTGAGAAGGGAGTAGCAGGGGAAGGCGAGGATGGAACAGAAGCAGGAGTAACCAGAGTAGGAGCAGCAGAAGGATGATCAGAGTCTGACTTGAGAACCCAAGTATCTCCAACACATGTATATCCCGTACTACCAAATGCTCGCGAATTGTAACATTGGCGAACACTGAGAAAAGGGACTTCCATCAAGTTGAGATAATTGGATTTGAGAATGCGAGAATTGGCCATACCATAAGGGAGACTGGGGGATCAGAAGAAACTTCAATTATATTATTGAGAATAAGGGATGATAACTTGAATTGACGCTTAGACAAGATGCAATAAGTGAGAAAAGTGTCACGTAGAGACAGAGTTGAGAGAGACTAAGCACTAAGAATCAATGTGGTAATAACAATGTGAGTGATTACTATTGCCTCAAAGGAAAGGTCTTTGGGACCTAATGTAAGGATAGAGGATTTGGGCCACCCAAATCAACGACTCGCTTTGTTTGATCAAGGGTAACTTTAAAATCAGATGGCTACACACTCTTAGAAGGAATAGAAATACCAGAGCTTTGAATGCGGAAGATAAGGTCAAAAATGGTGCAATCAATAAAAATTCTTTTGCCCTTGATTAAAGTCTCAAATTCATTAGGTTTAGAGGAATGAAGATTAGCATAAAATAAGTGAATTAGGGGTTCATATACAACCTCCGAGGAATTTTAGAAGAAATTTGCCCAGCCCTGAGATTCAAACAGGTCCTTCATATAGTAATGAAGAGATGACAAAAATTCAAGATCAATAACCCTTCCATGAATAAGGGTTTTGTCTTTTAAGAAGTGAAAAAGGATTTCATGAGAGGGTCCCCAAAAATCAGTTTTGCAGTCAAGAGTACTTTTAAAACCAAACCTGCACTTTTTCTTGGAGTTAGAGAGATCTTCATCATCATTGAGAGATCGCTTTGAAGAGGAGGAGTGATAATACACGGAGTGAATACAGATATTGAAGTCAAGATAGACTGGGGAAGAGGCCTTTCCTTTGCCCTTATTTCTGAAACTCTTTCGAGTAGGGCGAGGGGAGGTTTTCTGAGACTTAGCCATAGAGATACTAATGGAAAAGCAGATGGAGAGTAAGAGAAAAAAAGTTGAATAAAAAGAGGAGAAACGCTAAATGAGGGGTCACAATTTGAAAAGATGGATGGAAGATGCATGAATGGGAGGCAAAAGGGTGTAATGTTGAGTCTGAAAAAAAGAGAAGGAAGGGGTCAAGATTTGATAAGGGAATAGTGAAAACATTTAATGAACAGGGTGTAATGTTGAGTCTGAAAAAAAGAGAAGGAAGGGGTCAAGATTTGATAAGGGAATAGTGAAAACATTTAATGAACACACGGTAAACAAGGAAAAAAATATTGACAAAAAGATTTTATTAAATTTAAGAAGATTTTAAAGGATTTTGTACAAATCCAAGAGCTTTTCTAAGGAAACAAAATTTTTGTGAAGAAATCAGCAAATTGAGAATCATTACCAACAAATGCCAATTCAATATCACCTTTTTGAACATGATCGCAAATAAAATGATGCTTGATGTCTAAATGTTTAGCTCTAGAATGATGCACATAATTTTTTGTTAGATAAATAGCACTTGAATTATCACAGAAAATTTTCACAGGTTTAAGCGAAAGATCATAATCACTTAATTGATGAACCATCCAAAGAATTTGAGCATAGCATTGCCCAATGGCAATGTATTCAGCTTTGGTAGTGAATAGAGACACACATCCTTACTTTTTGCCATTCCGTGAGATTAAGGATTTTCCAAGTAGTTGACAACAGTGTTTTAAAAGGCTGGGGTGTAAGGCGGGGAATTTTACTTAGTGCGGGGCGAGGCGTAAGCCTTGAGAAGATAGGGCGTAATCCTCATGGATCTTAAATTTTTTAATTTATAATAGAGTAAAATAATGTCATAAAGCAAAAATTATAAACAATAAATTAATAATTAAAACAATTAAAAGCATGATCAACAAACTCATATAAAATAAAACTTCTAATATAATTTTACAAGTGTAAAGAAAGAAATAGCTACTATAAGATGCAATCAACTCTAACATCTTAACTTTTAAATAATAAAAGAATCTCATTTTTGTAAAATATATTATGATCTTACTATGCAATTTACATCCCTGAAATAAAATAATCAATAAACTTTATTAGTACCCTCACGGTAATTTTGAGAAAATAAAACATAATAATTTACTTTCGAATAGCGATTATTTTGAGACATGTGAAAATAATATGAAGACCAATATTGAAAAGTGAAGACGTAAACTTTGGCTAATTAAGTATTTTTTAAAAGAAATGTTAAATGATATTCACCCTCATGGTGCTTTCAAATAATAAATATGCAATACAATAACTTGTTATTTGAGTTATTCTCAATTTTCTAATTTCTATAGATGAAAAAACTATTATGCATCATTTACTTATTAGAGAATTATAAGGGTCAACAATGTCAATTAAGGAATTCGACACATAATTTTCCTAAGATTTATTAGCTGAGCCCCGAGCGTTGGGCGTTAGGCGTGCATAGGGCGTACAGTTGGGTGCTTAAGGCGTAAGCCTTATAGGACTTAAGTCTCATACCTATGTATCGAGGCATTGTGCTAGTGCCCTTTCCCGGGGCGAGCCTCAAAACTGCCTTTTAAAACACTGATTGACAAGTGTCGCTTGTGCTTTTTCTATCGCTTTTATCACCTTCATAATTTGCATCACAAAAACTCTCAAGTGTAAAATCTTTTCTTTTCTCATGTCATAAACTAAAATTAGTGGTGCCTACAAGATATGTAATGATTCTTTTTACAGCAGTAAGGTGAGATTCCTTAGGATCAATTTGAAATCTAGCACACTTACAGACACTAAAAATAATATTTGAATGACTGGCAGTTTAATAAAGTAGCGATCAAATAATTCCTAAATACTTTATTTTATCAACACTTTTACCTTTCTCATCTGAGCAAGAGAGCATGTAGATCTCATAGGTGTACCAAGGGCTTTGGCTTCACTCATTACAAATTTTTGAATGAGTTATTTTGTATACTTACTTTGACATATGAATATCCCTTCATTTGATTTTAGATTTGCAATCCTATGAAAAAAATCAAATCGCCCGTCATACTCATTTTAAATTCTACTTGCATGAGCCTGGAGAATTCCTTGCACAAAATAGGGTTAGTATTGCCAAATATAATATCATCCATATAAATCTTAATATTCAGTTAAGCTTTCAGCATTTTCCCTTTTAATGAAAAGAGTGGTGTCAATTTTTCCTCTTAAAAGAATAGGACTAACTAAGAAAGTGCTCAGTCGATCATACCAAGCCCTTAGAGCTTGTTTAATACCATAAAGAGCCTTTGATAGTTTGAACATATGAAAAGGAAATTTTGAAAATGCTCAAAACCAAGTTTTTGTTTGACAAAAACTTCTTCTCCAATGTAACCATTTAAAAAAAGCGCTTTTAACATACATTTGAAATAATTTAAAACCTTTAAAAGAAGCATAAGCAAGTAGGATACGAATTGATTCTAGCTGAGCTACTGGGGTGAAGGTTTCATCATAGTAGACTCCTTTTTGTTGTGAGTAGCCTTGTGCCACCAGACGTGTTTTGTTTCTCACAACTTCTCCAGATTCATTCATCTTGTTTTTGAACACCCATTTCGTTCCAATGATTGGTGTATTTTTTGGCTTTGGAACTAGGGTCCACACTTGATTCTTTTCTAATTGATGAAGTTCCTGTTGCATTGCCTTGATCCAACTACCATCCTTTAGAGCTTCTTCCACCTTTTTTGGTTCAAACTGAGATATGAGGGCCAAGTTTCCTTGATTTTTACTTGATGCTTTTGTTCTCATTTCCTCTTTTAGATCTCTAATGATGAGTTTCTTTGGATAATCTAGTTTGATTTTACACTCATTTGAAATGCTTCCTTGTTCACCAGTTGACTCATTTTCCTTATCAATTGACTGATTTGAAGGAATTTATTTTGTTGTGGTGTTCATAAGTGCTTGACAAATTTGATAATCATCATTATCTGAACCTGTACCTTTCTCACCTAAGTGATTAGTATCATCAAATACAACATGAATAGATTCTTCAATTCTAGGAGTTCTTTTATTAAAAACTGTGTAAGATTTACTGGAGTTTGAATACCTAAGAAAGATATCTTCATCGCTCCTTGGATCAAAGTTACCGATGTTGTCATTTCTATTATTGTGCACAAAGCATTTACATCCAAAAGGATGAAAATACTTAATGTTGGGATTCTTACCATTCCATAACTCATATGGTGTTTTCTTGAGAATTGGTCTGATGAGATATCTATTTAGAACATGATAAGTTGTACTTACAGCTTCTGCCCAAAAGTGATGAGGCAAGGAATGCTCCAAAATCATGATTTTTTTCATATCTTGAAGAGTTTGATTTTTTCGTTCCACAACGCCATTTTGTTGAGGAAATCTTGGTGATGAAAATTATGAGTATAGCCTTGTTCTTCATAGAATTTTTCAAAGGCTTTATTCTTGAATTCTCCTCCATGATATCTTCTAATAGCAGTGATGTAGTAACCTTTATATCTTTGAACTTTCTCACAAAAGAACTTAATTTTTTTTAAAGTATCATCCTTGTTAGATAAAAACATAACCCAAGTAAAACATAAATAATCATCAACAATTACGAAAGCGTACCTTTTTCCTCCAATACTTATTGTTTTTATGGGAGCGAAAAGATCCATATGTAGGAGCTGCAAAGGCTTGGAAGAAGATACCATTTATTTTGGTTTAAACGAGCTTCTAGTTTGCTTTGAGAGTGATCTTTAGTATAATCCATTTTTGGAAGTCCCAGAACTAGTTCATGCTTTGAGAGTTTCTCAATAAGACGCATGCTTGCATGGCCTAGCTTCTTGTACCAAATCTAGGGATCTTCAAATATGGATGCCAGGCATATATGTTCCTCAGAGTTCTTCACAGAATCTAGGACATACACGTTTTTGTCTCTACTTCTAGGTAATAAAACTTTTCCTGATGCGTCTTTAATAATACATCCATTTTTCCAGAAGCGGACTTCAAGGTTTGCATTATAAAGCTGACTAATTCTCAATAAGTTGAACTTCAGTCCCTTAACAAGATAAACATTAGTAATATCACATTATTCATTAAAAGTAATTATTCCAATACCAATTACTATACCTTTTGAGTTATCCCCAAAATGAATAGCACCTCTATCATAATCAACAACAGATTTGATCAGGTATTTATTTCTTGTCATGTGATTGGAACATGCACTCTCAAGATACCACTTTTCTTTTTACTTTTTATTGTAATGTTCCTGCAAATAAAGAGATTGTAACACCCCGTACGTTTTTGGACCTATGTTATTACCATAACATTTATGAAATTAATTAAACATGGGAGTTTTGAGGAATTATACATTAAATTTGATAGGCCAAATTAATCTTGAACTATTGGGCTCAATGGAGGCCCAAAGAGACATACAAGACATGGCCCAAAAGGGGCATTTGACCCATTCTTGAGAGACCAATTTAATATAAGAGGATTGGACCAAGTGTGTGGTTAATAGGAACCATGAGGAGACTATATAATGAGGGAAAAATCAGATTTTTATCCATACAATACCCATGCCATTTCTAGAAATTTCCCAAATTATTTTCATTCTCTCAAACCCTAAGCAACAAACTCCTTTGAACAAGGTCATCCTTTGCAAGCTTTGGTAAGTATTTATTATCATGGTTTAATATATTATATGAATGTAATATGGTGTATATCATGTTGGTTATATTGGTGAAGTGTGAGAAGTTCACTATGTGTAACACAATTTATGTTTGCTTAATCGGTGAAGGGTTTTGCCCTGTAAACTTGAAAATGGACTTGTAGTATTGAAGAAAGTGGACTTGATGGATTTAATATTGAAATGTGAGATGTTATTATAGCCTCAACTTTTTTTATTCTTGTACATAATGTTTGGAATTTTTATTTCGAAATTGGACATGGAATTGGTGACGTATTGGAAGAAACATGTAGTTTGGTGATGTTTATGTGCGTTGTGAAGCCATGGCTGTTCGTTGGCATCTAATATGATCTAAAATATGTTATGAGAAGCTTAGTTGTGATCATGGATCATTAATGGAAAAAAAGGACCCTAAAATGACCCCCTGAGGCTGAAACGGGCATCCGCCCTCTAGACTGGAGCACCTGCGGGCGCAGGTGCCTCTGGCTACTGCCAAAGGGCACCTAAGGATGCAGGTCAGCCACCTTCTAGAGCATGTGGATTAGCAGGTTGGCCTAGAACTCCGAATTGCTTGTTTTTGCATCCATTTGGCCCCCCTAAACCCCTATACCCTTCATGGATGCAATTATCAACTTGTGATACCTTTTAAATGACTTTAAAGGAGTATCCTGGAGGTATTTTGGATGGTATCAATTTTGGATTATTGTTCATGTGTTATTATGAAAGCTATTGAGATGATTTGATGGAGTAAATGTGACGTAGGGTTAATGAGGGAGTGTAAAGTATAAACTTGGTGTGAAATGCTATTGGTTTGTGATGTCTTGGTCAATGTATGGAATATTATGGTATTGTTGGTATTATAATGCCATGAATAGTGTTGTAAAGGGAGAAATGATTATTCTAGGGCAATTGTGTAACTCATTGTCGTCTTATGCACTTGGAATGTAGCTTGTGGTTAATTTTGGTTCCGTTATGTACTTGTGTTGTAGAGTAAGACGTAAGGAAGGAGCTGGATTATCGTAATCACATATAGGATTGTACTTTCATATTGAGGACATAAGGTATGTAAGGTTATTCTTTCTGTATCCTTCTACAACATATTGTTCACATTGTCATCGTACGTGTTCTACTCCGAAATGTCTAAAGGTATCTCATTTCAGGTTGACATATATTGTTAGTCACATGTTTCTTGCTCAATGACCAATTGTTATTCATGAATCATAATTGTAGACATCGTTCCAAAGTCCCAATAATGTTACTCTCATGTTTCTTATTCATTGGTTATTGTTCCAAGACTTGAATAATAATGCTATGACCAAAAGTATCAATCTCTCTCACAAGTGAATGTAATAATCTCTCATGAGCAAAAGTACCAATCTCTCAACAGAAAGGAGTTAAGTAGCGTATATTTGTTGGTTGCAAGAGTTAAGGAAAATAATGAATGTAGGGTGGACATGATTCCAAAGTTCCAACAATATTATGACCCCAAAGTTCCGATAATGTTATGTTCCAAGTTCTAATAATGTTATGACTATCATGTACCAATCTCATGAACGTAAAAGAATGAAGTAATGCATTTATGTGTTCCCAATAATGATATGATCTCCAATGCATTAATCTTACAAGAAGAGAAGGAGGTATTATATTATTATCCACCTATAAGGTGATGAACGGTATTATATTATTATCCACCTATAAGGTGATGAATGGTATTATATTATGACGCACCTATAAGGTGGATGATCAGTAAAATATTATGAACCATTAACCAATTGGATGAATAGTAATGAAGATAATTGTAAAAGTAAGAAAGAATATGTATGTGGATGAAAGTGTATACCATGTGAATGTAATTGTATACATATATATATGAATGATATTTCATGAATGATAATGAACGAATGAATGAACAAAAATGAAGGTAACAGAAGCAAGTTTCATGGTTTTATATATATACAGAATGGAGGTTTATCCATATCTAATACTCACCTGTACGTAATATCATTGAAATACTTATGTATCATGCAGTATCTTACAGCCTTACATACTCAGTACTTTCTTCGTACTAACCCCTCTTGGGGGACTTAACTTACTTGCTGCAGGAATAGGTGCTAGTAGACCTCTACAGTAGGTTGTAGATCATTTGTGGATCGTTGGTGAGCTCCAGTTGCTTCGGGGCTTTCTAAGTCATTATGCACATTTATTTGGTATTGTACATGAGTATACAGCGGGGTACTGTCCCGACTCTAGGTTTGTTATGGTTATGTATCTGTAGAGGCTTTGTAGACTTATGTGGGAGAATGATTGTAAGAGATGTGTGTCCATTTTGACGTGATGGACCTAACGGCCAAGTTTCATATGTATATATATAGCACATGGTTCCATAACTTCCGCTATTAGCATCTAGTATGTATGATGATGATCTTTATTGATTGACATGCATATGAATGGACATGAGCAAAGATTGGTTCTCTTGGGCCTTATCGGCTTCGGATGCCAATCCGCCTCAATGGGATTTGGGGTGTGATAGAGATTACTTATTTTTTAGGTCCCTAAGAATCCTTGGGTCATTTAGTGTTACTCTCATATGTTTAATCTTTAGGTCTCCAGACCCAATTTTGAGAGAGTGAGTAACAAAACTTACACTAAAAAAAATTGTGACCTGACTTGCCACAATAGTGACATGAATATGAGGAAGTCTTTTGGTCAATGAATCTAGTACTTCTAGCTGAAGATCTGCTACTGCAAGAGTTCGTTTTAGCTGACTTTGGTGAGGAGGTCAGTTGACAGGAACTATTGGCAACATACTGAGCCTTGCTAGATTCTGGAAATCATTGATGTGTTTCTTCCCAGTTGACTAGTTTGATTTAGTCGACTATTTAGATTTTATATATCCTTGGCTAGAAGATCTTTTCACAGAATTTATTTTAGCCTTCAAATCAATAGTTTCTTCTTCATAAAGATCTTGTTCAACTTCAGCAACTTCCAGTTTTATTTCAAAAGCTTTCTTTTCTTTTTGAATATTTTTGAAATCATTTTTTAAATTATTCAAATCATTAATAGCTCGATCTGAAAGACTTCTCAAATAATCACAATTATTACACATTTCAGCAGTTACCTCACTGGTTTCTCTGATAGCCATGAAACAGACATTGGATAGGTCCTCTTGTTCATTTTCAGAGTTGTCTTCATAACTCTAATTTTTGAATGCTTTGTTCTTTTGAGGACTTCTTGAATGCTTTTTTCTTGTTTCAGGGCATTTACTGGTAATGTGTCCATACTTTCCACATCCGTAGCATTTTCCTTCATTCCTATTTTGGTCAGTACTGTATTTTACTTTAGAGAAATTTTTCATACCTCTTCTATTGAATCTAGTCCTTCTGAGAGTGTCCACAGCAAATCTGGTGATAAGCGCCACTTCGTCTTCTCCAAACTCACTTTCGTCGTCCTGAGTTTCCTCTGTTGCTTTGAAAGCGACTACTTTTTCTTGTGATCATCTTGACCATGCTTGTTGAGATGATCCCTTTTAAATGTAATTAGATCTCCTGTTAGTTCATCATAGGTCATTTTATTGATGTTCATACTTTCAATAGAGACCAATTTTGCCTGCCAATGCAGAGAGAGACTCCTGAGAATTTCAGTAATTTGATCAGATACCGAATAGCTTTTTCTTGCTGCTTTGAGTTCACTAAGAATTTTACTAAAGCGAACAAACATGACTTCAATGGATTTTCCTTCCTTCATCTAAATATCTCATATTCATAAACAAGAAGACTCAAGATAGTTTGCTTAACTTTGTTTATTCCTTCATATATTACTTCCAGCTGATCTCACATTTTCTTAGCAGTTTCACAACTAGAGATCTTCTCATATTCTTCACCACTGATTGTGTTGTACAGAACATTCTTGGCTTTTGAATTGATTTGAATTATATCCATCTATTCATCAGTGTAGCTTTCCAGAGATGGAATTTATTCAGTAGAGGATTCACTTTTGTCATTTTTCTTGTTTGGAGGAATCGGCAAAGCTCAATTTGATCACCTTCCATGCTTTCATATCATAAGACTTGATGTATGTTTCCATTCTAATCTTCCAATGAGAAAAATGCTTACCATTGAAGTATGGAGGTACAGTTTGAGAGGTTCCCTCTTGAAAAAGTGCACTGATAGTTGATTGTTGAGCCATGATCTTTTTCTCACTTGCTATTAGGCAATGATTTATGAGACCTTTCTCTAATACAAATAGAAAGTGCAAAGGGAGGGGGGCTGTATTATTCCTTTCTCTAATTTCAACTTCTTAGTTGACTAATCGTTTTAGCAGTCAACTCGAGTTAAAGGGAATTTAAACTTGCAGAATTGAAAATGTTGAAAAGTAAAGTGACTGATCTTGGGTGTATTATACTCCCAAGTGTCATTGTTCATACGCATTTACCTTAGTTTTAAGGATAATTCGACATGCTTGTGAACCATTAAGAGTATTTATATGTATTTATGTGTTAAATTACTTGTTTATAGTGTTTAAGGTACCTTTGAATCAAGTCAAGAATCAAAATGATCAAGTAGAACTTAGACGAGGAAACTAGTGTCGCTAACTTGAGCTATGCTTGTTCTAGAGTCCTTTGGTGTGCTCTACTGTGTTGTATGGACTTATGGTTGTGTTGATATGTTGCAGGGGACCATTGGAGGAGCTAAGGAAGCTAAATCAAGCCTACAATCAAAGCAAAAAACGTTTGGGATCAAGGGACAAGAGCACGAGAAGATTGGATGCGAAATGCTAGAGCCTTGAGCAAGAGGCGCATCCCGTATTGAGCTCGCATTGCGCCTCCACTCCCACGCGATGGAGGACGCAGCACACTAAGTTCCAAACCCATCCAAAATTGGCTTCTAATGTTGTTTTAAGTTGGGGTAAAGTTGTAATTGATTGGGATTCGAATTGGAAACCTCTTGGAAGACTAAAATACCTATAGAAGGAGTACTTGGCCATAATTATAAAGAGGATTCACCTTACACATGAATTGGAGAGCAAAGAAGAATGCAAGGAGTTCTACACTAGGGTTTTGTCCTCTTTACTTTTCATTCTTGTAATTTAAAGTTATGAACTATATTTTGGAGATTGTTTGTATGAATATGAGTGGCTAAACACCCTCATTTTGGGGTTACAGCTAGAACATGATTGTTTAGTAGTTTGTTTTATTCATTGACATCATTTCTCATTCGATTATGCTTTTGTTCTTGATTCTACTATTTTAATGTCTGATCAACATTAGAATATATGAGTAATTCATGCATAAAATGATCATGGGATTGTATGAATAGGACAAAGAACTTAAGGAACAATATCATCTCTAGTGTAAGTTAGGGTTGATTCGCAACTAGGATAGACATATACCTAGGAGCCTTGTTTGGTCATGACGGGATGATTAATGAACACACTCGAATTATGGAATCACATCCCCACTCAATGATGGATTTGTGAGACCAGTTCAAGTAGATGGTTAGAGGATGACAATTCCCGGATCAACACTTAACCCTGAAACACATAATTTGAGAAATAAAGATCATTGAATAGACTAACTACTATGCATGATTGTATCGAATGTCGTAACCCTGGAACTCTCCATATATTGTTCAAAACCCAAATTCCTCATCATTGTTAATTTTAGTATTTAGTTTTAAAAATAAAACTCAACTTTTTTTTGGTTACCACTCGCACTTGTTTACTTCGAAATAGTAACGCTTAAATTAGATCGCTTGTTAAATACAAGTCCCTGTGGGTTTGACATTCGGCTCACGAAGAGCTACTTTAATACTTGAAACGACCACGTACACTTGCATGTGCGCTTGGGAGCGACAAGTTTTTGGCACCGTTGTCAGGGATTTGAAAATAGCAACCTTCTAATTTTCAGTTTTATTATTTTGGTTGATAAAGTGCTAACAACTTGGTCTTAGCTGCTGAATTAGTAGGTACAGGTTTAAATCTTGAGTAAACTGGCAAGAGAGAGGGAATTTTTTGAACCATATCCCGAACCCGAGCAAAGCTTGCATCAATTAAGGAAAGAAGTAGCACTTCTCCAACAAACCCAGCAAGTTCACCAAGACGAGATCATTCCTGCACCAATGGCTGAAGAACCACCAGCCCACAGGACTGTTCTCAAAGTGGCTATCCCACTCGCAACTAATATGACCTCTTGTATTCAGAAGCCAGCCGCAAGAGGCAGATTTAAACTGAAGCAGAACATGGTACAATTGTTGCACACAAGAGGGCAGTTTACAGGCTTGTCACATGAGGATCCACAGGACCACCTTCAAAATTTTTTGGAGATAAGTGACACTTTCATTCCCACTGGAGTCTCCACAAACTATGTGAGGCTCACACTTTTCCCATTCTCACTTTTGGGAGAAGTAAAGAAATGGTTTAAGGCAGAACCTTCAAACTCGATCACAACTTGGGATGACTTAGCAAAGAAGTTCCTCATTTGGTTTTTCCCATCAGGCAAAACTGCAAGGTTAAGAAGTGAGATTCTGAGTTTCAAGCAAAAGCCAGTCGAGAATCTCTATCATGCATGGGAAAGAATCAAGTCTCTCCTCAGAGATTTCCCGCATCACTAGCAAACCAAGGAGGTACTGGCTCACACTTTTATTGAAGGACTTGACCACAACATAAAAAAATTTCTAGATTTAGCTGCAGGTGGTCAAGCATTGGAGAAAACTTATCATAAGTTATACACTCTTTTGAATAGAATTGCACAAGGTAATCCAGACTGGAATGGTGATATATCTAGAAGCATGGTAAGGAAGCCTACAGGTATGATAGAGGTAGATGGTATCACAGCATTGTCCGCACAATTGGCCAGCTTTCAAAATCAAATAATGGTCCAATTTAGCAAATTGAGTGTGGCTTAACCTCTGGCACAGGTTAATGCAATGCAACAGGTTCAGACTTAAGTGCAAAACTTCTGGTAATGGAGGTCACTCATCAGACTATTGTGTGGAAAATCCAAAATTAATAAATTTTGTAGGTAATGCGCAGAGAGAAAATCAGAATTATAGTAACGCCTACAACCGAAATTGGCTGGCTCAACCCAACTACTCTTAGGGAAATAATCAAGCCCAATCTCAGTAGTTTCAGCAGCAGCAAGGTACGCAGATTAATACTCAGGCCAATAATATTGAAGAATCGTTGGAGAAAATCATGGCCACCCAAGAGCAAATGGCTGTAGATCTCAAAAATCAGTAACTTGCCCAAAATAATCTGGAGATACAAATGGGTCAGTTAGCTAAGGCACAAAATTTAAGACCTCAAGGGGGTCTTTTGAGTGATGCAGAGCAAGCTCCAAAGCAAGTTATGGCTATTATATTGAGGAGCGGTAGAGATTCAGGTGATGCACATCCAAAGAAAAATCACAAGGTGCAAGTTAAATTGCTCAAACCCAAGCAGACAGACAAGCAAGTTGAGTCTAAAATTACTAATGGAAAGGGGAAGTCTGAGTACCCAAAGGAGAAGCCTGTTGAGCAATCTCACAATAGACCACCACCACCTTTCCCTCAAAAGTTCAATAAAGCAAAGGAAGATGTTTGTTTCAAGAAGTTATTTGACACGTTCAGAGAGCTTCACATTAACCTTCCTCTTGTAGATATGTTGCAGGGAATGCCAAAGTATTCTAAGTACTTGAAAGATGTGGTGACAAAAAAAAGAGGTTGGGTGATATTGAAACGGTGGCACTTACTGAAGAGTGCAGTTTTGTGGTCATGAGCAAGATACCCAAAAAGCTCAAGGACCTTGGGAGTTTTACCCTCCCCATACAAATTGGTGAAAGTGATGTTGTCCATGCTTTGAGTGATCTAGGGGCAAGCATCAACTTGATGTCCCTTTCTGTTTTTAATGCTCTTGGTTTAGGTAAGCCAAGGCTCTCCTCAGTGGTGTTACAAATGGAGGACAGAACACGAGTGGTGCTCGAAGGAATCATTGAAGATGTTCTCATTAAGGTTGGTAAGTTCATTATTCCTGCTGACTTTATTGTTCTTGATTATGATGCAGATAATAGGGTATCAATCATATTAGGGCACCCATTCTTTTCCACTGGTGGAGCATTGATAGATGTGAGAGAAGGCACACTCAAGATAAGATTGAATGATAAAGATGTGGTTTTCAGAGTGTACAAAGCACTCAACACACCCTCACACTATAGAGATATATGTATGTTCACAGCTATAGAAGTGGTTGAGTGGTGGGTGGAAGAGGGTAAGCCACCAATTACTTATTCGAACTCTCTCATGGAGTTTCCCAAGTTGAAAAATAAGCTTGAACCCGAAAAACTTGAGTGGCATGTTGAAAAGGTAAGTGTAAGAAAAGATGCAGACCTCAATCATGAGCTCTTGAGAGGTCAGAAAAGAAGGAAAAGATAGGCTCCAAGTAGGAGGAAGAGGATGAGAGAACGTGGATAGTGAAGTTGTGATTTGAGTCGTGCTGCAACATTAAATCAGGCACTGCTTAGAAGGCAACCCAAGTTAAGGTAGTATTTTTACTTTTTGGTTTTTATTTAGTATCACCTTTGTTTTTGTTTTGTTTGTTTTGTTTTTCAAATTAGGGGAAGTCTGAGTACCCGAAATCTAAGTTAAGAAGCATTGCAAAAATTGAGTGTGGGATCCCTTGGACCTCTTTGATGTATTATGATGCTACTAGCTAGGCCTAGAGGCCTCATGGAGTATTTCTTTCCTTACTTTTAAGTTGTACTTTGGGGAAAAAGTGTGATTTTAAGTGTGGGGTGGGAAATCTTCCAATTTGGTTAAGGTGGAGTGTGCTATAGGAGTCTATTGGTTATTTGTTTTTGCTCATGTTGCTGAAAAATTTGAAAAATACAAAAAGATTTTCTTTTAGTAATTTGTTTTTGGTTTCTTTTAGGAGCACACTTTATCCACCTCTCGGTTTTTCTTTTTGGTTCTTTTTCGAGGGGATGCCCTTTAAACCCAGTATCCTTTTTATTTTTTTAGGAGTAATTTTTAAATTTTAGAGATGCTTTTATTAGATGCTATGCATGATTACTGGATTGCAAGTTGGTATTTAATTTTGAAGTATGTGTAGTGAATTGAATGACTACTGTGAGACACCTAGGCTCAATTGTTTGACTCTTGTTTGATGTTGGCTTAATGTTAAATTCTTGCTAAGTGCTTAGTTGAGAGTCTATAGAGATCTGTCTTGATTTGAACATGTGCCATGTGTGAGAGAGGTTTTTATGATACTCCATGTGCATATTGATGTCTAGAACTTGCCGGGTGTTTTTGCAAAGCAAAATAAAGGGTGTTCAGTTTAGGAGATGATATAGGCATATCTTTGATAACCATGTTTTATACCTCACTTTATCTACCCTTTTTGTATGATCCTAGTTAGCCCTGTCGAGCCTTTAGCCTATGCTTTAGTAGCCTTGTATATAGCTTAATCCTTTTCTTTCAATTAACCATAATTTGATCCAAAACTCCTAAGCGCTTTAGTTGAGAAATTAAGATGTTAAAGAGTGTAAAAATAGAAGAAGGAGAAAGTGAAATTGAAACCCCGAGTGAATACCTTTTGGTGTGTTAAAAAGGTTTATGTATGGTGGGTAGGGAGTAATGTAATGAAAAGAGAAATTGATTCAAATAAGTGAATCTTGTGTTGATAGCAAATACTGCTTGCTTAATATGTGTAAGATAGCTTAAAAAGATGGGAGAAAACAAGAGAGAATTGGGGAGATGAAAGTGGTGTGAAATAGGTTGGTTGGAGGTGATCTTAATGAAAATTGTAGTGTATTAAAGCGCTTAGGGAAGATAGTAACTATTCTTAACCAAATAATTCTTACCCGTCCCTTTGCCTACAGTACAACCCTTAAAGTCCTACTTGATCTTGAGCTTTTACATTCTGATATTAGTGGAGTACTACACTAAGGGAAAGCTTATGGTTCATCTTATGTGTTATGTGAATTCTTTGTGAGAGTGAGCAAAATTTGATTCTTACACCCATTCTTGTGTTTAAAGGCATACTTGTGAAGTAAATATAGGTGACTCTGTTGTGGTGAGGGCCTATGTTTGATGATAGATAGGTGAAACATCTGATCTCTTTGTTGAGTAATATGCATGTGTTTTCCAACTTGATAGAGTCAATTCTTGAGGCTAGGAAGTTTTGAAGTAGTATTCATGTGTTTTGAAGTTGTAATATGACATGCCGAGTGTAGAACTTGCTATTCATAAGGCCTGTGTGGTTCTGGATTAAGTGTCTTAGTGGTAGTAATTTTGTTAGAGTATCCTTTGATGGTGATTGATGTAAATATTTTTTCGAGGACGAACAAGGCTTTAAGTGGGGTTGTGATCTTGGGTGTATTTATAATCCCAAGTGTCATTATTCATATGCATTTAGCTTAGTTTTGAGGAAAATTCATACTTGTGAACCATAGAGAGTATTTATGTTTATTTTTGTGTTAATTTACTTGTTTATAGTGTTTAAGGTACCTTTTAATCAAGTCAAGAGTCAAAATGATCAAGTAGAACTTAGACGAGGAAACTAGTGTCTCTAGCTTGAGCTATGCTTGTTCTAGTGTCCTTTGATTTATTCTATTGTGTTGTATGGACTTATGGTTGTATTGATATGTTGTAGGAGAACATTGGAGGAGATAATTAAGCTAAATCAAGCCTACAATCAAAGAACAATACTTACGGGATCAAGGGACAAGAGCACGAGAAGATTGGATGCGAAATGCTAGAGCCTTGAGCAAGAGGTGCATCGCACCCTCCACCACCCATATTGGGAGGCTCATCGCACCCTACAATAAAAAAAATGAGGGGTTTTTCTAACATGGTATGGATATTAGCTACTGTTTTGATCCCGTATCGATCTCGCGTCGCGCCTCCACTCTCACGTGATGGAGGACGCGACGCACCAAGTCCCAAACCCATCCGAAATTGGTTTCTAATGTTGTTTTAAGTTGGGGTAAAGTTGTAGTTGATTGGGATTCGACTTGGGAACCTCTTGGGTGACTAAAATCCTTATGAAAGGAGTACTTTTCCACAATTAAAATGAGTATTCACCTGACACACGAATTGGAGAGCAAAGAAGAAGGCAAGGAGCTCTACACTAGGGTTTTGTCCTCTTTACTTTTCATTCTTGTAATTTAAAGTTATGAACTCTATTTTGGAGATTTTTTGTATGAATATGAGTGGAAAAACACCCTCATTCTGGAATTATGTCTAGAACATGATTGTTTAGTAGTTTGTTTTATTCATTGACATCGTTTCTCATCCGATTATGCTTTTGTTCTTGATTCTACAATTTTGATGTCTGATCAACATTAGAATATATGAGTAATTCATGCATGAATTGATCATGGGATTGTATGAATAGGACGAATAAATTAAGGAACAATATCATCTCTAGTGTAAGTTAGGGTTGATTCGCAACTAGGATAGACATATACCTAGGAGCCTTGTTTGGTCATGACGGGATGATTAATGAACGCACTGGAATTATGGAATCACATCCCCACTCAATGATGGATTTGTGAGACCAGTTCAAGTAGATGGTTAGAGGATGACAATTCCCAGATCAACACTTAACCCTGAAACACATAATTTGAGAAATAAAGATCATTGAATAGACTAACTACCATGCATAATTGTATCGAATGCCGTAACCCTAGAACTCTCCATATATTGTTCACAACCCGAATTCCATATCATTGTTAATTTTAGTATTTAGTTGTAAAAATAAAACTCAACTTCTTTTTGGTTACAACTCGCACTTGTTTACTTTGAAATAGTAATGCTTAAATTAGATCGCTTGTTAAATACAAGTCCTTGTGGATTCGACCTCCGGCTCACGAAGAGCTACTTTATTACTTGAAATGACCACATACACTTGTGTGTATGCTTGGGAGCGATAGTGGCACAGAGAATTTTATACTTGTTGGGATCCCTAATGGATCTTATTCCACTCCCCTTGGGTTGCAAGGATGTTCTAATAGTCTGTATAAATTTGGGATGGTACAATGGTTGCTTTTGAGATCAAATTCTAAATCTACTCTTTCTTTTTCTCTCGATTCTTTTGATACTCCAACCTCACCAACAATATTTTTCTCTTCTCTCTTTTTTGTTTACACAGTAAAACTCACAGTATTACAATGCTTGTGAAAAGTAGAGCAAAGAATAGTAGATGGCTAAGACTATAAGTATGTTTACTGTCTTCCTCAAGGCACTTTAAATAGTGATAAAAAAGACTGTTGAAGGAGGTGCAACCCAAGAGAGTTGATCCTTGAAAAAAAGAAATGGAATAACCTTTTCCAAGAATAAAGGAGAGTCATCAATGACTCTTAATTTTTGCATCTTCCGAGATCTCCTTAAATATATCTTTTCCATATGAGAGCTGATTTGATTGTCTCATATTAAAGGATGTGAATCACTTCCTACTAGTTGATTGATCTCCTTCCTTGATTCTTGGACTTGATATCTCGCCTTTCTTAAGTTCTTCAAGATCCAAAGAGATGTTTTCCTTCTTCTGCAGCCGCTTAGGATCTTCCATTTTGGTCTTTATTATTTCCTGCACAATAGTTGTCAATCATTAAAATCAGACACTAACAAGACCGACTGAGCAAAGCAGAAAAATAAATAAGTAAGGAATACTATGTTCATGTTTCCACATGCATACAAACTAGTTTGCAACAATTGCTCAAATCATATATCCTAACAATTCTACAAGTATAATATCTATATAAGAATAACTACACACGAATATATAAGATAAGGCTAAATATATGACAACAAAGACATAAGTAAAATGTGCGAATGATGCAATGTAATGCAATGCAGATGAAGTGATATGATGATGAAGCAAGCCATCGCATGACAGCCATCACATGGCTTTGTACACCTTTCAAGCATAATCTTCTAGGAGAGGACTCATGAGGGGTTTGCAATCTATATACTTTCATAATCTCAAACTCATATCTCAATCAACTTTGTGATGTTGCCCAAATTACACCTCTAATAAAGTATAAAGCAGTAGTTGATCCAATATATAACCCAACTAGGTTGGGATTGATTAAACAGGGAATAGGTCGAAATATCAATCAAGTTGTATGCCTAAGAAGTAGTAAACAATTTTCAATAAAGAAGGGGGTTTTGTAAATCAAGATTTTAATAGCAACAATTGTTGATTTCTTTGGATTTGTAATCAATATGAGAAGAGCACTAGAACTTTGTTCCCCAATAACTTCATAACTCTGTAGGTTTTTCGTACTTAGGAATCTTTTGTGTTGCTTAACATGCAGAATCGATAGGTTATGTTCATCTAAATGACTATGTTACGCCCCCTGATAGATGACTATCCCCAATCACAAAGGTTCTTGTTTCATGGATTTTTCATTACTGACCTCTATCATTGATCCCATATTAGTCTATCCCAGATTATCGGCTCAAAATGTAATTAAATGGAGGTTGATAGCTCCAAGTCTCATTGTTGATTTAGTTTTCCCATCTGTTACTCCTGCTAAATTCCATAGTAGAGATAAGGCAAGTTCTATCATTTGCAACCGTTAGAAAATAATCAAACCAAAGAAAATAACAATACATGCCCAAATACCCTTTGAGAATCACTTCATACTACAAACCTATCCTAAACACACAGGGATTTGCTGAGTCGGTGCCTCAAACAAAGAAAGGTACGATTGTGGTTAGATCCCACAATCTTTCTTGGTGCTCATAGGTTGGCCTTGGATTTTGTCATCTTGCAGATCATGGCTGCTACGAGACTCAGTTCGAGCTTATTCCTTCTTACTACAATCGTGCTTCTCATTAGTCTGATCTTCATTTGATTTTTCACCTTGCAGAATGTCTCTCCTACGACCATCAGTACGACCACGTGGTACCAACCCACGATCATGGAACCCTCTCATCTAATCACTTTATACTTAACACCTACAAGCTTCACTTTTGAACTTCTTCTCCATGATTACTTGCATGTTCGTGACATCTTCCTACAACCATGAGAAGCTTCCGTCTACACAACACCTGATTGTCAACTCTCAATTTCCACCCACGACAGCTTGGTACGACCATGGTAAGATACCACGATCATGGAATGGGTCGTCTGATGCCCTAACTACCAGATTTCATGCACATTGCTTCTCTAGGCTGATTTACATGCAAATACCCCAAAAACACATCATACCCACATAAAAATACCTTTTACTTACAAATTTTCATAGTTTTTTTCGTAAGTCCACAACATATCAACTCCTTCAACTTAGAATGTTTGTATGTTCTCAGGCAACCAAAAAGCAACAAAACTAAAGCATAACCAATGGCGTTTAACTAAGAGAAAACCAAGATTACTACTGCATTCACATGTTCACAAAATCAATTTAAGCATGCATTAACCAAAACACAAGTTCAACACCCTCCTATATCATGAAAATGAACATTCACTATGTATACACAAACTCCTCACCATGACACAGTGAGATTAAGTAATATCATTGCATTATCAACAGACAACCTAGTATGCTAAAAAATGACATTACCAAAACAAGCAGACTATGGTGCAACCCTTATGCCCTCACATCAAAGAAGTCCCTCACACTCAGTATATATGTAATAAATATCGATATAGGGACTGAAATGAAGCACTCAATCTCACGAAGAAGTTAAGACAGTGTGCATTTGATACCATAGGTTTGCCCTTATTTTATACGCCTTAGTCTTTCGGACAGTCGAACTAGAATCACTCTAGGAATTTCGTTGGCTTGTAACGTAGGCTTGGGGATAAGTATGGTACATATGGACAAAGTGACTAACCCTTCTTAGCACTACACTACTTTTGTCCACTTTCCTACTTTCTTTATTTTTATCCCTTTTTTCAACTTTTCTGACCACGGGTGTAGTTTCTTTTTATTCTTTTTTTCTTTAAACTTTTCTTTTTCATTGTTTTCTTTTTCGTACAATACTGCACCCGTATCCCTTTTCTTTTCCGTTTCTAACTTTTTCCTCCTACCCATGTTAAATTACACACCCCTATAATAGCCACCCTCAACTTAGGAAATTTTCCTGAGTTGAGGTACACAGTGTCCAAGGAGGAACCAGGGACAAAATAGGTTCATTGTAATTAAAGTTGGGAAGGTGAAATGGCTAATGAAGGAAGTTGGTCTATTTAGGCTCAAATTACGGGATCAAGGGATATTACTTCTTCATTTGGTAGGCTATTACAATTTTTAGTGGACTTAATCAAAAATGGACTATGATCCTTTCCTAACCTCCTATCCGACAACTTTAGTGAGACTAACCGGGCAAGTTCTAGATCGCACACATACGCCGACTGGGTAATACCTCACGTACACTTGGCTCAGGGCTACACACAAAGTTACTACCTATCTGGTTCATGCATAATTAAGCTACAATTATCACGCTCATAATCCTAATACTATGACAAGATCCAAACATTGGTCACAATCAAAGTAAGTACACAACACAGCATAAAAACACAAAAATTTTCTGGAGGGGTATCTTTAAAACATATAAAACATAGATTGCATGCTCTTGTTATTTTGACTGTACTAAGTTCTCTTCTTTATCTCTCGATTACACCCATAACATAAAAATAACACAAAAACATAAATAAAATTCCTAAACATGCCGGTTCTAACTAGATAGCACATTCGAGTAAAAAGAAACACGACAACAAAAACCCTTAGGTGTGGTACACCCCTACCCCCAACTTAGAAATTATGCAATGTCCCCATTGCATGAAAACATAGAGAAAATGTAAAAATAGGGTAGAAAGCATACATGTGGCGCACTAGATTCCTATCATTGACTGGTTAGCAGGGGTCACAAATGGGACCCCACAATGCTCATCTGCTCTAGTGGACTCGGTAGTCTCCATGGCACGCTCAGTCAAGTGGGTACTGGTGGTGGCCGGTGTACTCAATGGTGTCATCACGGGCCTAATCTCCGTACCCTCTCCACTCTCACAAACCACCTCAGTAACAACAGTGGAAACACTATCACATGGGACCTTGATCATCTCCTAACCATTTACTTTAGAGGTCCACTCAGTCTCCTTCTCTCTCCTCTTCTTGCCATCTTTATCTTTTTTTTTCTTTTTATTATCTTTTCTTTTCCTCTTTATACAGGTTTGTGTGTCATCCCCCATCTCATCCGCTACCTCATATACCTTCGTATCCTTACCCCTAACTACTGGGGACTGAGTATAGAAGTCTGGCACCAATATGTCTATGTCTATGGCAAACTCGGCAAAAGACGAGATCAGTGGAGCTGTAGGTGGCACAATAGGAAACTGTCGCTTGGTCAACTCCTTCACCACTTTTTTCAATTCATCCATCTCCTTCATGACTGTGTGAAAATTGGGGACCTGTATATTTTCCCACTTAGCCATCATTCAACTCTCAAATCCATCAAACAGGGTCTACACACCCCATATCGCTGCCTTAATTTCATTTGCCACATAGGGCTTCACCCCTACCTCTAAATTCTTAATTCTGGCATTATAAAGGGATTGATTTCTCAATAGCTACTCGAGAAGAGCTATAGGTATCAAAGTGTAACCCACAGGTGTAGAATAAAGTGCACTCAAATGTGTTGTGGGTTGTTAGGTAGAAGAAGAAGTAGCACCAGCTTCGGAAGCTAGAATTTCAGTAGCCAGAGCACCCCCCCTCTATATATTGTGGAGGTAAATCTGGTAAAGGAACTTAGGTTGTAGCTGTCGAGTTACTCAAATCCTTGATCAGTGTGATATCTACATTCTTTGTGGGCCGAATAAACCTGTCAAATACCAAAATAGAAGGTACCTGAGAATTTCACAATAGTTGAGTAACCAAGAACAGGAAGAGTAAAGTGGTGCTAAACTACAGTGCCCTTTCCCGAATCTCTTCCACAATAATCCACAGAATGTTCAGCTCTAATTCCGCTAAGAAAGCTGTTATCATGCCCGCATTGGCAACACAAAGTATGTTGTCATTGGCAGTTAGTGCTATGCGGTGCCGCACTATGGACCACTAAGCTTTGGCAATGAAACTCAAAATGTGCTTATATATCATCAAACCATTCACCCAAACTGCCCTTTCTTTAGCCTCTGTAATGTGTTCCGCCAACCACTTGTATGCAGTAGCTTGTCTTCGGTACTCAGCATCTTGACCTTTTTCAAATCGGCCATCCAATAATCATATTCTAGAGTCTCCTCGGCTGGCTCAGGTTTTAAAAATAGCCTTCACTGAAATGTCAATCTCTCTGCCCCGCACTATTACCATGTCGAGTTTGGGATACTTCTTTATATCCTTCTCTTTCCTGAAAATAGTAATATTCTTGATCATAGATGCGTAGTTGGTATATAAATCCCACGCCATCTCTGAACTATAGTTTCTAAGTGGTCTAGTTATCTATCCTAGCTCATACTTTTTAAATACCCAGATCAACTCTGGAACCTTTTGGAGTGACTCGGGTAGGATGCGGGGTTCTTCCTGAATAATCCACTTTTTCTTCCATTCGTTGTTAAGGGACACCCCTTTAGTGTAGTAGTCTCAGGAATTTGGTATACTCCATCACCTTGGGTCTGCACCCCTTTCAGGATGATTTACAGCACCAGTATTAGAGGCTTGGCACTACCGAAAGTGTTTCTAGATTCCTTTACCTCAAAGAGACTCACATCATCATCACCCTTTTTGGCTTTATGCTCACCCCTATTCGGATTTGATTCTTGACCTACCTCTTCAGACTGGGAAGGTTCTAAGAGAGTGGTTGTGAGCACCAACACTGTAGATGTAGTCTCCTTGGCCTTAGAAAATTTGGATCTAGTGGAGCGAGGCTTTAACTGCCCATCATCACTGCTCTTAGAGTACTCAACCTCTGATCTACTAGATTCTTTGGATTCAGTTTCTGAGGCCGAAGGTGTGTTTTGAGTGGACCACTTCTTAGAGATCTCCTTTAGCATCTGCTTGAGAATCTTGGGTGCCATAGTACCTGTAGGAAAAATCATTCATCTCAGTTTGAAGTAGAAATACAGGTTCAGGAATTCCTACAGACGACCCTTGGTACGATCGTGTTAAGGTACCACGATTGTAGGAAGCATCTATTAAATGTCCTGGGGTTAGACATATCAGATGATTACATACCACGATCTTACAAAGATACTACGATCGTGGGATGTGATCGTCTGATGAACTCTTGAGACATTAAAACCTGACACGCCACCATGATCTAACCTATGATCATACTTTGTGTCATGGAGTATGCACTGTCTCTTTATAGTTCAAAAACACAAGATTGACCCTAATTTGACCTAATTCAAACAATAGGGTACTCAAACTTCCCATGTTCTATACATATTTACATAAGCAACCCCACATAGTGCATTATTCAATTTTGAATAATCATTTTGGTGCCCTAACTCCCTCGGAACTCATATTAGCAGTCACTTGGTGTGTTTAAAAAGTAATGTACACTTTCATTCTTCTCATATTTTAAGCACTATATCAACAATTAACCAAAAGTAGGCAAATGACTTACTTTCAATGAACTTGATTTGAAAACTTGAAGAGTTCGAACAACTGAGGGAGTAGCCGAATAGTGGGTACAATCACACCAAATTTAGGTAGAATTTTTGTATTTTAGCCTTGTGATCAAGCACTAGAAGGTGAATTTGGGTTTTAATAAAGAATAGGTACTATCAGGTCAAGGGTATAGGTTTTAACACACTTAAAACTGAGTTAGGTCGGGTCGAATAAAAAAAGTTTAAAACTGCAGGACCCAACACACGACTCATGACCACGATCGTTGTATCCCTTCATACCATGAGAGTTCAGGAAAACTTACCTGGGAACCTACGAAGCTTAAGGACAATTGTGGTATCTAGCCACGATCGTTCTTTAAAATCGTAGGTTCACATACCTAAATGTTGGTTTTCAGGAGTTCAGTCAGATGATGGATATCAATATCATTCAATCTTGGCACGATCGTTGGTGCTAAATCGTAAGATCAACTCCTAAAAATCAACTCTCTGGACATCATGCAGACGACTAAACCCACGATCGTAAGGACTTCCTATGATTGTACAATCCTTTCATGGGTTCAGTTTTGGTTCCAGTTCTGCAACTTCTTCTGTGCATTGTCCCAGCACAAGTAGTACATATTACCTTATATTTAAAATAAGTACAAAAACCTTGGGTTGCCTCCCCAACAACGCTTGATTTAATATTGCGGCACGACATGGTTAGTTTGGTTACTCAGACTTTACCAACTAACCCATAGGTTGCCTCCCATGAAGCACCTGATTTAACATCGTGGCATGACTTGGGTGTGCGTGATTTCTCAAGAACTATGTAGATCCACTAACATATCACCTTAACCTTTTTAACCTCACCGAGATAGTGTTTCACCCTTTGGCCATTCACTTTAAACCTCTCTCTTTCACTATTTTCTAACTTAGTTGCACTATAGGGGAACACTGTCATCTCTCTATACGGTCCTCTCCATTTTTACTTCAGCTTTCTAGAAAACAGCTTCAGCTTTGAATCAAATAGTAGTACTATATCGCCAGCGGTGAATTCTCTTTTTTCAATCCTGCGATTATGGTACAATTTTATCTTCTTTTTGTATAAGGATGAACTTTCATAGGCTCGAAGATAATATTCATCCATCTCATTTAACTGTTCTAGTCTCAACTTTGTTGCATCACTTCTTCCTTAAGAATGTTGTGACACTCTTCCCTTTGATATTTGGAAGCACAACTGCCTCCACCCACTTTGAAACATAGTCAACAGCAACCAAAATATACTTTATGCCATATGAGCTCACAAAAGGGCCTATGAAATCAATGCCCCACACATCAAATAGCTCAAGCTCGAGTATTGTGGTCATCGGAAGCTCTTGCCTTTGCAAGATATTTCCTTGTCTTTGGCATTGGTCATAGGATCTTACATAATCATGCGCCTCTTTATGAATGGTAGTCCAAGTATTCGCATTATAAGATCTTATGCGTAGTCCACGCACCGCTATGAGGGCTTCCAACTGGTGACGAGTGACGTGCCTCTAAAATACTCATCATCTCAACCTCAGAAACACATCTCTGAATTAGTCCATCAACACAAATCCAGAACAAATGTGGCTCATCCCAAAAGAACTTTCTTACATCATGCATAAACTTACGTTGCTAAAACGATAGGTCTTCAGGAACCACATCACTCACCAAATAATTGGAAAAATCTTCAAACCATGGAATCAAATCTTGCGATGCGGCCAATAACTGCTCATTCAAAAAAGTATCATCAATCTCAAGCTCATTCTTTAGTTCCAGCATAGCCTCTTCTTCAAGGTGTGATAAGTTGTCAGCCACTTGATTCTCAGTCCCCTTTCGATCCTTGACCTCAAAGTTAAATTCCTACAACAGTAATACCCAAAAAATAAACCTTGGCTTTACATCCTTCTTCTCCATAAGGTACCTAAAAGCTATGTGACAGTATGCACAATCACTTTATGACAGGCAAATAAGATCAAAATTTCTCAAACGCGAACACCACAGCAAGTAACTCTTGTTCGGTCAAAGTATAATTTTTCTGAGCAGGGTTAAGCACTTTGCTAGCATAATAAATGGGATGCAAGATCTTTCTCGTACTAGGACTGCTCCTAGCGCCATGCTGCTAGCGTCACACACAACCTTGAATGGCATGAACCAATTAGGCGATACAATAATAGGGGCTAAAATCAACTTCTCTTTCAAACTGTCAAACGCCTTCAGGCATACACCATCTAACACAAACCTTACCTCCTTATCCAATAACTTGCACAAGGGATGTGCGATCTTAGAGAAATCATTGATAAATCTATGGTAAAAACCTGTATGCCCTAAAAGCTTCGAATACCCTTCACAGAAATTGGTGGAGGCAATTTTTCAATTACCTCAATCTTCGCCTTGTCAACTTCAATCCCCTTCTTTGAAATGTTTTGACCAAGAACTATTCCCTCTTTGACCATAAAGTGGAACTTCTACCAGTTTATTACTAAGTTAGAATCCTCACATATCCATAATACACTAGAAATATAGGCAAGATAATTTTCAAATGAATCACCAACAACCGCGACGTTATCCATAAATACCTCAATAGTGTCCTCAACCATGTCAGAAAAGATGGTCATCATGCACAGCTGAAAAGTTGTTAGTGTATTACACAGACTGAAAGGCATTCTCTTGAATGCAAAAGTACTATATAGACAAGTGAAAGTAGTCTTATTTTGGTCCTTGGAAAAAATAAAAATTTGATTGTAACCTGAATAACTGTCAAGAAAATAATACCATTCTCTGCCAGCAAGATGGTCTAATATCGGGTCCATTAAAGACATCAAAAAGTGATCCTTCTCAATCCATGCATTTAACTTCCTATAGTCCACAAATACACACCAAACAGTGACCAGCCTCATAGGAATAAGCTTGCTCTTCTCATTTGAAACCACAGTGATTCCACCCTTTTTAGGCACACATTAGATCGGGCTCACTATTTGTTGTCGGCAATAGGGTAAACCACCCCTACATCCAACCACTTTATAATTTACTTCTTCACCACCTTTTACATAGGTGGATTTAGTCTTCGTTGATGCTCAATACTTGGCACATAATCCGGCTCAAGTTGAATTTTATGTGTGCAAATTTTGGGTGGAATCCCAATGCTATCAGCAATGGACCATCCAATGACCTTCTTAAATCTCTACAACACAGACACCCAAGCTTCAACTTGCCAATCTAACAAATCAGCTGCAATAATAACTGGCAAATTATTGTTGGCTCCCAAAAATATGCAACAAAGATGGGATAGAAGAGTCTTGAGCTCCAGGACTAGAGGCTCCTCAATAGAAGGCTTAGCTGGCTGGGTCACTCTATTCTTCAAATCAAGATCTAACTTTTTTGGTGCGAAATTATATGAACTCGTACAATTATATGAGATCACCAGCTCATCGTAACTCATAATATCATCACTCTTAAAATCCATAATCACCACTGCAAGTGCTTCGACTTTAAGCCTCTCCTCAATAGGAGATACCAATGCATCCTCGTCGACTTTATCAATCATAAAAACCACACGCATATCCTTTGGCTGCTTCATGGTTTGGCATACATTGAAAGTCACATGTTCTTCATTTAATTTAAACTTTATTTGCCCAGATTCCATATCAACCAATGCACATACAGTCGCAAGGAATGGTTTCTCCAAAATTATGGGAACCTCAAAGTCAACCTCACAGTCAAGGATGATAAAATCAACCAAAAAATAAAGGATGCCACCTTCACCAAAATATCATGTAAGATTCCCACGGGCTTCTTCACAGTACGATACACCATGAGAAATCTCATCAATGTCGGTTTGGGCAACCCCAACCCTAATTGACTATATACTGCTAGTGGCATCAGATTAATACTAGCACCTAAGTCACACAAATCTTTTGAAAAGCTGAAAGATTCAATAGTACATGAAATTGTGAATGCACTAGGATCTTCCTTCTTCTCAACCACAAATCGAGAAGTTATTGCACTACAATGGTGCACATTCTCAACAAGCTCAAAACTTACAGTCCTTTTCTTTGCTACTAAATCCTTCATAAACTTTGCATAACCCGGCATTTGCTCAAGAGCCTCAACTAGATGGATGTTCACCGATAACTCTTTCAACATAGAGATGAACTTTTGATACTTTCCCTCTTCAATATTTAAAGAAAAGGAGGAGGAGGTCGTGGGATGGGGGTCAGCACTTTTGTGACCTCCTTTTCCTTCCCCTTTCTTGCATTAGCCTCTTTTTCATCAACTAGAGGGCTTTTAGGTGCATTCCCATCAACAACCAATTTTTTTGATTTTGTAACACCCTGTACCTTCTCCACCCTAATTTCCAACCTTGAACCATGTTTACCCTAGGTTCGAGAGCAATAAGTATGTATTTTGCATTGTTATTGATGGAACATTTGATATTGTGCTAGTAAATGTGATTAGACCTTTGTAGTAGGTGTTTGTGACTTTGTGGAGCATTTGTGGGGTGAAAAGTGAGGTTTAAGGGATATCCAAGCAAAGGATATTAAAGATAAGAGGAGATCAAAAGGTTGGGACTTGAAAGATCCAACCAAATCCGCAAAGAAAAGTCGAAATTAAAAATTTAGTATGGGCGCTGCAGGTGGCGTACCAGGCCGCTTATGGCTGAATTTTATTTGGCACAGGAAGCAAGGGGGTGTGCCCAGGGGTTTGCCAGGCCTCTCCTGGCCACCTTTCCAGATCTGAAATTTTTCTAAGTCTCTAGGGCACCCGAGAGCGTGCTGGGGTGCTTTTTGCCCGATTTATTCTACGATTATTAGTCTATAAAGAGGAATCTTGGGTTATGGTATCATTATTCCATCTTAGTAGGGTTACTCTTGAGCGAGTTTGGCATCCGAGTGGGGG
Organism: Capsicum rhomboideum; assembly: GCA_031232105.1. Classification (NCBI taxonomy): domain Eukaryota; kingdom Viridiplantae; phylum Streptophyta; class Magnoliopsida; order Solanales; family Solanaceae; genus Capsicum; species Capsicum rhomboideum. The sequence continues at coordinate 24,724,418 of CP124710.1, forward strand.
GTTAATTCTTCGTCACAAGTATTTTATCAAATTATGTTCAATTAAGCCATGAGCGGCTAGAATTTCTTATTTTTGAGATTGAGGCTACGAACATGAATCTCGTGAGTTGAATATTGTTGTAACATTTATAGAATTATTTAAACATGATATAATTGGAGTATTACACATTGAAATTGGTGGGCTAAGTTAATATGTATTAATGGGCTCAATTTGAGGCCCAAAATGGATTAAAAGACATGGCCCAAAAGGGCAAATGACCCATTCTTCCACTTTGACCAAGTAAACATGGAATTTAATGCCAATAAGTGGATAATTATGACTTTAGGGGCTATATAAGGTGTCAAAAATAAGATTTTTATTTCCACAAAGCACACATGCCATTCTAGACATTTCCACAAGATATTTTTTCAAGCTCTCAAACCCTAAGCCAACTCTTTGGACAAGATCACTCATTTGAAAGTTTGGGTAAGTGATTATTCTTATGGATTAATATATTATATTCATGGGAGAGTATTTAGATCATGATGGTTATGTCTAAAAGTGTAAGTAATGCACTTTTGCTTTTTGTTAAAAGATGTGTCATCTATGTGATTTAAACTTGAAAGGAGACTTGAGGTTTTGATGAAAGTGAATGGTGTGAATGAAATATCAACATGTATGGTGTGGTTATGTTCCTTGACTTGTTATTTTCATATGAGTGTAAATTGTGGGATTGTTGTCGATATGTTGTTATGAAGTGTATTGAGGTGACTTGATGGAGTAATTGTGATGTTATGTTGATGGAGAAGTGTAAAGTATGAACTTGGTGCTACATGCTATTGGTTTATGATGTATTGGTCAATGTATGGAATATTGTGTTATTTATGGTATGATAATTTCATAAATGGTATTGTCAAGGGGGAAATGACATTTTAAGACAATCATGTAACCCATTGTCGTCGTATGCACTTGTAAGGTAGTTGGTTGTTAATGTAAGCTCTGTTATGTACTTGTGTTGCAGAGTGTAACTTAAGGAAGGAGCTGGACTATTATATTCACGTATAGAATTGTGTATTCATATTGGGAATATAAGGTATGTAAGGTTACTCTTTTCGTATTCTTCTGCAGCACATAGTGTTCACATTGTCATTGTACTTGTCCCATGCCGAAATGTTCTAAGGTATTTCATTTCAGGTTGTCATCTATTTCTATTCACATATACCTTATTCATTAATCTATTATTACCCATGTGTCACATAACTGTGGACATGGATCCAAAATTCCAGTAATGTTACATTCTAAGTTCCAATAATGACATGACCATCGAATGAACTATTTAAAAAATTTAAGAAGTGAGGTAATAAAGTCTCTATTCTTGGGTGGTATACCAGGGGTTAAATACCTAGAATGGGTCAATCCCAATATCTCGGGTGGCATCCCAGGGGTGAAAAGACATCTAGCATGGGTCGATCCCACTACCACGGGTGGTATCCTAGGGGCAAAAGAAAAGCCTAGCATGGGTTGATCCTGAATAATTATTGATTATTACCCACTGATCAGCTTGGGGCCCGGCCATTATATGAATGAGAGTGAATTAGTGATGAACGAATGAATGAGTGTAAAACTAAAGAAAGTAATCCATATAATGTACATGGTTCTACACATACAGAATGGTGACTTATCCATATTGGATATTCTCCTATATTTGATTCCATTGAAGTTCTTATGTATTGATGCAGTTTCTTATAGCCTTATATACTCAGTACATTCTTCGTACTGATGTCCCTTGTGGGACTTACCTTACTTATTGCAGGCACAGGTGCTAGTAGACCTCCTCAGTAGGTTGCGGATTATTTGTAGGTCTTTGGTGAGCTCCAGTTGGTTCGGGGCTTTTTGAGTCGCTATGTACATTTGTTTTGATATTGTATATGTGTATAGAGCGGGGGGGGTTCCCGACTCTAGGTTGGTTATGGTTATGCATCTGTAGAGGCTTTGTAGATGTTGTGGGACAGATGAAGGAAATGTAAAGAACGTATGTTTTGTCTTGATGGCCCTAACGGCCAAGTTCCATAGTATCATATATTTTTCATGATTTTCGCTATTGGCCTCTTATACCTATTTGTGGTGGTGATGTTTATTGAGTAGCATGCGTATGGATGTATATGAATGGACATAAGCAAAGATTGGTTCTCTCGGGCCTTATCGGCTTTGGGTGCTAGTCCGCCCCATTGGAATTCGAGGCGTGACAAAAGTGGTATCAGAGTAGGTCGTTCTAAGGGTGTCTATAAAGCCGTATCTTAGTAGAGTCTTGCTTATGGATGTGTTGGGCACCACATTTATAAGTAGGAGGCTACGGGACATTTAGGAGTTGTTTTTTTTTCTTCATTTCTAGATCGTGCAATAGAGCCAATGTTGTAGGTGGAGAATTATATCTGACCATTGGAATTGGTTTTCTTTGTTATAGTAAAATGTCGATGACAAGAAGAGGTAGGGGTAAAGGTAAGCAGGTAGATATGTTTTTTGGAGAAGGAACGAGTAGACCACCACCTGACCAAGCTAGTCAAGGTAGGCATGACACTGAATTTGTATCGCGGGCTTCTCCTACTCTTCCGTCTACAGAAGATTCAAGAAGGAGAGGAGTATTTTTAGAACCACCTGTTAATACTATTGAGCAGGATTTAATGAGTGCAAATATTGACCCGTGTAGTTGCTATACAAGCTCGAAGACAAGCTCTTATGCAGCAGAAGGAGGGACAGAGAAAACGAGAAGGGTGTAAGAATTGAAAGGAGGATCGTCAAAGAGAGCTAAACCCATGGGACAGTTCATGGCTTCCCAAGGAGGAATTAGGCCTTGGATGTTTCACAAACCGCCTAGGCCATCATTTTCCCATTCCACAGCAAATGCTCCCCCTCTATTCCAAGGGTTTAGAAGCAACCAGTTTGGGCAAAGAAGTGAAACTCAGTATTTACGGGAGTGGGGTATCAAGCACAAGGCAGTATGAACAGCTCGAGGTCTTCTCATCAGCTGTGCCAGCGCTGTGGAAGGTTTTATCTAGGTGAATGCTGATTTGGAATGAATGTTTGCTATTTTTGCGGCGTGCCAGGGAACATAGTAAGAGAGTGTCCACAAAGGAGCACGGGTGGTATGGCATGACCTACGGGACCAACCGTCACATCGCCATCATTGGTGCCTCCTCTCTGTAGAGGTGCACAGCCTACGGGGCGTGGCAGAGGTTCTAGAGACACAGTTGGTGCTAGGGGAACCCAGAACTGTACCCATGCCTTAGCGTATCGACAGAATTCGGAGGCTTCTCCCGATGTAGAAATAGGTACACTATTCATAAAAAAAAATTCATAAGATATATGCAGTGATTGATCCGGGTTTTACCCTATCATATGTTATTCCCTTGATTGTTGAAAAAAAACTAAAAATAAAAGAACACCAGAAGTAGTAGTTAAGCCAATTGAAGTATCTACACAGGTTGGTGAAGCGATTGTCGCTAAAAGAGTATATTGTAATTGTGTAGTAAATATGTGTGATCATGGTACGTTGGCTAATCTGATTGAGCTGGAAATAGTGAATTTTGATGTTATAATGGGTATGGATTGGTTGGCTTCTTGTTATGCCACGATAGATTGTCGAGCTAAGAAAGTACATTTTCAGTTTCCACAAATGAATGTTCTTGAATGGACGGGTAATGTAGGGGCACCGAGAGGTAAATTTATTTCCTATCTTCAAGCAAGGAAGATGATAGCCAAGGGGTACATATGTCACCTAGTACGGGTGAACGATACTGATGTGGAACCACTAACTCCTCAATCGGTTCCAGTGGTCAATGAATTTCTCGATGTATTTCCTGATGATCTTCCAAGTTTACCCCCAGAATGGGAAGTAGAGTTTGGGATCGATGTGAATCCAGGCACTCAACCTATCTCTATTCCCCCATATTGAATGGCTTCAGCAGAATTGCGGGAATTAAAGGAACGATTAAAAGACTTGTTGGACAAGGGATTTATAAGGCCTCGTGTGTCCCCGTGGGGTGCACCAGTATTATTTGCACAGAATAAAGATGGTACACTGAGAATGTGTATTAGCTATTGGCAATTGATAAAGGTGACAATTAGGAATAAGTATCCCCTTCCTAGAATTAATGATTTAATTGACCAATTACAGGGTACCAAATGTTTTTCAAAGGTTGGCTTGAGATCGGGTTACCATCAAGTCAGGGTTAGAGAAAAAGATACCCAAGATAGCTTTCCGAACATGGTATGGTCACTATGAATTTCTAGTTATGTCATTTGGGGCTAACCAATGCACCAGCAGTTGTTAGGGATTTGATGAATAGGGGGTACACACCATTTTTAGATGTATTCATGACCATGTTTATAGATCATATTCTGGGTTATTTAAGATCACAAGAGGACCACGCTAATCACTTACGACAGGTGTTACAGATTCTTCGTGATCGTAAGTTATATGCGAAGTTCTCTAAGTGTGAATTTTGGTCAAAATTCGTAGCATTTTTGGGTTACATTGTATCGGGTGAAGAAATAGGGGTTGAATACAAAAGATTGAAGCGGTGAAGAATTGGCCAAGACCTACAACATCTATAGATGGAGAAGATTGGTTGAAGGGTTTTCTTTCATTGCACCACCTTTAACAAAGCTAACACACAAGACAACTGAGTTCCAGTGGAGTGATGCATGTGAGAGGAGTTTCCAAAAGCTGAAAATAAATTGAATTCTACACCGGTATTAGTACTTTCGAAAGGCACAGAGGGATATGCAGTATATTATGATGCGTCCGGAGTTGGCCTCAGATGTGTATTGATGCAGGACGGTAATGTAATAGTATATGCCTCACGACAGTTACGGCCACACGAGAGAAACTATCCTACACATGATCTTGAGTTAGCAGCGGTGGTATTTTCTTTAAAGATATGGCGTCATTATTTGTATGGAGTCCATGTTTATATCTATAATGATCACAAAAGTTTACAATATATCTTTAAGCAGAAGGACCTAAACTGGAGACAGCGAAGGTGGCTGGAATTATTGAAAGATTATGATAGTGATATCTTATACCATTCGGGAAAAGCAAATGTGGTAGCCGATGCATTAAGTCATAAAGCAATAGGGAGCACTAATAGCCAGTGGAAGAAAAAAGTAAGATATAATTAAGGAACTACATCAAGTAGCCAGTTTGGGAGTTCGTCTTATTGTATCTCCTGATGAAGGGGTTATTGTACAAAGCAGCAGAATCTTTCTTAATAACTGAAGTGAAAGGGAAGCAGTTTACGAATCCTATGTTATTGCAGCTAAAAGAGAATGTACAACAGGGTTTGACAAAGGCCTTTGATTTTACGCCGGAAGGAATACTTCAATGCCAAGGTAGATTATGTGTATCGGATGTGGACGAGCTTAGGAAATAAATTATGACATAGGCACATCACTCACGATATTCTATTCATCCGGGAGCTACTAAAATGTACCATGATTTAAAAGGAGTTTATTAATGGGGAACATGAAGAAGAACATTGCAGAATTTGTAGCTCAATGCCCGAATTGTCAACAAGTAAAGGTAGAGCATCAGAAACCATGAGGGTACATGCAATGTATCAATCTTCCAGTCTGGAAATGGGATATGATTAACATGGATTTCATCACAAGTTTGCCTCGTACACTGCAAAAATTTGATTTTATATGGGTCATGTTGACAGGCTTACCAAGTCCGCGCATTTTCTACCAGTTAAGATCAACTATACAGCTGAAGATTATGCAAGGTTGTACATTAAGGAGATAGTACGATTGTATGGGATTCCAATTTCCATTATATCAGATAGAGGAGCATAATTTACTACACATTATTGGAGATCTTTTCAGAAGAGCTTGGGTACACAAGTGAATTTGAGTATGGCTTTCCATCCTCAGACAGATAGACAAGCAGAACGTACTATCCAAACACTTGAAGATATGCTACGAGCTTGCACGTTAGATTTTCAAGGCAGTTGGGATAACCATTTTCCTCTTATTGAATTTGCTTACAACAATAGCTATAATTCAAGTATTAAAATGGCACCTTATGAAGCTTTATATGGAAGAAAATGTAGATCACCAATCGGATGGTTTGAAGCGGGTGAAACTGCTTTACCTGGGCCAGATCTTGTTCATCAAGCTATGGAGAAAGTTAAAGTGATCCAACAGCGGCTGCAGACGGCCCAGAGTCGACACAAGTCCTATGCTGATGTTAGAAGAAGAGGGATCAAATTCGCCATAGGTGATTGGGTATTCTTGAAGGTGTCACCGATGAAAGGGGTAATGCAATTTGGGAAGAAAGGGAAGTTGAGTCCCCGATATATAGGGCCATATGAAATTATCTGAAGATTTGGGCAAGTTACGTATGAATTGGCACTACCCCAAGAACTCTCCTCAGTTCATCCAGTGTTTCATTTCTCGATGCTTCAAAAGTAAATAGGGGATCTATCTTGTATTGTCCCCATTGAAGATGTCCAAGTTACGGAGGATCTTACTTATGAAGAGATACCCATTCCTATTCTAGATCGACAAGTAAAGAGGTTGAGTAATAAAGACATAGCTTCCGTAAAGGTACTTTGGCGAAACCAACAAGTAGAAGAGATCACCTGGGAAGCCGAGGAAATGATGAAGTCCAAGTAACCTCATAGGTTTCAAATGGAAGAGAAAGTTCAAGATGCGGTCTTGGAGCAATGACAAGTAAGTATCTATGAGCATTATGTGTATATTTATATATATGTTAATATAGAGATGCATTTGGTGTACATGAGACGATGTTATTAACATTCGAGGACGAATGTTTCTAAGGGGGGAAGAATGTAACACCCCGTACCTTCCCGACCCTACTTTCCAACCTTGAACCATGTTTACCCTAGGTTCGAGAGCAATAAGTACGTATTTTGCATTGTTATTGATGGAATATTTGATATTGTGCTAGTAAATATGATTAGACCTTTGTAGTAGGTGTTTGTGACTTTGTGGAGAATTTGTGGGGTGAAAAGTGAGGTTTAAGGGACATCCAAGCAAAGGATCTTAAAGATAAGAGGCAAGAAAAAAGGTTGGGACTTGAAAGATCCAACCAAATCCACAAAGAAAAGTCGAAATCAAAAATTTAGTATAGGGCGCTGCAGGTGGAGTGCCAGGCCACTTCTGGATGAATTTTGTTTGGAACAGGCAGCAAAAGGGCACGCCCAGGGGCATACCAGGCCACTCCTGGCTACCTTTCTAGAGCTGAAATTTTTCTAAGTCTCTAGGGCACTCGAGAGCATGCCGGGGTGCTTTTTGCCCGATTTCTTCTACGATTATTAGTCTATAAAGAGGACTCTTGGGTTATGGTAGCATTATTCCATCGTAGTAGGGCTAATCTTGAGATTGTTGTCGATATTTTGTTATGAAGTGTATTGAGGTGACTTGATGGAGTAATTGTGATGTTATGTTGATGGAGAAGTGTAAAGTATGAACTTGGTGCTACATGCTATTGGTTTATGATGTATTGGTCAATGTATGGAATGTTGTGTTATTTATGGTATGATAATTTCATAAATGGTATTGTCAAGGGGGAAATGACATTTTAAGGCAATCATGTAACCCATTGTCGTCGTATGCACTTGTAAGGTAGTTGGTTGTTAATGTAAGCTCTGTTATGTACTTGTGTTGCAGAGTGTAACTTAAGGAAGGAGCTGGACTATTATATTCACGTATAGAATTGTGTATTCATATTGGGAATATAAGGTATGTAAGGTTACTCTTTTCGTATTCTTCTGCAGCACATAGTGTTCACATTGTCATTGTACTTGTCCCATGCCGAAATGTTCTAAGGTATTTCATTTCAGGTTGTCATCTATTTCTATTCACATATACCTTATTCATTAATCTATTATTACCCATGTGTCACATAACTGTGGACATGGATCCAAAATTCCAGTAATGTTACATTCTAAGTTCCAATAATGACATGACCATCGAATGAACTATTTAAAAAATTTAAGAAGTGAGGTAATAAAGTCTCTATTCTTGGGTGGTATACCAGGGGTTAAATACCTAGAATGGGTCAATCCCAATATCTCGGGTGGCATCCCAGGGGTGAAAAGACATCTAGCATGGGTCGATCCCACTACCACGGGTGGTATCCTAGGGGCAAAAGAAAAGCCTAGCATGGGTTGATCCTGAATAATTATTGATTATTACCCACTGATCAGCTTGGGGCCCGGCCATTATATGAATGAGAGTGAATTAGTGATGAACGAATGAATGAGTGTAAAACTAAAGAAAGTAATCCATATAATGTACATGGTTCTACACATACAGAATGGTGACTTATCCATATTGGATATTCTCCTATATTTGATTCCATTGAAGTTCTTATGTATTGATGCAGTTTCTTATAGCCTTATATACTCAGTACATTCTTCGTACTGATGTCCCTTGTGGGACTTACCTTACTTATTGCAGGCACAGGTGCTAGTAGACCTCCTCAGTAGGTTGCGGATTATTTGTAGGTCTTTGGTGAGCTCCAGTTGGTTTGGGGCTTTTCGAGTCGCTATGTACATTTGTTTTGATATTGTATATATGTATAGAGCGGTATTTTATCCCGACTCTAGGTTGGTTATGGTTATGCATCTGTAGAGGCTTTGTAGATGTTGTGGGACAGATGAAGGAAATGTAAAGAACGTATGTTTTGTCTTGATGGCCCTAATGGCCAAGTTCCATAGTATCATGTATTTTTCATGACTTTCGCTATTGGCCTCTTATACCTATTTGTGGTGGTGATGTTTATTGAGTAGCATGCGTATGGATGTATATGAATGGACATAAGCAAAGATTAGTTCTCTCGAGCCTCATCGACTTCGGGTGCCAGTCCGCCCTGTTGAAATTTGAGGCGTGACAAATTTGACCTCATTCTCATCATCGACAATCACCGGCTCTACCTCAGCCTCAATAACCATAGGCATAGGTGGATCAGCGGTCATCCGCTCCTAGTAGTAATAGCCAAGCAGTGACCATCATTCTTTGGAATTTAGATGGTGTTGCTTAAAAGTGTACCTTATTGACGTTGATTTAATGCAGTGGACATCTGACCAAACTATTTCTCAAACTTCTTAATGGTTATAGCGTATGATTCAATTTTTTGACTCATCCCAAAATATCTGCCCTAATCTCCTTAAGGCAGTTTTTTATTTTCTTTACCCATTTTACAATTTTCACAAGCATGTCTTTCATCCTCGAATTGCTCGAATTAATATCTCGGTTCCCATGTGGAACATAAAGGTCACTTTTATCCTTGCAATTATCCTTTCTCCCCTAATCACCATCTTATTCCCTACTCCTATCTCTATACCCAGACCTGTTGTAGTTGTTATCTCTATAGTAGTTCCAACCTTGATTCCCTTGCCTAGAGTTCCAATTTTCTTAATTAGACCCTTGGCCCTTGGTTGGGAAACCTACCACCTAATTGTCTGGATACTTAGCCTCTTCCTCATAATTTGAATCATCATGCCTAGGTGCCTGCGTTCACTTTTTTTTCTCCTTGGACTATTGTAAACTGTTTAGTAAACAAGCTAAGCTCAGTCCTCAATTATGCTACCTTTTGAGTGACCGAATCATCTATTTCTCTCTGGTCTATGGATTCCCCAATCATATATATTTCTGTGGGAACGTCTGTGTCTTGAGTATGCAAACCTGGTTGGTTTTGGTGATTCAATCTAGAATCTCATAAGCTTGATCCTAAAGCAACCTCATGAATGCCCTACCAGTGATAGTGTCTAATATAGCCTTGTTATTGGAAATAAAAGCTTTATAGAAGATCTCAGCCAAGTTCCATCCCGATATTTTATGGTTAGGGACTTTCTGTAGTTTTTTCTTAAATCTCAACCAGGTCTCATATAACACCTTTGAATGTAGTTGCCTGAATTTATATATCTTATATTTCAATTGAAACATCCTAGAAGGTGGTAAAATATTATCCAAGAACTTAGAACTCAGTTCATTCCATGTAGTAATCGATCCATATGGTAACTCTGTCAACCATAATGTATCTTCCCCCATTAGAGAGAAAGGGAAAAACAGCAGTCTAATCACCTTTTGGCTCACTCCAGGTAAATTATAGGAATTTAAAATCCTACAAAGTTCATCACAAGCATGTTTGCATAAGTAGTAGTAAGTCCAGTGAACACCCCCTTTAAGTTAAGCGACTCTATCATAGCACTGGTAATGTTAAATTTTGTTCCTGAAGGCAATACTGGTGGAATAATAGCACTTGTCTCAATCGACTCAAGAAATTCTAGCTCGTCCTCTTCATTATCAAACTGAGAAAGATATGGTTATAGATGTTGTTGCCCCTTTATACCTTCTCTACCTTTCTTGCTCATCAAGTACGGCTAGACGGTCTGCTTTAGCTTGTCTAGCCATTTCTTCCCTAGCTGCACGCCTGGCTGCTTCTTGCCTAGCATTCTATTCAGCCATCAATCGAGTAGTGGTTTCCTTAGCAGTCTATTGAACCCCAGGTGATGCCCCGGCTGATTTAGGACTCACCGCGTCCTCAAGTCCTTCATTTTGAACTCCTTGATTATGACTCCCTCAATCACCATCCTTCTAATATCTCTTAGAGTTCTCTCAATTTTCATATCAAGTGGAATCAAGGGATTGCCTTGACTCCGAGTATTAGGCATACACCGGTGTGCATCCTAAAATCAACAGAATAGTAAAGTCAGGAAACAGAAACTAATTGCCACGCCCCAAACCCCATTGAGGCGGATTGGAACCCGTAGCCGATAAGGCCCGAAAGAACCAAGCTTTGCTTCTATTCATTCATATGCATGCCATAAGAAACACCACTATCATGTAAGAACATAAAAGGCTCATATCGAAAATCATGGAACATGATGACATATATACATATAGGAAACTTGGCCGTTGAGGCCATCAAGTCCAAAAATGACATGTATCTTCTTACATTCATACACCCATGTACGTCTACAAAAGCCTCTAATAGATGCATTTACAAGACCAACTGAAAGTCGGTACAAGTCCCCGCTTTATACAGCATGTACAATACCAAAACATATGTACAACTGTGACACGAAGAAGCCCCGAACTAGCTGGAGCTCACCAATGATCCGCAAACAACTGGCAACCTACTGTGGAGGCCTACTAGCACCTGCACCTGCAGCAAGTAAGGTAAGTCCCATAAAGGACGTCAGTACGAAGAATGTACGGAGTATGTAAGGCTCAAATGAAACTGTATAAATCATAAATACATCAATGAACTCAATTACAAATGGATAACCAATATGGATAAGTCATCATTCTGTGTTTTGGGAACCATGTATATTGCTTTCATTACTTTCTTTGATTCTTTGCTTCTATGATTATTCATCTTTGCCTGTGACCTGTGATACCCGAGCCCCGATTGAACAATGGGTTTGTAACATAACATAACATTATGTTGGGATCGGCTCGAGCTAGGCTTATTCCTCTAGAGCTACCACCCATAAATCAATACATCAGGCTCGAATCGAGCTAGGTTATTACCTCTAGAGCTTCCACCCATAAACTCATATCTCAGGTTTGGCTCGAGCTAGGTTATTACCTCTAGAGCTACCCCCTGTCAGGATCGGTCCAAGCTAGGCTTATGCTTCTAGGACTGCCCCCTGATCCAATAACCTCGGGATCGGCTTGAGCTAGGCTTATGCCTCTAAAGCTGCCACCCATACTCAATCATTAACTACATAGATGCATTACTTTGTTCTTTACCTTTGAGATTGATACAATGATAGTCACAACCTTGTTGGAAGCTTTGGATCAATAATCAATGAGTGAGAGACATGTGAATAAACATTATTGAAAAACATAACATTATTGGAAACATGGGACCTTTGGAACCTTTATCAATGCATATGAGACATGTGAATCACCATTGTTCAATGAGTAGGAAACATGTGATAAACAATAATGGATACCCGGAAATAGGACACCGTAGAACATGTCGGAATGGAACAAGTATAATGTCAATATGAATACTATGTGCTGTAGAAGGATACGGATAGAGTAACCTTACATACCTTCACTTCCAAATATGAATAATACACAAGTCTATATATGAGCACAATATTCCAGCTCATTCCTTACGTTTCACTCTACAATACAAGTTCACAATGGAACTTTCGTTAACAATTATTTATCGTACAAGTACACAAAACGACTATGAGCTATATGACTGTTGTATAACGTTATTTCATCCTTTACAATACGACCCACTGCATTATCATAACAACAACACCATAACGTTCCACACATTGACCAAGAGATCATACATCAATAGCATTTCACACCACACTTACCCTTTATGCTTTTCTTATTATCATTTCGTCACAATTACTTCTTCATAAAAACATATGAACAATAATACATACTTAATATAGTCCAACATACCTCCATACAACACTTTAAAGTCATTAAAACGAGATCATAAGTTGATAATTTCATCCGAAAAGGGTATAGGGGCCTTCGAGGATCAAATAGATGCGAGAACATTCAAAACCGAACCTGGGGCTGACCTGCGAAGCCACCTGCACCCGCAGGTGGATGAGGTGCACCCATAGGTGGCCTTTGGCAGATGCCAGAGTCACCTGCATTGGCATCTGCACCCGCAGGTGCCCTCGTCTGCGGGGGCGGCTGGCTAAATCGGCCAAAATGGGTTCTTTTTGGGTCCTTTTGTGTAATACATGGTCCAAAGCCATAAGTAAGCCTTTATTTACATATATTTGGTCACTTGGATGCCAAAAAACACTTATGGTTCCATAACGCACCTAAACAACACCAAAATCACACTTTTCTTTCAATACGTCCCCAAATCCATAAGCAATTTACAATAACCATTCCAAAATGTTATTTACAAGATCAAAACAAGTGAAGGCTATAGTCACATCTCACATGTCAATATTGAATCCACCAAATTCACTTCTTTCAATACCAAAAGTCTATTTTCAAGTTTACAAGGCAAAACCTTTTTCGATTGCAAAACTAGACAGTTTTACGCATAGTACACTGTCCAACACTTTGTCAACATAAACAACATGATATACACCATCTTCCATGCATATAACATATTAAACCATAAATATAAACACTTAACAAAGAGTGATCTTGTCCCAACAAGTAGTTGCCTTAGGGTTTTGTGTGAGAGATAATGTTTGAGATAAAGTTAGAAAAGGCATGTGTATTTTTATGAAATAAAATTCTGATTTCTTGACTTATATAGCCCCTTTATAATGATCCTTATCCACATACTTGGTGTGTTTACTTGGTCAATGGAAGAGTAATGGAAGAATGGGTGTAACGCCCCGTACCTTCCCAACCCTACTTGACGACGTTGAACAATGTATACTTGAGTGTCGAGAGCCACACGAATGTATTTCATAATGTTATTGACAAGAAAATTGAAATTTGGCCTTGCACATGTGATTAACCTTGCGTCGTAGGTGTTTTGTGACTTTCATGGAGCAGTTGTGGGGTTCAAAACGAGGCTAAGAGGAACTCTAAACAAAGTATGTTAAGGTTAAGAAGTGAGTTAAAGAATAGGACTTGAAATATCTAACCGAACCCGCGAAGAAAAGTCGAAAACAAAAATTTTGGAAAAAATTAAAGAGGGGCGTGCCACGCCGCTCTGGGCTGAAATTTTCAGTCCAGAGGCAGTAAAGGGGTGCGCCAGGAAGCGTGCCACGCCGCCCCTGCGCAACTTTCAAAAGTTGAAAATTTTATTTAAGTCCCAAGGGTTCCCGGGGACGTATTGAGCCGATTTTTGCCACGATTCTTCTACAACCATGAGAATATACATGAAATGAGTGAAATAATATATTGGGATGATAAAAGTACTCGAGAACGAATTTGACGCTAAAATGACGATTTTACCCTTTTGATCAAAATGGGTCATACGTGGCTAGAAGCACTTGGTTTTTGGATTGAGGCTACGGATATGAATAGCATTAGTGGGAATATTATTGTAATACGTATGAGACAACTTAAACACGTGAAATTATTGATTTTATCGGATTAAGTGAATTGGGCCCAAAAAGGGCCCAAAAATGGAAAAAAAGACATGGCCCATATGGGAAATTTGACCCATTCTTGCAAAGACTTCTAGAACACCACATGGAATGCCATAGAGTGGCTAAGTATGGATTAAAAGGCCTATATAAAGGACCAAAAATCTGATTTTTGGTCATTTGGTAGAAATCTCATGCTTTTTGGTATTTTTCAATTATTTTTCTCTCAAACCCTAGGCTTTCTCTTGGAGCAAGATCATCCTATTCCAAGCCTTGGTAAGTATTTCTTCTCATGGATTACTATATTATATGCATGAAATAGTATGTAGATCATGTTGGTTGTTCTTGGAAATAGTGGACATGGTATTTGGTGCTTTTGTATGAGATGTGTGATCCATGAAGTTCAAACTTGAACTATGACTTGTGCCTTTGATGAAAGAGCATGGTATGGATAAAATATGAACATTTATGGTGTTATTTTGTCACAAAACTTGTAATTTTTCTATAAGTGTAAATTATGGGATTTTGGCCGATATGTGTTATGAGATGTATTAAGGTCATTTGATGGATTATTTGTGATGTGGTGTGGATAAGAAAGTGTAAAGGAGAAGTGTTGTGGTGAAATGTATTGATTTTCATGTGTTGGTCAATGTTGGGAGCATTGTCGGATTTTTGGAATAATAATGTCTTCCATGGTTTTGTCAAGGGGAAATGGCATGTTTAAAGGCAAACATGTACCTCATTGATGTTATATACATTTGTGAAGTAGTTGGTGGTTAATGATATGTATTTGTGATGTAGAGTGAGACGTAAGGAAGGAGAGGAATTGTTGTGCTCACATATTGGAGTGTGTGTTTACATTGGAAAAATAAGGTATGTAAGGTTACTCTGTCCGTTTCTTTCTGCTGCAAATAGTTTTCACATTGACATTACACATGTTCCATCCCGAAATGTGCTAAGGTATCCCATATCCGGTTACCCATGGTCATGGGTATATATTTCCTAGTCATTGACTATTGGTGAATCTCTTGTCCTATATTCATGGTTAATGTTCCAAAAACAATAAAGTTATGTTCCCATGTTCCAATAGAAGAGTGATTCTACTCATGTCCCTTGTTTATGGATTATGGTCCAATGGTTTCAATAGTGTTATGTTTCTCATAATGGGATGTTTCTCACACTGTTTACTCATATATCTCTTACCCATTGGTTAATGATCCGAAGCTTCAAGGAAAGTTGTTCTAGCGTTGAAATCTCTAAAGGACCTAGTTCAAGAGAATAATAACATAAGAAAATCTATTCAATCTTGGATGGCACTTTCCAATTATGCCTTGTTCCAAAGTCCTTTAATATGATGATTATCCTTGTACCAATCCCTCATAAGTAAAATTACCAATCTCATGACAAGTGAAGAGTGAGGTGAAGTGTTTGTGTTTTCAAGAGTATCACGATCCTCAATGTATCAATCTCTCAAAAGAAATAACTTAAGTTAGGTTATGTATGTTTGTTGGTTGCAAGAATGAAGAAAGGTAATAGGGGGATGGACACTATTCCAAAGTTCCAACAATATTATGACTCCAAACTCCGATAATGTATGTTCCAAGTTCTAATAATGTTATGACTAGCTTTGTACCAATCTCATAAGTCTCATAAGAGAGGTGTGTGTCTCCTAAGTGGATGTGTGAATCTCTCATAAGTTGAAGTATCAATCTCACAAGAGTAATAAGAAAGGTGAGGTGCAAGTTAATTAATAATTCCTCACAAGTGAAGATGTCAATCTCATGTAAGGATGTGTGCATAGGGTTCCTTTATGTTTCATTGAGTATGGTTCACAATCAAAAAGGGTATAAGTTAAGATGGAACAATCTCAATACTATACATATACATATATATATATATATATGATATCCCATCAAAAGTGGAGGCCCGGTACTATATATATCCCACCAAGATGGATGCCCGATACTATACATATATATATGAAATCCCATCAAAGGTGGATGCCCGGTACTATATATCCCACCAAGGTGGATGCCCGGTATTAAATCTATATACATTAAATCCCATCAATGGTGGATGCCCGGTACTATATATCCCACCAAGATGGAGGCCCGGTACTAAATATACTTATTTATCATATCCCATCAAGGTGGATGCCCGGTACTATATATCCCACCACGATGGAGGCCCGGTACTAAATATATATATATACATTATATCCCACCAAAAGTGGAGGCCCGGTATTAATATAAGATGATGATCCGTAAGGTGTTATGAATCACTAACTAGTTGAGTGAATAATAATAAAGATAGTTGTGATAGAGATGAGAATATATCCCTTGCGTGTATATCTAAAAATAAAGGTTATGATAACAATGAGATGATGCGACGGGATAACCGAGTAATGAAATAGTAGAGGTAATGAACATGGTTCCACATATTCAGGACTGAGGTATATCCATATTTATTACTCTCTTACGCTTAATTTCTTGGAAGTACTTATGTGCTATTCTAGTTTCATATGGCCTTACATACTCAGTGCTTTATTCGTACTGACCCCTCTTGGGGGACTTACCTTACATGCTGTAGGCACAGGAGTTAGTAGATCTCCGCAGTAAGTGGCGAGATATCCACAAATTGTTGGTGAGCTCCAGTTGCTTCGGGGCTTCCCAAGTCACATGTGTATAGTAGATTTTGGGCATTTGTAAATATTGTATAGACATGGTCATGTATCTATTAGAGGCTTTGTATACATATATGGGGTATCATGAGGTAAAAGATGTACGTGCATTTTGACGAAATGGCCCTAACGGCTAAATTGCATACATATTACATATGTTGTCATGCCTTCCGCTATTGATATTTAATTACATGAAATAAGATGATATTCATACGCGAACATGCATATGAGAGTACATGAGCATGAGCAAAGATTGGTTCTCTCGGGCCTTATCGGCTTCGGGTGCCAATCACGTCCCGATGGGAATTCGGGGCATGACAATGGGTCAAATGCCTTTTTGGGCCATGTCTTTCTCATGATTTTGGGCCTCATTTGGCCCAATGGCACAAGACTCATTAATGCCCAACAAATTTAATTTATAATTCATCAAGTTTCTCATGTTCAAATAATTCCATGAATGTTACGGTAAACAACTAGACTCAGGAACTTACGGGGTGTTACATTCTTCCCCCCTTAGAAACATTCGTCCTCGAATGTTAGTGACATGATTCAACCCCAGTCACGTGCATAACTTCTAAAGCCCTCTGGATTTGATCTATGAAGTCCTGTGGATCTGTTTTTGAATCTGACCCAGTGAATATAGGAGGGTCCAGTTTCAGAAAATCATGTATTCTGCGACTCGCCACTCTAGCCGCATCATTCTCATTTATCATTGGACCAGCTCGTCCTTGACTTTGTGCCACCACTAACTGAGTCAATATATGTACTGCATTTCTTAGGTCCTGATCCGTGGAATTCATTGGTGGTTCTGTGGGTACTTCTCTACCGACTGGCTCTTCCGGAGCTGGATAAGTAGAAGAAGACCGCGATAAAATTTCAGCATTTGCCCCACCTTGACTAGCTTGGTCAGGTGGTAATCTACTCATTCCTTCTTCAGCATGCATATCTACCTTCTTGCCTTTACCTCTACCTCTTCTTGTGATCGACATTATTAATATATCAAATAAAATCAATTCCAATGGTTAGATACGATTCCACTTACCACATTGGCTCTATTGCACGATCTAGAAGTGAAGGAAAGAAACAACATCCTAAATGTCCCGTAGCCTCCTACTTATAAATGTGGTGCACAACACATCCATAAGCAAGACTCTACACAGACACGGCTTTGTAGACACCCTTAGAACGACCCGCTCTGATACCACTTTTGTCACGCCCCAAAACCCATTGAGGCAGATTGGCACCCGTAGCCAATAAGGCCCGAGAGAACCAAACTTTGCTTATATTCATTCATATGCATGCCATAAGAAACACCACTATCACATAAGAATGTACGGAGTATGTAAGGCTCAAATGAAACTGTATAAATCATAAATACGTCAATGAACTCAATTACAAATGGATAACCAATATGGATAAGTCATCATTCTGTGTTTTGGGAACCATGTATATTGCTTTCATTACTTTCTTTGATTCTTTGCTTCTATGATTATTCATCTTTGCCTGTGACCTGTGATACCCGGGCCCCGACTGAATAGTGGGTTTGTAACATAACATAACGTTATGTTGGGATCGGGTCGAGCTAGGCTTATGCCTCTAGAGCTACCACCCATAAATTAATACATCGGTCTCGGCACGAGCTAGGTTATTACCTTTAGAGATGCCACCCATAAACTCATATCTCAGGTTTGGCTCGAGCTAGGTTATTACCTCTAGAGCTACCCCCTGTCAGTATCGGTCCAAGCTAGGCTTATGCCTCTAGGACTGCCCCCTGATCCAATAACCTCGGGATCGGCTTGAGCTAGGCTTATACCTCTAAAGCTGCCACCCATACTCAATCATTAACCACATATATGCATTACTTTGTTCTTTACCTTTGAGATTGATACAATGATAGTCACAACCTTGTTGGAAGCTTTGGATCAATAATCAATGAGTGAGAGACATGTGAATAAACATTATTGAAAAACATAACATTATTGGAAACATGGGACCTTTGGAACCTTTATCAATGCATATGAGACATGTGAATCACCATTGCTCAATGAGTAGGAAACATGTGATAAACAATAATGGATACCCGAAAATAGGACACCGTAGAACATGTCGGAATGGAACAAGTATAATGTCAATGTGAATACTATGTGCTGCAGAAGGACACGGATAGAGTAACCTTAAATACCTTCACTTCCAAATATAAATACACAAGTCTATATATGAGCACAATAGTCCAGCTCCTTCCTTACCTTTCACTCTACAATACAAGTTCACAATGGAACTTTCGTTAACAACTATTTATCGTACAAGTACACAAAATGACAATGAGCTATATGACTGCCGTATAACGTTATTTCATCCTTTACAATATGACCCACTGCATTATCATATCAACAACACCATAACATTCCACACATTGACCAAGAGATCATACATCAATAGCATTTCACACCACACTTACCCTTTATGATTTTCTTATTATCATTCTGTCACAATTACTTCTTCATAGCAACATATTAACAAAAATACATACTTAATATAGTCCAACATACCTCCATACAACACTTTAAAGTCATTAAAACGAGATCATAAGTTGATAATTTCATCCGAAAAGGGTACAGGGGCCTTCGGGGATCAAATAGATGCGAGAACATTCAAAACCGAACCTGGGGCTGACCTGCGAAGCCACCTACGACCACAGGTGGATGAGGTGCACCCTCAGGTGGCCTTTGGCAGATGCCAGAGGCACCTGCATTGGCATCTGCACCCGCAGGTGCCCTCGTCTGCGGGGGCGGCTGGCTAAATCGGCCAAAATGGGTTCTTTTTGGGTCCTTTTGTGCAATACATGGTCCAAAGCCATAAGTTAGCCTTTATTTACATATATTTGGTCACTTGGATGCCAAAAAACACTTATGGTTCCATAACACACCTAAACAACACCAAAATCATACTTTCCTTTCAATACGTCCCCAAATCCATAAGCAATTTACAATAACCATTCCAAAATGTTATGTACAAGATCAAAACAAGTGAAGGCTATAGTAACATCTCACATGTCAATATTGAATCCACCAAGTTCACTTCTTTCAATACCACAAGTCTATTTTCAAGTTTACAAGGCAAAACCTTTTTCCGATTGCAAAACTAGACAGTTTTACGCATAGTACACTGTCCAACACTTTGTCAACATAACCAACATGATATACACTATCTTACATGCATATAAAATATTAAACCATAAATATAAACACTTAACAAAGAGTGATCTTGGCCCAACAAGTAGTTGCCTTAGGGTTTTGTGTGAGAGATAATGTTTGAGAAAAAGTTAGAAAAGGCATGTGTGTTTTTATGAAATAAAAATCTGATTTCTTGACTTATATAGCCCCTTTATAATGATCCTTATCCACACACTTGGTGTGTTTACTTGGTCAATGGAAGAGTAATGGAAGAATGGGTCAAATGCCCTTTTGGGCCATGTCTTTCTCATGATTTTGGGCCTCATTTGGCCCAATGGCACAAGACTCATTAATGCCCAACAAATTTAATGTATAATTCATCAAGTTTCTCATGTTCAAATAATTCCATGAATGTTATGGTAAACAACTAGACTCAGGAACTTACGGGTTGTTACACTAATATCCAAACAAACACAATCAATCAACTCCATAACCACTTTCCCCGGCAACGGCGCCAAAATTTAATGTCACCCAAATTAAACCACTAATAAAGTATAAAGCGGTTTTCAAATATAGAACCCAACTAGGTTGGGGTTGATCCTACAGGGAATCGGTCGAAATATCAATCAAGATGTCTGCCTAAGCAAGTAGTAAACAATTTCCAATAAAAAGGGGGGTTTGTAAATCAAGATTTCAATAATAAAAATTGTTGATTTCTTTGGATTTGTAATCAATATGAGAAGGGCACTAGAATTGTGTTGTCCAATAACTTCATAATTTTGTAGGTTCTTCGTACTTAGTGATCTTTTGTGGTGCTCGACATGCAGAATCAATATTTTATGTTCATTTTAAACGACTATGTTACACCCCTGATAGATGACTATCTCCAATCACAAAGGTTTATGTCTCATGGGTTTTGCATTACTGACCTCTATCATTGATCCCATATTAGTCTATCCTGGATTATCAACTCAAGATGTAATTAAATGGAGGTTGATATCTCCAAGTCTCATTGTTGATTCCCTTTTCCGGTCTATTACTCATGCTAAAGTCTAGAGTAGAGATAAGACAAGTTCTAATATTTGTAACTGTTAGAAAATAATCAAATCAAAAAGAAAAACAATACATGCCCAAACACCCTTTGAGAATCACTTCATACTACGAACACTACTTCGTTAATCTATCATGGTACCTACAACCCTAGTTATGGTGTTTAGCTACTCATAATTACAAGAACACAAGAAAAATTCTGGTAAGAAAGCATAATCATGAACTTACAAGAATAAGATGAAAAACACCAAAATTTAACTTTGAATTAAAACCCTAAAAATCGATGTTTGTGAATTCAAAAACAAGAATATGCCTTGAAACCTTAGAATAATGTAACAAAGCATAAAGTGGTACAAAAGACCTAATAGGAGTATTTATCAACAAAATAAAAACCTATCCTAAACACATAGGGATTTTCTGAGTCAGTACCTCGGACAAAGGAAGGTACGATCATGGTTAGATCCCACGATCATCCTTAGTGCTTGTAGGTTAGCCTTGGACTTTGTTATCTTGCAGATCATGGCTGCTACAAGTCTCAGTAAGAGCTCGTACCTTTTCTGTATGATCGCCCTTCCCATTCGTCTGATCTTCATCTAATTTTTCACTATGCAGAATGTTTCTCCTCTGACCATCAGTACGACCACGTGGTATCAACCCATGATCGTGGAACTCTCTCATCTGATCACTTCATACTTAACACCTACAAGCCTCACTTTTGGACTCCTTCTCCATAATCAATTGCACGATCATGACATCTTCCTACAATCATGAAAGCTTCCATCTGCACAACACCTAATTATCAACTCTCAGTTTTCACCCAAGATATGGTACGACTGTTATAAGATCCCACGATCGTGGAATCGATTTTCTGATGCCCTAACTGCCAGATTTACTGCACTTTGATTCTCCAGGCTGATTTACCTACAGATACCCCAAAAATACATCATACCCATATAAAAATACCTCCATACTTACAAATATTTATAGTTTTAAGCATCAAAAGTGTCGTAAGTCCAAGGCACATTACCTTGTCGGCAAAATTTTTGATCAAGGGTTTTATAAAGTATTTCATTTTCTTTCAAAATTAGTGTTTCTCTGTGGTACCAATTTCATGTATATGGATGGATGATATGAGGATGCATTCTCAATTACCAATACAATATCATATATTATGAATCAAGTTAATGATGGTATCAAATGAGCTAAAATCTCCTCAATATACCAATAAATCATAATATAAGTCATCGCATGGCACCATAGTAATGAATAGTCAAGTAAGACATCAATAATATCAATTCAAGCCCCCACTCAGACATTACAATAAAGATAGGTGGAAAATAATACTCAAACAAGACCAATATCGACCCCCACTAGTGTATTACCATAATAATCAAAACTACAAGGATTATATACGCATGAATATAAGCTTGATTATTGAGAACTAGATAAGTTTTCTATTTTCCAGCACATCCGCATTCTCAAAATTTGTAAGAGTCGATTTTCTTTGACTCCAATTTAGATTTTCCTCATTGTCAATGGCTACTTCAATTTAAAATTTGGTACCACCATTTTCTTGCTGGCATTCAAGCCATACGTTGTTATTTCCATCCCCCTATTCTACTATCACCATTTTCCAAGAAATAACAGAGGGAAAAGTAGAAACATAAGGAAAAATACTAAGGGTTTATATAGCTATAGTTGAGAAGACAGTGTTAGGGGCCTCTTGCTTGATGAAGTTAGAAAGTGATACTTCTAGTCTTTAAGGATGGAATATGATCTCTCAAATCCAAAAGAATGATCTAGAATGATCTACATCACATGCTCGCTTTTGAAGGATTGAATACAGTAGCTCCAAGAGTCTTTCTCTTCAAGCTGCAAGGATCATGAGATGGGCTACATGCTTGCTTAGGATGAAATCTGATCGCTCCAAGCCTCTTTCATGCCAAAAAAAAAAGAAGTAATGCACTAAAGGTTCAATATTGATCATACGGACATCTGGTTGATCACCTTTATGATATCGAGATTGTTTGTGTTTCCTCATATACCTGTAACACAAAAAGAGAGAGAAAAATGGAACCACAACCAAATGTACTAAGCTTTTGTGATCAATGCCAATGAGACAGAGCTTTAGTTAAGTGGTAAGAATATGTTCCTATGGCACAAAACAACTAAAGCACGAGTGTAGATAACAACTTGAACCTGGAAAGCAAAAGAGAACTCCAAAAGCGAAGAACTTTGGCTATGCTATGAATGTGCTTCAGTATGTACAATGTTGTTCCATCGAAAGCTCTGCAGAAACATGTTGTGTGTCCTTCAACCAAGCCACAAAAAGTATTCTCAATGTAATTCTTCACCAACATCGAAAATAAAAGACGAGTGGTACTACGACAATCATATGGACATCTCGTGCCTCTTCTAAGTGATTTAGGATCTTTCATAAACCTGCAAAATAAAGAAAAAAGAGATGGACCTCAATGTCAATGGCATAACACTTTGTATTTTCCAATAGATACTGGTGCCCCATAGCTATAAAATTTTGGTTGTGTTTGTTTGATATTTGCCGAAAAAAATAGCGAGTCAAAATTTGAAGCCAGGTTTCAGAAGAAGAATTGGGTAAGTCTAAGAACAATCTGATTGAGATTTTCATGTGAAAGATATAAATTTACTAGTCGATCTTCCAATGCTGCAAACCGCTTGTGATTTCAATATTCTTAAGTTGAGATACGAGATCTATTGAGATGTTGTGTAAAATCAAAAAACCAGTGAATCAAAATTTAAAGCTTGATTTTTTAAAAAGAACTGGTGAATCTAAGCATAATTTAATTATGGTTTACACATGTGATGTAAATTTACGAGTCTAATTTCCAAAGCCACAAACCACTCGTGATTTTGATATTTCTATGTCAAGATATAGGACTTTCCATAAGACTGCGCAAAATTGATAAAGCTGACAAATCAAAATTGGAGGGATGGTTTTAGAAGAATACCTGAGTAAATCTGGACAAAATCTGAGCATGGTTTTCATGTATGATATAGCTCTGCGAGTCTACTTTCTAGTTTCACAAGCTTTTTGTGATTTGGACACTCTCACAATACGTTATGAATTTTCTCCCATAAACATTCTAGGCTGCCGGGGAAATCTCGTTATAGATGAAATAAAGGTAGCAAAACAACATGACAATGTCCTTGCTGCTTAATCTGAAATTCTAATGAGGTAATGTGATGATGACGTACTTATATAGACTCTGAAGGACTCCAATTTGTTTCCGATAAGGAGTCTGCTCAACAAGTTGTTTTTGTAAAGGACTTAGACGTCCAGGTGTCAAAGATGAGCAAATATCCTAATCCTCTTTGAAGTTGGATAATGTTGTTATTCAATCCTATTGAAACTCAATGTAAGCCTAATGCATAAATCCTAGAGATGTTTTTTATTTGTATTCACGCATTTTGGAATGAATCACTAAATTAAGTTCTAGTTTAGGTGAAGTATGACCGCCTTACCAATAGTTGAAACTCAATTGGGAGATTGATAGATTAGAGGGTCCTCCCTTGAAAAATTCTTAAAAGGCGGTATGAAAAGAGTGGTCGTGATGATATCATCTACGTCTATACCGCTCCTTGTAGAGTAGATCCCGTATCCAACCAAGTCTTTGACCAGGGAATGGGAGAATTGCCACTACCACTGGATTCCAGATTTTGTATTGAACGCATGGTGTAGCTAGGATCCTTCACATTCTATTTGAGCCTATATAGAGCAACCCAAGCACTTTTTAAGCTAGCTCTCTTATCTATCGATCCAAAGCACTGCGCTCATCTCATGAAGGGAAAAACCGAAATGTAGTTGTCTTGTTTGCCGCCTCGTGATCCCTATCCCCTTTTTGGGGGGATATGAACCCTTTTTTTGTATTTGTGTTCACCTTCGCTCTGCACCTTCCCTTCCACATGACGTGACTTTGATATCTTTAGTTTCAAATGGAATTTAAATTCCTAATCGAGAACTACATTTTTCTACTCGGATTATTATGACTTCGAGGAGTTGAATTTGAAAAATTGCACAAGTCTTTTTGAAAAATAAAAAAGATAGAGCCTTTGGTGTGTATTGATTTTCTAGATTTAGCACGTCAATGATCAAAATTACAGCACAATTAAAGAGCTCGACCATAGTTGCTTCTTGTCAAGATTTAAATATTTTGCGAGGATTAAATTACCAAAAAAATACTCATTAATACTTCATGTCTCGTCCCTAAAAGGTTTGACAATCAAACACCTCGACAAGCCTTAAAGTAGGAACCACCTGTAGACACCTAAATTTTATTGGATCAAATTAGTAAAAAATTTAGCTTAAATCCATGTTCGTTTGGGTTGAAATTAATTTGGGCTTTTAAAAAATATAATTAGTCCATTTTACTAAATTCAAGTTCAGGATCCATTTCACCTTGAAGCCCAAAATCATGACATGTGTCAAGTGACATGACATCCTAGTCAAATTCAAACCAACAAGACAATGACACGCATTCAAATGATGTGGCAATCCAAGTCAAATTCAAGAGCCCGTAAAAAATTGCTAATGTAAAAAATAACATGTTTTTGGCCAATCTCAATCAACCTTATCACATAGCATCCATGATAAGCTTGATGACTCAATGAACCAATCACAATGAGGCAGAAGAGTTTATTTACACTTGAACTGCCTACCTCCTACAACTATAAATAGGAGGGTTACATAATTTTCTGAGGACATTCTGCAAGCATTGGATAAAGCCACAAAATCGACTACATAGTTCTTCAAAGGAATGGTCAACGGAGTTCTTCCCGGAGATCAATCCGAAATGACAAAGTGTTGCCCGATATTTCCAGAGATCAAACACATCTCAAAAAGGTCTGAATCATCCTTCATTTGAGAAACATGCTACTGACGGCCCACAAATTACGAAGAAATCTTTGGAGAGAAGAATCAAGAGAACAACAGAATTGTACTCACAAGATTCATCAATAAAATTATTTTTTTTCTAATATTTATTTTAATTGCAGTTAATTTTTAGCACTACAAAAATTTGTTGCGAACAAATCCATCATTGTTTTCTTTTTTTCTTCGATTTTTGTTATTCAGATATGTATCTGGTTAATTGAGGAATTTTGATCTATCATCTCGATTAAATAGTACTATAAAACTCCATTGTAATGGTGTTCTAATGCATCATTTTTTAACAGAGTAAAGTACTATAGATGGTGGTTTGGTGGTGATTTTTAATTTTTAAATTTTAATTTGACAATTATTTTAATATTTATTGAGTAGTGATCTGGTGGTAAGATACGGTGGAGATGGCATTATAGCAGTGGTGGTGATAATTAGGGGGTGCGCATAAATAAAAAAAAAAATTAAGCTTTTTATTTTTATACTTTCGCCCCAACAACTATGGAAATTGTCTCAACAACTACAGAAGTTAGCCCAACAACAATAGAAGTTGTTCGACAACAGTGCGAAGTTGTTGGACAACTAAATAGATGTTGGGACAACTAATGCAGTTGTCGAACAACTGTGTGAAGTTGTTTGAAGGACTTGACCCACTAATATTGCTGGATCCACTTGTCCCTTTTAATTAATTGGAAACTTAAGAGACATTCTCAACTCATTTTTCTGAAAAGTAGTTTCCACTATCAGTGGAAATTCTTTTTTACATAATTTTATTGCTCTCAAAAGGTAAGTTTTTCAATTATTTTTACTTTTATTTTACAAAACATAAATATTAAAAATAGTAATATAAGGCAACTAGGATTCTAAATTATTTTCTCGGGTTAGTTTAGGATTCTCTCTTGACTTACCGAAAATACGAATATTCACCGTTCTTGTTTCATCATCTTACTCTTATGGTGTTATTTTCTTGAGAATCTCTTGTTTCTTCAATATCATTGAAGCAAATCACCAGCATCCACCATTGAAGCAATTTAAAACTATCGTCAACGAAATTCATGATAACTATTTATTCATTATTTTTTCTATTTAAGATTTTAAAAGAATGTGTATAGGGAACATGATTCAACCTACAAAATCATAGTTCATCATTGTTATGTTGTTAATCTAACACCCATTAATAATATATTGCAGGACAATTTAGGATTCTCGGACTTAGCTGAGCAAAAAACAGAAGGCGTTGGAGTTTTATAGGAGAAAATAGAAAGTAACATGAATGCAATTGCCATTTATTTCCCAGTTTGGTGATGAAGAATCAAGAGTGCCATACATTGGTATGCAGTTTCAATCACCTAATATTGCATTTATGTTTTATCTTGATTATGCTCATCGTAGTGATTTTAGTGTGCATAAAAATCAAATCAGTAGATCAAGAAAAGATAAATCAATAATAGGTCAAGAATTTGTTTGTTCAAGAGAAGGATTTTGCTCCAAAGAAAGTTTCGAGAATAATATGCAACAAGATAAAATTAGAGAAGGGTGCAAAGTGATGATATATTTATGAAAGAAAGAAGAAGAAAAGTGAGTTGTTGCTAGGATGGTGTCAAACCATAATCATGAACTTGCTTCTCCACATAGTCAAAAAAAATTGTGGTCAAAAAGAAAAAAATCAGAGGTTCTGAAGAATCTTATTGATCTATTAGATAATTTAACTAGATGAGACATTCAGAATTATCTGAGTACTAAAAGTCAAAAGAATCTAGAGAAAGAAGATGTCCAATTGACGTTGAAGTACTTTTCAAAGCATCAATCTGAGAGCCCAGGCTTCTTTTATGCAATACAAATGAATATAAAAGGTCACTTAGCTAATTGTTTTTAGGTTGATGCTCGGTCTAGGATAGCTTATAAGAACTTTGATGATGTTGTCATTTTTTATTCTACATACTTGACAAACAGATATAGTATGTCTTTTGTTCCATTTATCGGAGTTAATAACCATCAGCAATCTATTTTATTTGGTTGTGCTCTTCTTTGGGATGAAACTCAAGAAACTTTTGCGTAGTTACTTTGCACTTTATAAGAGGAAATGTTTGGTGTTGCGCCTCGTACAATTATCACGGATCAGGATGCTGCAATAAAAAATACAGTTGCAAATGTGTTTCCAAATTGTGCACACCACTTTTACATGTGGCACATTGAGAAGAAAATTCTCGAATATATAAGCCTTGTCTATCATGAATTTGATGATTTCAAAATTAAGTTTAGTAAGTGTCTACAATCACGTTTGAGGAATTTGAAGCTACTTGAACTGATATAATGAAAACGTACAATCTAGAAGATAATAGTTGATTGCAAAGAATATATGTAATTCATGAAAAAATAATTCTTGCATCTGTGTGAAGGAATTTTTGTGTTGAAATATCGACAACTCAAAGAGGTGAGAGTATGAACAAATTTTTTAAGGATTATCTTAACTTTAGTACACCGATGAGTGTTTTTGTAGAGCAATATGATAAAATTGTTGTTGTTAGATATGATAAAATAAGAGAGAAGGAATATAAGACAAAATATTCAAAGCGTATCTTGAAGACTTTATATCCCATGGAGGATGAAGCAGGGAAGGCATATACCAGGAAAATATTTCAAAAGTTTCAAGAAGAGTTGATTAGGCTTCAAAAATTTATTTCGGGAAAAATTGAGGTTTGGGACGGTATACAGATATATAAAGTTCATTTGTTTCAAAAATAAAGACCTGCATACATTGTTAGATTGAACCTCATACTGAAAGATACTAGTAGTTCTTGTCGTAAGTTTGAGTTCATGGGAATCTTATGTAGGCATGTGCTTGTAGTATTTATAAAGAAATAAATTTACTCACTTCCACCATGTTTTCTATTGAATCGGTGGAAAAGGTATGCAACCAAAGAAAAAGTTGATGACATTTGAAATGACAAATTGCATGTGAATAATTTGAAGCCTTCTTCTATATGGTTCAATAACATTATGATGCATTCTCTTGGTCTCTCTGAACGAGATACGCGGTCTGATAGGTATTATAAATTTGCATATCAAAGATTGTCCCAACTATGTCAAGAACTTGATGAACTTCCTTATGATGTTGAGAATGATAATGTATGTGACGGTATAGTTAACGAGTTGTGGAACTAAATACGAGTGAGAAAAGAAAAAAAACTACCTTGCTTGACCCTATATGTGTGGTAACTAAAGGACGTCCTAATTCTTTAAGAATGAGAGGTGGTTTAGAAAATTCTCTGAAGGTCAAAAAAATCTCTTCTAAGAAACAAAAGGGCAAATCAAAAATTCAACAAAAGACAATGGTAAAGGCAAGGGCAAGGGCAAAGGCAAAGGCAAGGGAATAAGATAATCTCACTTTGTATAATGCAACAATTATTGACTATTACTTTTATAACTTCAATATTTGATGTACAGTTTAAGCTCTGATATTGAAGTGGAACCTAAAAGCACAACACCACCACTTAGTACAGCTCCCACAATGGTAAACTCTTCTTTTGATTAAAACTTACTTTCATGTACCTTTATATATTTACCTAATAAATTATTCTTTTTCCTTTGTTCTTTTTTTTAAAGCAATTTCAATCATATTCAATATTGTTTTCATAACAAATTGCCGACAGTTGCAGTGGATATTCTAACTCATTCATGATAGATTTTCTCTTGACATGTTTCTATGTATTTATAACATATTTGCATACCTATGTACGCTAAAATAACTTTTAGTTATACTTTTTTCAGGAATTGATGAGAGCAACTTCATATCTATACCGGCAAGATTTATGATTTATAAATGTTAAGCTTGAAGTTTAGAGCCTCAAGATTCATGAAGAGACAAGCATATAGAGTTTTGTTGTTTTTTTTCCTTTTGGTAGAAAACAATTCTAGTTCTAAAGGAAAATTTTTTGTTCAATATTTTGTTTTCAATTTTACAGCAATCATTGTTACAGTTTTAACTCAAGTTTGAGTTTTATATTGTTGGTTGTGTGTTTATTTACTCACATGACTTTACAATTGAAGTCCTCTGTTTTTGTTTACAAATAGCTAAATTATAATCTTCCTCTTCATACTGCCTTGTTGGAAATGGGTTAGAGAGTTACTGGAAAATGCATTGAACTTTATTTTTTTGTCTTATATATTTTTTTCTAGGACTAATGGCTATATTTCCTGGTAGTAGTGAGATAACAGAATTGCGTTGTTTTTCTTAGTCTTACATATTTTGCTTTCACTTTAATTTTTAAGAAGTTTATCTGTTTTCACCAGCAGTCCAAAGCATTCTAATGGTGGAATTGATAGTAATCTGTCTTGTAGCACAAGTGAAATGCCTTATTAGATACCTGAATATGCTTTGAGGAATAACCATAAAGAAGAGGATAAGGAGTCTTCATATTTCTGCAGTAGCATAGAAGTTAGTTCATCTGCTCCAAAATCTGGTTTCCCTATACTAAGTTTGAGCTCAAATATCGAGTGACAATTGCTCCATCTCTTAGTTATAACAAAACTAAAGTACACTTGCAAAAGCTGATGAAAGATCCAGGTCGAAGAAAAGCAGATGTCTTAAAGTTCAGAGGGTAATATTGGGATTATAGCAGCATCACAAACTTGAGTGATGAATAGCAACTGACAATATTAAGGCATTTTAAAGTGTCAGTAGCAGCAATTGGCAACATACGCAATACTATTGCTTTAAATTTATTTTTAATCAATAGAAAATATGCAATACTTTTAGCAATATAACAATAATTTGTTGTGCCAAGAGATAAACGATAACAAAATATAAAAAGTGCTACAATATTCTCGAAATATAAAAGGCGTCACTTCATTCTCAAGAATATTTTTCTCATATAAAGAGTGGAACCTTTCAAAATATATTGAACCTAATTGCTATATGCCTCACATTGTGAATGCAAAACTGTATTGACATTTATAAGTAGGAAAATTTGTATGTTGCTTCTCTGCACAAGTTCAGCTATCGTAGGCTATATTATTCGGACTCTCTCATAAGAATTTGATAGCAGTTGTTCATTGAAAATTCACTCTAAGGCTTATGTTCGCATCTTATTCTATTCATTCTTCAAGAGTTGTCCAAGTCATTATTTACTTCTCTAACAAGGATGTTCACTGGTTTAAGATCGTGGTAGATAATCCCAAGCATAAGAAGATACTCTAGAGCTAGAAGATCCTCAGCAACGTAAAATCTGAAAACAGAGGAAGTTAACCGTCAGTACATGTCAATAAGACACTTGATATAGCAATAGTCTCTTCACAGAGGATGCAGTAGATCATATTATGTTGCATAACTATAATTCTAGTTGGATCACAGGACAATTTATTTGCTGAAGGAACATTAAAAATTTATTTCAAATCTCTAAAACGAATCATTTAAATATGTGAACCTGAAGATAAGGACATAGTAATGAAGTCATAATATATTTAAAAATATAATGCAAGGCCCACTTACAACATTCAGAATTAAGTAGTTGCTTTATTAGATTCAAATACTATAATACTAGAGAGCTAAGACAATAAATTGTTACTCAACTAAATTAGTTAATACTATGCAACATAAAGATGATTTTAAGTTATAATGAAAGTGATTTCACAAAGAAAATACTTTTGTGGCACAGAAGATGTCCAACAAAAGAGGAAAGGATCCACCAAAATTCCTAAAGTGAGAGTGAGAGGAATTGAGGTAAGGATCCACCATAATTCATAAAGAGAAAGTGAGAGGAATTTGGATAACTTAGTGGAGAGACAAAAAGATGATAAAAAGTCTGAATGTGAAAAATAAATGACATCACAGGCAATGGACCTTATTACTCTAAATACAATTTGAGAACCAAGACATTGAACATTCTCAAAGTGAAAGATGCTCCTAGAACCATGTAAGGATAGCAAAATTTAAAGGCCCCGGGCAATATCACTCACAGTATAAAGGCTTTTTCTAGAATCCTTTCTCAGACTTCCTTATCAATTAATTGCAGAAGAGGTAATCCTCAAAGCCACATGGTAAAAATAAGTAGAAAAGCAACATATACATTCAATGAAATATGAATATACAAAGTAGATAAAAAAATCTGAATCGAACATGAGTTGCTATGAGGATGAGATGGGAGATAACAACGTCAGGTTGCAACATCGTAAGAATCTATAAGGGCTCGTTTGGTTGGGTAACAAGTTATCCCAGAATTAAGTATTTCAGAATTAGTTATCCAGGGATTAAGTATTTTGAAATTAGTTATCCCGAGATTGTTATCCCACCCTCAACGTTGGATAAAAATAACACTACAAGTCTGAGATAGTTAATTCCTTCATAAGTTATCCCGTGATTTCATTCCAATTAAACACGATAAACATCATTCTAAAATTAATCTCGAGATTAGTTATCCCTCGTTCCTCATATCAAATAAGCTATAATAGATACAGATGTATATCCATTATAATCTCCCCTGCTTTAAAGAAGGAAAATTTTTCTTCAACAAATACAAATATTATACAAATTGATAAAAATAAATCTATTATAAACACAAACAATATACTGAATTAATTACCTGGGTGCTGAACGAAACGATCCAAATCCATGACCTGCAAGCTGTAGCACTTGAGAATATTAGATAACAAATCACATGGGGTTCCAATAGGGAATAATCTCATCTGCTGCAATATTACAAACCTCACCTGCAAATTTAAAATAATCCTCCAAAAAGAATCAAAGGTAATAACCTTCCATCATGCGATTGCGAGTTCTATTAGATGGGTAATAACATTCTCCGAATATTTTCACATGAATAAGAAAAGATCATGAAGCCCTAGATTGCTTGCTTAGCAGCTTTCAGGGGAGAGTGAAGACGGGTAGATTGATCCCAAAGCCGACGATTATGTAGTGAGAGAAAAATATAATAAATGAGTATTTTAATCGTACTTTTTTTTTTTTGATAAATAAATAAATTTTATTAATACCAAAAGTGAATCAGTACAAAGCTAAAAAGGTCGGACACATGTTTCTCACTATCTCTATAGCCTATATTAACAATTCAAAATAAACATGCAAACTATTGCTAACAAGAGGCTAGTGAAGTTAAGTAAACAAACACCAATTAACTTCTACTTTGCAAAACATCATGGCATATGATTCAGGCAAGGTTGCCACTTCTTTAATCTCCCCCTCTAGTTTGTATGTGAATTGCTATTTTCCATGTCAATCTATCAATTTAGAACTGGCCACCCTGAAATCGTATTAGGTTTCTTTCTCTCCATATCACTGTCACCACCATGGCAAACATACAACTGAGTATGCCCCCTTTGCCAGAGCTCTTTTTGGCCCAGTTTGTTGCCGGGGATACTTCCTCTTGCCAACTCCCTATTGCCCTGTTTTCTCCCACCCATCAGGTATCAAACTTTATTTAAAGGATTTGAAAAAAATATGAAAAAGTACTCTAAATGGATCAAAATACCAAAGTATTTATACTCAAATAACCCCTCCTAAACTAATTTTGGGAATACCCAATCGCTTGAAAATATTTATACTCACTACCCCACCCCTGCATTGCACTAAATCGGCAAACTGAATTGCGCCGTCTTTTTCAAATCTTTCTTGTTTCATTTTTGATCAACCATTGCAGCATGACTAATTCTTCTTCTTCTTTGTTTAAAACAACTTTGACATTATTTTTGCAACCTTTTCTTTTTCTTTTAGTTTTGTTAATATTTCACTTTTATGTGGAACAAATAATTAATATTTGGAGGTGTTTACGATTAATTTTGTTAATAGTTAATTTTAATATTAGCAAAGTATTTTAAAATTAATAAAAATAGAAAAATAAAATAATTAGATTATAATAATAAAAATTAAGAAAAATATTAAAGTCACTAGCTTATTTACTAAAATATAAATTAATAAAAAATACAGTTTATAACAAAAATTATTTACTTATAATTTACTGTGATACCATGAGAGTATATTTATATTGTGATGGTATTATTACGGATTGAAGCAAACCCCAATGATACCATGTCAGTATATAAAAATATACATGATGGTACCATGGAGGTCTTACTGAAGGGTTGAAGCAGATATCACTGATACCATGAATGTATATAGATATACTTTGATGGTATCATTACGGACTAAAGAAAACTCCAATGATACCATGTCAGTATATATATACTATGATGGTATCATGGAGGTCTGACTAAAAGATTGAAGTATACATCAATGATACCATGACAGTATAGAGATATACCGTGATGGTATCATGGATGTCTTACTGAATGATTGAAGCAGACCTCAATGATACCATGACGGTATATAGATATACTGTGATGGTATAGTTACGGAATGAAGCAAACCCCAGTGATATCATGTCAGTATATATATACTGTGATAGTATCGTGAAAGTCTGACTGAAGGATTGAAGCACAAAATCAATGATACCATGACAGTATATAGATATATTGTGATGGTATCATGGAGGTCTTACTGAAGGATTGAAGCAAACCTCAATGATACCATGACAATATATAGATATACTGTGATGGTATCATTACGGACTGAAGCAAACCCCAATAATACCATGTCAGTGTATATATATACTGTGATAGTATCATGGAGGTCTGACTGAAGGATTGAAATACAAAATCAATGATACCATGGCAGTATATAGCTATACTGTGATGGTATCATGGAGGTCTTATTGAAGGATTGAAGTAAAGCTCAATGATACCATGACAGTATATAGATATATTGTGATGATATTATTACGAACTGAAGCAAACCTCAATGATACTATGTCAGTATATATATACTGCGATGGTATTATAGAGGTCTGACTAAAGGTTTGAAGCAGATATCAATGATACCATGACAGTATATAAATATATTGTCATTGTATCATGGAGGTCTCATTGAATGATGAAGCATACATCAATGATATCATGACGGTATATAAATATATTGTGATGGTATCATTAAGGACTGAAGCAGACCCAATGATACCATGTCAGTATATATATAATGTGATGGTATCATGGAGGTCTAACTGAAGGATTGAAGCAGACATCAGTGATACCATGACAGTACATAAATATACTGTGAAGATATCATTACGGACTAAACCATACCCAATGATACCATGTCAATATATATATACTGTGATGGTATCATGGTGGTCTGACTGAAGGTTTGGAGCAAACAACAATGATATCATGACAGTATATAGATATACTGTGATGGTATCATGGAAGTCTCACTGAATGATGAAGCATACATCAATGATACCATGACGGTATATAGATATACTGTGATTGTCATCACGGACTGAAGCAAACCCAATGATACCACGTCAGTATATATATATTGTGATGGTATCATGGAGGTCTAACTGAAGGATTGAAACAGACATTAATGATACCATGATAGTATATAGATATACTATGATGGTATCATAGAGGTCTCACTGAATGATGAAACATACATCAATGATACCATAACGGTATATAGATATACTGTGATGGTATCATTACGGACTGAAGCAAATCCAATGATGTCATGTCAGTATATATATACTGTGAATTATGACTGTATCATGGAGGTCTGACTGAAGAATTAAAGCAGACATCAATGATATCATGACAGTATATAGATATATTGTGATGGTATCATTACGGACTGAAGCAAATGAAAAACATAGAAATAAAAAAGAAAAGAGAATCAAATAAAATTACAAAAGAAAAGAAATAAAAAAATAAAAAATAAAAAGGGACCAAAAATATGAAATTAGCTTGTGGTGAAAAAATAAATAATATTATGATTTGAGAAAAAAATGAATGAAAAAAGAGAAAAAAATAAAGAATAAAAAAATAAATTAAAAAAAAAAGAACAAGAACTGAAGAAATTGAAAAAAAAAGAGAAAATAAAAAATAAAAAACACAAAAATAAAAGTAAAAAAGAGAAACAAAAGCAGGAAAAAGAAGAAATAGAGAAAAAAAAATTAAAGAATAAAGAAATAAACAAAAAAAAAAAAGAAAACAAAAAAGAAAAGGAACAAGAAATAAAGAAATTTAAAAATAAAAAATAAATAAAATATTAGAAAATACAAAAATAAAATGAACCAATAAAGAAAAAAAAGAGAAAAATAAAAGCAGAAAAATAAAAGTAGAGAAAATAAATAAATGAATACAGAAATAAACGAGAAAAAAAGAAGAAGAAGAAGACGAAAAGGAGTATATAAAATAAAAATTGAGTGTGAATTAGATTATGATATAAAAAGAAAATAAAGAATAAAATAATTTTATGAAAAAATAAATGAACAAAAAAGCATAAAAAGAAAAAAGAAAAAAAAAGGAAATGAGAAAAAAAAAAGTAAAAAAGAAAAGAAGTAGAAAAATAGAGAAATAAAATGGAAAAGAATTAAAATGGAGATAAATAACTAAAGTTAGATGGAAATGGGATATTTTATGTAATTAGTTAGGAGGACATTTTATTTAAGGGGGCATTTAGTTGTAAATTGTTTGCTCCTATTAGGGGTGTTCAAAACCGAACTGTAACCGATAATCCAACCGTAAAAGTGATTGATGGCTTATTGGTATTGGTTTAACAGACTAACGGTTGGTGAACGAATTAAAATCTTATAGTTAATGGTTTATTGATGCGGAGATGGATTATTCAATTTACTTATCGGATAAACTGTTAACCCATTAAAAAGTATCATATATAAATTTTTACCCCCGAGCGTAAAAGTTTTTCTATTGTAATTTTATAAACCTAAAGATATTGTATTCATTTCTTAGGAAATAAGGAGCAACCATATATTTTTTTTCCAATTTAACCAAATTGCTTCAGAGAAGCCTCGACCTCGTCACTTCTTATTTCTTAACCCTAAACTCTAATTAGTGCACCAAGTGTGCAGCAGTTCTTGTTGATAGGCTTAGATTCATTAAGAATCTTATTAATCTTAGAATTAGTTTCTATAGGTTTTTGAGTTGATTTAATGTAACACTTGAATGTTAATTTTGTACTAATTGGTGAATCACTTTCATGTCATATTGAAACAACTTTGTCCAGTTCTTCCAATGTACGTAAAATATATAACTAAACACAAAGAGCAAGTACTTCTATATTTTTAGCCAATAAACCGTCCGATAGTCGTCCAATAATAATTAATTTGATATCGAACCAACTGATATCTTATCGATTGGCTAGTGAATTAGTATATTTAAAAGTCGATAATCGATAAGTCAAACCGTTAAGTATAATTATCCACCCAATCCATTCGATAAGCAGCCCTAGCTCCTATGGTGGAAGGATTACTTTCCCCAAAAAATATTCTAAATTACGTTATTTATTTACGTTTAATTTAATTTGACCGAAGCCCATACTCTTCCAGCCTATTGTCGAGCCTTCAACTCTTCTTATCATTTTCCTAAACTTAAATCTAAAAACTATTCTGATTTCCCAAACCGCAAACTCTCAAACTTCTCTTCTCAAATCATTGTAAACATTCACCTCCGACGATATTCACTAAATTCTTGGTTTATGTTGCTAACAGAGTCGAGTAATTCTATAGCTCCCTTGCTGATGCCATAGTTATAGTTTTGGGTTGTTGAAGTTTGGATGTTGGGTAGTGTTTTTTATTTTTTAAATGAGAAGACATTTGAATTTTTTCATAAATGAGTAATGCTTGTACTGCCTTGTTCTTTGCTGATGCTGGTAGAGTTAACTGCCTAGTGCCTACGGGCTACGGTGCTAGGTTGCTACCTAGTACTGCTACCTGCTAAACGATTTTTCGTGTCTCTTATACTGCGATAATTTGGTCCTTAATTTATTTCTTATTTGCACCGAAAAAATCATTTTAAAAACACTAAAACCAAATCGATCGAAGTTGAAAAACAGAATTGAACCGAATCAGGTTGGTTCGATGTTTGGTGTACACTTTTTCAAAATCGAACATGAAGAACTGAACGTCCATCCTAGTGATGATAGACACGCCGGAGGATGACCAACGACGAGAAGCACATTGTTGGTGATACGAGCGTATAGATGAATAATGAAGAAGAAGTAGAAGAAAGAC
This sequence comes from Capsicum rhomboideum, assembly GCA_031232105.1. Lineage (NCBI taxonomy): Eukaryota > Viridiplantae > Streptophyta > Magnoliopsida > Solanales > Solanaceae > Capsicum > Capsicum rhomboideum. The sequence continues at coordinate 24,762,388 of CP124710.1, forward strand.
AAAAAGAAAAAGAAAATAAGAAAAAACATATATCGAAGTAAAGATTAGAAATTTAAATAAATTTAATAATTGGCAAGTAATAATTAATGTGTGATCTTTAGTTGTGTTTTTTTTTTGTTAACTGAGGTTGGCTAAAAAATTAGAGTATTTATATCACTTTTAAATTGTTCAAAGGGGATATTAGGAACCCTCATAAAATTTCACTAGTATCTCTTTGAACTAAGGGGTTGTTTGGTTGGGAACAAGTTATCCCAGGATAAATTATTTTGAGATTAGCTATCATTACTATGGTATAAATGGGGGGATAAATAATTTCGGGACTAATTAATATCTTCAATCAAACACATGATAAAATAATCCTACATTTCATCCAAGGATTATTATACTTTATGCCTCACATCAAACGACTCCTAAGTGTTATAATTAAAGGAGATAATTATGTATTATCTCCTTAGAGAAAAACACCTATGTTTGAATATTTGAAAAGTAATTAGAGCAGAAACAAAAAAAAATAACGGGTTTAATAAATAATCACGTGATATTCGTTTGACTAGTCTTCCATTCCTAGGAAAGAGACAAGCCTTTGGATGTGTTTGGAATGGATAAATTTATTTTTTAAAAAAAATATTTTTTAATTTTATCATGATCGGTTGGTCAAATATTTTAAATCATATATTTTCTTTTAGAAAAATAAGTTCTTAAAAAATGAGGGAAATAACTTTTCTAATGAAAGTAGGAAAAACAAGTAACACAAGTGTTATTCCACATTAATTATGTCATCCTCACTCTCCAGTACACTTTATCTTTACCTCACCTAATGTAGCCCTACCCCGACAACCCTACCCACCCTCACATCCCAGAACATTTATCTAAAATGAAAAAGGGTCTAAATTGCCCCTCACCTATTGAAAATGGTATAATAATACCCTTCATCCACCTATTAGCTCTATTATACCCTTGACATCCACTTTTGGGCTCCATATTGCCCTTCATTTTAACCGCCTCCAAATTAAACCAAAAAAAAAATAATCATTAATGACGTGGTTTTCCCCCATTGGTCCCCATTTAATTAAATTAACTTAAAATACCTAATCCACAACCTGAATTCCAATTAAAAAGACTCGTGTAACATTCAATTACACCCATAAATAGATGCATGCGATCGTTAGCAATATTTTACCCAACTAAGCAGTCGAGGTCGATCCCACGAGGAATGAACAAGAAAGGTTCACTTTAGACCAAATTTAAATCACTAAATGAAAGCTCGTATTAATTTCAACAATAAAAGTAAATTAAGGGGTTTTGTAACCAATTTCGAACGCTTTTAGAATATAGTTATCAAGATAGAGTAATTGCAAGAATTGAAATGTAGGAGTTGTAATCAATATTAGAGAGACTTAGGGGTGTGGTTGTTGATAGCTGATAACATGTATGGGTGATTGACCTTTTAGATATTAATGATAATCTTTCAATCTATCTTCAAATTTCATATGAGTTTCTTTCAAACAACCATATGTTTATCTCTCTACACAACCCAATACCTCAAATTAGATAGTCTATTTCTAGCACTATTTATTAAATGAGATAAACTCAAGTATTTGTCAACTAAATCTCTTCAGATTTGTTCTCTCTTTCAAGCAAAAAAAAAAAGATCTAAGCTTAAATAGAGTTTGCAACCTCTACTCATGAGTTAAAACATAGAAATTTAGTTAAACCCACAATTTATAACTCAAATTAGAAATAAATAATCAATACCCACACACTAATCAACTATCATTCATCACACACCCCTAAGAATTGGGGTTTAGCTATGCATAATGAGAGAAAAAGAGATTATACCATTATGTTCATCCAAAGCCTCCATAGATTCAAATATTCACAATAAAATCTTCAAATCCAAGTTAGAAAATCAAGATGAATGCTAATCCCAATCTTAGGGTTTCAATTACAACTTTCTAAATTTCAATTTCAGCAAAAGATAGGATTTGGAAGTCCCAAAAACTGTGTATGGATGAAGCAAAATAGGCCAAAGTAATTACAAAATTTCCACTGACCTCACTTTGGAGACAAGGCACAACATCGTGGAAGTCCACGGCGATGTGTCGAACTTCACTCCTGTCGGTGGACTAACTTAGAGATTGAGCTCCAGCTATTCTCAATTGTTAACTTTGGCGATAAACTTCAGCATCGCTGAACTCGACAACAATGCGCCGAACTTCATCTTCTCATCACCGAGCTGCTTCCTTCAGAGCTTGGTTGATTTGTTACTTTTGGCGATGGATCTTTACTTTGGCGATCCGACGTGGGGTTTGCTGATATGCCAAACTACTTGGATGATTCTACCTTCACTTTTTAACTCTATTTCTTCATTTTTTTGCTTTCTTATGCTTTGTTGACCACTTCTTAGCTTCAACCCTGAAAGCAAAAAAACTAAAATTAAAAGTGGCTCAAAATGGCATTGAGGACTTGATTTCTTACTAATTCTAGGTCAAATGAGTCGTGAAATGCCGACTCATCACCCGCCCCTTTATTTTTACTCGTATACCTTAACCTTTTAACACATTCCTTACCCATCACATTTTCACTTCATCGACATTTGCATGTAGAAGATACTTGACAAGAAGAGTTTGCACTACTGCAATATATCTTTCAAACATAATTTCTGCACTAACTCAGCCGTTGCGCTTCTGTAACTGACAGCACAAATTTACTAAGCACTTCCTATTGTCTCTGATAAGTGATAATTTGTTATTTAAATTATTCTCGATTACTACTGTACTTAAGAGGATAACTACAGTTAGAAGTTTAGTCTTATCTTCTCATTTATATGTACACTACATATATCATTGTATTGTAAACAATATTTATCAAGAAATATATTATTTCATGGTATCAGACGTCTAGGTTTTCTCTTCTATTGAATCATGACATCCAATACCTCTACTCAATCAGTTTCTTCTTCTTCACCGGCCTCCCTAACTGAAGCTTCCTCCCTTCTTCCATCCTCTTCCTCTGCAATTTCTGTCTCTAACATTAAAAATCTGGTTCCTACTATTCTTGACTATACAAATTATATGTTGTGGAGAGAACTTTTTCTACCCGTCTTCAAAAGTCATGGTGTTTATGGATTCATTGATGGAAGCTTACCTTGTCCTGAGTCTACTATTCTGAGTGATGATCGTACCTTTGTCCCTAATCCTTCCTTCCAAAAATGGATTCAACTTGATTCCATTGTTCTTTCATGGATTCAAGCAACTATTTCTCAAGAGATTCTTCAAGCAATAATCAAGCCAAATCATTCGCTCACTTCTAGAGATGCATGGCTTCAAATTGAGCATTTATTCCGCGATCAAGTCAGTTCTCGAACACTTCAACTCAAAGTACAGTTTCATAATTTTAAGAAAGGTAATCTCTCGATTAATGAATATGTCCATCGCCTCAAGTCCATAGCTGATGCCTTGACATTTATTGGTGTTAGGATCAAGAATCCGGTTATTGCGGAATTTAGCCAAACAATGTTATAATGACAATAACAAAGACAATAACAAGTTGATAATAATGGTAATTAAAGAAAATAAAGAAGACACAAATTTAACGTGGTTCGGTTAGTGTGACCTACGTCCACAAGTGGAGAGGAGCAATTTCACTATACCAGCAAGAGTACAATAGAGAGTAAAAATTTAGAGTAAATACTCTAATCAACCAAAAAAATATACCAAAAGAGTAAACTCACAAGATCACTCCAAGAAAGGTTTCACACAGGTGTTTCTCAACAACCAATCTCTTACAAAATATACTCTTAAAGAAAGACAAAGAAAGAAAAGAAAGCAATGAAAGATTTCAAATGCTTCAAGGTGTGTCTTCAAGTGAAGAGAAACACATTTATTTATAGGAAGAAAGTTTCTTTGTCTCCAAGTATTTGATGTCATGTATGACTTCACGGATGATACGGATGATGTCATGGATGACTTCTCGGATGATACGGATGATGTCATGGATGACTTCACGGATGATAGGATGATGTCATGGATGACTTCACGGATGATAGGATGATGTCATAGATGATGTCATATAAAAGGTTTCCAATCACTAAATCAAACTTTGGCCCCATTTAAATCTTGCAAGAGATTTTCAAAGATATTGACCAAAATATATGGCCACATAACAAATATCCACCTTGGCCTTATTTTGGCTAATATAGTAATATGCTCCACCGTCTCCGCAAAAGCCCATATGGGCTAAATCATTCTTCATGAATAGAAATCAAGTTCAAGCAAAGATTGAACTTGCTGACAGGAAGAGACTTTGTGAACATGTCAGCAGGATTGTCTCTAGTGTTGATTTTCTGAACAGAGACCTTTCCTTCAGCAATAGTTTCCCGAATAAAATGATACTTGATATCAATATGCTTTGTCCTCTCATGATACATTTGATCTTTAGTCAAGTGAATGGCACTTTGACTATCACAGAAAATAATAATACCACCTTGATGTGGACTGAGTTCAGCAAATAGACCCTTCAACCATAAGGCTTATCGCCTCGGTTACTGCCATATATTCTGCTTCGGTAGTAGATAGAGCTACTACGTATTGTAATGTAGCTTTCCAACTGATAGCACAACCACCAATGCAAAATACAAAGCCAGTCAGTGATCTTCTTTTGTCAAGATCACCTGCATAATCTGAGTCTACAAACCAACCAAAGTGTTAGTATTTATTCCGAACTCCAAACATGCGTTTGAAGTACCTCGGAAGTATTTGAGAATCCATTTCACTGCCTGCCAATGTGCTTTTCCAGGACAAGCTATATACCGACTTACCATACTTACTGCTTGTGAAATATCTGGTCGTGTACACACCATTGCATACACAATACTGCCAACTGTACTAGGATATGGTACCTGTGCCATATACCTCTCTTCTTCCTCTGACTGCGGTGATTGAGCAGCTGATAACTTAAAATGAGCAGCAAGAGGAGTACTTACTGGTTTAGCATCTTTTATTCCAAACCTCTCTAAGACCTTCTCCAAGTACTTCTTCTGGGTCAAGAATAGCCTGTTGGCTTCTCGATCTCTTCTGATCTCCATGCCAAGGATTTTCTTAGCTGCTCCCAAATCTTTCATTTTAAATTCACTTGTCAGCTGACTTTTCAAATTGTGAATTTCTATAAAATCCTTAGCAGCAATGAGCATGTCATCAACATATAATAGTAAGTAAACGAATGAACCATCATTTAACTTCCGAAAGTAAACACAACTATCATACATGCTCCTTAAATAACCATGACCCAACATAAAAGAATCAAACCTCTTGTACCATTGTCTTGGAGACTGTTTTAATCCGTATAAGGATTTCTTCAACAAGCAAACATGATCTTCATTTCCTTCAATTTCAAATCCTTCAGGTTGATGCATGTATATTTTTTCCTGAAGTTTGCCATGTAAGAAAGTTGTCTTAACATCAAGTTGTTCTAATTCCAAATCATACATGGCAACTAAGGCAAGCAAGACACGAATCGAGCTATTTTTAACAACAGGTGAGAAAATATCATTAAAATCAACTCCTTGTACCTTACTATAACCCTTTGCAACTAATCGTGCCTTATACCTTGCATCTTCAACCCCTAGAATTCCATCTTTTTTCTTGAAGACCCATTTGCAACCAATGATTCTATTTCTTGATGGTGGCTTCACAAGAGACCAAGTAACATTCTTATGGAGAGATTCAATTTCTTCATTCATTGTAATCAGCCACTTGGCTGAATCAGCACCAAAAACTGCTTCTGAATAATTTGATGGTTCTCCAATTTCTTCAGTTTCTTGCGCAACTGAAAAAGCAAATGCAACATAATCTCCATACCTTTTTGGTTTGTGAATTTGTCTCATTGGTCTATGTGTTGCTATGGAATACTCATTTGGTTCAACTTCAGGAGTTACAACGTCTGGCTCAACTTCTGGAGCTTCAACTGTATTTTGTTCCACAGTTGACGAGCTTGGCTCAGAAGGTATGCCAAGCTCAACCTCCACCTGTTCATACATATCCTGCTCTTTGTTCTTGTTACAAGAATTAGAAGAATCTTTTCTAGAATGTAGCATAGAGGATTCATCAAAGGTTACATCTCTGCTAATTATAAATTTTGGTGACTTAGGATCAGGACACCAAAGTCTGTATCCTTTCACCCCAGATGCATATCCAAGGAAAATACACTTTTTAGCCCTTGGCTCTAATTTTCCATCATATACATGCATGTACGCAGGACAACCAAAAACTTTTAAGTCAGAATAATTAGCAGGTGTACCTGACCATATTTCCTCCGGAGTCTTGAAGTTCAAAGGTGCAGAAGGAGCACGGTTGACAATATAACAAGCTGTAGAGATAGCCTCTGCCCAAAAAGTATTTGTCAACCCAGCATTTGAAATCATGCAACGAGCTCTTTCCAAAAGAGTTCTATTCATCCTTTCCGCAACACCATTTTGTTGAGGTGTCATCCTCACAGTGTGATGTCGAGCAATTCCTTCATTTTTGCAAAACTCGTTGGACTCATCATTACAAAATTCCAAGCCATTATCTGTTCTAAGTCGCTTGACCTGTTTTCCTATTTGCTTCTCAATTAAAACTTTCCATTGTTTGAAAGTTAAGAAAACATCACTTTTGGTTTTCAGGAAATAAATCCAAACCTTCCTTGAATAATCATTAATGAAAGTTAACATATACCTGGCACCACCTTTTGATGGGGTACGGGAAGGACCCCAGAGATCTGAATGAATGTAGTCCAAAGTACCTTTTGTTCGATGAATTGCTGGAGATTTGAAGATGACTCTTTTCTGCTTCCCAAACACACAGTGTTCGCAGAACTCCATTTTTTTGGTACTTTGTCCACATAGGAGACCTCTTTTGCTAAGGATGGAAAGACCTTTCTCACTCATATGCCCTAATCGCATATGCCATGATTTGGTGATGTCAAAATCAGATTGATTTGAAGTGGAAACTGTAGTAGCACCTGTAATAGTGGATCCCAATAAAGTGTACAACTTACCTGATCTGCATGCTTTCATGATCACAAGAGCACCTAGAGAGACTTTCAGAACTCCACCTTCACTTGTGTATTTGCACCCAAGAGATTCTAGAGTACCCAATGAAATGAGATTTTTCTTTAAGTCAGGAACATATCTAACATCGGTGAGAGTTCTCACCACACCATCGTGCATTCTAATTTGGACTGTACCTTTACTAAAAACTTTGCAAGGAGCATTGTTGCCCATCAAGACAACTCCACCTCCAACAGATTTGAATGTGGTAAATAAATCCCTATTGGGACACATATGGTAAGAACAACCCGAATCCAAAATCCACTCATCGTTAGATTTAAAACTATTATTAGTAGCTAAAAATATTGTTCCCTCAGACTCATCAGCAGCTACACTTGCTTCGGCGGGGTCAGCATTTTGGTGCTCATTTTTGTTTTTCTTTGTTTTTCAACTTATAGCATTCAGAAATAACATGACCTTTCTTATGACAGTATTTGCACACGATATTTCTGTATTTAGACTTTGACCTTGATTTAGACCTCTCACTATTTGATTCTTTTTTATTAGATCTACCTCTTACAAACAATTCTTCCCCATGGGTTGCACTACTTTCCCCAGTAATATCTCTATCTATCTGTTCCTTTGATTTTAAGATAGATTTGATTTCTCTATAAGAGATATTATCCTTTCCATAAAGCATAGTATCTCTAATATGCTTAAATGATTGGGGTAAGGAAATAAGTAATAAGACGGCTTGATCTTCATCATTAACTTCAGCGTCTATATTACTCAAATCCATAAGAATAGAATCAAATACATCAAGATGTGAGAGTATAGAAGTACCTTCAACCATACGAAATATGTAAAGCTTTTGCTTCAGATAAAGTCTATTTTCCACTGTCCTCTTCATATACAAGGTTTTTAGTTTTTCCCACATGCCTTTCGCTGTGGTTTCTGCAAATACTTCACGTAAAACCTCATTTGTGAGATTTAGAATGATACCTGATTTTGCCTTTTTATCTATGACTGCAAACTCCAAATCCGTCATGCTTTCTGGCTTATTCTCCTTTCCTTCAAGTGCCATATCTAGACCATCCTGAATTAGGATAGCTTCCATTTTTAATTGCCACATCCCGAAGTTTGCACTTCGATCAAATGTCTCAACGAAGTCTTTGTTACAGTCATTTTGGCTACTTAAAATAACCTGGTAAGATCCGGCTCTGATACCAATTTGTTAGGATCGGGAATCCGGTTATTGCGGAATTTAGCCAAACAATGTTATAATGACAATAACAAAGACAATAACAAGTTGATAATAATGGTAATTAAAGAAAATAAAGAAGGCACAAATTTAACGTGGTTCGGTCAGTGTGACCTACGTCCACAAGCGAAGAGGAGCAATTTCACTATACCAGCAAGAGTACAATAGAGAGTAAAAATTTAGAGTAAATACTCTAATCAACCAAAAAAATATCCCAAAAGAGTAAACTCACAAGATCACTCCAAGAAAGGTTTCACACAAGTGTTTCTCAACAACCAATCTCTTACAAAATATACTCTTAAAGAAAGACAAAGAAAGCAATGAAAGATTTCAAATGCTTCAAGGTGTGTCTTCAAGTGAAGAGAAACACATCTATTTATAGGAAGAAAGTTTCTTTGTCTCCAAGTATTTGATGTCGTGGATGACTTCACGGATGATATGGATGATGTCATGGATGACTTCACGGATGATAGGTTGATGTCATGGATGACTTCACGGATGATAGGTTGATGTCATGGATGATGTCATATAAAAGGTTTCCAATCACTAAATCAAACTTTGGCCCCATTTAAATCTTGCAAGAGATTTTCAAAGATATTGACCAAAATATATGGCCACATAACAATTGGAAATCCTATATCTGATTTTGATCTTGTTATCTAAACACTTTCTGCTTACCTCCTAAATATATGTCCGTGAGCACCTCTATTTCCACTCGTGTTCCTCTTTTTTTTTTTTTTTAGGCATGCTCCTTACTCTTTCTCCATGAATCTCAATTGACCAGTTTCTCAAATTCGTCTATGGATAATGCTACCACTGCTTTTGTGGCCAATCAACAATCTTCTTCCTCCTATGGTCATGGACGTGGTCTCCATTCCAATGGGGGTCGCCATTCTAATGGCGGTTGTGGTCGTGGTAGTCAAAATCAAGGGAATGTCAGATCCTTTAATGGGGTGCCTCAATAGTTCACTCCTCGTCCTAATCTTCCTTCTATCCTAGGTCCTCCTCCATTTTCCTATCCAGCTTCTTACATTCCATCTCAACCCACCAATGCATCTATATACTGCCAACTTTGCTATCAGCCGAATCATAGTGCTCGTGATTGTCCATATCTAAATTCTAAGGCCTTTGTGTCAGACATTAGTTCCAATTACTCAATATCTTCACCTGGTGATGCTTCGTGGTATGTTGATACTGAAGCCTCTTCTCACATGACTCCTAATGCATCTAATTTATCCTCTGTTACTCCATACAATGGCTCAGATCGTGTAGTTGTGGGTAATGGCACTCAACTCCCTATCTCCTACACTGGACATGGTACTCTCGCTCCTAATAATCTTTTTACGCTTAAAGATATTTTAGTTGTTCCTTGTCTTTCCACTAATTTACTAAGTGTTCATAAATTTGTTATGGACAATAATTGTTCCATGGATTTTGATCCTTTTGGGTTTTCCATTAAGGAACTCGTGACGAAGAAGCCCCGACTTCGGTGCAATAGTTCTGGACCGCTTTATGCAATTTCTTCTCATTGTGGTGATTCTGCTGCAACTTCTCACTCTGCTCTTGCTGCTACTCGTGTCTCTCCAAACCTTTGGCATCGTCGTCTAGGACATCCAAGCTCCGCTATTTTAGCTAGTTTAGTTAGGGCTAATAAATTACCTTGTTCTTCATTCAAAAGTTTAGGCACTTTATGTAATGCTTGTCAACTTGGCAAGCACCAGAAGTTGTTGTTTATGGATTCTTGCTCTTTTTCTTCATCTCCATTTGAGTTAATACGTAGTGATATTTGGACTTCCCCTGTTGCATCTTTTACTGGTTTTCGATATTATCTTTTATTCCATGATGATTTCACAAAGCTTTCTTGGGTATTTCCTCTCAAGCGTAAATCTGATACTTTTTCTATGTTTAAGCAATTTTATGCCTACGTCTTGACCCAATTTTCTACAAAATTAAAGGCTCTTCAATGTGATGGGGCTGTGGAGTTTGTTAAGCTCAGGCTTTTCGTTCATTTCTTAATGATAATAGTGTTTCCCTTCGTATTTCTTGTCCTCACACTCATCAACAAAATGGTAAAGCTGAATGGATGCATCATACAATTTTAAATATGGTCCGTTCATTATTATTTCAAGCCTCTCTTCCGTCCCAATTTTGGGTTGAAGCGTTAAACACAGTTGTCCATCTTTTAAATATCCTCTCGTCGTCTACACTTCACTTTAAGATGCCGTTTGAAGGTCTCTTTGCAAAGGTTCCCAGCTACCATGATCTACATGCTTTTGGTAGTTCATGTAATCCCAATTTACGTGACTATTCTTCTAACAAGTTGAGTCCTCGTTTAAAACATTGCGGCTTTCTTGGTTATCCTTCCAACTACAAAGGATACAGATGCTTTGATCCTACAACTAATAAAGTTTATATCTCTAGGCATGTTCAGTTCAACGGGGATTTTTTTCCTTATCCTTATCTTCTCGGCTCAACGTCATCGCAATCTAGCTCTTCTATTCTATTTAAACTTCCCTCTTCGATTGATATTCATCGTTCTTTATCTTCAACCATATCTCCTAATTTTCAGGATATCAATTTTCAAAGCTGTGCACATTTTTATCGCCTATTAATGCTGAAATTTCTTCTCCTATATCTGATCAGCCACCTCAAATTCATTCTAACTTTCCTCCACTTGCTGGACAGCAAACTTCAATCTCCACATCAATAGTCGGACAACAAGACATCCCATATTCCTCTCCAAATGTTAGCCATCACACTTCTTTACCTCCTAATTCTGCTTCTCAAGATCAATTACCGACCTTACCTTCTAATTCAAAGACTCATCCCATGATTACCCGTAAGCAGACAAGGTCTCTCAAGCCTCGAGTCCTTGCTTCTCTTCTTTCTCATTCCTCCATACTTCCATCTGAACCTTCATCTTTTATGGAAGCTTCTAAGTGTCCTAATTGGAGACGTGCTATGGCCGACGAATACAATGCTCTTATGGCTAATCGTACCTGGACATTAGTTCCACCTCCTCTTCATGCTAATATTATTGGTTGTCGTTGGGTATATCGTATAAAACAAAAATCTGATGGTTCTCTGGAGCGTTTTAAGGCTTGTCTTGTAGCCTAAGGCTACAAACAACAACAAGGACTAGACCATGATCAAACGTTTAGTCCTGTGGTGAAACCAGTCACCATTCGCACTACTCTAGCCCTTGCTGCAGCTAAGAAATGACATGTCCATCAATTAGACGTTAAGAATGCCTTTTAACATGGCAATCTTGACGAACTGGTATACATGAAGCAGCCTACTGGCTTTGTTCATCCACAATTTCCTCATCATGTTTGTCGGTTGAACGAAGCCCTTTTTGGCTTAAAACAAGCTCCTCGAGCATGGTTTCATAGGTTCACTTCCATTATTTTAAGAAATGGATTTAAACATAACATGTCTGATCCTTCTCTTTTCATTTACAAACATAATTCAGACATGGCTATTCTTCTTCTCTATGTTGATGATATTCTCCTCACTGCTTCTTCTAATTCTTTACTTCAGTCTTTAATTCAGACTCTTAAATCTGAATTTTTCATGAATGACTTAGGTTTAGTTAATTATTTTCTTGGTATTTCTATAGTTGCTCGCAAGGGGGGGGGGGGTTATTTTCTTTGTCAGTCCAAGTATGTAAAAGACCTCCTTAGTCGTGCAAATTTGTTATCTTCAAAACCGATTTCAACTCCTCTTTCTCCTAAGTCTCTACTTCATTCCGAAGATTCTCCTCCTTTTTCTGATCCAACACTTTACAGAAGCCTTGTTGGTGGTCTCTAGTACTTAACTTTTACCCGTCCAGACATTGCTTTTGCTGTTAATCAAGTGTTTCAGTTTATGCATTCTCCTTTGGCCATTCATTATACTGCCGTCAAACGAATTCTGCGATATTTGCAAGGTTCTGTGGATCATGGGTTATTTATTCCTGGTGGTTTTACTAACAGCTTACAATGTTACAGTGATGCGGACTGGGCTGGTTGCCCTACAACTCGTCGATCTACTTCAGCCTACTGCATCTTTCTTGGTCAAAATCTTATTTCTTGGTCTTCTAAGAAACAAAATATTGTTTCTCGATCAAGTACCGAAGCTGAATACAGAGAAGTTGCTCATGGAACTGCTGAAATAACGTGGTTACATTCGCTTTTACGGGTAATTCATGTTTCTCCTTCTTCCTCTACAATTTTTTGTGACAATATTAGCAGTATTTATCTGGCACTCAATCCTGTTCAGCACGCTCGTACCAAGCGTGTTGAAATTGATATTCACTTTGTTCGTGAAAAGGTTGCCACAGGTGTTCTCCAGGTTCAATACGTCCCTACTCAAGATCAACCTGCTGATTTATTGACCAAGGCACTTTCTTCACCAACAGGGGCGGATCTATGTGGGAGCGTGAGGGTGCCACGGTACCCGATTGCTCGGCTAAAATTTTCATACACACATATAAATTTTAGTAAATAATGTACATATAATACGTTTGGCACCCGTAGAATGCTAATGGCTTCTAGTTTGTTGGCAAAGGCTTGGGCGCTAGCGTCGTGCCAGTCGTCTCTGCGCGGGTTCGAATCCCCTCAGCCACCTTCGACTGTTTTCTTTCACAAGTCAATGTTGCCCATGTGCTTTTTTGTCTCCCTTTTTGCAATTTCCTTTACTTTTTTCCTTTCCCTAGTGTCCTTTATACTTTTATCCATCTCAACTCTTCATCCAATATTAATTTATGGAAAAAGGGTCAAATATGCCATCGAACTATTGAAAATGGCTCATCTATGCCATCCGTTATAAGTTTGGCTCATTTATGCCATCGCCTTTGAAAGTTTGGCTCATCTATGCCACTACCGTTACAAAAAAAGTTCATTTGTGTCATTTTTTTACAACGGTGATTTTGCAAAACTAATTTTGCCACATGACCTCTTATTAGAAGTCCACGTCACCAAATCTAAATCAACCAATATTACTTAAATCAAAATAAAAAATCATACCTATTAAATAAAACCCGACACAATTAATGAGTTGATTTTTATTTTTAATTAGTCCGATTTTTATTTTTAATAAGTCTAATTTTTATTTAAACTGTGTGGATCCAATTTTATTTTAATGGGTCCAATTTTTAATTTTTAATTTTAAGTAATATTGGTTGATTTGGATTTGGTAATGTGGACCTCTAATAAGAGGCCACGTGGCAAAAATGATTTTGCAAAAATCACTGTCACAAAATAATGGCACGAATGAACCTTTCTGTAATGGCAGTGGCATAGATGAGCCAAACTTTCAATGACAGTGGCATAGATGAGCCAAACTTATAACGGATGACATAGATGAGCCATTTCTAATAGTTCGATGACATATTTGAGCCTTTTCCCTTAATTTATTTATCTAAATTATCTCTTGGGCCTAATTTCCTGAGTAGCTTAGGTGGAAGGCAAATCGTGTTTTTTTTCCTTTTCAAGATCTTCATTAATTTAATTGAATGTAATTTTAATATATTTTTTTTCATTTCATGGTAGATTTTATCTATTGAATTTATTCTTTGTTTCTTAATCTTTTGAATAAAGGCAATGATCGATGTATGCTAATTCATTGGTTTCTTTTTACACTTTGTTAGGAGTTTTTTTATTTAAAAATTAAATATTATATTAATTTTGATAGAGATAATTTAGAAATTTTTGTAATAAATAATATTTTCTTACTTGTGTTGTTGAGGGAAAGGTAAACGTACCTTAGGTTCTTTATAATTTTTTTTCTTATAGAACTTACCATAAATTATAATTTTCTAAGTACACCATGTTTGAATTAAAAGGATCTAATTGCGTACTCAAATTTTTAGTTTTTTTGTTTATGTTTCTCCTTTTTGTTCAACAGTAATTGATCAAGAATTAAATTGAATAGCATAAGATTTATTTTTGTTCGATGATTATGTATTATTTATGAAAAAAAAAATTGTAAATCAAAATGAATTAGCCCAAAATGGATTGAACTAACTGATTGTGCGTCCTAGTTCGATGTCAATCACTAATAATAAATTTATATTGAAAACAATGACATTCATAATCTTCAAATCCTGGATCCGCCTCTATTCACCAAGATTGTTGTTCCTACGTGACAAGCTCTGCATTCTTCCAGATTGTGCATCGCTTGAGGGTGGGGGTGGGGAGTGATAATTGGTTATTTAAATTATTCTGGATTGCTATGGTACTTAAGAGGATAACTACAGTTAGAAGTTTAGCCTTATCTTCTCATTTATACGTACACTATATATATCATTGTATTGTAAACAATATTTATCAAGAAATATATTGTTTCAGTCCCTCTTAAATGTGTCAACTGGGCCGGGCCGGGCCAACCCGGACCCGGTCCATTTATTTTTTCCGGTTTTGGGCCGGTGCCGGGCCGGGCCCAATTCTTAACGGGCCGGGCCGGGCCCAATTCTTAACGGGCCGGGCCGGGCTGGGCTGAACAGTGAAATTTTCCCAAACGGCCCAGCACCGGCCCATTTAATTTTTTTGACCAGTTAATGGGCCGGTTTACCGGGCCCCGACTAAAAAAAATAGTATTTTGAACGTTGATTGTTTTTTAATATGCATTCAATATATATACTACTTAAAATACGATTTTAAAGAATAAACATTCAATATATACTACATTAACGAATACACATATATATATACATTCAATATATACTACTTTAAAGAATAAACATACATATATACATTCAATATATACTACTTTAAAGAATACACATACATATGTATACATTCCATATATACTACTTTAAAGAATAAACATACATATGTATACATTCCATATATACTACTTTAAAGAATACACATACATATGTATACATTCCATATATACTACTTTAAAGAATAAACATACATATATACATTCCATATATACATTCAATAGATACTACTTTAAAGAATACACATACATATATATACATTCCATGTATACTACTTTAAAGAATAAACATACATATATACATTCCATATATACATTCAATATATACTACTTTAAAGAATACACATACACATATATACATTCAATATATACTACTTTAAAGAATAAACATACACATATATACATTCAATATATACATTCAATATATACTACTTTAAAGAATAAACATACACATATATACATTCAATATATACATTCAATATATACTACTTTAAAGAATATACATACATATATACATTCAATATATACTACTTTAAAGAATACACATACATATGTATACATTCCATATATACTACTTTAAAGAATACACATACACATATATACATTCAATATATACATTCCATATATACTACTTTAAAGAATACACATACACATATATACATTCAATAGATACTACTTTAAAGAATACACATACATATGTATACATTCCATATATACTACTTTAAAGAATACACATACACATATATACATTCAATATATACATTCCATATATATATTACTTTAAAGAATACACATACACATATATACATTCAATAGATACTACTTTAAAGAATACACATACACATATATACATTCAATATATACTACTTTAAAGAATAAACATACATATGTATACATTCCATATATACTACTTTAAAGAATACACATACATATGTATACATTCCATATATACTACTTTAAAGAATACACATACATATGTATACATTCCATATATACTACTTTAAAGAATACACATACACATATATACATTCAATAGATACTACTTTAAAGAATATACATACATATATACATACAATATATACATTCAATATATACTACTTTAAAGAATATACATACATATATATACATTCAATAAATACTACTTTAAAGAATAAACATACACATATATACATTCAATATATACTACTTTAAAGAATAAACATACATATATACATACAATATATACATTCCATATATACTACTTTAAAGAATACACATACATATATACATTCAATATATACTACTTTAAAGAATAAACATACATATGTATACATTCCATATATACTACTTTAAAGAATACACATACACATATATACATTCAATAGATACTACTTTAAAGAATATACATACACATATATACATTCAATAAATACTACTTTAAAGAATAAACATACATATGTATACATTCCATATATACTACTTTAAAGAATACACATACATATGTATACATTCAATAGATACTACTTTAAAGAATACACATACACATATATACATTCAATATATACTACTTTAAAGAATAAACATACACATATATACATTCAATATATACATTCAATATATACTACTTTAAAGAATAAACATACACATATATACATTCAATATATACATTCAATATATACTACTTTAAAGAATAAACATACATATGTATACATTCCATATATACTACTTTAAAGAATAAACATACACATATATACATTCAATATATACTATTTTAAAGAACATACATACATATATACAATATTCAACAACATATACGTTTATACTATCATATTAAAAGTATTGAATTCATACAAGATATTCAATTTAAATTTTAAATGGAAAAAATATATAAAGTGTAAATGAATTTAATATTTGATTGATTGCAAAATGTTTGAAAACTTACAAGTTACAAGGTTGCAATTACATTTCACTAATTTCACAAAGTTAAATTGAAAAATGAAAATTCAATTGATTAATTGTAAATTCTACAAATTTTTCATCAGTTTTTCCAATTCACGCATGTTAACATTAATGGGAATTGGCTGTGGATTGTCAAAATCAATGGCACTAAAGCCATGCATTGGACTTGATTGTGCTGAATTCTCTCTTGAAGTCATTATTTCTTCAAGATCTTCTTCGTCTTCCGGCTCCACGAACATTCCTTGATTTCTTCGTTCTGCTCTAATCCAGTCTCTAAGGCAAACTAAAACATTCATGGCATTGCCTCCCAATGTGTGTCGGTTGTCTCCAATCTGTTGCCGTCCTTGACTAAAAGCGCTCTCTGATGCAACGGTTGACATTGGAACATTCAATATATCTCTAGCTAACATTGAAAGTACAGGATATTGTCTTTCATTATTCTTCCACCATTCCAGCGTGTTGATTCTACCTCTAGGATCCTCTGTAGGCTGCATAAGATAATACTTAAGCTCTTCCCGACTTACGGTTCTATGCGATGAAGGCTGCAATCTATTCCAAACAGATAGATCAGAAACACAATAAACAGGCATATTATGTGCCTGTCTTTTAGAAGATGATGGTTCCTCAGAACGATGGGGAGCGGGGGTCGGTGTAATGTGTGACGGTAAAGCATTGTCAAGTAAATCAGCATAATGATTGTATAATGTGTTCATGTAACTATTCGCATCAGACATAGACGTATACAAAGAAGGTTCTTCATCAGCTTTTACTCCTAAAGCAGAATAAATAAGAGAAGTAAATTCGGACATAGTATTATATTTCATACATGGATTTATTATAGCACCAACTAAGAAAATAGGGGGAAGCGGAAAAAAATACTTTTTAAATTTATCAATCATTGCCTCAATAGCATATTTGTAACCTGGTTTAGACTTATACTCGTTAAGCAATAAAGAAATGTCGGCTAAATAAGCTAAAATATTACAAACAGTAGGATAATAAGCTCCAGAAAATTCAACCGTAGCTAGATAAAATTTTTGCAAAAAATTAACAATATCATCAATTTCAGCCCAGTCTGAATTTTGTAACATACAATCGGGAAAATCACTAGCAAATTGGTTAAAAGTCATAGTAATAGGAACTTTATAAATATTGCAAGTATTTAAGAAATCATACGTAGAATTCCATCTCACATCTATTTCTTCAGGCATTAATCTCGGTCTAAGTCCATTTTCCTGACATTTTCTTTTAAATTCGGTAAGTCTAATTTTTCTATTATTTCCTTGAATAAAGCCAACTGCAAGTCTAACTTTTTCAATAGCAGGCTCAAAAAAAGCAAGACCATCCTTTACAATTAAATTATATATATGGCAAGCACACTTAACATGAAATATTTCGGATAACGGTGGAGAAAGTTCAGTTTTTAACAACTCAATAGCAGCGTTGTTGTTAGATGCATTATCAAAAGATATACATAAAACTTTGCGGTCAATACCATAATATCTTGCAACTTTTGTAATAGATTCAGAAATAAATTTTCCAGTGTGTCTACGGTCTTCATCATACAAAAATGCTAAAATACGTTTTTGCATAACAAAATTACTATCTACCCAATGACAAGTAATTGTTAAATAATCATTTTTATTAATAGCACGACCAAGATCAGAAGTTAAAGAAACTCTACATGAAAGATTTTTTAATAATGCAGATAAATAGTAAACATATTGTGCATGGAGTCTAAAAATATCGGACCGACAAGTACTTCTAGGAATACCCTTAAACATAGGATTATAAATTGCCTGAATATAATGAATAAAAGCATCAGAAGAAGCAAAAGAGAAAGGCAAACAACCCGCAGCTATCATTTTGGCTATTTCTTCACGATCCTTCATTTTATTATAATTCTTAACTAATAGACCGGTTTTTGGGTTCAATCTAGTTTGACTTGGGCCCTCAACTGTCTCACCACCAGTTACCTGAGCTAGCTCTATTGGGTGTTTCTCCTTCAAATGTCTCGACAACTGACCCGTACCTCCTTTATTACCCCCAGTCTTATGCTCGTATTTTACCTGACAAAGATCGCATTCAACCTTAGTGGTTCCTTCTATTCGGGTATAAAAATTCCACACAACACTAGTTTGTTTACGAGATCTTACAGGGGGCCGGGGAGGAAGATTAACTGATTCAGATTGAACATTAACATTACCAGATTCGGGTGTAACATCATCATCATCATTTTCATCTAAATCAACAGAGTCTACTTCATTCTCTTCTTCTATACCATAATTTTCTTGAGCCTCAAAATAATTCATATCGTGAGCACCTACACGTATTTCATTCTCAAATGGTTCGCTAATTGGTACCGGAGGCACACGAGTATATCGAGCATTTGAACTACCTCTACCGGAACCAATTTGTTTCTTACTACCACTACCACTACCACTTCCGGGACAAAGATTTCTAACACTTTTACCGACTTTCCTTAATTTATCCATATTACCAATTAAACTAACAAATATTCAAAAAACACAAAAAAAATCCAAATAAATATTCAACAAATAATACACTAATTAAAAATTAAAAGTAAGAGATGGAACGATAATACCAAATTTTTGAAGTACTCGAAAGTTGGTCAATTGAGTACTTTTGGAAACTTCAACGTAGTATTTGTAATTGCAAAATAATAAAATATATAGAACACTTTATGAGATAATTTTAGCAAATTTGAGAGAGAATAAGAGAATGAGAATTGAGATTGTAGGAAATATTTTTTGAAATGGCATGTATTTATAGGAAAAAAAAAAATTTTTTTTAAAATTAAGCCTAAAAAGGCTGTTTTGGCCGTTGGGCCAACGGCATTATAGCCGTTGGGCCTCAACGGACCAAAACAGCCTTTGCAGGCTGGGGCCCAACGGCCCAGAAAAATTTAAAAAAAAAAAAAAAAAAAAAAAAAAGTTACCGGGCCGGGCCGGTGCACCGGTGGACCCGGTCCGGTTTTCTAACTGGGCCGGTCCACCGGTTTCAATACCGTGTCCGGCCCAGCCCCCCTAAAAACCCGTCAGGCCCATTACCCATACCGGGCCGGCCCGGTCCGGTCCGGTCGGTAAATGGGCCGGTCTAAATGGGCCGGTTCCGGGTTGAACCGGCCCAGTTGACACCCTTAGTCCCTCTTGCCAATAATCTATGGGATTTGCACAAACAGCAAAAACAAAAACTTATTGACAGGTCAAGAAACATGTTAACAACAACACACCTAATGTACGCAGATCTTATCCCTCTATTACGAAGGTAGAAAGGTTATTTTTTGCATGGCCACCTGAATTTGTCAGATTAGTAGAGCACTATTTTTCATTTTCTCCTAGGTTGAACATATTTGGATTGTGGAATGTATGGGTGAATAATTTGTTTGATTTAACCACATTACTGTCTTGATTTTGCACAATTATTCTCTAGAGAAATTGATAAACTAATGTGATTTTCCAGATGTAATTATGTGATGATGTGCAAGGAATGGATTAAAAGGTTAGCATATACGAGTTAAAGTAATGGGGCGGGTTTTTTTAATTGGGGATTCAGATTGTAGGTTGGGTATTTAAAATTAATTTAATTAATTAAATGGAGATATGGGATAGCCTCGTCATTAATGATTTTTTTTGGTTTAATTAGGGGGTTGTTAAAAAGAAAAATTAAGGGCATTATAGAGCCCATAGGTGGATGTCAAGAGTATAATAGCATCAATAGGTGGATGGAGGATATTTTTGTATCATTTTCAATAGGTGAAGGGCAATTTAGGCCCCTTTTCGCATCTAAATTGTATACGGATACTTTTCATATAAATTTTTTCACTATCATATCGAACACAAAAAATAAATAAAACATCCACTTATATTCCTAGAAAACATTTTTCGAATTTTTTATGAAAAATATATTGTTCTTCATACCGAAACACCTTTTTGTGTAAATCGGGTGATTAATATTAGTTGTTTAGTTATTTATTGTATCAAGTTTTAAAGTAGGCAAAATCGGGTAATTAAATTTATTTTGCGTAAGTTTTTCATTTTTTGTTCATGTTTGATCATTGAAACTTGAAAATTTGAGTTTTTAAAGTTGTGATTTTTAAAACTTAAATTAGTGTTTAGACATACATTTTGCTTGAAAAATATTTAAAACTTTGTAAGTAAAAATAAAATTTCTCCCAAAAATTAAGTAGGCGTTTGACCATGAAAATTAAATTTTTTAAGGTTGGAGTTGAAGTTGAAGTTGAAGTTGGAGTGGAAGTTGGAGTTGGAGTTGGAGTTGGAGTTCGAGTTCGAGTTATGTTTGGCCATGAAAATAAATTAGAACTCTTTTTGACTTTTTGTGAGAGAAGTACAAGTGAAAAAAGTGAAAATAAGTAAAACTTATTTTTATTTTTGCTGGAAAAAAATTTCATTTTAGTGAAATAAATTTCATGGCCAAACACCACTTGTTTTTACTAAAGTGAAATAATTTTTTTTAAAAAAAGTGAATCTTTTTTATGGCCAAACGGGTCAAAGAATCAGATTATCAAAAGCAGATCAAATATATATCATTGAAAAACTTAAATTTTTAAATGATTCAAAATTTATGGTCAAACCTTACCTTAGATACTACCCATTTGTACAAAATCTCCACAAAACCTGACTTGGTAGAGTAGAAGTTTTGGGCCGGGGCAAATAGAAAAGACAGCCCACCTAAGTATTGACAACATGGTTCCAGGTGTCAAGATCTCATGTATCTTAAAATCGCCGACTTTGAATTTTTTTCTTTAGATATAGTAAGTAAAAAGGATTCACTGCTAAATTTGGTCCAACTTCCAAAATACCCTTTCCAGTTTTCCTCTTCGGCAATTTGAAAAGGTAATTTCATTCATGTGTTTGGATTACTGCTACTTGATTTCTCTTTTTTTCCCTTCGTTTAAGCTGTCATTTGTTTTCCTATAGTTATTATTCTCTGACCTTATGGCTTGATTTTTGTGTTTCATTGTTTGAGATGGGAAAATGCAAAGAAAATAACTCAATCACTCATTTGAATAAAAGAAAACAAGGGGAAAAACATGTGGTAGGTAAAATGGATACTTGGACTAGACCAGCTTAAGTAAAATGGAATGATGGATCTCTGGTGGGTTTCTTTTTCTTATCAGATTCTCAGCTAAAATGGGGGGAAAAGGGAGTAAGGCCAGCATAGGTCCCCGTGTGTATGTGTGTGTGTTAAAGGGGAGGGGATAAAGGAAGGGGTCGTGGGAATACGGGTTAATGGATAAGTGAAACGGGTTTGTGGGTAAATGGGTTTTTTACCGACCTGCATATGCTTATGTGGATAGCCGTGTATTTGAGTGCAAGTGCGGTCCAATTTTTAGATGACAGTGACCTTTTTGATACTCCGAGTCCCATATTAATTGTCCAGAAGAGTAGTTTTACTAATTTATCCTTTGAAAATTTCTTGTAACTTTACAAATAACTTGTTTTTACTATAAAAAGGAATTAATTGTAAGGGTGAAATGGGAAAAAAGTTATTAATTCTATCTTGGTTTTGTATGGTCCACAACTAATATGCGACGAAGGAAGTAACAAACATAATGGAGGGCAAAAGTGCTCTATTTCTGATAGTTGTGGGGTATTTAGGCTCTTTCCCGTAAAATTAAAATAGGATGACTGATATGAAGGTATGCCTGAAAGAAAAGGTGAAAGGCAAGTCCTTAGGATGTTTATTCAGCTGAACATAGAACAAAATGAAAGCTAATACCTGTTTAGGCTATACCAATTATCTAGGATTATGACTAGATTCTTATCGTTAAACCTCTGCTTTGGGTACGTGTTAAGAATCCCTGTAGTTTGTTGAGGTATGTGAGTTTACATAGAGATATATGTGAGTTTTAAGAACTGTTACGACAACCTTGGCCTTCAATGATATATTTGGAAGTGGAATGAACTTTGCTTTTGACAGAATGGACATAGAGGATTCATGTAGTTGATGCCAACTTAATTTGGATAGAGGTATAGTTGATTGATTGATCGATCTTCTAGGGACCTGGTCTGCCTTTTTTTTTTTTTTTTTTTTGAATTGGCAAAGATTGGAGTAGATAATTGTCATCTTTTCCTATTCTCCTTTTTCCATTTATTAAATGTTGATGCTTGTCATCTGAATTTATGTGGTGCTGATTCAGGTTTTGGAACTTGAAATGCATTGATTGGTTTAACTTTTATAGTGGCCTGTCAATCAGAATGGAGACTCGGATTGATTTTGTACAATCTCTTGAAAGTGACATGTCAGTTAATATCCTGACATGTTTGAATGATCCAGCAGATGTGGTCCGTGCAGGCTCTGTCTCAAGCCTTTGGCGCCATTTTGGTGAGTTGTTTGTTTTTATGTTTTCTGTTTGTTATACTTGTCTGTCCTGAGCCGGGGGTCTATTGAAAACAACCTCTCTACTTCATCTGAGGTAGTGGTATGGACTGCGTACACTTTACCCTCCCCAGACCCCACGTTGTGGGAATACACTGGGTATGTTGTTGTTGTATAGTAGTAACTCCTCTTCTTGCTGATTTTCACATTTCCTCGTAATACTGAAGCAGTGTACTGCACCTGTTTCCTATCTGAATATATTTGGTCACACAATTGCTGGTTATGGGTATCTAAGGGCCATCTACAAAAATGAGACCATTGTGTATGTTCTAGATTTAGGGTTACCCTCGTTTTCATTGATTGTATATTAATGCTGGAGATGTAAGCCATTTTAGGATTGTGAATTCGCAACACTTCCTGTGTCTGACTCGCATCATACAAGGGCAGTATCCATTTTCATGAAGATATTACCTATTATTTTCCTTGTTTTTGGTGAATCCAGGTTTGAGCTTTATTATGGTAAGGGAGAATGTGGCAATACCTAAATGACGAGATGGTCCTGGTGATTTTGCCCAAGACTTCAGTCAAATATGTAAATGGTCCAACCTAATAAAAATCAACTGTAAATGGTCCAAAAATATGAGCTTTCTCCTCTGTCACCAAAAAAAAAAAAAGACGAGCTTTCTCCTAAGTTGCAAAGGAGAAAACATGATGATGTCTAGTGTTTTTAAAAGAAATCACCGCATCATGTTGCGGCTGTCTCTTATCTAAGTCATAGGAAAATCATTCTTCAAATGGTAAAGCAATTCATTCACCTTTCTCTCTTCCAAAACACCCCCACCTCAAAGTAACTAATTAAAGGAGTGATCCCCTGTCAACTCCCCTCCCAAAACACCCCCACCTCGAAGAAAATAAAAGAAAAAAGAAAAAGAAGGATGATAATGAGGAAGAGGTCAAAATCTACATAGAAGATACTGAGTCTATCATACATATCCTAGGATTCTGCTAGGTTCTTTTGATCAATTGTTCTTCCTTTTGCTTTGTAAATATGGTTTCAGCACAACCTATGTGCTCGTTTGATCAATAGACAAATGTTACTTTATTCAAAGAAAAACATGAGGAAGAGGAGGTCAAATGGGCAGTCTATAGGATGTTTCGATAATTTACTTGCACCCAAATGTGTAGAGAAATGTATCATTTATTATCTCAGTCAATTGTATGAATTTGTGGGATGTCATTTCAACTGAATCACAAAAACTTTGTTCCCTCTTACTATAGGAAAGGATGAAAACACAGATGTTGTTTAACATACACTGTTAGCTGATATAGTTAGGTATTTGTTTGCATATGGCACAATGATCTTATGCCAAGAATTTTGATCTAGTAATGATACCCCCTGGTCTTTTGGTTAATTCTCAAGTATTGGTGATGTCATTCACAATCAGTTTTCAATGTTCTATTGCACTCCCGGGGGTTCTTGGTGATGTGATCTAATTGAGTGTTGCCTGCCTTGTTATACGTGGTCTCGTAATCACTTCCCCATAAAGCTAGCTCCTTCTCTTCCTCCTCCTTTAGAATAGGATTCGCCTTGGTCCTTTTTACGTAACACTCTCGGTTGACCTAGAGGACTATTTTTCTCTTTATACACAAAGCAGACATCTTGAGCAAATCTGATGACCTCTTCTTTGTAGTCTCTCATGAGTTAAATCAGAAGGATCACAGAAGGGGAAGTGTGTTCAGAAAAGTTTTAGGTCATATTCTCGATAGACGTGCCTGGGAGTGTTGAAAATTTTCAAAATATAATTGAAAAATGATTTTTGCAGGGTAAAACATTCAGAAAGATATACAAGCTCTTTATTATTCCAAGGACTGTATACTATTTCTTTATAAGCTGCTGTCTGATTCACTTAATTTATTTGGAAGTGGAAAATTTCCTGGATATACATTGGAATACCAGTTGTTGAACTTACCAGCTTTCCGGCTTGATAGTGCTGCATAAATTTCTTAGAATTTGACAATCACTGTACAAAATATTAGGGCTAGTTGGCCCGCTTTCTTCAGAAAAAAATATAGGGATGCCAGATTTAATACTAGGAAGTCATTTGAGGTTCAAATATCATTTGGGAGAAGAATGACCTCATTTTAAGTAGAATAGTGACATTGTTTATTCTTTGCAGTAATTACAAATGGGCTTTCCAATCAACTATGCCTGAGAAGGTTTCCTCAGCTTTCTGGGATTGCGCGTATAATTGAACCAGATTGGATAACAACAGAAGCAAATCGTGTTGGATCTCACAATTCCAGCTGGGATATTCTAAAGAGAGATCACAATGTTTATGCTTCTCTCCTTCATGCTATTACAACATTAAGCACATGTCGGAGTGAATGCATAGGTTATGCAGTTAGTGCTTCGAGTACAGATAGATTTCCTGGTGAAAGTGTTGTCAATACTCTAACAACTAGGGACAGATATCTTGGTAGACCTTCATACTGGTCAAGTAAAGGACATGCTGATCCAGATGCCTCTGAGACACTAATTTACAAATTGAAAGCTGATCTCTGTGTTATTTCTGAAATTAGTGTACAACCTTTTGAAGGTGATTGCTTCAGCTTCATTCCGTCTTTCTGATATATCTCCCAGAGGCCTTAGATGCCCCTCAATTATTATTTATTTCGATAGAAGTTTCAAAGTTTTCCCATGATTTACTTGATCCTCTTGATTAACATGTAATATCTTATTCAGCTTTTTTCCAGCCCGGCAAGCCTATATACTCTGCAAAATCTGTTCGATTTCGGTTAGGACACCCCAAAAATTCACTTGACGAAAATGATATCTTGCAAGTGCCTCTTCAACAGCCTGCTGATGACAAATTCATATGGACGTATACCTCAGAAGTATACCCTATGGCACAGGTTTTCTTTTATTAGCAATGATGGTCTATATCTAATTTGTTTTTGTTATTGCAAGTATTTCTCACTGGTAGAGCAGGTTTAAGCTTAGATGTTGCCAAAGTAGTGTCATGTAAAATGTTAACTAGTTTGAGCTTTATCTCCAAGTCGTCCTCAAAAGGAGCATGGTATTTTGCATGGCAAGAATTAACATATTCTAACATTGATGAGCAGGAAAACCGCTTGCAACAGTTCAAGCTACCACAACCAGTGCTTTGCATTGGTGGATACTTGCAGATTGAACTGTTGGGTAGAGTTCAGAGGCAACATACGGACGACTTGTTTTACATATGGTTAGTTTTCCACTCTCGTCTGTCTTGAAAGATCCTACGACTTCTCTATTGCTCCACCCATCGGCAAGATGTAGGCAGCAGACATGCGCTTGTGTGATAAGCATAGAGATCCTTGCTGAGGCTGCTATATAAGCTAATTTCTCTCGTGTGTCCTTTCTGTGTTATTATAGAAAATATAGAGCAATTCTAGTGTTTTTTATTTTTATATTGTATAATTTTAGCTGATGATGAACTTAAATTAGCAATATGGTCAGCGAGGACTCATATAACTGAACTCAACTATTTGGAATTGAGCCTCAATAGTTGTTTATGTTTGTGATAACATGCTGTTCCATTCATATTTGCAGCGTTAGCCATGTAAAAGTCACGGGTGGTCCTCTCTGCCCTGCATTTGACATAGAAATCCTCGAACCATCGGGGAAGTTTGCATTGAAGTACAACCCGGAGGTTTTGCGATGGATGTTGCAAAGCTTTTCAGAAGACTCAAATGTGTCTCCAATGTCATCAGAGGAAGGAGTGGTTCAACATGTAGGTGTTATGGGGTTTCTGTTACAGGGTTACCATGCGGGTGTTGCACCAGTGGTATGGGATGACGATGATGAAGAAATGGATGATCCTGGTCTATTGTAGCAGTGTGAACGTGTATGATAATCTGTTGTATTTAGTTCTAAAATTTCCGCCAAGCAACTGTCAACCTTTCTTTTTCATGGTATTGCAGTCTTTTAGTATTAGAGCTGCACAAACCCTTCTACAATCTAGTGGTTTGCCTTTTGAATGTGCTTCTTGTAGTTTTTCCTTAATATTTCAGGCTTAAATGCAAACAAGCAATTAATTTAGCCGAAAAAGGGTGCACATTTGATGTTTGTGCATATGTTAAAAGCTTTACCGCACCTGGTGCTAGTGAATTGGTTTAAGTGATTTAGTAGTGTGAGAATGTATGTTATTTTCATATTTGGTATCTGGGTTGATGGGAGGTAGTATCTTATGGAATTAGTTGATTAGTTGATGAGGTGTAAGTTGGCTCGAACATTATAATTATCAAAATATAAAAGTTACTGTAATTAACCGTATGGTTGAGTGAGAATGTTATTTTTTTTTTCCAAAGAATGATTAGTTGAGAGAAGTCTATATAATAGCATGGTTATTACTCCCTCCGTCCCATTTTATGTGATCTATTTTTTTTTTTGGTCCGTCTCAAAAAGAATGTCACATTTTCTTATTTGGTAACTTTTTAAAAGTACAATTATTCTTTTATCCTTATTGGTTTCACTTAATTAAAAATAATAGTAGTATATTTTTAATAAAGGACAATTTAGTAAATATTATTAAGTCTTCTCTTATTTATTAAACTCCGTATTCGGTCAAAGTAGGTCATATAAAATGGGACGGAGGGAGTACTATTTTTCATTAGAGAAGAAAATTAGGTCAAGCTGTTTGCCATCTCGATTGAGTAGATCAAACAAGTCAAGTATAAAATTAAAGTTCTGCCTTAAAGCCTTATCGGGTCCGTGCTTAACAGGGACAATTACTCATCTAGTAAATAAATTGAAGATTTATTCGTATGTTGATGAGAACAAATGCGACTTAAAACAAGCATGCAATACACTATATTTATATTGTTCCTCTGAATACTTTATTAGAAACAGTCTCTCTATCTTCCAAGGATACGGTAAAATATTGTAGTACTTTATTGGAACCTTACATATCGAAACAAGAAAAATGTTTCATGTACAACCAACAAGAGAATCTAGAGCATAACCCTTTGACAACATCAATACTTCATTAGAAACATACTCTCTACCTCCCAAGGGTACGGTAAAATATTGTATTACTTTATTGGAACCTTACATATCAAGCAAGAAAAGTGTTTCATGTACAACCAACAAGAGAATCTCTTATAGAGGAGCACAACTCTTTGACAACATTCTTGATGTTTTTTCTTTTACCTGAATCATACATTGAACAAGCAACTCCAACTCCAAATAAGGAGATTAAACCCTCTTCATTCCTTTTCCCTCTCGTGAATCTTGGTATTCGAGAGCTCTCTCTACTTATCTCTTCCTCTTCAAAATTAAGAACTGGATCAACTATGTCAAGTGCTCCATCAGGCATGGCATTCCTAACAAAATCATGAAGGCTTAAATCACCGCCAAACATGTCATCTATTGGTCTTTTCCCGGTTAACATTTCAAGTAAGACGATGCCGAAACTATACATATCACCTTGCATTGATGGTTCGCTTCCCGTCCCATACTCTGCAATGAAAATGTCTCACAAAATATTAGAGCATAATTAGAATTAATGTACTAATCTAGTAGCTTTTTTGGTTTCTGTTCATTTTGATAGAATTGGATGTTTGTGGACAAAGCTAATACAGGGAACTGGGGGCGGAACTACTGGGGTGCAATCAGAAAATTTCAATATATATAAAAGGTCAAATTTGTTAATTTATGTATTAATATTAAGTTTTGAATCTTCTTTAACACATTATGAACTTCACCTCGGCTGAATGGCAGATGTGTGGCCCATTGTTGTGGTTTGAGTCTCGCTAGAGACGTTCCCTTTACCATTTCTGAATCCCCTTGTCAAAAGTCCTGGCCCCGGCCCCTGCAGGGGACTATCATACACATTCGTCCCCGAAGTAGTATTTTGCTCCAATGTCTAACAACCTAAAAGCTTAACCCTTACGTTCTTTTTTATTATTATTATTATTCAATTTTTATAAAAATTGAGGGGGGAGGGGGGTAGGAGAAGGGAATTGGAGAGAGGATTACAATGTGGCGAATTGAACCATCACCAACAAGATGAAAGTTTAGATAGCTACTGAGCTGAGCTATTAAGATTCTCCAATCCTCATATTGTGACCTAAGGAACATTCAAAATTAATATTGCCACACTAAATATTTTTGGAATATGATCATGAATTATATGTGAAATTTACCTGGAGCTGTGTAGCCGATGGATCCTTTAAAAGTTGTTGAGCTTGTCTGAATTCTACAAGTGGTTTTATCAGTCAGATGTAAGAATCTTGCCAATCCAAAATCCCCAACATGAGCAACCAATTCATCGTCGAGGAGAATTTTGCTGGGTTTGAGAACAATGAACTATTGATATTTGATAATCATTATGAAGATAATGGATTGCACTAGCAACATCAATAGCAATATTGAGTCGTTGCATAAACCCCAACCTTCTTGGCTGAAATTTGGCCTTGAATTATTTGCATGCAACCAGTCCTCTAAACTTCCGTTGACCATAAACTCGTAAACCAAAGCCTTGAATGCATTGCCACCATAAATCCATAATCGACACTAGAACATGCAGTAAGTAGCTTAACCAAATTCCGACGTCTAACATTTCTGAACACCTCACATTCTACTATGAAATTTTTGATAGCTCCATGCTGTAAAAGATTCAATACTTTTATAACAACATGTTTACCATCCGTTTCGAAAATCCCCTTATAAACATATCCATGACTCCCGAAACCAATCAAGTTGCTCGAAGAAAACCCGTTGATAACTTTGAGAATACTTTGATAGGACATAGCTAGGAGTTGGTTTAGATCTTTATCTAATGAAGGAAATGTTCTTTTGGACCTTCCGAATCGATAGAAGAGAAGGGAACCAACCATAAGAACTAGCCGTAGAATTTCCAATACTATTGAGATCACAAGCTTAAAGTTAGTTTTCATTGAATGACTGAAGTTGCATTTGGGAAATTTCATGTCAGGTACACCACCACAAATTCTAGGATTTCCAACTAAGGAAATTATGCTCACATTCTCAAAAATGCCTCTTTCTGGAAGGGCACCTTCTGTTGTTTCTGGGTACAAAATCTGTATTTAAATAACAAGAACTTCAAACTTTAAGTTCAAGAACAAGTTCAAGAACAACAAAGAAGTTCAACAACTTCAAACACAAGTTCAACAACTATGAACTATCAAAATGAAGTTTCTTCTATTTTCTGGAAAATAGCAAAACCGTAAAGAAAAGAGATGAAACAGAAATGGAGAATCAAGTCCACTGAATTCACGGTATGTCCTTATGGAATTTATTCCCCTCAAGTACCCGAGATTATAGAATCTTTCCTCCCAGGATAAAATGATTCACTTCAGTAGAATAGTGGTACCTCAAATTCTATCGAACAACGAACTCACTCAACGATTTGATGATCACACTTGAGTTTTTCAAGAAGAAAAGAGTGTTTTTCTTTCACAAATTTTGTACTAAAACCTGAGAAAAAGTCAGATATTTATACCGAAAAGGTGGTGCTTCATAAGAGAAGCAAAGGTTCATGAAAAGAGACAACTTTTTGAAATGTCAGTTGACCTATGGACCCCACATGCCTGCGGGTGCAGGTCATGAAAAGACAATTTCCATAAATATCACTGCCATCTGCGAAGGTCACCTGCGTCTGCTGGTGACGACCTGCGTGCGCAGGTCGTTCTTTTCGCGTGAAACAGTGTGTCACTTCCTTAAAGGGTCACGTCCCTTAGAGGTGCGTTGTGACATGCATCCGCACATGTTTGGGTGCGTCCGCAAAATGGAGAAATATCATTTCTTATCAGATTGTTGGATTACAATATCACTATTTTTCTAGTTTCAATTGAATTTTGTCCAAAAGATAATTTCTCGATCGATCATTTGACAAATCCAAATCCAAATCCAAATTCAAATCCGAAGTCGTAGACGAGCCGAGCGAACGACGACGATGGTGCGAGGCTTGACTTGTTCTTGCCTCACTATCCACATGAAGGATTATATTTCAATATATACACAAGAAAGTTTCTTTCTCCCACCAATGTGGGAGAACTTTACTTCCTTAAAGTGAAACCACAATTCACTTTTTTCCTTCATTTGTTCTCTTCATTTTATATTCACACTTTCGCTAGAACCTAACGATCCCCCACATGAATGAGGAATGTCTATTTTATCAAAAGATTTACGGACAAGTGTGTAATCAATAAGCAAAGACTAATTACATCTGGATAAGTAGGTTTTCCTTTGAACTTTCCATAGTGAACTTGCATCGGATGCACTCGGTCAATCGATAGATATGATATCTTTGAACCGTCGAACTTTAATGTACACCTAGACAACACAATTCACACAACCAACCTTTTACCATTTATGGTTCTCACGATTTTGTTTGTTTCAGCCATGAACACAACCTGGTTTCATGAGATCTTAGATAATAGGCCTTTACTATCATTCTCCTTGAAACGGCTTCCACTTCACTCTCACATAGGTGATTCCTAAACATTTAATCCTATAGATCAAACAATTTGGTCAAATCTTCCAAACTTAGAAACCATTAAAAGACTACTAACCATAAGTCTTATGCTTGTTTCCTAAACATTGTCTTCATCATGAGAATGGGTTGAGTTAATTGACAATGTTGAACCGTCAACCACAACTTTGTTTTATCTCTTTGAACCTAGATCTTGGGATCTCCAGTCCGCTAGGTAGAGATACTGTTGTGATGACTTGTCCTAGACCTTAAACCCATTCCCTTCGATGATCTCTCAACTTACTCTTTAGATAGGCCTTTTGTAAGTGGATCCGACATATTATCCTTTGACTTTACATAGTCAATCGTGATAATTCCACTAGAGAGAAGTTTTCTAATATGTCTCCGTCTTATATGATGAGATTTACCGTTATACATCATGCTCCCTGTCCTACCTATTGCCGCTTGACTATCACAGTGTATGCATACTGGTACCAATGGTTTAGGCCAATACGGAATATTTTCCAAGAAATTTTAGAGCCATTCAGCTTCTTCACCTACTTTATCTAATGCGATAAATTCAGATTCCATAGTAGAGTGGGCAATACATGTCTGTTTGGATGATTTTCGAGAGGTTGCTCCTCCACCAAGACTAAACACATATCCACTCTTGGATTTTATTTCATTCGATTTGGTGATCCAATTTGCATCACTATATCCTTCAATTACTGCTGGATATTTGTTGTAATGTAAAGCAAAGTCTTGAGTATGTTTTAGATACCCCAAAACTCTTTTCATTGCCATCCAATGAGTTTGATTGGGATTACTCGTGTACCGACTTAATTTACTAATAACACATGCTATATCTGGTCGTGTACAATTCATGATATACATCAAACTTCCCAACACTCTTGCATAATCCAATTGTGAATCACTTTCACCTTCATTCTTTTAAAGTGCAAAGTTCACGTCTAATAGAGTCTTGGCAATATTGAAATCCAACTACTTGAACTTGTCAAGTACTTTTTCAATATAATGAGACTGTGACAATGACAATCCTTGTGGAGTTCTATGAATTCTTATCCCTAAGATCACATCCGCAACTCCAAGGTCTTTCATATCAAACTTGCTCTCAAGCATTCGTTTCGTAGCATTTATGTCAGAAATGTCTCTACTGATGATCAACATATCATACACATACAAACAAAAAATGACTTTGTGATTTGGAGTGTCTTTAATGTAAACACATTCATTTATTTTGAATCCGTTTACCAACATGGTTTGGTCAAACTTTGCATGCCACTGTTTGGGTGCTTGTCTATTGGGATATGTCCACAAAATAGATTGCCTGACAAGTCAACAAAGGCCAGCTTATCTGAGAGTTTGCTGAAAAACTCATGAAATGTCCCTCCAAATGCGTTATTGTGCAGATACAGATGTTTTAGGTTAGTTGCATTTGTTAAGGAGGACATGAGGTTTAAGTCGTCATCAGGTTTGTCACTTCTAAATAGATTATTATCCATGCCTAAAAAATACAAATTATGCAACTTATCAAACCTAGGTACCTCTCCTCCAAAGTTATTGCCACCAATAATAAGGTACGCTAGTCCTGAGAGGTTGAAATGTGAATTAGTAAGTGATCCCCTGAATCAATTCTCACTAATGCTGAGACACTCCAGATTAAGAAGATTGATGCCTAAATCCCCAGGGAGAGTACTGTCAATTTGGTTAACGAACACATCAATGACTTTCAAGGAGGTAAGGTTGAATAGTGAGCTTTGAATTTTACCAGATAACCTATTGTAGTTCACATCAAATATTTTTCAAGCTTCTCAATTTCTCTAACTCATCAGGGATTTTACCAACAAGATTATTCTCCAAAAGATACATTTCCAAGAGAGTTGACAAGTTCCCGTAAGTTTTTGGGATTTCACCAGTGAGTTTGTTATAACTCAAACCTGAGTATTTGAGTTTGGAAAGAAATCCAAGCTCCCCCGGAAGTACCCCTACAAGATTGTTCTTAAAAGCCCATAACTCAATGAGCTTACTGTAAAATGATAGATTGACTAGAATTTCACTATGGAATGAATTGTTTTGCAAATATAGATGGCGTAATCTTCTCAAACTGCCTAGTTCTGGAGGGATATTACCAGAAAGACTATTGTTTCCAATATCTAGTCGTGTGAGTAGTAAGATTTGTAAATTCACCCCCATTACTCTCTAATCCTCCATTACTCTTAGGGTATAAGAGAAGCTTGAAGTGGAATTTCAGCTATAGAGAGAGAATTATTGAGAGTGATATGCAAAAAAAAAAATGATTCTCATTACTGGAAAAGTACTACAAGTGTCCTTATATAGAGACTCCACTGACTTTACTACCAAATAACTAGAATTAGTTACAGCTAATCAACAATCTAACTAACTAGCTAACTATTAATTAATAAGCTAATAATCTAAAATCTGCCAGTTGTCTTCTATGTCACTGCATTATCTTCAATACTCCCCCTCAATCTGGTAGGTGTGAAGACATTGAGCACTCCCATCTTGGACACTAAATACTCATGTTGTGACCTTCCTAAAGCCTTTGTGAAGATGTCTGCTTGTTGTTCTACAAAACCAATGTGTTGTGTCTTCACTATTCCCAACTGAATATTTTTCCTTATGAAATGACAGTCTATTTCTATATGTTTAGTCCTCTCATGATAGAATGGATTTGCAGCAATCTGTAAGGCTGTTTTGCTATCACAATGCAACTCAATTAGCAGATCTACCTCTACTCCAAGCTCCTTAATCAAACCAATCATCCAAACTAGTTCTGAAACAGTCATGGCCATGCTTTTATATATTGCTTCAACTGAGCTCTTTGAAATAATATTTTATTTCTTTTATTTACATAAAATCAGTGAGTTACCAAACTTGACAATGAATCCAGTGATTGACCTCCTAGTGTTTGGGCAGGCACCCCAGTCTACGTCACAAAGTGCTTCTAGTTTTCTTACCTTCTTGCTGTTCATCATTATACCAAGGCCTGGATCTTTTTTGATGTACCTAACCACTCTCATAGCTGCTTCCCAATGTGATATTTTAGGCTGTTGTAAAAACTGGCTAAGATTCTATATGGCAAAGGCTATGTCAAGTCTAGTGAGAGTCAAATAGAGCAACTTCCCAATTAATCTTTGGTATTTCTCTTTGTCTTCCAGCAAGTCATCACCTTCTGTTCTTGATATATCATCACGTTCTTTGGTTGTAAATTTTTTATTCATATCAAGTAGAGTCCAAGATGGCTTTGTAGTGCTTAACCCCATTTCTGATATCAAATCTAAGGCATACTTCCTCTGGTTCATTAAAATCCTTCACTGGATCTACTGAACTCTATCCCCATAAAATACTTCATATCTCCAAGATCTTTGATCCTAAATGCCTTGTGCAATTCCTGCTTAGTTTCTTGAATGAGTGCTAAGTAATATCCAGTTATGAGCATGTCATCCACATACACCAATATGATCACTGTACTGCCACTTTTTTTCTTGGTAAATAGAGAATAATCCAAGCAACTTTTCTCAAAACCTTGTTGAATCAAGGCTTCTGTGAGCTTCAAATTCCATTGCCTACTAGCTTTCTTGAGGCCATAGAGGGATTTAACTAGTCTACATAAAATATTCTCCCCCTGACTAGTAAAACCCTCTGGTAGTTGCATATAAACCTCATCATATAAGTCACCTTAAAGAAAGGAATTGTAAACATCCATTTGATAGATGTGCCATCTTTCAGCAGCAACAATAGCAAGGACTGATCTGACAGTGCCAATTTTCACAACTGGAGAAAATGTTTCATTGTAGTCTAAGCCTTCTCTTTGATTGTAGCCCTTAGCTACCAATCTAGCTTTATATCTTTCCACTGTAAGGTACTTGACCTTATACACTGATGTTGCCCAAACTATACCTCCAGAAAAGTATAACGCAGTCATTGAATCAAATATAAAACCCAACTAGGTTGGGGTCGATCCCACAGGGAATAGGACAAAATTCTATCGAATGTTTGTCCGAGTGATTGGCAAGTAAGTATAAAAGGGGTTTTTTGTAAACAAGTAGTAACAGTAACAATTGTTGATTGTCGGATTTGTGATCAATATGATAAATTCACTAGGACTGTGATCCCCAAGATTCCTTAATTCCACTAGTTACTTATGCTGGCAAACTGTCTCGCTGCGTTGTATACAAAATCTAACAAGATAGGTTCATCTAAATATCTCTCGACCTTGGTTAGATGAATTTACTCTTCTCCTCTCGATCTCCGAGTGTCGCGCTACTAACCTTTGTTCTTGATCTCAGATAACTATCTTTGTTACAGCTCAAGTTATTAGATGAAGGTTGATAGCTTCAAATCTCTATTGTTATTCCCTTTTCCCAGTCGCTACTTCTCTCTCTCTCGAGCAAGTTTAGAATATTAGAAGATCAATTATAACAAAGGAAATAGCAATACATGTAGTCACACCAGTTTAGAATTGCTTTGCACTTAACCCATTTTGTTAATTCCTCATGGTTCACACAACCCTAGTTATGGGATTGAGCTACTCATAATTGCAAGAACACAAGAAGAATTCAAGGATGAAAGCATAATTATGAACTCACAAGAATGATAAAACTCTGAAATCTCACTATAAATCAAAACCCTAGAATCGATGTTTGAGATTATAAGATTAATGTGTTTATGAACCTCAAAACAATGTAATAGAATCTAAAACAATGTAATAGTCTACTCCCTAAACATAGGACAACTTAAGGGTATTTATAGGTGCAAAGTGAATCATATTCTAAATAAAGTAGAAAGAAAAAGTCGACAACTTTCCACGGACCATGACTTGAGGTCGTGGACTCAACCCACGGACCGTGGGTCCAAATCATAAGAATCATGCATCAATGCACAATTGCAGAAATTGACCCACGGTTGTGACTCACATACCGTAGGTCCAGGTCGTGAGTCACTTCTGTGGAATTCAACTTCGCTCTTTTGTCTTCAAAAACTTCATTCCAGTGCATGCTTTATTTTGGCCTCTCCATTTTGCCTCCAAAACCTATTTTCCTGCAAGATAGAACAGAAAACACAACATACCCACCAAACATATCCAAGTTATTGCATATTTTTCTTATTTTAAGCATCGAAAGTTCCATGAAATCATGGCACATCAACACCCTCAACTTCGAACATTTTCATATCCTCAGGCGAATAAAACAAAACAAACACATTCGATGCTTAACTAAGAGAAACCTAATAGACCTACAACAGTTGACTCATTTCTTCCCGTACCAAAAATTTTGACCCCCTCATATTCACAAGTCAAAAACCACTGTGCGTATACTTGCAGCATATTATCATGACACATAAGGGATCAAGTGATAGCATCAGATTATGAACAAACAACTAAGCATTTATGCTAATGACATTATCCGAACAATTAGCAGCTAATAAGGCAACCCATATACTCTCACAACAAAAAAGTCCCATACACTCATAGTATACTAATGAATATCAACATAGGGATTGGATCAAAACACTCTGTCTCACAAATAATTCAAACAACGTGCGTGAAATACCATAGGCTTGCCCTTATTTTCTATGCCTTATTTTTCGGACAGTTGGACTAGGATCACTATAGGACTTTCATTGGCTTGTAATGTAGGCTTGGGGATGGGTGTGGTACATATGAATATGGTGACTCAAACCTCCTTGATGCTACACTATTTTTGGCTCCACTTTCTAACCATACTCATTTTATTCTCCCTTATTCTCCTTTATTTGTTTTCAGATTTTGGGTGTAATTTTCTTTGCCATTTCAATATATATATATATTTTTTCTTTTTCTCTTCTTATTTTTTTTTTCTCTTTTTGCACTCTCTATTTTTTTTCACTTCTTTTCTTTCTTTTTCTCACCGAAACCTATTCTCCTTTCTTTTACTAATCCCTTCTTCATACCCATATTAAGCTACACACCTCTATGATAGCCACCCTCAACTTAGGTGATTTTCCTGAGTTGAGGTAACAATGTCCAAGAAGGGACCAAAGCCAAGACAGGTTCATTGTAAGTCAAAATAGAAAGGTGAATAGGCTAATGAAAGAAATAGGTCAATTAAGGATCAAAATCGGGATCAAGGGATATTTTCTTCATTTGGTCGGGCATTTAGGCTAAAAGTGAACTTATTCAAAACCGCCTATGATCCTTTCCAAACCACTATCCTATAACCTAGGCAAGACTAACCGGGTAAGTTCTGGATTACACACACAAAGTGAACTTGGTAATGACCTCACACGCACATAACACAGGGTTACACTATCGACTACTCCCTATCCAGTTCATGCATTGCTAGCTACAGTCATTCTGCCTATAATACTAATGCCATAACAAGATCCAACAGCTGTCACAAACTAACATAAATCCACAGACAGTCCAAATCAAAAAATTCCAGGAGGGGTATCCTTCAAACACCAAAAACATCATCAAAAACTTGTTCAAAACTTGTCTGCACTAAGGTTCCCTTATTTTTATCCTAACTAAACATGAAAATACATAATGAAACAAATAACAACCTAAATATGTCGTTTCTACTATGATAGCACACTAGGGAAAAAAGAAATACGGTAACAAAACCCCCCTAGTGGTGGTATACCCCTACCCTCAACTAAATAGTGGTGCACTGCCCTCAGTCCACAGCTATAAATATGATAAGTTTAAGGGAGTGAAGGACATAACTGTGGTGCCCTAGGCACCGAATATGGTCCCACCCATAGCAGGATCATCTGTATTCTATCTGGGCTCCACGCTGGGTGCTAGCGGTGGAGGGGGTGGCTGACTAGAGGATGCACCCAGGGCTCTCTACTCCTGGGCAATCTGGATAATATGGAACTCTACTCGAGAGGCCTTAGTTTCCCTCCTCATATCACTCTCAAACTCGTCTCTACTCTCACTCTAGCCCTCGAGACTCCGTGGCCTCTTGCCTCTAGCAATAGAAGGTTCTCATCAGTAAACAAATCAACCATAAACACTGATGCTTTTGGGACTAGTGTCGGCATAGGCAGAATGATAGGAGTGTGTGTCAATGCCCTATTTTTCACCAAAGTTAAAACAAACACGACTTATGGAACTCTAAAAGAATTGATTTTGTACAGAGTCGCCACCTAATTTTTAAGGAAAATAAGGAAACCTATTTAATTATTGACATGTATGACTTGTGTTTTAATTTGCGAAAATCAGTTTAGATTCTAGGTAAGGGTTCAAATTATTCTGAAGGGAAGGGATTAGGCACCCTTCAAAATCCATAAAAAAGTGGTTCCCGACTAGACTAAATTTATCAAAGAGAGAGGAGGTAAAAATTATTTTTTCTTAAAAAAGTATGAATATGTTAAAATATGTACTAAAATAATGTAAAAAATGTGTGTATAAAACATGGTGTTTCAAATGCAAAAATAGAGTCTATTAACATAAAATGTATGTATAAAAATATGTAAAGTGTATTGTATATGTATGAGAAGAAAAAATGTTCTTTATGTTAAAAAAAATTACTTTCGTTTGTAATGTATGAAAAGAGAAGTAATTTTGTATTATATAGAGAAAAAGTATTCTTAAATACTATTTTTTACTTGACAAAAATCACGAGGCTAAAAGATTAAATAAAAAATAAAGATTTATTTTAAAAGAAACTGTTGAACAATATTTTCAAATGTAGAAGTGTGAATTAACTGATTAAGTAGCTAAATCAGTTTGATTCTTTTATATAAATATTAACGGCCTAAGTT
This sequence comes from Capsicum rhomboideum, assembly GCA_031232105.1. Lineage (NCBI taxonomy): Eukaryota > Viridiplantae > Streptophyta > Magnoliopsida > Solanales > Solanaceae > Capsicum > Capsicum rhomboideum. Next base: position 24,801,947 of record CP124710.1, read on the forward strand.
TTGCCTAAGCGCGTGATGAAGATTAAGTAAGTAAAAATATCCACCGCCCAGCGCCCCAAAATAAAGTTTTCACTATGATTAATATTTGTACAATTGTAAGAATATAAAAAACACAAACATAAAATTCAAGCTCCTTTTTGAATGTCATCTTTAAGAAGTATCTTCGAGAATCTGTATAAACACTTGATAGAAATGTTAGTAATGAGCAAATAATTATAAAAATATGTGACACATATGTATATATAAAAAATAATATTTTATTATATAATGGGCTCAAATGAAGTTTTAGATACGCCATGGCTACGAAGTGGTTGCTCGAATCATCGGCCATCCTAAAGCATCTTGCCAAGATACGAATCATAAAACCTTTTGTGTTGTCGTGATAATATGAAAATTTTGTCATCGCCCATATTTATTTATTTTTGTTACGTATATGTCCGTCTTTTTATTTGTGGAGGCCTCAAAAATCGATGGAAATTTTTTCATTGGCCAATGTAGTGTCTTGTGTATTAATCAGTCAAGTAAGATGTAAAGCACAAAATTATCTGAAATCAGTCCGTAGAGATGCAAAACAGCAGCAAATCCAGTGGCAAAGATAGCCAACAATAGTGACAACAAAAGCAGTAAACAGAGACAACCATACTTATGCAATAAATTTAAGATCAATCCAAATGCGTCACATACACGGACAGCAACAACAAGGTCCTCTTGGTGAGGAATTTCATCACGAAAATATAAGAAAATAGTCGACAAAATCATATATGGGGCGTTGACAAAACAGGGAAGAGGGGAGTTGCTTCCACGGTGTTCATCGGAGCAACATTGGAGACACAAAATTCGGCCAGATCTGGGTAAATAATAAAACATCATAACTAAAATAATGAGCAAGAATTGAAGTAACAAGTAACCAAACAACACTGCTGCCCCAACGACAATAGAACGTCGGAGCAATGTGTTTCCTGGCGAGGTTCACCGGTAGATCAACGGGAGAGACGAGAAGGAGCAAGGGAAATAGTGGTGGTGTTGTGGAAATTTTCCGGCCAGATCTGGCCCATCTTTCGATGAACAGTGACGAACAAAGGGAAGAAGGTAAAGAAATAGAGAGGAAGGGATGTTGGCCGTGTGGTTTGCGGTGGTGGGGGTTGACCGAAGAGGAGAAGAGGGAGAGAGGAGGCTGTGTTAGAGGTGGTGGGTTGTTGGCAACTCGCCAGTAGCCATCTCCGGCGAGGCAGCTGCAAAGGGAAGGGAAAGAGGAGAGACGGGAAAGGGGAAGGGAGTAGCGGCGTCATGGTGGTGGTGGAGCTCGCCGGTCATTACTTCCGGCGAGACAACGACGGAGAAGGGAAAAGGAGAGAAAGGGAGAGAGGATGAGAGGAAGGGAGGTTGGTCGCGGCAGTAGCGCGTCAGAGCTCTCCGGCGATCAATTCCGGCGAGGCAGCGATGAAGGGAAAAAGGGAGAGAGGAGAAGAGAAATCTGATTTTTCTCTTTCCTGTGGTGTGTGTTTGTGTTTGTATATGTATAGTGTGTTGTATGTTCGGTGTATGTGTAGTGTGTGTGTTATTATTTTTCCTCCCTTTTGAATGTGTGTTGTGTCTTTATTTATAATGGAAAAAAGGTGTCATCTTTTAACCAAAAAAAAAAATAGGCTATTTCCTTTTGTTCATTAAATATTATTTTAATTTATCGGTTATTATTCAAAGGATTTTTTATCCTTTTAACCAACATGTAAAGGCTAATATCCAAAAAATAAAATTATGTGTAGTCATGTCACCTTTATTAAAGGTGAATTGTCACGTCATCTTTATTAAAGGTGACTTTTCATATCACTTTTAATAAAGGTAACGAGGCCTCGACTTGATTGGATTATTGCCCCGTGTATCAAAATAATTGTTCCGACTTATCATTTGCGGATTGTATTAAATGATGTACAAAAATGCGTAATATGTAATTACAAAAAAAAAATAAAAATAATAAAAGTATAACTATCCTGAAAAATGTATTATGATGTAAATAATTAAAAATGTAATGTACTGCAAAAATTGTAGTGTTATGTTGTGTACGTGTGCAGATGACAATAAATTGATAAAAAATCCTACTATTTATGAAATTAAGGATAATTATCAATAAATTGTAAACGTTAAAATACGACAACAAATTGATAAAAATCCTAAAAGAAGGATAATTATCAATAAATCGTGAAAAAATGTATTTTGTGCTCTTTAACGATCAGGAAGCCTGAAGACGTTAATTTTAAGCACGGAGAGCCAAAATTGGGTGTCAACAACTTGCCCCTTTTCGTATGAAGATAATGTAGTTATCTTCAGACGAAAACGTTCACGTGTAGCCAATTTTGCTTGACAAATGTCATATCAATTCCGGTAACGGAACCAATTCTGTCAATGCCCTATTTTTCACCAAAGTTAAAACAAGCACGACTTATGGAACTCTAAAAGAATTGATTTTGTACAGAGTCGCCACCTAATTTTTAAGAAAAATAAGGAAACCTATTTAATTATTGACATGTATAACTTGTGTTTTAATCTGCGAAAACCAATTTAGATTCTAGGTAAGGGTTCAAGTTATTCCGAAGGGAAGGTGTTAGGCATCCTTCAGAATCCACAAAATGTGGTATCTGACTAGACTAAATTTATCAAAGAGGAAGGAGGTAAAAATCATTTTTTGAGAAGTATGAATAATTAAAATATGTAATAATGTAAAAAATGCATGTATAAAACATAATATGTCAAATGCATATATAGACTTTATTATCGTAATATATATGTATAGAAATAAACAAAAGTATGTTGTATAAAATATGTATAAAAATATATATATGAAAAAAGTGTTCTTTTATGAAAGGAAATCACTTTTGTGTGTAATGTATGGAAAGCAAAGTAATTTTTGTATTATACTAAAAAAAAAGTATTCAAATAATATTTTGTACTTGACAAAAGTTAACGGGAGAAAAGATTAAATAAAATGAATGTTTATTTTTGATAGAAAAGACTACACAATATTTTCTAATGAAAAAAAAAGTGTGAATTAATTGATTAAATATCCGAATCAGTTTGATTCTTTATATAACTATTAACGGCCTAAGTTTTGCCTAAACGCATGGTGAGAGTTACGTAAGTAAAGAATATCCCCCCGCCCAACGCCCCAAAATAAAGTTTTCACTATGATTAATATTTGTACAATTGTAAGAATATAAAAAAACACAAACATAAAATTCAAACTCCTTTTTGAATGCCATCTTCAAGAAGTATCCTCGAAAACCTGTATAAACACTTGATAGAAATGTTAGTAATGAACAAATAATTATAAAAAGATGTGTACATATATGTATCTATAAAAAATAATATTTTATTCTATAGTGGGCTCGGATGAAGTTTTCGATACGCCATGGCTACGAAGTGGTTGCTCGAATTATCGGCCGTCCTAAATCGCCTTGCCAAGATACGAATCGTAAAACTTTTGTGTTGTTGTGATGATATAAAGATTTCGTCATCGCCCAAATTTATTTATTTTTGTTACGTATTTGTATACGTAATGTCCGTCTTTTATTTGTGGAGGCCTCAAAAACCGACGGGAATTTTTTCATTGGCCATGTATTGATACTTGATATAAAATAAGTAAACTTGAGAAAATAAATTTCGTCTTTTGTTATGGGGAAGGCCTCGAAAATCCGACGGAGAGATATTGTCAATGGCCAAGTAATGTAGTATTTGCTCATTATTAATTAATTTAATAAAATGTTAAGAAAAAGAATGGTCCAAAAATTTCATTATAGCCAAACAAAGTAGCATGAAAAATATTAGAACAACAAACAAGCATCGTTAGAGCGGTCAAAGAAACTCAATTAGCACAAAAGTTAACCGCTTGAAGAAACTCATAGCAAAATGTGTGATTTGCTCAAAAGATAAGTAAGATTAGTGAGAAAAACAAGCTATTGGAGACATGAAAAACTAAGACAAAGATTACGATATTAGAAGCAATACAATAAGAAATAAGATTCAATAAAAACATGTATACATAAAAATGTAGTCACAGTCATGAAGTGGGGTTTGTTGGAGTCAAAAAGTAGTCCACTGGAGAAGAAAGACAAGGAACATGAGAGGAGAGATAATTGTGAGCCTAAGAGTAAAAGAAAGAACTCTAAAAAGTGAGCAATAGTATGTTTCTTCTTTAAGGAAAAATGATGGAGAAAGAGGGGAGCATTAAGAGAATAAAAAGGGAGGGAGAAATGAGAGAGGGTTATTGTGGTGGTGTTCGTGTTGGTTAATGTCATGGAGAGAAGAGAAAAAAGAGAGGAAAAGGGGGAGCAAAGGGAGATGAGAAGAGTGTGTGTGTGTGTGTCTTTTTGAATGAAAAGAGATGAGTTAGTATATAAAAGAAAGAGGTAAGATCTTATCAAGTTTATTTCTTCTCCAAAATGTCAAAAACACATCCCTTGAATCTTGGGAAAGTAATAGAAAAAGTCAAAAGTTGAAAATAATGGAGAAGAAGAAAAAATTAAAATATAGTGAGTGTGTGTATGTGTGGATGAAGTCTTCAAAAAGCCTAAAATTAAGGGAGCAAAAATCTACTATTGTGTGTGTGGATAAGAAAAGAAAAGAAAAGAAAAAAAGGGATGGTTTGTAGTCAAAATATGGTGGTTGAGAAAATCAAGGGATGTGTCTCTTTTCCTTTTTTAGAGGAATAAAAATAAAAAATATGATTGGATAAGAAGATATTACACATTATGTAATTTTATTTTCGCAAAATATACACAGTGTGAGTTTTGAATATCAGTGAATTCACTTTATTTGATATGTATGGACTGTGTCTAAAAATATAACTAATGTATATATAATTTTTAAAAATGTAAGTATAAATTTAAATGTAAAAATAAATGTATTGTGTGGTTAAGAATAAAAATCATACTGCTCGTATTATGTATATGCAGATGATAGTTAAGAATTAAAATGACAATAAATTGATAAAAATCTTAATATTTATAAAATTAAGGATAATTATCAATAAATTGAAAAAAGTTAAAATATGAAAATAAATTGATAAAAATTCTAAAATAAGGATAATTATCAATAAATTGTAAAATGTGTAAAAATTATATTTTTTGCTCTTTAACGGCCAGGAAGCCTGAAGACGTTAATTTTAAGCACGGAGAATCAAAATTGAGTGTCAACAGCTTGCCCCTTTTCGTATGAAGATAATGTAGAAGTCTTCAGACGAAAACGTTGACGTGTAGCCAATTTTGCTCGACAAAAATCATATTTGACGAAAAATTTGACCGAACTCTAATTTAGAGTTGCCTACATACCTCGAGTTGCACGATGATCAGGTCGGGTGTAGTTCAAAAGATTAGGCGAGTTGCCTCTTGTCCTATTATAAGGGATGGACGACCCTATGAAATGATTATTTAGAAAAGGAATGTTTGAGAACGAAAGTGTTCGCATATTCCCAAAGTCTTTTCAAAATTGACCCAATATCGAGTTGTGAGATGCTGGGGATGCAAAATTGTGTACTTGCTGGGGAGAAAGAATGATTATGGTTGTGATGACCGAACTCTGCATAGAGCTTCCTACATATCTCGCGTGTTACGAGAATCAGGTCAATGTAGTTTGAAAGTGTGAGTTTCAGCAAACATTTATTGACTTAAAATTTGCCCCAGTGTTGAATTATGATGAGATTGTTTTCTTTTGTGATAATGGTGAAAGGATTTAGCATGAATGGAGAAGAAAGCATGTAATGCAAAGAATCTCCGACTGACGGAGCAACTAAGATGTAAAGGCCCTTGACTGGTAGGGCTGTTGAGATATAAAGAGCTCTCGATTGGCGAAGTAATTAAAATGTAATAGCCTCTCGACGGGTGGGGCTATTAGATGTATAGGGCTCTCGATCAGTGGAGCAATTGAAATGTAATATCCTCTCGACTGGCGGAGCTATTAAAATGTAAAGAGCTCTTGACTGGTAGAGCAATTAAAAGGTAACAGCCTCTCGACTGGCGGGGCTATTGAATTGCAAAGGGCTCTCGACTGGATGAGCCATTAAAATGTAATAACCTCTCGACTTGCGGAGATATTGAAATGCAAAGGGGCTCTCGACTGGGGAGCCATTGAAATGTAATAGCCTCTCGACTGGTGGGGCTATCGAAATGCAAAGGGTGGAGCGATTAAGATGTAATAGCCTCTCGACTGGCGGGGCTATTGACATGCAAAGGGGCTCTCGACTGACAAAGCCATTGAAATGTAATAGCCTCTCGACTGGCGGGGCTATTGAAATGCAAAGGGCTCTCGACTGACGGAGCCATTAAATGTAATAGCCTCTCGACTGGCGGGGCTATTGAAATGTAATGGGCTCTCGACTGTCGGAGCCATTAAAATGTAATAGCCACTCGAATGGCAAGGCTATTGAAATGTAATGGGCTCTCGACTGGCGGAGCCATTAAAATGTAATAGCCACTCGACTGTCGGGGCTATTAAAATGCAAGGGGCTCTCGACTAGAGGAGCCATTGAAATGTAATAGCCTCTCGACTGGTGGGGCTATTGAAATGTAAAGGGCTCTCGACTGACGGAGCCATTAAATGTAATAGCCTCTCGACTGGCGGGGCTATTGAAATGTAATGGGCTCTCAACTGTCGGAGCCATTAAAATGTAATAGCCAGTCGACTGATGGGGCTATTGAAATGTAATGGGCTCTCGACTGGCGGAGCCATTAAAATGTAATAGCCACTCGACTGGCGGGGCTATCATGTAATGGCCTCTCGACTGGCAGAGCCATTAAAATGTAATAGTCACTCGACTGGCGGGGCTATCGAAATGCACAGGGCTCTCGACTGGCGGAGCCATTAAAATGTAATAGCCTCTCGACTGGCGGGGATATCAAAATGTAATGGGATCTCGACTGGCGGAGCAATTGAAATATAATAGTCTCTCAACTGGCGGGACTATTAAAATGTAAGGTCTCTCGACTGGCGGAGCAATTGAAATATAATAGTCTCTCGACCGGCGGGACTATTGAAATGTAAAGAGCTCTCGACTGGCGGAGCAATTAAAAGGTAATAGCCTCTCGACTGGCGGGGATATTAAAATTCAAAGGACACTCGACTGGCGAAGCCATTAAAATGTAATAGCCTCTCGACTGGCGGGGCTATTGAAATATAAAGGGCACTCGACTGGCGAAGACATTAAATGTAATAGCCTCTCGACTGGCGGGGCTATTAAAATATAAAATACTCAAATTAGAAGGAGGACACTTAACAGAGAAATGAAATATTTGTATTTGAAGGTGAGTGATTGAGAAGGAAAGTCAACTGTTAGTATTTGGGGGGGGGGGGGGCCTTGAATGAAAAGTAAAAATGCCTGTATTTGAAAGTGGGAATCTTGAAAAAGAAAGAAAATTTGTTTGTATTTAGAGGTGGGCGCTTTGGAAAAGAATGAAAATTATTTTGTACTTTTCTTGTAAAAATGTTGACATTTGAAAAGACATAATCGTGTCTTGACTTTAGTTGGTACCAACAATTAGTAGTGTGCATAAGAATTCTCCCATTTTCTTCCCAGCTAACCGAGATCGATTTTGAGGTAATTCCTATAGTTTCAAGTGGTACCTTAGACATACCTAAGTATCAACAAGATTTGTTCATCTTTCTTCAAACAAAGATTTTGAACTATACCTATCCTCATGTTTCGAGTTCCCTCTCTGGAAAGAAAGTCCCATTTTCACACATATTTGAGTAGTTTTCTTTTTGAATTTTGGGACGTCTAGAGAAATACACTCACACTCAGAAAGAAATTCAATGCATGCAATTGTGATACCATAGGCTTGGCCTTCATGTAAGTATCCACTAATGTGAGAACACTTGAGATAGGATCATGTAGGACTTGTTATCGTCTTGTAAGGTAGGCTTGGAGATAGGTAGGATGGTATTTGGGATGAAAGTGACTAATCCCTCAATGAGCATTGCACTGTATCTGTGTTTTTTAATATTTATTGCGCTTTGACGCTTGATCTTCTTTGTCTTTCTTTGCTGTCCCTCATTTTGTATTTGCTCCGACTTCTTGTGAATCTTGTGTAGGAGTCTCTTCCCCCTTATTTTCAATAAATATATTTTTTCATTTTTCCTTGAAGATTCTCCACCTTTGTTGGAGTTCTTTCTTTTTTTTTTTTTTTTTTTTTGTGGGGTGGGGGGTGGGGGGTGGGTTTGCTCCTTTACTTTGAAGTCGTCTTTTTATTTTTGTTCATCTAGGACTTTGTATCTGTCACCTTTGGCATCTCGAATCTTTGTCCGCAATTTATACGTATTTAGTACGCTCAAGGAGGTTGGGCGAAGAGAGGGATAGTGCATGTAAGCACTCAAAAGGTATAGGCTAAGATATGGCTGTCCAAAGAAAGGGCTTTAGGCTCAAAGGGGGATGCTAGGGATTAATGTCATTTAGTGGGCTATGGAAGGTACAATTGGGTCAAAGAAGGCCTACGATCCTTTCCTAAACCAAGTGTAACTCAGAATTTTGCCTCAACAAATATTTAGGCCAAGTTCTAGATCAATAATGAAATGTAATGAATTAATCTAAAACTCACCACACAATGCACATGAAACAATGAGGTCGGCTTCGTTCTTGTCTTGGATGTATGCAAGAGAATTTTTCAAGTATCACTTAGGTGTGGTTAAGAGGTACCAAAAGAATCTATGGTTTACCATGAAGTCGATCCTCTCCATCATACCAATTTGTTCTTTCTCATGCACACTCTTAACTGTGTTGGTACCAACCAAGTAAGAATTTTGATTTCTTTTTCTATTTTTTTAATTTTTTGAAAAAATGGGACCGAATCCAAATGAGGACTGCCTACGTATCTTGTGAAATCAAGAATCAGGTCTGCGTAGTTCAGAAAGCTAGAGTATAAGCTGTGAAGCAGGAAAACAAACCCTTTTTTTTTCCCTTTGTAAAAGAGTATCGAACCCAAAAGGATTGCCTACGCATCACACTAAGATGAGAATCAGGTATGCGTAGTTCATGGAGATAGAAAATGTGAGATAGAAAAATGAACTATTTTTTTTTTCAATAAGGAATACCGAACCCCAAAAGGGCTGCCTACGTATCTCATAAAAAATGAGAATCAGGTTCGCGTAGTTCGAAGGAACTTGTGGATTTATATGTGGCATGTACGATTGTCATGAAGTGATGTCCATCCTTGAAAATGATGTGAAAGGTGACCGAATGGGAACTGCTCATAGACATGAAGCATTGAAATTACTCCAGTCAGACGACCGAGAGGATGGATGTCAAGTATAGACAAAACTTTGACATTATTTCAGTATGTTGACAAGATTGAGAAGGTCGGACATTGGAGTAGTTATGACATTACTTTGCCACAGTTGAGAGGATTGTTATGGCCGAAAGGGTGTTGAACCCTTTCTTTTGAAAGTGAGGATCGATACGTCATAAATTTAATGGTTTACGACGTTCGAAAAGAGAAAGCTTTATACCCTCAAATCAAAATCGGGTGAGGATTTAGAAGTAAGCCAGCTAAGCACTAATGTCATTGAGATTTGTATTTGTGGGGGTTATTGATTTGCGCTCTTAGAAGACATTTAAAGAGCGACTTTGAATTGTTTCAAAAATATTGCCCCAGTTTGAATACCAGAGAAATTATTCTGAAACAGTGAAGAGATCGAACCCTTAATATAGGGATGCCTACGTATCTTGCCATGACAAGAATCAGGTCAAAACGTAGTTCAGACTGATACACAGTCATTGGTGGTTTATATGATCATTATGGATCGCTGATGGTATTGAAAAAAAAGAAGTGTGGTATGACTAAGAATTCGGATTCAAAAATATGTTTCGAGAATGAAAAGAATGTACAAGAAATGTGTTAATAGTTCTTGAAAAAAGATGGCAGAGTCCAAAAGAATGATTGTAAGGATAAAAATGAATGTGAAGTGATATGACGGTAAAGGATGATTGTAGAGACCAAAAATGAGTGTGATGAATTAAAATTCTAACTCAACACGAGTCAACCAAAATTATCAGATTGGGTGGACAATGTTGAACATAATATGTAAAACATATATGTACAACTAAAAAATGTACAGTGAATGCAAAAAATATATAATATTCCATAAACATGTATCAGATAAAGAATGTGTAATAAATAAAGAATAAAAATTTGTCCGGCTAAAGTGATAATCAAAATCGTATATACAAATGACCTAAGGATTCTAAGAGTAGATTCACCTAGGTTGGTAAAGGGTATTCGGACAACTGCGAGAAGGTGCATAGTAATCTGAATGCTCCTACTCTGAAACAAAGGAATCCAAAGAAGGTTTGGGGGAGTGCAAGACCCCCCCCACCCCCACCCCCCTACCCCGCGTGAATCACAGTGTGTGAAGTGTACGGCCAAAGACTCGATAGAATCATGATTACGATTAAATAGATTGAAAATAATGTGCAACAATTTTAGAATATACGGATACAGTGTTTATAAACAAATAATGAATCAAAGAATTGAAAAGACTGTACTATTAATTTGTGGAAATAATGTAAAGAATTTATGAGCAAACCGCAGATAAATTATTTGCAAATAATGAAAAGAACTTATGAGCAAGACACAGATAATTCACACAATTTGCAGTATGTGAAATAAATAAAGAATCAATAAATTAAATAATTAGCATATGCAAAATATAAAAGTACCTCCCTCAATTGAAAAATTGAGTCTATTATGGTTAGAACCTGCTTATTCGCCAGTGGAGTCGTCATTCTGTCAATGCCCTATTTTTCACCAAAGTTAAAACAAGCACGACTTATGGAACTCTAAAAGAATTGATTTTGTACAGAGTCGCCACCTAATTTTTAAGGAAAATAAGGAAACCTATTTAATTATTGACATGTATAACTTGTGTTTTAATCTGCGAAAACCAATTTAGATTCTAGGTAAGGGTTCAAGTTATTCCGAAGGGAAGGTGTTAGGCATCCTTCAGAATCCACAAAATGTGGTATCTGACTAGACTAAATTTATCAAAGAGGAAGGAGGTAAAAATCATTTTTTGAGAAGTATGAATAATTAAAATATGTAATAATGTAAAAAATGCATGTATAAAACATAATATGTCAAATGCATATATAGACTTTATTATCGTAATATATATGTATAGAAATAAGCAAAAGTATGTTGTATAAAATATGTATAAAAATATATATATGAAAAAAGTGTTCTTTTATGAAAGGAAATCACTTTTGTGTGTAATGTATGGAAAGCAAAGTAATTTTTGTATTATACTAAAAAAAAAGTATTCAAATAATATTTTGTACTTGACAAAAGTTAACGGGAGAAAAGATTAAATAAAATGAATGTTTTTTTATGATAGAAAAGACTACACAATATTTTCTAATGAAAAAAAAAGTGTGAATTAATTGATTAAATATCCGAATCAGTTTGATTCTTTATATAACTATTAACGGCCTAAGTTTTGCCTAAACGCATGGTGAGAGTTACGTAAGTAAAGAATATCCTCCCGCCCAACTCCCCAAAATAAAGTTTTCACTATGATTAATATTTGTACAATTGTAAGAATATAAAAAAAAACACACATAAAATTCAAACTCCTTTTTGAATGCCATCTTCAAGAAGTATCCTCGAAAACCTGTATAAACACTTGATAGAAATGTTAGTAATGAACAAATAATTATAAAAAGATGTGTACATATATGTATCTATAAAAAATAATATTTTATTCTATAGTGGGCTCGGATGAAGTTTTCGATACGCCATGGCTACGAAGTGGTTGCTCGAATTATCGGCCGTCCTAAATCGCCTTGCCAAGATACGAATCGTAAAACTTTTGTGTTGTTGTGATGATATAAAGATTTCGTCATCGCCCAAATTTATTTATTTTTGTTACGTATTTGTATACGTAATGTCCGTCTTTTATTTGTGGAGGCCTCAAAAACCGACGGGAATTTTTTCATTGGCCATGTATTGATACTTGATATAAAATAAGTAAACTTGAGAAAATAAATTTCGTCTTTTGTTATGGGGAAGGCCTCGAAAATCCGACGGAGAGATATTGTCAATGGCCAAGTAATGTAGTATTTGCTCATTATTAATTAATTTAATAAAATGTTAAGAAAAAGAATGGTCCAAAAATTTCATTATAGCCAAACAAAGTAGCATGAAAAATATTAGAACAACAAACAAGCATCGTTAGAGCGGTCAAAGAAACTCAATTAGCACAAAAGTTAACCGCTTGAAGAAACTCATAGCAAAATGTGTGATTTTGCTCAAAAGATAAGTAAGATTAGTGAGAAAAACAAGCTATTGGAGACATGAAAAACTAAGACAAAGATTACGATATTAGAAGCAATACAATAAGAAATAAGATTCAATAAAAACATGTATACATAAAAATGTAGTCACAGTCATGAAGTGGGGTTTGTTGGAGTCAAAAAGTAGTCCACTGGAGAAGAAAGACAAGGAACATGAGAGGAGAGATAATTGTGAGCCTAAGAGTAAAAGAAAGAACTCTAAAAAGTGAGCAATAGTATGTTTCTTCTTTAAGGAAAAATGATGGAGAAAGAGGGGAGCATTAAGAGAATAAAAAGGGAGGGAGAAATGAGAGAGGGTTATTGTGGTGGTGTTCGTGTTGGTTAATGTCATGGAGAGAAGAGAAAAAAGAGAGGAAAAGGGGGAGCAAAGGGAGATGAGAAGAGTGTGTGTGTGTGTGTCTTTTTGAATGAAAAGAGATGAGTTAGTATATAAAAGAAAGAGGTAAGATCTTATCAAGTTTATTTCTTCTCCAAAATGTCAAAAACACATCCCTTGAATCTTGGGAAAGTAATAGAAAAAGTCAAAAGTTGAAAATAATGGAGAAGAAGAAAAAATTAAAATATAGTGAGTGTGTGTATGTGTGGATGAAGTCTTCAAAAAGCCTAAAATTAAGGGAGCAAAAATCTACTATTGTGTGTGTGGATAAGAAAAGAAAAGAAAAGAAAAAAAGGGATGGTTTGTAGTCAAAATATGGTGGTTGAGAAAATCAAGGGATGTGTCTCTTTTCCTTTTTTAGAGGAATAAAAATAAAAAATATGATTGGATAAGAAGATATTACACATTATGTAATTTTATTTTCGCAAAATATACACAGTGTGAGTTTTGAATATCAGTGAATTCACTTTATTTGATATGTATGGACTGTGTCTAAAAATATAACTAATGTATATATAATTTTTAAAAATGTAAGTATAAATTTAAATGTAAAAATAAATGTATTGTGTGGTTAAGAATAAAAATCATACTGCTCGTATTATGTATATGCAGATGATAGTTAAGAAATAAAATGACAATAAATTGATAAAAATCTTAATATTTATGAAATTAAGGATAATTATCAATAAATTGGAAAAAGTTAAAATATGACAATAAATTGATAAAAATTCTAAAATAAGGATAATTATCAATAAATTGTAAAATGTGTAAAAATTATATTTTTTGCTCTTTAACGACCAGGAAGCCTGAAGACGTTAATTTTAAGCACGGAGAGTCAAAATTGGGTGTCAATAGTGTGTATGACTGCTAAATCTCCAACCTCTGCCCTCAAAGAAGCCACCTCCTGCGTCAAACTCGTCAAGTCTGGAATATGGGCCTCCCGCAGATGGTTACCCATTTATTGGTCAAAGATGTCAATCTGCCCATGTAACTCTCACATAAATCGATCCATGGCAGCAAGCATACAGGCCTCGACTCTCGCGTCAGATGCCTCAATCAAAGACCGGACCAATGACTTAAGTTGAGTCACCAACTTAGCCATATGGGCCTCTGTATGAGTCTACCTCTCAATTACCTGTGTCTGTCTATCTACCAGTTACTGCAGAAAGTCTCTCGAGACTGAAACCATGTAAGATGGGGGTGGTAGTGCAGTGGTGGATGCTTTTCCCTCATCAATCATAAGGTATATGCCTGCAGTAGTCTGTCTCACAGCCTCAGGCTTACTAACTGGTGCTGGGGTGCCAACCAGCTCCTCTCGATCCACATTCCCTTCAAAAAGGGTTGCTCCTAAAGAAGTAGAGGGCTGAGACCTCCTATGGGAAACCAGGTTGGCCTGATGTTGTATCAACCCCATATCAACCACTCGGGTCACCTTAATGTGGTGATCAACCCCAGGTAGCATGACCATGCCAACAACATTGCATAAATTCTGAATCATACATGGGAAAGGAATACTAGTGAAATCTCAGACCTCAATAATGTAGCAAGAAAATTTGATGTCATAACATGTCATGTTGCTCGCCACTAGAACCGCTCGGTCAAGAGTAAGAGAATTATCAGCACCCGTGGGATCAAGACGATTTCGTACAATTGACCAACAAAACTTGGCCACAAAGTAGAGTGAGGACTTCTTAATATTTGACTTCTCAGCTACCCATCTAGCATCTACCCCATCCTTAGCGATATAACTTGTAATTCATTGAAATAGCTCCAATCGCTGATCCGCATCCTTTATTTTGTTCCTATTCTTCACCATCTCCATGAAGTGATCAAACTCAGTTGTATTTGCCGGAACCTCATGACTGGTAACAAACAAGAACCTCTGTATCGTCTGCTTAGATATATCAACTCATGTACCATGAACCAAGGTGTGATTCAATTATGTTTGGTCTAGCGCTCGCTGCTCTGGAGGTGTGATCAAATCAATCGAAGTAGCATATGAGGCATAAAATTCAAGTACCAACTCTGGACTGTAACTATCAGAAGGTTCTGTTATCCACCCAAAGCCATATCTATCAAACATTTTCTTAATCTTGGTCATCTCATTCAAATCATCTATCCTAAATCGAGACTCTTGATCTTGGGTGTATTTATGCACCCAAGTGTCATTATCTATGCGCTTTTAGCTTAGTTTTGAGGAAACTTTGAGGTGATATTGAGATATAAAGAGTATATATGTGTATTTTTGTATTAAAGTGCTTGTTTATAGTGTTTAGGGCACATTTGAATCAAGTCAAGAGTCAAAATGATCAATTAGAACTTAGACGAGGAAACTAGTGTCGCTAGCTTGAGCTATCTTGTTCTAGTGTCCTTTGATGTGTTCTATTATGTTGTATGGAGTTATGGTTGTGTTGAGATGTTGTAGGGGACCATTATAGGATCCAATAAAGCTAAATCAATCCTACAATCAAGGCATAAGACATTCTGGATCAAGGGACAAGAGCACGAGAAGATTGGAAGCGAAATGCTAGAGCCTTGGACAAGAGGCACGTCACACCCTCCACCACCCGTATTGGGAGGCATGTTACACCCTCCAATACACGCAATGAGTGGATATAAGCACATGTTAGGGTGATTAGCTACTGTATTGAGCCTGTATTGAGCTCGTGTCGCAGCTCCACTCCAACGCGATGAAGGACGTGATGCACCAAGTCCCAAACCCGTCCGAAATTGGTTTCTAATGTTGTTTTAAGTTGGGGAAAAGTTGTAATTGATTGGGATTCGAATTGGGAACCTATTATACGAATAAAATCCCTATAAAAGGAGTACTTGGACACAATTAAAAAGGGGATCCATCATACCACACGAATTCACAATACAACACAAGCTTGGAGGAGCAAAACAACACCTCAAGGAGGCTAGAACTAGGGTTCTTGATTTATAATTCTATCTCTCTTAGTTTTATCTTGATTAATTGTTGTCTTATGATTTTCAAGTGATATTATGAGTGGCTAAGAAACCCTTTTTCTAGGTTTTAGGCTACGAACAAGATTGTATGACTTAATTTCGCACTAGTTTGATTGTTTATCATGTCATGTGATTGTTCTTATGTTCTTGCTCTTACTACTTTAGTGATTAGATACCATTAGAGTAAATCTGAGGGATATGACAAAGAACATAAGGAGTGTGGATCACGATCTTTATTAATTAAAGGCTAATCATAAAGGTGTGATTTGCGGCTAGGATAGCGATATCCCTAAATGCTCCACTTGGTTAATGAAATGGAAAAATAAGTAATAGCATCCAAATTAGAGTCTCACATTCCCTGTCAATGATATAGTTTTGAGACTAAATTAGGTAGACGACTTAGAGGATTACAATTCCCAAGTCATAATATCAACCTCGTGAATCAACAATTAAGATAAACAACTAACTATCTAGAGATCATAGTTATGCATGATTGTGAGTATGTCTTGACCCTAGAACCATCCTTGTTATTGTTTATACCCCAAGTTAATCACGTTAGTTTAAGTTCATAGTTATTTTATATTTTTAAACCATCATATCTCTATATTCCACCGCTTAAATAAATAAACAAGAACTAGTTTAGTCTAGTGAATAGTTAAACGACAAGTCCCTGTGGGTTCGACATCTGGCTCGCAAGAGCCACTTTATTACTTGTACGACCGTGTACACTTGCGTGTCCTGTAGGCAGCAACAAGTTTTTGGCGCCATTGTTGGGGACTTCGGTGTTAATTGTTTAGATAGATTAGACTTTTTATTTTTATTTGTTTGAGTTGTATATAGTTTATTTATTACAAAGTGTTTTTTTTTTCTACCACTCTTCTTGATATGTCAGCCTGGGATAGATGGTCATTGAATGATGACAATTCTTGTTATTTTTGTGGAGGACCACACTTGGATGGTAATTGTCATGATGTTCAAGTGAGAGGGTTGTGTGCACCTGCCCAATCTTTTGAATTAAATAGATGTCATATGTACGGTGGTCAGGATAGCCATTGAAGTGGCTTTCCAAACTGTTATTCCCCTCCCCTGAACCCCTATTATGATCAGTCTTTTGTTTGTGATGTTGGCAGAGCTAATGGAGCTAATGAGAAAGAACATGAGGCGCACCTTATGGATACTGGAGCGAATAATGGAGATGCAAACACAACAAATGAAAAGACATACAAAGAATGAGGGAAGCCACAGAGAAGATGTGTTCCCAGTTCACAGAGTTACAGGCTAGGGCTGAAACTTGTGTTGATCAGCAAGTTACAGTCTTATCCAACAATCAAGAGGAACCCCTGATTGATGAAGAAAGGGAGGCACTAGTAGAAGAAAGCTGCAATGAAGAAGACATAGTGAGGCAAGAGTGGCTAGTGGAACAAAAGTAGCAAATCAAATTTCATGAGTATCTTCGGGATATTTTAACAATTATGGTGACCAAGATAAAAAAGGGGAGAGATGAGATCATACAAGAGGTTGAGCAATTTGGCTCAGATATCCAACACTTGGAGGCCCAACTGAATATAAAGATTGAGATGTTTGATGTTCAATCACCTATAGTTGTGGATATTATCTAGTCTGTGGAGGGGGCAAAAGAATTTCAACCATTCAATTACCATTCTTTGATTGATGCTGACATTGAGAAGGTGGATAAGAGTGAGCATGTTATGGATGGTGTAAGTTTGAAAGATATATTGGGACTCATTCAAAGCAATTTTCTACATTATGTCTAGATGATGACATGTCTTTTGATTCATCTGAACTAGTGGAGAAATATGTAGATGAGGAACAAGAATTCTACATTCTTAAATTTGCACCAGACAAGCAACAGGACAACATGCCTCACCTTTGGTCCAAGCGATTTAACATGCACCACCCATCACTTGGTTCCTTTATCTAGGTACCACCACCCTATGAGAGAATCAAAAAAATGGATGCGATGGTGGAGGAAAAAGTTGATGGGTCTTTCCGGGACGTTAAATTAGACTCTTGTGGGAGGAAACTCAACATTTAATAAGTAGTTTGTTTTTATTTTTGTTTCTTTTATTAGTATCACCTTTGTTTTTATTTTTTGTTTTGAGTTGACAAGTTGAGGGGAAGTCTGAGTACCCGAGATCTTAGCTAAGAAGCATGGAAAAAACTGAGTGTGGGGTCCCCCGAACCTCTTTGATGGACAGGATGCAACTCGCTAGGCCTAGAGGCCTCAGGGAGTATTTCTATCCTTACTTTTAATTTATACTTTGGGGACAAAGTGTGATTTTAAGTGTGGGGTGGGGAATCTTCCAATTTGGCTAGGGTGGAGTGTGTTATAGGAGTCTTTTGGTTGTTTGTTTTTTCTTATGTTGCTGAAAATTTGAAAAATACAAAAAGATTTTTATTTTAGTAATTTTTAGTTTTATTTAGGAGCACACTTCATCCACCCCTCGATTTTTCTTTTCGATTCTTTTATGAGGGGACGCCCGTTGAACCCAGTATCTTTTTTTTAGGAGTAATTTTTAGATTTTAGAGATGCTTTTGTTAGATGCTATGCATGATTACTGGATTGCAAGTTGGTGTTTAATTTTGAAGCATGTGTAGTGAATTGAATGACTACTGTGAGACACCTAGGCTCAATTGTTTGACTCTTGTTTGATGTTGGCTTAATGTTAATTTCTTGCTAGGGCTTGATTGAGAGTTTATAGGGATTTGTCTTGATCTAAACATGTGCCATGTGTGAGTGAGGTTTGTGTGATATTTCATGTACATATTGGTGTCTAGAACTTGCCCGGTGTGTTTGCAAAGCGAAATAAAGAATGTTGAGTTTAGGAGATGATATAGACATTTCTTTGATAGACATGTTTTATAACCACTTTATCTACCCATTTTTGTATGATCTTAGTTAGCCCCGTTGAGCCTTTAGCCTATTCTTTGGTAGCCTTATAGGTAGGTTATTTCTTTTTTTTCAATTGCCCGCAATTTGATCCAAAAGTCCTAAGCGCTTTAGTTGAGAAACTAAGATGTTAAGGAGTGTAAAAATGGAAGAAGAAGAAAGTGAAATTGATACCCCAAGTAAATATCTTTTGGTGTGTTAAAAAGGTTTATGTATTGTTGGTAGGGAGTAATGTAATGAAAAGAGAAATTGATCCAAATAAGTGAATCATGTGTTGATAGAAAATACTCCTTGCCTAATATGTGTAAGCTAGCTTAAAAATATGGGGCAAAATAAGAGAGAATTGGGGAGATGAAAGTGGTGTGAAATAGGTTGGTTGGAGATGGGTTTAAGATAAAGTGTGGTGTATTAAAGCACTTAGGGAAGATAGTCACTATTCTTAACCAAATAGTTCCTACCAGTCCCTTAGCCTACATTACAACCCTTAAAGTCCTACTTGATCTTGAGCTTTGACATTCTGATATTAGTGGAGTACTACACTAAGGGAAAGCTTATGGTTCATATTATGTGTCATGTGAATTCTTTGTGAGAGTGGGCGGAATTTGATTCTTACACCCATTCTTGTGATAAATTGCATAGCTGTAAGTAAATGTGGGTGACTCTCTTTTGGTGAGGGTACATATTTGATGATAGATAGGTGACTTATATGATCTCTTAGTTGAGTAATATGCATGAGTTTTCCAACTTGGCAGCATCAATTCTTGAGGCTAGGAGGTTTTGAAGTAGTATTCATGTGTTTCAAAGTTGTAATATGTCATGTCGAATGAAGAACTTGCTATTCATATAGTCTGTGTAGTTCTAGATTGAGTGTCTTTGTTTTAGTAATAATATTAGTCTTCCTTGATGGTGATTAATGTAAAGAATTTTTCGAGTACGAACAAGGCTTTAAGTGTGGGGTTGTGATCTTGGGTGTATTTATGCACCCAAGTGTCATTATCTATGAGCTTTTATCTTAGTTTTGAGGATAATTCGAGGTGCTATTGAGCTATAAAGAGCATATATGTGTATTTTGGTGTTGAAGTTCTTGTTTATAGTGTTTAGGGTGCATTTTATGTAACACCCCGTACATTTCTGAACTCATGCGACTACCCTAATGTTCATGGAATTAATTAAGTTGTGATAGTTGGTCTATTATTCATGGAAGTTATTGGGCTAAACTAATCTTGAGCTAATGGGCTCAATTAAGGCCCAAATATTAAGCAAAAGACATGGCCCAAATAGAAAAAATGACCCATTCCACCTTTGACCAAGTAAACATATCAATTATTGACTAAGTGTTTGGCTAAGGATGACCATGAGGAACTATATAAGGCAACAAATCAGATTTTTAATCAACAAAACACACATGTCTCATTTCTAGATTTTTCCACAACATTCTCTTCTCCTACAAACCCTAAGCAACCATTTCCTTTGGACAAGATCATCCTTTTGAAATCTTTGGTAAGTGTTTAATCTCATGGTTTAATATATTATATTCATAAGAGTGTGTATAAATCATATTGGTTATGTTGACAAAGTGTGGAAAAGTTCACTATGGTGAAACAGTCTATGTTTGCTTAATCGGTAAAGGGTTTTGCCTTCTAAACTTGAAAGTAGACTTGTGGTCTTGAAGGAAGTGAATTTGATGGATTAAATGTCAACATGTAAGATGTGGTTATGTTCCTAACTTGCTTCCTTTTTGTGTATAACATTTGGAATTGTTGTTGTGAAAGTGTACATGGAACCGGTGGCTTATTGGAGGGAAAAATATAGTTTTGTGATGTTTATGTGCGTTGTGAAACCATGGATGTTCATTGACATCCAATATAACTTAAATATGACAAGAGAAGCTTAGTTATGACCATGACCATTCATTGGAAAAAATGACCCGAAAATGACCCCTAGAGGCTTAAACGGGCACCCGCCCTTGCGGGCGGGGCACCTGCGGGCGCAGATGCCAATGTAGGTGACATTGGACAGGTCCATATGGGCACCTGCGGCCGCATGTCACCCACCTATGGGCGCAGGTGACCCCACAGGTCCCTCCAGGACCCCTTTTTGCATGTTTTTGTCTCTCTTTGATCCCCGAAACCCCTATACCCTTCTTGGATGCAATTATCAACTTATGGTACCCTTTGAATGGCTTTGAGGAGTCGTTCGGAGGCATGTTGGATTATATCAATTACGGATTGTTATTAATGTGTTATTGTGAAAGGTATTTAAGTGACTTGATGGAGTAAAGGTGACGTAGTGTTGAAGGGGAAGTGTAAAGCGTAAACTTGGTGTGAAATGCTATTGGTTTATGATGTCCTGGTTGATGTGTGGCATGTTGTGGTATTGTTGGTATAGTAATGCAGTGAATGGTATTGTGAAGGTTGAAATGACGTTATATAGCAGTCATGTAGTTCAGTGTCGTTTTATGCACTTGTAATGTAGTTAGTTGTTAACGTGAGTTCCGTTATGTACTTGTGTTGTAGAGTAAAACGTAAGGAAGGAGCTGGATTATTGTATTCACATATAGGACTGTATATTCATATTGGTAAGATAAGGTATGTAAGGTTTCTCTTTCCTGTATTCTTTGGAAGCACCTATTGCTTTCATCGTTACCGTACTTGTTCCATTTCAAAATGTTCCAAAGTATCTCACTCAGGTTTGACATATATTGTTATTCACATGTTTCTTATTCATTGACCAATTGAGATTCACATGTTTTTTATTCGTTGACTAATGTTCCCAAGATCCAATAATGATGTTATAACCACCAATGTATCAATCTCACACAAGTAAAAGAATGAAGTAATGCATATATGTGTTTCTTAGAGGCCGGGTGCTAGCTCAAAGGAGTTAAACCCTAGCTAGAGACGATCTCGATAATTATTGATATGATATGTTATATTATGTTATGGCCCACCGATAAGGTGGATGATTATGTTATGGCCCATCGATAAGGTGGATGATTATGCTATGGCCCACTGATCAGTTGGATGAATGGTAATAATGATGAATGTAAAAGCAAAGAAATTAATGAATATAATGTACATGATTCCATACATATACAGAACGGTGGTTTATCCATAATGTTTATTCACTTGTATTTGATTCCATCTGAGATCTTATGCTTCATACAGTTTCTTATAGCTTAACATATTCAGTACATTCTTTCGTACTGACGTCGCTTGGGGACTTACCTTACTTGATACAGGCACAGGTGCTAGTAGACCTCCACATTAGGTTGTAGATCATCTACAGATTATTGGTGAGCTCCAGTTCGGATCGGGGCTTTTTGAGTCATTCCGTACTTTTGTTTTGGTACTATGTAAATGTTGTATAAAGTGGGGACTTATCCCGACCTTAGGTTTGTCTATGTATCTATTAGAGGTTTTGTAGACGTTGTAAGACAAATGAAGGCATGTATGTCCATTTTGACCTGGGGACCCTAACGATTATATATATATATATATATATCATAAGTTTTCCATGACTTCCGCCATTGGTATCTTGTAGCCATATGTGATAGAGTGTTGTTCATTTAGTGACGTGCATACGAGTGTACATGAATGAAGATTGGTTCTCTCGGGCCTTAACGGCTTCGGGTGCCAGTCCGCCCCGTTGAAATTCGAGGCGTGACAAAAGTGGTATCAGAGCGGGTCGTCCTAGGGTGTCTACAAAGCCTTGTCTGAGTAGAGTCTTGCTTATGGATGTGTTGCACGCCATATTTATAAGTAGGAGGCTACGGGACATTTAGGAGTTGTTTTGTTTCTTCATTTCTTAGATCGTGCATTAGAGCCAAAGTTGTAGGTGGAATCATATCTGACCATTGAAATTGGTTTTCTTTTGTTAAAGTAAGATGCAGATTACAAGATGAGGTAGGTTCAAAGGTAAGAAGGTAGACATGTTTGCCGGCGAAGGAACTAGTAAATCACCACCTGACCAATCTAGTCAAGGTGGGGCTGAAACTGAATTTACATCGCGGGCTTCTTCTACTTTTCCAGCTCCAAAAGAGCCGAGAAGGAGAGAAGAACCTGCCGAACCACCTGTTAATGATACTGAGCAGGATCTAAGAAATGCGGTGCAAATGTTGACTCGTATAGTTGCTTCACTGAGTCAAGGACAAGTTGGTCCAACGACAAATAATGATGGTGCGGATAGGGCAGCTAGTCGGCGGACACAGGATTTTCTGAAACTAGACCCTCCTACCTTTACCGAGTCAGATCTGAATGAAGTCCCACAAGATTTCATGGACCAAATTCAAAGGGCTCTAGATGTTATGCATGTGACTAGTATAAAAACACTTGAGATTGCATCGTATAGATTAAAAGGAGAGGCTATATTACGGTACGAAGATTGGAAACGATCGAGAGGTATCGGTGCACTTCCAGCTGGTTGGGAAGAATTTAAAATGGTATTTCTTGATCATTACCTCCCATATGAGGTCTGAGAGGCTCGTACGGACCAGTTCTTAAATCTACGACAAGGTAACATGAACGTCAGAGAGTACAGTCTTCGGTTTAACTCTTTGGCTAGGTATGCTCCAAATGTAGTAGCCACTATATACGACAGAGTCCATCGGTATGTGGACAGATTGGATCCATATTTGGTGCGGGACTATACTATTGCTGCGTTAAATAGAGATATGGATATATCCAGAATACAAGCCTTTGCACAGAAAATGGAGGATCAGAGGCAAAGGAGAAGGGCGCACGAAGTGGAAAAAAGGTCGTCAAAGAGGGATAGACCTATGGGACAGTTCATGGTGTTCTAAGGAGAATTTAGGCCTCGGATTTTTTCTAGACCGCCTAGACCATCATTTTGTTACCCTACAGCAGGTACTCCATCCCAATTCTGAGGGTTTAGAGGTAGCCACGTTGGGAAAAGTAGCGGGATTTGAGGTTCACAGATAGCAGGATTTTATCGTCTGCTATGCCAGCACTGCAGGAAGTTTCATTCAGGTGAATGCTGGTTTGGAACAAATGTTTGCTTTTGGTGTGGTAGGTCAGAGCACATAATGAGAGAGTGCCCACAGAGGGGCAATGGTAGTATGACACGACCTACAGGATGAGCCGTTGCGTTATCATTGTCAGGTGTACAACCTTCTAGTCGTGGTAGAGGTGCTAGTGGAGCAGCTAGTTCTAGTGGAGTATAAAACCGTACCTAGGCTTTAGCGGATCGACCTAATTTAGAGGCTTCTCCTGATGTGGTTACAGGTACATTATCTGTATTTTCACATAAGGTATATGCATTGATTGATCCGGGTTCTACCTTATCATATGTTACTCCATTGATTGCTGAAAAATTCAAAAAAATACCAGAATTATTAGCTAAGCCATTTGAAATATCTACACCAGTTGGTGAATCTATTGTAGCTAAAAGAGTGTATCGTAATTATATAGTAATTATTTGTGATCATGATACGTTGGCTGATCTTATTGGAAATGGTGGATTTTGATGTTATAATGGGTATGGATTGGTTGACTTCTTGTTATGCCACGGTAAATGGCAGAGCTAAGAAGGTACATTTCCATTTTCCACAAAAGACCGTCCTTGAATGGAGGGGTAATGTTGGAGCACCGAGAGGTAGATTTATTTCCTATCTTAAGGCAAGGAAAATGATATCCAAGTGGTACACATGTCACCTAGTAAGGGTGAAAGATACTGATGTGAAACCACCAACTCTTCTATCGGTTCCGATGGTAAACGAATTCCTTGATGTATTTCCTGAAATGGGAAGTAGAGTTTGGTATTGATGTGCTTTCAGGCACTCAACCTATCTCTATTACTCCGTATAGAATGGCCCCAGCAGAGTTGCGGGAATTGAAGGAGAAACTAAAGGACTTGCTAGAAAAGGATTCATAAGGCCTAGTATGTCCCCTTGGGGTGCACCAGTGTTATTTGTACGAAAGAGAGTATTATCGACAACTGAATAAGGTGACAATCAAGGATAAATATTCCCTCCCCAGAAGTGATGATTTATTCGAGCAATTACAAGGTGCCAAAGGTTTCTCAAAGATTGACTTGAGATCAATTTCTTAGTAAGCACGGGTTAGGGAGAAGGATATACCCAAGACAGCTTTCCGAACGCGGTATGGTCATTATGAATGTCTAGTTACGTCATTTGGACTAACAAATGGACCTGCAGTTTTTATGGATTTGATGAATAGGGTGTTCAAGCCATTTTTAGATGTGTTCGTGACTGTGTTTAGAGATGATATTCTGGTTTATTCAAGATCACAAGAGTACCATGCTAATCATTTACGGAAGGTGTTACAGATTCTTTGTGAGCGTAAGTTATATGCAAAGTTCTCTAAATGAGAATTTTGGTTGGAATCTGTAGCATTCTTGGGTCACATTGTATCAGATGAAGGAATAAGAGTTGATACACAAAAGATAGAAGCCATGAAGAATTGGCCAAGACCTACGACGCCTACGAAGATTCGTAATTTTCTTGGATTGGCAGGTTATTATAGAAGGTTTGTTGTAGGGTTTTCTTCCATTGCGGCACCTTTAACAAAGCTAACACATAAAGCAACCAAGTTTCAATGGAATGATGCATATGAGAAGGGTTTCCAAGATCTGAAGAATAACTTGACTTCTACCTTCACAATGGTACTTCCAGAAGGCACAAAGGGGTATGCAGTATATATTGTGATGCTTCAGGAGTTGGTTTAGGATGTGTATTGATGCAGCACGATAATGTAATAGTGTATGCCTCACGACAGTTGCGACTACATGAGAGGAATTATCCCACACATGATCTTGAGCTAGCAGCTGTGATATTTGCTTTAAAGATATGGCGCCACTATACTGGTCATAAAAGTTTGCACTACATTTCTAAGTAGAAGGACCTAAATTTGAGGCAGCGGAGGTGGCTGGAACTCCTAAAAGATTATGATATCGATATTTGATATCATTCAGGGACTGCAAATATAGTAGCTGATACATTAAGCCCCAAAGCAATAGGAAGCACTAATAGTCGGGTGACAGAAAAGCAAGATATAATTAAGGACCTATATCAACTAGCCACCTTGGGAGTTCGTCTTCTTGAATCTCCAGACGAAGGGGTTATTGTGTAAAATGCGGCAGTTTCTTCATTTGTAGCTGAGGTAAAGGAAAAGCAATATGCTAATCCTATTTTACTGCAGCTCAAAAAGAATGTACAACAAGGTTCAACAAAGGTATTTGACCTTACGCTAGGGGGAGTGCGTCAGTGTCAGAATAGATTGTGTGTACCTAATGTAGATGAGCTAAGAAGACGGATTATGATGGAGGAATATCATTCAAGATATTCTATTCATCCCGGAGCAACCAAAATGTACCATGATTTGGAAGAGATGTCCTGGTAAGGTTACATGAAAAGAACATTGCAGAATTTGTAGCTCATTGTCCAGATTGTCAACATGTAAAAGTAGAGCATCAGAAACCTGGAGGTTATATGCAATGTATAAATCTTCCAGTCTAGAAGTGGTACATGATTAACATGGATTTTATCACAGGTTTGCCTCGTACACTGCGGAAGTTTGATTCCATATGGGTAATAGTTGACAGGCTTACTAAGTCAGCACATTTCCTACCATTCAAGATCACCTATACAGCTGAAGAGTATGCACAGTTGTATGTTAAAGAAATATTGCGATTACACGGAATTCCAATCTCTATTATATCAGACAGGGGATCTCAATTTACTGCACATTTTGGAAATCTTTTCAGAAGAGTTTGGGAACCCAAGTGAATCTGAGTACGACTTTTCATCCTCAGACAGATGGACAAGCAGAACGTACCATCCAAATACTTGAAGATAGGTTATGAGCTTGCACATTGGACTTTAAAGATAGTTGGGATGGTCATTTACCTCTTATTGAATTTGCCTACAATAATAACTATCATTCAAGTATCAAAATGGCACCTTATGAAGCTTTATATGGGAGGAAGTGTAGATCACAAATTGGATGATTTAAAGCGGGTGAAACTGCTTTACTCGGGCCAAATCTTGTTCAAAAAGCTATGTAGCAAGTTAGGGTGATACAACAACGGCTACAAATGGCCCAAAGTCGACAAAAGTCATAGGCCGATGTTAGAAGAAGAGGGCTAGAATTTGCCCGAGGTAATTGGGTATTCTTGAAAGTATCACCAATGAAAGGGGTAATGAGATTTGGAAAGAAAGGAAAGTTGGACCTATATAGCGTGCCATATAAGATTGTTCGAAGATTTGGTCAAGTCACATATGAATTTGAAATACCCCAAGAACTCTCCACAGTTCATCCAGTATTTCATGTTTCGATGCTTCAAAAGTGTAAAAGACATCTCACCTACGAAGAGATATCTATTTCTATCCTGTATCAACAAGTTAAGAGAGTAAGGAATAAAGAAGTAGCTTCCATAAAGGTACTTTGAAGGAATCAACAAGTAGAAGAAATCACATGGGGTGCCGAAGGAATGATGTTTCAAACGGAAGAAAAAGTTCAAGATGCAGAATCGGAGCAATAAAAAGTAAGTCTTTACAAGCATTATGTGTATATGATAACATGAAGAATATTACTAACATTTGAAGACGAATGTTCTTAAGGGGGGAAGGATGTAACACCCCGTACATTTCTGAACTCATGCGACTACCCTAATGTTCATGGAATTAATTAAGTTGTGATAGTTGGTCTATTATTCATGGAAGTTATTGGGCTAAACTAATCTTGAGCTAATGGGCTCAATTAAGGCCCAAATATTAAGCAAAAGACATGGCCCAAATAGAAAAAATGACCCATTCCACCTTTGACCAAGTAAACATATCAATTATTGACTAAGTGTTTGGATAAGGATGACCATGAGGCACTATATAAGGCAAAAAATCAGATTTTTAATCAATAAAACACACATGTCTCATTTCTAGATTTTCCCACAACATTCTCTTCTCCTACAAACCCTAAGCAACCATTTCCTTTGGACAAGATCATCCTTTTGCAAGATTTGGTAAGTGTTTAATATCATGTTTTAATATATTATATGCATAAGATGGTGTATAAATCATATTGGTTATGTTGACAAAGTGTAGAGAAGTTCACTATGGTGAAACAGTCTATGTTTGCTTAATCGGTAAAAGGTTTTGCCTTCTAAACTTGAAAGTAGACTTGTGGTGTTGAAGGAAGTGAATTTGATGGATTAAATTTCAACATGTAAGATGTGGTTATGTTCCTAACTTGCTTCCTTTTTGTGTATAACATTTGGAATTGTTGTTGTGAAAGTGTACATGGAACCGGTGGCTTATTGGAGGGAAAAATATAGTTTTGTGATGTTTATGTGCGTTGTGAAACCATGGATGTTCATTGACATCCAATATAACTTAAATATGACAAGAGAAGCTTAGTTATGACCATGACCATTCATTGGAAAAAATGACCCGAAAATGACCCCTAGAGGCTTAAACGGGCACCCGCCCTTGCGGGCGGGGCACCTGCGGGCGCAGATGCCAATGTAGGTGACATTGGACAGGTCCATATGGGCACCTGCGGCCGCATGTCACCCACCTATGGGCGCAGGTGACCCCACAGGTCCCTCCAGGACCCCTTTTTGCATGTTTTTGTCTCTCTTTGATCCCCGAAACCCCTATACCCTTCTTGGATGCAATTATCAACTTATGGTACCCTTTGAATGGCTTTGAGGAGTCGTTCGGAGGCATGTTGGATTATATCAATTACGGATTGTTATTAATGTGTTATTGTGAAAGGTATTTAAGTGACTTGATGGAGTAAAGGTGACGTAGTGTTGAAGGGGAAGTGTAAAGCGTAAACTTGGTGTGAAATGCTATTGGTTTATGATGTCCTGGTTGATGTGTGGCATGTTGTGGTATTGTTGGTATAGTAATGCAGTGAATGGTATTGTGAAGGTTGAAATGACGTTATATGGCAGTCATGTAGTTCAGTGTCGTTTTATGCACTTGTAATGTAGTTAGTTGTTAACGTGAGTTCCGTTATGTACTTGTGTTGTAGAGTAAAACGTAAGGAAGGAGCTGGATTATTGTATTCACATATAGGACTGTATATTCATATTGGTAAGATAAGGTATGTAAGGTTTCTCTTTCCTGTATTCTTTGGAAGCACCTATTGCTCTCATCGTTACCGTACTTGTTCCATTTCAAAATGTTCCAAAGTATCTCACTCAGGTTTGACATATATTGTTATTCACATGTTTCTTATTCATTGACCAATTGAGATTCACATGTTTTTTATTCGTTGACTAATGTTCCCAAGATCCAATAATGATGTTATAACCACCAATGTATCAATCTCACACAAGTAAAAGAATGAAGTAATGCATATATGTGTTTCTTAGAGGCCGGGTGCTAGCTCAAAGGAGTTAAACCCTAGCTAGAGACGATCTCGATAATTATTGATATGATACGTTATATTATGTTATGGCCCACCGATAAGGTGGATGATTATGTTATGGCCCATCGATAAGGTGGATGATTATGCTATGGCCCACTGATCAGTTGGATGAATGGTAATAATGATGAATGTAAAAGCAAAGAAATTAATGAATATAATGTACATGATTCCATACATATACAGAACGGTGGTTTATCCATAATGTTTATTCACTTGTATTTGATTCCATCTGAGATCTTATGCTTCATACAGTTTCTTATAGCTTAACATACTCAGTACATTCTTTCGTACTGACGTCGCTTGGGGACTTACCTTACTTGATACAGGCACAGGTGCTAGTAGACCTCCACATTAGGTTGTAGATCATCTACAGATTATTGGTGAGCTCCAGTTCGGATCGGGGCTTTTTGAGTCATTCCGTACTTTTGTTTTGGTACTATGTAAATGTTGTATAAAGTGGGGACTTATCCCGACCTTAGGTTTGTCTATGTATCTATTAGAGGTTTTGTAGACGTTGTAAGACAAATGAAGGCATGTATGTCCATTTTGACCTGGGGACCCTAACGACTATATATATATATATATATATCATAAGTTTTCCATGACTTCCGCCATTGGTATCTTGTAGCCATATGTGATAGAGTGTTGTTCATTTAGTGACATGCATACGAGTGTACATGAATGAAGATTGGTTCTCTCGGGCCTTAACGGCTTCGGGTGCCAGTCCGCCCCGTTGACATCCAATATAACTTAAATATGACAAGAGAAGCTTAGTTATGACCATGACCATTCATTGGAAAAAATGACCCGAAAATGACCCCTAGAGGCTTAAACGGGCACCCACCCTTGCGGGCGGGGCACCTGCGGGCGCAGATGCCAATGTAGGTGACATTGAACAGGTCCATATGGGCACCTGCGGCCGCATGTCACCCACCTATGGGCGCAGGTGACCCCACAGGTCCCTCCAGGACCCCTTTTTGCATGTTTTTGTCTCTCTTTGATCCCCGAAACCCCTATACCCTTCTTGGATGCAATTATCAACTTATGGTACCCTTTGAATGGCTTTGAGGAGTCGTTCGGAGGCATGTTGGATTATATCAATTACGGATTGTTATTAATGTGTTATTGTGAAAGGTATTTAAGTGACTTGATGGAGTAAAGGTGACGGAGTGTTGAAGGGGAAGTGTAAAGCATAAACTTGGTGTGAAATGTTATTGGTTTATGATGTCTTGGTTGATGTGTGGCATGTTGTGGTGTTGTTGGTATAGTAATGCTGTGAATGGTATTGTGAAGGTTGAAATGACGTTATATGGCAGTCACGTAGTTCATTGTCGTTTTATGCTTTTGTAATATAGTTAGTTGTTAACGTGAGTTTCGTTATGTACTTATGTTGTAGAGTAAAACGTAAGGAAGGAGCTGGATTATTGTATTCACATATAGGACTGTATATTCATATTGGTAAGATAAGGTATGTAAGGTTTCTCTTTCCCGTATTCTTTGTCAGCACCTATTGCTCTCATCATTACCGTACTTGTTCCATTTTGAAATGTTCCAAAGTATCTCACTCAGGCTTGACATATATTGTTATTCACATGTTTTTTATTTGTTGACTAATGTTCCCAAGCTCCAATATTGATGTTATAACCACCAATGTTTCAATCTCACAGAAGTAAAAGAATGAAGTAATGCATATATGTGTTTCTTAGAGCCCGGGTGGTAGCTCAAAGGGGTGAAAGCCCAGCTAGAGATGATCCCGATTATTAATAATATGATACATTATATTATCTTATGGCCCACCGATAAGGTGGATGATATGTTATGGCCCACCGATAAGGTGGATGATTATGCTATGGCCCACTGATCAGCTGGATGAATGGTAATAATGATGAACATAAAAGCAAAGAAAGTAATGAATATAATGTACATGATTCCACACATATATAGAACGGTGGTTTATCCATAATTTTTATTCACTTGTATTTGATTCCATCTGAGATCCTATGCTTCATACAGTTTCTTATAACCTTACATGCTCAGTACATTCTTTTGTGCTGACATCCCTTGGGGGACTTACCTTACTTGCTGCAGGCAAAGGTGCTAGTAGACCTCCACAGTAGGCTGCGAATCATCTACGGATTATTGGTGAGCTCCAGTTCGGTTCAGGACTTTCCAAGTCATTATGTACATTTGTTTTGGTACTATGTAAATATTGTATAAAGCGGGGACTTATCCCGACCTTAGGTTTGTCTATGTATCTATTAGATGTTTTGTAGACGTTGTAAGACAAATGAAGGCAAGTATGTCCATTTTGACCTGGGGTCCCTAAAGGCCAAGTTTCGTATATATATATATCATATGCTTTCCATGAATTCCGCCATTGGTATCTTGTAGCCATATGTGATAGAGTGTTGTTCATTTAGTGACATGCATACGAGTGTACATGAATGAAGATTGGTTCTCTAGCCTTAACGGCTTCGGGTGACATTCCTCCCCATTGGAATTTGAGGCATGACATTTTAATCAAGTCAAGAGTCAAAATTATCAATTAGAACTTAGACGAGGAAACTAGTGTCGCTAGCTTGAGCTATGCTTGTTCTAGTATCCTTTGATGTGCTCTATTATGTTGTATGGACTTATGGTTGTGTTGATATGTTGTAGGGGACCATTGGAGGATCTAAGAAAGATAAATCAAGACTAAAATCAAAGCACAAGACGTTCGGGATCAAGGGACAAGAGCACAAGAAGATTGGAAGTGAAATGCTAGAGCCTTGGACAAAAGGCACGTCGCACCCTCCACCACCCGTATTGGGAGGCATGTTTCACCCTCCAATACACGCAATATGTGGAGCGATGCACATGTTAGTATGATTATATACTGGATTAATCCCGTATTTAGCTCATATCGTACCTCCACTCCAACGCGATGCACCAAGTCCCAAACCCATCCGAAATTGGTTTCTAATGTTGTTTTAAGTTGGGGCAAAGTTGTAATTGATTGGGATTCGACTTGGTCACCTCTTAGACGAATAAAAGCCCTATAAAAGGAGTACTTGTCCACAATTAAAAAGGGTATCCATCATACCACACGAATTCACAACACAACACAAGCTTGGAGGAGCAAAACAACACCTCAAGGAGGCTAGAAAATAGGATTCTTGATTTGTAATTCTATCTCTCTTAGTTTCTCTTGATTAATTGTTGTCTTATGGTTTTAGGCTACAAACAAGATTGTATGACTTAATTTCGCACTTGTTTGATTGTTTATCATGTCATGTGATTGTTCTTATGTTCTTACTCTTTCTACTTTAGTGATTAGCTACCATTAGAGTAAATCTGTTGTCTCAAAGTGAACTGAACACGGGATCGGAGGGACATGAAAAAAAATATAAGGAATGTAGATCACGATCTTTATTAATTAGAGGCTAATTGTAAAGGTGTGATTTGCGGCTAGGATAACGATATACCTAAATTCCCCACTTGGTTAATGAAACGGGAAGATAAGTAATTGCATCCAAATCAGAGACTCACATCCCCTCTCAATGATGGGTAGATGAATTAGAGTATTACTATTCCCAAGTCATAATATCAACCTCGTGAATCAACAATTATGATAAATAACTAACTAGCTAGAGATCATAGTTATGCATGATTGTGAGTATGTCTTGACCCTAGAACCCTCCTTGTTATTGTTTGTACCCCAAGTTAATCACGTTAGTTTTAGTTCATAGTTAGTTTATATTTTTAAACCATCATATCTCTATATTCCACCACTTAAATAAATAAATAAGGACTAGTTTAGTCTAGTGAATAGTTAAACGACAAGTCCCTATGGGTTCGACATCTGGCGCACAAGAGCCACTTTATTACTTGTACGACCGCGTGCACTTGAGTGTTCGGTAGGCCACAACAACTCTTCAGTAATATTTCTCTTAAATGAACCCCGCTAAGTAGGCTCCGCATCCCTATCATAGATGGACTTCATATCCTTAACACACCTGTCACGACCCGAATCGAGGCCCTAGCTGTGACGGGCTTCCCAAACCAATGATAGTCCAAGAAGACCCCTTAGCATTACATCATAAGCATAGTCATAATAAAAATTTATGGAAAATAGACCCATAAAATAAGAGATTCAACTAAAAGATAACAAAAGTCCAAATTCTTGGAATGTAACCTCAAAACAATAACCAACTTGAGTCTACGAAGCCTTTAACATTATGAATAGAAATTCTAGCCGGGACATGGCCCCGGAAATACTAGAAAACCCAAATAGTTCGATTTCAACTGAAAATAAATCTAAGACATATGCCTTTCGAAATATAGATGGCTCACCAAAGGCTAGCTGCAACTCTGAATGTATCCTAATGCGGGGCAGAATCTCGGGTAAGTGCTTCAGAACCTCCATCATGAAAAGATGTAGCGTCCAGGGACAGTTAGTACAGTGAATACTGGCATGCAAATCGAGGAAAGGGAATCCAACAGTATATGTAATATAATAATAATTAAAATTCGAAAAGCTTCACAATATAAGTCTGTCATAAATGAGATACGAAGTAAAGAACATTTAAAATATAAAATAAAGCAATCATTTGAAATTTATTAGTTCTGAATTATGTAGTTACACCGACATTAAGTAACCCACGGGCAATATGGATCCAGTACTCCCCAACTGGCTGGGCCTCAATCCATGTTAGCCGCATGGACTGAGATAACATAGTTGTCCAAATCATAACATAATCATGGTTGCATACAACTGCTTAGGGCAAGTATACAGTGGTCATCCATATTTCAGGACAAGACCTCCCAACGTCGGCAAATGCGGTTTCAAATATTGGTCACTGGGACTACACCTTCTCGGTAAACTACATACTTCT
The DNA here is from genome assembly GCA_031232105.1 of Capsicum rhomboideum. Classification (NCBI taxonomy): domain Eukaryota; kingdom Viridiplantae; phylum Streptophyta; class Magnoliopsida; order Solanales; family Solanaceae; genus Capsicum; species Capsicum rhomboideum. The sequence continues at coordinate 24,835,815 of CP124710.1, forward strand.
CTTTAAGCCCAATTAAAACATTTTCATTATATTCAATTATGGAGTCTTTCATTAAGGCATTAACATGTTGGTATCGTCATACCAAGAACTTGCAAGTCGCCAATATCATGCCAAATAATTTTCATCAAACATCTTTTGACTCCAAAAACCTCGCCTTTAAAATCATAAACATAATCATAATTGAAATTCCCATAAAAATTCCAAACCATTTCAATAACACAACACCTTCAATGATATAAAGGACGGGGAAAACATTTATATTCCTTATGAAATTTCAAAGCTTTCAAGAGACTAGAAATCTTGGCTAAAACATATATCAATTTAACATTCAACCTTCGAGACATAATAGTTCATTGTTTTCAAATATCCAATTTATATCCAATTTAGTCTCAAAACCCCCAATTAAAGATTAAATCATTATTCATAAAGAAAAGGGAAAAATTCATATCAAGCTTTAATAACAAAATTTCTAACCCTAATTTCAAAATCACCATCATAATATTCATAATAAATAATAATCACAATTTAGAATAGTATTTGAAATAAGGAGTGTTCAAACATGCCTTTTGATGGAAAGAATTTGAAGAAAGCTTGGATCTTTGGACCTTGAAGCTTGAACCCTAGTTGATTTTTTCCTTTGTGTTTAGAGAGGATATGGAGTATGTTTTTAGGGAAAGAAATACGTTTCTAGGCTTTGGGTGGTGTTTTAAGTGTGAAAGATTGGATCTCATAATGGGAAAATGACCAAAATACCCCTAGGATGACCCAAGAAAAAAAATCTTGAAATCAGTCCACGACTTGACCTACGTGTCCTGGAACAGTCCACGTACTGTGGTTCCATGTCATAGAAATCAGAAAATGTTTCAATTTGCAGAATCTGATCCACGATTTGAACCTACGGTTCCGTGGATACCCACCCACATCCCGTGGGTCCTTCCGTGGAAACTTTTTTTTAAAAAAACTAAATTCATATAAATATATAGATTCTTGAAGGTTCTAAAATTTTGGGGTGTTACAATATCCCCCCTTTTGGATCATTCATCCCCAAATAATGATTAGGGAACATTTAGCTTGAATAGAGAGATTGCATGAAACTTGAAGGACATGAACTTATAAGATAAAGGTGAGTATGGCATTAGTACCTCAAACGACATCACCCTGCATCGGAAACAAGAAGGGATAGCTAGTCCTCATGTCTTCCTTGGCTTCCTAAGTAGCCTCCTCCACCTTTTGATTCTTCCACAAGACCTTAACTAAAGCTATTTCCTTGGTTCTCAACTTTCGGACTTGCCTATCCAAAATCTCTGTAGGAACTTCCTCACAACACAAAGAGTCATCCATACTAATGTTCTCTATGGGAACCACAAGAGAATTATCACCCACACACTTCTTAAGCATAGACACATGAAACACGGGATGCACCGATGCCAAACTCGCGGGTAAGTCCAACTCATAAGAGACATTACCAAACTTTCTCAAAATCTGATATAGGCCAATGTAACAAGGACTGAGGTTACCTTTCTTTCCAAATCTCATTACTCCCTTCATAGGTGAAACTTTCAAAAATACCCAATCACTAATCTCAAACTCCAACTCTCTTCGCCTCACATCTGCATATGACTTTTGGCGACTTTGAGTAGTCTTAAGCCTTTCGTGAATAACCTTAACTTTCTCTATCGCTTGGGGAACAAGATCCATCCCGAACAGTCGGGTTTTGCCTACTTCATACCATCCAATCAGTGACCTACACCTCCTACCATAAAGAGCCTCGAAAGAAGCCATTTGGATGTTAGAGTGATAACTATTAATATAAGCAAATTCAATAAGAGGCAAGTGATCCACCCAACTACCTTTAAAGTCAATAACATGGGACCTTAGCATATCTTCTTGGTCTGAATAGTACACTCAGCTTGCCCGTCTGTTGAAGGATGGAAAGCGATACTAAGGTTCACTTGTGTACCCAAACCTTTCTGAAAGGATTTCCAAAATTGAGAAGAAAATTACGTACCTCTATTGGATATGATGGACACCGGAGCTCCATAAAGCCGAACTATATCCTGAATGTACAACTCAACATAACCCTCTCCCGAATAGTTTGTTCTTACAGGCATAAAGTGAGAGGACTTGGTCATCCTATCCACAATAACCCATATGAAATCCTATTAGTTTCGAGAATGCGGAAGGCCGGTGATGAAATCCATATTTATCATCTCCCACTTCCACATGGGAATGGCTATCTCCTGAGACGCACCACTAGGCCTTAAGTTCTCAACCTTAACTTGTTGGCAATTCAAGCACTTAGCAACAAAATTCGCAACATCCTTTTTCATATTATTCCACCAATATATCTCTTTCAAGTCATGATACAACTTAGTATAACTGGGATGAACAGTAAACCTGGAGACATAGGCTTCAGTTAAGATCCTCTCTCATAGCCCATCGACGTTGGGAACACACAGTCTCTCTTGATACCATAAAATACTATCTCCCCCAATCTCGAAGGCCAAAACCTTTTATTGCCCAACATCATTCTTGATTTGCATAAGTATGGGATCATTAAACTGCTTCTCCTTGACTTCAGCACCTAGTGAAGACTTAACCACTTCGTGAACAATCACTCCCCCATCTTCAAAATCCAACAGTCGGACTCCCAAATTAGCAAGCCTGTGAATATCCTTCACTAATCCTCTCTTTTCTTCCTCAAAATGAGAAAGACTCCCTATGGACAACCTGTTAAGAGCATCAACAACAACATTAGCTTTACCTGGATGATAGTGCAAACTCATGTCATAATCCTTTAGTAACTCAAGCCACCTTCTCTGCCTGAGATTCAACTCCTTCTGCGAGAAAATATACTGCAAACTCTTGTGATCTGAATAAATATCCACATGCACTCCATATAAATAATGACGCTAAATCTTAAGTGCAAAAACCACAGTCGCCAACTCAAGATCTTGAGTAGTATAATTCTTATCATGCACTTTATGTTGCCTAGAAGGATAAGCCACAACCTTCCCATGCTGCATAAGTACACAACCAAGTCCCACACAGGACGCATCACAATACACCACAAATCCTTCAGTACCATTGGAAGTGCTAAAATAGGGGCTGAGGTTAAACGACCTTTCAACTTCTCAAAACTACCCTCACAAGCATCAGACCACAAAAACTTCACCTTTTTCTGAGTCAAATTCGTTAGTGGAGCAGCTAAAGAGGAAAAACTCTCAATGAACCTTCTATAATATCCTGCCAGACCCAGGAAACTCCTAATATCAGTTGGAGTTGTTGGTCTAGGCCAATTCTTAACCGCCTCAATCTTTTGGGGATCAACTTTAATTCTTTCACTAGAAACAACATGACCAAGGAACGTCACGACATTAAGCCAGAATTCACACTTAGAAAATTTGGCATACAACTCTTGGTCCTTAAGGGTCTGAAGTACAATAAGGAGGTGATTGGCATGCTCATCCTCACTCCGGGAGTATACTAGAATATCATTAATGAAGACTATGACGAATAGGTCCAAAAACTGTCTAAACACCCTATTCATAAGATCCATAAAAACTGCAGGTGCATCAGTCAAATCAAAGGACATAACTAGAAACTCATAATGGTCATATCCGATTTGGAAAGCAGTCTTAGAAATACCTATTTCCCTAACTTTTAACTAATGGTAACCCGAACGGAGATCTATTTTGGAGAAACACTTAGCACCCTGAAGCTGGTCGAAAAGATCATCAATCCTATAAAGAGGGTATTTATTTTTCACAGTGAGCTCATTCAATTAACGATAGTCTATGCACATACAAAGGGACCTATCTTTCTTTCGCATGAAGAGTACTGGAGCACCCCAAGGAGAGACACTAGGGCGGATAAAGCCCTTATTAAGAAGATCCTTCTACTGATATTTTAACTCTTTTAGCTCCGTTGGAGCAATTATATAGGGAGGAATGGAAATAGGTCGAGTGTTAGGCAAAAGATCAATACCAACTCTATTTCCCTGTCGAGAGGAATACCGGGAAGATCATCGGGAAAAACTTTGGGAAATTCATTGACTACTAGAACTGACTGTAGTGAGGGACTTGCAATGCTAGGATATTTGTCCCAAACTAGATGGAACAAACAACCCTTAGATATCAATTTATAGGCTCTAAGATAAGAAATAAACTTTTCCTTTGGTGCTAAGGAATCACCCTCCCACTCTATAGCTGGCTCATTAGGAAAATGAAAGGTGACTCTATGGGTTCTACAGTCCAAGGTAGCATAACAAGAGTGGAGCCAATCCATTCTCAGAATTAAATCAAAATCCACCGTATCAAGTTCTACCAAATCCACCATAGTGTCCCGATGAAATATAGACACCACACAGTTTTTATTGACCCGTCTAGCAATAATAGACACACCAACAAGAGTAGAGACTGAGAAGGGTTCAAAAATATTTTTAAGACCAAAATCAAAACTCACAGCCACATAAGAGGTCACATACGATAGAGTAGGGCCAAGATCAAGTAACACATAAGCATCATGGGAGAAAATCTGTAACATACCCGTGACAACATCTGGTGAGGCCTATGAATCCTGACGAGTATATAGGGCATACAAACGGTTACGGCCTCTGCCAGCTCCCGAAGCAGTACCCTTAGTTGTTAGGGCTGAAAAAGCGGTAACTTGGGATTTATTGCCCCCAAAAGTTCCCTTTCCTGAAGGGCATTCCTACTGAAAATGACCAGCCTGACCACAACCATAACCCACACCCTTTCCCAAACAACAAGGCCCATGGTACAACTTCCACAAGTGCGACAAGGAGGATAAGAATAAGTCGATTGAGTCGCACTGGCCTGAGACTGAGTGCCCTGCACCTTGGAACCATTGCTAGGCTGAAATCGCTGGTTTCCCAAAGGCTTAGAGGCAGGTGCACTAGCTGAAGGCTGAACATTACCCCAAGATTTCTTCTTATGCCATCTCTTACCCCACTTACCGTTACCACCAAACTGCTGATTTGTTTCCTGGTCTGCTGACCTAGCCCTCTTACTCTACCTATCCTCAACCTCTACCTGTCTCTTCTTTTCATCCTCTACCTGCTGCATAAACACCACCAACCTGTATATATCCATGTCGTTATTCAACATAGCACCCTTACATTCCAAAACCAAACCATCATTAAGACCCGAAGCAAACTTTCTCATCCAAGACCTCATGTTAGACACTAAGTCCAGAGCATAACGAGACAACTGAGTGAACTTCAAGGCATATTCCTTGACACTCATCTTCCCCTGTTTCAAGTCACAAACTCCTCAGCCTTAGCCTCTCTTAACTCCCAAGGAAAGAAGTGATCAAGAAAGGCTTGAGAGAAATCCTCCCAAACTGCAGGCTCAACATCTTTACCCCTAAATTCTTCCCATTCATCATACCACTGATAAACTACCTCTTTCAATTGATAATCTAAAAACTTCACCCCTTCAGTATCACTAGCATTCATCACCCTAAAAATCTTTTCCATTTCATCCACAAACCCTTGAGGATCCTCCTCAACTTTGGACCCAGTAAATGTCGGTGGATTCAGTAGCACAAACTGACCCACTCAGGCAGCATCAAAAGAAGTAATTATAGAACCACTACTAACTGACAGACGAGCCTAAGACAACACAATCTGTGCAAGCATTTGGATAGTCTGCCTGAACTCAACATTTGAAATCTCACTCTGAGGAGTCTGAGTGTGATTGGTACCGATTCTAGGGGCTCGCAGAGGATTGGTTGGGACAAGTGGAACCCCAACAGGAGAAGTCGGGCCAGAGGTACAAACTCCATTATGGGTTCGCATCCCATGAGTAGGAAGAACCTCTTCAGCATTTCCCCCATTTGGGACAGAGGCTCCTGCAGGAGTTCTTTGGCCATTAGTCCTTTATGAAGGCATGATCTGAAATGTGGAAAAGTAGGAGTCAGAAGAATTTTCTTAGAATTAGACTTTCTAGCATGAACTTAGAGTATGAAGAAAACGAAAAAAAATCCAAAATGTCTTGTAGCCTCCCGTTTATAAGTAAGGTGCACAACACACCCAAAAAAAAAGGACTCTACTCGACACGATTTCGTAAACACCCTGGGACCATGAACCGTGCTCTGATACCAAGTTTTTCACAACCCAAACTGAGACCCTAGCCGTGACGGGCTTCCCAAACTAATGATGGCCCAAGAAGACCCCTTAGCATTACATCATAAGCATAGTCATAATAAAAATTTGCAGAAAATAGACCCATAAAATAAGAGATTCAACTAAAAGATAAAAGATAACAAAAGACCAAAATCTTGGAATGTAACCTCAAAAAAATAACCAACTTCAGTCTACGAAGCCTCTAACATTATGAATAGAAATTCTAGTCGGGAAATGGCCTCGAAAATACCAGAAAACCCAAATAGTCCAATTTCAACTGAAAATAAATCTAAGACATATGCCTTCCGAAAGAGGGATGGCTCACCACAGGCTAGCTGCAACTCTGAATGTATCCTAATACAGGGCAGAATCTCGGGTAAGTGCTTCAGAACCTACATCATGAAAAGATGTAGCATCCGGGGATGGCTAGTACGATGAGTACTGGTATGCAACCCGAGGAAAGGGAATCCAAACAGTATATGTAACATATTAATAATTAAAATTCGGAAACCTTCAAAATATAAGCCTGTCATAAATAAGGTACGAAGTAAAGAACATTTAAAATATAAAATAAAGCAATCATTAGAAATTCTTTAGTTCTAAATTTTGTAGTTACACCGACATTAAGTAACACACGAGCAATATAGGTCCAGTACTCCCCAACTGGCGGGGCCTCAATCCATGTTAGTCGCATGGACTGAGATAACATAGTTGGCCAAATCATAACTTAATTATAGCTACATACAACTACTCAAGGCAAGTATACAGTGGTTATCTATATTTCAGGACAATACCTCCCAACGTCGGCAAATGCGATTTCCAGTGTTGGTCACAGGGACTACACCTTCTCGTTAAACTACATACTTCTCTTTAAGCCCAATCAAAACATTTTCATTACATTCAATTATGGAGTCTTTCATTAAGGCATTAACATGTTGGTATCGTCATACCAAGAACTTGCAAGTCACCAATATCAAGCCAAATAATTTTAATTAAACATCTTTTGACTCCAAAAACCCGCCTTTTAATTCATAAACATAATCATAATTGAAATTCCCATAAAAATTTCAAAACATTTGAATAACACAACACCTTCAATGATATAAAGGACGGGGAAAACATTTATATTCCTTATGAAATTTCAAAGCTTTCAAGGGACTAGAAATCATGGCTAAAACATATATCAATTTAACATTAAACCTTCGAGGCATAATAGTTCATTATTTTCAAATAGCCAATTTAGTCTCAAAAACCCCAATTAAAGATTAAATCATTATTCATAAAGAAAAGGGGAAAATTCATATCAAGCTTTAATAACAAAATCCCTAACCCTAATTTCAAAATCACCATCATAATATACATAATAAATAATAATAATAATTTAGAATAGTATTTGAAATAGGGAGTGTTCAAACATGCATTTTGATGGAAAGAATTTGAAGAAAGCTTAAATCTTTGGACCTTGAAGCTTGAACCCTAGTTGATTTTTCCCTTTGTGTTTAGAAAGGATATGGAGTATGTTTTTGGGGAAAAAAATAAGTTTCTAGGGTTTGGGAGGTGTTTTAAGTGTGAAAGATCGGATCTCATAATGGAAAAATGACCCAAATACCCTTAGGATGACCCTAAAAAAAAATTTCTCAAAATCATTCCACGACTTGACCTACGTGTCGTAGAACAGTCCATGTCGTGGAAATCAGAAAAATTTTAATTTGCAGAATTCGATCCACGATTTAAACCTACGATTTTGTGGAAACCCACCTACATACCATAGGTTAACCCACGTCACATGGGTCCTTTCGTGGAAACTTTTATTTTGAAACCTAAATTTATATAAATATATGGGTTCTTGAAGGTTCTAAAATTTTGGGGTGTTACAACACCATCTCATGTTCTCCCGTCGTACTGTCGATACAGCCTGCTGTGTAGCCAACTGTCTTTATGAGAAGGTCGTCGAATCCTGGACACCAGTACCTAAAATAGAAGCTGTCTTAGCGTCCTTACCACTACTACCCAACTCTGAAGCATCTTTTTCATCGCCATTTTCATCGATCGTAGGTGCATCCTCCCTGCTGTCAGTCTCACCGATCGCAGAAGCATCCTCCCCCTTTTCAGACTAGGGAGAAGAATCAAATAACTGAGTAGGAGCCACCAGTATGGCAGGTGGTAGGGAATGTGTAGTAGGCTGAGATGTGGCCTGGGCTGCAGCCTGTGCCCTAGCTCATTTCCTCGTCCTGTGAGGTGCAATAGTAGTATCTCCCCGCTCAATCTCATAAACCTCTTTGAACCCACTTTTCTCCGATTCAAGAGGCTCATCTCAAAGTGTTGACTTGACTTCTGGGTTTTTGGTTCTGATTTTTGACGCAGACCCCATATCATCCTGCTTGGGATTCCCTTTTGGTGGCATTTTTGAGTGGTTTAGGTCGTGGGGAATGACGGGTCGGGTCATATTTTAGGGTTTTTTGAGTGTGGGTCAGATCGGGTTTGGGGATTTTGGATTTTCAAAAATTTAGGAATTTTAGGATTAGAGGTATTTTGGCTATGTGGGGATTTGGGAGTTGTGAAATTTGACTATTTGGTAGGTTAGAATGGAGGAATTTGAGTGTTGGTATTTGGGATTTGGTTTGAATTGAGGATTTGAATTTGAGATCGAGTTTCTTGGTCTTTTTATCGGGTGATTTGAGTGTTTTTATTTGGGTTTAAAAGACTGGGTCAGGTCAAATTTTCACAAATTTGGCCATTTGATTTCCACGGACCTGACCTAAGGTCCGTAGGTTGACCTACTGTCCATAGGAGTCAGGCGTCGGTTGGAATCCCCAAACTAAAAATTTGGGTCTGATTCTCACGAACCCAATCCATGGTCCATAGGTGGTCAGCATGGGTAAGTATCCGTAAGCTGAAAATTTATTTGATTTCCACGGTCTCCACCCATAGTCCGTAGGTCACCATCGTGGGTTGGGCTACACACTTTAGTTCATATTTAAATTCTCAACTCAACTGTCCTCTGCAACCTACAATGAACAAATCCAAAATAATATCAGTCCTTGGGTTTCCTCCTAAGCAGTGCTTGATTTAACATCGCGGCACGACGTAGCTAAGTTGGTTAATCAAACTTCCCCAACCAGCCCATGGGTTGCCTCCCATGAAGTGCCTGATTTAACGTCACGGCACGACCCAACTCCCTTGACTACTCATACTTCATCAAGGCTGAACTTCTCACACGTCCTTATTTCTTCCGTAGTTCCCATATAGTGCTTCACACACTGACCATTGACCTTGAATCGGGCATCGTCATCACCTTTTAGCTCAATTGCCCCATTCGTGAACACCCTAACCACATTGAATGGTCCAGACCATTTGGACCTTAATTTCCAGGAAACAAGGGAAGTCTGGAGTTATAGAGCAATACCAAGTCTGCCAAGTGAAATTCTCTTCGTTCAATTTTTCGATCATGATGTAACTTCATCTTCTTTTTATATAGCGCTGAACTTTTATAATCGCGGAAACTAAATTCATCCATCTTATTCATCTGCTCTAATCTCAATTTAGCCACTTCGCTCCATTCCAGATTCAACCTATTCAATGCCCATAATGTCTTATGTTCAAGTTCGACAGGAAAATGGCACAATTTACCAAAAACCAACTGATATGGAGATGCACCAATTATCTTCTTGAACGCAGTTTGATATGCCCATAATGCATCATCTAATCTTCTCGCCTAATCAGTCATATTGGAATTCACAATCTTTGATAAAATAGACTTAATCTCATGATTTGACACCTTAACTTGCCCGATCGTCTGAGGATGATAAGGTATTTCTACCTTATGTTTGACACCATATTTTTCAAGCAGGACTTTGAACAACTGATTACAGAAGTGGGATCCTCCATCACTAATGATAACTCGGGGTGTTCCAAATCGTGAGAGTATATTCTTTTTCAAGAATGTCGTGACACTCCTTCCTTTATTATTGGGAAGAGCAATTGCCTCCACCTATTTAGAAACATAGTCAATAGCTACCAGAATGTACTTCATCACATGCGAGCTCACGAATGGGCCCATAAAGTCAATACCCTACACATCATACAACTCTAGCTCAAGGATAGTTGTCTTTGGAAGTTCATGCCTGCGCGAGATGTTCCCTTGCCTTTGACATTGGTCACAAGCCCGAGAATAGGCATGAGCATCTTTATAAATGATGGGCCAATAGTAACCACATTGTAAGATCTTATGAGCAGTCTGTGCATCTCCATGATGACCCCCAACTGGAGATGAATGACATGCTTCCAAGATACTCATCATATAAACCTTCGAAATACACCGTCGAATCACACCATCCGCGCATACCCTAAATAAATAAGGCTCATCCCAGAAAAATTTTCTCACCGCATGCATGAATCTCTCCCTCTGCTGATACGACATATCTTTCGAGACTAGATCGCGTGCCAAAAAAGTTGGCAAAATTTGCAAACCAAGAGATTAACTCTTGTGATGCTGCCAATACTTACTCGTTTGAAAAAGTATCATCAATATCAAGATCATCGCTCAATTAAAGAATGGCCTCCTCCTCAAGGTGTGATAGATGGTATGCGACCTAATTCTCAGTCCCTTTCGATCCTTGACCTCAAAGTCAAATTTTTGTAATAGAAGCAACCACCAAATCAGTTTTGGCTTGGCGTCCTTTTTTGACATAAGATATCTAAGTGCTGCGTGATTTGTCTGAACAATTACCTTTGTACCAATCAAGTAAGATTTAAATTTCTCAAAAGCAAAGACCACAGCTAACAGCTCTTGCTCGATCACCATATAATTCTTCTGGGCTTGGTTAAGTGCTTTGCTAGCGTAGTAAATCGGATGTAGAATCTTTTCACGCCTTTGGCCAAGGACTGTACCCAAGGCCACTCCACTAGCATCACACATAACCTCAAATAGCATTGACCAATCTGGCGAGACAATGATAGGGAATGAAATCAACTCTCTTTCAGACACTCGAACCCTTTTAGCCATGACTCATCAAACACAAACTTCACCTCCTTCTCTAAAAGCTTACATAATGGATGTGCAATCTTAGAGAAATCCTTGATGAATCTTCTATAGAAACCTACATGACCTAAGAAACTTCGAATCCTTTTTACAGAAATAGGTGGAGGTAACTTTTCAATCACCTCAATCTTTGCTTAGTCGACTTCAATGTCCATCTTTGAGAAACGATGCCCTCTTTCACCATAAAGTGACACTTTTTCCAATTCAGCACCAAGTTACACTCTTCACATCTTTCCAATACATTAGTGAGGTGGGCCAAGCAGTCATCAAAAGAGTCTCCCACTATAGAAAAATCATCCATAAAAACCTTAATAGTGTCCTCCACCATGTCGAAGAAAATGGACATCATGCAACGCTATAAAGTGGCCGGTGCATTACATAAACTGAAGGGCATTCTTTTGAACGCAAACGTCCCATATGGACAAGTGAAAGTGGTCTTCTCTTGGTCCTCGGGGGGAATGAAAATCTGATTATACCCCAAATAACCATCAAGAAAACAATACCATCCTCTGCCAGCAAGACGGTCTAACGTCTGGTCCATGAAGGGCATAGAAAAGTGATCCTTTTCGGTCCAAGAATTTAGTTTTCGATAATCCATGCAAACTCGCCGTCCTGTCACCGGCCTTATTGGGATCAGCCCATTCTTCTTATTTGGAACCACCGTGATTCCACCCCTTTTTTGGTACACACTGAACTGGGCACACCCACTTACTATCAACAATGGGGTAAACCACACCCATATATAACCACTTGATAATTTCTTTTTTCACAACTTCTTATATTGGCGGGTTTAGACGACGTTGATGCTCAATACTTGTTATGCACTCAGGATAAATTTGAATTTTGTGAGTGTAAATACCGAGTGGAATCCCGATAATGCCAGCAATGGACCAACCAATGGCCCTCTTAAACCTTTTCAACACTAAAACAAGAGCCTATACTTGCCACTCCACTAACTTAGTAGAAATAATCACGGGTAAGGTGTTGTTGGCACCCAAGAATGCCTAGCAAAGGTGAGACAGAAGATCCTTAAGCTCAAAAACTGGAGGCTCCTTAATAGAAGGATGAGATGATTGGGTCACCCTATTCTTTAAATCAAGATCAATTTTCTTCGGAGCATAAGAGTATGATCCCCTACCAGCAAGTGCACCAACCATCTCATTATGCTCATCAATACCATCTCTATCAAAGTTTATAATCACGTCAGCAAGAGCTTCAACCCTCAATCTTTCTTCGATAGGAACGGCCCAATCTTCTTCTTCGGCTATGCCAATCACCAAAATTACATGCATGTCTTTTGGTTGTTTCATGGAACAACAAACATTAAAGGTAACCTGCTCGTCATTCAACCTAAACTTCATCATCCTAGTTTCCATGTCAACTAATGCATGATCGGTGGTAAGGAATAGTCTTTCCAAGATTATGGAAACCTCAAAATCAACCTTACAGTCTAGAATCACAAAGTCAGTCGAAGAGATAAAAGATGCCACCTTGCCTAAACATCATTCAAAATGCACACCAATTTTTTTTATAGTTCTATCTGCCATAAGAAGTCTCATCAAAGTTGGTTTTGGTGCTCCCAATTCTAACTGTTTAAACACGGCTAGCGGCATCAAGTTAATGCTAGCACCCAAATCACACAGTGCCTTTGCAAAGTTGTAAGATCCGATAGTACAAGGAATTGTGAAGTCTCTTGGATCCTCCTTCTTTTTAATAAGGGAACGTGAAGCAACTGCACTACAATGGTGCAAATTATCTACCGGCTCAAAACTAACAGTTCTCTTCTTCGTCACCAAATCTTTCATGAACTTCGTGTAACCTGGCATCTGCTCTAAAGCCTCGATAAGAGGGATATCTATCGATAACTCCTTCAATATTGAAATAAATTTATGGCATTTACCTTCTTCAGCTTTCTTTTTCAACCTTTGAGAAAAGGGAGGAGGAGGTCATGAAATGGGTTTCAGAACTTGAGTAACCTCCTTCTCCTTCCTCTTTTTAGACTTAGCTTCCTTATCAATATTTTGGGGCTTGTAAGCTGCATTGCTATCAACTTCAAAATTCTCTGGCTCTATCTCAAGTTCTTCATCAACTACCACCGACTTATTTTTCTTACCACTATCCACAGGCATAGATGGGTCCGTTTTGCTCTTCCCACTTCTAGTAGTAATGGCCAAGCAATGACCATCATTCTTCGAATTCTGAATGGTGTTGCTTGGAAGAGTGCCTGGTTGAAACTGGTTTAATGACATCGATATATGTCCAAACTATTGCTCCAACTATTTTATGGTAGTCGAGTGAGATTCTACCTTCTGACTTATTCCTAAAATGTCTGCCCTAATCTCCTTCAAGTAACTCTCCTGGCTCTCTGACCCCTTAACCAGTTTATTAAGAAGCGCTTCCATTCGTGAATTTCCAAAATCCATTTCACGGTTCCTCGGTGTAACATATGTACCACTCTTCTCTTTGTAATCATTCTTTTACCTCCAATCACCGTCATGATCTTGGTCTCTGTCTCTATATCCTGACTTGTTGTAATTGTCTCTATAGTAGTTCCGACCTTGATTCCCTTGCCTCGAGTTTCAAGAGTCTTGATTATACCCTTGTCCCTTGGCTAAGAAACCGCCACCTCTCGTTCCAAGTACTTAGCCTCCTTATCAGATTTAGAATTGTCATGCCTAGGTGTTTTACCTTACGCATCTACAGCATGCACCTTCTCGGTAACCCCAGCCTTAATCTGTTTAACTAGCAAGCCAATTTCTGTCCTCAACTGTGCGACCTCTTGAGCTACAGAGTCATCCAAAGCCCAGTGTGCTGCTGAGGTTCCAATAGCATACGTCCCAGCTAGTGTGTCTGCCTCCCGAGTATGCCATTCTCGGTTGGTCTTAGTGATACGATCTAAAATCTCTAAAGCTTGTCCCTAGCTCAGACTCATAAATGCTCAGTCAGTGATAGTATTTGCTACAACCTTGGTATTAGCGTTTAATGATCTGTAGAAGGTCTTAAGTAAATTTTGACAATTCATCTTATGGTTTGGAACAATTTGCAACTTCTTCTTGAACCGTAGCCAAGTCTCATAAAGTGCTTCAGAATGTAGCTATCTGAAAGTATAAATCTCATCCTTTAACTGTAGAAACGGTGCCAAAATTTGATGTCACCCAAACTATACCTCCAGAAATGTATAATATGGTCGTTGAATCAAATATAGAACCCAACTAGATTGGGGTCGATCCCATAGGGATTAGGATAAAATTCTATCGAGTGTTTGTCCGAGTGATTGGTAAGTAAGTAAAAGGGGGGGGGGGGTTGTAAACAAGTAGTAACAGTAACAATTGTTGATTATCGAAGTTGTGATCAATACGAGAAAGGCAGTAGGACTGTGATCCCCAAGATTCCTTAACTCCATCGATTACTTGTGTTGGCAAACTGTTCCGCTGTGTTGCATATAAAATCTAACAAGATAGGTTTATCTAAACGTCTCTCGACCTTGGTTAGATAAATTTCACTCTTCTCCTCTCAGTCTCCGAGTGTCGTGCTACTAACCCTTGATCTTGATCTCATATAACTATTCCTGTTATGGCTCAAGTTATTAGATGAAGGTTGACAGCTTCAAATCTCTGTTGCTATTCCCTTTTCCCAAATGCTACTTCTCTTTCAAGCAAGTTTAGAATACAGGTGAGCTTTCAACGTTTACAATCGTTAGAAGATCAAATATAACAAAGGAAATAGCAATACATGCAGTCACACTGGTTCAAAATTACTTTGTACTTAACCTATTTCGTTAATTCCACATGGTTCACACAACCCTAGTTATGGGATTTAGCTACTCATGATTGCAAGAACACAAGAAAAATTCAAGGATGAAAACATAATTATGAACTCACAAGAATGATAAAACTCTGAAATCTTAATATAAATCAAAACCCTAGAATCAATGTTTGAGATTACAAGATCAATGTGTTTGTGAACCTCAAAACAATGTAATAGAATCCAAAATAATGTAATAGACTACTCCCTAAACATAGGACAACTTAAGGGTATTTATAGATACAAAGTGAATACTATCCTAAATAAAGTAGGAGAAAAAAGTCAGGAACTTTCCATGGACCGTGACTTGAGGTTGTGGACTCAACCCACGAACCATGGGTCCAGATCATAAGAATCAGGTATCAATGCACAATTGCAGAAGTTGACCTACGGTTGTAACTCACGGACCGTAGGTGGACCTATGATATGAACTGTAGGTCCAGATTGTGAGTCACTTCTGTGGAATTCAACTCCACTCTTTTGTCTTCAAAAACTTCATTCCAGTGCATGCTTCATCCCGTCCTCTCTATT
Source organism: Capsicum rhomboideum (assembly GCA_031232105.1). Taxonomy (NCBI): domain Eukaryota; kingdom Viridiplantae; phylum Streptophyta; class Magnoliopsida; order Solanales; family Solanaceae; genus Capsicum; species Capsicum rhomboideum. The sequence continues at coordinate 24,851,339 of CP124710.1, forward strand.
TTGCATCAAAAATCTATTTTCCTACAAGATAGAATATAAAATACATCATACCTAGCAAACATACCCAAGTTATTTCATATTTTTCTTGTTTTAAGCATCAAAAGTTCCATGAAATAATGGTACATCATACACCTATTTGCAATTTATAGGGAACTTACCAGGTGGTAATCTCACCAGTTCCCAAGTCCCATTATCTTCAAGAGCCTATAATTCAGACTTCATAGCTTCAATCCATTTAGGATCTTTAAAAGCCTTATTGAAAGTTTTAGGTTCAACAATGGAGGATAAAGTTGTTATGTATTGGTGATAACCAGGTTTTAAGTTGTTGTAGCTAAGTGAATTAGGAATGGAATAGTTTGTAGATGAATTGACAGGAGTGACAAAATTTGTTAACCAGATTGGAGGACTTTTGTCTCTAAAAGACCTTCTCTTCTGAGTAGGAGCTGTTGTAGGTGCGGTTAGGAGGGTGAATAACAACTGCAGGTTGGGGAACATCTACATGAACTTGAATATCTATAGCAACAGGTACAAGAGCATCTGTAGGAACCTGAATATCTGTAGGCAAATCAGGAATGACAGAGGAAGAGATGTCTGGTAGAACAAGCATAGGAAAAAGAGGTTGATCCTTGTGATTAGCATGCTTGAAAGGAAAGATATGTTCTTGAAAAGAGACATCCCTGTTGAGGAAGTACACATGCTTGACCAAGTCATACAAGACATACCTCTTGGTCACTTCTGAGTAGCCCATGAAAACTGAAGGAATAGCCCTGGATTCAAATTTATCAGAATTGTGCAACCTCTTAGCATAGCACAAACACCCTAAAACCTTGAAATGTTCCCAACTAGGCCTGCATTTATGGAACACTTCATATGGACTGATCCCTTTAAGTACCATAGTTGGCAATCTATTTATGATATAGGCAGCAACCAGGACACAATGACCCCAAAATCTTGAGGGAATACCACTCTGAAATCTAATAGCTCTGGTAACCTCAAGAACATGTCTGTGTTTTCTCTCAGCCACCCCATTATATTGGGGTGTGTACACACAAGTTCTCTAATGTATGATCCCATAAGAATTGAATAACTCATGACATTCATGATTAATAAACTCTGCTCCATTATCAGATCTAATGGCCTTGATATATTAGTTAAACTATGAATCAATTTGATGAACTATTTTAAAACAACTAAGACATCAGATTTCAATATCAACAAAAATAACCAAGTCATCCTGGAGTGATCATCAACAATAGTAAAGAACATTTTATTACCATCAAAAGTCTGTATATGATATGGCCCTCAAACATCAATATGAAGCAGATCAAAGATAGCATTAGCTATACTAGTACCACCTGAGAATGGCAACCTAGTATGCAACTAATGGAAAAACATTGCAATCCTTTAATATGTTCTTACAACTAGCAGTAGACAAATGAAGCACATGAGTTAAGGGTCCAACAGTGGTGTGTCCCAATCTCCAATGCCACAATGCAATGTCTTTAGATTCCTTCTCAACAAGCAGAGTTATTTACTTTTGTAGACCTGTAATATAGGTAAGGAAGCATCAAGTAGAGTCCTCCTTGATCTGTACCAATCCCCTTCACCTTCCCACTGCAAAGGTCTTGGAAGATGCAAAAAAATCTAGGTAAAAGCCTACCATGCAGTTTAGTTCTTTAGTAATTTGTGAAACTGACAACAAATTATTCTTGAAGTTAGAAATACAAAGAATATTGCTCACGGTATCACCATTACTCAATTCACAAGATCCTACATGAGTCACAAATCTAACTCCTCCATTCGGCAGATAAACCTTAATATGTTCACTTAATTTGATCTTATTAAACAACAAGTTGACATTGGATATCATATGATCCATGGAACCTATGTCAATTACCCAGTCCTGGTTGCCAGTCTATACAAGTAAAGCCTTTACATTACCTGCTACATTTGCAGAGCATTCTCCTATTTGATCCCTATCAAGCATTTTAAGAAGTCTACTGTGTTGCTCAAGAGTGAAAGCAGGCAACATATCCTTTGGTGCATTTGCAGTTATAGGCCTAGAATGAGAAATGTGAAATTGATTATAATTGTGTATATCTGATTCCTGCCAGTTATAGTCATGCATGACTGCATTATTCACCATTGGAGGCTTGTTGCAAGGAGCTACCTCTTTCTTTTATCCTTTGTAATCTGCAGCATAACCATACAATAGAAAATAATCTATGCAACAATAGTCCTTCATCTTACAATAGTCACATTGAGCATTTGGATTATAAGGCTTCTTAATCCTATGATGGCCAAAGTTACCCCTTGAGGCCATCAAAACATTCATCTCTTCTCCTTCAGCTGAGCTAGAACAGCCTGATATGCTTCTTTGCCCCTCCAATTTGATCAACATCGAGTATACTCTGTTAATGTTGGGTAATGGAACCATCATTAGGATTTGACTCCGAGATTGTTCATAAGTATTATTGAGCCCCATAAGGAACTGCAACAGCTTTTGTTGCTTCATGAATTCAACAAAATCACAAGATTTCTCACAATCACAACTAGGAGTGGGGGCTAATGCCTCAAATTCAGCCTAAAGTAGACGTAATTTAGAAAAATACACTACAATTCCACTAGTTCCTTGAGTAGCAGTAGCAATTTTTTTATGAAGCTGGAAAATACGCGATCTATCGACCTTGTCAATACATTCCTTCAAATCATTCCAAACTGCTTCTGCATCCGATGAATACACGATTCCACTGAGCAATTGACTAGATACGTAGTTCATTATCTATGATAACACTATTGCATTGCAACGTTCTCACAGATCAACTAACTTTGGACCATAATTCTCCTTTTTGCATGTTCCGTTTACGAACCCAAGCTTGTTTTGTCCCAAAATTGCAATGTGCATAGCACGATGCCAAATGGAATAATTCTCCGATCCAGTGAGTTGAAGTGAAATAAAAACGGTTCCTCAATTATCAGTTGCACTCAAAAATAGTGGATGATTGTGGTTCAGTTTCTCCGGTAATTTATTGTCGATCACCATTGACGAAGCTCGCTAAGCTCACAACCAACTTCGACTGTGAATAACCAAAAATTGACCATTGCTAGACCATATGGCCTCGTTGCTCTGATACCATGTTAAGATTTGTAAATTCACCCCCATTACTCCCTAATCCTCCATTACTCTTAGCACACAAGAGAAACTAGAAGAGAAATTTTAGTTATATAGAGAGAATTATTGAGAGTGATATGTAGAGAAAAATTATTCTCATAACAGAAAAAGTACTACAAGTGTCTTTATATAGAGACTCCACCGACTCCACTACCAACTAACTAGAATTATTTATAGCTAATCAACAATCTAACTAACTAACTAACTATTAATTAATAAGCTAATAATCTACAATCTGTCAGTTGTCTTCTATGTCACTGCATCATCTTTAATAGTGAGGAAGCTTAAATTCCCAACAAAGGGTGATAACACACCCGCGAGCTTCTTGTCAAGAAGGTTTAGTTTAGTGACTCTGTGATTTTGCGTTCCACATACCACGCCATGCCATTGACAGAAAGGTATAGACTTATTCCATGAACTCAAAGATTCAAAAGGATTGATTATTTCATCCTTGATGGCAAAGAATGCTTGAATATTTGTCATATTATTGTGATATAAATGAGCAGTATCCAATTTTGAGGGAGAATTCAAAATGAAGAGAAACAGGAGAAGAAAGATCTTGTCAAGATAAAAGACCATATTTTTTTATAAATTCTCCTGAACTTCTTAACTGCTCTATTTTGTTAATAAAAACAACCCCTGTGATGGACGCATATATAGGTCACAAGTTGTTGTTTTTTCCTTTAATTATTCTTAGAATAAGTGAACCTCAATGGTTTGTTGACTTGATGTAGGAAAAAACACCTTTCTACCTTCCCTAACAAGACCCTTACAAAGGTATTTCAATTTGGCAAGTTTGAAAAGTATTCTAGTTATATACTATTGATTTAGGAATGTTTTCTAATCGGAGAATTTTCTTACTAGGTTTTTGTTGGAGTTGAGGTGTAAGATGTGAATAAAAATGGAGGGAAAACGAATGGAGAAAAATTTGAAGCTAAGTTCTCTTGAGATAGGAATTTTCTCCCTTCATTGGTGGTGGAAAGAAAGATTAGTATGCTTATATTTAGAAGCACTTTTTCTAGCTAATAAAGGGTTGAAAAGAAAGTCTTTCCTCGTGTTGTCGTTGTTTCCCGACTTCGAATTGAATTTGGCCAAATGATTTGACAGATAAATTTTTTGGACCAAATTTTTTTTTTCATTTTTCATTTTCTAATATTATTTTCACAAAATTTAATTTTATTTTCGTGGAATAATTTCCAATGAAAATTTGAAAGGACTTGTTCCTTCCTAACAAACACCAAACTTTTTCTAAAACGATTGTTTTTTGAACCATTTCAACTCATAGTTTTTACTATAAATAGATAGGTTTATCCTATGTTTCTGCATCGAATTTCTGACTACTTCTGAATATTTTCTTACAAATAAAAATTGAGACTTTTTGTGATTTGAAGACTGATTACTTTGAGTTCGACGAAGTTATTGATGTTTGACAAACCGCTATATCAAAATAGGAATATGCATTTTAATCTGGGAGGAAGTAATTCATAAAATTGGATATAGTGAGGGGATTAAATTTTTTAATGACACAGTAAATTCTGTGGTCTGGAATATTATTATTTAAAAGTTTCTACTTTCAGTTTCCAGTTTATTTCAAAAATCTGGTTTATTGTTTGGAACACATTTGGATAATAAGTTTAAGGAATTTAACTTTTAAATTTTGTGTTCATCTTTCTTCTATATTTGGAGACTATAACCTTTCTGGTTTTCTACTCTAATTTTGGATATTAAAATATTTAGATTTTTTATTCTGATTTAATAATCAATTTGAAGAATATAAAAACTTCATCGGTTATTAAATCTATTTTCAAAGTTTATTCGGTCCAAAGAAATTAAATCTTCACCAATTATTAATTTTTTTCTGTTGTAGCATAACATATATAATTGAAACAAATACCCTGTAGTTGGTTCTACGAGCAATGTAGCCTACTCCAGTCATTTTGTATTAGCACCGGCTTTGGCAAAAAAGAACAAAAAATTTCTAAGATCGATTTCAAGCGTTGACAGCAGAAGATGTTCTTCTATGTGACTACTTTGAATCTACAGAAGTTTATTAAGGAGGATGTTTCGGTTCTAGGGGAATTGACTCCCGATGTTGAACGGTTCATAGTGACCAATGCTTGGAAGCACTCAAACTTTTTATGCAAAAAATACATTTTGAGTGAACTAGAGTATAATCTCTACAATGTCTACAGTAGAAAATAGGCCTCTATTTCCAAAGTCCAAGGGCTGTAAGTTATAATTCATGATCTCCTTGCCGAAGGTATGATTTAAATTAATGCTTCTGTTGAAAGTATTAGTTATATCGCTAATTGTGAATCTTTTGTTGAAGGTTGTGTCCTCAATGAGATATTTCAAGTTGTAGCCATGATCGAAATGTTGTCTTTTTTATGGAGGGACTTTAAGAACTACTTAAAACATAAGTGCAAGGAAATGAAACTTGAAGATATGATTGTTCGATTGAGGATCGGAGAAGATAATAAGGCTTTTGAATGAAAGGTACATAAAAACTCCACAATAATGGGAGCAAACATTGTTGAGACTGCTCCAAAAAATTTGAAAAAGAGGAAGAAGTCGTTTAGACCCAAGAATTATCCTAGCAAGAAGAAACTGAAGAAAGATTTCCACAATTTTGAAAAGTCTTGATACATGGCTGCGGTATATCGTGCTCCAAAGAAACAAAAGAAAAAGGTTCAAGCAAACATAGTTGAAATAAATGTGTAGATTAATTACTTGTTCACTATATTATCTGAGTGCAACTTAGTCAGAAATCCCAATGAGTGTTGGATTGGTTCTGGAGCCACTCGATATGTTTGTGTTGTTAGAGAAGCATTCGCTTCATATGCTCCCGCTGAACCCAACGAGACTATTTTAATGAGAAATTCTGTGATGACCAACATTGAAGATAATGTAAAAGTATTTCTAAAGATGACCTCTGACAACATGGTGACTCTAAACAACATTTATCATATTCCTAAAATTAGGAAGAATTTAGTTTGTACTGCATTTCTAGTCAAAAATGAATTGAAGTGTGTTTTTGTTTCAGACAAAGTTATAATAACTAAGAGCGAAATGTTTTTAGGAAAATGTTACCTTACTAAGATCCTTCTCAAACTAAATGTAATTGCAGTTGATAATAATGAAATTTTAGATTCTTTCTTAAGTCAAGTTATTTATGATCTTCACATTTATGACATGTCATTATAAAACCTTGCCTAAAATGATTAATTTGAAATAATAACATAAGTTTGAATGCAATCAAAAAAATGTAAAATATGTTTTGAATCTATGTATGTTAAACATCCTTATAAGTCAGTTGAAAGGAATTCAAGTCCTTTAGACTTAATTCACATATATTTGTAACATAAAATCAATACCATCTCACAGTGGAAAGAAGTATTGCATAACTTTTATTGACGATAGTACAAATTTGAGGGTTTTGACTAAAGTACAAGTTTCTAAACCCAAAATATAAAGATAGGACCAAAAATTGTTGATTGTGTTTTCATAGTATATCCTACGAATAGTAAAGCATATAGATTTTTGGTTCATCAGTAAGAAATCTCAAAATTCATGTTAATATGGTAATTGAATTAGATAATATTGAATTCTTTGAAAATATATATTTGTATAAAAGGGAATGTGAGTCATCTAATGAAGGATATAAACAATCTCAGGAAGAACTAAAGAAAAATATTTCTAATGAGGAAAATCTAAGATGTAACAAACATTGATCTTAGGCGTATTTATACTCCAAAGTGTCATTATCTACGTGCTTTTAGCTTAGTTTTGAGGATAACATGATGTGCTTAATGAATTTTAAAGTGTTATTTATTTATTTGTGTGCTAAAGTACATTTTTAGAGTGTTTAATATGCATTTGAAACAAGTCAAGAGTCAAAATGATTAAATAGAGCTTAGACGAGAAAACTAGTGATGCTAGCTTGAGCTATCTTGTTCTAGTGTACTTTGATGAGCTTTATTGAGTTGTATGGAATAATGTTTGATATGAGATATTATAGGAGACCATTTTTTCAGATATGGAAGATAAATTAAGCGTACAAATAAGCCACAAGGAGTGGAGAATCAAGGAACGAGAAGACGAGAAGAATAGAGCAAGAATTGGGCGAACCCTCACCCCGTGGAGAGGGCCTTGCGCCGCACCCCCATAACATGGTCTGTACCCCCTAGGGATAGGGTATACTGGTTTGTCCTTTCCACATTCCCGGTGTTTCACCCCTCTTGCCTGGAATGGCCTTTCGACGCAACCCCCCCAATACGTCTAAAAGTTGGTTTTTGCTTGGTTTAAATTGAGGGCAAGTTGGTAAATGAATATGCTTCATTTGGGGAAGACTATGTATGACATAAGGTACTATATAAGGAGTACCGATCCATATTTACAATGGATCTTTGGAATACACACGAATTGGAGAAGAGGAGAGGCAACGAAGGCTCTACGTTAGGGTTTTCTTCCTATACTTCTAGTTTCTTTGTATTTTTACTTATGAATTCATTAATGGCGATTCTTTATATGAATATGAGTGGATAAACACCCTCTTTCTAGGGTTGATCCTACAACATGATTGTTTAATTATGGTTTTATAGTTGGTTTATATGTTTATCAAGTTATGTGATTATTCTTACGTTCTTGTTTCACTATTCTAAAGTGTCATGAACTTTAGGATAAATCTAAGTCTCTAAACGAATTAACCATAGGAGTGGAGGGAGGGAATAAATAATGTAGGTATTATGTATCATATCTTTAATTTTTAGATACTAATTTTTAAAGGATGATTTGCGGTTAGGATAGAGATATACCTAATCGCCCCACTTGATTAATGAAATAGGAAGATAGTTCAATGCATCTGAATTAAAGAATCACATCCCCGCTCAACGATGTAGTTGTGAGATTAATTTGGGTAGATGAATTAGAGGATGACCATTCCCAAGTTGTAATATCAACCTCGTATCAATAATCACGATAAACACCAACACCGGCTAAAAACTATAGTTATGCATGAATGTGAAGTAAATGCCTCAACCCTGGAACTCTCCTTATATTATTGACAATCCAAATTTCATATTGTTGTTATTTCTATTCTTTGGTTTATAAAAACAAAACTCAAACTCTTTTTGGTTACAAAATGCACTTGTTTAACTTCAATAATAGTACGTAAGTTGGATCGTCTGCTAAACACCAAGTCCCTGTGGGATTGATATTCAGCTTACAAGAATTACTTTATTACTTGCGCGACCACGTACACTTGCATGTATAGTTGTACGCAACAAATTTTTGGTGTCGTTACCAGGGACTTGAAAAACTAGCAACCTTGTAATTTCTAGTTTTACTATTTTGTTTTGATAAGTGCAGACAACTTGGTCTTAGCTACTGAATTTGCAGGTACATGTTTAATTCTTTAGCAAGTTGACAAGGGAAATAAAATTGGTTGAACCATATCCCGAACCTGAGCGATGCTTGCCCCAATTGAGAAGAGAAGCAACACTTCTCTATCCAATCCCACAAGTTCAACCGGCTGAGACAATTCTTGCAGTCATGGGTGATGAACAACTACCTCGCAGGACCGTATGTGAAGTGGAAATCCCACTCGCAACCAATTTGACCTTCAGTATCCAAAAACCAGACGCATGAGGCAGATTTGAGCTTAAAAAGATATGGTGCAATTGTTGCACACAAGCGGGCAGTTTACAGGCTTGTCACATGAGGATCCACAGGTCCATCTATAGAACTTCTTGGATATCAATGAAATATTCATTCCCATGGGATTCTCCACAAATTACGTGAGGCTCACTCTTTTTCCATTCTCACTCTTGGGAGAAGCGAAGAAATAGTTAAAGGCAGAACCTTCAAATTCAATCACAACTTAGGACGACTTGACAAAGAAGTTCCTCATTCGATTCTTTCCATCTGGCAAAACTACAAGGTTGAGGAGTGAGATCTTAAGTTTCAAGCAAAATCCAGACAAAAATCTCTATCATTCATGGAAGAAATTCAAGTCTCTTCTCAGAGATTGCCCGCATCACCAACAGACAAATAAGGTATTAGCTCATACTTTTATTGAAAGTTTCGACCATAACACAAATATTTTACTAGATTAAGCGGCAGGTGGTCAGGAGTTGGAGAAAACTTATGATGAGTTGTATACTCTCCTAAACCGTATTGCACAAGGTAATCCAGATTGTTAAGGTGATGTATCTAGAAGTATGGTGAAGAAGCCTACAGGTATGATCGAGGTGGATAGCATCACAGCATTGGCTGCATAGTTGGTTACTCTTCAAAACCAGATGATGACTCAGTTTAATAAGTTGAGTGTGCTTCAACCTCAGGCCTAGGTTAATACGGTGCAGCAGGTTCAGACTTGGTGTGAAATTTGTGGTAATAGTGTTCATTCTGCAGACTTATGTGGAGAAAATCTGAGTCGGTAAATTTTGTGGGCAATGCACAAAAAGGTAATCAAAATTATAGTAATGCCTACAATCGTAACTGGCAGAATCAGCCTAACTACTCTTGGGAAAAAAATCAAGTCCAACCTCAGCAGTTTCAGTAGCTGCAAGGTATTCAAATTAATACTCAAACCAGTAATATAGAAGAGACTTTGAAAAAGATTCTGGCCAACCAAGAACAAATGGCTACAGAGATCAAAAATCAGTAATTGGCTCAAAAGAATTTAGAAACGCAGATGGGTCAGTTAGCTCGGGCACAAAACACAAGACCTCAAAGGGGTATACGTAGTGATATGGAGCAAGCTTCAAGTCAAGTTATGGAAATCACATTGAGAAGTGGTAGAGATCTGATAGATGCACCTCCAAAGAAAAATCATGAGGTCCAAGCAGAGTTGATCACAACTGAGCAAACAAAAAAATAAGTTGAGTCCAAAGAAACTGACAAAAAGGGGAAGTCTGAGTACCCTAATGAAAATCCAGTTGAACAATCTCAAAATAGACCACCACTACCATTTCCTCAAAAGCTTAAAAGAGCCAAAGAAGATGCATGTTTTAGGAAGTTCTTTGACACATTCAGATGATGACTCAGTTTAATAAGTTGAGTGTGCTTCAACCTCAGGCCTAGGTTAATACGGTGCAGCAGGTTCAGACTTGGTGTGAAATTTGTGGTAATAGTGTTCATTCTGCAGACTTATGTGGAGAAAATCTGAGTCGGTAAATTTTGTGGGCAATGCACAAAAAGGTAATCAAAATTATAGTAATGCCTACAATCGTAACTGGCAGAATCAGCCTAACTACTCTTGGGAAAAAAATCAAGTCCAACCTCAGCAGTTTCAGTAGCTGCAAGGTATTCAAATTAATACTCAAACCAGTAATATAGAAGAGACTTTGAAAAAGATTCTGGCCAACCAAGAACAAATGGCTACAGAGATCAAAAATTAGTAATTGGCTCAAAAGAATTTAGAAACGCAGATGGGTCAGTTAGCTCGGGCACAAAACACAAGACCTCAAAGGGGTATACGTAGTGATATGGAGCAAGCTTCAAGTCAAGTTATGGAAATCACATTGAGAAGTGGTAGAGATCTGATAGATGCACCTCCAAAGAAAAATCATGAGGTCCAAGCAGAGTTGATCACAACTGAGCAAACAAAAAAATAAGTTGAGTCCAAAGAAACTGACAAAAAGGGGAAGTCTGAGTACCCTAATGAAAATCCAGTTGAACAATCTCAAAATAGACCACCACTACCATTTCCTCAAAAGCTTAAAAGAGCCAAAGAAGATGCATGTTTTAGGAAGTTCTTTGACACATTCAGAGAACTCCACATTAACCTTCCTTTGTTATATATTTTGTGGGGAATGCCCAAGTATGCTAAGTACTTGAAGGATGTGGGGACGAACAAAAGAGGCTTGGTGATATTGGGACTGTAGCACTTACTGAAGAGTACAATTCTGTGGTGATGAGCAAGATTCCCAAAAAGCTTAAGGACCCTGGGAGTTTCACCCTCCCCATACAAATTAGTAAAAGTGATGTGGTTCAGGCTTTGAGTGATTTGGGGCCAAGCATCAACTTGATTCCCCCTATTAATTATAGCTAGATCAAGTTGAAGAGGTTTCCCAGCTGTAGTAGCTAAAGAGAATAAACATTCTTTTGCAAAATATGTGGGTAACAGATTAGGAAATGATATTCATGCCATTGCTTTCATAGTTTCTTAATTGACTTGAAACCTTGCATCATATATCAAGTATTTAATACTCTTAGGTTGGGGAATCCAAGGCCTGCATTATTTGTGATACAGATTGCTGACAGAATGAAAGTGGTTCCTAAAGAAATTATTGAGGATGTTCTCATTAAGGTTGGTAAGTTCATTATTCCTGCTGACTGTATTATTCTTGACTATGAGCCAGATGACAGGGTACCAATCGTATTGGGACATCTATTCTTGGCTACTGGTGGAGCATTGATAAATTTTAGGGAGGGCACCCTCAATATGAGATTGAATGATAAAGAAGTGGTCTTCAGAGTGTACAAAGCACTCAACACACCCTCACACTACAGAGATCTATGCGTGATCACAGTGATGGAAGTGGATGAGTATAGGGTGGAGGAGAGCAAACCTCTCATTGCCTCTTTGGACTCTCTTATGGAGTTGCCCAAATTGAAAAATAAGCCTGAGCTGGAAAAACTTAAAGGGAATCCTGAACAAGTGAATGTAAGAGAATATGTAGACCTTGAGTGGGAGCACTGAAGAAGTCAGAAAAGAAGGAGAAGATGGGCCCCGATAAGGAGGAAAAATATGAGAGAATACAGATGATAGTTGTAATATGGGTCATGCCTAGATAATAAATCAGGCGCTGCTTGGGAGGCAACCCAAGTTAAGGTAGTTATTTTTATTTTGTAGTTTTTCTTTAGTATCACTTTTGGTTTTATTTTTTTTTTGTGTTTACAAGTTGATGGGAAGTCTGAGTGCCTGAGATATTAGCTAAAGAGCATGGCAAAAACTAAGTGTGGTGTCCTCCAAACCCCCTTAATGAATATGATGCCACTAGCTAGGCCTAGAGGCCTCAAAAAGTATTCCTAATTCTTATTCTTTGATTTATACTTTGAGGACAAAGTATAATTTCAAGTGTGGGATGGGAATCTTCCAATTTGTTTAGGGTGAAGTGAGCTATAGGATTTTTATTTTTATTTGTTTGCAAGTTTTTGACTAAATATTAAAAAAAAATTACAAAAGTATTTTATCTTTGGTTATTTTTAGTGTTTGTTGTTTTGTCCATTTAGTTGAAGCACACTTGACCCACCTCTTGATTTTTCTTTATGGTTCTTTTCTGAGGGTGAGCTCTTTGAACCCAGTATCCTTTTTGTTTTTTAGGAGTAGTTTTAAATTTTTTGTCATTTAATGCTCTGACTGGGTGCTACACATGATTACAAGATACAAGTTGGTGTTGAACTCTAAGGCATGGTGTAAAAAATTGAATGACTTATGTGAAACACCTAGGCTCTTTTATCAGACTCTTGTGTGATGTTAGCTTAAAATTAAATTCCTGCAATTGCTTGGTTGAGAGTCTATAGGGATCCTTCTTGATTTGAACATTTGCCAAGTGTGAGTGAGGTTTTTTAATATTCCATGTTTGCATATTGATGTCTAGAAATTTCCTGGTGTGTTTGCAAAGTGAAATGAAGAATGTTGAGTTTAGGAGATGATATAGGAATTTCTTTGATAGCCATAGTTTATACCTTCTTTATCTACCCATGTTTCATGATCTTAGTTTACCTCGTTGAGACTTTAGCCTATTCCTTGGTAGCCTCATATGTAGCTTACTCCTTTTCCTTCAATAGACCATAACTTGATCCAAAACTCGTAAGCACTTGAGTTGAAAACTAAAAGTTTTGAAGGAGTGAAAGTTGAAGAGAAAAAGTGAAGTTGAGGCCCCAAGAGTATTAGCTATTGGTGTGTTAGAAAAGTTTATGTGTTGTTGATAGGGAGTAAAGTAAAAAGAGTAAAATGTTTTGAAAAAGATGATCAAAAACTCCTTACAAAAGATGTGTAAGCTAGATTAAAGAGAGGACAAAACAAAAGAGAGTTGTGGAAGGGAAAAGTGGTGAAAAATAGTTTGGTTGAAGATGAGCTTAATAGAAAGTGTGGTGTATTAAAGCGCTTGGGAAAGTTAGTCACTATTCTTGACCAAAATAATTCCTACTCGTTCCTTAGCCTACATTACAACCCGTAAAGTTCTACTTGATCTTGAGCTTTGATATTCTTATATTAGTATAGTACTACACTAAGGTCAAGCTTATGGTTCATCTTATATGATATGTGAATTTTTTGTGAGAGTGAGCGGAATTTGATTCTGACACCCAATCTAGTGATAAATTGCATAATTTTGAGTGAATATGGGTGACTCTCTTGTGGTGAGGGCGTATGTTTAATGATGGATAGGTGACTTATATGATCTCTATGTTGAGTAATATGCATGAGTTTTTCAAGTTGGTAGATTTAATTCTTGAGGATAGGAAGTCTTGAAGTAGTATTCATATGGGTTCAATTGTAATATGCCATGCTTAAAGTAGAACTTGCTATTCATGTAGTCGTAGTACTTCTAGCTTGAGTGTATTATTTAAAGTAGTAATGTTAGAGTCTTCCTTGATTGTAAAGAGTTGTTCAAGGATGAAAAAGGCTTCAAGTGTGGGATGGTGATCTTAGGCATATTTACACTCCTAAGAGTCATTATGTACATATGTTTAGCTTAGTTTTGAAGATAACTTGGTGTGCTTAATGAAGTTTAAAGTGTTATTTGTGTATTTGTGTGCTAAAGTACATATTTAGAGCGTTAATATAGATTAGAAACAAGTCAAGAGTCAACATGAACAAATAGAGATTAGACAAGAAAACTAATGATGCTAGCTTGAGCTATGCTTGTTCTAGTGTACTTTGATGAGCTTTATTGTGTTGTATGGACTAATGTTTGTTATGAGAGTTCTAGTATACTTTGATGAGCTTTATTGTGTTTTATGGACTAATGTTTGTTATGAGATATTGTAAGAGACCATTGGAGAAGCTATGGAAGCTAAATGAAGCCTACAAACAACCCACTAGGAGTGGGGAAACAAGTAACGAGAAGACGAGAAGAATAGAGCAAGAATTAGGCGAACCCTCACCCTGTGTAGGGGACCTTGCACCGCACTCCCCATAGTATGGGTCGCACACCCTAGGGATAGGGGCTGCTGGTTTGGCCTCTCCATAGGCCCTGCGTCTCACCCCTCTTTCCTTGTGATGGCCTTGCGACACAACCCCCCCCCCCCCCAATAAGTCTAAAAGTTAGTTTTTGCTTGGTTTAAGTTGATGGCAAGTTGGTAAATGCATATGTTTCATTTGTGGCAGCCTATGTACGACCTAAGGGACTATATAAGGAATAATTATCCACATTTACAAGGGATCTTTGGAATACAAACGAATTCGAGAAGAGGAGAAGGCAACGAAGGCTTTGTGTTAGGGTTTTTCTTCCTTTACTTCTAGTGTCTTTGTAGTTTTACTTATGAATTCAGTAATGGTGATTATTTGTATGACTATGAGTGGCTAAAAACCCTCTTTATATGGTTGATGCTGCAACATGATTTTTAAATTATAGTTTTATAGTTGGTTTATATGTTTATCAATTTATGTGATTATTCTTGCGTTCTTGTTTCACTATTCTAAAGCGTCATGAACTTTAAAATAAATCTAAGTCTCAAAATGAATTAAACATAGGAGTGGAGGGACAGAATGAAAAATGTAGGGAATGTGGATCATAACTTTAATTGTTAGATACTAATTATTAAAGGATTATTTGCGGTTAGGATAGAGATACACCTAAACACCCTACTTGGTTAATGAAACGGGAAGAGAGTTTAATGTATCCAAATTAAAGACTCACTTCCCCGCTCAATGATGTAGTTGTGAGATTAATTTGGTAAGATGACCTAGATGATGACCATTCCCAAGTTATAATATCAACCTTGTATATCAATAATCACGATAAATACCAACACCGGCTAGAAACTATAGTTATGCATGAATGTAAAGTAATTACCTCAACCAGGAACTCTCCTTATATTGTTGACAATCCAAATTTCATATCATGGTTATTTCTATTCTTTATTTCATAAAAACAAAACTCAAACTCTTTTGGGTTACAAAACGCACTTGTTTCACTTCAATTGTAGTACTTAAGTTGGATTGTCTGCTAAACACCAAGTCCCTGTGGGATCGATATTTAGCTTGCAAGAGCCACTTTATTACTTTCACTATCACGTACACTTACGTGTGCAGTTGGATGCAATAAACATCAAAGGAGTTCTTGTAACGACCTAATCTACCATTACTATAAAATGTCTCGAGATGGGTACGGGGTGTGGATATTATCGGGATTACATTCATAAACTTACGCGGGACCACATAAGTTAAATTTTGGAATTTAAATAATATGGGTAGGGCTAAGGTCATCCCACTATAGCAGGACTTATTACGCTATAGCAGCATCTCTATAGCAACACCTCCCGCTATAGCGATATGACATATACCAGAAACCCACTTAAGCGGGTTTTAATTCTTTTCTCTGCACAAGTTGAAACCAACAATGTGAGAGGGATCTAAAAACCCTTAGGGTTTTCTCCCATGTCTTAGAGATATGGAGAGGGGAATATTGGGGCAAACGGGGTGCAAACCCATGGATTTTTAGGAATAACGCATTCGAGATCTTGGCACAAGGTTGGAATTCACATTTGTTCATTCTCCTATAGCTGGTTGACACCCAGGTAAGCTAAGGTTAATTGAGTAGTGTAGATCCGGTTTAGAGAGCATAAATGTAACGTAGATGAATGGGAGATTTCATGTCTAGGCCTTCGGCATGAAATTAGGATGGCTAAAATTGGCTAAAGTTTGGGTAATGTACGGGAGGGTGGCAGTTTTGTATATCTTATCCTGCTATGTTATAGTTATGCTATGAACTGGGTGGTTTACTATTGTAGACTAGAAATTAGGGTAGTAGAAAGGGCAATTCACCAGTCATTAGTTAAATCCTTAAAGAAAGTGATGATACCATGTAGGGTGTTGGTGAATCCCAAAGAATCTAGGGTGGTAATATGTATCGTTATTTTAGAATGGAGGAATTTTTTAGGTGAAATGTTAGGTCTCTAGACGGTAGTGCAGGTGATGGTTATGTAGTTTAATCCGTTCGTATTATATGGGTATGTTAACAATCTCTCAATATTGCTTGTTAGTGCACGTTATTTAAGCACAGTCACCCTTCAATAAACTATATGTAAATTCATGGATATTGCAAGTGTTTTTTGATGTCTTGGCCTTCTATGATTTTGTATATTTTATTATTATTTGTGGGATGTTCGGTAATTAGACATTCTTAAGTTTTATTGGTGGAATAAGGTTGGCAGGCACTTGTGTCTGGGACTAGGTACATGGACGAAATTTGTCCCCTGTAGGTCATGATTAGAGGGTGGTTACAATACCATTGACATGTATGTACAAGTTACATGTAAGTTTGATGGTTCCATGAGTAAATTGGTTATATGTTTATATGTTTGATAATTGCTTAACTTGACTTGACTTGACTTGGTTTGACTTGACTATTAATTCTTTTTTGTTGCTTGATTTGTTATATTATCTTTGGTAGTAAAATGATAATTGTGTTTAAGTTTTAGTAAGAAATTACGTACCCATAGGGTTGAGAGAAGGACGGGTGTAAGTTATGGGTTAAATCAGGTTTAATGTCAGGGGTCTTGGTTGACGGTTTACTTGTCGGGGTGGGTCCTTTCTAGGACTGGTAGGGTAACTTACTTAAGGTCTTGACATAGGTTAGGGAAGTCTTGATGTAGTTGTCTCTTAGAAATTATGGTAGTTCTCGGTGTAAGGCTAGACTTAGTAGTTCAGGGTAGTGGAGTCGTAAGGGAAAGAGCAGTACCTCCGAGTCCATAACTAAAAGTCAGTAGAAGGTAACTGGATCATTTTGGGGTTGGGTAATGAGAATAATAAGATGCATATTTCCTTCTTAATATTTATTTTATGGTTGTGTAATCCAATTTGGGTCAACTGATGAGGCTTACCAGTACATGTGGTTTGTACTAATACTACTCTTGCTATACCCTTTTTTGGGGTATAGTATTTTGTAGGAATCAGTGTTGGTTTCATGATTATTTCGGTTAGTAATTATTCAGCAACTCCCACTCCTCTTACTCATGGTGGAAGTTGTGTCCAGTTTTACTTTTCCCTTAGAAGCTCTTGTACCTACTTAGACTAGATCCTAGGGTAGTTTATACTTTCGCATTATTTTGTAAAAGTTTCTATAATAAAGATGATTTTATTGTTTAAATAAATACTTATGCTTAACTTTTTAAGGGGGTGGTAAGGGGTTCTCCTATCTAGGTGGATTAGAGTAGGTGCCCTCACGATTTGGTATTTTGGGTCATGACAATTTGGTATCAGAACCTAGGTTAT
The DNA here is from genome assembly GCA_031232105.1 of Capsicum rhomboideum. Classification (NCBI taxonomy): domain Eukaryota; kingdom Viridiplantae; phylum Streptophyta; class Magnoliopsida; order Solanales; family Solanaceae; genus Capsicum; species Capsicum rhomboideum. The sequence continues at coordinate 24,868,957 of CP124710.1, forward strand.
CGATCTCCCAGTACAAGAACAAATATCGAGTAGAGTCCTACGAATTGGTGTGTTGACGTCCAAATCTAATTTTCGAGGAGCTATGAGACATTTTAGGAAATTATTTCACTTCTTTCTTTTCTCGCATGTGGTTGTGTAGGTGTTTTATAAGTCGAGTACAATTGGTATCTCTTGATTTTAATTGGTATTTCAACCAGGTAAGCGAATTTTGTTCGACTTCACTTAGAAGGATACAAGTAACGTAAATTAAACCCGAGAAGGTTCCAATTGGTATCTCACCGTAAGGGTTATGTATAACATGCTAGACGACCTACTCAGGGTCATCACATGTGCAATTAGAAGTTGTTAATGAGGTATGAAAGAATGATAATTGATTTTGACATTCTCTAAATTCATGTGTTGTGATTGTAGTTGCTTGATTGGCCTGAATCTGTGCTATGTGATTGTTGTAAATTGCCATGTACTGTGTGGTGTCGGGTAAAAATTTGACTACGACTGTTTTTTTTGGTTAATAGTAATATAAAGGTTTAAAGAGGTGCATTTATTTGGGGTCTGACTTGTTGCTGCTGATGTAAAAATTAGAAATCTGTACTAAGCCTGACCAAACGTGTTATGGTGTGATTGTTTGTTGGGAAAAGCTTAATTACATTCCATGGAAACAAGAATTGAATCCGCAATAGCGGGGGTGGTATGAAAAGAAAATTTCTCTTGTAAAATTTTGGTTATTGAAACATTCTATGTTATTATGTGGTGTTAGTTCCTGTTTTAACAGGACTGGGCTCGTTCCTGGGGAATTAATAGACTTTAAGCATTTTTGTGTTTGCATTATAGGTATTAAGGAGTTTGGGGAGAAGACGTAGTGAAAATAACAAAAATTTGGGTGGACACTATAGTGTCGCTATAGCAACGCGAGGGTCGCTATAGTGACCATATCGCTACAACAGGACTTTCTCCACTACAGCGATGTTGCTATAGCGACATGCAGGCCACTATAGATACACAGGCGTGGCAGTGGAAGTGCCCTGTTTTCTCTTATTTTTTACCCTCATTTTTGGCTTATTTTATTTGATGTGATAGGTATGAGGCATTGCATGAACATAGAAATTGCATAGATATGATAAAAGCAAGTTATACTAATAATGCAAAAAGGAAAAACTAGCATCCATGTGCAAAAAGTAAAGGGAAGGAAAAGTGCAATGTCTAGTACATACCCTAAACGGGGGTAACCCAAATCATAAATCATATAAAAAAGGAACCTAGCAAGGTGCGCTGTTAGTTATGGGCTGCTAGGTCAGGGTAGTCTCCTTCTGCATCACTCAGTAAAGGAAACTCCCTCAATCTTTTGGATCCAACTGGAAGGCTCCTAGTTGGGGGCCACACACTCAAACATAACCTTCATGGATTTCCACATTCGGGAGAGCAAGTGATCCCAGGAGGGCCTCTTATTCCTCTACTCGTAAAGCTCTCGGCGGAGTACTGAAATATCCTGGGCAGTGGAAGAGGCTGTGGAACTGGAGGGGGTCTACTTCATGGACCTCCTAAATGCAGCCAAATCTTCGTCCAGCTGGCTGCTAGGGATAGGGGGCTGAGTCTGGGAGGGAGAGGCATCATCATGGTGCTCGTAAGCATCAAATACCTCTGCCGCTGCCCTACTACTCTCTACTCGTCCTATATTTATCTTCTTCCTCTTCTTGGACGTGAGTACTTTCACCAAGAGAGGGTGAAAGGGAATGTTAATCTCCACCTCCATATCATTAGGATCCTCGAGTGCCCAGCCTACTTGCATAGCTTTGAAACAAACCCAGTGAGGAAGGGGATCTTCTTACTGACCTGGTAAAAGTCCTTCCACTCCATCACGATCTGGACCCCCACATTCAGCTTGATACCCCAAATAATGCAGGCCGCCACCAGAGCCTGAGGGTAGGTCACGTTAGAAGTGTTACTAGATGGACGAATCCTCTGGGACACCAAGTTCAGCCACCTCCAAGTATTGTCTGAAAAATAAGTGCTAGTAATACCCTCGGTGGAAGGCCAGTGGCCTTCTCCCTAAGCTCCTATGAAACTAGAGTGTCCCGTAAATATATCATGTTCATCTCTTGGGACTTCACCAAATACTCGGCATTGGAGATGTGGGGCACTCCAAGCACTTCATTGATAGTGTGAATATCGATCGGGACATACACTCCCCGGATGTGAATGGTGGGGTTGGGGGAATCCCAAAGCACGGTAGGGAGTATAGCATAAAAATCCCTAACCCATTTCGAGACCCCATTATGGGGAGCTATCACCAGTGGTCCCCATTCAAATTTCTGAAGCCAGTTGTAGCATTTTGGTGCTTTCTCTTTCACACTCTCATGTCAAAGCCTCGTTCGTAGAAGAGCTCGGTTCGCTTGTAGTTGTGATATCATTTTCGACTAGCTTCATCAGAAAATCTTTTGTAGGCTGGGGCATTCTCTTGGTTCCCATCCATTGGAGATGATTGACCTGCAAATTTTGGAAAGAAAACGTGTTAGAGATCATAAAGAGTCAAGGAAGGGACCAAATTAGAAAAGTTAAAATTTTAGCTTTTTGGCTGGGAGGCTATTGCCTGCAGCCGATGTGCCATGAATTCATGTCACTTTTAATGCTTAAAACAAGGAAAATATTCAATAACTTGGGTATGTTTTATAGGTATGATATATTTTCTATTCTATCTTGCAGGAAAATAGGTTTTGGAGACAAAATAGAGAAGACGGGAAGTAGCATGCACTGGAATGAAGTTTTTGAAGACAAAAGAGCAGAGTTGAATTTCACCAAGTGACCCACGGTCATGACTCACAGACCGTAGGTGGACCTACGGATATTAGGTCAAGTCCGTGAGTCAACTTCTACAGTTGTGCATGGAGGCTTGATTACAACGACCTAGAGCCATGGTCCGTGGGTTGAGTCCACGACCACAAGTCACGGTCCATGGAAAGTTGTCGACTTTATTCTCCTACATGTTTTAGGATAGGATTCGTTTTGTATTTATAAATACTCCTATGTTGCCCTATGTTAGAGAGGCAATTATTACATTGTTTTGGATTCAATTAAATTTTTTTGAGGTTTATAAACACATTGATCTTGTAATCTCAAACATCGATTCTAGGGTTTTGATTTATATTGAGATTTAAGAGTTTTATTCTTCTTGTGAGTTCATAATTATGTTTTCATCATTGAATTCTTTTTATTTTCTTGCAATTATGAGTAGCTAAATCTCTCAACTAGGGTTGTATGAACTATGAGGAATTAACAAAATGGGTTAAGTGCGAAGCAATTCTAAACTGGTGTGACTGCATGTATTGGTATTTCCTTCGTTATAATTGATCTTCTGACGGTTGAAAATATTAGAAACTCACCTTTATTCTAAACTTACTCGAGAGAGAAGTAGAGATTTGGAAAAAAGAATAACAACAGAGATTTAAAGCTATCAACCTTCATCTAATAACATGAGTCATAACAAGGACAGTTATCTGAGATCAAGAATAAGGGTTAGTAGAGCGACATTTGGAGACCGAGAGGAGAAGAGTGAAATTCATCTAACCAAGGTCGAGAGACGTTTAGATGAACCTATCTTGTTAGATTTTGTATGCAACGCAGCAGGACAGCTTTCTAGCACAAGTCCCCCCATAGAGTTAAGGAATCTTGGGGATCACAGTCCTAGTGCCTTTCTCGTATTGATCTCAAATCCAACAATCAATAATTGTTACTGTTAATATTTGTTTACAAAAACCCCCCTTTTTTATTTACTTGCCAATCACTCGGACAAGCATTCGATAGAAGTTTGTCCTATTCCCTGTGGGATCGACCCCAACCTAGTTAGGTTCTATATTTGATACAATGACCGCGTTATAATTTCCTAGAGGTATATTTTGGGCGACATTAAATTTTGATGCCGTTGTCAGGGAAAACGATTGTGCAATTGATTGATTGTGTTTATTCAAGTGTTGGTTTCATTGAAATTATTATTCTCCTACTATTCATAGAGTGTATGACCAACACTAGGAGTTAAGGCAATTCACTTGATACGAAAATAAAAAGAACCCTAAGGAACAATCAAAGAATGGTGAATACCGACGGAGTTCAAGACCCCACAGTTGGTACGGATATTCATAACCAGCCACAAATTCATCCGGCTAGTCATGAAACTGCTAAGCAAATCACTGCTCGATTAAAGACTGAGGAGAATGCGAGACAAGTAGCTCTTAGATAAGCAGATAGAGATCATCGAGCAATACAAGAGGCATCACAACATAGTGCTGCACTTGAACAGAGACAAAGAAGACCAATGGTGCAACAACCCCCATAAATACCATATGTGTCGGATTATGCTGAACAGGAAGAAAAGGAGATGGCTTATTTGGAGCCGATTAAAATTGGCGCTATTGTTCCACCAGCACTACCTGAAGGAACTAAATTCAACATTACAAGGGCTATAATCCACCTGTTGAACTTAAAAGGGGTGTTCGCTGGCCTTTTGACTGATGATGCAATATGTGTGTGATGAATTTTGTGGGGATATGTACCTCATACAAGCTACCAGGAGTGACCCAAGAAGCAATTCGATTAAGGCTATTTTCATTCTCTCTTATGGGTGAGGCGGCTTTATGGTTGGCTGAGTTACCATGAGGTTCTATCACTACTTGGCAAGAGTTGAGGAATCAGTTTCTAGAATGATTTTTCCACTTTCCCAAATGATGCAACTAAAGGATGAGATTTATACTTTTATAAAGCTACATTCTGAAGCTCTTTATAAGACTTGGTTGCGGTTCAAGAAGAAATTGCAAAATGTTCCAAATCATAGGATAAATGGTCAAAATTTACTTGAGATCTTTTACAGAGAATTAAATGCTATTACCAAGGTTGTAGCAGATACTATCACTGGCGGAGCATTTATGAGTCTGAGATGGGAATAATCTTCACAGATTTTAGATCTTATCACTAAGACCAATCGAGAATGGCATACTTGGGAGGCAGACACACTAGTTGGGACGTATGCTATTGGAGCTTAGGCAGCACAACGGGCTTTGGATGAATATGTAGCTCAAGAGGTCACACAGTTAAGGAAAGAAATTGGCTTGCTAGCCAAAGAGATTGCAGCTGGAGGTGCTGAGAAGTTTCATGCCATAGGTTCACAAGGCAAAACACCTAGGCATTACGATTCTGAATCTGATGAGGAGGTTAACTACTTGGATGGAGAGGTGGCGGGTTTTTGAGCCAAGGGTCAAGGGTCTAATCAAGACTCTTGGAACTCGAGGCAAGGGAATCAAGGTCGGAATTACTATAGAGAAAATTACAACAAATCAGGATATAGAGACAGAGATTGGGATCATGACGGTGATTGGAGGCGAAAGGATAATTATAAAGAGAAGAGTGGTGCATATGTTCCACTGGGGAACCGTGATATTTATTTCGGAAATTCATGAATGGAAGCCCTTCTTAATAAACTGGTTAAGAGGTCAGAGATCCAGGAGAGTTGCTTGAAGGAGATTAAGACAAATATTTCGGGAATAAGTCAGAAGGAAGAATATCACTCTACTGCCATAAAATAGTTAGAGCAATAGTTAGGGTAGATATCGGTGGCATTGAACCAGAATCAACCAGGCACTCTTCCAAGCAACACCATTCAAAAATTAAATAATGATGGTCATTGCTTAGCCATTACTACTAGAAGCGAAAAGAGCACGACTGACCCATCTATGCCTGTGGATAGTGGTAAGAAAGATGAGCTGGTGGTAGTTGATGAAGATGCTGAGTAGAGCTAGAGAATTCAGAGGTTGATGGCGATGCAGCTCACATTCCTCAAAATGTTGATAAGGAAGCTAAGTCTGAAAGAGGAAGGAGAAGTAGGTTACTCAAGTTCTGAAACCCATTCCACGACCTCTTCCTCCCTTTCCTCAGAGGTTGAAAATGAAAGCTAAAGAGGATAAATACCAAAAATTTATTTCAATGTTAAAGGATTTATCATTAAATATTCCTCTTGACGAGGCTTTAGAGCAAATGTCAGGTTACACGAAGTTTATGAAAGATTTGGTGACCAAGAAGAGAACTTTCAGTTTTGAGTCGGCGAATAATTTACACCATTGTAGTACAGTTACTTTGTGTTCCCTTATTGAAAAGAAGGAGGATCCAGGAGCCTTCACAATTCCTTATACTATCGGGTCTTACAACTTCGCAAAGGCACTGTGTGATTTTGGTGCTAGCATTAACTTAATGCCGCTAGCCGTGTTTAAACAGTTAGGATTGGGAGCACCAAAACTGACTTCAATGAGACTTCTTATGGCAGATAGAACTGTGAAAAAGTCGGTGGGCATTTTGTATGATGTTTTGGTGAAGGTGGCATCTTTCATCTTTCCAGCTTACTTTGTGATTCTAGACTGTGAGGTTGATTTTGAGACTTCCATAATCTTGGGAAGACCATTCCTTGCCACCGTTCATGTATTAGTTGACATAAACACTAGGTAGATGAAGTTCAGGTTGAATGATGAGCAGGTTACCTTCAATGTTTGTCATTCCATGAAACAACCAAAAGATATACGTGTAATTTTAGCTATTGACATAGCCAAAGAAGAAGATTTAGCTGTTCCTATTGTAGAAAGGCTGGGGGTTGAAGCTCTTGCTGCCGTGATTATGAACTTTGATAGTGATGGTATTGATGAGTATGATAAGATGGTTGGTGCACTTGCTGGTAGGGGATCATACACTTATGCTCTGAAGAAACTTGATCTTGATTTAAAGAATAGGGTGACCCCATCGGCTCATCCTTTTATTGAGGGGCCTCCAGTCTCTCATGTCTCACCTTCTCTATGCATTCTTGGGAGCCAACAACACCTTGCCCATAATTATTTCTGCTGAGTTGGTGAAGAGGCTAGTAGAGGCTCTTGTTTCGGTGTTGAAAAGGTTTAAGATGGCCATTGGTTGGCTCATTGCTGACATTATCAGTATTCCACCCGACATTTGCACTAACAAAATTCAGCTTGATCCCGAGTACATCCAAGCATTAAGTATCAATATTGTCTGAACCTGCCAATGTAAGAAGTTGTGAAGAAAGAAATTATTAAGTGGTTAGATATGGGTGTGGTTTACATCATTGCTGATAGTAAGTGGGTGAGCCAGATTTAGTGAGTGCCAAAAAAGGGTGGAATCACGATGGTTCCAAATAAGAAGAATGAGATGATCCCAATGAGGTTGGTGACAGGATGCAGAGTTTGCATGGATTATCGAAAGCTAAATTCTTGGATCGAAAGGGATCATTTTCCTATGCACTTCATGGATCAGATGTTAAACCATTTTGCGGGTAGAGGATGATATCGTTTTTTTGTTATTCGGGGTATAATTAGATTTTCATTACCCCCGAGGACCAAGATAAAACCACTTTCACTTGTCCATATGGGACGTTCGCGTTCAAAAGGATGTACATCAGATTATGTAATGCTCCGGCCATTTTTCAGCATTACATGATGTCCATTTTCTCCGACATGGTGGAGGACACTATTGAGGTTTTTATGAATGATTTTTCTGTAGTGGGAGACTTTTTTGATGACTGCTTGGCCCACCTTGCTAATGTGTTGCAAAGATGTGAAGAGTGCAACTTAGTGCTGAATTGGAAAAAATGTCATTTTATGGTGAAAGAGGACATCGTGTTGGGGTATCAGATCTCAAAGAAGGGCATTGAAGTCGACAAAGAAAAGATTGAGGTGATTGAAAAGTTACCTCTACCTATTTCTGTGAAAGGGATTCAAAGTTTCTTTGGTCATGCAGGTCTCTATAGAATATTCATCAAGGATTTCTCTAAGATTGCACATCCATTATGCAAGCTTTTAGAGAAGGAGGTGAAGTTCGTGTTTGATGAGGCGTGCCTAAAAGCATTCGAGTGTCTGAAATAGAAATTGATTTCAGCCCCTATCATTATCTTGCCAGATTGGTCAATGTCATTTGAGGTTATGTGTGATACTAGCGGAGTGGCCTTGGGTGCAGTCCTTGACCAAAGGCGTGAGAAGATTCTACATTCGATTTACTATGCTAGCAAACCACTTAACCCAGCCCAAAAGAATTATACTATAATCGAGCAAAAGCTGTTAGCAATGGTCTTTGCTTTCAAGAAATTTTGATCTTACTTGATTGGCACAAAGGTAATTGTGCACACGAACCACGAAGCATTTAGATATCTTATGTCAAAAAATAACGCTAAGCTAAGATTGATTCGGTGGGTGCTTCTATTGCAAGAATTTGACTTTGAGGTCAAGGACTAAAAGGGAACTGAGAATCAGGTTACAGACCATCTATCACGCCTTAAGGAGGAGTCCATGCTTAACTTGAGGGATGATCTTGATATTGGTGATACGTTTTTAGACGAGCAAGTGTTGGCAGCATCACAAGACTTAATCCCTTGGTTCGCAGATTTTGCCAACTTTTTGACAAGTGATCTAGTCCCAAAAGATATGTCGTATCAGTAGAGGAAGAGATTCATGCATGAGGTGAGAAAATTCTTCTGGGATGAGCCTTATTTATTTAGAGTGTGCGTAGATGGTGTGATTTGATGGTGCATTTCTGAGGTTAAGATGATGAGTATATTGGAATATATCATTCATCTCCAGTTGGGGGTCATCATGGAGGTGCGCAGACAGCTCATAAGATCTTACAATGTGGATACTATTGTCCCACCATTTATAAAGATGCTCATGACTATGCTCGGGCCTGTGACCAATTTCAAAGGCAAGGGAACATTTCTGTAACACCCCGTACATTTCTGACCCTACTTGATTGGTGATCAAGGGCGTATTTATATTCCTTATTTGAATCATGTTTACCTTAGTTTTGAGAGCAATAAATGTGTATTTTGTATTGGTTTTGATGGACTATTGATATTGTGCTAATGTCCGTAAAAAAAAGTCAAAGAAAGGAAGAAAATAGAAATTTTAATGTCAGGCGCGCCCAGGGGCGTGCCGGGCTGATTTTGACAGAAAATTTTTTGGCACAGGCAGCATAGGGGCGCTCCAGGTAGCGTGCCAGGCCGCTTTTTGCCAAATTTCTTCTCCGACCACTAGTCTCTAAATAGGGCTCTTGGGTTATGGTATTATTAATCCATCTTGGTAGGACTACTCTTGGGAAATTTTGGCATCCAAATGAGGGTGAATTCTTATTCCTTTTTATTTTTATTTCTTTTTTTATAATTTTTATCAATTTATGATAAATTAAGCCATGAGTGGCTAGAATCGCTTATTCTTGGGGATGAGGCTACGAACATGAATCTTGTGAGTTGAATATTGTCTTCACAATTATGGAATTCTTTAAGCATGAGATAGTGGTGGATCATGTATTAAATTTGTTGGGCTAAATTAATCTTGTGCTATTGGGCTCAATTGAGGCCCAAACTTTACAAGAAAGACATGGCCCAGATGGAAAAAGATCCATTCTACCATTGACCAAGTAAAACACTTCAATTATTGACACAAGTGTGGATAAGGATGGACATGAGGGGCTATATAAAGTGGAAAAATCATATTTTTATTCCACAACACACACATGCCATTTCTAGACATTTCCAAGATATTTCTTTTATCTCTAAAACCCTAAGTCATCATTCCCTTGGACAAGATCATCCCTTTGCAAGCTTGGGTAAGTGTTTATTCTTGTGATTTAATATATTATATGCATGAGAGATTGTGTAGATCATGATGGTTGTGTCTAAAAGTGTTGAGTAGTGCACTTTTGCTTTTTGCTAAAAGATGTGTCATCTATGTGACTTGAACTTGAAAGGAGACTTGAGGTTTTGATGGAAGTGAATGGTGTGGATGAAATATCAACATGTATGGTGTGGTTATGTCCTTACCTTGCATTTTCTATTTATATGTATAACTTGTGAGATTGTTGTGATGCAACGTATTGAGGTGACTTGATGGAGTAATTGTGATGTTGTGTTGAAGGGGAAGTGTAAAGTATAAACTTGGTATGAAATGCTATTGGTTTATGATGCCTTGGTCAATGTGTGGAATGTTGTGGTATTGTTGGTATGATAATGCCGTGAATGGTATTGTAAAGTGCAAAATGACGTTATAGGGCAATCATTTAACTCATTGTCGTCTTATGCACTTGTAAGGTAGTTAGTTGTTAACATGAGCTCCGTTATGTACTTCTGTTGTAGAGTAAAACGTAAGGAAGGAGCTGGACTATTGTATTCATATATAGGACTGTGTATTCATATTGTAAAGATAAGGTATGTAAGGTTACTCTTTTCGTATCCTTCTGCAGCACATATTGTTCACATTGTCATTGTACTTGTTCCATTTCGAAATGTTCTAAGGTATCTCATTTCAGGTCGTCATCTATGGTTATTCACATATTCCTTATTAATTGATCAATTGTTATTCATGTGTCACATAATTGTGGACATGGTTCCAAAGTTCCAATAAAGTTAGGTTCTAAAGCTCAATATTATGACTACCAATGTATCAATCTCACAAAAGTAAAGAAAAGAAGTAATGCAAAGAAATAATGCATATATGGTTACTTTATGATTATTGGATCAGGGGGAAAGCTCAGTGGGGTAAAAGCCAAACTTGACGCCGAACCTGCTTCATTGATTTATGGGTGATAGCTCAAAGGGGCGAAAGCCTAACTAGAGAAAATCCCGACATTATTGGATCAGGGGGGAAGCTCATTGGGGCAAAAGCCTAGCTTGATGCCGAACCTGGTTCATCTATTATATTGATGGTATATTATTGACGATATTATTGATGGTATTATATTGACGTTTATATATATATTGACGATTATATATATTGATGGTAATGTTCATAAAAGCAAAGAAAGTAATGAATGTAAAATACATGGTTCCACACATACAGAATGTGGTTTATCCATATTGATTATTCACTTGTATTTGATTCCATTGAAGTTCTTATGTATCATGTAGTTTCCTATAGCCTTACATACTCAGTACATTCTTCGTACTGACTTCCCTTGGGGGACTTACCTTACTTACTGCAGGCACAGGTACTAGTAGACCTCCTCAGTAGGTTGCGAATCATTGGTGAGCTCCAGTTGGTTTGGGGCTTTCCAAGTCACTATGTACATTTATTTTGGTATTGTAAATATTGTATAAAGCGGGGACTTGTCCCGACTTTAGGTTGGTTATGTCTATGTATATATAAACGCTTTGTAGACGTTGTGGGACAAAGGAAATGAATGTAAGGAATGTATGTTGTTAACTTGATGGCCCTAACGGCCAAGTATCAGATATATCATACGTTTTCCATGACTTTCGCCATTAGCATCTTGTATCTATACGTGATAGTAATGTTTCTTGAGTGACATGCATATGAGTGGACAAGAATGAAGATTGGTTCTCTTGGGACTTAACGGCTTCGGGTGTTAGTCTGCCCTGTTGGAATTCGAGGCATGACAATTTCGCACAGGCACAAACTTCCAACAACGACTATCTTTGAGCTCGAGCTATTTGATGTGTGGGGTATTGAATTTATGGGCCCATTCGTGTGCTAACATAAGATGAAGTACATTCTGGTAGCTATTGACTGTGTTTCTAAATAGGTGGAGGCAATTACGCTTCCCAATAATGAAGGAAGGAGTGTCACGGCGTTCTTGAAAAAGAATATATTCTCACGATTAGGAACACCCTGAGTTATCATTAGTGATGGAGGATCCCACTCTTGTAATCGGGTTGTTCAAAGCCCTGCTTGAAAAATATGGTGTCAAACACAAGGTGGCAACACCTTATCATTCTCAGACGAGCGGGCAATTTGAGGTGTCAAATCATGAGATTAAGTCTATTTTGGCAAAGACTATGAATGCCAATAGGAGTGATTGGGCGAGAAGATTGGATGATGAATTATGGGCATATCGAACTGCATTCAAGACGTTGATTGGTGCATCTACATATCAGTTGGTGATTTTTAAATCGTGCCATTTGCCTGTCGAACTTGAACATAAGGCATTATGGGCATTGAAGAGGTTGAATTTGGAATGGAACGAAGCGGCTAAATTGAGATTAGAGCAGATAAATGAGATAGATGAATTTCATCTCTGGGCTTATGAAATTTCACCCGGGAGACTTGGTATTGCTCTATAACTCCAGACTTCACTTGTTTCCTGGAAAACTAAGGTCCAAATGGTATGGACCATTCACTGTGGTTAGGGTGTTCCTGCATGGAGCAATTGAGCTAAAAGGTGATAACGATGTCCTATTTAAAGTCAATGGTCAGCATGTCAAGCACTATGTGGGAACTATGGAAGAAATAAGAACGTGTGAGAAATTTAGTCTTGATGAAGTTTGAGTAGTCAAGACAGTTTGGGTCGTGCCGCGATGTTAAATAAGGCGCTTCATGGGAGGCAACCCATGGGCTGGTTGGTGCAGTCTGATTAACTAACTTAGCCATGTCGTGCCACGACGTTAAATCAAGCGCTAATTGGGAGGCAACCCAAGGACTGATATTATTTTGGATTTGTTCATTATAGGGTGCAGAGGAAAGTTGAGTTGAGAATAAAAATGCAAACTAAAGTGTGCAGATCAACCCACGATGGTGACCTACAGACCGTAGGTCAACCTATGGACCATAGGTGGAGACCGTGGAAATCAGACAAATTTTTAGCTTGCGGATACTCACCCACGCCGACCACCTACGGACCGTAGGTCAACCTAAAAATCGTGGGTTGGGTTCGTGGAAATCAAACCCACTTTTTTGTTTGTGAATTCCAACCTATGCTAGACTCCTATGGACCGTAGGTCAACCTACGGACCTTGGTTCCGGTTCGTGGAAATCAGACAGCCCAAAAAAAATTGATAACCCGACCTACTATCTAAAATCCTATTAAACCGACCCCAAACCCATCAATACCCCTAAAACCCTAATCAAATTTTGATCAATACCTTGTTTCAAAATACAAAATCCCAAAAATAATCCAAATTCCACAATCTTCATCCTATACTAGCCTAAACTTCGAAAATCCTAATCTCTCTATAACAAAAATTTGGAAACAATTTTCAACCAAAATCCTAAATCCTACCCGATCCACTTCCCCAAACCCAAATCTGACCCGATCCACTACCCCAAAACCCAAAATTAAACCTGACCTGTACTCACCCAAGACCCAAACCACTCAAAAATACCACCAAAAGAGAATCCCAAGAGGGGTAATATGGGGTCTTCGTCAAAAATCAGACCCAAAAACCCAATAATCAAGTCAAGACTTTGAGATGAGCCTTTGAAATCAGAGAAAAGTGGGACTGAAAAGGTTTATAAGATTGAGCGAGGTGATACTACTATTGTGCCTCACACCACGAGGCAACGAGCAAGGGCATAGGCTGTAGCCTAAGCCATACCTCAGCCTACTACACAGCCCCCACCACCTACCATATCAGTGACTCCTACTCAGTTATTTGATTCTTCCCCTAGTCTGAAGAGAGGGAGGATGCTTCTTCTACCGGTAAGAATGGAAATGGGAAGGATGCACCTGCGACCGATAAGAATGGCGAAGGTAAGGATGCTTCAGAGTTGGGTGATAGTGATGAGGATGCTGAGACAGCTTTTGTTTCTAGTACTGGCATCCAGGATTCGACGACCTCCTTACAGAGACACTTAGCTGCACAGCGGGCTGCATCGACAGTACGACGAGAGAACATGAGGTGGTGTGTTCAGGATATGAAGTCCTTCTATGATAGGGATGCGAAACCTACTAAGCGAGGTTCATTTAGTATAGATGATTTGAATAAGATACCCGAGATTAAGACACTATTTAATAGATATGGTTTCGGAGAATGACGGAGCTTTGTGGTAGTTATAGTCCAGAGATGGTCTGCGAGTTTTATGCCTCGTATACTGCTTCAATTAATTTGATCACACTTCGGGAGCAGTGAGTTTAGGAGCAACCACCGTTGACTCACACACGAGTTGATATATCTGAGTAGACGATACAGAGGTTCTTGTTTGGTGCCGGCCATGAGATTTTGATAAATACAGCTGAGTTTGATCACCACATGGAGATGATGAAGAATATGAACAAAATAAAGTGTGCGGATCAGCGATTGGAACTATTATAGTGGATTGCAAGTTATATCGCTGAGGATGGGGTAGATGCTAGATGGGTAGCTAAGAAGTCAGACATTAAGAAGTCCTCACTCCACTTTGTGGGAAAGTTTTGGTGGTCAGTTGTACGGAACCATCTCGATCCCAAAGGTGCTGATAATTCTCTTACGCTTGACCGAACAGTTCTAGTGGCGAGCATCATGGCAGGTTATGACATCAAATTCCCCTACTACATTATTGAGGAGATTCATGAGTGAGATTTCTGATATTTCACCAGCATTTCATTCCCATGTCTGATTCAGGGTTTATGTAATATTGTTGGTGTGGTCACGCTACCTGGGGTTGATCACTATATTGAGGTGACCTGAGTGGCTGATGTGGGGTTGATACAATATCTGGACAACCCAGTTTCCCAGAGGAGGTATCAGCCATCTACTTCGTCAGGAGTGTCCCTTTTTGATGGGCATGTAGATTGAGAGGAGCCGGCTGGCACCCCAGCATCGATTAGTGAGCCCAAGGCTGTAAGACAGACTACTGAAGGCACAGACCCCATGATTGCTGAGGGAGCGGCATCCACCATTGCACCACCACTGCTGTCTGGCATGGTTTCAGTCTCGAGAGACTTTCTGCAGCACCTGGTGGATAGACAGACACAGGTAATTGAGAGGCAGACTCACACAGAGCCGCAGATAGCTAAGTTGGTGACTCAACTTAAGTTATGGATCCGATCTTCGATTGAGGCATATGAGGGGAGAGTCGAGGCCTGCATGCTGGCTTCCATAGATAGATTTATGTGAGAGCTACATGGGTGGATTGACAACTTTAAGCACCGGATGGGTAACCGACTGTGGGAGACCCATATTCCAGACTTAACAAGTTTGACACAGAAGGTGGCTTCTTTGAGGGTAGAGGTTGGAGCTTTAGCAGTCAGCCACACTCCTATCATTCCACCTATACCGACACTGGTCTTGACAGTGCTGGTATTTATGGTTGATTTGTTTGCTGATGAGGAACCTCCTATTGATAGAGGCAAGAGGCCACGGATTCCCGAGGGCCAGACTGCAAGTAGAGATGAGTTTAAGAGTGATATAAGGAGGGTGAATAAGGCCTCCCGAGCAAAGTTCCAGGTTAGCCAGATTGCCCATGAGCAGAAATCCCTGGCTGCATTCTCTAGTCAGCTACCCCCTCAACCGTCAGCACCCAGTGTGGAACCTAGCGAGCATAAAGATGATCCAGCTGTGGGCGAGCCCACATCTGGCTCCTAGGGAACCATAGGTATATGTTCGCTCCCTTATGTTTATCATGTTTTAGCTATGCACTAAGGACAGTGCCACATTATTCAGTTGGAGTAGGGGTATACCACCACTAGGGGGGTTTTGTTGTCGTGTTTCTTTTCCCCCGAGTGAGCTATCATAGTAGAATCGATATGTTTAGGATGTTATTTATGTTTTTATTATGTGTTTTTGTGTTTAAGTAGGAGGAAACTAGGGGAACCTTAGTGCAGTCCAGTTTTGAACAAGTTTTGAAAGTGTGATAATGCCTTTTATATGTTTAAAGGATACCCCTCCTAAAATTTTTATTTTGGACCGTGTGTGTAGTTATGATAGTTTGTGACACCTGTTGGATCTTGTTATGGAATTAGTATTAAAGGCAGAATAACTGTAGCTTAGCAATTCATGAACTGGATGTGCGTGAGGTTATTATTGAGTTCACTTTGTGTGTGTGATTCAGAACTTGCTCGGTTAGTCTTTTCTAGGTTATAGGATAGTGGTTAGGAAAGGATCATAGGCCGTTTTTGAATAAGTCCACTTTTAGCCTAAACGCCTGACCAAATGAAGTAAGTATCCCTTGATCCCGAGTTTGAGCCTTGATTGACCTCTTTCTTTCATTAGCCTATTCACCTTCCCATTTCTACTTACAATAAACCTGTCTTAGTCCAGGTCCCTCCTTAGACATTGTGTACCTCAACTCAGGCAAATCGCCTAAGTTGAGGGTGGCTATCATAGGGGTGCGTAGCTTGATATAGGTATGAAGAAGGGGTTAGTAAAAGAAAGGAGAATAGATTTGGGTGTGAAAAAAAGTGAGTGAAATAAATAGAAATTGCAAAAAGAAAAAAAATGTGTTTTGAAAGTATGAAGAAAAACCACTCCAAAAATCCGAAAACAAATGAGGGAGAATAAAATGAGAATGGGTGGAAAGTAGAGCCAAAAATAGTGTAGTGGCAAGGAGGGTTAAGTTACCATATCCATATGTACCACACCCGTCCCCAAGCCTACATTACAAGCAGATAAAAGTCCTATAGTGATCCTAGTCTGACTGTCCAAAAAACTAAGGCATAGAAAATAAGGGCAAACCTATGGTATTTCATGCACACTGTTTGAACTTCTTTGTGAGAGATAGTGTTTGGACCCAGTCCCTATTTTGATATTCATTAGTATACTGTGAGTGTATGGGACTTCTTTGTTGTGAGAGTCCATGGGTTGCATTATTAGCTACTATTTATTCTGATAATGTCATTTGCATATATGCTTAGTCATTTGTTCATAATCTGATGCCATCACTTGATCCCTTCTGTGTCATGAGAATATGTTGCATGTATACACACAGTAGTTTTTTTTGTAAATAGGAGGGGGTTGAAAAGTTTTGGAGCAAAAAGCAATGAGTCGACTGCCAAAGGTCTCTTAGGTTTCTCTTAGTTAGGCATTGAATGTGTTTGTTTTGTTTTGTTTGCCTGAGGACATGCAAACGTTCTAAGTTGAGGGTGTTGATGTGCCATGATTTCATGACACTTTCGATGCTTAAAACAAGGAAAATATGCAATAACTTAGGTATGTTTTGTAGGTATGTTTTCTATTCTATCTTACAGGAAAATAGGTTTTGGAGGCAAAATGGAGAAGATGGGAAGTAGCATGCACTGGAATGAAGTTTTTGAAGACAAAAGAGCGGAGTTGAATTTCACCAAGTGACCCACGGTCATGACTCATGAACCGTAGGTAGACCTATGGACCGTAGGTCAAGTCCATGAGTCAACTTCTGCAGTTGTGCATGGAGGCCTGATTCCTATGACCTGGACCTATGGTCCGTGGGTTGAGTCCACAACCTCAAGTCACGGTCTATGGAAAGTTGCTAACTTTTTTCTCCTACATATTTTAGGATAGGATTCGTTTTGTATCTATAAATACTCCTATGTTGTCCGATGTTATAGAGGCGATTATTACATTGTTTTGGATTCTATTAGATTGTTTTGAGGTTCATAAACACAATAATCTTGTAATCTCAAACATCGATTCTAGGGTTTTGATTTATATTGAGATTTCAGAGTTTTATTCTTCTTGTGAGTTCATAATTATGTTTTCATCATTGAATTCTTCTTGTATTTTTGCAATCATGAGTAGCTAAATCTCACAACTAGGGTTGTGTGAACCATGAGGAATTAACGAAAGTAGTTAAGTGTGAAAAAATTCTGAACCGGTGTGACTGCTTGTATTGGTATTTCCTTCGTTATAATTGATCTTCTAATGATTGCAAACGTTAGAAACCCACCTGTATTCTAAACTTACTAGAGAGCGAGAAGTAGAGATATGAAAAAGGGAATAACAACAGAGATTTGAAGCTATCAACCTTTATCTAATAACTTGAGCCGTAACAGGGATAGTTATCTGAGATCAAGAATAAGGGTTAGTAGTACGACACTCGGGGATCGAGAGGATCAGAGTGAAATTCATCTAACCAAGGTCGAGAGACGTTTAGATGAACCTAACTTGATAGATTTTGCATGCAACGTATCCGAACAGTTTGCCAGCACAAGTACCCAGTGGAGTTAAGGAATCTTACGGATCACAGTCCTAGTGCCTTTCTTGTATTGATCACAAATCCAACAATCAACAATTGTTACTGTTACTATTTGTTTACAAAAACCCCCCTTTTTTACTTACTTGCCAATCACTCGAACAAGCATTCGATAGAAGTCCGTCCTATTCCCTTTGGGATCGACCCCAACCTAGTTGGGTTCTATATTTGATACAGCGACTGTGTTATACTTTTCTGGAGGTATATTTTGAGCGACATCAGCAGCCTCTCACTATAGCGACCTTCATCATCCCCAGCAGTCAAGAAGTGCAAAAATGGCACCTCTTGACTCAAAAATTTACGTTTTTTAGTTCTCAACTTTAGATCAGTGTTCGAAAAGTACCCTAGAACTATTTTACACAAAAATTTAGGCATGATAACTCCTAAATCATGCCCAAATTTTCAATTCAAACTCAAGAAGAACCCTTCATATTCTCTTTCATTTTGGGCTTATTTAACTCATAAACTCTGAGTTCCTTATGCTCAGAATGTGATAGAATCATTGTAAATGTAAGAGAATCAACCATGCTTTGAATTTTCAACTCAACCAAACCCAAAATCGTAATTCAAAAATCTTAACTCAAAAACCCATTTATTCAATGAAATTCAAGCCTAAATCATGCAAAATCGTGAGTAATGAAGTAATAAAGAGTATGGAATCCAATGTTACTTTGTTCCATCGATGAGAGTGAAGTGATCGGGGGTGAGGGGGATAGGATTTCGAATAAGAGAAGAGAACCCTTTAAACTATTTTGGGTCACTATAGCGGCCGTAGGTTGCTATAGCAGGGTCCCGCCTCAAATCCCGTAAAAATTTTGGGTTTTGAAATTTTTAAACACCTTGGCCGGTGTTCGTAATTTGATTAGTCCTTGGGTACCCTGGGCACTCAAAGAATGGGTTCTTATTTCACATCGTACCACGTTTGAGCGCGAGAAACTTTTCCAGTTAGGCGGGTAAGGGAATTTTGGTACTAAAAATTTAGTAGCTAGGGGGTTTAGGTGCTTGTACTTTCGCAAATTCTCCAGGTATTCCAATCCCAGGTTTAAGATCTGGGTATCAAAAACTAATTACCTACTATATTGCGGTGAGGGTGTTAAGTTCAAACCTAGACTCGGGCCGGTAGTTCTTCGTGATCGTTCGGGGATGAAGGATAGGTGAATTGGTATCTGTTGTAACGACCTAATCCTTCGTTACTAGGAAATATATCGACATGGGTATGGAGTGCAGATATTATCGGGATTACATTCGTAAACTTGTGTGGGACCACATAAGTTAAATTTTAGAATTTAAAGAATATGGGTTCGACTGACGTCATCTAGCTATAGCGAGACTTATTCCTCTATATAAGCGTAGCTATAGTGACACCTCTTACTATAGTGACATGACGCAGACCAGAAACCCACTTAAGCGGGTTTTAATTCTTTTCTCTCCAAAAGTTAAAACCAACAACGTTGGAGGGTTTTAAAAACCTGTAGGTTTGCCTCCCATGTCTTGGAGCTATAGAGAGGGGAATATGGGTGTAAATAGGGTGCAAACCCATGATTTTTTTAGGAATAATGCTTTCATGATCTTGGTACAAGGTTGGAATTCGCATTCTTTCTTTCTCTTGCAGCTGGTTGACACCCAGGTAAGCTAAGGTTAATTGAATAGTATAGATCCGGATTAGAGAGCTTAAATGTAACATAGATGGATGAGATATTTCATGTCTAGGCCTTCAGGCACGGAGTTAGGATGGCTAAAATTGGCTAAAGTTTGGGTAATGTACGGGAAGGTGGCTGTTTTGTATATCTTATCCTGTTATGCTGTAGTTATGCTATGAATTTGGTGGTTCACTATTGTAGACTATAAATTAGGGTAGTAGAAAGGTAAATTTACCGGTCATTAGTTAAATCCTTAAAGAAAGTTAGAGTGTTGGTGAATCCCAAATAATCTAGGGTGGTAATATGTATCATTGTTTTAGAATGGGGAATGTTTTAGGTGAAATGTTAGGTCTCTATACATTAGTGCAGGTGATGGTTATGTAGTTTAATTCGTTCGTATTATAGGGGTATGTTCACTATCTCTCAATATTGCTTGTTAGTGCACATTATTTAAGTACGGTCACCCTTCAATAAACTATATGTAAAGTCATGGATATTGTAAGTGTTGGTTGATGTCTTGGCCTTGTATGATTTCGTATATATTATTATTCATTGTGGGATGTTCGGTAATTGGACATTCTCAAGGTTTATTGATGGAATAAGGTTGGCAGGCACTTGTGTCTGGGATTAGGTACATGGATGAAATTTTTTCCCTGAAGGTCATGACTAGAGGGTGGTTACAATACCCTTGGCATGTATGTTCAAAGTACAGATGAGTTTGACGGTTCCATGAGTGAATCGATAATATGTTTTTATGTTTGATAATTACTTAACTTGCTTGACTTAGTTTGACTTGACTATTAATTCTTGTTTGTTGCTTGACTTGTTATATTATCTGTATTAGTGAAATGATAATTGTGTTTAAGGTTGAGTAAGGATTTACATACCCGTAGGATAGAGATAACAGGTGTAAGTTATGGGTTAAATCTGGTTTAATGTCAAGGGGCCTGGTTGACGGTTTACTTGTCGGGGTGGGTCCTTTCCAGGAATGCTATGGTAACTTATTTAAGGTCTGACACATGTTAGGGTAGTCTTGATGTAGTTGTCTCTTAGGAATTGTGGTAGTCCTCGGTGTAAGGCTAGACTTAGTCATTCGGGGTAGTGGAGTCGTAAGGGAAAGAGTGGTACCTCGGAGTACATAACCAGAAGTTAGTAGGAGGTAACTGGATCATTTTTGGGTTGGGTAATAAGAATAATAAGATGCATGTTTTCTTCTGAATATTTATGTTATGGTTGTGTAATCCAATTTGTGTCAACCGATAAGGCTTACCAGTACGTGTGGTTTGTACTAATACTACTTTTACTATACCCTTTTCGAGGTATAGTCTTTTGTAGGAATCAGTGTTGATTTCATGATTGTTGTGGTTATTGATTCTTCAGCAGCTCCTACTCCTCTTACTCATAGTGGAAGTTGTGTCCAGTTTTTCTTTTCCCTTAGAAGCTCTTGTACCTACTTAGACTAGATCCTAGGGTAGTTTATACTTTCACATTTGTTTTGTAAAAGTTTTTGTAATAAAGATGACTTTATTATTTAAATAAAAGCTTTCGCTTAACTTCTTAAGGGGGTGGTAAGGGGTTCTCCTATCTAGGTGGATTAAAGTAGGTGCCCTCACGATTCGGTAATTTGGATCATGACACTTCTACTTCCTTTGGACCAAATTTTCTAACATTATTATTGAAAAATGAACCTCGAATTTTCAAAGAAACTATGATTTATTCGAAAGTACAATGGAAAGAGGAAGTCAATAGTGATATTGAATTCATAATGAACAAACATATTTTAAGAGTTTGTAACTTTCCTCCAGTAAATAAATCTTTAGGTTCCAAATGAATTTTCAAAATGAAAATAAAAAATGATGGCTTTATTGACAAATATAAAACAAGCTAAGACTTGTCATTAAAGGGTTTAGATAATGAAAAAGTCTTGATTACTTTGATATATACCGATAACAAAGATTACATATATTCAAATATTAATAGCATTAGCCGCAGTGTATAGTTTTGAAATCCATCAAATAGATGTGAAAACAACCTCTTTAAATGGAATTTGGAGGAAGAAATCTACATAGAACAGTCTGAAGGATTCGTGGTTCCTAAAAATAAAAGAATGTGTATCAACTTGTTAAGTCTTTGTACGGACTAAAATAAGCGATTTCGTTGCATGTTGCACCCTAATGTTTGCTCTTTTTGTAACTTACATCGTATCCTATTTTTATATATATATAATTTAAACCTCAATCTCTTTATTTCCTTGCAAAACAATAAAATCATCTCTTTTTTATTTTTTCATAAGGAAAAAATAGGAATAATAATAATAATTAAAAAAGGAAATGACATTGTATTTAAAAGGAGTTGAAATAAAAAATATTTTGTCTCGTTCCCCTTCAAAAACATCTCACCTTATTACATTGCTAAACATTACCCTGAAAATTTTTGTTCCCTAAATTCAGATTCTTCACCCACAAAGAGAGCATCAAAAATATGTTGTTCGATATTTATAAATTTTTCTCGAATTCAAGATTTAAATTTTATAGGTAATCTTTACGGTTTTTAATATTAAAAATCCATTACATCTTAAAGTTATAGTGAGTTCATATTAGCTAGTCATTGAAAGATTTCATGAATTTTTATACATAAATTTATGTTTCACAAAAAAAATATTAGATTTAAATGA
Source organism: Capsicum rhomboideum (assembly GCA_031232105.1). Classification (NCBI taxonomy): domain Eukaryota; kingdom Viridiplantae; phylum Streptophyta; class Magnoliopsida; order Solanales; family Solanaceae; genus Capsicum; species Capsicum rhomboideum. Next base: position 24,891,180 of record CP124710.1, read on the forward strand.
ACTCTATAGTTGGATATGCCCTGGTTACGGATAGATATTTGACATATCAAAATTATACCCAAAACAACACTACAAATTTGTGTTAAGTTTTATAAGCAAAAGCAAAAGCTAAAATTGATCTTTAAGTATTAGGAATAATATCAATTTTACTATTGGTTTTCATTGACCGACTGTGTCACGCCCCGAATCCCATCGAGACATGATTGGCACCCGTAGCCGATAAGGCCCGAGAGAACCAACCTTTGCCTATGTTCAATCATATGCATATCATAATCATAACCACCATTGCGTAAGAACATGAAAGACGAATAAAGGAAAACATGGGACATATTTATACATACATATGAAACTTGGCCGTTGAGGCCATCTAGTCAAAAAAACATATGTCTTTTACACTGATACACCCACATCCATATACAAAAGCCTCTAACAAGAGCATTGACCAAACTGAACCATAAGTCGGGACAAGTCCCCGCTTTACACAATATGTACATCACCAAAACATATATACACTCTGACTCGGAGAAGCCCCGAATGAGTTGGAGCTCACCAAAGAACCGCTAACACTGGCAATCTACTGGGGAGGCCTACTGGTACCTGCGCCTGCAGCAAGTAAGGTAAATTCCCCGAGAGGGGTCAGTACGACATAAGTACTGAGTATGCAAGGCTCAGATGAAACTGTACAACACATGAATATCTCAATGAACTCAAATACAAATGACTAATCAATGTGAATAAGTCACCATGATGCATTTTGGAAACCATGTGGATTGCTTTCATTACTTTCATTGCTTTCTTTACATTCAATGCTTACTTGTCATTACATATGTCACAATGTACCCGGGCCCCGAATGATCAGTGGGTCTTTTCATATCATATTATCGTGTTGGGATCGAGTCGATCTAGGCTTATGCCCCTAGACTTGCCACCCATACATCAATGCATCGGGATCGGGTCGAGCTAGGCTTATGCCCCTAGACCTGCCACCCATAAATCCATACCTCAGGATCGAGTCGAGCTAGGCTTACGCCCCTAGACCTGCCACCCATACTTGATCATTGACCACATATGCATTACTTTGTTCATTACTTTGAGATTGATACTTTGATAGTCATAACATCACTTTGGAACTTTGGAAAATAACATTGTTGGAAGCTTTGAATCATTAACCAATGAGTGAAGGACATGTGAATAAACATCATGAGAAATATAACATTGCTAGCACCATGATACCATTGGAACCATTGGACAATAATCCATGAACAAGAGACACAAGTATAGTCACTATTGGAACATTGGAACATAACCTTACTTTGAGCTTTCGGACCATTAACCAAATAGGAGACATGAGATTCACAAATGATCCATGAGTAGGAAATATATGACAATGACTATTGATAAACGGATATCGGATACCTTAGCACATTTCGGGATAGGACTAGTGACATGTCAATATGGACACTATTTGCCGCAGAAAGATACGGACAAAGTAACCTTACATACCTCGGATTCGCAATACGAATATATAATCCTAGAGGTGCATACAATAGTCCCGCTCCTTCTTTATGTGTCACTCTACAACACAAATACAATACGGAATTCACATTAACCACCAACTACTCTTCAAATGCATGTAACATCAATGAGTCACATATTTGTCCTTAAACATGTCATTTCCCCTTGACAGAACCATTGATAAAATTATTATTCCAAAAATCCCCCAATATTCCATACATTGACCAATACATGAAAATCAATACATTTCACCACAACACTTCTCCTTTACACTTTCTTATTCATACCACATCACAAATAATCCATCACTTTACCTTAATACAACTCATAATACATATCGGCCAAAATCCCACAATTTCCACTTATAGACAAGAACAAGTTTAATACCAAAAATAACACCATACATGTTCATATTTTGTCCATACCATTCTCTTTCATCAAAGGCACAAGTCCTAATTCAAGTTCAAATTACCAAGATGGCACATCTTTCATCAAAAGCAAAAATACACTATTCACACCTTGCCAACACAAACATCATAATATACATAACCTCCCATGCATATAATATGTTAATTCATGTGAATAGATACTTACCAAGGCTTGGAATAGGATGATCTTGTCCAAAGAGTCCAAAGGAATTTTTTTGCTTTAGGGTTTAGAAATGAGAAATGTTGAGAAAATATCATAAAGGCATGAGAGGTTTTTGATGATAAAAATCTGATCTTGGGGCCTTTATATAGACCCCAAGTCAAGCTTAGCCATTCCTTGGCATTTAATGAGGTCAAAGTGGAAGAATGGGTCTTTTTGCCCTTTGGGCCAATTCTTTGATTTCCATTTTGGGCCTAACTTTGGGCCCAATAACACATATCCATGTAATCCATCACATTTCATGTATTATTCACCATATATCTCATGTTTACATAATTCCATAATGTCACGACAAGATTCTCTTAAAAGATTCTCCTTCGTCGTTTCGATTGCAAAAATAGGAATTCTAGTCGCCCTTGGCTTCATTGGACATTTTGGATCACTATTCACATTTCATGATTTGATCATGTAGGAGTATGTAGGAGTGTATTTAAGTGTTTTAAGCTTTAACAATGCTCAAATAACTCCAAAGAAACAAAAGAAACCATCCAAGAATCGTCGTAGAATTGCGTTACAAAACGGGTCCGAAAAGGCACAAAATTTGTGCCTTGCGCCACTAGCTGCAAAGCAGGCTGTGGCGCAAGATCTCAGCCTTCTCTGAATTTTCAGAATGCAAGTGGCTTGCGCCACACCCCTGAAACAGGGTAGTGGCGCAAGTTTCAGCACTTTGCTGAATTTTTCGGCCACTTATCCAATGTTTGCATATCGTCCAATCCCTTATCAAAACATACAAAATACTTACTTAGTGATCTTAACCATCAAGTAAACATGACTTAAAGTCACCAAATGAGGTTAGAATATGTACGGGGCATCACCCAAATGCATCACGAAATCACAAAACACCTCCTAAAGGTCTAATCGCACATGTTAAGTCCGATATCAAATGTTTCACCAATGACACTATAAAACACATTTTCATGGCATCTCAACACCTATGTAGATATGATCCCAAGGTATCAAGTAAGGTAAGAAAAGTACGGGGTGTTACAGACTGTGAGTAGAAAGAGACGGATGTACTGATTTTATACTCTGCAGGGATTTGTTTCGAAAAAGAGAATCTAAGTCATATATCTAAACCATTGAATAGAAATTTCTCTTTATTTTTATCTATTGATGATTTACCGATGTTGCAATTTGTTTTTATCTATTGATGATTTACCGATGTTGTAATTTGTTTTTAGAAATGCTGCTTTATTTACGTTTGGAGAGAGCTTAACCTAATTTCATGATGTAATTAAGGGTGAATGGCAGGAAGAATTTCAATTCATCTAACCTTTTACATTAAAATAAATAAATATATTTAAGAAAAAAATGATATATTATTTGTATTCCTATTTTGCCTTTATCAAAAAAATAAAAAAAAAAAGGGTGATTTTATTGTTTTGCAAGGAAATAAAGAGATTAGGATTAAACAATTTTAAAAAAAAAATAGGATAGGGTGCAAGTTACAAAAGAGAGCATACGTTAAGGGAGCAAAATGCAACGGACTCAAAATAAGCACCCAAACAAGAGAATGCAAAATTTGACCATACAATATTGTCAAATGGTTTCAAGACTAATGAGTGTGATAAATGTATTTACATTAAGAACACTCCAAATTAAGTCATCATTTCTTTCTTTTATATGTGGATGACATGTTGATAATAAGTAACGACATTGCTAACATAAATGCTACTAAGTTCATGCTTGCTAGTAAATTTGATATAAAAGACTTAAGAGTTGTCAATTTAATATTGGATATTGTCGAAATTTGCTTGTAGTTACTGCAGTAGTTTTTAGCAAAATAAGTTATTTAATTTAGAATGAATTTGAATTTTGTATTTTAGGTCGTTTTCATTGTTGAGAATCTTTAGGATTTTGAATTTTAAATTATGCAGATTCTATGCTTTATGTTTGCTATTTAAAGCCTCCAATTGCTCAATAAAATTTTTGAAAGTCATTTCAATCCATTGAGAGTCATTTTAACCCCTTTTCGCTGCCCTATCTTCTTTAAAAAAATCAACAGTGATATCAGAGTCTCATTGATCTTACGGGATCTGTGAGTTCTTCCAAAGAACTACCATACATTTTTAACCCGTAAGGGCTACCTTTTTAACCCGTAAGGGCTACCTTTTTAACCCGTCAGGGCTACCCATTTTAATCCATCAGGGCTACCATTTTCAACCCAAGCTTATTTTTCAAAGCGTAGGGCTATTTTCAACAAATACAGATAGGGGCGGATCTATGTGGGAGCGTGAGGGTGACACGGCACCCGATCGCTCGGCTAAAATTTTCATATACACATATAAATTTTAGTAAGTAATGTACATATAATACGTTTGGTACCCGTAGAATGCTAATGGCTTCTAGTTTGTTGGCAAAGGCTCGGGCGCCAGCGTTGTTCCAGTCGTCTCTGCGCGGGTTCGAATCCCCTCAGCCACCTTCAACTGTTTTCTTTCACAAGTCAATGCTGCCCATGTGCTTTTTTGTCTCCCTTTTTGCAATTTCCTTTACTTTTTTCCTTTCCCTAGTGTCCTTTATATTTTTATCCATCTCAACTCTTCATCCACTATTAATTTATGGAAAAAGGGTCAAATATGTAATCGAACTATCGAAAATGGCTCATCTATGCTATCCGTTATAAGTTTGGCTCATTTATGCCATCGCCTTTGAAAGTTTGGCTCATCCATGCCACTGCCGTTACAGAAAAATTCATTTGTGTCATTTTTTTTCAACGGTGATTTTGCAAAACTAATTTTGCCACATGACCTCTTATTAGAAGTCCACGTCACCAAATCTAAATCAACCAATATTACTTAAATCAAAATAAAAAATCATACCTATTAAATAAAACCCGACACAATTAATGAGTTTGATTTTTATTTTTAATTAGTCCGATTTTTATTTTTAATAAGTCTAATTTTTATTTAAACTGTGTGGATCCAATTTTATTTTAATGGGTCCAATTTTTAATTTTTAATTTTAAGTAATATTGGTTGATTTGGATTTGGTAATGTGGACCTCTAATAAGAGGCCACGTGGCAAAAATGATTTTGCAAAAATCACTGTTACAAAATAATGGCACGAATGAACCTTTCTGTAATGGCAGTGGCATAGATGAGTCAAACTTTCAATGACAATGGCATAGATGAGCCAAACTTATAACGGATGGCATAGATGAGCCATTTCTAATAGTTCGATGGCATATTTGAGCCTTTTCCCTTAATTTATTTATCTAAATTATCTCTTGGGCCTAATTTCCTGAGTAGCTTAGGTGGAAGGCAAATCGTTTTTTTTTTCCTTTTCAAGATCTTCATTAATTTAATTGAATGTAATTTTAATATATTTTTTTCATTTCATGGTAGATTTTATCTATTGAATTTATTCTTTGTTTCTTAATCTTTTGAATAAAGGCAATGATCGATGTATGCTAATTCATTGGTTTCTTTTTACACTTTGTTAGGAGTTTTTTTATTTAAAAATTAAATATTATATTAATTTTGGTAGAGATAATTTAGGAATTTTTGTAATAAATAATATTTTCTTACTTGTGTTGTTGAGGGAAAGGTAAACTTACCTTAGGCTCTTTATAATTTTTTTTCTTATAGAACTTACCATAAATTATAATTTTCTAAGTACACCATGTTTGAATTAAAAGGATCTAATTGCGTACTAAAATTTTTAGTTTTTTTATTTACGTTTCTCCTTTTTGTTCAACAGTAATTGATCAAGAATTAAATTGAATAGCATAAGATTTATTTTTGTTCGATGATTGTGTATTATTTATGAAAAAAAAAATTGTAAATCAAAATGAATTAGCCCAAAATGGATTGAACTAACTGAATGTGCGTCCTAATTCGATGTCCATCACTAATAATAAATTTATATTGAAAACAATGGCACCCGTAATCTTCAAATCCTGGATCCGCCTCTGAATACAGATGTCAAGCAGCAGTCCCTCTTTGAATACCCAAAAAAATTTCACTGACAAAAATTATCAGATTTGTTCAATGAAATGAAATCATAATTTATAAACTATGATTTATGTGATGTTATGATGAAGAAAAATCCTTACAATATTTTGCAAAGCCTATGAAAGTACTTGCAAACAAGACAAGATTGTTAATGGTATTTTTTCAGCAAAGAATGAAAAGAAGAAAAAGAAAGAAGAGAAAGATCAATATCAAAAAGAAAAAGAAAAAGTTCAAAAAAAAAAAGAATAAAAAAACTCAGCACCAACAACCAAAGCAAAATTTGAGGAGGAGCAATGTTTTTTAAATTGCAGTATCTAAAGCAAAGGAGGAGTGTTGAAATTTGTTTTTAGTTACTGTAGTAGTTTTTAGCAAAATAAGTTATTTAATTTAGGATGAATTTGAATTTTGAATCTTGAATTTTAGATTGGGTTGTTTTAGTTGTTGAGAATTTTTAGGATTTTGAATTTTAAATTATACAGATTCTATGTTTTATGTGGGTTATTTAAAGCTTCCAAATGCTTAATAAAATTACTGAAAGCTCATTGAAAGTCATTTCAATTCATTAAGAGTCATTTTAACCCTTTTTCGCTGCCTCATCTTCTTTATAAAACCAACAGATATTAAATCCACAAGACTCCTCAAGGTTTGTCATAATCTCACTATATTCAAATGGTACTTAGGAGTTGTGTATTTGATATTCGATATTAAACTCACAAGACTCCTCAAGATCTAGCATTGTCACAATCTCACTGTATTCAAACGGTATTTGAAAAATCAAACAAGCTAGCATAAAAGGTAAAATAAACCCAAACAAGTTAGCAAAAAGGTAAATCAAAAGACCACTATAATACCACAATTTTCCATTCCTCGGGATGGACACCAAATTGTTTGCCTTTAAATCAATACAGTTAAATTTGTATATGTGGTTTAGGAACACACAAATTGTGATGACCAAATAATCAAATAACGTTGAACTAACTTGCTTAGAAGATATAATCTATGATAGAACTTAAATAATAAACAAAGTATTGAACAACAATCATGGAATTAAATAATTGAATTAGCCTGAATCTCGATGTAGTTGACGGGAAACGACACCGGAAAAAGGATTTTGAGTCATTTTGTACTACAACACTTGAGAGCTTCAGGTTGCAAAGTAGAAGTATATTGCTTTTTGAGTGAATAAAATCAGATGCCTTACAAATAAGAGAAAAGGGGGTATTTATTGTTAAGCTCAAGGGAGCATAATCTATAAATTCTGCCCACATAAAGTCCATTAACTATATGTTCTTTTAGTTATGTAATGGCTGGCGTCGATCATGGATCTCTCCGTAATGGCTAGTCTTTCAATCCTATCTTGACCGATCGCAAACTGGTATCCTGTTGCACACTTCCGGAGCTAGGAGGGTGATATGACACCGACTCTGACCGTTTTGACCTCGGATCTTCTGTGGCACAATCATTACACTCATCACGCTCTAAAGACAATACCCGGCCAACACTACCCCTGTTGAGTCATGACTGGCATACTCTTCTTGTTACATGTCACTTCTTGATTCACCCATGTGTCAAGGCCAGTTTTCACCCCATACAGCAGGGACCTTGTCATGATTCATGAATTAATTTAAAGTAGTGTAAGAACTTCTAGTTTACACTGGTCTGACTTTTCTGATTTATGAATTTGAAATAGTGTGAGAACTTCTAAGTTTACGCTAGTCTAAAAAGGAAAAGTCTATACTCAAAGAGCGAATCCAGTCAAATTTCTATATCTTTCGTCGTTGAAAATTGATCCAAAATAACTTTCCAAAGAATTGGAGGTAGAAAACATTTTGACTACAAGCAGTTGTTAGTTTCATACCACATATTAGGACTTTTTGTTGGCTCATACTAAGAATGTATGATAATATTCTAGGACTATAGAATATTACTCCTTTCCAAACAACACTTCAGAAATTTTGACAAGAAATCTTGTATTCACATTATTTTTCAACATTTCAATCTTCTCTCTTGCAAAGTCATGACTAATATTTTGCTATTAATTTCTTCGTTACTATGTCCTCACACACAAAGCATTTTGGGGAAGTCTATTTTTCACCATTGCAAATGTGATCACAATTTTCCAATTAAAATAAACAAAAAATTAGTCGAATATTACCTAGTGGCTTGTCACTCAACTAATAGTTATTATCTCAAAAAAATCATTTTTAATTCTAATTTTCTTTAAGAAAATGACTTTCTGAGATAATAATTATTAGTTAAGTGATCATCTGAGAAATCAATCGAGTTGTATGAAAAGGGAACTCCAAGAAATATAAAAGCAACTGGAATTTGACACCACAGTAGGTTGTAGACTATGGACATTGGCTATCCGATCCGAAGAATGGTTTTTGAAAAAAAAATACATTAAAATCTAAATATCATGATATTACTAAAAATAATTCTTATAAAAGACCATAAAAGTTTGTTTTGCTATAAAACTTGCAAGTGTTTTGCACATTTATTATGTCGCTGTCAATCTGGTACTCCTGGTAAAATGTTAATAAAGGATTTAAATACACTTAGGCCTTAGTCGAAAGTGATTTCATGTCAAGTGTTCAGTTCAGTTAAAATAAAAGTATATATGATTTTATTTATATCATTTTGAAATAGACTTGGCATTTATGTTGAACATTTTATGTTGAAAAATGTTTTCCATTTTTCTAATGTTTGGTTGGCTTAAATGTTTTGGAAAATATTTTTCAAATGAACTTATTTTTCTCAAATTGAAGGAAAATGAACTCCTTTCAAAAAGTAAGGAAAATATTTTTTCAAACTCTCTTTCAACCTCATACCTCAACTTTTTACCCTAATCCAAGTCTCAGATATCGATTCTTGACATTAATCAGGGATCCGACTTCGGACCCTGACTCTCGATTCTCGACTCGGGATCCGACTCCTAACCTCAATTAGAGACCCAACTTCCAACCAGTGGTGGAGCCACCTTTAGGTCAGGGGTTCATCCGAACCCCCTTTGACGAAAAATTATACTATTTATACATGGTTAAAATTATTTTTTATGTATATATAGTAGATATTGAACCCCCTTCGGCTAGTTTGTATGTTTACTTTTTCCGATTTTGAACACCCTTAATGAAAATTCTGGCTCCGCCACTGCTCCCAACCTCCACATCTGACTCCCTATCTGAGACCCGACTCTCAACCGTGATCCAAGACACAGAACCTGGGATACGAACTCAACTCAAAACCCAACTCTTAAACCTAGCTTGGGTTCGAATGCCTGACCTCGACTCAAGACCCAAGACTCGACCCAACCCTGAACCCAATTCGTGAACAGCTTTCAATGCCAACTTGGGATTCAACATTGAGATGGGAATTAGGATTTGATCTCGATCCGAATCCCAACCTCTGACTTTGACTCTGACTCCGGCCCTAACCCGGGACCCGTCTCCTTACCCTAACCCTAACTCAAGTACTACCGATTCAGAAGTTAAGGTTAGGTCCTAGGTCCGGAGTCGGGAGTCGATGTTAGGTCTCGATTGGGTGTTGAGAGGTCCCTGGTCGGGATTTAGAGTCGAGTTCAGGTTAGGATTCGGAAGTTGGGGTCGGGTCTGGGGTTGGAAGTTGAGGTTGGTTATCAGGACGGGAGTCAGGGTCGGGTCCCAGGTTGGGAATCGAAGACGGATCCTAGTCAGAGGTCGGGATCAGGTCTCAGGTCAGGATTCAGAGTCGGGTCCTAGATTAGGATTCGGGAGTCAAGGTCGGGTCTCGGGTTGGAAGTCGAGGTTGGTTATCGAGTCGAGAGTCAGGGTTGGTCTCGAGATTGGGTTTTAGGTTCGATGCCTGTCGAGGGTCCTGGTCGGGAGTCGGGGTTGGGTCAAGTATCAGGGTCGGGTCACAATTCAGGTACCGGGGTCGTGTCTTGGGTCAGGAGTCAGGGTCTGGCGTCGGGTGTCTAGGTCGAGTCTTGAATTAGGTGTCGAGAGTCGGGGTCAGGTGTCCTGGTCGGGTGTTAGGTCGGGTCCTAGATCAAAAATTGAGGTCGGGTTTTGGGATCCAGTCCAGGCCGGGTGTTGAGGTTGGGTGTCGAGGTCGGGTTTTGGGTCAAATTTGGGGTCGAGTGTCGGGGTAGGGTCTGGAATTGGGAGTCGGGGTTGGGCCCTAGATCGAGAGTCAGGGTCTGGTGTCAGGATCGAGTCTGGGTTGGAGTTGAGGTTGGGTGTCGGGGTTGGGTTTCGAGTCGAATTTGGGGTCAAGTGTTGGGGTAGGGTCCCGGGTTGGGAGTCGGGATCGGATCTCAGATCGAGAGTCAGGATTGGGGTTGGGTCCCAGTTCGGTTGTCGAGGTCATATCCCAGATCGGTCATCGGGGTTGGTTCCCGAGTCAGAAATTATTTTCTTAAAAAGTATTTTCTACTCTCTAGCCAAACACTAAAAGATATTTTCTGAAAAATGTTTTTTCATTCACCAACCAAACACTAGAAAATATTTTCAGGAAAATGTTTTTCACTCACCAACCAAACATGAGAAAATAAGTAAGAAACCAACTTCTTTTCCAAGAAAATATTTTCTAGGAAAACATTTTCCTTCGTACCAAACACACCCTAAGTTGATTTGACATGGATTTACACTTGACTCATTTAAAATATTGAAATTGTGATTCGATGTAAACATTTTCTAGAGTAATGCTGCATTGATTTTCTCAATGAAGTACTGTCTTAACTTTCGAGTTATAGAGAGTCAATGCTACTTATTGAGTGGTGTGAACTCAGCCCTCTTTTGGCTCCCTTTATTTTCATGTTTCAGGATGAGACGTGGCACGTGATAAGTAAACAGGACTAAGATGATTCTCTTTCCAATGTATATGTTGAGGAACTAATTCTATTTAGTGGTAGCCTACATGTTATTTCTTATTTATTGAAGCTGGGAATTGATCCAACTATTTGGTATTGTTCTTTGGTCTAGTGGCTCCATAGATAGGTTATGCCAAGTTGGACAAAGGGAATGTACGTGACATATATGAAAGAATTATTAATTTATTTAAATGTACGTGACATATATGAAAGAATTATTAATTTATTTTGATTTTAGTATTTATATGAAATTCTTCATATATGATTTTGGATATGAAAATTTGAAAGCGTATAGATTTCTAAAAGGCTTCTGCAGTTAATATGATTTCATGCATATGGTCCGGGAGCATCACATGAATTTACTTTTTTCGGGTCAAATAATGTGTCGGGTGTCGATCACGTTGATTTGAACCGTGATAAATTTTGGGGTGTATATGGACCGGGTTGGTTCGATTTTTTTATATACCAAACCACCATGTGTGTAGGGTTTTTAGATTTATAAGCCAAAACAAATCAATAAAAGCCGGGTTTTTCAACCTCGGGTTTTTTTGGACTTTTCAATTTTTTTTTTTGAGAGGGGGGGGGGGGGGGGGTTCGGGTAAAGTCTTCATACAAACATATAATTAACTTGTGCTTCAAATATTTTTTTTTAGTCCTAGCAAGATATAACGATCTAAGGTGTTTCTTAAAAAAATAACACAAAATATGAAATGAGTAACGATAATAAAATATTCAACAAGAAATAATGAAATCGCATAAAATAAGTATTGCATATTAATAGGTCATAATAAAAATAATTATAATCTAAAAGTGTTAAGTCATGCTAAAATAAGTCTAATAAGTATGAATTACATGACTAAATATTAAACAGAAAAATAAAATTAGGTTATGTATTTATGCAAAAGTAAAAAATAAATATTCAACATTATTGTCATTCCTAGTGTTGAACTGAATATTTTCGTTGGCATTAATATTGAGATGGGCTTTATTTGAGTTACTAATATATGTCTACAAAACTTATTGGAGCATTCAAATTCTAAGCTTAAACTTGACATAATATGTTGAAAGATTAAAACAATGAAAAAGTTTTAGGAATATTTATAAATGACATCACAGTAAAAAAAATTTAGGTATAAAATATTTTTAAAAATTATATACATGTAATATCGGGTTGGTATGATTTAGTTTGACTTTTTTTAGTTAAACTCAAACCAGGCCAATTATATGGGGGGGGGGGGGGGGGGGGGCTTCCAACACCAAACCACTAGTTGGATTTTTTTTCTCGGTTTGACGCAGTTTGTCGGTTTGGGAATCAATTTCGTTTGGGGTTTATGAGTCAAGCAAGCCTCAAATGAAACGATGATCCATCAATAGTACATCGAGGAATTATTTAAAAATTATAACATGGACTCCTCTAAATCCAATGATACTCAATTGCAACTGCCCTGAGATGAAAGATGGGAAGAGTCTGAAACAAAAACTATCTAGAGGGATGATTGGTTCACTCCTCTATTCAAATGCTAACATATCGACATTGTTTTTAGTGTAGGTTTTTGTGTCAAATTTTAAGAAAATTCCAAGGAATATCATCTGAAGACTGAAAATGTTATTCATATATTTGAAAGGAACTCCAGATCTATTTCAATGGTATCCTAAAGGGTACAATTTCAATCTATTTGAGTGATTGACTTTGACTATACAAGGTTCTTGGTTAATAGGTAAAGCGCCTCTTGAAGAACACGTTTTCTTAGTTCTTTCCCTTTTTAGTGGGGAACCAGGAAGTAGAATTCAGTTACATGTCGTGCACAACTCTTGTGGATCAAACAACGGTTGAAAATTATGTCATGTTTATTATGTGCCCGTCTTGTGTGACAACACAATTGTTATTAACATAGCAAAGAATTCTTGTCAACACAAAAGAACAAAGTACATTGATAAAAGGCACAATTTCCCCAGAAATAATGTTGAAAAGGGGAAGATCTTTATAATTTTTTGTAAAACTGAGATGTGGATAGCTAATAACTTCACAAAAGGCATCAAGTAAAGATCACTTTGAAGGAAGCAAACTGGAAGAGGGATTATCATGATACCCCAATAGTTTGAACCTCAGTGGTTGGCTGGCTAGAAAGAGGCAAAATTGATTACAAGCGACTATATATGACTAATGCAAACCTCAGTCTTTATACAGTAAAAAAATAGTATATAGGCTTGATTTAAGATCACATATTTTACCCGTGGATATTGAATCCAAGTTAATTGTATGATGCAAGTTTATTAACAACGAAAGATAGTTGAGTTGATCGACAAGAAGTAACTCTCATATCAAACGTGATATGGTATCCAAAAAATATAATAACACTCGTATACAAATTCTTTACACTATTTAGTATATGTAACTTAAGAATCTTTTATTACTTAAACTTTGATCACAAGACATAGAAGACTTAAAAAACATAATTGTTTAATGTCGATAGCAAGATCTAAGAAACTTAAAACACATAATTATTTAACGTTCTGTACCAAAATCAAATATACAGTAAACAAGGAGTAATTCCACCACCAAGTGAGCATATAATAACTTATAATTACTTATTCTGGTGATCTGGGAAATTCTTGAGCAGCATCGGACCTTTATCAGGATGTTTTGTCCTTTGGCGATGATGGAAGCAACTGCAAGAGCAAAATGAGACATCTCAGTACCAGAAAATGTGCTACGGAGAATTGAGTAAAACAATTAGTTCATTCTTACGAAAAGGAATCCTATTTTGAAGTTTGGTTTAACCAACTGTGAACCAAAAGTTCTCCCTACTCTATACCCCCTTATAACTTGTTTCTTATATCGGAACAAATCCCTCGTGGGCTCCTAGCTCGACTCCAGTAGGCTACAGATTCAGAACTCTGGGGAGTATAAGCCCCTACCCTCCTCCCAACTTAAGTAACAGGTTTTATCTGAGACAGGGTTCAAATTGGTTACGTACATCTAACTCACACGTCAAGTGTTTCACCCTTAACACTTAACAAAAGCTCGAGGGCAACCCCTTTGTAAGTTTTTTAATCTTTTCGCATTTAATCATCTCTACTAAACTTTTGCTTAAAAAACATAGCTGATGAAAAGAAGATGAATGTAGAACTTGTTGTAAGAACTAAGATACACCTGATAACATGAAATCAGCGAGCTAACGAATCCAAAGGCTCCCGTTACACGAGGGGTAACTTTCTTGGGTGCCAACTGAAGCAATCCAACAGCAACCACTATATCCATGCCTGCCTTTATCAGGGATAGAGATCTCTCATTTGACTTTTGAAGCTTACTCCGATATTGCTCATTCTGCAATAAAAGATTTCACCAAACATTACTATATGGAGAACAATCTACCAGCAGAATTTTCAACAGTAACAATGTAAAATGCTTGAAATTGCCAAACCTTATATTTATCAGTATTCTTTAGTTCCTTTTCTAACTTTTTCATTGATGATGAAAGCCTTCCAAGTTCCCCAATCTGGTGTAACAAGTGTGAAAAAAACAAATTGTTGGCATAAAACCAAATTTTAGGAGCGATAGCAATAAATCTAATTTACCAATGAGGGAAAACAACATGCTACACAACTGACCTCCACCAAGGTGGTACAAATTGAGGATCCCATCCAACAATAGAAAGAGATCCTGAAAATTAACTCAGTGCGTTCTTTGTTCTATACAAACAAAAGAAAGAATGTGAGGATATTTTCGCCTTCAGTATCTTCATAATAAATTCAGGGACCAATAATACAAAGTAATTCGATACCTTGTAAATGCCTGACCTTCCAAGCCAGACAAATTGATCCAGAAACAAGTAAGTTGATAGTAATGCATTTTTTGACTGAAATCTAAGACGTTTGTTAGAAAGGAAATACAAGAACTAACAAGAAACCAAAAGGATAAAGTCTGATTCTTTACCTTTCCCAACAAGATGAGTGGAAGTGGGGTTCCTGGGGCATTTGGGCTAATAAGAGCATGCAAATCATTGATAAACTGTAGCACAGCAGAAATATTATGAACATCAAAATGAGAGTTCGGAATAGAAATTTTGCTACCCCAAAAAAAGATCATATTGTTCTTATCATGAACATCCATTAAATCCACTGTGAAAGACATAATTAAATAAATAAAAGTGTGCTCTCTCTAACAGTTTTAAGCTTTAAGCTTTCAGATGAAATGGTCACACACTTTAAATTGGTAGCAAAGCAGGCAGAGGTCCTCAGATCGAGTCTCACCATCACCCATTATGAAAAAGAATTTCTACATGCTTGACCCATGGGAAAAAATCAAGTCGCACGTGAGGGGGTGGGGGGGTGTTGAAAGACATAATTAAGCAAATAAAAGTGTGCTCTCTCTAACAGCTTAAGCTTTTGATGAGATGGTCACACACTTCAACACCACAATCCTGACCTTGAAAAGACGGAACACTTTCCTTGCTAAACTAGTTGATTTGTCAACATTTTGGGCAGTCCCAGGTTGTCCGTCACTCAGGAATTTTGCACCATATTGTATAGTCCTGCATATCTTGTCTCTTGCCTCTGCTTTGTTCAAATAAAATACTGCTAGTGCAAACTCTGCGCGGGCGACATCTAAGGTGCTCATTTTAATCTAAGGATACTGCAAAATGATAAAACCAAATATGTGATATAATTCGGAAACTAAAGACAGTATGAAAGAGGAAATCAACTTGACAACTCAACTACAGGAATGCTAACCTGCACGTACATGTGTAGATGATGATAAAATAACACCAATAATTGTGACCATAAACAGAAAAATATATACTCCTCCATTTCAGTTTATGTGATACAAATTTCTTTCTGGTTAATCCAAAAGGAACAAGACATTTTTTCTAAATTTAAAAACAATTAACTTTACATTTCCCATTTTACCTATAATTAGAAGTTCTATAACCACAAAAATGTTATGGCATGTTTAACAGGCACATGTTTCAAAAGTTTTATAGCCACACAAATATAGGACATGTTTAAGACCACAAGTTTCAAAAGTCTTCATTTATTTCTTAAACTCCTTGTGCATTCAGTAATGAATGAAAAACCATCAACTAAGGGAGATTTGTCTCATTTCTGTCATCCTCATGAGCCAACTCACTTTTCTTTTCATTTTTATAACTGAGAATTCCTTAAGGCTAATGGCGTATGGTTCGAACTCGGCAGTTAATGGGTCCACCCCTCTACCATAGCCCAGTTAAATATCAAGCTTTTGTCTGCAGCAGGGCTCGGATCCATGTCGTGCACCAAGTATCACATGTTTCACTCTTACCAATAGACCATAGTCCAGGCAACAACTCACTCTTGTCCATCACAAGAATCAGTTTTCACTTTTCACAACATACAATTTAACACCCCCAGTTCTCACAAATTACAATTTACTCAACGACTCGCTATATGAATTCAAGTTTTTCTTCACAATCATCAACCCATAAGTGGTGGTTTTGTTGCTGGTTAAGAAGGAAAGTATTCATGAATTAAACTGACATAGCTAATACAGGTTCGGTAGCTTTCAATAGCTTTGTATAAAATTCAACACACCAAGTAAGGTGTTTGGTTATCATTTTACAATCCCACACAACTAAACCATGTATAAGTTATGAGTGAATTTATATATAATCTTATACAGGGTAGAAGATGGAATAAGCTAATACATGAATAACTAAACCCAAAATAACTAATTCCTGCATTAGTAAAATGCAATGCCTACATAACTCTAACTAGCAACAAACGACTAAGTTTGTCCATAGGGATCAAGTATGTCTCAACCAACTTCACTTGTTATCTGCTGTTCATAGCCCTTCCCCCAATTCCCAAATTTCCTAACTTCCTCAAATACATTGTGTTCATCCCAAGGGGACCAGAGTTTTGTGCATCATGTTGCCATTTTCACATTTTAAACTCGGATCCCAAATACAAAGATAGGTAGATTTCCCTTACAACATTGTCATTCCTCTTTACTTCTCCTAGTTCACACACTTACCTAATACCAACTTTAGCATATCAACTTTAATTGAGGTGATAACGAAAGGGCATACTTCAGAGATACGACAACCTCGACCTCAGAACTTTAATAAACACCAACAACAACAACAACATACCCAGTGTACTAACATAAACTTTAATTTCAACTAATCAACTTAATAAACACCAACATAAACTTTAATTTTAACTAATCAAGTAACCCTGGAAAGCAAATGCAAGAATATTTTTAAGTGTCTTACATTGCTTTTGGTCTGTCCCAAAAAAGTCCGTTTCTATATTTAGTAATTTTCCAATTCCAACATTCAAGACACAAGATTTACACACATGTTTAATTCAAGACCATAAGATTCAGAAGTCTTCCTTTATTTCACAAACTTCATGCCCAGTCAAACTAAGACACTTAAAGCGGGACGGATGGAGCACATAAAGATCCAAGCTTTTGACAGGGAAAAGGTCAAATTTCATATATTTGACCATCTTTACCCCAACAAAAACATTAATTTCAATTAACCAAAGTGAACGGCAGAAAGTAAATACAAGAAAATTCAACTAAAAACTATTCAAACTTTTGATAGGTGAACTAAAACCCAAGAATCTAAGATTAGTCGAGGTGCGCGAGAGCTGACCCATTAAAAAAATAGAAAAAAAGGATATTTTACAGCATAAAGTCCATACCAGATGAGGAGAATACTTGTAAGCAGAGTTTGTCGATTTTGCAGTGCTCCAGAAATACACATGTAAGCAGGAAAATATTAAGTAGTACTATATGAAAACAAATGAAGAAGGAGCTTATTGGGGTATGCTGAAATATAAAATACAAATGTAGAGTGCTGTGTCTGAACTTTCCTCCTCTTGTAATCTTGTGTTCATTATTGATAGAGGGTGAGATTGGGACGCACTTTCTGATAAGGCCTTGGTTGGTCCTCTCTTTTTCATTCAGGAATTTTTTTTGTTTTATGGTTTTTTTTTTTTTTTTTTTTTTTTTTTTTTGTGGGGGGGGGAGGGGGGGGGGGGGGGGGGATTCACACTCTGTTCAATAAGTATATTCATTGAAGCTCGACTAATCCGAGTTCGTACTTGATTGGTCTAACTTTTTCAGTTTAGGTTTTTTCTTGTTTTTGACTTGGTGTTCGGTGTCTACATTAGAACTCGACTAATCCAAATTTGCGCATTGTAGGACCTATTCCTAAGACAGTGCTCCCACTAATATTTTTTCCATTTCTCGAACTCAAAAATTCTAGTTAAGGTTGGAGAATCCTAAACATTCCACCATAATCCATATTGGTGGATTTTTTTATTTATTTTTTCCTTAGCTTTCACAAAATAAGAGTATTTCCCCAGGGGCGAATCTGCATTGGGTTGAGGGTGTCATGACACCCAGAAGCCTCAATTAAAACTTTGCGTATATATATGTATAATATTTATATAAATTATTAACTTGGCACCCTATGTAGTATGTACAAAGAACGACCATAGTGCCAGTGGGAAAGGTCAAGTTTTTTGCCTTTTGGTCGCGAGTTCGAGTCTAAAACTGTGCAGCTTATAGGTTTTTTTTATGCTGCATTTTTCTCATTTCTTTTGTCAAAGTGATGCACTCCGAATTCGAACTCAAGTCCATTGAATAGGAGTAGACGGCTTGACCATCAGGCCATGGGCACGATTAGGGGTGGCAAATGGGCTGATTGTATTGAATTTGGATGGATTGACCTTAAATGGATTGGATTGCAATCCACCCATATATTATATGGGTAAATATGGATTGGGTAAAAATGATTGAAACCCACTTAACTCCTAAAACCTAAAAACTTTAGAACTTCTATATGCATATCAACTTAATTTTTGTGTCCCACCCCCACCCCCACCCTCCTAATTTTTTAAAAAAAAAATCTTACCCCCGCCCCACCCCTACCCCGTACCAGCCCCCCCCCCTCAAAAAAATTAAAATTATTTTTAAAAAAATTTCAAAAAAAAATTCTTACCTCACCACCACCCCTACCCCTACCCCCTACCATCCACCCTCCACACCCCCAAAAATATTCTTTTTTAAAAAAAAATTTACATTTGTTTTTTGAAAAATTTCAAAAATTTTATCCTATCCCCATACCCCCCCCCTATCAGCCCCACCTCCCCCCCACCCCATACCAGTCCCCCCCCTGCACCCCTACACCTCCTACCCTCTTCCTCCCCCAAAAAAAATAATTCTTAACCCCACTCCACCCTCCTACCCGCCTCCTCCCACGGACCTTCTACTCGACCCGCCTCCTCACAAAAAAAAAATTAAATCTCACCCCCTCCTACCCCCTACCCCTACCCCCACCAAAAAAATAATTTTTTTTAAAAAAATTATTTTCCTACCCTCCCCCCCCCCAAATCCTCCTACCCACTGTTTTCACCCTGCAAACCCCCGCACCCCAAAAGTATTTTAAAAAAAAAACTAAAAAAAAAATTAAAACTTTTTCCTCCCCCCACCCCATTCCCCTACGCCCACCCACCCCACAAAATATTTTTAAAAGAAAATTAAATTTTTTTCAAAAAAAAAATAAAAAATTCCCCACCCCTAGTTCATCCTAGCCCAGCCCAGCCCCCAAATGTTTTAAAAAAAAAAAATTAGTGCAATTAGAGATTTTGAGCATAAGTGAATGATCTATGGGCTTATATGGATACCCATTTATTACCCACTTTGTCCATATTTGTATGGGCTTTTAAAGTAGGTTAAAGCTCATATATACCCATTTTAAGGGATAATTATGTGAATTAGTCGCTCGGATATTTGGTTTGCAAAAAAAAGGGCCTAGATTTGTCAAAATTACCTAAACTAGCCATTTCATGCATACTACCGCTTTTTCTTCTACCTTTCATTTAGCTCTTCTTCAACCATTAATGGTTTCTTCTTCTTCTCCTTCTTATTCTTCTTCTTCTCCTTCTTCTTCTTCTTCCTTCTTTCTTTGTTGTTTTTAGTCTTCATTACTTTTTCTCTCATGATCGATCAACCATTAAAGCTTTAAAAGCTCGATTTTAAAATTCGACGTATCGTAAACGTGAACCATTTTGAGTGATGATATATCAAAAACTCAAAACATCAAGATGACCTTATATCTAAAATTTGAGACTGTTTAGAAGAGATTTTGAGTTGGTCGAAATTGAAAAACTCCACTAAATAATTTGTGATTTTCTGTGAATTACCATATCAAGGTTGCCCATAAGGTGTTTGTTTACGTGTCTGAATGAATTCTTTAGCTCTATAAAAGATATTTCACTTGTTATGTATGCACAATTATATTGAAATTATTTTATTTCCAAAGCTTTCACTTTGGGATTTGTTGATATGTGGATTTCTGTAAGGAATTATTGGATTTTATTGATGCTAACTATATTGAGTTGGGATTGAAATCATCGGATTGGTTAATGACTTCGGTAATTAAACTTCTTCAGCATATATTGGGTAAGAGAAGGCCATGCAAGATTGCGCTTTTCCTTTTGATCAATACGGCTTACATAGTTGTGGAGTTTGTTGCTGGTTTTATGAGTAATAGCCTTGGGTTAATCTCATATGTCGAGTTACAAACAAATTAAACTCTAGCTCTCTTGCTACTGCAACTATGACATTTGTACTACTTAATATTCTCAGCTTTTGCTGGAGTAATCTTCACACATTTGCCATAGAACCATCTCTCGCAAATATTACAGCAAAATCAGAATTCATCAGTGGCATAATTATCACCACAAGCTCCAAAGAGAGTTGCCGCCTTGTTTGTTTTCTTCTTCCTCCTCCATTTTAGGTGGAGACACATTTACTACCTTTGGTTGAGGCTCTGGCTTTCAAGGCTGCAAACAAAGATGATAGCAGAAAACATATGGCCAAACAAAATGAAGAAAAGAAAAAATTATTTGTACAATATTGATATATTGTATAAACATTGTATATAGATGTATATACATATCTGATACATAGTTATACATCATACATATATATATATATATATATATATATATATATATGTTTATACACTATTTATACAATATTGATACATTGCATATACATTTATACAATATTGAGACACGTTTATACATCAATTATACAATATCGATACATTACAAATTCACTACATAACTATTTATACAATATTGATACATTACAGAACTATTTATATACTGTACATGTATCGTATAAACAATGTATATGGATGAATATACATCTCCAATACATAGTTATACATCATATATACATGATTATACACTATTAATATAATATCGATACATCATGTAACTATTTATAAAAGATAGATACATTGCATATACAACGTTCGAGAAGTTATATATGAATTTCTCTTGGTGATTAATAAAATTATTAGTTTAAAAAAAAAAAATGATCATTTAGCCACGGTTTTCTACAATTTAGCCATGGTTTGACCGTGGCTAAAACGCGAGTATTTTGACTTTTTGGCTACACGTGGCTATATTTTTTGTAAATCAATTACTTTATTGTATATATTTGAAATTATCCCTTTAAAATATGAGTAATCCAATTAATTAAATGTGGCTAAATGGACTCTTTTCACCTATATGGGCTAAAATCGCCATCCCTAGGCACGATTATGCACTTGTGCATATTACTATTTCTTTTTAACATCACATCCATCTATTTCAAGTTACAAGTTTTTACTTTGAGTTTTACCGACATATTTCTCCCCTCTTTTCATTAAACATTCAGAAGTTCGATAGTGAGTTTCTCGAGAGAATTGAGTGATAGGTGAAAAATAAGTGTTGAAATATAAAAAGATGACAACTTTGACCCGCTAAGGTCCAAGCTTTACTTGATTTTTGATTAAGTTAATTTGGGTGTGAAGTGTAATTTTTAAAACTTTTAAATTAAAACTTTTAATCTTTAAAAGATTTCCCTCCCATTTCAAATTATAAAATTTAAAATTTCCCCCTACCTTATTTTTTCAGTCTTCCTTTCTTTTTCTTTCTTCCTCTTTCTCTCTCCAGATTTCCCTCCCTTCATCTTTTCTTCTTCTTTCTCTTTACTGTTTTTTGTCACCATTGTCGTCACTAAGATGTTCATTCTTATTATGGCGTTATTCTTCTTCTTCTTCTCTTTCCCTTTCTCTTTTTTATTTTTATTTTTTATGGACTGTTTTCTTTTAATTTTGAAAAAAATAATTTTTTTTAAATGATTGAAGAAATTCGACAGAAAATCAAGCACATAGTTGCTCGGCAACTACGGTAGTTGCTACAACAATTGCGATAGTTGCTACAGAAACTACGATAATTAATGCAGCAACTATGGTAATAGTTGCAACAACTACTATGATTGTCATGTTGCAGCAATTGTTGTAGTTGCTACAACATGTGTTGCAATAATTATTGTAGTTGCTACAGCAAGTACGGCAGTTGTTGTAACAATTATGACAGTTGTTGTCAACAATTACTTACTTTTCTGACAGAAGGTGTGGTGGGGGAGGTGGTAGTGCTGGTGGTGGTGGAGGAGGAAGAGGAAGAGGAATAGGTGGTGGTGTAAGAGGAGGAAGTGGTGGTGTAAGAGGAGGAAGTGGTGGTGGTGGAGGAAGAGGAGGAGGTGTTGATGGTAGCGGAGAGAAGCTGGTGGTGGTGGTAGCGACGACGGCAGAAGGGTTGTGGAGTGGGAAGGGAGGGGTGGGGAAAATAGGGCCTTTGTGTATGTACATAATAAAACTTGAGGGTTTCAAAATTAGTGCCATTAACACTAATCTTAAAATTGTCACCTCTACTCACTAATTAAGACTTGTGTCACTCTTTTTAAGTTTTGAAACTTTTTTGTCACCCTTAATTAATTTTTTCGAGTTTCTCTTACTCTTTATTCTATTATCTAAATTACGTATATTTTTGTAAGTTAATTTTTTTTTTCTTTTGCCAAATTTTCATAATTATTTCATTTTTTTATTTGATCCATTTGTTTTTATAGACCGAAATGATGAAAAACCGAATCAAATTGTCCAAAGTTTTCATTTACAAGGTTAGAAATAGGTTAAATTTTTGGTTGGTTTGATCAATACATCTATATTTAAAACATATGGCACTCGTAACCTTCAAATGCTGAATCCGCCTCTGACTCCCCCTTCCCCCACCTCTATTTTTCGTCATAAAAAAAGAGTACTTCTCCTTTAATACAAAATATTTTCCTTTCTTTTTGGTCATAAAAAAAGTTCTTTTTCCTTTGGAAGGAAATATAACTTCCGAAAAGCTTTTGCAAAGAAATATTTTCTTTGGATTCAATCATTGAAAGAAAATTTTTCATACTACGGGTTTGTTCAGTATGGAAAAACAAGTTACTTCTTACTTATTTTTTTGTGTTCGGTAAACACACTACTAGAAAATGGGCCTACGGAAAGAGATATGCTAATAACCATTTCCAAACCGTTACTAAAAATAGTCTATTACAACGGTTATGACCGTTGCCATAAGGTGTGAGAGCTATTGACACAGTCTAATAATAAAACCATTGCCATTGTACTAAAACCATTACAATAGTCATACCTTTAGCAACGATTATGTAAACCGTTGCGGTAAAGCCATCTATGGCAACATTTTTTATGAAAATTTTATATATTGGAACGGTTATTAAACCCCTCCATAATTTTCCTCCACACTTTTTCTCTATTATTATTTTTATAACCCACGAAAAATATCAATTTTTATTAATTTTTCTTTTTTTTGTAAATTTATTTTAAGGTAGATAGACACTTTTACAAAGAAAAAGATCCATTTTAAACACTTTACTCCTCTCTCTTCAAAAATCTGTGACACTTTTCTCCTACAAACCGCCACCCCTCACCCCTATTCTCTCATCTCCCTCCAGTATCTTCTTCTCAACCACAACGCCGCCATCACCTTCTCTCTCTCTCATTGTTTCCTCTCCACTTAGACGCCCAAAAGTCATTGTTTTTTGGGAAGAAAAGATCGATCAATTTCTATTTTGCAGGAATTTGAATTCAAAGTACTATGGCGGTTTGTATGAATATTTTCGGATTTGATTTTGTTTATGAGTTAAATTTCAATTTGTTTGCTTTGCTTGTGAATTGTCCCATAACAGGTTCTTAGATTTAAAATTTGTGATGCTTTCTTGACGTGAATCTTTTAGTTTAATATTTTTTTATTCCTTTAATTAACATATGTAAAAATCCCCAATTTCTACGAACTTTGACTAACCTTAATTTCATAATTGGGTACTTTCTTGCAATTTCTGAAATCCCAATTCTCCCTTTATGTAATGATCCTCATTTTTTATTTTTAGAATTTTCTGTATTTTGATCATTTTGCTCTTCCCCGTGGTTGCTTTGTCTCGATTTTGAGTTGTAGGAATGGTTAGCATGGTTCCCTAGGCGATCGGGAATGTTTTAGTCGAGTTTGAGGTCATTTTAAGGTTCTAAGAGCCAATAGTTGACTTCGGTCAACATTTCTTGAACCGAGTGCCAGATGGAAAAACAGACTACGTTAGCAGATTCGAAATGTCGACTTTGGGTTAGTAGCGCAGTTGGGTTTGTTTCGTGGCTTTCGGATCTTATTTCGGCCCTTCGTTTGAAAAATAGTGAAATAGGGTCCCGCAGGCTAATTTTATGAAAACGATCCTTTTTCAAAAATTCAACGTAGCTATTGAGTTCGAAACGTTGAAATTAGCCTATTAGCATTATTGGTTTATTTTTGTGGGGTCCCGAACAAATTTCGAGGGTCTGTTCTGAGAGTTTTTAACTTGTGCAACTGCTGATTTTCAGCTATTTTCTGGTGCAAGGACTTCTTCATCACGATCGTGACCTCCTCTGTCGCGTTCGTGAAGCAGTTCCTTTCTTCTCTTCTCATTCATGATAACTGTGTCGCATTTCCGAAGAGTAAGTTTCCTCTTCAACGCCATCGCGACGGTGGGTACCGCGATCGCGACATGTAACTTGTGGGCCGGGTTGGTTTCCTTCTTTACTTTCATAAAGGTTCGGGTCAGGTCAACCTCACGATCGTGACCAAGGGCCCGCAATCGCAAAGGCCAATAGACCTGGACAGTTTATTAAGTCCATTTTTGGCCCCAATTCGCATTTTCACCATTTTTAGACTTCCAGAGCTAGGATTAAGGCGATTCCAAAGGAGATTTTGAGATTTCTTCCTTGGGTAAGTTTCTAAACCTTTATTCCATCGATTTCCAATGATTTCTTTACAAATCCATCTTTAAAATTCTTGATTTCAAAGTGGATATTTGGGGGTTTTGGCGGTAAAGCTTAAAAATGATTTTCTTAGATTTGGACCTTGTTTTAAGCTTGTTTTCACTTGGGTTTTCTTCTATGGGTTCCTTTAATCATGGATAATGTATTTCTAAAGAAAAATTTTGATTTTACCCCTTCATTTTTAAAACCCTCGAGGTCTATTTTTGGATTCGATTTAAATATGGGTATCAATAGCTTCATTTTTTCTTATAGATGACATCATTAACTTGATTGGACACTTTTGGTGTTGATTCAAAAGAGTTGGGCTTCCAGTTGAGGTTTTGGACTGTGTTTGAGCTTGCGAGTCTTCATCTAAGGCAAGTTGAGCTATACCTTGACTTTTTCCAAAGTGTTTATGTGTTTGTAGGCTTGGTTGTTTGTATTTGGTGTTTAGTTAGGATTGAGGGACCCGCTTAGGTGAAATGGAGAGCATCTCCGCAGGTGCTAGAGTCTTTCGGTGGATTGTAGTTAGGTTATTGCCTTTCTTAGTTATTATTATTAGTAGTAGTAATTATCCTAGAGTAGAACATAGATAGATAACTTAGTGATCTTGTATTGTTAAGTATTGGATGTCTATCTTAGAGCTTGAATCTTGTTTAGCAGATCTTATTGTGATAATTAAGGGTTAATGACCTTTTAGAGAGCATTTAGAATATAAATGGGTTTGTAATAGTTGATGAGACTTGTAGTATAGAACAAGCTAGGTTTGGGTAGTCTCGCATTAGATTGTTATTGAGATTATTGTTATTTATCAAAGTGCCCGAGTGGGAGTTTATGTGGATATTATTACTGATTTGGTGGTGATGCCTGAGTGGGGGCTTGCGTTGTTATTATTGGCTATGATTGTGCATCTAATTGCCATATTTATTATTGTGTCGCCCAGTAAGGGCTTGACTTGATGTTATTGGTCATGTTTGCGCATTAAATGTTTCATCCATTATTATGTTGTCCGAGTGGGGGCTTGACTTGTTATCATAGGCCTTATCTATGCATTTGAAATGCCATATCTATTATTGTGTCGCCCGAGTGTGGGCTTGCCTTGACATTAAAGGCCTTATTGAGCATTTAATTGTATACTTATCATTGTGATGCCCGAGAGAGGGCTTGAAAATGATAATATTGATTACTACATGACCATTTATTCTGTTGGTACCAAGTGGGAATTGATATCATGAATTATAGACATATTGAGTTGATTTCAGAGCTCACCTATATATATATAGTATTGAATTGATTGGATATCTTCATACTAATTTGATTATGAGCATTATATCCTCATTCTATACATATGCATTCATGAGATACTAGTACCATTGAGAAACACTGTTTTGAAAGAAAATGAGACATTTTCATAGAAACCCTCTCTATGAACATGAGCTGAAGAGGTGAGGTGTGTTGAGATTGAAATTGAGATTGAGATATGAGATAAAGTATATGGGTTGCGAACCCCCTATAGGTCCTATTGCGGAGTTGCAAACTCGGTAGGTAAATACTAAAAGTCATGCGATAACTTTCACCATTCCACCTCATCATCATCGCATCATTGCATTGCATCATTTGTATTTACATTATCATCCTTGGTATGTTTTGATATTGTGTTAGAATTTACTCTGGTATAGAAAATTCTGTGTTAGGACCTTGTTTGTGATATTGTGTTTGAGCATTCATTTCACTTCATTACATTATCCTATGTCATCTTATATTGATTGAGAGGTGAGGTATTATGAGACTTGGGGTATGACTATAGCTTAATCTGAGAGACTGTTGAATTGCACCTCTAGGTAGCTTGTAGTTCATTGTTATACACTCTCTCTCTGTCTTTATCCCATATGATTGGTTGATTGTCATTGATTAATCCTGAATTATTGTGTTAGTGAGACTCCCCATAGATGACCTCCCTTATCTTTGATAGAAATGAATAGTGTTGACTCACCCGGATTAGTGTGCCTACCTTATTTTTGATATATCTGTTAACTTTTGTGTTGGGTTACCCTGATAGGCTTAGGCATTGTATTTGGCTGGGCATAGAACCGTTGGAAAGCCCTTGAGTAGTTGGAGTGGTGGTTCTCACCATTGCTTTGGATTAGGATCAATTATCGACGATGCTTGCTGAGTACATATGGTTTTGTACTCACCCTTGCTTCTTTTTCCTTTTTCTTATTTTTCTGCATCCCGTGCAGGTGTTGGTCTAAGTAGCAGTTTGTAAATTGTCTTCATTCGGTATTGGCGTTGAGGTGACCGAGGTAGTGGTTGTTGGACTTCAAGCTATCGAATCTCTCTTACTTATCTTATGCTTATCCGTATTTAAGATACCATAGTTATTGATGTATTTTGTATCTAGAGGCTTTTATTAGTGACAACCATACCTGAGATGTATTATTGAGACTTATGTCTCATTTATATTTACATTTGGGATTTATTTCTATTCTTTTGTTTTCCCCTTTGACTTTTCGTATATTTGTAAATTGGGGTTGGGTTAGGCTTACTAGTACAAAAGGTTTGACAAGTGTAATCACGTGCCTATTTTGGGTCGTGACAAATTAGTATTAGAGCCCCAGGTTCATTAGTCTCATTAGTACAAGCCGAATTGAGTAGATTCTTGCGGATCGGTGAAGAGACGTCTGTTATCTATCCTTGAGAGGCTACATGACTTTAGGAGATTTCGATTTCTTCATTCTTTCTCTTTCCTTCGTAGCTTTGTATAACGCAAAAACTTTTTATTCACTCTCTCACAGATGGTGAGCACGCATTCGTTCGTGGCTAGAGACTCAGAGATCATGCATTTGGTGAGTGGTAGAAGCAGAGTTTGAGGTAGAGGTCGAATTGGGATGTCCATACTAGCTAGAGGTTAGGTTAGAGTTGCCTCTTCAGGTTCTAGAGTTATTAGTGGGGGTAGGTCTAGTGAGTTAGAGGAGTTTAGGACAGTGCAGACACCATCGGTGACCATACCTATACTTGAGGGTTGTTTGGTTCGAGTGTTGGGTTTTCTTCAGAGGGTGGCTCCTATTTTGATTCAGCATGCTACTTCAAGACTTTAGACTTCAGATGCATTTGTGACTCCTACTGGTTCTCCTAGTGTTGATGAGGTATTACCAAGGATTGCTCCACATCCAGTGACCTTACCCTTTAAGTCTTTAGAGGGACCAATTAGATTTGTAGAGTTCATAAGGACAGATCCTCCCTGATTTGATGGAGATCCTAGGGTTGATGTTTATATGTTCTTGCTTGGTTGCCGTGAGAGGTTGCACAGGTTGGGTTTGGTGGATTCTAATGGAGTAGACTTCACTTTCTTCCAGTTCTTTGGGCCACCTAGGCAGCGGTGGTTGACTTTTGTAGAGAGTAGACCAGTTGGATCACCTCTTTTTTTATGGGATCAGTTTGCTCTAGCATTCTTAGAGAAGTTTGGGTGGGGACATGAGCGGCTTAAGGGTCGGAGGGCCCAGGGATTTGATGATCACCACAAGATGTATGATGGAGGTTAGGATCTTCGTGGTTATGCTTTGAGAGGGTTAGATAATGGTGATCGTTTAGGTTTTTTAGACCCAGTTTAGCGGGCTTCGACTTCTCTGAGTTGCCTCTTATGTGGGGATCTTGGGCACTATAGGAGGAGTTGCCTACAGGTTAGACAGAGAGATGATTTGCCAGTTATTCCAGGAGATGATAGATTCCAGTATCATGTTTCATATGATGGACTCGAGGTAGGAGCTTCTGGTGCAGTAGCCATAAGTATGATTCTTGGTATGCCTTTATTATGCCTTAGCTCTATTTGACTGTGGTTCTACATTCTCCTAGGTGTTTGTTTATTTAGCATTGAGTCTTGATATGATTTTCTGAGTTTTTGTCGGAGTTGTTGGTATTGGCTACCCCGTAGATGTTTCCTTAGTGGTGGATCAGGTATGCCGATCCAATGTTGGAACTCATTCAGAGTATATCACTGGATTTGATTTGATCTCTTTGAGTATTGTGGATTTTGGTGTTTTAGGTATGGTGTCCGTGATGGTTATGTTGTGGAATAGTGGTGGATCGATTTTAGGTTTAGGCATACTCTCAGATTGTAGAATAAATTGGCCTCGTGGTTTGGCATTTTGGATTGTGGCATGCCTAGTGGTACTCGTTAGAGGTAGACCCTGTGATAGCCTATATTTGTGGTGTAATTGATTCGATGGGATTGCGAGTAAAAGATTCTAGTTGGACAAGGAAGAATTTCAAGCATTCGAGCCTTCTGATTTGTTACTTCCTTAGTGGTTAGCCTTTATTCGTGTGGTAAAGCTAGTTGGTGTTGAGACACTCTTGGGTCAGATTTGAAAGATTTCAGCTCATGAGGATGTTTGCTTTTGATTTGAAAAGATCTTCAAATGGAAAGGGGTACCTAATTTGTGGCATTTGTTACTCTTGTAGCTTAGTGGCTTGGTGGAATATTTTTCTCATAAGCTTCGATTTGAGTATATGTTATTCTCTGTGAACCTTGTGTTAAGGAATGTTGAATGGGAATCGAGCCGGTGTAAGTTGTACCTTATTAGTCCACGACTCTTGTATTTAAGGATACTGAATGGGAAGAGAGTTAAGAAAGGGGATAAGGATTTTTTTAAAATAAGGGTATTTGATTCATTCAGAATTTATCTGTGAGTTCTATTTAGAAAGTTGAAGTCCTGATTTTGTGGTTCATTGGTAGATTGTGTAGAGTCTAGCGGTGATTCTCCCGATATTCAATTTGTGATTTGGGCGTCTGCCAGTGAGATATCATGATTGTTGCGCTTCTCATATGGGTTGGTTATCCCTAATATGACGGGTTGCCTATGTGTGCGGGATTGGAAAGATTCTTTGTGCAACTAGATTATTGAGGACTTCAGGTTGCATGATGATTGTTAGGTATTGAGGTTTGCATGGGTCATTGTGATGAGTCACGTGAGGATTTGACGTCATTTTTATGTTTATGTCTATGGTATATAGAGTATGTGGTGATTCTCGATTGCCTTAGAGGGTTGAGCATATGGGTAGGCCCATAGTATAGTGCCTTCAGTATGCCAGGTGGGACTTTTAGGGTTTTGTGTAGTTTTGTTATTGGTTTCTGGCCTAGTAGCTTTAGCCGGGGGCTATTGTGTGGTTTGATTTGATAGTGATAGTATCGGGCTTAGGTTGGTTGATTCAGTGTTTTGGTGGGTAGTTATATGATTTATGGGTTCCTCAGCTTTTAATAGGTCCGAGGTTGATTTTTGGTCTAGTGGTTGTAGCTAGTGTCTTGTAGTGTCTTGGTCAGGTTTAGGTTAGCCGAGTGTATGTAGAACTTTTTTTGTGTTCGACGCAGATTATAGGTTTAGAGGAAGTTCGTTGATATTGAATTTGGGCTTCATTGAGAATTTTGGTCTTAGATGCTAGTGTGTAGCCTGTTGAGTCCTTATGTGAAAGATTTGTGGTTCTATATGAGGCCTGTAGTACTATGGTTGTGACTCTGCATTGGAGTGCTTGCTTGTTGTTTCTCGAGGGTATTTTTCTATCTTATACCTGTTCTGGCATTTTCTTGCTTGTACGTTCGAGGACAAACGTGAATCTTAGTGATGGATACTGTAATGATCCTTATTTTTTATTTTTAGAATTTTCTGCAATTTGCCCTTCTCTGGTTGCTTTGTCTTGATTTTGAGTTATGGGGATGGTTGGCATGGTTCCCTAGGAAATCGAGAATGTTTTGGTGAGTTTAAGGTCTTTTTGAGGCTCTAAAAGCCAATAGTTGACTTCGGTCAACATTTCTTGAACAAAGTGTCGTATGGCAAAATGGACTGTGACACCAGATCCTGAATGTCGATTATGGGTTAGTAGCATAGATGGGTTGGTTTCGTGGCTTTTGGATCTCATTTTAACCCTTCATTTGGAAACTAGTGAAATAGGGTCCCGGGGGCTAATTTTGTGAAAGCGATCCTTTTTTGAAAATTCGACGTCATCATTGAGTTCAGAACGTCGAAATTATCCTAGTAGCATTATTGGTTTATTTTTGTGGGGTCCCAAACAAATTCTGAGGGTCTGTTCGAAGAGTTTTTGACTTATGCAATTGTTGGGTTTCAGCTATTTTCTAGTGCAAGACCTTCTTCATTGCGATCGCGACCTCTTTTGTCGTGTTCGTGAAGCAGTGCCTTTCTTTCCTTCGCGTTCGCGATAACTACTTCGCGTTCGCGAAGAGCAAGTTTCTCTTCATTGCGATCACGATGGTAGGTACCGTGATCGCAACATGTAACCAGTGGGCCGGGTCGATTTCCTTCTTCGCGTTTGCAAAGATCCAGGTCGGTGAAACCTCGCGATCGAGACTAAGGGCGTGCGATCATGAAGGCCAACAGACCTGGACAGTTTATTAAGTCCATTTTCGGCCCCAATTTGCATTTTCACCATTTATAGACTTCTAGAGCATGGATTAGGGCGATTTCAAAGGGGATTTTGAGATTTCTTTCTTGGGTAAGTTTCTAAACCTTTATTCCATTGATTTACAATGATTTCCTTACAAATCCATCTTTAAAATTCTTGATTTCAAAGTGAATTTTTGGGAGTTTTGTCGGTAAAGCTTAAAAATAATTTTTCTTTAATTTGGAAGTCATTTTAAGCTTGTTTTTACTTGGGTTTTCTTTTATGGGTTACTTTAATCATGGGCAATGTATTTCTAAAGAAAAATTCCAGTTTTACCCCTTTGTTTTCAAAATTCATTTTCGAGGTCCATTTTTGGAACCGATTTAAATATGGATAATATGGATATCGATAGCTTTCTTTTATCTTGTAGATGATTTCGTTGACTTTATTGGATGCTTTTGGTGTTGATTTAGAAGAGTTGGGCTTCCAATTGAGGTTTTGGACTGCGTTTGAGATTGCGGGTCTTCATTTAAGGCAAGTTGAGCTATACCTTGACTTTTTCCAAAATGTGTATGTGTTTGTATGCTTGATTGTTTGTATTTGGTATTTTGTTAGGATTGGAGGTCCCACTTAGGTGAAATGGCGAGCTTCTCCTCGGGTGTCAGAGTCTTTCGATGGATAGTAGTTAAGTTACTGTCTTTCTTAGTTATTAGTATTGTTATTAATTATCCTTATAGTAGAACATAGATAGATAACTTAGTGATCTTGTATTGTTAAGTATTGGATGCCTATCTTAGAGCTTGAATCTTGTTTAGCGGATCTTATTGTGATAATTAAGGGTTAATGACCTTTTAGAGAGCATTTAGAGTATAAATGGGTTTGTAATAGTTGATGAGACTTGTAGTATGGAACAAGCTAGGTTTGGGTAGTCTCGCGTTATATTATTATTGAAATTGTTGTTATTTATCATTGTGTGCCCGAGTGGGGGCTTATGCGCATATTATTACTGATTTTGAGAGTATATATGGTGGTGATGCCCAAGTAGGGGCTTGCGTTGTTATTATTGGCTATGATTGTGCATCTAATTTCCATATTTATTATTGTGTCGCCCAGTAAGGGCTTGACTTGATGTTATTGGTCATGTTTACGCATTAAATGCTTTATCTATTATTATATCGCCCGAGTGGGGGCTTGACTTGTTATCATAGGCCTTATCTGTGCATTTGAAATGCCATATATATTATTGTGCCGCCCGAGTGGGGGCTTGCCTTGACATTAAAGGCCTTATTGAGCATTTAATTGCATACTTATCATTGTGATGCCCGACAAAGGGCTTGGAAATAATAATATTAATTACTACATGACCATTTATTCTGTTGGTACCAAGTGGGAATTAATATCATGAATTATAGACATATTGAGTTGATTTCAGAGCCCACATATATATATACATGTATATCATAGTGAATTGATAGAATATCTTCATATTGGTTTGATTATGAGCATTATATCCTCATTCCTTGCATATGCATTCATGAGACACTGGTACCATTGAGAAACACTATTTTTAAAGAAAATGAAACATTTTCGTAGAAACCCTCTCCGTGAATATGAGCTGGAGAGGTGAGGTGTGTTGAGATTGAGATATAAGATAAAGTATATGGGTTGCGAACCCCCTATGGGTCCTATTGCGGAGTTGCGAACTCGGTAGGTGTATACTGAAAGTCATGCGATGACTTTCACCATTCCATCATATCATCATCATCACATCATTGCATTTCATCATTTGTATTTGCATTACCATCCTTGGTATGTTTTGATGTTGTGTTAGTATTTACTCTGGTACAGAAAATTCTGTGTTAGGACCTTGTTTGTGATATTGTATTTGAGCATTCATTTCACTTCATTACATTATCCTATGTCATCTTATATTGATTGAGAGGTGAAGTATTATGAGACTTGGGGTATGACGATGGCTTAATTTGAGAGACTGTTGAATTGCACTTCTAGGTAGCTTGTAGTTCATTATTATCTACACTCTCTCTATCTTTATCCCAAATGATTGGTTGATTGGCATTGATTAATCCTGAATTATTGTATTAGTGAGACTCCCCATAGATGACCTCCCTTATCTTTGAGAGAAATGAATAGTATTGACTCACTTTGAATAGTGTGCCTACCCTATTTTTGATATATTTGTTAACTATTGTATTAGGTTACCCTGATAGGCTGAGGCATTGTATTTGGCTGGGCATAGAACCATTGGAAAACCCTTGGGTAGTTGGATTGGTAGTTCTCACCATTGCTTTTATCGATGATGCTTGCTGAGTACATATGGTTTCGTACACACCTTTGCTCCTTTTTCCCTTTTTTTTCTGCACCCCGTGTAGCTATTGGTTCGAGTAGCAGTTTGTAGATCATTTTCATCCGGTACTGGCGTTACGGTGATCGAGGTAGTGGTTGTTGGACTTCAAGCTACCGGATCTTTCTTTACTTATCTTATGCTTATCCACATTTAAGATACCATAGTTATTGATGTCTTCTATATCTAGAGGCTTGGATTAGTGACAACCATTCTTGGGATGTATCATTGAAACTTATGTCTCGTTTATATTTACATTTGGGGTTTATTTTTATTCTTCCGTTTTCACCTTTGACTTACCTTAAATTTGTGAATTTGGGTTAGGCTTACTTGTCCGGAGGGTTTGACATATGCCATCACGTGCCTATTTTGGGTCGTGACACTTTACTTATTTGTGAGGATTTGCCGCTGAATTAGTATTGAAATGAAGTCAGAATCGTTATTTTTGTTGATTCTTTTGATCAAATATGGTTCTGAATGAATTTAATTAATTTGTGACATCTTTGATTCATTGTTTATAGCCCTTTTGAATTTGATTCTACGACAGCCTTACATTAGGTTATTGTTGGGTAGACTTTATTGATTAATTTAGCATGTCTTTACCCTTTAATTGATCCTTCTCCCTTAATTGGAAAAGGATAGATTTACACTCGACTAATTATGGTATGTTTTGACTAAAGTTAGCTGATTACAATCCGGTTAATATGTCCGTCTTAACTGCTTTCCTTTGTTGTATTTCGGGACAGCCTTAGTACTTAGTTCTTTATAGTAAGTTTCACCTATCGTGCACCTTGATTACTATTTTACCCCTCTCCTGAAATAAGCACCTTGATTACTATTTTACCCCTCTCCTGAAATAACTATCTCACAAATGAACTGCATATTGCAACATACTGGTTTTAAAAAAAGTGGTTATAAAAAAGATTACAAATAACTGCTTTGTATTTGCAACCAAAAAAATGGGTGTCGTAGCTGCAATCATGCGTAGAATCCGCTCGTGGAGAACTTAGAGATGGCCTAATAACTGAGATAGTGACAAATGCAGTGCAGTTATCAGAAGATCAATACGGGTATGACTCATTTTCTATTTCTTGTGCTTATGTAATGTGTAAAGGTCAAGTTGCTATATAGGTCTAATTGTTTGCTCCTTTTAGTATGTAAATATGTTGTAGTTCAGAACATTAGCATTACTGTTTATTGTTGTTCTTAATTAATATTTACTTATAATAATTTAATTTTAACTTTTATACAACAAGCTTCCGAGTGAGGCCGTCAGAGAAGCCATTACTATAATTAAGAATGATTCGGCTGAGAAAAAAAGAAAATTATCTAAGACTATTGAGCTCCAGATTGGGCTTAAGAACTATGATCCCCAAAAGGACAAGTGTTTCAGTGGATCTGTGAAGTTGCCTCACATTTCACGCCCTAAGATGAAGATTTGCATGCTCGGAGATGCTCAGCATATGAGGGAGGTAATCATTCTTTCCATGCTAGTTGATGTTACTAGTTGTGCTGGATTTGCTTTTTGTTAACCACATATAGTATTTGAGAAGTCCATAGGCAATTTCTAAGTGGATTTTTGTTGCTGATATTATTGTTTTAGTATACAAGAAGAGGTTTTTCTTCAATAATAAAAGATAGGGTTTTGTGTCATCGTAATTTGTTAATTCATAGAAAACTGATTTTGATTTAACAAAATCTTTAATTTATTAATTGATAAAATTGAAAGCGAATGAATTAATAATAGTCGGTTGAATATTCATGCACGATTGAATGTGTTGTAACTGCGATAGGCGCAATGATGCTATCATCAATTCTGTCTGTCTATCAGTTAATGTTGATGGAGTGGATTTCACAATCAAAATATAGTTTTAATGGGATGGTGCTTAGTATATCTTGCTAGCTAGTCTAACAACCGTGGGTTAGACATTTTTTTTTATGTAATTGCTTGACATCTCAATAATGTGTTAACTTTGGCTTAAAGATGCAATGTCATGAAAAGTCCCATTAGTTGTGATGGGTAAATTTGCTTATTAGTTGGGCAAACAACCTCTTTACCCCACAAAGTTAGGGATAAAGTTTGCACACATCCTACCCTCTAGTCCACTTGTGTGATTATACTGGCTATGTTGATGATGATGCCTATTATGAGATTGTCTGATTTTTAGTTTATGATGTTTATTTTATATTTTCTGGTTGATGATAAAATTTGTGGATACCAATGTTAAATAATATTAAAAGCTACTGTTAGGTGAATCATTCTTGAATCTTTTGCTTTTCTAAGGTGATAATTAGAACTTGACACATGTTTGCAGGCAGAAAAGATCGGTTTGGAGTACATATAAGATTGCCAAAAATACACAAACTAAAATAAAATCAGGAATTAGTAGAAACTAACCGAAGAGCAGCCTCCCTGGAAGCATCTCAAACTTCTGGCCTTTCAGCTCTCTTCTTCTGGATTACCTCCAAGGTTGCACCCACAATGAACCGAGAGTAAGGCTTCTTGGTGGTACGCCTCCTCTTCTTTGCAGTTTCTTGTGCAATATCCTATTGTAAACAACCACAGGTTGCAAAATTAAATTAGGCCATTATAAGCAAGTATGGGGAAGTCCTAGAAAAGTTCAGCACCCAATGTAAGTTTTTCAAGTAAAACTAGACAAGCTGAAGAAAGGGCATACTCCTTAGCTAGTTTCTGCTATCACTTTATGATTCCTTAATCCCTGTAGGTGTTCCTTTTCATCAACTCAAAATGCAAACACTACTTCCACAACAAGCTGAAGCCATCCAAACTTACTTGGACAGCTATGTATAGGAAGCAACACAAGAAGGTGAGTTTTCTTGACTTTGAACAATAATAACTTTGTTCTGCCCTACGATCTATATTATTACATTCAATTTCATCTAGCAACTATGTGGTGCAATATCTTGTGGGACTGAAGTTATCAAGAGTTACGGAAAATTTACTAGATAGGCTTCAAGGGAATTTTTTGATTCTCTCATTCAATAAGTACGCTAGTAATGTTGTTGAGAAAATTATCCTCGAGTCAGGAGAAACTTGGCTAAATTGAGCATAGTTAAATTTTTTTATTTGTTTGGTTTTAGCTTTCCTTGTTTGATGCTGAGCTTGTTTGTGGAGATATGCAAATAAGATGTGAGATGCTTACCCACCTATTCTGTAGAGTTCAATGATGAATTCAAATACATGCACTACCATATGATCTTATAGCATATTCTCATCCTTCGTTAAAGTTTTGGGGTTTCTTTGTGTTTTTCCTTATATGGTGTTTTGTGATTTGATTTAAAAGTTTTAAGTGTTTAGTTACTGATGCAATGAATGATGATTTTTTTCCATAATTGCTGATTGACCAGTGATTAATATAAAAATATCACCATCTTTCGGCTGAGATTGCATCTAAGACAATTTTTTGCATTATTTTTCTTTAATTCTGTTTAAACTTTGTTGTCTATGGTATCTAACGTCCAGTATATTATTGTTGGGTGTTTTATTTTACGGGCAAAAATTGAACCAATGAGCAGATCTTGCGATACAGTTGGCTTCTTTTTTAATAAGCCTTCTGTTACTTTAACCTTGCTTACATCTTTTTTATTTTTTCTGTTATTATAGAACCAATGACTCTTTGAATCTTTCTAATTGAGATGTTGTTTACACTATATTTCTATGTTTATTCTTAACCTTGTATGGCAAGAATGATGAAAACAAATTAGATGTGTGAGTAATGTATTCCTCTATGAGCTTAATCATCGAGGCTTATTGATATTCCGACTTGCCTTCATAAAGTACTTCTCATTCCAATCAATAGAGAGAAATGGAACTTTTGAAATTTGTGATCTCAAATATGCTACATTATACTTGCCTATGTGATTTACGTTTTATGTTTCTGATTTATGAGACATCGAGGCTAAATTACTTTTGTTTTATGTCATTTCCTCTATTTTGCAATTCAAGATATGGCAAGAATAATAAGTCTATTAGATGTCCCAGGGGTGTAATCCCAATGAGCTATAACTTCTGAGGCTTATTGATATTCTGACTTGCCAACTCAATTCAAGATCCTTTGTCCCTCATCATCTTGTTTGTGTGTTTCTCTTTGTTGGGAGAAGCTATTGATAGTGTACTGATATCGTGATAAAGTCACATTTATCAAATTATCGGTGATAGTGGAATTTCTTGGTTTTCTTGGACTCTCTAAAACAGATGCAGGTTGTGTGTTCCAAAACTCGTTCCTACTTCAGCCAGTCACAATTTGTGTAATAATAACATGACAGCGGAAAAAACAACTACAATAGAATAGCAAGATAAACAACAAGTGGGGTCAGGAGAGGATAGGATCGGGTTTCAATAGATCCTAAGTTCAAAAAGTGTATTGAAAGCAGGATAGACAAGAAAACAACTTCAGTAGAATTGCAAGATAAACAAAGCAAACGAAGTGACAGTAAAAGGGAAGAGTATATAGGGTGATCTGAACTTTGACTGTATGTCATCCCACTGATCACTCTATCTAACCCTGCTTTGTTGTATTCCTTTTTTTATCCCAAATAAATGCCCTTTTATGATGTTCTTGTGGTAAATATGGATGTTTTATTGTTATTCAGTAGCACTAGGGAACAATCTTTTGATTGATTCAGTGGTTAATGTTAGCGAAACAATGAACACAGGTGCCATTTAGTTTTCATCTCGTTAAAATGATTCATTGAACTTGTAGTTTTGTGTTTTTTCTTATTAGAGATGTGTATAATCTTGTACTTGTGTTCTTTATTAAAGAATTTGAATAAAGCTTCTATTTTAGATAGTTATATCACTTGAAAGGAAGTTTAAATAAAATAATGTTCTTTTTTCAACTTTATAAGTAATTTTAGTTGAAGGTATCCTAAGGATAGAAAAATTGAAGGGATGCAAGTATATGTTTAGATAATATGCTCTCGGTCCAGGAAAAAAATGCTAATTGTTATGCAAATTTTGTTCTCTTTTGTGTTGTTATCATCTAAGGTTATATCAGAATCTCCAAGTGTACACTAAATTATGTTTTTATTGTTATGTGCATGTCCAGGTTTAGAAGTAACAAATGCAAAAAATTCAAAGGTTTTCTTTGATTAAAATCAAAGTTTTAGCAGATACCCAATTAAAATTGGTTCATAACTTTTATTTATCAACTTTTGTAGGTGGAGATAATAATCAAGGAGATGATGAAAGCATTGATGAAGACGACAATTGAGATTTGATTGCAAGTTGTTGAAACTTTTGTATGATCAGCTCTTTTGTTGACATTATGGGTCTTTACTTTTGTTCACTATCTAGTTTGATGCCAACTGTGTATATTTTGCCTATGGATCAGTTATGATTGATATTTTGTATATTTTGCACCTATGAAGGATGACACATTATGATTGGGATATTTTATATATTTCGCGCTTATGGCGGATGATATTATATGACTGGGATATTTTGAATTATGATCATTCAGTTTTGTTGAGTAATTATCATCTTTCGTGATATATACAATTTCGTGATTTTAAATATTTATATTTAGCCCAGGCTATTGAAACATATATGAATTGTTCCAATAGGTAAAAAAGAACCGTCGTAGTAGCATTTTCTAAAGCAGAGCCTATCAATTGTTGGAACATATGAGAACTGTTCCAATAGGTAAAACATAACCGTTGTTGTAGCATTTTCAATCTCTGTGTAAAACCCGTTGCAATAACAATAATAACTGTCCCAATTGAGCTAGTAAATCAGTTGCAACATAGACAAGATAACCGTTGCGAAACATCAATTGTAACGATTTTAATTGTTCCAATTGATATAGGTAATAGTCGTTATTGATGGATGAATAACCGTTGCAATAGGTGTACTTTTAGCAACGGTTTTGAGAACTATTACATGATTTGTTGCCATTGATCTATGGTAATGCGAGCTGGTGTGGAGGGCATAACCTCCATTGTCATAGTATAACTGCAACAGTTTTAAGGCCTACAACAACAATTGTCATACTGTTGCCGTAGGCCCATTTTCTAGTAGTGACAAATAAAAAATATTTTTTTAAAAACATATATATATATATATATAAATATAAAACACAAAATAATAAAAATGGATAGGGATAGAGTGATGGATATTGTGGTGGGGGAGGGGAAGAGCAGGGGATTGTGGTGGATTGGGAAGAGGTGGAATAGGTGGGAATAAGGCGGGATAGGGGTGGGCTAGGTAGGCGCACTGGTAGGTGAGGGTAGGAAAAAAAATTAAAATTTCTTTTAAAAAATTAGGGGTGGGGGTCGTGGGGTCAGGGGTGGGGGTGGGGTAGTAAAAAAAATTATAAAAAGTTCTAATTTTTTTTTGGAGCAGGGGTGGGGGAAGGTTGGGGTAGGGTTTGGGGTAGGGGGGTACGAAAAAAATTTAAAAGAAAATTGAAAAAATTAGAAACTGTTTTTTTGAGGGGGCGGGTGGATGGGTGGGTGTGGGATTTGGTGAGGGTAGTGATTTTGACAGTGGTAGGAGACATTGCCACTTGTTTTCCCTACTTTTATTAAGGAAATCATTTTCCTTATATCTAAGGAGCTTGTTTTCCTAAAGAAAATGTTTTTCTAAAATTTTCAACCGAACGAACATAAAAAAATAGGATACCGATTATACCCTAAATAGAATGAAAAAGCTTAAATATATGAAATGGAAATATAAGACGGAATATACGAGGTTATTTATTATTTTTTCAATTTTGAAGAGGGTTAAGTTAGCTCCTTAATTTTGAAAGATTGATTAGGGAAAAAAATGGATACCTTTATATATATAGGGAGAAATTGACCTTTACGAGAAATTGCTATGCTTTCTCCTCTATTACTGGAAGGTTGATGTGTCGCGCATCCGACACACATATTTGGGCTCGAACAAGATTGCTTTCTATAATAACAACTAGATACAACGGAGTCCGTGCTTACACGAGCTCAATATATATTATTTTCTTTGTCTTGATTTATGGACACATACAGAATTTAGAGAATTAATCAATTTTTTTGTATGGTTTTTAGATATTTTGTTATTAACTATTGTGATTTATAGTATTTTTACGTAATTTTTAAATAATATATATTATTCCCTCATCTCAATTTATATGACATTGATAGAATTTTAAGAGTCAATCAAATTTTTTATGTCTTTTAAATAGTTTAAGTTGTTAATTATTATGATGTATCATCATTTTACGTAATTTTCAAATATATAACAAATTAAACAAAAGAATAACATAAATAACAACTTATATTAAGAATGAACTGATAGCCTAAAAATGAAGCAAGCAACCTATTAATTATTAATAATACTCTGGCTCTATTATATCTACTATCTACTACTAATATATAAGTGGGAATAAGCTGACAGGTGATGGCTAATATGCTTGCCGATCAGAGGGTATTTGTGGAATTTCATAAAAATTGTGCTTATCAATGATGTACTGGAGTGAAAGTTGGACTGTTGTAAGAGTTGACGTGAAAATCAATTACTTTTCTATTTATTCCAACAAAGTTCCTCCTCACTACTTTTAGAAGGTTTTTCCCAGCAACTTTTTGCCCCTGGATTTTATTTCATTATTTGTGCTCAGGCTCTTCCGTAAATACTGACAACGTTGAGGGCTTTTAATTGTCCAAAAAGATGATGTCGGGGGCACTGCAATAGTCATTTGCCATTACTTTATCCTTTATTACTTTACTAGATATGGGCAGCCTGTGTCAGCATGGGTCCAATATATATGGTTTTTTTATCTTAATTTATGTAACACAAATAAAATTTAAATGATCCATCAATTTTTTCGTATGATTTTAAATATTTTAAGTTGTTAATTAGTATAATGATTTATTGTAAGACATAAATCTTAAAAAGTAGGCGTAACTAATAATGAAGAGAAAAATTATTGATTTTTTTGGTCAAATTACATGAATTGGATCACTAATATTTACTATTTTATATATAGCCAAAAAATAAAAATAAAAGGGTGAATCAGTCAATTTATTTTTCGACCCAAAGCTACTTTATATTCTCACGTATTAAATATTTTATGTTGGTAATTATTGTGATTTATAGTACTTTTTACGTATTTTTTAAATAATATATGTTACTTCTTATGTCCCAATTTATGTAACTATGATAGAATTTCAAGAGTCAATCGAACATTTTATGTCTTTTAAATATTTTAAATTATAAATTATTGTAATTTATAGCACTTTTTATACCACTTTCAAATAATTGTCCGAATTTATGCAGTACCAATAGAATTTCGGGAATCAGTCAACTTTTTTTATTATGCATTTTTAAAATTTATTATTGTGATTCATAGTTTTTTTAATGTAAATTTCAAATAATATAAGTAATTCTGAGGAAGTAGATGGGCAAAATGGTAATTTCGCAGATTGACCTCTAAGCTCCTCAAATAATAATAAGTGGGATTTTGAGGAGCTCATTTGTAATTTTTGAAAGTTGACCCTAAGCTCCTCTCATTCTCATTTTTTATGTCTTTTAAATATTTCAAGTTGTTAATTATTATGATTTATAATACCTTTTATATTATATTTAAATAATTGTTCTAATTTATGCGACATTGATAGAATTTCGAGAATCACTCATTTTTTTTTATTATGCCCTTTAAATATTTTAAAACTAATTATTGAAATTTATAGCATTTTTTTACGTAAATTTTAAATAAATATAAGTAATTCTGGAGACGTCCTTAAGTAGTAGTAAGAGGGACTTTGAGGAGCTTAGTTGTTATTTTTTAAACTCATCAAATAGTAATAAGTGAGACTTTGAGGAGCTTAATTGTCATTTTTGAAACTTGACCCTAAGCCCAATATATGTTACTTGTTTAAAATATTTTAAGTTAATTATTGTGGTTTATATTATTATTATTTTTTTGTAATTTCAAGATAAAAGGAAAGAGTATTAAATACAAATAGAGGAAATTGAGCTCAATTTCCAACAATAAAGAGATAAATATGATATATACAGATAATTATATTCAATAATACATATGTGAAATTAAATAAAAATAGAAGGGTGAATCAGTCAATTTGCTTTTTGACCCCAAGCTACTTTATGTTCTCACGTATTAAATCTTTTATATTGTTAAT
Organism: Capsicum rhomboideum; assembly: GCA_031232105.1. Classification (NCBI taxonomy): domain Eukaryota; kingdom Viridiplantae; phylum Streptophyta; class Magnoliopsida; order Solanales; family Solanaceae; genus Capsicum; species Capsicum rhomboideum. The sequence goes on from CP124710.1 coordinate 24,934,215, forward strand.
TATTTTGTTTATAGTAATTTTTACGTATTTTTTAAATAATATATGTTACTTTTTATGTCCCAGTTTATGTAACTATGATAGAATTACGAGAGTCCACCGAATATTTTATGTCTTTTAAATATTTTAACTTGTTAATTATTGTAATTTATAGCACTTTTTATATCACTTTAAAATAATTGTCCTAATTTATGCGGCACCGATAGAATTTCGAGAATCAGCCGATTTTTTTATTATGTCTTTTAAATATTTTAAAATTAATTATTATGATTCATAGTATTTTTTTTACGTAAATTTTAAATAAATATAAATAATTCTGGAGAAGTTCTCAAATAATAATAAGTGAGACTTTAAGGAACTTAATTATCATTTTGAAAAGTTGACCCTAAGCTCCTCAAACATTCACTCTTCTATATATTAGTATATACTTGTACTCGTGCATTTTTGTAAATCTATGCAACTTTGAGTATGATTTTTTAACTTTGAAAAAGGTGTAAAAAATGATACTCCCTCTATTCCATAATAAGTGAATTATTGAGGCATTTTTCAATGTTCAAATTAATTTAACTATTCAATCTTCAAAAGTAATATTGGAAATTTTCTTCCATTTTTACCCTTCATTTGGGGGACAAGGGTCAAATTTAACCCTCTACTTTGAAAAATTGGCTAAATATACCCTTTGTCATACTTTGGGGTCAAATTTATCCTCGTTGTCATACTTTGGGGCCAAATTTACCCCTCTACTTCAGAAAATTGGCTAAATATACCCTTCGTCATACTTTGCGGTCAAATTTACCCTTAATGTCATACTTTGGGGCCAAATTTACCCTTGTTATTAAGAAACTTTTCACATGTACCCTTCCTTTAACAGAAAAGCCCAAATCAATGTTAAATGACCCATTTTTAAAAAAATAAAACACACCCTAATCTAATCCGCCCGATCCGACCCATAAAAAATAAACAAATAAATATATCCCTTCCCTAGTTCTGTTGGGCGAATTTTCCCAACGAACAAATATACTTCTCTTTCAACGTGCAGCGCTGGTAGGTTGTTTACAAATGAACAAAAAGTAAAATGGAATGGGATAATGCAGAAGCATAGAACTAGAGAAACTGTCTATTACAATCTCTGTTCCTGTTCCAGTTATGTTCAAATTTCAACATTCGGTATGCAATTCTATGTGCATTTAGATTCTAGAATCAGTGGATAAGTTTTCAGGGCAAATGACATGATGAAAAATTTGTGTAGATCCAAATTGTATATAAAGACATAAGAATGAAGAGATGTCACGATTGGCACTGATGCATATCTATGAACTGAGGGAGGGGTATATTTGTTTGTGTTTGCACTGATGCAGATCCATTTTTCATGAGCTATGTACTGATGAATATCCAGTTGCTTAATCTCGTTAGAAAAATTTGACCAATAGAACTGAGGGGAGTATATTTGTTTGTGTCTTTTTTGTTGCTCGAGTCGGGTCGGGCGGGTTAGATTAGGGTGTAATTTATTTTTTTAAAATGTGACATTTAACGTTGATTTGAGCTTTTCTATTAAAGGAAGGGTACATGTGAAAAGTTTACAACGAGAGTAAATTTGACCCCAAAGTATGACATCGAGGGTAAATTTGACCTCAAAGTATGACGAAGGGTATATTTAGCAAATTTTCTAAAGTTAGGGGGTAAATTTGGCCCCAAAATATGACAATAAGGGTAAATTTGGCCCCAAAGTATGATGAAGGGTATATTTAGACAATTTTTCAAAGTAGAGGGGTAAATTTGAACCTTTTCCCTTTCTTATATGATGATTTCAAGAAACTTAATTGCTTCTATTTACTTACTAGTGAATTTGGTTGCGCTTTGCGGGGTCATTAAAAACTTCATTAATTTTACGATTTAACTTTTTTAATACCCGAATATATAAATAATCATAAAAAATATTTTTAAGATCTAAAGTTTTCTTTAATTCTTCTTTCACAAAATGAATTAAACATTTATAAATTATGTGTATTTCACAAAACTTAAAATTTTAAAAATATAAATTAAAAGTCTAAACAAATTAAAACAACTCATAGCCTAATTCATTCATCGTTCATTAGAAATACACATGAAGATAGTATAATCGTACTATGAAACACATGTAAATAGTTACAACACATTCATTATGCAAAGGATAGCAGCAAATAAATCAATGTGTAAATTTATATGCGCATAGAAAACTTACATTCTAATATATACCATCAAGTGATTGTTATATTATAACCAACATCAAAACTCATAAAAGTATCAAAATTACTTGGATTAAGTCCTAATTCCTGTTTATTCCTCGTAAGTTTTTTAAACAGCTTTCCTCCTAAACACCAAAATGAAAAAAAAGAACAAAGGTAAAGAAGAATAACTTCAAAATTCATAGAAACTCTTGTCTTATGCATATTGACAATGAATTATATAACAATATAAATTACAAACACTAACAATTATTCTTATTTTAGCCTGATTTGAATAAAATCATGTAACATACAGAAATAAGAATATAAAGACGAACACGAAATCTCAATAAAAAAATAATAAGTTTGAGCAACTAACTTTATAGAAATGTTGATATTTGTTTACCTCCTCATTTGAATTTTTCTTTGCAAATTGATTGTGATCAATATTTAGGCTTTTAATGAATAGGAATAATGGAGTAGTAAATTTTGAGAATTTTAGTTTTTACAATAAATTAAAAATAAATGGATGGATTAGTAATTGACACATTTATTTTCTTACAATAATAAATAAATAAAAATGTAAGGGCAATTGCCAAAAAAATAAATAAATAAGATCTTTGGCCAAAGAGAGGTATCACATCACTTCTCTAATATCAGACTTTATATTATATAGTGATTGATTTTCGTGATGATTTTTTTATCAGATTTCGAGATCGATAATACATTAAAAATGCTAAACTTAAAAAAGTGCAATACATACATAAAAAAAAAAAAATACGACTTGAGAGCGAAATACTTTTTGCCCCCATAAACTCCTTTCCAGTTACATGTTAATTCGCAAGATTTTCTAAATTATACTTATTTGGAGGATGATAATATGTGTAAAAGAAATGCTGAAAAATAAGAAAGCATGATAAAGTACATAAATATGAAAAGAAATACTTGAGAACAAATATTTCTTGCCTTCACAAATCAAAGTAATGAAGAAGACAAAGGATGACTTTGAATGAGAGCCTTCATGAAATAAAATATGAGTTTATATAGGTAAAATAGAGAAATACCATAAGACATTACAAACTTACAAATTAAATTATGGGGGTTATGGACATGAAAATTATGAAAGTTATAAGTAATTATTCCTTGTAAATGCATTAAATAAAAAAATAGAAAACTTAAAATATTAGAGTTCTTGTCATTTCATTATTAGAAGATGACCAAAAAATAAAAAAAGTTTTTTAAACAAAGAGAGGTGATATATATATATATATATATATCTACACACACAAATTAGTACAAATGAAGAAAATAAATAAATAAAACCATTATAAAAGAAGATGATTTTTTTAATAACACATAAAAAAAAATAGGATAATAATAAAATATTGAGAAAAAAGATAATTGAATCTCTTGTCATTCTTTTATTATTGTTCTTCTTTTGTTATATAACCAATGCACAATTAAATTAAAAAATAAAAGACTTGCACTAATTCAAATTTCTTAATAAAGAATAGGAGTAGAGTAATAAATTTTAAAACATTTAAGTTTTTACAATAAATAATAGAAATAAATGGAGAGAGAGTACTAATTAATATATTTATTTTTGAACAACAATAAATAAATAGAAATGTAGGAAAAATTAAATAGATATATATATATACTAATTAGTACAAATGAGGAAAATAAATAAATAAAATCATTATAAAAGAAGATGATTTTTTTAATAACACATAAAAAAAATAGGATAATACTAAAATATTGAGAAAAAAGATAATGGAATCTCTTGTCATTCTTTTATTATTTTTAATAGAAATAAATAGAGAGAGTACTAATTAATATATTTATTTTTGAACAACAATAAATAAATGGAAATGTAGAAAAAATTAAATAGATATATATTCAAATTAGTACAAATGAAGAGAATAAATAAATAAAATCATTATAAAAGAAGATGATTTTTTTAATAACACATAAAAAAAAATAGGATGATACTAAAATATTGAGAAAAAAGATAATTGAATCTCTTGTCATTCTTTTATTATTGTTCTTCTTTATTGTATAATCAATGCACAAATAAATTAAAAAATAAAAGACTTGCACCCATTCAAATTTTTTAATAAAGAATAGGAGTGGAGTAATAAATTTTAAAACATAAAGTTTTTACAATAAATAATAGAAATAAATGGAGAGAGTATTAATTAAAATAGAAATGTAGGAAAAATTGTCAAAAAATAAAATAAAAAATAAAGTAGAATGGTGGCCTTAGAAGTATGCCACATAAACAAATTTCTAACCTTCCTTTATATATATATATATATATATATATATATATTTATACTTAGCAAAAAAAAATTCGAAAATTCATGGCTAATGAGCCAACAAATAACATCACAACTCTCTGTATTGCTTTAAGAGAATCTTTATATACTCAACAAACTTCCATTGATTTGTCTTCCTAGAGAATCTTTACCCATATGTTGAACTACAATTTTTAGTTTTTAATTTGTATGCATCTTTTTTTTTTAATAGAATTTAGTTTATATACATTGAAATGTAAATAATTTTCACATTGTAAAAGTACTTTTCAGATTCCTTTTGCTTCTATAGTCACTTTGTTATCAAAAACTAAAAGAATGAAGATATTATTTTAAGATGCACAACTTATTCAACTCGAATTTTGTCATTTCGAACCCTAATAGAAATCGAGAAAGAAAATTCAAATATCAGAACTTCAATATCAACATGGAATGGAATAAAGATTAGAAATTACACAATAAATTACCTTATAATTTCGAATAAAGGAGCAATTTGAAGAAGAAGAATGGATTTAATGGAGATGAAAATGGGTTAAAGATGAAGAAGAAAGGCTTTTAAATAAGGAATTTAATATTCAACTTTTTCAATGCCACGTGGCTAATTTTATTGCTTACAGAGACAATACCGTAGTCCTTCACACGCCTTAGGTGTTTAACTTCACGCAAGGTGCCACATTAGCACAAAAGGGTGACAAAAATATGCTAAAATTGAGTTCAGGGATGTAATAGGACCCCCGTGAAGTTGGAGTATGTCGTAGCAACTTTGGTCATAGTTCGGGGTGGGGTGGGGTACTAGATGCTTATCTCAAAAATCATAGTTGGAAGACAACATACCGCTTTTTCCTATATTGATTGAAAATGAAATTATGTTGCGATGTTGTTAATTTCAGAAGAATAATTCATTTTCTCTCTAAGAAAGATAAAAAGAGAAAATTTACTCCAAGAACAACTTAAAATATTGAGAAACAGTTTGTTTGAGATGAAATATAGAGTGTATATATAGCTAAATTGAAAAAAAAATCTTAATAGATGTGGATGCAATTATAAGTATTAATTGACATATCTTTCCTTATTAGTATGAAAATAATGTCGTTCATCACACTTGGAAAATTCTTTATAAATATTTGAGAATTTTTGAATAATTATTCGTAGTGATGTAGTTATCTATCAGATTCTTGTGATTTCTTTGTAGATATGACCCTTATAAAAATTCATGTATATTGACTAAAGTTTTAAAAGGTAAGAGCATAAGAAGAGATATTTTACTCAATTTGGGATGAGACGTAATGCTATGCCTCAAAGATCATTAATTTTCAAAATTTGTACTTTAATAAATAGCATAGTGTAACAACCTGAATAATAATTTTAAGATTTAGTGCTCCATTTTGAGATTGGGGACGTTGTATATGTCACAACCTAAGAATCTAAGCTCATGATGTGTTATAACCTGAAATTTCATGGATTGTGATGGCACTTACCTCACCCAATCGTGGTAGGTAAGACTGGCCTGACTACTCAGATAAATCAAATAAAGGTACATGCAAGAGAATCCATACACAAAAGTAATATCAACGATATTAATTTAACATAACTTAAATCAGTAGTAAATAAAAAGAAACCAATCATAAATCCAAAACACTCCACGACTTAGCTGTCATGAGTATACAAGAGCGACTCTAAATTCGACTGACATAAGTAAGTAAAGCAACACATCTGGGAAGGATAAAATAGACAAAATGTAAAGGATACATGAATGCGATCTCTGAAGGTAGAAGCTCACCACAATATCAAAAATGTTACCTGAAACGATCTCTAACTGTGGGAACCACTCAAACCAGGATCTGCATAAAAATGTTGCAGAAAAGTAGGAGTGAGTACGGTCCACTTGTACTAAGTAGGTATCATAGGCCAACTGAGCTTAAGCAGAAAATTATATCGGACTAAGAATACAAAAAATAACCCTGCAAGCAGAAAAGTTTCACTAGTTCAATATCAAGTAATATCACAGTCTATCTCAATCACAACAAAAATTCAAAGGTAATGCAATTCAATGCAATGGCCAATGACTACAAATATACACCCTCCCAATATTTTTCACCGCAAGAATCCATGGAGGATTCGCGATTACCATATATCAAATCAATATATCAATGACTCAAACTCAAACCGAGACTAAAATTATTTTCCTCAATGACCCGAATTCAAATCGGGACTAAAATCATTTTTCTTTTTCTAATATCAATTTCGTCAAATCATTTATTTCCATGAACCATGAGATGAATGGATATGCATGAACACGAAAGAAAATGAAATCAAATGTAATAGATATATCCAAAATCTCAGAATCAGAATTATAATCAAGCCATATCACAGGCTACGAGCCATAATATCAAGCCAAGAATCTAAGTTCCATATTACAAAAGTAATATAAGCCCCAATTCAGGCTTCACAATAATAATTCACATTATTTAATACTCAAACCTCAAATTTACCTAATTCATAGCATGTTTTACACGATAAGTCTGCACTCAAGCAAAGTTTGAAGAAAGTTAAATAATAACCTACCCCGAAGTCAAAAAATGCGCTACAAACCACCATCAAAATAAATTTTCTTCCAAAGTAGCCGTAAATCACCCCAAATCTATCAAGAACAATTTTTACACATGTATACGAGTCCATCAATGCCCATATAACTATACTTCTATTTCGGGTCTAAAAAGTCAACCCCGAGCCAATAAGGACATAACTAAAATTTATTATTAAAAACACGTTATCCATAACTGAAGGAGTTTAAATATAAAATTTCATGAAAAATAAAGTTAAAATCGATCTTTAAATCATCAATATGCCATTTCTTAACTTTACCAGAAAAACTCCAAATTTTCATATTCATAAGTAATTTAAAATGAGAAAATTCAATAAATTTATGTCCAAATTAGTTTAACCATACTACAAGGACCTTAATTTCTAAAATTCAACACAATCTATAAATCCAAGACTATGATCAACACCTACACTTGGCATAAACACATCCCTTTCAAGAGTTCTTTTTTGCTCTAGAGAACCTTAAGAAGGAAGTTACCTTCTGATGAAAAGCTCACTAATTTTGGTCACGTTTCTTCTGATTGCTACTGTTTTTTATAGACCTAGACTAGATACTATTGACCATATCTTTGTTAATGGTCATTTTTCTAGAAATATATGACAATTCTTTTCAAATTCTGTGGGGGTTAATCATACTTCTACAACTCTAAGAAAAATTATCATGAGATGGTGGATTCTAAAGCAAAACAATGAGGCTCATAGAATTATTCTCCATGCTATTCCAATCTTCATTTCTTGAAATTTATGGAAGCATAGGTGTGCTAGTAAGTATGGTGGTAAACATTCCAATCTTGCTAGAATTAAGTTTTTGGTGATCAAAGATTTTTCCAACCTTCTCAACACAAATTTCCCCTCTATCAAATGGCCCCCAATTGAAAAGATCATGTTCATTTGGCTGAAAATTACATCCATGAGACCAAGATCAATAAAGTTTGTTGGATCAAGACACCTGCTCCTATGGTTAAACTTAATTCTGATGGAAGTGCTCTTGACAACCCTAGTAAGATAGGTATAGGGGGCATTGTTAGAGATTGCCATAGAGATATTATTTATGGTTATGCTACCCCCCTTGGATTTGGTACCAATAATGAGGTAGAATTGCAAGCAACTAGCTGGGGTCTTTCATGGTGTATCCAAAGTGGTTATAATCAAGTCATTCTTGAGGTTGACTCTGAGCTAATTGTCAAATAGATCAAACACCAGGCTCCTTCTCCTTGGCACCTTCAAAATAGTATGGACAATATCAAGCTACTCATTGACCAATTTCATCAATTTATTTGCAAGCATACTTTTAGAGAAGCTAACTATGTGGCTGATTCTCTTTCAAAAATCAGGTACAACTTAGAAGCACCTCATCATTAGTTCAACATGAGCAACTTCCAGAGTGTAAAGTGCAAGTATTGGTTAATAATAAACTTATTATAGAGACTGTACTTATGAATGGTACATGATTATTGTCGTGAATTGATTGATGCTAAATGTATAGCCTATGATTGAATTGGTGGTTTAAGCTGGTATAAGGGTGGGGATGTTGGAATAAAAGGTGAAAAGACACTTTGTCTAGTATGATTGGTACATGGAATTAGCTCGTCCCCTGTAAGTCATGACTAGTGGAAAATTATAAGTCCCATAACACGTGTTTACACTGTGATTTGGAGAGTTTAACAGTTCCTTGAATGGACTGAGTGCGAAAACCTCTATTTATTACATCCTCGGGACCTGAAGTCACCATAAAAAAACAACTAAGAATGTCTAAATAGATAGATAATAGAATAGCCAAACAATGAAATAACAAAGGAATATCTTAGTCCCGAAACAAGGGATGTGAACAGAGATAAGAAGTCCAAAGGCTGCCCGCTAATGGTGCTCACTCTTCAAATTGAGTCTGGAACTACTAGCTATAGTCGAGGTCTTATCTCAAACACCAAAACATGCTCTGCACTCAATAAAAAGAAGAGCACAGGTAACATCAGTACATTAACAAGTACTAGTAGGCATCATAGATCGATTCAACCTAATTCCATACAAATAAGTAAATCATATAGATGCAAAACGACCATCATAGAGTTTATAACAAAGACACTCAATCAATTATGCAATTCATTTTAGGGAGAATACAAGCTCATAATCATATATATTTACACTTAGTCAAATTCGGAAACAAGTTCATCATAACATAAGATTATGACTGAACATTCAAAGCATGTGAATGAATCTATGAATGCAAGATGTGCACATCTTCTCTTTCACCTCTCAATATTATCAACATCATCGACAATCATCTTGAACATCATGATTTCCTCCTCCTCATCATCAACATCATCACCATTACCATCATTTCACCATATTCTCAACACCAATGTATATGAACATGCAATGCAGTCAATAATCACAAGTAGTGGTTGAAAGCCATCACAAATACTTAATTCACATATAAGCACAGAGTCAAGCAAGTCTAATTGCTATAATAAATGGTAACCTACCTCGAATCATTGCTCAAACTCACCTTTAAGCCACATTTTTGCCTTTTCCTTCTCATTCAACTTGTTCTTGATCTATAACAACAAGAACATACACCCATTTCGATAATTCATTCCTTTTTAACTACTAGGAATCAATACCCACCGCTTTGAACCATAAACTTGCCCTATTTTATCATCTTAGGGTTTTTTATCCTTAAAAACTCATGAACCCTATTTGAATTTGTATGAACAACCATAATTCTACACCCCTTAGTGTTTTCTAATACCTTGGAATCATTATCTACTGATTTCATGCTCATTCCCACCACTTTAGCTCGATTTCATAACTTGGGCCAAAATCTAAATTCAACCAAGAATACATTCTAATGATTTTCCAAGATTATGAGAAGTAATTCAAGTTTAGAATGTAACAGCTTACCTCCAAAGATGAAAAACTCTAAAATTCCTCAGAAAATCGCCTTCCCTAGAGCTCCTTTATATTTTTCAGAAGTGGGAATATAATGTTTTTTGGTTTTTAAAACTGTCAAATTCTGCGTGTTACTGCTGTAGCGGTTTATTAGCGCTACAGCGGTAATGCTTATAGCAGCTAAATTACCGCTGCAGCGGTACACGCCTTAAAACAGAGGTCCGCTATGGTGGTACTTTTTTTTCTATAGCAGTTACTTTTTCTACTGCAGCGGTCCGAGGTAGAAACTCAGGACCTCTCTTCAGTTATGCTCATTTTACGACACACTTTATGAATTATGACATCACGATCCAACCCCTCCACAGTTTACTCTATAACCAGAGTTCTATAACTCCATTTCAGGTTCCAAAAGTTGCTATGGCTTCCTAAACTCGTTGTCTATCTAAATATAACATCAAACATCACTATCAACCATCACATTAGTACCATATTATTTGACCAACACACCCTCCAAAATAGTCTAACATTAAATTAGCCCTGAATTCCTCAAAAATGGCTTAAGGAGAGTCTAGGTAAAATCTTTACCTCCTATTTCAACGTAACAACGATCTGGGTGGGTATATCAAATACCAATTTACCATTCATTCATCCCCAAAAGACAACTAGCCCCAAAAGACACATCTTAGCAAAAAAGTACCTGATTTAATGAATAAATGCGGATATCGCTTGCGAATGTCTGCTTTCCTCTCCCAAGTAGCCTCTTCAATAGTACGGTTCCTCCATTGTACCTTCACACAAGGAATGCCTTGGGTTCTCAACTCCCTCACATCCTTAGCTAATATAGTAATTGATTCCTCTTTATAAGACAACTTCTTATCAAATAATTCTAGGTCCCAACGAATGATATAATCACCATCCCCATGATACTTCTTAAGCATAGACACGTGGAATATCGAACCCGAACATACTGGGAGGTAAGGCTAGTCTGTATGCCATCGAACCCACTCCCTTCAAAACATCAAAGGGTCCAATGTACCTTGGGCTCAACTTGCCCTTCTTGCCAAATTGCATTACACTCTTCATGGGTGTCACTTTCAGGAGTACCTTCTCTCCCTTCTCAAACTTCACATCTCTCACCTTTTTGTATATAAACTCCTTCTGTCGGCTTTGAGATGCTATGAGCTTCTTCTGTATGAATCTCACCTTTTCTATCGAGTCCTTGAGCATGTCAATTCTCCAAGGCCTCACCTCGAATGCATTAATCACCCAATTAGGGACCTACACTTCTTCCTTATAAGGACTCAAAAGTGGCCATGTCGATACTAGAGCTATTATTGTGGGAAAATTCACATAGCGGTCAGTATTGGTTCCACTGACCTCCAAGTCCATAATACAAGCCCAAAGTATGTCTTCAAGCACTTGGATAGTTTCCTCTGATTGACCATCGGTCTGTGGATAGAAGGTTGTGCTCAGGTCCAATCTAGAACCTAACTCTGACTGAAATCTTTCCCAAAAGTTGAAGGTGAATTGAGTACCCCATCTGCCACTATCGACACAGGTAATCCATGCAACCTTATAATTTCCTATCCATAAATCTTGGTCAACTTAGCCACATTATATGTCACGCCCCAAACCCCATTGAGGCGGACTGACACCCGAAGCCGATATGGCCCGAGAGAACCAATCTTTGCTCATGTACATTCCTATGCATATCCTCGTATGAATCTTATTATTCCTCATGCAACTATGCGAAAGTCATGGACATGGAAACATATGTCGTATCTATATATATATATATGAAACTTGGCCGTTGGGGCCATCAAGTCAAAATGATCATACGTCTCTTACATTCACATACCCACAAACGTCTACAAAAGCCTCTAACAGATGCATTTACAAGACCAAATAAAAGTCGGGACAAGTCCCCATTTTATACAATATTTACAACATCAAAACAACTGTACAACTGTGACTCAAAAAGTCCCGAAGCAACTGGAGCTCACCAAAGATCCGCAATTAACTGTCAACCTACTGTGGAGGTCTACTAGTGCCTGCACCTGCAACATGTAAGGTAAGTCCCTCGAGGGGGTCAGTACGAAGAATGTACTGAGTATGTAAGGCTATAAGAAACTACATCATACATGAAAATGTCAATGGAATAGAATATGAGAGAATATTCAATGTGGATAAACCATCGTTTTATGTGTGGAAACATGTATATTGCTTCTGTTATTGTTATTTTAGATCACTCATTTATATCCTTATTATTCATGTAATATCTTTCATACACCTTTTCATTCAAGGAAATTTTCCTTCACTCAAGAGACTTGCCTCCAAGAGATTCTTCTATTCAAGAAATTCTTCTACTCAAGAGATTCTTCTATTCAAGAGATTCCTCTATTCAAGAGATTCTTCTATTCAAGAAATTCCTCAATTCAAGAGATTCTTCTATTCAAGATATTCTTCTATTCAAGAAATTCCTCTATTCAAGAGATTTGGGTTAATAATATAATGTACATCCACTCTATTGGTGGGTTAATAACATAGTTAATAACATACATCCACTCTGTTGGTGGGTTAATAACATACATCCACTCTATTAGTGGGTTAATAACATACATCCACTCTGTTGGTGGGTTAATAACGTACATCCACTCTGTTGGTGGGTTAATAACATACATCCACTCTGTTGGTGGGTTAACATACATCCACTCTGTTGGTGGGTTAACATACATCCACTTTGTTGGTGGGTTAACATACATCCACTTAATTGGTGGGTAGTGGCGGGATTGACCCATGCTAGGTGTTATTTTCACTCCTGGGATACCACCCGGTATATTGGGATAGACCCATGCTCGGTATTTAACCCCTGGGATACCACCCAAGAATACTCATCAATTAAATCTCTTCTTATTCTTACTTGGAAGAGGTTGATTTATTCACTTATGAGAGATTGATAGATGATAGTCATAACGTTATTAGAACTTGGAACATAACCTTCTCGGAACTTTGGAGTTATAATATTTTTGGAACTTCGGAATCGTGTCCACCCTACATCTATGATTTTCCTGCACTTTTGCACCCAACAAACATACGTAACTTAATTTCTTTCTTTTGAGAGATTGGTCTATTGGCTCATGAGGGATTGGTATATTATCTTGCACATTACTTCCTTCATTACTCAAATGAGATTGGTACTTTTACACTTGTGAGAGAGATTGGTACAAACATAATCATAATACTATTGGATTTGGGAACATGACATGATTGGAAAAGCTATTCAAGAACAAATAGATTCTCTTTACATCTTACTCTCTTTGAGATAGTTCTTTTTAGAGATTACCACATTATGACAGCTTTGGAACTTCAGTCAATGAATAAGAGATAAGTGAATCATAATTTATCTAAGAATAGGACACATGTGAATAACAATATATCTCAACCTGAACTGGGATACTTTAGAACACTTCGGACATGAGTAAGTACCATAACAAGGTGAATACTCTATGCTGCAGAAAGATACGAAAAGAGTACCTTACATACCTTGTCGTCTCACTACGAATACACAAGCCTGTATAGGGATACAATAGTCCATCTCCTTCCTTATGTTTTACTCTACAACACAAGTACATAACGACGTACGTTAACAATCAACTATCTTACAAATGCATAAGTGTCACAATGAGTTACATGACTGCTATATAGCATCATTTCGTCCTTCACAATACAATCCATTGCATTACCATACATTATCATACCAACAACACCATAACACACCACACATCAACCAAGACATCATAAACCAATAACATTTCACACCACGTTTACCCTTTACGCTTTCTCATTATCCTTCCGTCACAATTACCCTATCAACTTGCCTCAAAACAACTTATGAACAACAGTACATACTTAACATAGTACAACATGCCTCCATACGACCCTTTAAAGTCATTAAAACGACATCACAAGTTGATAATTACATCCAAAAAGGGTATAGGGGCCTTTGGGGGTCAACTAGATGCGAAAACATACAAAACCGAACCTGGGGCTGACCTGCGTTGCCACCTGCGCCCGCAGGTGGCTGAGGTGCACCCGCAGGTGGACTTTAGCAGATGCCATAGGCACCTGCGCCCGCAGGTGCCCTCGTCTGCGGGGGCGGATGCCCGTTTTGGTCCAAATTGGTCTTTTTTGGGTCTTTTAATGCAATGAATGGTACATGATCATAACTAAACTTATTATAACATATTTTTGGATCATCTTAGATTCCAAAAATCAGCCATGGTCTCACAACACACATAAACATCACCAAAACCTCACTTTCTTTTCAATCCGTCACCAAATCCATAACCAAATTTACAACCACAATTCCAAACATTATACACAAGGATAAAACAAGGTAAGACTATAATAACATATCACATGTCAATATTGAATCCATAAAGTTCACTTCCTTCAAGACCACAAGTCCATGTCCAAGTTTACAAGGCAAAACCATCCTCCGATTTAGCAAACACAAATTGTTTTACACATAGTGAACTTCTTACACTTCACCAACATAACCAACATGATATAAACCATATTCCATGCATAAAATATATTAAACCATAATAATAAACACTCACCAATTCTTGTACAAAGGTGATCTTGTCCACAAAGATGAGAACTTAGGGTTTGTGTGATATAAGAAATATTGAGATAATTCTAGAAAAGGGCATGAGTGTCATAATGAAATAAAAATCTGATTTGTGCCCTTTTATAGTCCCTTTAAGTCTCCCTTATCCAATCTTGGAATTACATGCAATAGTTGATTAGTCAAATGGAAGAATGGGTCATCTTTTCCCCATTGGGCCAAGTCTTTCTCATGATCTTTGGGCCTCATTTGGCCCAATGGCACAAGACTCATGTAAGCCCCAACAAATTAATGAATAATTCGTCAAATCTCTCATGTTTAACTAATTCTATAAATGTACACGTAGTCGTATAGGTTCGACAACATACGGGGTGTTACACCTCCTACGAAGGTCTAATCATATGTACTAGGCCCAATATCAATTATCTCATCAATAACATTACAAAATACATACTTTTGGCTCTCGACACTTAAGTAAACATTCTTCAACGTTGTCAAGTAGGGTTGGGTAGGTACGGGGTATTACATTATAATCTACTCTCACCAAAATGAAGTGAGCCGACTTAGTCAACCGATCTACAATGACCCATATAGAGTCACATTTGCTTAACGTTTTTGGAAGGTCAACTACAAAATCCATCATTATCCTTTCCCACTTCCACTCTGAAATGGGCATTCTCTAAAATGTACCACCAGGCTTTCAGTGTTTGTACATGATCTGTTGGCAGTTTTGACACTTGGTTACAAAATCCATAATATCCTGCTTCATTCTTCGCCACCAATAATGTTGCCTCAAGTCCCTATACATTTTGTAGGCACCTGGATGTATAGAGTACTTAGAATTATGAGCCTTCACCAGAATAGTTGGAATTGAATTGCCTACCCGGGGTATGCACAAGAGCCCCTGAATCCTCAATGATCCCTCATCATCAAGAATGGACTCTCTTAACTCACCCTATAACACCCTTTCTTTGAGTTTGCTTAACTTCTTGTCCTCGAACTACTTGATTTTGATTTGATCATAGAATATGGACCTGAACCTAACTGTAAGGCATCACAATATACCATGAAATTCTTACCCTCAATAACCAGGGTCAGTATTAGGGCCAAAGTCAACAAGGTTTTGAGCTTTTGAAAGCTCTCCTCACACTTGTCATCCCACACAAATGGGACTTCCTTCTGCGTAAGGCGATCATATGCGAAGCAATGACAACAAACCCCTTAAGAAATCAATGATAATAACTGGCCAACCCCACAAAGATACAAATTTTGATCACATTTATTGGTCTAGTCCAATTTTTAACGGCTTCAATATTCTGTGGGTCTACCATAACCTCTTTTTTAGAAACCATGTGGACCAAGAAGGACATTGAAGAAAGCCATAATTCACACTTAGAATATTTAGCATATAGTTGCTTCTTCTTGAGCAACACCGACACCGTACGCAAATAAGCTTCATGCTCATCTTCACTTTTTGAGTAAACCAATATGTCATCAGTAAAAATAATAACAAATGAATCCAGAAATGACTAAAAACTCTGTTCATCAGGCTCATGAAAGCAGCTGGGTCATTGGTCAAACTGAAGGACATAACTAGAAACTCATAGTGCCCATAACAAGTCTAGAAAACAGTCTTTGGTTATCCTCCTCCCTAATCTTGAGCTGATGATAACCCGACCTCAAGTTAATTTTGGAAAATAATCCATCACTTGCAACTGATCAAACATGTCATCTATCCTATGCAAGGGATACATATTTCCAATGGTCACCTTATTCAATTGACAGTAGTCTATGCACGTCCTCATGCTACCATCTTTCTTTTTCACAAACAAAACAGGTGCACCCCAAGAAGAAATATCATACGAATAAAACCCTTGTCTAACAACTCTTGCAATTGAGACTTTAACTCTTTCAACTCTGCTGGTGCCATACGATAAGAAGGGATAGAAATGGGTCAAGTCCCTGGCACTAAATCTATACAAAAATCAACTTCTTGATCTAGAGGCATACCGAGAAGATCATCCGAAAACACCTCTAAGAATTCACACACCACTAGAATTAATGCTATAGGAGAAACTATAGATTTATCTTCCCGAAGATGGGCCACAAATGCCCTACATCCCTTCTGTGCTAGTTTTTGGGCACGAGTTGCTGACACATTCCTCACAGGACTGGGCTTAAAGGTAGAATCCCACTCTAACTCTCTCCTGGGCATCGCTATAGTGATATTTTTAGCATAACAATTAAGAATGACACACTAAAGAGACAACCCACTCAACCCCAAAATGATATCAAATTCCTTCATGTCTAGAATCACTAGGTTTGCCATGGTCTTAAACCCCATAAACATCACCAAACATGTACGATACACCTGATTAACACATACATACACCCCCACTGGTGTGGACACATACATAGGAGTATCAAGATATTTACAATCTAAGTCCCAGCCCAAGGAAAATTTCTCAGACACATAAGAGAAAGTAGAACCAGGATCAAACAATACGAAAGCCATATGGTCACAGACAAGAATGGTACTTGTGATCACATCATTTGAAGAATCTACTTCAGGATGTGCCAAAACTACGTAAAGATGTGCCTTATCACCTCTCTGATCACCACCTCTACCACCCCAAACTCTATTTCTACCAACCTATCCTCCACATCGGGTGGCCTGGTTGCCATTCCTAATAGGTGTAGTTCCCTGTCCTCCCATCCTTGATTAGCCTCTAACTCAAGGCCTGCCCCAGACTACGGCCCTAGCGGTCAGTGTGGGTGCTGCTGGTGCTACTGTGGGAGTGGCTACTGCAGCTGCTGCGACTATGGTGGAATGAGTATACACCATCTACGAAAAAAAGTGGATGAGTTAGATACCAATTGGAACCAAGTAGTAGCACGAAAGAAAGAAAGAAAGGAATTCTTTTCCTAAAGCACTGTAGACTCGTAAAGAAAAGTACAAACGTCTCCATACCATTCTATAGGACTTTACTAGACTTGTTCTTGTACGATGAGATCTACAAACCCAAGGATCTGATACCATCTCTATCACAATCCAACTGGTCATGAGTGGCATCCACCCTATCTTATGGCAGGAGAACCATACTAACTCACCCCTTACTATCCCAAGTGTTACTCTTATAGTTATAACATGTTAACCTTACTCAAAAAGCTCCAAAAAGTCTATACATCATTAATAAGCAAAATTTCAAACTGACATGAACATCAATATTCAAAACTAATAGAGTGCGGAAACCTCTATTTATTACATCCTTGGGACCTGAAGTCACCGTACAAGAACAACTAAGGATATCTAAATAAATAGCTAATAGAATATCCAAATAATAAAATAACAAAGAAATGTCTTAGTCCCAAAACAAGGAATGTGAACAGAGATAAGAAGATCCAAAGGCTGCCCGATCATGATGCTCACTCTTGAAACTGATTCTAGAACTGCTAGCTAAAGTCGAGGTCTTGTCTCAAATGCCGAAACATGCTCTGCACTTAATAAAAATAAGAGCACAAGTAGCATCAGTACATCAACAAGTATTGTAGGCATCATAGGTCGACTCAACCCGACGCCATACAAATAAGTAAATCAAATAGATACAAAGCGATCATCACAGAACTTATAATCAAAGACAGTCAATCAATTATGCAATTCACTTCAGGGGAATACAAGCTCATAATCATATATATTTACACTTAGTCAAATTCGAAAACAAGTTCATCACAACATTAGATTATAACTGAACATTCAAATCATACGAATAAATGTATGAATGCAAGACGTGTATGTCTTCTCTTTCACCTCTCAATCTCATCAACATCATCAACAATCATCATGAACATCATGATTTACCTCATCATCATCATCAACATCATTACCATTACTATTATTTCACCATATTCTCAACACCAATGTATATGAACATGCAATGCAGTCAATAATCACAAGTAGTGGTCGAAAGCCATCACAAGTACTTAATTCACATATAAGTACAGAGTCAAGAAAGTCTAATTGCTACAATAAATCGTAGCCTACCTCGAATCCTTGCTCAAAGTCACCTTTAATCCACACTTTTGCCTTTTCCTTTTCGTTCAACTTGTTCTTGATCTATAACAACAAGAACACACACTCGTTTCAATAATTCATCCCTTTTTAACTACTAGGAATTAATACCCACTGATTTGAACTATAAACTTGCCCTATTTCATTATCTTAGGGTTTTCTATCCTTAAAACCTCATGAACCCTGTTTAAATTTTCATGAACAACCATAATTCTACACCCATTAGTGTTTTATAATACCTTAGGATTATTATCTATTGAATTTATGCTCATTCTCACCACTTTACCTTGATTTCATAACTAGGGTTAAACTCTAAATTCAACCATGAACTTATTTTCTAATGCTTTCCCAAGATTATGAGAAGTGATTCAAGTTTAGAATGTAACAACTTACCTCTGAAAATGAAAAACTCCAAAATTCCTTAGAAAATCACCTTCTCTAGAGCTCCTTTGCATTTTTCAGAAAGTGGGGAATGAAAAATATTTTTATGGTTTTTAAAACTGTCTAATTCTGCGTGTTATTACTATAGTGGTTAAATTACTGATGCAGCGGTTCGCGCCTAAAAATAGAGGTCCGCCGCGGTGATACCTTTTTTCGCTGTAGCAGTTACTTTTTTTGCTGCTGCGGTCCAAGGCTGAAATTTGGTCCCTCTCTTCAATTGTGCTCATTTTACAATGCACTTCACGAATTATGACATCGTGAACCAACCCCTCCATAGTAAACTCTATAACCGTAGTTCTATAACTCCGTTTCAGGTGCTGGAAGTTGCTATGACTCCCTAAACTCGTTGTCTATCTAAATATCACATCAAACATCACTACTAACCATCACATTATTACCAGATTTCCCAACACACTCTCTAAAATAGTCCAACACTATATTAGCCTTGAATTTCTCAAAAATGGCTTAAGGAGAGTTTAGGTGAAATTTTACCACCTATTTCAGCATAACAATAATTTAGGTCATTACTGTTTGGATTGTGACAACTAAACATGGATATTAATGGAAATTCTCACATACTACCCTTACAACTATTAGAAGAAAAATCAATAAACAGTAATCCACTAAAAGTTTATGACAATCAGTCGATCTTAATATCTTTATCTACCTAATTGCATCTTACAATTACATTATCCTTTCACAACATCGCTACTACTTATCCAATGACATGCCTAAAGTAAATTAATAGATCTGTAAAAACAAGGGTGTACTCTCTTTAAATCCCAAGGGGTAGCCGTCTCTATCATCATGTTCACAACCTATACTTAGCTCTCTTTAAATCCTAAGGGGTAGCCTAAATCTGTCAATTCCTGACCACTCTATCCTCCTATTCACAATCTATACTTAATCTTTAGTAATGCCATGACATGCCATCATAACTTCTTTCCTAGTTCAAGTATACTTCTAATTCGTCTTGATCAACAATCCTTTCTCTAATTACTACCATAAAATCCAGAAGTCTTGCTATACCCTAGCCGACACCAAAGGATATACCACCCCATTACTCAACCATTAGATGCATGACTTTAGATACATAGTCCAATCAAACATTATTCCTGTCGTTTGGATTCTAAACTTAGACTTTATATTTTTGGCTCTGGGATCGTTCTATTACTTATGACCTACATCACCCCAAATCACACTATCTCTCGAGTGATAATACTACCCAAGTATTGAGATACATTCTTTTCTCCCTTAAAGGTTAGAAAGGGTCTAATAGCAAATATTACCACAGGGTCAAACACATGATTCATATGAACAAGAGTGCATTTTCTCAAAATGAAAAACTTAAACACACTAGTGGGCTCCCTTCAAGGCCTGTGTGGTCTCTCAAATTTCTGATGGCTCTAGCTAATTAAGAGCACCACAATGATATGAATCTGAGCTTTATCATTTCTATCACCTCAAAGATGAGGTGCAAATGGAGGAATTTGAGCAATGCATGAATCTAAGTAAGTTTCTTATGGCACAACTCTATTGCATGATCTGGAGTATGAAAGAATGAGAAATATCTCCTAAATTCCCTGTAGCCTACCAATTATAAGTATGGAACTCTTCACACTCATAATTAACAATATACTAGAAACTAATTCATAGACTCCATAGGACACTTAAACTCTATGCTCTGATACCAAGTTTGTCACTACCTTAGAGAAGGACCAAGACATAACAGGCACCCAGAGCCATCACTGGCCTGAGAGAACCACTTGGCTTACATTATGAGTGTTCACTAGTAATGAGCGGAAGTAAATATTTTTAAAACCATAAAAAGAGAGTTCGACAAAGAAATCCATTTCATAAACTTCAAATCTTTAGAAAAACTTAAATATAGAACAATCCCAAAATATTTGATAGGAATTGTAAACATGTGATGGCATCTGAAAACTAACATCTACATGGGTCTATGAGTTCTCTAAGTACATAAGTCAATATCTACTAAGATAAGACCCCGACTATACCTTAATACCTGAAGCACATCTAATTGTCAATATAACCCATGCCATCCGAAAGATAGAGGGCTCACCATTAGCTGATACAAATGGACCTAGCTACAAAGAAATCACAAAAGTATGCCTTGAACCCTGCATTATGAAACAATGTAGCATCAAAGATGGTCAATACAACTGGATGTATTGGTATGTAAAACCGGAAAGGAAAGCCTAACGTAGAATATATATCAATCTGAAACCATAAACTGAAAGAGGGAACATGAGACATTATGGACATAAATCATCAACTGAATAATTTAATTTACTTCTGAACTAGATGGTTTGACAGACATTTTTTTTTACATAATACACCACAGGCTATGTGGGTCTTATCAACACCCAACATGCTAAGTCCTAATCCATGTTTACTGCATAGATGGGGATCTAGCTAAATAGCATTATCTGAGCATTCATAAATCATCATAGAGAAATAAGTTGAGGTGTCCAAATTTACAGAACAACGAACCTAATGTCGGCAAAATGTGGTTTTGGGTAGTGAACTAATGCAAGTCCGCCTCTTCTTGTCAATCATCTAATTTTTTTAAGCCCATATTTTATTTATGTTCTTCTCATCTGTCATCTTTAAAAAGGTTATATATTTTATCTCTTCAACCAACCATTTAAACATGAAAGAATTCATATCTATTAGTATTGTGATACCAAGACTTGCAAGCCAAACTGTTCATCTTTCTAAACATCAATATGGAGGCTTTTAAGAGTTCAAATGTCTCATTTAAAAATATTATACTTCATACAAGTTATTGAAGATCATTAAAAACACTTTTTAAAACCTCTAATAATGATACAATTATAAAGTAGTTAAATCCCCAATAAAAATTATCCTTAAAAATCATGTTCATCTCAAATGGGTTATAGACTTGTAGTTAAAAAGGAATTTCATCAATAAACTTAACTTGACATTGTCATTACCTTTCTCAAACCAAAAAAGGAATTTAAAGCACAATTATATTAATCCAAAAACAATTCAAGGTAATAGAGTAGGAAAATTCCCTTTGGGGAAAGAACATCATAAAATTTAATTTTTCACCTTATTCAAAGGGTCCAACTTTCAACTCTAAATAACAGAATAAGTATAAGGGACTATGATTTGAAATTCAATTGAGTTAGGATTTTTCTACATACATCACGAATTTCATTGAATAAAAACATAAGTAAAGAGACTTCAAGAGTGAAATAGATGGATTATAAATTTATTGAAATTCAAGGGACAAGACTCTAACCCTCATCAAAAGAGGATCAAATGAATATAAAAAACTGAAATTAAAGAGATTCTTGACTTAGGATAGTCTCACATACCTTATTCACTCCAAAACACTTGAAGGAGAATTCTAGCTTTGAAGCAAAACTTAAAGAAGCCCGTCCTTGAAATTTTGATATAAGTTTTCTTGAAAATCCTAAGGCTGTGGTGTAGAATTTCATTAAGAACCCATATTTGGGTGTTAGATAAACTTAGAAACATTTAGAATTACATGGGAGGAACTTACCTTACTGTGGGATGAAGTGGACAAGGGAGAATGGTCAAACTAGGGTTTTGAAATCTAGAGAATGGCTAAAAAGAATGCAGAAAATACACTTAAAAGGGTTCGAGGGGTCGCACACCAATGAGGATGTTTTGCGTGCCCAACAGCATGCGTTGTCTTTCCTGTGGTGCAAATGCATGTAATTGTGCATTCTTTTGTCCTCGCTTCGTTGTTTCGTCTCACACAAAATTGCTTTGGGATGCTAGCCTGCTTCCTTTGCGAGCTTGTAGACGATTACCACTCAATACTTAATAATTCTAGAGACGTGCATGTTTGAGTTTGGACCTTAGTTCACATCTAAAATACTTCTCACACTTAACACTTTACCTTTAAGCCTAGATGCACTCAAATTCATCAGGTTCGGGTCTAGTTACATACGTTGAATGGTTCGAATCCTAGCCTGAAAGTTTAGAGTGTTACACAATTGTTATATTATCGAATCGCGGACAACACCAGACGTTACTTATTTATCATTTATGAAATTAAATTAGTAATTAATATGGAGATTAATACATAGTATCCAGCCGTTAGAGCTATACCCTTATATAAGATCATGTAATCATCATCCTAAAGGCAAGTTCCAACAACTTGAATACAAGTCAATTATTTTTAGCTTAATTTTATTGTCTTAAGAAATATTGCTCTTTTCATTGTTGTTCAATAGCTCAAGGTTAGCATCAGTGATTCCATCTTTAGCCAGGCATTTATCATACCAAATTGCTTTACTTTTATTTTGGGTCCAAAAAGTCAACTCTGAGTCTATAAGGGTAAAATTAGAATTTTATTTGAAAATCATGTTACTCATAACTTAAGGAACTCAAATATGAAATTTCATAAAAAATGAAGCTAAAATCGACCTTCAAATCATCAAAACATGATCACATTACTTTAGCCCAAAAATATCCAAATTTCCAATTTAAAAATCAAGATTTGAAGATGAAATCACAAGTAAAATATTGGGGAATGTGTAAATATAGTTTAAGAATTGTACCCAAAGAATAATTCTTGAAAATAACCTTTTAAATCTTCCAAAAATGAGTGCCCAATTTTCAAAATCAAGGTTTGAAATAATAAATCAAGTTTAAGATCAACCCTCTGTTAGTCTATAATGATCTCCGCATAAGAAGATATCTGGTCGTAGGCTTGACACCGCAGGCACAGTGAATCATCCTGTCACGATCCAAACCCCATTGTGAGTGGCACCCATACTAACACTCCAGTAGGAGAACCATCTAACCCGAATAACCAATACCAATACTGAGTCATTTTTAATGCAAAAGAAGGCAATTCTATATTAATAAAAATATTCAAAGTAGTTCTAAAATGAAACAATGCAGAATAATAATCAAAGGTCTAAAACACCCCCAGAAATTGAAGGTCATCGTACCAAAACATCTAAAAAAATAATCTGCGGGTACAACCTAGAAAACTAGCAATAACTAATTGTTTGTGTCCAAAAACAAGTAGACAAGAACATAGTGCAAGAAGACCTATGACTGCTCGAAAGAAGAAGCTCACCCTTAGATCAAAAATTGGTCACTGTCTATAGATAAGGTCTCATCTGAGTAGCTGGAATATGCTCTGAACTCAACAAAAAGAAGAGCACAGGGTAGTATCAGTTAAACAACCACTATGTACTGGTAGGGTCATAGGCCAACTCAACTTAATAAATATAAACACATAACCAACAATTTGTAAACAAGAGCAACCATGTAACACTATTTATTATATCTTCACTTAGTCTTTCCCTACAATCTTCCATAACAATTAATCAAGTAAACAAGGAAAACATAGAACAAGTACAAATATTCAACCAAGTCAATTACCATGACTCATGAATAGATAACTCAACCTTGTCATAGTTATTTCTTTATTGAACTTCAACAATACTAACTCAGTTCAAGTATATCAATAACTCGGACCACTAATAGATCTAAATAACAACAACAATATAACCCAGTTCACTCAAGGAACCTAATCTAACAACAATAATATAATTCGATTCACTCATAGAACCAAAATAACAACAACAATATAACCCGATTCACTCATGAAACCATTAAACTCTCCAATACCGTGTACACACATGCTAAGGGTCTTATAAATGCAAGCTAGCCATGACCTACATGGGATGAGCTCAGTCTATGTACCAAATAACCTAGACAACTAGTGTCTGCCACCCTTATCCCAAAACCAAGTGTTATACCACTGTTATTCAAATGTCCCCACCCTTATACTTTCTAAAATCCACCAACTCCATGTTGATCAACCTTTACTGATTTATCTCTCAATATAAACCCATGTCATAATATGTAAAATCACATAATGGGATAATTCAACCACACTTGCACTTTAAAACAAGCTCTTTTTACATGATCTCATTTCGGTGATCAAATAACTTGTAAAATTATCCAACAAGTCAACATTCAATAGCATGCATTGCCACAAGTAGATAAATAGGCAGTTAGCATGCATACATAAACCACATTGAGTTTTTAACTCTAATTAAACCATCAAGTACTTCAATCTAAGCTCTGCAATGCTCTAATGAACTTTAGTGCTGCCTTTTTTTTGAAACTTCAGCTTGATTTCAGTATGAAAATTACGTATAGGACACAATTCAATAAATATTCTAACAATTCTTGGTATTTAATCTAAATCCATGACCCTAAGGTCAAGTTCATGAGCAATTCCACTTTTCTCAGGTTTTTCTACCCAAAACTTCCCTACATTATGATTAATAGGTCAAATTCTAGTTTAAAATACTTAATTTAATGCTTCTAAATCATTAACAAGAAATTCCACTCCCACTTCAAGCATACCAAGTCAATTTCTCTAAACCAGAATTAAACCCTCCATCCTGATCACAATCAACCTAAGATGATTCTATGGATTTGGGGATTAAATATAGGTTAGATTGACAGAATAACTTACCTCAATAGCGGAATTTAAGAAAACTAAAGAGAATCGCCCAAAATTGTCTCTTAATGACCTCTGGAAGTTTTTTGGATGAAAAAAATGTTTAAGTCCAAAAACTATATTTTACTATGTGTAGCCCTCTATAGCGGCACAATTCGTACTTTAGCGGAATCGCTACAGCGGGATTGACCATCATTGACTCCCATTATAGTAAGAAAATTCCCGCTATTGTGGGACTGTGGTAGTGCCTGCCTTTCGGTATAGAAGCCTAGGTGAGGCAGAAAGTTTAACAGTCCCAATTATTTGTAAATTTTACAACACACTCCCATATTTTGACGTTTCGAACTAACCCTTTTACGTAAAATGCTATAATCGGAGTTCTGCTAACCCAAATTCAATTCTTAAAGTTTTTATGAACTCCTTAACCCCTTAACTATCTTATTATGGTCTTAAATCACATAGTCATCAACCTATCCATTATCGAATTTACCTAAACCACAATATACTTAGAATTCATGCAAGACTAGTTTAGCCTGAAATGCTAACACTTCATCTAGAGAGAATCTTAATTTGAATTTTGGCATACTAAGTTATACCATAAAGATGGAAGGGTAGTTACAATAGATATCAATTTACCCATTATTCATCTCCGAACGATAAATAATGAAGAATGAGGGGAATGTAACAAGGGAAGTACCTTAATCCTCAAACAAGTAAGGATACTTATTGCGCATATCCGACTCAGTCTCCCAAGGGGCCTCCTCAACAAGATGGTGCTTTCACTGTACTTTTACAGATCTAATCTACTTGGTCCTCAACTTCTGAATATCTCATTCAAGAATTGCTATTGGTTCTTCTTCATAAGAAATATTCTTATCAAGTAATACCGAGCCTCAATGAACTAATTGCCATCCCCATGGTAT
Organism: Capsicum rhomboideum; assembly: GCA_031232105.1. NCBI lineage: Eukaryota > Viridiplantae > Streptophyta > Magnoliopsida > Solanales > Solanaceae > Capsicum > Capsicum rhomboideum. The sequence goes on from CP124710.1 coordinate 24,960,795, forward strand.
TTCTTTAGCATAGAGACATTAAACACCAGATGGACTCCTGAAAAGCTTAGAGGCAATGTAAGTTTGTAAGCCATTGGACCCACATCCTCCAGAATTTCGAATGGAAAAATATATCTGGGGCTAAGGTTGCCCCTCTGACCGAACCGCATCACTCCTTTTATGGGAGATACCTTCAATAACACATGTTCACCTGGCTTAAAGTACATGTCTCTTACCTTGTGATCAACGTATTCCTTTTGTCAGATTTAGGCTGCCAACAACTTATCTTGAATAAACCTCACCTACTCTTGAGCTTCCTTTACCAAGTCTGTGCCCAAAGGTTTCACATCACCCACATCAAACCAACCTACGATGATCTACATCTTCTCATATAAGGAGCTTCAAATAGGGCTATGTCAATGCTAAAATGATAACTGTTGTTGTATTAGAATTCATAAAATGGTAGGAACTGATCCCAATGACCCCAAAGGTCAACAACACATACTCGTAGCATGTCCTTAAGCATCTAAATGGTCCTCTCAAATAGCCCGTTGGTCTGAGGATGAAATGTAGTATTAAGATCAAGTTTTATGCCCAACTCCTCATGCAATTTGTGCCAAAATTTGGCGCTAAATTGCGTGTCTCTATTGGATATGATAGATATTGGCACCCCATGCAATCTCACAACCTCTTTAACATAAATTTTGGGTAACTTCTCCGAGTTGTAGTTCACCTTAATGGATTTTGTTATCCTATTAACAATGACCCACATTGAGTCATACTATCCCAAGGTCTTCGAAAGGCCCATCACAAAATCCATAGCAATTCTCTCCCACTTCCATTTGGGAATGGGTATCCTTTGAAGAAAACTTGTAGGCCTTTGACGCTTATATTTTCACATGCTAACAATTCTGGAAATTGGCCACATACTCTACTATATCCTTCTTCAGTCAGGGCCACCAATAGAGCTGTCTCAAGTTATGATACATCTTGGTTATACCAAGATATATAGAATATCGGGAACCATGAGCTTTTACAAGTAAAGTGGGAATCATATTATTAACATGAGTCACACCCCCCCTCACCCTCAACATGCCACAAGTATCAAGTATAACATCCTGGGCCTCACTGCACACCATCTTGTTTTGAATCTTTTTCAACTTTGAATTGCTTAGCTTTGATTTGATCAAGGAATGTTGACTTAATCTCAACACTCCACCCTTTTCAGACACCTAAAACTACATAAGCTGCATTGCTAGAGTTTGGATCTCTCTAGCCAAAGGTTGCCTTGTCACTCTCAAACAAGCTAAACTTCCCATACTTATAATTTTTTTTCTCAATGCGTCTGCCACCATATTGGCCTTTCCCAGATGATACTAGATGGTCACATCATAATCTTTTAGTAACTCCATCCGCTGCCTCTGCCCCAAATTCAAATAATTTTGAGTGAAAACATGTTGTAAGCTGTGATGGTCCTCACACTTAACACCATAAAGGTAGTGTCTTCATATATTAAGTGCAAAAATCATTGCCGCCAGCTCCAAGTCATGAGTTGGATAATTTCTCTCATAAGGCTTTAATTGCCTTAAAGCATAGGCTATCACATTTCTATCCTTCATCAACATAGCACCCAAGACAGGACATGAAGCATCACATAACACTATAAAATCTTTACCTTCAACGGGCAAAGTAAGGATGAGAGTTGTGGTCAAAAAATACTTGAGCTTTTGAAAGCTCTCTTCACACTTGCCAGACCAAAAAAACATACCTCCTTCTGTGTCAATCTTGTCAAGTGAGTATCCATGGAGGCAAAGTTCTTGACAAATCTCTGGTAATAGCTAGCAAGAACGATAAAACTCTAAACTTTGGTCACAGAGTTAGGCCTAGCCCAATTCTTAACAACGTCACTTTTTAGAAACCACATGCCCTAGAAAGGACAAGGTCGACATCCAAAACCTGCACTTAGAGAATTTAGCATAAAGTGGCTTCTCCTTCAAAATACCCAAGACTATGTGCAATTGTCCTGCATGCTCCTCCTTGCTCTTAGAGCAAATTAAAATGTCATAAATAAATACCATAACAAACTAATCCAAGAAAGATTTAAATATACCATTCATTAAACTCATAAATGATGCCGGTGCATTAGTCAACCCAAAAGACATCACTAAGAATTGGTAATGCCCATAACCAGTCCTGAAAGCTATTTGGGAATATCCTCAGGCTGGATCTTCAACTCGTGATACCCCGACCTCAAGTCTATCTTGGAAAATACTGAAGCACCTTATAACTGGTTGAATAAATTATCTATTCTGTACAATGGGTACTTACTCCGGATAGTCACCTTATTCAATCGTCGATAGTCTATACACATTCTCATTCTACCATCCTTTTTCTTAATAAACAACACTAGAGTACCCCAAGGTAAAGCACTAGAATGAATGAATCCCTTATTAACCAACTCCTGGAGCTGAGTCTTAAGCTCTATTAACTCAGTCAAAGCCATCCTATAGGAAGGGATAGAGATGGGGTGAGTGCCTAACTCCGAATCAATACAAAAGTCAATGTCCCCATCTAGAGGCATACCAAGAAAGTCGATGGGAAATACCTCCTGAAATTCTAACACTGCGAGAACTAACTCAGTAGAAGGGGACCTTTGCACTAGGGTCCCAAAGATGTGCCAAGAAGGCCAAATACCCCTTCCCCACTAGCTTCTTAGCACGAATAAAGGTAATTATTTTCACTGCGCCGGACTTATAAACACCTTTCGATTCTAACTTATCCATCCCCGACATGTGTAAGGTCACAATCTTAGAATTATAGTTCAAAACTACATGATACAGGGACAACCAAGTCATACCTAAGATGATATCAAAATCAAACATATCCAGAATCACCAAATCTACCCAAGACCAAAAGCCTATAAACATCACAAAGCAAGCATGATATTCTTGACTTACTACCACAGAGTTTCCAATCAGAGTAGATACACACACATATGAGTCAAGCATATCACAAACCATGTCTAAATCCAAGGAAAATTTAACAGACACATATGAATAAGTAGAACTTGGATCAAACAAGATCGTAGCCATTTGGTCCCAGACAATAATGGTACTCGTAATGACTGCAACAGAAGCCTCCTCCTTAGATTTGCCTAGAAAGGCATTGCAATGGGCTCTGTCATCAATCTAACCAACCTCTCTAGCAGATAGTGCACTACCCCTACCTTGATAACTACCACCTCGATTACCACTACACCACCCTAATAACCACCAAACCCACTCTTTGGATGACCCCTACCATTTCCACCAACTCTTTTGACGACTGGAACCATAGCTCTAGATTACGGCTGACCCTAAAATCCTGACTACTTACCATTTGGACAATTCCTTTTGAAGTGACCAACACCGCCATAAGTAAAACACGCTTGATCCAATGAAGGCCGACAAGTAGTAGAATACGAAGCCAATTGGATTCCCATACCTAAAGCCTGTTCAGTGGTCCCTAACATACCCTTGTATATATATGCAAGGTTGACTGGATAGGATGTGCTGGGTAGACCTGATGACCATGGACTCTGGAGTAAGATTTGCTAAAGTTGCCCTCATTCGAAGCTTTCTTCTCTACCATCTTTGCATGTCCAACTTGTTTGATTTCTTCTACCTTCCTAAAAAATTTAGACCCATCATTAAAGTTCTTTCTTGAAGAAGTCATTTGAAGTACCATAACCTGTAAATCAGTATTCAAACCCTTCACAAAGAGGCAAATCCTCCCCTCTTTAGTATCAAGCAACGGGGTGAAATATCTGGAAAAGGCATGAAACTTAGCCTCGTAGGCTGTAATTGTCATATTGCCCTTGTCAAGGGCAACATTATCCTTCGTCTTGTGACACAAGGTGCATGACACATACTTCTCAAGAAACAAAGCATGGAAAGGAGTTTATGTCAACGGAGGTCTAGCGAAAGACCAACACTCCTTATAAGCCCTCCACCACTGCTTAGCATCACCCTGCAGTTTGAAGGTAACAAATTCTACACTATACTGCTCCACAATACCCATTTTGTGCAACCTCTCATGACAATCTACAATAAACTCAAAAGCATCCTCTGACTCAGAACTAAGAAAGTATGGGGGTTTCATCTTCAAAAACTTAATCAACATATCATACTCAGTCCCAGTCATAATAAGACCAAATACCGAATGAGGGAAAACTTCTATTCCAAACAACTCATCTATCCTAGGGGCTATAGCAGCAACATGCTGCACCCCCAGATACTGGTGAGTAGGCACTGTAGTCATGGCCTCAGTACCGTCCAACCCACTCAAGAAACCAAGGACCTGCTGAATCAGCTTAGAAAATAACTAGGGAGGGGCTGCACCTCCTGGAACTGGTCGTGCCCCCTTCTATTCTGGGATCTCCTGATTCATAACCTCATCATAATGATCTTTGAGTGGGGGAGGTGTCTTAGATCTTTGTTGGGATGGATTGGCTACAGGCTTGGATCTACCTTTGTTCGATGTTGCCTTACCTCTTCCTCTTCACCTACCCCATCCTCTACCTCTAGCGGTGGGTTATGCAGCTGGAACTATTGGTGCAGGAGCTCCTACTTTAACTTTGTTTGCTCTCATATTCACCATCTGCCAAACAATAGAGTGAAGAGGTCAGCTACCAATTTGGATGGACAGATACCAATTGGAATTAAGTCATAGCACCAAAAAAGGAAGAAAGAAAAATTTTCCTAAAGTCTTGTAGCCTCTCAAAGAAAAGTACAGACATCTCTGTACAGTTCTGCAAGATTCTACCAGACTTGTTTTGGTATGATGAGATTAACAAACCTAGAGCTATGATACCAACTTTGTTACAACCCAAACCCCATTGCGATTGCCACCCACACTAACCCTCCGGTAGGAGAACCATCTAATTCAAATAACCACTACCAATACTTAGTCATTTTTAATGCAAAAAATGGAAATTCTATAACAATAAAATATCCAAGGTAGTTCTAAAATGAAACAATCTGGAATAATAAACAAAGGTCTCAAACGCCCCCAGAAATGGAAAGTCATCGTACCAAAACATCTAAACAAAATAATATGCAGGTACAAAATAGAAAACTAGCAATAACTAACTGTATGTGTCCAAAAATAAGTGGATAAAAACATAGTGCGAGAAGACCTAAAGGCTACTCGAAAAATGAATCTTACCCTTGGATTAGAAATTTTTCACTATCTACAATTGAGGTTTCGTCTGAGTCATTGGAATATGCTCTGCACTTAAAAAAAAAAGGGCACAAGGTAGTATCAATACACAACCACTATGTACTAGTAGGGTCATAGGCCAACTCAACTTAATAAATGTGAACACATAACCAACAATTTGTAAACAAGAGCAATCATGTAACACTAGCAATTATACCTTCACTTAGTCTTCCCTACAGTCTTTTGTAACAATTTATCAAGTAAAGAAGGAAAACATAGAACAAGTACAAATATTCAACCAAGTCAATTACCATGACTCATGAACATATAACTCAACCTTGTCACAATTATATATTTATTGAACTTCAACAATAATAACTCAGGTCAAGTATATATAACCCAGACCACTCATGGATCCAAATAACAACAACGATATAACCTAGTTCACTCAAAGAACCTAAAATAACAACAACAATATAACCCAGTTCAGTCATGAAACTGTCAAACTCTCCAATACCATGTACACACATGCTAAGGGTATTATAAATGCCCACTACCCATGACTTGTAGGGGACAAGCTTAGTCCATGTACCAAATAACCCACACAACTAGTGTTGGACACCCTTATCCCTAACCAAATGCTATACCACCCTTATTCTAATGTCCCCACCCTTATACTCTAAAAAATCCACCAACTTCGTGATGCTAAACCTTTACTCATTCATATCACAATATCAACCCATGTAAAAACATTTACAATCACATAATGAGATAATTCAACCACACTTGCACTTTAAAACAAGCCTTTTTTACATAATCTCATTTCAGGTGATAAAACAAATTGTAAAGTTATCCAACAAGTTAAAATTCAATAGAATGCATTGCCATAAGTAGATAAATAGGCAGTTAACATGCATACATAAATCACATTGAGTTTTTAACTCCAATTAAACCATCACCTACCTCAATCTAAGCCCCACAATGCTCTAACAAATTTTAACCTTGCCTTTTTTTAAAACTTCGACTTGATTTCAGTCTAAAAATAACATATAGGACACAATTCAAAAAATATTCTAACAATTACCCTAAGGTCAAGTTCATAAACAAGTCCACTTCTCTAGGGGTTTTCTACCCTTCATTCTACCCAGAGCATCCATACATTATGATTAATTGTTCAAATTCTAGTTTAGAATACTAAATTTAACGCTTCTAAACCATTAACAAGCAATTTTAATCCCTCTTCAAGCATACCAAGTCAATTTCTTTAACCTAGGGTTAAACTCTCTATCCCTACCACAATCAACCTAAGATGATTCTAAGGATTTAGGGATTAAATATAGGTTAGATTGATGGAATGACTTACCTCAATAGCGAAATTCAAGAAAAACTGAAGAGAATCGCCCAAAATTGCCTCCCAAAATGACCTCTGAATGTTTAAGTCCAGAAACTGTATTTTAATATGCGTAGCCCACTATAACGGCCTTGCTATAGTGGGATCTGCCTACTATAGTGGGACTGACCATCATTGACTCCCATTATAGTGAGAAAATTCTCACTATAGTGGGACCATGGTAGTGGCCTGCCTCCCAGTATAGCAACCTAGGTGAAGCAAAAAGTTTAGCAGTCATAATTTTTGTAAATTTTACAACACACTCTTAGATCTTGACATCCCGAACTAATCTATTTACGTCAATCGCTATAATTAGAATTCTACTAACCCAAATTCAGTTCAAAAAGTTTCTACGAACTCCTTAACCCCTTCACTATCACATTATGGCATCAAATTACATAGTCATCAACCTATCCATTACCAAATTTACCTAGACCACATTATACTTGGAATTCATCTAAGAGGAGTCTAACCTAGAATTTCTAACACTTCATCCAAGGAGAATCTTAATCCAAATTTTGGCACGCTAAGCTATACCATAATGATGGAAAAGGTCGTTACACCTTCATAATAGTAAAAGTAAATTGTCATACCACTTATTGCAGGAGTGGCCTTATCTCATATGAGTGAGAAAGGATTGTAACTATGACTCTAATAGTGTAGAAGATCTTTCATAGAAGAGGAGGAGTCCATGTTACCCAGCTTCGCAAAAGCGACCACCTGATTGTTGGAGTGGATAAAACACCACATGTACATCTACACTAGACCCAACAACCACAAGTAAACTCAAACCATTCCTAAACCTAGAATCAATCATTGAGATTCATTAGGAGCCTTGTGAACATAAACCAAATATACTACTAGACTAAAAAGAATATTGCAGACTCAATTAAACCATTAAAACACCAAACAGAGGTCATTTTGACCAAATGTATTCTAAGTTAAAACTTAGTCTTAAGCTTCTAACTTTCCAACCAACCACTCAAAATCCATTCGAACATAGTGAACCCCAATTAAATTAAAGGTTCTAATAACCCAAAACCACATTTCAAAGCTTATAAAACTATCAGAATTCCATTTCAACCTCGTTATCATCAAATATTGACTTTAGTCAACCATGCTAACTTTCAAATCTTTCAAAATGAAAAACTAGTGTAATTCACATCCAACCACCTTTAAAATGTGCCACCCATACCCATAGACCACAAATACTATAAAGCAACTCTAAAAAGGGATTAAATAGTCAAAATATATAGAAAAGGCAAAACAACCATAAGGGTTGTTACAAGGAACAACTTGAAACATAGGAAGAAGTTATCCTATCATAGTTTAATTTTCAAAAACTAATGCAAATATTAGGAGGTTAGTGAAAACTACATATCTAAGACTGCAACAAATCACTATAAATTGGTAAACTCTGGTGGAATACTTAGAGCGGTATAAGACCAAGCATTACTGCACATCAGTATTTTAGAGACCACCAGAAAAGGGGATACAAAAATAAAACACTGATGGAGCCTCAAAGGGCAATCCAGAAAGAGTACACTTGGTTTATGTTTTAAGGAACCATAGTGGGGATCTAATTTATGCACAAGGAGAAGAAATTCAAGAAGCATCTAATATAAAGGTTTGGACTATTGCTATTAGGTAGGCACTTACACTCTGAGTGATAGAGGGAATCACAAAAGTCTACCTAAAAGTAGACTTTTTGGTTCTGGTTAAGATTTTAATAGGAGCTTGGGAATATCTTGGCGCATAGTTATAGTGGAAGGGGACGTCAAAGCATTTACATAGTTTTATTAGGTCATAATACATAATACTTTTAAAGAAGAGAATATATGGTTGATCATCTATCTAATCTAGGTTTTGATAACCAAAGTAGACTCATCTTCAATTCTTTTACAGATCTTCCAAATCAAGAAATGAAGATTCTAAACCTAGACAAGCCTCAAGTTCCTAATTTAAGGTTCAAATCAAGATGAATTATACAAATATTAATGGAGGAAGAGAAGTAATGTCATAATGAAGATAACATAACACAAAAGATAAATGTAAAATGGCACAAATTACACAAACACTAGATATGAAAACATTAGAAGATACATAATTTTTATGGAGCGCAGTTCATAAGAGTGTCAGAATAATTCTTCCAGAAATTTTATAGATGCATTCCAAAGCACACATGAACAAGAAGATACAAGCTCAAATAAATGATTTCTAAACAAACTCTACAATTCTACGGAGACCAAAGCAAGGATCTTGTACCAGCTCTGGTTCACAATAGAGTATATGATATGGACCTTTTGATGGATGAGCTATGAAACAAACAAAATAGGATGGTTAGTTGTAGAAAACTAGCACAAAGAATACTTGAGCTCCAAATCACTTACAATCTTGCTGGAGGATCATCTGGACCTAGGAGATACCATCAAAGAGGAGCATCATTTGGAGAGGACATCGGTGATGGAGAAATAGGATTAGAGAGAAATCCCTATATTTTTGAAAGTATAAAAACTAGCTGAAGTCAAAGAGCAAATAGAAACAAAGGATATTTTATGTTTTGATAGTGCCAAAAAAAAAAAAAGGGCAGCCCGGTGCACTAAAGCTATCACTATACGTGGTGTCCGGGGAAGGGCCCCACCACAAGGGTGTATTATACGCAGCCTTACCTTGCATTTCTGCCAGAGGCTTTTTCCAAGGCTTGAACCCGTGAATAACCCAAATTGTTGTTATGCTGAAAGAGGGGGTAAAATTGCACTTAGTCATTTCTTAGCTAATTTTTGAGAAATTCAGGGCTCTTTTAAGATTGGATGATTTTTTAGGGTGTGTTATTCAAACAAAATTTGGTACTAATATGATGGTTGATAGTGATGGTTGATGTAATATTTAGATAGACAATGAGTTTAGGAAGCCGTAACAATTTCTGACACTTGAAACAGAGTTATAGAACTCCAGTTACATAGTTTACTGTAGGGGGATTAGTTTGCAATGCCATAATTTGTAGTGTGTTGTAAAATGATCAAAAAAAAAAAGAGGTACCGAGTTTCTACCTCGGACCACTGCAGCAGAAAAAGGTATCGCTGAGTGGACCTCTGTTTTAAGATGTGAATTGATGTATTAGTAATTTAACCGCTGCAGCTGCACCACTGCAGCGATGATAAACCTCTACAGCAGTAACACGTAGTGTTTGACAGTTTTAAAACCCAGAAAATATTTTTCATTCCCCATTTTCTAAAAATGCAAGGAAGCTCTAGGGAAGATAATTTTCTGAGAGATTTTGGAGTTTTTCATCTTTGGAGGTCAGTTGTTACATTCTTACTAGAATAACTTCATATAATTTTAGGAAATCACTAGAAAATGAATTCATGGTGGAATTTAGGGTTTAAACCTAGTTCATGAAATTGAGGTAAAGTGGTGAAAATAAGAATAAAATCAGTAAATAATGATCTTAAGATGTTAAAAAACACTAATGGGTGTAGGATTATGGTTGTTCATGCAAATTCAAATAGGATTCATGAGGTTTTAAGGATAAAAAACCCTAAGATTATGAAATAAGGCAAGTTTATTGTTGAAATTAGTGGGTATTGATTCCTAGTAGTTAAAAAGGGATGAATTATTGAAATTGGTGTGTGTTCTTATTGTTATAGATCAAGAACAAGTTGAACGAGAAGAAAAAGGCAAAAGAGTGGCTTAAAAGTGACTTTGAGCATGGATTCGAGGTATGTTACGATTTATTATAGCAATTAGACTTGCTTGACTCTATGCTTATTTGTGAATTGAGTATTTGTGATGGTTTTTGAGCACTACTTGTGATTATTGACTGCATGGCATGTTCATATACATTGGTGTTGAGAATGTGGTGAAATGATGATAATAGTGATGATGTTGATGAGTTAAATCATGATGTTCATGATGATTGTTGATGATGTTGATGAGATTGAGAGGTGAAAGAAATAATGTGTACATCTTACAAGAAGATGTGCACATCTTGCATTCATACATTCATTCATATGCTTTGAATGTTCAGTTATGATCTTATGTTGTGGTGAACTTGTTGATTTGACTAAGTGTAAATATACATGATTGTAAGCTTGTAAATATACAAAGTTGGTGATGCTAGAATTTGGAATAGGCTTGATAGTTCTTTGGTGAATGACCTGTGGCTTACTGAAATGCCTACATCTACTATTATCCACTTGCCTTTAGTAGGATCAAACTATTGTCCTTTGTTGCTAGAACTATTGGATAGAGTAAGCAATCCAGTAAAATACTTTAAGTTTCTACATTGTTGGGTGGAAAATAGTACTTTTATGGACAAAGTTAAGAAATGTTGGTCTAGGCCCGTGGATGGTGATCCTATAAGAATATTTCATATGAAGTTGAAAAGGGTCTCTCACACCTTGAGTGCTTGGTCTAGAAGAGAGTATGGAGATATCTCTGTTGTAGTTAAAGAATATGAGGAAAAAATTCAGATGGCTTAAGATGAAATCCTTATTAACAATACTGAAACTAACAGAAGCAATCTTAAATGTGTTACAGCTGAATACATCAAACACTTAAAGGTGGCGCAATCTATTCTTAAGCAAAAAACTCAATTACAGTGGTTTAAAGAAGGTGATGCAAATTCTAAATATTTCCATGCATTGATTAGAGGAAAAAAGAGAAGACTCTTTATTCACCAAGTCACTAATGAACAAGGAGACTGCATTCAAGGGGATGAGATCATTACACAAGTAGTCTGTGCACATTTTGAGAAATTTTTATTGGAGAAGCTTAACAGATTGATGAAGAAATGCTACACCATATCCCTAAGCTGGTTACTAAGGAACAAAACCGTTCCTTGCAGGTAATGCCTACTATGGAAAGAGATGCATCAGATGGTCTTTTCCATGAATCCTAATTCAACTGCAGTCTCTGATGGTATGAGTGGTCAGGTTTTCCAAACTTGTTGTTCTATATTCTGCCAGGATTTATTAAAGGTGGTGCAATATTTTTTCTGTGGCAATATAATGCCAAAGTATTTTTCTTATGCATTCTTGATCTTGCTACCTAAAGTACCTCATCCCAATAAACTACTTGAGTACATGCCTATTAGTCTAAGTAATTTCACCAACAAAGTGATATCCAAAATGATTTGCAGCAGACTATCCCTTATACTTCCTTTACTGATCTCAGAAAACCAATCTAGTTTTATTAAGGGTATGAGTATATCTAAAAATATTATGCTAGCACAAGAAATTATTCATGGTATCAAAAAAACCTACTGTGGGAGACATTGTTGTTATCAAGTTAGACATGCCCAAAGCCTATGATAGGGTGTCATGGTCCTTCACTTGCCTTGTGATGAGAAGATTAAGATTTGATGAAATGATCATTGATATGATATGGAGAATTATGTCTAATAACTTGTATTCAGTGATTGTGAATGGGGTCAAACATGGATTTTTTCACTCTATAAGGAGGCTGAAACAAGGTGATCCATTATCACCTACATTATTCATCATAGGGGCTGAAGTTCTATCAAGATTGCTGAATAACCTACATCATCATTACTTGTATAAAGGCTTTCATATGGAGAATAAAGGTCCTCAAGTTAACCATTTAAGCTTTGTTGATGATATTATAATCTTCTCATCTACATCCAAGTGCTCTCTTAAGCTAATTATGAAGATGTTGCAGAATTATGAGGCATGCTCAGGTCAATTAATCAACAAGGATAAAAGTCATTTTATGATACCTGAAAAATCATCACCAGATACTATGGCCAGGGTAACTGATATTACAGGTTTTACTACGAAGGAAAGTCCTATTACATATCTTGGTTGTCAATTATACATAGGAGGTAGAAGGGTGATATAGTTTTCCAGTATTATTTCTAAAGTTTTGAGCATGATAAGGGGATGAAAAATTAAACTACTCAGTTATAGAGGAAGGATCACTTTGCTCAATTTTGTTCTACAATATCTACATATACATGTTCTCTCAGCTATGTCTCCTATAAAAACTACCCTCAAACAAATCAAAATCATCATTGCAGATTTCTTTTGGGGATGTAATAAAGAGAAAAAGAAATATCATTGGGTTTCTATGGAAACACTAAGTTTTCCTTATGCTAAAGGAGGAGTTGGTGTAAGGCAATTAGAAGACATTTGTCTTGCTATACAATATAAGCAATGGTGGAAATTCAGAGCAAGAAAGTCCTTATGGGGTGATTTTCCGAAAGCTAAATATTGCCAAAGGGCAAATCCTATGTTCAAAAAATGGGCTAAAGGACAATCACTAGTCTAGAAATACATGATGCTGAAAAAGGTGGAGGTTGAGAAACATATTCAATGGAGAATCAATTCTGGTAATTTTTACTTTTGGTAGGATGATTGGCTAGGCATAGGACCTTTGGCTACTCATAGAAATTTTGAATCCAAACCAAGTAATATTACGGCTAATAAGTTCCTTGTCCAAGGTCAATGAATGATGTAATGATCAGAAGGCGTGCCCCCCCTGCTTTGGTGGCTAAGAAAATACACCTGATCAGCCTATTTGGAAACTAAATGCTAGTAATTTGTTTACTTGTTCTTCTTCTTGGAATCTTGTAAGGCAGAAAAGAGATACTTCTTTCAGTAATACACAACTCTGGTACATACATATTCCCTTTAAGGTTTCCTTTTTAATCTGGAGAGCTCTCAGAAACAAACTTTCTATAAATGATAAGATCACTACCTTTGGCCATCAACCTACAATATGTACTTGCTGTAACTTACCTAATATGGACAATAATAATCACATATTTGTTTTAGGTTGTCTTGCCAATTATATTTGGAACTTCTTCTCTAACATTTTAGGCATTGGGTATGTCACTATACCTTTGCTTAATCTATTGATGAGATGGTGGTATGTTCAGCCTCAAAATGATGTGCATAAATTACTACTACAAGCTATGCCTATCTTTTTTTGCTAGAATTTATGGAAAAATGGATGCTCTTGCAAATATGGAGGTAAGAAATCTAATGAGAGTAGAGTCTTATTGCTATTATGAAGGACATATATATGTTACTTACTGCTGTATTTCCATATATTCCTTGGTCAACTGATTGGAGGAGTCTGATGCAACAAATGGAGAGATGTCATAATGAGGTGACCATAATACAAGTTTGTTGGTTTAAACCTAGTAGTACTCAGGTTAAACTACATACAGATGGTAGTGCATTGACTAATACTGGAAGTATAGGGGTAGGAGGTATCCTAAGAGATCATGGGGGCAATTTAATCTATGCTTTTGTAGCTCCTTTGGGATATGGAACAAATAATCAAGCAAAACTACAAGCTGTTATTATAGGCATCACTTGGTGCATTCAACATGGATATAGTAAGGTGATACTAGAGGTGGACTCTGAGCTCTTAGTTAAATGGTTGAAGACTAATAGTCACCCTTCCTAGAGCTTTCATACATACATTATAGACCTACAAGATCTTGTGTTATTGCTTGACTCTTTTTAGTGTCAACATATTTATAGGGAAGCTAATTTTTCTGCTGATGTTCTTTCAAAACACAGTCATCAGGTTCACAATATGCAATATTACTACTCTGCTCAACACCTTCCTATAGAGGCTAAAGGATATTACAGATTAGACAAGCTGGGGGTGATCAATTTCAGAAGAAGGAAAAGGAGAAGACTCAAACGACAACATAGTTAGGACATATTTTGGATTAGATTAAGTTGTTTTGTATTGTCTCAACTATTTTGTATTGTCTCAACTATCATTTCTGTCAATGCTTAGGCCTAGTTAATGTTTTTCTAGTTATTGTTTAGTATGGGAAAGAATTAGTATTCCTTAGGAGATTCACTAAATCTGATCCCACCTTAAGTTTGGACGTAAGGTTTTATGTCCACCTCTTTATACTTCTTCCTTTTGATTAATAAAATCTATACTTTTATTAAAAAAAAATTTGTTGACTGTCTTTGATTATAAGTTTTGTGATAATCGCTTTACACCTGTTTGATTTACTTATTTGTATGGCGTCGGGTTGAGTCAACCTTTGATGCTTACCAGTACGTGTTGTTGTACTAATGCTACCTGTGCTCTTCTTTTTGTTGAGTGCAGAGCGTGTTTCGACATTTGAGACAAGACCTCGCCTTTAGCTAGTAGTTCAGATTCTGTTTCAAGGGTGAGCACCATGACCGGACAACCTTTGGATCTTCTTATCATTGTTCATGTCCCTTGTTTTGGGACTAAGACATTCCTTTGTTATTTCATTGTTGGATATTCTATTAGCTATCTATTTTGACATTCTTAGATGTTCTTGTACGGTGACTTCAGATCCCGGGGATGTAATAAATAGACGATTCTGCACTCTATTAATGACTTAATGATCTTGTTGGATTGTCATTTTTATTTATTCAGTTAGTCATGGAGTTTTAGAACTCATTTATGGTGAAGTTAGTATAAGATGAATGTGAATATAACACTTGGTTAATTTAGGGTTTGGGTTAAGTATGGTTTTTCTCCTATAGTTTAAGGTGGGTGACAATCATGACCGTTTGGGTCGTGATAGATAGAATAGTTTATTTTTGTCCTTTTTGTTTTTCAGATTTGGGCAAGTCTTTTGGGGCTGACCAAATTTTTTTTATTTTGTTTGCTTGCAGATCTTACAATAATGTACCACACAATAAAATATTTTCAGCTAAATGGCCGCATATCTATATAATGTATCTATATTTTATAAATTATGTATAAATGTGTATATATGATATATAACTATGTATAAGAGATGTATATACAACAATATGGATACATCAATTCATCTTCATCAACAAGCTAAATTTATTTTCTCAATCTCGAGCAGCTAAAATCTCCTCTAAATAATTTCAAATTTTAGATATGAGCTCCTCTAGATGTTTCGATTCTTTGATATATTATTCAATCAAAACGATTCACATTTGTGGCAATCAAATTTTAAAATTTGAGCTTTGAAGCTCTTCAATGGGAGATTAAATGGATATCAAGCTCAAAATCTCCTCTAAACAGTTCAAAATTTGATTCTTTGGATATATTACTCACTCAAATTATTCAAGTTTGCGGTATATCGAATGTTAAAAATTAAAGCTACGAAGCTCTTCAATGATGGATTTTAATAGACATCAACTCAAATCTTCCTATAAACAGCTCAAATCAAATTTCTCCACGCAAATAAGGGCTTGATAATACAGAAAAATGGTGAAACAGAGGGCAACGACCCTCCCACTCTTTAGTCCAAAATACCCAAGGAAAATAAGGATATATAGGTATATCTAGTAATAAAGCAATAATTAGGGTATTTTCTTTAAATTTAAATAGCCATTTTTATTGTCAAAGGAAATAAGGTATGAGGAGCAGGGTATGTCCTTGTTTCCATATGGTTTTTCTATGATTGGGAACCACCCCATTACAAATGTGTTAGAGGGAATAGAAGTAAGGTGAGGACCTTACTTATGAAAAAGGTAAAGCTTACAAAAAAGCTAAAATATTTACAAAATATACATCTCCTACAATTTAGGGTGGGTGGTAAATCCCTTTAAATTTGATCTTTGCCCTCTTGATCCTAAAGGTAATTTTCTATTCCTTGTCCATCCAGAAGTGGCATTTGGTTTCTCTAGGTAGTCGATTAACCTCAGTGATCATTTCAGCAATAAGCATATTCTCTTGGGCAACACCATATTTTGCCAGTGCATCCGCCACCCCATTACCCTCCCTAAAGCAGTGTTGGATCTTTATGTTGTGTTGAAGAATTATTTTCTTATAGTTACTATATCATCATGTAATTCCCATGCTGGTTGGTTGGTATTTGTTAGCATGTTCATGACAAACATGGAGTCCAATTCCACAATAGAGTTGTGGAGTTTATTGTTCGCGAGCTAGTGAATATCAAAAGTTGTTGCTTAAGTTTCTGTTGTTAGTGCAGAAATATGTTGACTTAGCAAAAGCCAGACATCCATTTCTATCCCTAAAAACACCCCCAATCCTGAGAATTTGTGTCAGGCTATTGCTGCTACCATCAGAGTTCTGTTTAAATCTTCCTATTGGTCGAGTTAGCCACTTGACTTTGGTGATCAACATTTTATATGTGAATGTCTCAATTCTCCTACAAATATCATGCCATGATCCTTGCCAATCCAAGCCTTTAAACTGGTTCTTCATAAAGGTACTGATCAGGTGATTAACCTGGTTAATAAGGGTTGTTGATGCTTATATATGTCTTATTATATCTAGCATTGCATCTTTCCTTCCATAGCTCCCAACATATAATTGATGGTATTACCTGCAAAACAAAGGCATGTACTTCATTAGTATATTTTGATTAACCTCCATTGCATTATGTTTTGTCTCAGAACGTTAGCATTGGTGATTCCAAGCGGTTGACTGAAGTATTTCAAGATTTTTCTGGCCTTCCAGTTGTTGAAGAAGATGTGATCATTCTTTCTTTTATGGGGTTCCCGCTACAAGGACATTTGAAGGGGCAACTGATCCCAAATATCCTAATAGCTTAATCAGTAGGAAGTTTCCTATGCCACAAACTCTACATGAAAAAGACACTTTAAAGGGTAGGTTTTTATGCTACATCTTTTTTGCACTAAAAGTAGTGCCTTTACTCTGTTTAAGGACATGGTAGGCAGATTTGTAGCTGAACTGGCCATCTTTAGAGGGGGTCCAGATGGGTTTGTCCCTGTCATTATTGGAACCCAAGTTGATTTTCTTGATATTATTAATTATATTCATAGAAATTTTGTCATATAGGTCCTCCATGTCCCAGACACCTCCATCAATACTCTTGTTAATAGTGTCTTGGTTTTCACACCATTAAGAGCTTTACTAGTTAAGTTACCTTCTCCTATCCAATTGTCCCACCAAAGTAAACAATTCCCAACACTAGGTTTCCAAGTAATATACTTCTCAACACGATGTTTGACTTCCATCAATCTCTTCCAAACATGTGATTGCCCATATATCCATTTCCTGGCCACTAGATGTTTCCTTTTGTAGTACTTGGCTTCCAGGACTTCTCTTACATAGATTGATTAGTTCTAAACCTCTACCAGTTTTTCGCAGAAAAAGAAAGGCAAATGTCTTGAATAGATTTAAATCCTACACCACCCTGCTCTTTAGAAATGCATAAGGAAGTCCAAGAAAACCAATGGTGTTTGAGCTTCTTATCTGACTCACCCCCAAAAAAAAGTTAGCAATCACTTTTTCAATATCAATAAGAGTGGTTTCAGGAGGGTCAACTGCAACTAGTATATGCATTGGAAGAGAGTACAAAATGGAATTAATAAGTGTGGCTCTTCCACCAAACGGAAAAAAATTATTCTGCCACCCTTAGATTCTATTAGTGATTTTAGAGCTCAGATCATTGAATTTTTTTTCTTCCTAAATAAATTGGAGCACCAAGATAGGTTAGAGGGACCTGTTTCTGTTGGAAGCCTGAGACTATCTTGATCATCATAATCTGATTTTGATCAACATTATAGGGAAGTATAAATGCAGACTTTTCATGATTGACAAGCTGCCCCGATATCTTTTCATACTCCTTTAACTTTAACATCATCATCCTGATGGATTCCAGGTCTCTAGAGGTAAAAAACATTGTATCATCAGCATAAGAGAGGTGGGAAATAATTGGCCCTAGGTATTGATAATGTAGGGGATGAATCTCTTCCGATTCACAAGATTATTCAACAGTTTAGCTAATAATTCATCTCAAATAATGAAAAGAGAAGGGGATGGGGGTCTCCCTATCTGAGTCCCCCAGAAGAATTAAAGAAGCCTCTCCTATACCCATTGATATTTATTGAGTACCATAAATTGGAGATAAGTCTCCATATCATATCTATCCACCTTTTATCAAACTGAATAACCTTGAGAGTCTGGCATAGATAAGGCCAAGAGACCCTATCATATGCTTTAGATATGTCAAGTTGAAGATAACATTGCCCCCTTGGTTGGGTCTTCTCATGTTGTGGGATAATTCTTGGGCAAGCATTATATTCTCACTAATGGTTCTTTCTTTAATGATCCCAGATTGGTTACTAGAGATCAACTTGGGGAGAAGAGGGGCCAATCTACTATTAGGGAGTTTGGAAATGATTTTGCATGGCACATTCCCGAGATTAATGGGTCAAAGGTCAGATATACTGTTAGGATTAGGGATTTTAGGAATCATGACAAGGCAAGTATGAGTGAGGGCCTTAGGTATAGAATTTCCAGCAAAAAACTCTTTATCATCTCAAGGAGATCATCAGCAATAATGTGCCAACATATCTGAAAAAACTGGGGAGAAACCATCAGGACTTGGGGCTGAGTCAGGGAACATAGAAAAAACAACCTCTCTAAGTTCCTCTATACTAGGTTCAGCTATAAGAATTGCATTTTTCTCTCTAGTGATGCTAGGAGGAATGCAACTCAAGATATTGAAATCAAGGGATTAAGTGGGTGGAAGGGTGGGTGGAAGAAAAGGTGTTGGTAGAAAGATATGGTTTCATCAACAATTTGATCATCTTCTTCTGCCTAAGTACCATCAGTTTTTTGGATTCTATGAAGGGTAAGCGTCCTCCTCCTCCTGTTGACAACAGAAGAGTGAAAGAACTTAGTGTTAAGATCACCCTTCGCAACCCATCTTAGACCAGCCTTCTGTCTCCAAAAGGGTTCTTCTAGTTTCAGATGTTTAATAATCTCGACACTCTTCTTGTTGAGAAGTTCTTTATCTTGCTCAATATTAAAAAGAATGGACCTTTTTTCACGTTCCATCACTTCCTCCTCCAACTCCTTTGTTTTCAAAAAAATGTCCCTAATTGAGGCTTTAGACCATTGAGAAAGAGCAGCAGTGGTTTTTTTCATCTTCTGGTGGAACCTCCATAGTGGTGGTCCATCAACGGTCTTATCCCAGGCATCCTAACCTCATTAAGAAAATCAGGAAAATTAGTCCACATGTTAAGGAGCCTGAAATATTTCTGAGTATTAGACCCTAGCTTGTCAATAGTGATGAGAAGTAGAGCACGGTTGGATCTGATCCTGTTAAGATGAGTAATAAAAGTGTTAAGTAACATGTCTAGCCAAGTATGATTTAAGAGATCTCTATCCAGTCTCTTCCATATTCTGTACTTCGGTGCTCTTCCATTACACCATGTGAAAGGGGAGCCTGAATAACCTACATCGATAAGACAACAATCAATTTGACAATCAATAAAAGGAAAACTTTTATAAGCTTTACGTGGGAGTCCTCTTTTTTCTCATCAGCATGAGTAAAGCAGTTGAAATCTTCTACTACCGCCCATGGAATGTCATATGAAGTAGCCAGCATCCTCAAGTTGTCCCATAGAGCTTCCCTGGTGTTGTGATTATTACTAGAATATACAATTAAAACAATGTTACTATCTTCATCATTGGTAATCTTGCAAGATCTCACTAGATTATGTTCATCAATGATAAGTATTCCATAAGAGCCAAATTTTATTGTTTAGGCTCGCATAACAGTGGTAAAAATCAAGCCTTCTCTTATAATTCTGGATCCTCCTAACAGATTGGGATCTGGTAGGTTCCAAAAGAGCAATGAAGTCAATTCTATTGGAGTTTTTAAGGAACTTAAGTCTCTCAAAGGCACCTTGGGTTTTAATACCGCTAATATTCCATATGAGGGATTTAAACATAATCAACATATGTTAGAGAGAATTTTGTCAGGTCCTCAAAGGGACCCGCTTTTAGGTGGTGAGTTTATTCCTCTTTCTCTTCCCCTGGTGTCATTTCCATTCCATCCTCTACCTCTGATAGCACCAACACCTCTAGGGGAAAAAATGTTGTGGTTACTAATTTCTCCAAAGGCTTCTTCTATGCCATCGACTTCCTCTTTTAGGCTTTGTTGAGCCCTAGTGGCACCAAGGATTTGTTCAGCATTATCGTCACTGGAAGTGTTGCCTTCAATTTTCTCATATTCCTCATCTTCTTCATCCTCAGTAGACAACTCAGCCTCGTGTTCCCTGGTTTTACTCCCATCAACCTCTATTAACCTCTATTTCTATATTAGGTTGGGACTTGTCTTTCCCAATCTGGAACTCAGGAGTGTCTTGGACAATGATAGGAGTTTTCAAAGAGTGAGCAGCGGACGTATTGATTCTCAGATATTGTTCTTGGTTGGTTTCCTTATTTTCCTCCTTGTTTATTTGCTCTAATTATCATTGTACTCCATCACTTGGTCTTTGTCTGTTTCCTGGATTTGCTCTTCACTTTGCGTTGGATTTGTATTTTCCTGAGTTTCTTGGTCGCCTTTGGTATCATTTGTTTTCAGCAGATGTTGCTCTTTCTCCTTGTCTCCCTTGCCTATGCTCGCTTTGTTGATGTCGTTGGATTCATTAGGGGTATTCTTTAGGTCTTGGTTATTTTTTTCAGCATCTTTCTTGTTGTCCTTGTAGTTGTTGGTGTCATTTTTGGGTATAAAACTTGTCTTGCTTTTCTTCTGATTCTTTTTTTGATGTTCCTGCTAGGTTCTTTCCATTCCTCTATCTCACTCTTAGTATTTGATGGTCCAGGCTCAAGTTTACCTTTCCCTTTCTCTTAGGCTATTTTGAGTTAGAACTATGACCGAATGGTCACTTTGTCAGATTTTCTCTTTTGCATATATAATACAATCCGACCCAATGGCCAAATTTGATTAAAACCAGAGGTAAGGGAAAGGAAGTATGATATAATGAGGGGATTGCCATATAAAAAGTGAAATTTTCGTCAATAGAGTAAAAACTCAAGTAACCACTCAATTGAATTAGTAAGGCTAAAAGGGATCAACATAATGACATTGGATACCTTGGTTCAACTAGATCTCACATATCTTGGAAGAGACCAAAATGCACGTGCCATTAGCCTTTGAGTATTTCTCACTTGCGCAGATTTTCATGAGAGTGAGAGGAGACATGGTTGATTTTATTTTATTATTTTATAAATATTTATTTATTCTTTTATGATCTAATTATTTTGGCCAAAATTTACTGTTTCGATCAATTTAATTTTGTGTTTGGAAAATCGATCGAGTAAAGAGTTCTCTGTTGAAGAATCTTTATCCTAAAGTTCGAACTCAAAAAAAATTTCTTAGTGATACAAAGATTATTCCACTCATTATATTACATTTTTTGTTAATGTCTCAATCTTTTTTTTCGGTAACAACTTCTTTATCTCCACGAGGTAAGGATAAAATTTACCTATATTTTATTCTCTTTAGATTATATTTGTAGAATTTCATTGGACATGTTGTTAATGTTGTACGTTGTTGTGTGCTCAATCCTTCACCATTAGCCATGTAGTTGAATTAGGGTATCGACAAATTAAGTTGCGCGGAATACAAAAATGTTTGGTCCATAACTTTCACATCTGTACCCAACACAAAGGGAGGGTCTTCCATGCTTCATATTTCCTCAACTCACTAGGCTCCAAAAGCCAGATAGTTTTTGCATCTCCATGTTGGTTTAATTTAGAACTATCTTTAATATTTGTCAAAGGACAGAGCACACCGTCAAAGTTAGCAAAGTCAAACAAAGTGATCCTTGTTTGTGGTGCCAAACTTATCATATATATCTCAAAATAAACTTGATTTGATTGCGACAATAAAATCAAGCACTATATCATCTTGCTTTAATATTCCAGTTAGTTAATTTGCCACATTTTATTTGGTCCTTATATTTAAAATAAATGTTTTATTTTATTTATCTGTTTAATAAATCAAAAAAAAATTATTACTTTTTTAATATATACCCCTAATATTAAATAAATACATAAAGTAATAGTAGTCAAATTTAAAATTTCAAAACGTTATTAATAAGGATTGTTTAGTTGAACATATTTTTAATTAAAATTTTCTTAAGTGATGTGACGGATCAACATGAGTCTGAGTAATATATTATTCTTCAAGAGTTTATATATGATTACAAGCAGGAAAATTTAAAAGTGAAAGTTATAAAGCATTCCTATCCGGAGTTAATTAAGTTATTTGTAAAGAAAATTTATGTTACCTTTGGTTAATTTGCAATTTCGAAGCATTTACCCCCAAAATAATACCCTACCCTACGTACTAAAATCCTTCACAAAATTTAAGCAGATTGTTCAGAAACTTGTCCACTATAATTAAATATTTAAATTTATGGATAATGAAAGCACTTAGTAATTTCTTCGATTATTTTACATGTAACGGGGGAAACCATAAACTTACGAGAAAAAAATAGGAATAATTACACAAAAATACAACTAGCAAATATACTTTATGTTTAAGTAGTCACAAATATACTTTATACTTTATAGTCCAAATCTGATTTGACCATTCACGGTAAACTAACTTTTCTTTCTAATTATATAGGAAACAACACTTCTCATATAAAAAAAAAAATACTTTTCATACCAAATTCTCAGCTTCTTCTTCACTATTTTCACTTCAATTCTTTTCCAATTCTCTCCCAAAAAACTTCAAATAAATTGGTGAAAATTTTTGCATTGTTTCGAGTTATTTCTACAATTCGAGGTTTCAATATTTTCGTAAATAAGCTCTGTTTCGAGTGAGTGTAGTTATAAAAGATCGGTTATGTATTGAGGAGCCCAAATATGAAATTTTGGATGATTTGGTGTAGTTTTGAGGTGTTTTTGAATGAATTTGATGCTTGAATTCGAGGAAGAAGACGGAGGTTGTTTTTTTGGTACAATAGTGTATATATTTGTATACTGTATTGTATATTGTTGTATATATTTGTATACTATATTGTATATTGTTGTATATACAATACAGTCTTTTTTCCGGTGATTTTCTTCTTCGTCCCCATTTCATACACACTTATACAATGTAGATACAATGTTTAAACATTATATATACACATACGTATATATTTGTATAATTATGTATATTATTGTATAATTGTATATACACACCTAATATACAAAATTATGCAAAATTATAAGAGCTATATAGTATACTCATATACAATACTATACAAATATTATACAAAATTTTTGACTTTGTCTTCTTCCTTTATTCAAAAAAGATTTAACCTTTTTCCTATTTAAGTTTCAAAGAGAAAGATGAGAATAACCAAATCTATTGCAAGCGGACATCTAGTTAAACTAAAAACCTTTTGAAACTAACAGGTTTATTTTGAAATTGAATAAGTTAAAAATCCATCTGTTGTGGTAAATGACACATAAAGCAACATTAGCACAAATTCGACTTTATATGAACAAGACACATACTCAAGGAATCAGAGTATAAGTAAACATTCCAACCACAACGAAACAACACGGCCTTCATGGACAACACATGACATTTTCTCTGATCTGAATCGCCTTTAAAAGCAAATTGAACTCGTAGGAACAGAAAAAAGGGGTAACTACATTATTGTTAGCATCACAAAAAATAAACATTACTAAAAGTACAAGAGCAACATAAAAACCTAATTGAATTACTAGGTCACAACACATAATTTTTGAAATTTCCTGTCTCCGCCAAGGGAGCCTGAGAAAAAGGAAAAGAAAATCAGTTCCAAGAGAAATGATCATACTTTGTGCTACTCAAAATTCTCTACACATTACTAAAACTAGAATAATCCCTTGAGCAGACAGCGCAACACATCAACAAAGCATTGTGTTGTTGGTAACTTTGGCTAAGGATGTAACGTAACTTTCTTTTTCTATACAATTGGGCCATATTTGATAATGTAATATAGAGTGGGCTATATTCTGTAATATAACATTACTAGTTGCATTTTTTTTATAATTTTCCCAAAAAAATACTGTAATTGCTCAATCAGTCGAATCTCTACTTCTTTTGGCTCATTTCCATCATTCTTCAAACACCCAAAATACTATAACAAGTTAAATCTGAGGTTTATTGAGAAAAATACTATGGATTAATGGTGGTGTTCAAGTGATCAGATCGTGTGCATCAACTATATATTTGGTGTCTATAGTTGAGTGTACGTGCATTGCACGTGTATCTCACGTCAATCAATTAAACAAAATACACAATAAAATTACTCCCTTTGTTCTTTAATATTAGGGCTTTATTCCTCTTTCTTTAATAATTTTAAAGTTTAATTTTCTTTTTATTTATTTTGTCTACCGTAATTTAAGTAAAATTGACATAAGGTAAAAATTCTAACAATACTGAAGTTCTAACTATTAGGACTTTATAGTTCAAATAAATGAAAGATGTATGCAAATTTTTAGTTGATTTACAACTTTTAAATATTAAAAAAATAATTAAATAACTACGTTACATGTAGAAAATACTACTGAAAATACATGGCTATAAATTGCTATGAAATATGTAGGAGTTGAATCAAACAAACAAAACATGAAAATTACTGCATGTATTTTTGTAAAAAAAAATAGAGTTTTGATCGATAAACACTCGCGTGTTCACCTCAAAAAAACAAATTTTCTATATCAATCTTTTCAAGCTAAAATTTTCAAATAATAAAATAAACAAAAAATACATACAAAGTACCATGACCAAAAAAATCACACAAAAGTATGTTAAAATTTAAAAAATACATAATCAAATTTATACGTTGAATATCAAGTCAAGAATCAAATAATTCGACAGCTCTATAACTTTTCTAACATTAGTTACAATTCTTCATGTTACTCCAACACAAAGATTGATCAACCCTCTCAAATTATCACAAAATATTTTTTTGTTGTCCATAATTTGCTAACATTGATACACATTTACAAAAAAATTGGTTATATAGCCAATAGTAGTACACAAGGAAAAAAAAACAAAATAAGCCGACTTACCTTGAGAAAATTATGATATTGGAAGTTCCAATGCTCTTAATGGCTGCAATAGTGAAAATTCAAACATAGTGAGACAAATAACCGGCCATAACCATCCATTATGAAGAAAGTGTTTTATTTCCATGCATCTACCTAGGATAAAATCTTTCCATATATTTGACTTCCTATATATTTAGGAGTCTTCTTAGGAGTTTGTTTAGGGGTAAAACTTTCTATATATTTATAAAATTTTTCATATATTTATTATTGTCAATATTCAATATTATAAATATAATAATATAATAATTGGAGAAAATAAGTGAAAAGACAGTTTTGTCTATTGTGGAAAGTTTTAAATCATTTTTTTAAGGGTCTTCACACTTTTAATAAATTGTAAGTAGATGTAAAGTAGATGTAGATGTATAAATTGATATATGGTAATTTACCAACAATCGAAAATACATTATACCCAATCACAAACCCTTTCAAAATTATTTGGTAAATCAGATACAAAGTTTCCTATTTTACATTTTGCATAGGACTTCGCGAGGTGGTTAGTGACAATATTTGGTTTCTCTGTCCATCACTCAAACTAAGAATTGCAAACCATAAACAAATTATTCCTAAATTTTAGTGGAGTTGGAATCGAAAACAATTTTTTCCTCCTAAATAATTTAGTACTACTCCTAAATATATAAATAGTGTTGAAAGTCAACAAACTTTCCTACTAAACAAAAAATATTACAATTTTTTCCTCCTAAATAATTTAGTACTCCTGAATATATAAATAGAGACAAAACTGTAATTTAATTTTTCTCAAATAATTGTTATTTAATTATTATCCTAATATTAAGACTTTGAAATTAATTAAAAATTTTATTTGATCTAGGTAAGAAATTATAATGTTTAACACTTCTAAGTCAATTAAATTTTTTCCTTATATATAAAAAAATACTCTAAAATTCTATAAATTAAATACTCCATCTGTCCAACAATACTTGTCCACTATACTAAAAATAGATATCCAATAATACTTGAAAATCAATAGATAATTTACCCATAACATAATAACTAAAAAGAAAATGAAATGATAAAACAGGATAGAGTGCTGCGTTCAGTCTCAGAAAAGCAACCAACATGATCCAAAATCATCTGGCCAGATATGTTTGATAAATGCATGTCCCTTTGAAGAAATAAAGGAATGTGAACATAAAATTCCTCAAATTAGTTGTTCTATACTGAACAAGTCGACAACAGCTACTTGATCTAACATCTTCTTCCCTCTATTTTATTCCGGGGACAATTAAGACAATATGGTGCAATTATTTCATATTTGATTAAACATATGACTGCATAACATTCCACATCAAGTCATCAACCCAATGTCTTTACTGAGAAAAAGTAAACAATTGATTCGTTATTACCTGCTGCTTCAAAAGAAAACTGATGACAAAAGCCAAATCCCCAATAGGCCACTTGCTCAGGGTCTCCGAGTAGGTAAACCTAAGAGTCTCGGACAATGTTGCTATTGTCTCCAACCATGTAGCAGGGGCTTTTATAAGTTTATTGTTACCCTATTAACTCCTAGTAGAGCATGATCTTGGCCGCTGCTGCCACATTCTTCGTCGTCATTATCCGTTGTTGGAGAAGATTACAACTTCTTATTTAACGTATAATATAATAGAGCAGCAGCACCTGCTGCAATGTGTTGGGTTCGAAATCGAGAGGGCGTCACGCGGAAGCTAATAGTTGCAAACCATAGAGGTGATAATTCAGATGACAAAGAAAACTATGATAAAAAATATATTATTTGATATGATTGACCAACAAGCCTACATA
This sequence comes from Capsicum rhomboideum, assembly GCA_031232105.1. NCBI lineage: Eukaryota > Viridiplantae > Streptophyta > Magnoliopsida > Solanales > Solanaceae > Capsicum > Capsicum rhomboideum. The sequence continues at coordinate 24,987,973 of CP124710.1, forward strand.
TTGTAAACTAATTCAAAAAACTTAAAATCTATTGGGAGAAAATCTCCCCCTAAACAAGACTCTTTTAAGACTACATTGTGGATGCTATTGTGTTATAATATGACAACGGGGGGTCTTCTATTTATAGAGGTTCAAATCCTTTCCTCCAAGAAAGAGGTTAGCCAAATATGGAAGAGTTTTATATTTTCCTTTTAGAAAAAGTAAAAGTAATTATGGTGTTACTTTTATTTTCCTTTCAAGAAAAATAAAACTCAAATTTGGTAAGAAAATCAGGGCAAAAATCCTAACACAATGGCAATAGTTGCTATCGCCATCAGTTTCCGACTGAAACCTAGAAACCACAAAGTTACTTGGAGATTCAACAATGAAAGTTACTTACAAACATAATAAGATGTTTTGTTATTCTTGATCAATAAAATCAACGTAATAGAAAAGGAAATCTCAAACCTGAAACAGTTGACAGAGTTTTCTCTTTTGATGTTTGATCGTGAAATAGGCCTACTCAGCCGTGCCTATCTATCGTCCTCCTTTTGAGGATGGAGTTTCACTGAGAATAATTGAACTTGAAAAGACCTATCAAACATTAAGAGCTGTGGTGGAATGAATAAGATCCTTTCGTCCTTAGAACATCATGGTTTTGAAGTAAAATAGATGATAAGTTGAATAAAGATATTGAGATTTCAAACATTCTCTGGGGCTTCACAGTGTTACATCTAATTCAATAAAACATGTTTATGAAGTTTCTTTGCACTTATTGTTTATGAAGTTTCTTTGCACTTATTATATAAGTATTTCTAAATATAATATTTAAAAATACTAAATACAAAAGATATACAAGAGTTTCTCATACAATAAAAATCAACAAAGAAAAACAAAAGATTAAATAGAGAGGAAGATAAAATAAAATAAAGATTCAAAGTTTACACTAACCTCATCACCACGAACACAGTTGATAATGTTAGTGTGTCAAATCCACCAAGAAAAAATGTTGGATAGATACCACCACCAATGAAGATAGACTGCAAATCAAGACTTTGATGTAATCTGTCATTGTCATGCACGTAGGACAGACCTCTCATGGCCCCATGAAGTAGCCTAACAACAAAATACCTTATGTTTTTTATGGTTTGATCCATCTTAAACGGATTCCATAGTACAGACGCTAGATTTGAAAGGCAGTACCTGAAAATAATAGAAACGTCATTCTTAAGTTTTCAAGGGCCTTTATATCATCTCAAGAGAGGAATCAGTTTAAAATCCTTAGACAATTTTTCATAGTCCCATCTTTGTTTTCTCTACTAACTGCACCAGAAAACTAACATAGCCAAAATTCATGTTGCTTCCCTCCGTATCATCAATCAGTCTCTCACATCACAGATAAAAAAAATTCTAAAAATTAAATCAAGTGTAAGCAAATCTTTATTAAAGCGTTGCAACTCATCTTGTACAATTGTCGTCTGTTCCTCGTTACATACAACCAAAACTTTTGAATAACATACCCGACTGATCTCTTGATACAAAAAAATCAGCAGAAAAAGAATATAAAAACCTTTTTTAACGTACACAACAAAATATTTATTCTCCTTAGCATATGTTTTAGGAGTATTAATTTCCCTTACCATTATTTTAGGAGTCTAGTTGTACGTACACAAGGAAATATTAATTCTCTTTCACATATATTTAGGACTCTTTAATACTAAATATTACTTCCTCTATTCCAAAATAATTGAATTGTTGAGACTTTTTTTTATTTCAAAATAATTGAATTGTTCAAAGTTCAAGAGAATTTTTTAGACCTTTTTCCATATTTACCCTTCATTTACAACTTAATTTTCTTGACTAATATTTTGGACTTAATTTTCTAGGTTATGAGTTCCAAGAAACTTAATTTTCTTGGAACTTTCTTACATTAATGTGTCTGAATTTTCATCAACATTGTGATCTACTTCAACATTGAGGTCAGGAAGTTCATTTGTATCAAATAGAATATTTGGATCAAATTGTGTTGTAGCCATGTTAAATTAACAAAGAATCATGTTAAAGTAAACTTTTTTATAAAAAAAAATAAATTAGAGGGAAATTAAATTTTTAAATTTGGCTCAATCTAAAATTTTAAGGTTTTACCTTCAAAAATTTGTTCAATTAAGAAGTTTAGTCATTCTAAGAGCCACGTTTTGAATTTTGCACTAAGAATAAATTGATCACATAAGTGAGTATTGGGAGTAGTTTTGATGATTAATGTTTACTTTTTAAAAATAGTTTGACAATTAATTAAAAATGGCAAAAATGAAAAAAAATGACTAATTTATGTCTTACTCTTTTTTTCTTAATATGTGTGCATTACCTGAACAATTCAATTATTTTGGAATGGAGGGAGTGTAAAATAATTAAATTAAAATCAGAGAAAAATAGTAAAAAGACTATTTTGTCTATTGCGGAATCTTTTAATAAAGGGCAAAAAGTTCGAACAACATTTCTAAGGACCTTCACACTTTTAATATAATAGTAGAAAAGGGACAAATATACACTCGAACTATGATAAATGATATGTATATTCGTCATACTTTGGATACACATATGCCCCTACCGTTAATGAAATGGTACATATATGCCCCTCACACTAACAGTAGGGGCATATGTGTACCCAAAGTATGACAAAGGGTATATACGTACCATTTATCATAGTTTGGGGGTATATTTGTCCCTTTTCTGTTTTAATTTTTTATCCCAAATAATTTACCCAAACCCACTACCCGACCCAATAAACCCACTATCCGATTTAATTCCAACTAAAACCTAAGAGACTCCTATCTAACAGACGCGTTTTTCCACCCCTATACCGATATACACACAAAATACAGTAACACCCACTACTACCAATTTAAAAAAACAACCATTAACCCATAACACTAAAAAATAACACCAAATAAATTGAACCTCTCACATTTTAATTTTCAGTGAAATTCTTTTGGGAAAACATTACCCACCACTGGTCAACACCATATAGCCACCATCTCCGTCGAATCGAAAAATCCCCACCGACGAACCATCGACTCACCCCTAGCTCCGGCCTAATCTCCATTCCCTCCAACAAATAAACACCAACTAGCAACAACGACCAATCACTGTAATTTGATTGAGATTCACGTTCAAGAGAAAAACAGAGGGAGTATAGGATTTGGAACGAAAAATAGAGGTCGGGGTCGAGTTGGTTTGAAATCGAGTTCGATGGGTTTATTAGGTAGGGTAGTGGGTTTGTATTAATTATTTCAGATAAAAAAATTAAAATGAAAAAGAGACAAATATACCCCCGAACTATGATAAATGGTACGTATATACCTTCAGTCATACTTTGGGTACACATATGCCCCTACCGTTAGTGACAGGGGCATATACGTATCATTTTATTAACGGTAGGGGCATATGTGTACTCAAAGTATGATGGAGGGTATATACATACCATTTATCATAGTTCGGGGGTATATTTGTCCCTTTTCCGATATAATAGAGATTACTTCCTAACATACGAATATCAAATAATTTTAGGCATAATACATAACTGTGCCTCTTAACTTGGTTTCAACTTGCATCTATGCCCTCCAACTTTGGATGTGCACAAGTAGACACTTAAACTTGTATAAAGTTGAATAAGTAGATACACACGTCCTATGTGACATAATACACGTAGGAAGCCACATAAGACCCAAATTGTCCACATAGGATGCCAGTACATAGAGTGCATGTGTCTACTTGTTCAACTTTATACATGTTAAGTGTCTACTTATGCACACTCAAAATTAGAGGACATAGATGCAAGTTGAGACCAAGTTAAAGGGTGTGTTTATGTATAAGCCATAATTTTACATAGTAAAACTTAGACAGATTGGAAAAGAAATTACTATTTTTTTAATATTAATATATAAATCCTAATTTTCATATTTTTATCCACCATGCCATAGCCTTGAGTGCATGTGCAGTTATATTGATATCGAGTTATGACTCAGTGAACACAACAATAATATACTCAATATAACTTTATAAGTGAGACTCGAGAAGAATGATGTGTATACAAATTTTACCTTCACCTCTGTCACAATCCGATTTCTCAGGTCATGATGGCACCACTTTAACCCACCAGTAGGTAAGCCAAGCCATAGCCCGAAACGTCAAGTAATGAGCTAACGGGCGAAAAATAAAGGAACACGAGGGTGAAACTAATATACAACAATAATAGAAGCGGAAGTAAGGATATATATATATATATATACACACACACACACACACATAACATGCTGTATAAGAGAGGGAGAAGACAAAATGAATCCCTCCCAAGACCTGGTAAGGTCGGTACTAGAGCCACTACAACAAAAGAAGAGTACTAGACAGTATCCAAAATATACATATATACAGTAGTCTCAGAATGCAAAAGAATATAATTGAGATAGATGGAGGAGGATCAGCCTCAGACTCTAGAAAGTTCACCCTGTCTCTGGATCAGTAGCTGGGCCTGAAAATAACGTCAACGCCTGGGGCTCGTACTCAGATCTACATTCAAAAAAAGATGCAGAAGTACAGTTTGAGTACCAAAGTAATGGGTACCCAGTAGACATCATTGGCCGACTGAGCTCAAATATAGTAAAAGCATAAATATAATGAAAGTGTGTAAGCTAAGTCAACAGTAACATGGGTAAGGAAATATCTACTATACTAAACCAGTATAGTAATGGAAATAAATAACTCAAAAGTAAGAAAGACAAGCTAACTCTAACCTAACTGGGCACCTATAAGTCCAGAAGGCACACACAAGGAGACAATTAACCCTAACGAGCCCTCATAAGCCGACGAGTACAGACAAGAAGTAACTAAAGTGAGAAGCATAAGTAGCCCTTAGCTGAACCGATCTCAGGTAACCTTCTGATCCCAAATCCATGATAAAAATATCTAGATATGCACCAGACTTTAACCGACACCAATGGGTAGTAACGAGAGGCCAGAAGCCGGGTTCGAATCGAAAATAGTAGGTAATAACAAGAGGCCATATGAATCATGTGCAACAGAACTCAGTACCACTGTCAGAATTCCCAGAACAACCATAATCAACACCAGAACATCCCGACGGTATCATAAACAGATGCCGGATTTGAACCAAAACTCAAAGTAACCATAGCACAACCAGAAGCTAGTGATTCCATAAGTAGCCAACCCCAACCGTAACTGGTATCAGATTCAGATTGGAGCTGGTAAATAGTGACCATAACTAATGCAGTATCATGCCAGAACTCATAATAACTATAGCCATAAAGCATATGTTGGACTTGAACCAAAACTGAAATACATTTACATAAACGTAAACATAACTCGCTAGCGGGAGGAAATATAAGAGTTTCGAGCATATTTTCAAGCCATAAGGGTCATAAATACCAATCTCGGGTGGATAAGTTCACTAAGGCAAGGCGAGTCCCAAATACTAGGTCAAGAGGTGCAGTACAAGATCAGTTACTACTCTACCCAGGAAAAAAAAGCTAAAATGGGTCGAAAACCAAAATCTAAGTCAAATCCAACCCAAGGTAATAGCCTAAAGTAGTAGCCAAAAGTCTAACTTAGCCTAAAGGAACTTCATGTCAAATATGCTATCTAAAAAGGGGCAGTGGGGCTCACTACGGGGTCCTGATAACCACACCTAAGTTAGAACCTACTTGAGTCTAGTCTAAGGCTTCTCCATCCCACACCAAAGTACTACAAGCACTAATTCTAGTCCTAGGGATGATAGCACACTATACTAGAGGAGAACGGGTCTGAAATCTACAAAACGTGGCCCTAATCGGCTAAATAAAGCAAAAAAGGTACTAAGACGATACTGGGCTATAATTACCTGCCCAAAACTAGCACAATAGTATACCAATACTATAAGTAAGCTCAATCTAAAGATATGGTAAGCCTAGCCTACCTGGACGCTGCTGAACACTCCTCGAATCCTCTAAACCGGAGCTTTCCCCTTCCGAGAAGCCTGCGAGAGTTGCCACACTACCAAAATATACCCATATTACGTATAAAAGCTCAAGGTCAGAAATCAGATTAAATTTTTTACGTGGGGCTCGATTAAGAAATAGCAAAATTAAAACCATCACAACACCCCACACAGCTTAAGGATCAAAAGCCTTAAAAATGTAGCCAACAGTCTTCAAAATCAGTCCCAACACCATTGAGAATTTAGGAATCAAATTGGAAAATTACATGAAAATTAACGGGGAAACTTACGGATTAATGATGATATGGGGCCAACAAACACGTCTCCAAGATAAACTCAGCTCAATTATACTATTCTCTTGTAATTCATAAGCTCTAATGGCCTCTAATGGAGTTTACACTTAGAAAATAATGAGAGAAAAATGTAAGGGAAGGTCTATATAGTGCCACAGGTTTCCTCATCACGATCGAGAGGTCCCCTGGTCGTGGTCGTGACATCCCACTAACAGGACCATCGCGATCGCGGTGGCCTAGCCATGTGGTCACTATGAACAAACTGCGGCCCCATACCTCCGTCATCGTGGTCGCGAGACCTCAAGACTCACGATAACGATGACTAAGATCATAGGTCCTCTCTATTGCGGGGGTCCTCATCGTAGTCACGATGAAGGAATTGGGTCTGCACCTGGTGCTGATCCACCAACAATTCCACCAAATTACAAATATCCCGATCGGGCCCTCGAGATTCGTTCGAAATCCTGCAAACGCAAACGAACTATGCTACCCTACCAAATTTGATATTTTGGACTCAACGACGCCATCAAAATTTTCATCTGGAGTCATTTCAATAAAAAGTGCTCCCACACCCCCAAGGACCATTTTAACCAAATTCCACTCAATAGCTGAAAATGAGTTCGAAAGCATCGGGACCCGGACCAAGGGTCCCCCTAGCCCAAAATCAATGTACAGAGCTGATAAGACTATCAGAAATGGCATCCAAGGCCGTTTACCTGAGGTTTAGGCTCGAGATCCTATTCTTAACTTCAAAAGCTCCAAAACAGTGAAATGACTCTAAAAATCAAACGAATTGCCCGGTGACCGAATTGTCAGTCTCAACAAGTCATAAATGACGTGGGGCAGAAAGCTCTAAATGCAGTAAAAGCACAAAAATGGAGAAAATGACCTGGAGGATCATTACAACCTTGCGAATGTATGGAGACTATTTCTAAAACCGTCAAAAACACATATTTAATATTATAAGTACTACTAATTAAAGATCCTAGTTATTAGAAGCATCTAGGGGCGGATCTACGTGGATTATACTATATATATATGATCAATTTTTTTTTTCTATGTGTATATATATAAAGTTGAACCCCCTTGACACAAGTAAATAACTTGGTTCAGTGGCAAAAGGGGTTCAGACTTTTGCAAGGAGCCTCATAGTTGTGGGTTTGAATCCGCTGAAAGACAATTTTTTTTTTTGCTTTAGGGATTAATATTTAACAAAAACAAGTTCAGTTGTTCAGTCGTTTAATTTTTTCCTAACTAATCTAAATGATGTCATTTTTTTTTTTTTGAAAAAAGGGACAGAAACATAATGTATTTTAATTATATCCCTAATTCAAAGTCAATTATTAAAATACCCCTATCCACTTCTTTCTCTAACACAATTACGCTATCTAACCAGATAAATTGGATCGTATTTGTTGCTGCCTTCTGATTATTGCCATCAGGCATCGCATTCCTGTAACACCCCATACAATTCCGACCCTATTTGACAACCTTGAACCATGTTTACCCTAGGTTCGAGAGCAATAAGTACGTATTTTGTATTGTTATTTATGGAACATTAGATATTGTGCTAGTAAATGTGATTAGACCTTTGTAGTAGGTGTTTTCGACTTTGTGGAGCATTTGTGGGGTGAAAAGTGAGGTTTAAGGGACATCCAGGCAAAGGATCTCAAAGATAAGAGGCCAGCAAAAGGTTGGGACTTGAAAGATCCAACCAAATCCGCAAAGAAAAGTCGAAATAAAAAATTTAGTGTGGGGCGCTGCAGATGGCGTGCCAGGCCGCTTCTGGCCAAATTTTGTTTGGCACAGGAAGCAAGGGGGAGCTCCCAGGGGAGTGCCAGGCCGCTCCTGGCCACCTTTTCCAGAGCTGAAATTTTTCTAAGTCTCAGGGGCGCCCGGGAGCGTGCCGGGGTGCTTTTTGCCCGATTTCTTCTACGATTATTAGTTTATAAAGAGGACTCTTGGGTTATGGTATCATTATTCCATCATAGTAGGGCTACTCTTGAGCAAGTTTGGCATCCGGGTTGGGGTTAATTCTTCATCACAAGTGTTTTATCAAATTATGTTCAATTAAGCCATGAGTGGCTAAAATTTCTTATTTTTGAGATTGAGGCTACGAATATGAATCTCGTGAGTTAGATATTATTGTGACATTGAGGGAATTATTTAAACATGAGATATATGGTAGATCATGCATTGAATTTGGTGGGCTACATTAACATGTGTAATTGGGCTCAATTTAAGGCCCAAAATAAAGCGAAAATGCAAGGCCCAAATGGGAAAATGACCCATTCTTGTGTTGACTATGTGGACATGGAATTTAATGACCAAGAGGTGGATAAGGATGACTTGAGGGCTTATAAATAGACAAAAAATCAGATTTTTATTCCAACAATCACACATGCCATTTTCTAGATATTTCTAAAACATTTCTCTATCTTCCAAACCCTAAGGCAACTATTTTCTTTGGACACCTTGGACAAGATCATCACTTTGCAAGCTTGGGTAAATGTTTATTCTTGTGATTTAATATATTATATACATGAGATATGGTGTAGATCATGATGGTTATGTTGGCAAGATTGAATAGGACACTTTTGCTTTTTGCTAAAAGATGTGCCATCTTTGTGGTTTAAACTTGAAAGGAGACTTGGGGTTTTGATGAAAGTGCATGGTGTGAATGAAATGTCAACATGTATGGTGTGGTTATGTTACTTGACTTGTTATTTTTTCTATGAGTGTAAATTGTGGGATTGTTGTCGATATGTTGTTATGAAGTGAATTGAGGTGACTTGATGGAGTAATGGTGATATTGGGTTGATGGAGAAGTGTAAAGTATGAACTTGGTGTGACATTCTATTGGTTTATGATGTATTGGTCAATGTATGGAATGTTGTGGTATTGTTGGTATGATAATTTCATAAATGGTGTTGTAAAGGGGGAAATGACATTATAAGGCAAACATGTAACTCATTGTCATCTTATGCACTTGTAAGGTAGTTGGTTGTTAACTGAGCTCCGTTATGTACTTCTATTGTAGAGTGAAATGTAAGGAAAGAGCTGGACTATTTTATTCTCATATAGGATTGTGTATTCATATTAAGGAGATAAGTTATGTAAGGTTACTCTTTCCGTATCCTCCTGCAGCATATATTGTTCACATTGTCATCATACCTGCTTCTACTCCGAGATGTCTCAAAGTATCTCATGTCAGGTTATCATATGTTGTTATTCATATGTCTCTTATTCATAAACGGATGTTCCGAAGCTTCAATAACATTATGACTATCAACATATAAATCTCTCAAAAGTAAAGGAAAGAAGTAATGCTAAGAAGTAATTCATATATGGTTACTTTATAGTTCTTTGAGTACGGGTGGTAGCTCAGGAGGCATAAGCCTAGCTCGAGCCGAACCTGCTTTATTGATTTACGGTATTATTGATGGTTAATATATTGACGGTTACATTTATTGACGGTTACATTTATTGACAGTTATATATTGACGGTTACATTTATTGACGGTTATCTATTGATGGTTACATTTATTGATGGTTATATTTATTGACAGTTATATATTGACGGTTACATTTATTGACGGCTATATATTTACGGTTACATTTATTGACGGTTATATTTATTGACGGTTATACATTGACGGTTACATTTATTGATGGTTATACATTGACGGTTACATTTATTGACGGTTGCATACATTGACGGTTACTTCTATTGACGGTTACATATATTGATGGTTATGTATTTAACGGTAATGGTTGATGGTAATGTACATAAGGCAAGAGATTAATGAATATAAAGTACATGGCTCCAGCATTCAAATCGATGGTTTGTCCATATTGGCTATTCTCTCATATTTGATTTCATTGAGGGCCTTATGTATCATGCAGTTTCTAATAGCCTTACATACTCAGTACATTCTTCGTACTAACGTCCCTTGTGGGACTTACCTTACTTGCTGCAGGCAGAGGTGCTTACAGACCTCCACAGCAGGTTGTGGGTCATTTGCAGATCATTGGTGAGCTCCAGTTGGTTCGGGGCTTTCCGAGTCACATGTGTACATTTGTTTTGGTACTGTAAGTTGTGTAAAGCGGGTACTTGTCCCGACTGTAGGTTGGTTATGTATGTGTATATGTAGAGGCTTTGTAGACGTATGTGGGAAGATGAATGTAAGAGATGTATGTCTATTTTGACTTGATGGCCCTAACGGCCAAGTTTTCTATATAGCATATATTTGCCATGACTTTCGCTATTTGTATCTATTTACATGAGATAGAATGCTATTCATACGAAGACATTCATATGAACGTACTTGAGTAGAGATTGGTTCTCTTGGGCCTCAACGGCTTCGGGTGCTAGTCCACCTCGTTGGAATTCGGGGCGTGACACTTTCGACCTCCACTTCTCGTCGGTCTTATCTAGTCTCTGTTATGGCTTCTTCAGTAAGTTTTTAATTCCCATCTTTATCGATTTTAATTTTTCAAAATTCTATTTCTATGTATTTGCTACTTGGTTTTTGGTTTTTATCAGTGTAAAAGCTTCTTCTTTTTTCGGCTGATGTAAAAAATGACTGATTTTCTTTGGATAATTTGATTTGCTACTTGGTTTTTGATTATTATCTGTGTAAAAGTTTCTTCTTTTTTTGGACTTGATCTAATTTGGTATAAAGATGGTTGATTTTTTTATGCTGATTTATAAGTTCTAACTAAGTTCTTACTTTACGAGAGTCTCAATGTTCAGTGAAGAAATATTTTACTATAGTACCGAAATCAAATTTAGTCTCTCATAATGATAGTCAATCTAACCAAGAAGTAAATGCCAAGCATTCAGAAGTAGCATTACCTTCTCAAGAAAATGCTCAAGAATTTGATTTGAGTTCCTTATAGTTTGATCCGGGCGAAAGAATCCCAATATTGAAGCATCCTCCAAAGCATCGTGATCTTATTAGAAGAGCATATATCTTGGATGGTCCTTGTCAACCTTGTCTCCAGCTTCATGAGTATTCACAAATGGATATTTCTAGATCAATGCGTCGTTTTAATCATGAATAGTTCGATGATGTATATCATGATTGGTTGGAGTATAGCGTTAGTAAAGATGCAGTCTATTATTTGTATTGCTATATTTTTAAAGATAATAATATTCATCAAGGTGGAGGCGAAGTATTTTCAACTACAAGGTTTAGAAGTTGGCATAAAAGGAAGAGTCTTGAGAAGCATATTGGTCTACCGAATAGCATACACAATTAGTCAAAGAAGAATGTCAAGATTTATTACAACAAAAATAGTCTGTTCAATCTGCATTTGAAAGGCAACTTAATCAACTTAAGCATGGATATTTGATCCACCTAAATGCTTCGATTGATGTAGCTAGACTTCTCATAACTCAGGGGTTTGCATTTCGAGGTCATGATGAATCTAAATTATCACTTAGTAGGGGGAACTTTCTTCAAATACTCTCATGGTATGCAAAAAAGTGTGATAAAATTCGTGCTTATGTGCTAGAACATGCTCCTCAAAATGATCAAATGACTTCTCCAATGATTCAAAAAGATATTGTGACTGCATGTAAAATAGAGATCGTTAAAGCTATTCTTGAGGAATTAAATGGTGACTACTTTGCCTTACTAGTTGATGAGTCTTTTGATGTGTCACGTAAGGAGCAAATGGCTATTGTATTGCGATATGTTGATAGGATAGGGTTTGTGATGAAGCGACTTATTGATATTGTTCATGTTCAAGATACTAGTGCTTTATCTCTAAAAGAGGCAATTGTTAATTTACTTGCTCAACATTCCTTGAGTCTCTCATCTGTGCATGGAAAGTGTTATGATGGGGCAAGTAATATGCAAGGTGATATCAATGGTCTTAAAATGTTGATTAGGAGAGAAAGTAGATCGACTCATTCTATCCATTGTTTTGCTTATCAACTTGAACTAACTCTTGTTGAAGTCTCTAAAAAGTGTATTGAAGTGGGAAAACTTGTTGTGTTGGTTTCAGATATTTTGAATGTGTTGGGATCTTCTTTTAAGCGTATGGATGAACTTCGAGATTCTCAAAAAGAAAAAATTCAAGAGGCATTAGATATGGGTGAAATTACTACCGGTAGGGGGTTGAATCAACAACTTGGTCTTTCAAGAGCTTATGATACTCGTTGGGGGTCTCAATCGTTGGGGGTCTCAATATAAGTCCTTTAGCAATTTTATTCTTATGTTTGCCTCTATTATTTATGTTCTTGAATCACTTGTTCTTGATGCACGTAATATGGATGAAAGAGCCAAGACAATGGGACATCTTAAAGCTTGTCGAACATTTGAGGTTGCATTCATGTTACATTTGATGAGAGATGTTTTGACTATCACAAATGAGCTTACTAAATGCTTACAAAAAAAGGAGCAAGATGTTGCAAATGCCATGCTACTTGTTGAAGTAGCAAAGAGAAGGTTGCAAAATTTAAGGGATGATGAATGAAATTCTCTTATTGATAAGGTATCTCTATTTTGTAACAAACATGATATTTTGATACCTAACTTTAAGGATCCATATGTTAGCTCTTTAAGATCCCGATGATGACTTGCTGATTATACAGTCTTACATCATTATCGTGTTGAAATGTTTTGCAATATTATTGGTTGGCAACTTCAAGAACTTAATGACCGTTTTGGTGAGGTGACAACTGATTTGCTCCATGGAATTGCTTCTTTGAATCCAGTTAACTCATTTTCAAGTTTTGACATCAAAAAAATAATGAGAATGGCTGAATTATATCCAGATGATTTTGATGAATTTAATATGGATATTCTTGAGAATCAACTTGCAAGTTACATTATTGATGTTCGTGATGTTGATGCAAGGTTCTCCGATTTGAATGGGCTTTGTGATCTTTCCAAAAGATTAGTTCCGACAAAGAAACATTCAAATTATCCTCTGGTATTCAGCTTAGTGAAACTTGCTCTACTTCTACCAGTTGCCATTGCATCCGTTGAAAGAGCTTTCTCAGCAATGAAGTTTATCAAGAATAACTTGCGGAGTCAAATGAGTGATAACTTTTTTAGTGGTTGCTTGGTGACTTATTTGGAAAAAGCTGTATTTGATAATATTTCTAATGATGCTATTATTAAGATATTTCAAGATATAAAACCTCATAGAGTACAATTGTAATAATATATGTAGTTGCATTTTCAATATTAAAACTATATTTTGATTGGGTTCTTCGCGTGTTTCATTTTTTTAAGAATATTCTGATTGCCTCCACTTATATACACTTGAAGTGTAACAAGTTTGCAAAATATACATCAGATCTCCCCATAGTATGCCCTAGAGTTTTTCTATCAGGTCCAGCAGGTAGTTGTTGCCTATAGAAATCACTTGTCTAGTTTTGTTGAGTTCAATCCAGGACTAAAAATCACATTTTTGACTTAGTGCTTACAGGTTCAGAAATTTATCAGGGGACATTGGTCAAAGCACTTGCTAAATACTTTGATGCTAAGCTACTGATAGTCGATTCTCTCTTATTGCCTGGTGTAAGTGTCTTATGTTACTTGGCTCGTTTATGTATTCTCCTCATTTGAAGGACTCATACTTTTTTACCACTCGGGATCTATATGGATATCATTTCAATGGGGAATTAGAGAATGGACAAAAATTTTGGTTGCAAAATATCGATGGCTGCACTTCATTGCAAACTTTGTCTTCCTGAACCATGCCTGCAATTCACAAGTATTTAACTTTTAACATCACTAATTACATCAAGAAAATTATATGTCATGTCATTTATCTTTTCCTTGCTGCAACTTAAGGTGTGCCTGCATAGTCATGGCGTCTTTTGGTTCTGTTTCCTTACTAAAACTTATTGGAATATTCTCAACTCATGATACATGAATTGTGTTGTTCAATTCATAATAGAGTTAAAGGTACCCTTTGTTGCTGCCATGTTGCTCTCTCATGTTATTGAAAAGCTCCTGAAGTGTTTCGAAAAAAACAGGTCAAAAATCATTAATGAATTAGTCTCAGAACCTCATTTTGATCAGTTGCTGGAAGATTCTTATGTTAGCTGTGTGATTCAGTCTGCACTTGGCGATACAAAGGTCAGCATATGAACTTGTTATGTTTCTGTATACCTATATGTTTTAGTCTTATTTTTCCATATACTTGGATTCTTCAAGCTCTGATTTGCATCTACTTTTATGAAAAGTGACAGTATTTGTGTCTCAGATGAGCTTGGAGATAAATTTCCAAAGCCTTCACTGTTATATTCTGGGCTTTGGAATTCTGAAACGATCTAGTTTTTACAATATTTTGTGAATCAAATATTTCTTTCTCCATAGCTGCGGTCTCTGTAAAAGTTCAACTTGATAAATTTTTCTGTTTTATCTCTGCATTTTCCAAACAATTCTGTGAATCATGGCTAAATGTGAGTATGTCTTTAGTTCTGCTCCACCATTATGTGTATCCCTTTGTTAGTTGAGTGTTACTTTAACGTGTATATTTTATGATAAAGCTAAGTAAGAGTTTTGAGTGATATCAATCTCTTTCCATCTAGATGGAAGGAAAGTTATAAATAAAATGTTTTCTTTTTCTAATTCTTAAATAAATATTATAATGCTATCCTTTAGAAAGATGGACACCAATGCTCAAGGTTCATATTTGATCCGACCCGCTTATTTGTGGATACTATTAGCGTGCTTACTTATTTTGTTTGAACCCCCTTTATAGAAATCATGCCTCCGCCACTGGAAGCATCCATGCTTCTACGTGTGGTTTGTCTTCTTTCTCTAGATTCATCGAATTGATGGAAACGCCTTGAGGACCATTCCTCTAATTATATATATGCACAAAATAATTTCACTCTCTCCAACTTATAACCCACAAACTAAATAGAGGGAAAGTGCCCAAGCCCCAATTGCCCCCAATTTTTTTTTCCATTTTCTTGACGTCATTAGAGTGAATGCACCTTATATCAAGTAAAGGCTCTAAGCTTTGCTTCTTTCACTGATAGTGCACATCAAATCTCAAATATTGCACCCTTAATTCAGAAAAAGAAAAAAATTGTGGTCATGTCTTCTTCATGTCCTAGTCCACATACAGGATTTTTAATCGAGTGTCGACCAAAGTTCCTTAAAGATTTCCTCCCAGAAGATTCCCCTTCTTACCCTCAAAAAGTTTATATTAAATCTACAAATCAAAATGTTTCAAACAAAACATCTTCTCGACTACTTAGAAGTCGTTCATCTAGAGCTGCTTCAGTTACTATATCAGCCATTCACAAGGTCATGAACATTGTTAAGTTCTTACCATTTTCCTCAGTTAAATTTCCATCTATTTTACCTAGAAGCATTTCAAGAAAACTATCAAGAACAAGATGGAATTACAAAGAGAACGATAATTATATTATGAACCATGAGGTCTCAGTCACAGTCAAAGTCAAAGATATCCTACGATGGAAATCGTCAAGGGACCTAGCGGAAGAGAAATCTACGCCGTTAGATTATACTATGTCACCCTATAGGTGCACCGCCACCGCCATGACAGCTACCACTAGCACTGCCACAAGCAGCCAGAGATCTAGTTGGTGCGACAACGACTTTACTGCTGAGGATTTACTTGAGGAATGTAACAAAGGTATGAAAGAATTACTTGATTATCTTATTCCATAAAGCGGTAAGAATATATACACATACATAGACACCTAACTATGGAAAGAATCAATAAAGGAAATCCTATGGATCTGATCCTATCCCTATAATTATGATACAATCCCTATAATTAAGCTAACTAGATATTACAAGGAATCTGCAACACTCCCCCTCAAGTTGGAGCATAGATATTAATCATGCCCAACTTGTTACAAAGGTAATCAACTCGAGTCCCATTCACCGCCTTTGTGAGCAAATCCGTTAGTTGATCTCCTGTCTTCACGTAGCTAGTAGAAATCAAGTTTTCCTGAATCTTCTCTCGAATAAAGTGACAATCAACCTCAATATGTTTAGTTCTTTCATGATACACTGGATTTGAGGCAATATGAAGAGCAGTTTGATTATCACACCAGAGTTTTGCTGGCATATGATGCTTCAACCCAATTTCAATCAAAAAATGATGTATCCATATAACTTCACATGTAGACTGTGACATAGCTCTATACTCAGATTCTGCACTTGATTGAGATATAACACTTTGCTTCTTACTCCTCTATGCTACCAAGTTTCCTTCAACAAAGACGCAATAGCCTGAGTGGATCTTCTATTGACTTTGGAACCAGCCCAGTCAGCATCTGCAAAACATTCAATACGAGTATGGCTGTGATTGCTATACAATATGCCAAGTCTAGGAGATCCTTTCAAGTAACATAGAATTTGTTCCAAAGCTGCCCAATGGTTGACAGTTGGTGTGGACATGAACTGACTAACAACACTTACTGCAAAAGCAATATCCGGACGAGTTACTGTGAGGTAGTTTAATTTTCCAACTATCCTCCTATATCTCTCTGGATCATCAAAAGGGTCGTCATCATCTTTCGTAAGTTGCACATTGGGAACCATAGGAGTACTGCAAGGTTTGGCTGCCAACTTTCCAGTTTCTGCAAGTAGGTCAAGAATATACTTTCTCTGAGACAGAAAAATTCCTTTCTTGCTTCTATTTACTTCTACTCCCAAAAAGTATTTCAACTGGCCTAAGTCCTTTGTATGAAACCTAGTATGCAAGAAAGACTTAAGGGAAGAGATTCCCTCAAAATCACCTCCTGTGATGACACTGTCATCAATATATACAACAAGAAGGATAGTGCCAGCTGCAGATAGTTGGTAGAAGACAGAATGATCACATTTGCTCATTTTCAATCCAAATTCCTGAACAACCTCACTAAACTTGCCAAACTAAGCACGGGGACTTTGCTTCAAGCCATACAAGGACTTCTTCAAATGACAGACTTTCCTATACTCCCCCTGAGCAATAAAACCAGGTGGTTGCTCCATATACACTTCCTCTTGAAGATCACCATGAAGGAATGTATTCTTGATATCTAACTGATGTAAAGGCCAATTCTCAGAAGCAACTAAAGAAATAAACAAGCGAACAGAAGTGAGTTTGGCAATCGGAGAGAAGGTGTCTGAATAATCTACCCCATAAGTCTGAGCATATCCTTTAGCCACAAGTCTGGCTTTAAGTCTTGGCACGGAGCCATCTGGATTAACTTTGACTGTGAACACCCACTTATATCCCACTGGTTTCTTCCCGTTGGGTAAATCCACCAAATCCCATGTGTGATTTTCCTCTAATGCATGTATTTCCTCAGGCATCGCATTTGACCATCTAGGATGATGCAAAGCCTCTTTCACATTTTTAGGTACAGAAATAGAGTCTAGAGAAACAATCAAGGATCTAGATGCAGAAGATAGGCAATCATAGGAAAAAAAATTAGCAATGGAATATGTGGATTTGCAAGTCCGTGTACCTTTGCGAAGAGCAATAGAGAGGTCAAGATTTTCTAGAGGATCAGGTGGAGTATGGTCTGATGGCAAAGAAACTGATGCTGGCAATGTATCGTCGGTCTCTCGTCTCCTCGAATAAACTTGAACAATTGGTGGTCTTGCTGGAACAGGTGTTGAAGGCACAGTAGCTGGCCGGTGCTCAATAGAATAACTAGGAAATGGAGAAATAACATCACCTGATTGCACAACACGAGTAACCTGATAAACTACCCACTCATCTTCCTCTCCCTGACTTGTGGAACTGGGAGGGGTATAGAAGAATGGTGTAGTTTCTGAAAATACCACATCATTTGACACCAAATATTTACCAAGTTCAGAAGAATAACATCGATATCCTTTCTGAAGACGAGAATAACCCAACAAAACACACTTCACTGTTAGTAATAGATGGCCAAACATCTAGGACATAACAAGTACTCCCAAATATCTTTGGTTCCACCGAAAATAATGACTTGCTTGGAAAAAGCGCATTGTAAGGCGTATTACCACCAAGCACAGTTGATGGCATGCGATTTATTAGAAAATAAGCTATAAAGACTGCATCGGCCCAAAATTGTTTAGGAACCTTCATTTGGAACAAAAGTGCCCGACCTGTCTCAAGTAAATACCTGTTCTTCCTCTCAGCAACTTCATGTTGAGAAGGTGTATCAACATATGACGACTGATGCAGGATACCGTGTTGTCTCATGTAAGACTGAAACAACTCTGACATGTATTCTTTAGCATTGTCACTCCTTAGAATACGTACTGAAGCATTAAATTGAGTTTTGACTTCAGCACAAAAGGCACAAAAGTGAGTAAACACTTCAGAGCGACTTTTCATAAAATAAATCCAAGTCATCCGAGAGAAATCATCCACAAAAGTGATAACGTACTTATTTCCAGTTTTGGAAACGACAGGACATGGTCCCCAAACATCAGAATGAACTAGCTCAAAAGCTGACTCAACCCGTTTATTAATCCTTAGACCCAATGTGATGCGATGATGTTTTGCAAGTCGGCATGATTCACAGTCCAAAGAAGAAACATTTTGAAATTGGGGAGAGAGCTTCTTTAACAAAGGTAAAGAAGGATTTCCCAATCGACAATGTGCTTCAAATGGAGACATGACACTTGAGCAGGCAACAAATCGAGGCTCATATTCATCAAGGATATATAGATCACCAATTACATATCCTTTACCAATAACTTTATGCGTCGCAAGATCACGGAACAAACAATGACTGAGAAAGAACGAAATATAACAATTAAGATCTCTAGTAAGTTTACTCACAGAAATTAGATTGAAGGCCAACTTTGGTAGATTTAACACAGATGACAAGGTAATAGAGGAGGCAACTTTGACGGTCCTAGATCCCACAATGTCACATGTTGACCCATCACCTACTGTTACCTGAGAGGGTGCTTTGTATGATCGGAAGGTAGAAAATATATTAGGATTACCCATCATGTGATCTGTAGCACCTGAATCAATCACCCAGTTGTTTGAAGAGGAGACAATACATGCCTTTTTTGAATTAGAAAGGGTAGTAACTGAGGTGAATTCTTTAAGAGATTCACGATACTGAGAGAACTCTGCAAACTCATCTGCCGAAATCAGAATGGACTTACCCTTGTGATTTGTAACCATATTTTCTCCTTTCTAATTGTTTGTATTTTCAAACTCAAATATTCAAAATATCGATATAGGAGAAGCCAACAAACAATCAAGCAAAAAGACAACAACCAATACCAACAAAATAATTGAGGCCGAGAGTGAAATCCCAGAGTTCAAACAAAGTAGCACGCAACGAAAGAACCAATAATGAAGATCCAACAATATTTATGGGATATAGAATAAAAAACAATAGTTGCAGCAGCTTGAAACAAAAAAAACCAGATCTGAATCCCAGAAAATAAAGGGCAAAAATGAACCTGGCAGTGACGAAAAACCCTTCAAACAACGTTTCAACACGAAAGAAAACCTGGGGTACGTCAGAACTGAAGATCTGACGCCGGAACAGTAAACCCCGACCAACTCTGTCCGTGCACGCGCCTCCACGCGCCGGCGCGTGATGGACAGTCGAGAACTTCAGGTGGCGCGTGAAGACCACTCTCTTAACACCCAGATACCGGCGACGGATGGTACGACCGGAAATGATGATCCTCCTCCTTCTACCATGGCGGTGACTCAAAATGATCACTTCACAGTGATCTGTTAGAAATCCGAACCTCTTTCTGTCGGACAGCAGACGCCACCGAACTGAGATAGAACCGATACAAGATCAACGAGCCTAAGCTCTGATACCATGTAAAGATATGACACTTGGGCCTAACTCAACCCCAAAAGCTAGCTCATGAGGGGAGGATTGCCCAAGTCCATATAAGCAAACCACCAGTCCATTCCCCAACCAATGTGGGACTTTTACCCACTCTAACACCCCCCCTTCACGCCCAGGGCCCAACTGGTGAGTGGATCGGGAGCCCAAACGGGAATGGACCTGGCTTTGATACCATGTAACAAAGGTATGAAAGAATTACTTGATTACCTTATTCCAAAAAGCGGTAAGAATATATACACATACATAGACACCTAACTATGGAAAGAATCAATAAAGGAAATCCTATGGATCTGATCCTATCCCTATAATTATGATACAATCCCTATAATTAAGCTAACTAGATATTATAAGGAATCTTCAACAAGGAATGTCTCGGTGGTAGTTATTGCATGGGAGAGACAAGAGGATCAAATTGGAGCCCAAGGTGATTTAATTTCTTTTCAAATATTTTCTTCTTTAAATTTTCAAGTATATATCCAGCTTAATTAGGTTATTATTAGTAATATTGTACCATCAATTTGCATGAATTTTGGGTTTGTGTTGAAGTAATTAGTTTAATATACATATTTGTCAGGTTTTGTTCTTTGGGCGTGTCATCAATATTAATATCACTTTGACAAACTTGGTTATGGAGTAATTAATTTCATTTAGTCTGCATATACCAACACTTTAACTAAACAAATACTAAACATCTCAGTGATGATATCTAGTTTAAAGCTATGTAGTATAGTATCTAGTTTGGCAAATTTTGGCATTTACTGATGGGAAGTGATATCACGTTTTTGTTTCAAGCCCCTTCCTTCGCGCTAAAGGTCTTTGCATGGGATAGGGAAGGCATTGGTAACATTAGGAAACATCCCCATGTTCCCACTCCCACTTCCCCAGTAGTAACTTTCCCTTCTACGTTTTGTAACGCAGTCTCGATTGCCCGTACTACTATTACTACTAAATGTGCCTCCCGACACCTCCTTGTACAGTTTTAATATATAATAGTACTAATCTTGTTTACCACCAAAAAAATACGATTTTTTTTTTGTCAATAATTTTATGATTTGAAAATGTTATATTATTTAAGGGCACATTTTTCAGGTGTTGTCTAATTTTTCGTCCAAATGATTTAAACAAAAGGTCACCGTCACACCTTAAAAGCGTACTCTTAAATATTTTTTACAACCTTTTTAAAAGTGTGGCCTAAAATAAGTGTTGTCTTAGGGAAAATTTGTTGTAGTGAATAAAAATCTTGATTCAGTAACACTACTAGAAACAAAGGTTTTTCCCACCGCGAATCAATGAGAAATTTGTATTACAAAACAAAATCTTCCCATCAAGTTACCACCGAACCACCTTATTATATAACTGGTCTAATGCATGGTAGAAAACAGATTCTCTTCGAAACATTGAGAAGCTTCCTAATTATTCCGTGAAAAAATACTACTCACTGTCCCAATTTATGTGGTACTTTTCGCTTTTCGAGAGTCAAATAGTTTAAGTTTGACCGTGAATTTGACCATGAAATTTTCAAGTTTTTGAAATAAAATTTATATATTTGAAAACTATTTAAAAAGAACTATAAGTCACAATAAATAACAAATTAAAATGTTTAAAAGATATATAAAAAAAATTACGGTCAAAGATAGACTTGTTTGAATCTCGAAATCCGAAAAGTGCCATATAAATTGAGACGGGGAGTACTTTTTTTTTCTTTTTCCACTGATTCAATCAAAATATCTGCGAAAATAACCACTGAACATTTTTCAGTGAGAAAGTTCAAATATATATGGAAAATAGTGAATTTTTAGTAGTGTGATGATATCTAGTTCAAAGTTGAAAGATATACAGTATGTATAGTATCAACTGAACTCTTCCCTACTATCACATATGGATTGATGATCAGTTATATAATAAACGTTTAATTAATTGTTTCACATTATTAGTATATGGATAGAAATGAGGAAATATGCCATTAATTCAACAAATTGAGATAATAACCTAACATTTATTTGATGGCCTCTTGTAACGTACAGGAACACATATGCTTCGATGAGATTGATCAGCAAAGTCCAATTTCAGTACTTGAGTCTCCATTTCGTGATGATCAGGGAGGATACCTCTCATTCTATAGAACCGTCGATGATATTAAAAGTAAGTTCAAATTTCGTACCATTTGACTTTCTTTAAAAGTTACTTCTGTGATACGGTTTTTTTAGTTCGTTCAAAAAGAATGATACATTTTTAAATTTAGAAACAATTAACTTTACACTTCTCATTTTATCTCTTACTAGAAGCTTCTATAACAATACAGATGTTATAACATGTTTAAAGTCACAAGTTTCAAAAGTCACAAAAATTCTATGGCATATATTAGACCATAAGCTTAAAGAGTCTTTATTCTTTTTTCTTAAATTTTGAGTCAATTCAAACTATATGTTGCATAATTTAAACCGACATGGTAATATGTTTGTAGTCAGGATGATATATTTGCCACTATATTACAGTAAAAAAGGCATGCTCATGCAAAGAATTCAAGAGTTTGAGAAGCTTGAAAAAGAAACACTAGCTATAAAGAGGAGAATTATGAAGATGAACAAGAAAAAGAAATGTATGACATTGTTGATGAAAAGGTAAAGAAAATCTTGAGACAATTGAAAGAACCAAGAAATCTGTTCAAGGAAGATTGTGAAGCAAATGTGGATGATCAACTTTTGTTTGATTTCTTTTGGCATGAACTGATTCAAAACAATGTTGGTGGAAAAGAAAAGTTAAAAAGAGAAGCCAATTCTTGGATCAATGGAGAGTACAATGGGGAATATGAGTGGGAGATGGAGGACAAAAGGGAGGCCAACATAAGGGATATGCAGAGAGTAGGGAGGTGGAACAATTTTGAAGAGCAGAAAGAAGAGTTAACCTTAAACTTGGAGTTTGAGTTGATTAATGATTTGGTCCATGAGGTCTTGACAGATCTTTTTTCTATTAATTACTTGAAGAAGTGAATAACAGTACGCTCACTTGTTGTCTTATTCAGTCGCGAATTATAGGATTGCGAGTTGTAAAGTTGAAAAAAAAAAGATCAATGGAAAGATAATGATTCATTTTTTTTTAAAGCAACATTTATTTTTAGCAGAATCAATCTGATGATCCCTTGGCTTCTCTGTCACATGTATGCAAATCAACATGTATAGAACATGCTTTACCACTAAATGTAGCTAGCTCAATTTGGTAGAGGCTGAACTAGATCGACTGCGTTTGTTTGTATATTTTGGGTATCCTCTGACTATAAAGTTAATGAACATCGAAATTTTGTACTATAGACACCGCATTGTCAATTTTCTAGCTATGAACTACAAAACATGGAGAGAAAAAGAAAAACTGAAGAGAGTAATTCTAGAGAGAAGATATTTTCTTCATTAAACAAAAGGAAAATGAAAACTGTTACTGTTACATTGCCTACATGAGCATTGTATAGCTGCTCTACAAGCTAACTACAACATAGTTAAATTAAACTAACTACTTACCCGTATAACTAACTGGTGAAAACTCATTGACAGTTGGACACAAAATATCTACAACAATTATCTACTAACAACCATGCTAACATAATTGATTATTGATGTCAGCTGATCTTGGTGTTGAGCTTAACCCCCCCCCCCCCCCCCCCAAGCTAGGAGGTATGAAGATGTTCTTCATCCCTAGCTTGGATACTAGATAAGCATGTTGAGCATGTCCAAGTCCCTCAGTGAGAACATCTTTTGGTTATTCAACAATAGGTATATAGAGGTTTTGTATAAGGCCAGTGTGCACCTTCTCCCAGATGAAATGACAATCAATGTCAATATATTTGGTGCGTTCATGAAAGACTAGATTGGCTGCAATTTGGATTGCAGCTTTACTACACAGTAGATAGGCACTAGTAGAGTTAGATGCACATCTAGCTCTTTAAACAGACCAATGAGCCAAACCACTTCTACCACGTGGATGCCAAGCTTCTGTACTTTACTTCTATAGAACTTCTTGAGATAGTGGATTGTTTTTTTTGACTTCTATGATATAAGTTAGTTGACAAACTTGATCAAATACCCAGTAACTGACCTTCTGGTACTAATACATGATCCCCAATCAGCATCACAATATGATAAGAATCAAAGAGGGAAGAACAAGAAGGAAAGAAAATAAAAGAAGGGTATTTGGATTAATATTTAAGTACTGAAATTATGGGCAATAAGGGGCTTGATACCCTCACCTCCCAATTGATTTCAACACCCAAACACAAATCCTATTTTGAACAAATTAAAGGAAACCAAATACCACAAATGGGTAATCCTCAAATTAATTCAAACCAAAGAAGTTCAACATCAACTTCAAGATTCCACCAACTAAACACTCACTAATTAACCACTAATTCCTTAAGAGAATATGCTAAGAAGAAGACTACAATTTAATAATATTATTTAATATTCATCAAAATCTACCATGCAAAATGAGGAATTATCCTATTTATACTAAAGAAATAAAAGATAACTAGTTATTACAAATATGCCCTTAATGAGACAAGGCCCTTGTTTGGTTGTCTTCTTGGTGGATTCTTGAATTTAAAGTCTAGACACTTGCACAAATGGCCTCTTTTCTTCATCCACATCACTCCCATGGACTCCTATGCTTCCCTTTCCACAAACATCGTACGTGTCATCCAAGCTATCCATGCTCGTGTCAACCATGCCATCCATGCTAGTATCATCCTTCCCTTCTTGAAATGGATTAATCCTCGAATCCAAACCTTGCAAACCCATGAGAAGGACAACAACCAAAACATCATCAAAGCAAGAGGGTTAGTACAAGGGTTAGCAACAAAATTACCATGCCAAGGAGGCACAAATTTGAGATACAACCAAATATCCTTTGCTTTCAATAAAAGCAATCTATCATACAAGGTGCAAAGGTTTTGGTTATGATAAACATTGAGAGACAAGGCAAACACAAAGGTCTTTGTGGCATTAAGAACTTTAAAATATGGTATCACATTTAACTTGGGAGCCATAAGACACAATTGTTTCATTGTCTCATAAGAAGGCCACAACAAAAGTGGTGTATTCACCCACAAGAGCTTAATCGGGTCAAAGAAGTACAAAACCCATATATCTCTACCTCTATGGAAAAAGAATCCTACACCAACATGGGTACCATCATGAGAAAAGAGGTAGTAGAGAGAGGTGTTGCTATCATAAACCTCATCTAGGGTACTCCAGGAGTTAAGGGTACCGGTAGATATGGAGAGAAATTCCAAGCACAAAGTCACCCTCTCTATCAAACACTTTCCAAGAGTCCAAGTAGAAAATCCAAATTGCCTAACCATATGAAGGTGACAAGAGGGTTTTAATAACCATGGACTCTCAAACACCAATGTGTCAAACAAGTATGTAAGAATATAAAGGAAGGAATGAAGGATACTCAACGCATCTCGAGGTGTCTCAATTATAAATATACACCTTAAAGATTGAATTTCAACAAGAAAGTATTCACAATTTTAAACACAAGAGAGCAAGATTAGGCATTTCAAGTACACTTCATTGCCCTTCCTCAAACAAACTCCCCCAAAGAATGGATCAACAAATGGAGTCATGCTTCTTGAAAAGTGAAAGGAACTATAGGATGCACTTCCTACATTTACTAATCTTCGCATGCTCCTAAGAATCCATCCTAACACCTCAACTTGTCTAGCCACATAAGCGTGATAAGGAGTAGAATACATAAATTGGGCATCACATATGCACCATGGATTTTTTCCCAAACAACAACTATGATTGGCATTCCAAACATAAAAATCACACAACTTAAGCATAGACAAAACCAACCATGAATACATTAGAATGATATCATCACTCTCATGGTAGGGTATGAGATCATACAATTTCAAGAATCTACCTACCATAGGGAAAATGTCATCATGACTCCAAGAATTACTTGGGATAGGAGGGGAAGAGTACATACCTTGAATATGAGTCTTTGAGTGTGAATTCTTGTTCACCATGCTTGGTTTTCCAAAGCTTTCCCTCCAATGCATCATCTTGGACCAAAAGGGTCGGTCCATCTACTTCTTTAGAGCCATAGGGTTAGATGTTTCACTCTTTTTCATCAAGTTCCCATGATCCCACAAAATCTTGTTCACGTTCTTTCCATGAGTTAATTCTCCATGGCTCTCTCGAAGGTAGGGATCCATATAAATGAGCTCCATTAGGGATTTATCCCCATAATTATGAGGAATTTTCTTCAAGTCCTCTTTTGGAACAAGTAGGGAGTCTTTACTTCCAACCTCCATACTTTTCTCAACATAAGAGGGATTGTTATACACCAACAAATCAAAATTATCCTTTTGTAAGAGTCCTCCTCTCCTAATAAGGCAAGCAATATTGACTCTTTCTTCAATCATTTCCACCTCATCCCCCAAGGTCACTCCCTTATCCTCACCTTTACATTCCTCTCCCTCACTCTCTTCACCCCAATCATCCTCTTCCTCAATTCTATATCTATTCCAAAGTGCAACAATTGTCCTTCTATTGGGACACTCACTAGCAACATGCCCCCTTCCTTGACATCTAAAGCATTGAATGGTAGAAGGTCGAGGAAATTTAGGTTTAGTATGGTTACCTCCTCGTGGCTTCTCACTTTCTTTGGATTTGTAATCAAACTTCGCTTGCATGTCTTAACCACCACCCTTATCTTCCCATATAGAATATGTCGTCCTCCAATTATCTCTATTCTAGTCCCCTGTGAAAGTTGAAGAACCTTTGGCCTTGTAGGACTTTTCTTCTTTCAAATCCACTTCTATATTTGAGGCATCATGGAAGGCGGCTTCAAGAGTATCATAGTGTTTGAGCTTCAAAGGCTTAAAAATATCATACCTCAAATTTTCCACGAATTGAATCACCGTACACTCCAAGCTTTCTTCAAGTTTAGACTTCATCCTCAAGTTTTCAAACTCATCGTAATACTCTTCCACACTTTTGGAACCTTGCCTCAACATATACACCTTCTTGAGCACTTCTTGATAGTAGTTTGGAGTCAAGTACCTCATCTCCATAAGTGTAATCAACTCTAGCCACGTAGGTAACTCATAGTTGTGATGGCTCTCCCGTTCCATCCTTTTGGACTCCCATCAAGTAGATGCATACCCTTCGAATTATGTGAGAGAATACTTTGCTTTCAAAGTTTCCAAAATATTATTTATGAGAAAGATTCGCTCACTTTGAATTTTCCATTCCAAGAACTCATTCGGGTCACTACTTTCTTTGAACCTTGGAAGTGTGACCTTAATCGTGTTCAAGCCTCGATCTTGATCATTCCTCTCCCCAAACCTATCTCCTTTATTTGCCATCCTATTGCCTCTATATCCCATCCTATCTTCTCTTTTCCCAATTTTATCTCCTTTATTCCTATAGTCTTGACCTCTCATACCTTGGTCCCACCTTAATTTCCGAGGTCGAACTCTTTCCCTTGGTACTCCATAACCACCCCTACCTCCATTCTCCCAACATTCATCATTATTGAACTTATCATTCATTTCATCATATAGAGGATTTTGGTATTGGTAGTCTTGGTACGACATTCGTGGTGCGTTTTGTGAGGTGATGTGTGGGAACCATGTAAGGTTGCATTTGATGTGTTTCGGAGTGGAGTTTGCTATCGGATTTGGTTGTCCACAAAAGATCGATTATCTTGTGGTGTATGATAGGGTTGTGGATGTGGATATGTTGTAGGTTGTCTTGGAAAATTTGGAGTGTTGTTCATTTGGAAGGTAGGTTGTTGGAAGTTTAGGGTTTGATTTGGTGGAGGGTAACATAATCCGTGAGCTTGACCCGGAGTAATGGTGGTGGATTTCGCCGATGCCCTCTTTACCCCCTCATCTTCTAGTTGAATTGATTTCCCTCGCTCCACTCATACCAACCTTTCCTCCATACCTCCTATTCTTCCATTTATTTCCGCCCTCATTTCATTCATACCCGCATTCATTTCCGCTATTTGTTTGGCGAGGCGGGTGATAGCCTGTAAGATGTGGTTCGAGGCTTCACCCCTTGGACTTGCATTAGACATGGTACCTAAAAAATCAACAAAAAATGTTAGTATAAAAAGGCTCACGTCACTCGTATGTAAACTCTCAACTCACCTCCTAAAGCGTCGTCTCAAGATTGGTAGTGAACTAGCTTGGCTTGATCAATTCAAGATTATCTATACTTTGTGGTGGAGTGGATTCTTGTGACTCTTGAGAGAAGGACGATTCAATTGAAGGTAGAAGGGCATGAATCAAGAAGTTCATCTACGAATTAAGATGAGAAAAGTAGAAGAAAAGAAGCACGAAAGAAAACAGACTTAAAAAAAAAACTAAGTAACAAAAGTAGAAAAATTACTAGTGTTGCTTAATTTAATGAATCAAAAAGATGATTTGATGTTTAAAACTAGTAAAAAAGTGATTAAAGATATTAATTACTTGTTTATAGTTGAGAAATTAAAAAAAAAAAGTATAAAAAAAGAACCACTAAATTTGGACACTTAAAAAATTCTAAGTGTTGAGAAGCTGAAAATCAGCTATCTGAAAGTGTGCTACACGCACTGTAGGATTTTGGGTGCTGGTTGCTGATGTCAGCTGCTGATGTGGATTTTTTTTTTTTTTTTTTTTTTTCAAATTCTGATTTTTTTTTTCAAATTCCACAATTGGCCCCACTAACACTTTGATCAATTTTGACCTTAGGGTTTATGGATCAATGTGTACTTTTCTAGCTTCTTCTTCAAGAACAAGATGAAGAAGCTCAAGAACACCAACAAAAAACCTTAATCTTCACATCCACATAACTTGTTCGTTTCACTCTAAATTAGATGAAATTTTCACCAACACGTTTCTTTTCACACCACGAACTCTTAACCCTCAAAACCAAGCCAAAAATAAACCCACTTTTCAAAATTAGCCAAGTTTCAAAAGCTTCAAACTCTTCAATGGAAACTCCACTTTCCCAACTCTGATTTGAACGAAATTCGAGATTTAGTCTCAAGAAACACTAGAGAATCAAGATCTAGTGTAAAAAATAACAAATCAAAACAAAAAGATTTTGGATTTTTTTTTTTTTTGAATTTTTAGATTTTTGGATAGATCAAAGTTCCAAGATTAAGATTTGTGAAAACAAACCTTAACCTAAGCTCTAATACTAAAATGATAAGAATCAAAGAGGGAAGAACAAGAAGGAAAGAAAACAAAAGAAGGATATGTGGATTAATGTTTAAGTATTGAAATTATAGGCAACAAGGGGTTTGATACCCGCACTTCCCAATTGATTTCAACACCCAAACACAAACCCTAGTTTGAACAAATTAAAGGAAACCAAATACCACAAATGGGTAATCCTCAAATTAATTCAAATCAAAGAAGTTCAACACCAATTTCAAGATTTCACCAACTAAACACTCACTAATTAACCACTAATTCCTTAGGAGAATATGCTAAGAAGAAGACTGCAATTTAACAATATTTTTCAATATTCATCAAAATCTACCATGAAAAATGAGGAATTATCCTATTTATACTAAAGAAATAAAAGATAACTAGTTATTACAAATATGCCCTTAATGAGACAAAGGCCTTGTTTGGTTGTCTTCTTTGTGGATTCTTGAATTTAAAGTCTAGCCACTTGCACAAATGGACTCCTTTCTTCATCTACATCACTCCCATGGACTCCTATTCTTCCCTTTTCACGAACATAGTACGTGTCATCCATGCTATATATACTCGTGTCAACCATGCCATCCATGCTAGTATCACAATAGGCCCTCAATGCAGTTATATTCTCTGCAGCTAAGAGAATGCCAAGACCAGGTGCCTGTTTGATGTACTTCACTACTCTTAATGCAACTTATAGAGGAGATAGATTTGGAGCATACATATATTGACTTAAGATCTGAACTGCAAAGGAGATGTCTGGTCTACATATAGTCAAGAACAATAAATAACCAACTAGTCTCTAATATCTCTCAGGGTCAATCAACACTGGATCATTAGACATCCCAAGATGTTGGTCATATTCTAGAGTGGTAAGTCGTTAATTGACTTCCACAGGTGTGTTGACAGGTGTGGAACCTTCTAATCCCGAATCTGAGATAAGTTCTAAGGTATATTTCCTCTGATGCATCAAAATGCCCTCTTTGCTCCTTCCAAATTCCATACCAAGAAAAATCTAAGATCTCCAGATCTTTTATCTTAAAATTTGTCTGCAAATATTTTCTTTGCATCTTTAATTAAATTCATGCTACTCCCAGTGATTAAAAGATCATCTATATATATATCAAAATGATAACCACTTTTTCAGTAGATATCTTGATAAGTAGGGAATAATCCAAATGACTTTGGCTAAAACCTGCAGCAATCAAGGCAGTGGTAAGTTTGATATTCCACTGTCTAGATGGTTGCTTCAATCCATAAAGAGACTTCTTAAGTCTGCAAACTTGTTGGCCCTTGGAATCATGGTTGAGGCCTTATGATAGTTGCATGTACACCTCCCCATCTAGATCCCCTTGAAGGAATGCATTGTACATATCAATCTGTTGGATGTTCCACCCTTTATTAGTTGCTGATGATATCACAGCTTTAACTGTTACCATCTTAACCATTGGAGAAAAAGTCTCTTGATAATCTAATCCTTCTTTCTAATTATATCCCTTTGCTACAAATCTGGCCTTGAATCTTTCAACCTCTCCATCTGCTTTGTATTTAATTTTATACACCCATCTACACCCTATTACTTTCTTCCCAACTAGTAAGGACATAACATCTCATGTGTTGTTCTCTTCAAGTGCATTAATTTCAGACTCTATAGCTGTTATCCACCTTTTGTCCTTTACCGCTTCATAAAAGCTTTGCGGCTCAATTTCAAAAGAAAAATGAGATATGAAGCTTTGATATTTCCTTGAAACACCATCATACACCACTGAATTTGCAATAGGATAGAGACATGAACTAGAAACCTTTTTCTTGATCTTAAACTGTCAAAATCTTTTAACCAAATTGGAGGTCTACAAGTCCTAGTGGACTTCCTCCTGCTGTTTGCCTGATTCAAAGGCATCTCCACTTGATCCACAACTTCAACATCCATATTCTCATGTACTGGTGTTGTTGAGGCTGATCAACTACAAATTCCTACATATGTGCTGGCTACTACTGATCCATGATAGGTTCATGCACATGAACCTGTGAATCCACAAATACTTTTGTTGAATCAAGGAAAGTGGCATTAATAGGTGTGACACTTGCATCTATAGTTGTAACATCACTAAGTGCACCTCCTGAACCACTTTTATCTGCATGAGAGGTAAAAACTGCACAGTCATCACATTTGGTGAATTTATTTACACCAAAGAAATCTTTCTCAAGATATGTTACTGGATGGGATTCTGAAATGGGAATACATCTTTATTGAATGTAATATCTCTGCTAACAAACACACACTTAGTGTATAAG
Organism: Capsicum rhomboideum; assembly: GCA_031232105.1. Classification (NCBI taxonomy): domain Eukaryota; kingdom Viridiplantae; phylum Streptophyta; class Magnoliopsida; order Solanales; family Solanaceae; genus Capsicum; species Capsicum rhomboideum. Next base: position 25,019,547 of record CP124710.1, read on the forward strand.
TTAAGCAGCTTATAGACTTTATGATTTGCAGCATATCCCAGTAGAACTAACTTGATTACAATAGGTCCAAACTTATCACTTTTAGAGAGATTGGTTGTATGACAGAGGCAACCGATGACTCTTAGATGAGATAAATCAGGTCTATTTCCGTAAAGTACCTTATGTGGACTAAGATCTTGCTGGACAGTAGAAGGAATCCTGTTAATAATATGTACTGCTGCTAGGACACAATATCCCCAAAACCTGATTGGCAAGAAACATTAAAATCTATTTTCTCTTGCAGTTTCCAAAGTATGTATGTGTCTTCTCTCCACAACACTATTTTGTTGTGGTGTATGAGGACAGGAACTCTGATGTATTATGCCATACTGAAACAAAATGCTACATTTTTTATTAAAAAAATTCCCCACCATTATCTGATATAAACACCTTCACCTTGTTATTGAACTGAGTATTAACCATAACTATAAATTGTTGAAGTATAGCAATCACATCTGATTTAAGATGCATCAAAAAAATCCATGTCCATCTAGAAAAATCATCCACTAAGGTCAGAAAATATTTCATTCCATTAGAAGTAGCAACTTTGTAAGGTTCCCATAAGTCACGACCTGATTTCTCAAGTCATGATGCCACCTACTATTACCCACCAGTAGGTAAGCCAACCCATAGTTCTAAATAACTAGTAACGAACTACCAATAGAAATGAAGAAAATAGCGTAAAGGAATTTAATAAAGAGACTAATATAGATTACAACCCTAAGACCTGGTGAAGTCAGTACAAGAGCTCCTAATACAACAAGAGTACAAAGCGGAATATAGAGTCAATATATCTATATATACAAAGCCATTTCTGAAATACAAAATAAAGATCAAACTAACAATATGAGGGAGAGCAGGAATACTCTGAATGTTAGGAGCTCACCCTAATTCTCCAATCCGTGGCTACTCTGCACGATGCATACATCAATGAAGAGAACTCGTACTATGATCTGCAGGCTGCAGAAGTGTAGTATGAGTACCAAACATGTGGTACTCAGTAGGCGTTGACCGACTGAGCTCCAAAGATAATGCAAGCATAAAAAACATGTAAAGCATGAATATAACTATAGGAAGCTATCCAAGAAACTAAACATAATATTGCTAATGGAGCAATAAGGATAAACTATCCTATTCTAACAGTATTCAGAAACTAAAGCGCAATACCATATATCACTAGCCAATATACAACTGAAGAGTGAAAGAAGGATATATAGTAGTAATACAAGGCCAAAGGAGACATATACACTATGAATAGATAAGGAAAGAGAGGGATACGATTATGCCATACATACATACATATATATATATATATAGACATATATAGGACTAAACTCAAAGGTAATATCCTAAGGGAGCCAACCAAATATCTCGAGGGTCATAACCAAGAAGGAAAGCTAATACTAGCATAATCGAGGTCTCTAACCAAAATGAGACTAATCATGAGATAATATAACAATAACATATTTTACCAAAGCAGAGAGAAGAATTCAAAAACGTACCAACAATCTTGAGGACCAGTCCATAGCCATCCTGTCATTAACTAACCATAATAACCAACAATAAAGTAAACGACTAGCCCGAATAATCAATAACCTAACCGAGCCCCTAAAAGCCCAGAAGGTCCAAGCAAGCACTCAACAAACAATAACCATAGCTTATACCTATACAGCCCCGCATAAGACCGATAGATATAAGTGCCAAATAATCATACTGGTGATAAGAAATGCATATGAATGAATGCAACATAACCAATAATACCATAACCACTAAGTGCCAAATCGTACCAAGTATACACACCTCATTCGGCTCATCGTCTTGCAAGGTAGGACCTAAAGATATCACCTCTTATAGTACGTCGTCCCCAGACAGAGGAATCCATAGGGACCTCAAGAAATTCGTACATACTGCCTGGTCCCAAACCAGGACTTCCAATAACCATCATAACCAATCTACTCTATCCAGTACTGGAGATATAAAGTATAGTAGGAAATGCTTAACTTAAATCAAAACTGAATGCGTGTATATTTGTAAATCCATTGCCTGAGATCGAATCCGGAACTAAAACCATATAGTAATGTAGAAAAGGGGCGAAATATCCCTCGATCAAAGTAAACAAGTAGTGGTAAAATGAGTGGACTAATAATGGATCAAAATCAGCCTCGGTCTAGTTTCCAAAGTAATATGTTTAGTTCAAACATCATAATCCAATAATAAGAGTGGTATGACTTCTGTTTTTAAAGAATCAATTTTAAAAGTGAAAAAGTGGGAATAACTCCCTTTTTAGAAAATAGTAGTAAAATCAAGTTTTTAGTTGGAATCGTAGCACTAGATAAGTTTAAGTGCACCTAAATGCATGCATGCCATCACTAGTATCCAAACAATACCACTATTAGTGCCTAAGCATCTATAATATAGATCCACATCCTTCCAAAGGATAGAGTACTAACCTGATGTCCAACTGGTATCATAACTACGTTCTCGGGCCTAACATGATATAATTAACAAGATAATAGCGCCATAATTTAGGGAACTATGATAAATAAGGTCATAAGGCTGCTAGAAGGAGCTAATCAGGAAATATGGTACAAATCACTAGATAATACCATAAGTATCATACTAGGGATCCTTAATGTCAACCTAAGGTCAAACAAGCATATAATCAGGTGTAATAGGATCCTACAACCATAACGGGTATTCTAGGCTAAGATTCGGGTCACATTTCTATCCTAAATCCCCTAAATAGGTCAAGTTATGGTATTACTAGGTATAAAGCTATACGATAATTCCTACCTGGTATGCAATCTATACATTACACCATATCATAGAGAAAAGTAGACCGAAACCTACCTCGAAGCTGAATCGTAATCTTGAATCATCCATGAATCACTCATCTTTGTCCCACGATCTTGAAAATGACATCGTACTATAAAAATCATAATCTATATGTTAATAGGAGTAAGATGATAACCATATTGCAATATAAAACTCCAGGTGTCATACCCCGAATCCCATTCGGGACGGACTGACACCCAAAGCCGATAAGGCTCGAGAGAACCAATCTTTGCTCATGTCCATTCATATGCATGTCTTCATATGAACCTCATTATACCTCATACAACTATGCGGAAATCATGGAAACATATGCTATGTATATATGAAACTCGGCCGTTAGGGCCATCAAGTCAAAATGGTCATACATCTTTTACAGTCATTCTCCCACATAAGTCTACAAAGCCTCTACAGATACATAACCATAACCAACCTAGAGTCGGGACAACACCCTGCTCTATACTCATGTACAATACCAAACAAATATGCATAATGACTCGGAAAGCCCCGAAGCAACAGGAGCTCACCAATGATCCGCAAATGATATGCAACCTACTGTGAGGGTCTACTAGCACCTGTGCCTACAACAAGTAAGGTAAGCCCCCCAAGAGGGGTCAGTACTAAGAAAGCACTGAGTATGTAAGGCCATATGAAACTGTATAATACATAAGTACTTCCAAGAAATTAGAAGTAAGAGAATAATTAATATGGATAGACCTCCGTTCTTAATATGTTGAACCCTGTTCATTACTTCTATTATTTCATTAATTGATCCCTCATTCTTATCGTCATCATTCTTATAATAACCCTCATATTTATATATTCATGCAAGGGATATGCTCTCATTTCTTTACAACTATTTCATGACTGTTCATCCAACTAGTTAGTGGTTCCTAATATCTTATGGATAATCCGCCTTATAGGTGAGTCATAATATAATACCAGACATCTAGCTGATCAGTGGTCTATAATATAATCGGACCTCCAGCTGATCAGTGAGCTATAATAAATAAATATATAATACCGGACCTCCACCATTGGTGGGCTATAACATATAAATATATAATACCCGGCCTCCACCATTGGTGGGCTATAATATATATAAATATATAATACCGGGCCTCCACCATTGGTGGGCTATAATATATAAATATATAATACCGGGCCTCAACCATTGGTGGGCTATAATAAATAAATATATAATATCGGGCCTCCACCATTGGTGGGGTATAATAAATAAATATCTAATATTGGGATTTTTCCCTCTGAACTTATACCCTTTAGATTGTGATCCATACTCAATGAAACATAAAGTAACCATGTGTGCATTACGTCTTCACATACTTCTTTCCTTTAGATTTGTTATGAGAGATTGATACTTTTATTTGTGAGAGATTGATACTTTTGATAATTGTAACATTATTGAACTTGATAACATGACATGATTGGAAAATGCTATTCAAGAATAAATAGGCTCTCTTTACACCTTACTCTCTTTGAGATAGTTCTTTTAGAGATTACCACATTATGACAGCTTTGGAACTTCAGTCAATGAATAAGAGATAAGTGAATCATAATTCGTCTAAGAATAGGACACATGTGAATGACAATATATCTCAACCTGAACTGGGATACTTTAAAACACTTCGTACATGAGTAAGTACCATAACAAGGTGAATACTCTATGCTGCAGGAAGATACGGAAAGAGTAACCTTACATACCTTGTCTTCCCAATATGAATACACAGTCCTATAGGTGAATATAATAATCCAGCTTCTTCCTTACGTTTCACTCTACACACAAGTACATAACAGAGCTCATGTTAACCTCTAACGTCATTACAAGTACATAACATGACAATTAGCTACATGACTGCCGTATAACGTCATTTCACCTTCTTACAATACCATTTATTGCATCACCATACCAACAATACCAAAACATGTCACACATCACCCAAGATATCATAAACTAATAGCATTTCGCACCAAGGTTATACTTTACACTTCCCCTTCGATACAATGTCACACTTACATCGCTACGTCGCATAAACACCTTTCACAACAACACATTAAAGACAATACATGCTTTATATCATTCACAATACCTTCAAACTAATCCCTTAAAGTCATTCATAAGTTTATAATTGCATCCATGGAGGGTAAAAGGGTTTCGGGGGGTCAAAGAGATGCAAAAACAATCGAAATGAACTTCTGGGCTGACCTACGAAGCCACCTGTGCCTGCAGGTGGATGACCTGCATCCACAGGTGCCCTTTGGAAGTATCCAGAGGCACCTGCGAAGTCACCTGCGCCCGCAGGTGCTTCGTCTGCGAGGGCGGGTGCCCATTTTGGCCAAAAAGGGTCTCTTTTGGGTCTTTTTATGCAATGAATGGTCCATGATCATAACTAAACTTCTCTTAACATATTTTAGATCATATTGTATGCCAACAATCAACCATGGTTTCACAACACACATGAACATCACCAAACTACATGTTTCTTTCAATACGTCACCAATTCCATGCCCAATTTCGTAATAATAATTCCAAACATTATGTACAAGAATAAAACAAGTTAAGTATATAATCACATCTCACATGTCAATATTGAATCCTTCAAACTCACTTCCTTCAATACCACAAGTCCATTTTCAAGTTACAAGGCAAAACCCTTTACCGATTTAGCAAAAATAGACTATTTTACACATAGTGAATTTCTCAATACTTTATCAACATAACCAACATCATCTACACCATATTACATGCATATAATATATTAAACCATGAGAGTAAACACTTACCAAACTTGCAAGATGATGATCTTGGCCAAGGGGATGAAGGCTGAGGGTTTGTGAAATGAGAGAATATTGTGGAAATGTCTAGAAATGAGACATGGGGGTTTTCTTGATTAAAAATCTGCTTTTTCCCTTATTATATAGTCGGGTTTTCTTGATTAAAAATCTGCTTTTTCCCTTATTATATAGTCTCCTAATGGTTCTTTTGCACCATACACATGGTCCAATCCTATTTTATTACATTGGTCCCTCAAGAATGGGTCAAATACCCCTTTTTGGGCCATGTCTTGTATGTCTCTTTGGGTCTCCATTGAGCCCAATAGTTCAATATTAATTTGGCCCATAAAATTTAATGTATAATTCCTCAAAACTCCCATGTTTAATTAATTCCATAAATGTTACAGTAGTCAACTAGGTTCGAAAATGTACATGGTGTTACACCAGGCCCAAACTTGGGTCAAATAGGTCTGTGGGGCCTGCTAATAGAATCCCAAAATTGAATCCATCATGAGGTCCGTCGAAGGACAAGAAATGTGTGTTCAAAAGTTGAGCACAAATGGAGTAAAAATGGGGGCTCAAATCAGCCCCGAGAGATGGAGAAAATAAGAGAGAAAACAAGAATTAAATGGAGGATTTAGGCCCAAAACGTACGAAGAAATTAATGGAAAATGATCATCTCAATGTCCTCTACACATTCCCAACTCCGATTGATCGATTACCATACTTTCTTGAGCTCCTACGGCTAAAAATGGTAGAAATGGGGCTTTGAAATGACTGAAAAATCGAGAAAGAGAGATTATATACTGCTAGGGCAATGCCCTTAACGAATACAGGGCTCAAGGGACGAGAACATGAAGACCACAAAAATTTCCCTTCACAAACGTGGGAAAGGTACTGAAAACGCGAAGGCGAATGAGTCCGTCTATCACAAATGCGACACTGATGGTCGCGAATGCGAAGAAAGAGAAGGGGCTGGGTCGGGTTAACCCTTCATTATGAATGTGAGATAAGGCCCAATAAAATGATGGTTGAAATCTTAACCATTTACAAAAGTGGCCTATCCTTCTCGACTGCAAAGGGTAACTGGACCCTACACCAGCTGCTGCACACCAGCAAAAGCTAAGTCCTAACTGACTTCGATCGGGGGTTTGAGATTCAATCGAAACCCCATGCACGCAAACGTAACTCTGCTACCATAACAAGTTTTATATTATAGACTCAACAAATCATCAAAATTCCCAACGGGAGTCATTTCGACATAATGTGAGACCCACAGCTATAGTTCTATTTTTTACCAAATCTACCCAATAGCCCAAAATGAGTCCAGAACCTTGGGATCCAGGCCAAGGGTCCCCCTAGCATAAAATACGCATTTGGAGCTGATAGCACTATAGGAATTTCCATCTGAGTCCGTTTACTAGTAGTTTTGGTCCGAGACTAATTTTCTAATAGCAAAAGCTCCAAAATAGAGAAATGAGCCTAAAACCCAACCGAACTGTCCGAAAACCGAATCGATTGTTTTGGAAAGTCACAAATGACCTGTAGCTACTGTGGGAAGGCTTGAAACATAAAAAATGTGTGGAAATAGTGAAAATGACACAGAGGGCCATTACACCTTACATACATGTGTATCAAGTCAAATAACTATTAGCTCTAGTAGTACTAGTAGAAAAGGGCAATCTAACTTGCCTTGCTAATGGTAATATACCACAATGATATAGAAACATACTACTAGATTTATTTAAAGAAGTAATTTTCCTAAGGACAGACATAGGTATGTGACCGAGTCTCTTATGCCAAACTTCACCAGTAGTTTTGTATCCAGTAACATCAACAACCTTTATGCCTCTCAATGTATCCTTATTATTTGTCCTTAAAATGTACAAAACTTTTTGTTCTTAACCAATCTCTTTCACCTTCCCAGTGAAGAGATCCTGAAAAATGAAGAAACCAGGAAAAAACAAGGCACAACAGTTCAATTCCCTTGTGAGTTTTGACACAAACAAAAGGTTGAACTTAAATGCTATCACACACAAGACATTTTTAACAATTGCACCTCTATTCAAATGGAAGCTTCCTGATTTAGTTACAACTACTGAACCACCATCATGAAGCTTAACTTGTCCTAAGTTTCTCATTGTTAGTTTATTACGTAACAGATTTTCATTACTAACCATATGATAGCACCACTAGCAACTATCTAGTTAGGAGAAATATCATGTTGTAAAGAATTAAGGTAGGTGTGTCCTGCAAAATGTACCTGCCACATGTGCACTTCCTCCAACATCACTTGTGCTACTACTTTTCTCTCCCAAGTAATATAACGAACAATTAACAAACAATATAACTCAAGTTGGATTTCAACTACGTAAAACCATCTCCTATACTTTGCACATATGAACCGTAGCCATAATACACCCTAACCATTCAATCAAACATTGATACCTTATCAGTTTCCCATTCCTCTGGTTTTCACCATAGATTCTTCAGAATCCACCAACTCTAACCACCTCTAATTTACGTATTTAATAGGTTTAACCCAAATTCCAGCTACAATGCTATTTTTAATCATGCAAGGATGAAAACCAACAAGGTAAACACATAAATAATGGAAAATTTCAATACCACCAAATAACAGTAAACTCCCACCCAATTACTCGGATTTTCATCTATATTTTCCATCCTAACACCGTGTCCGAAGGTCTAAGCATGCTATCTCCCATTAATATATGTCATGCTTATGCTTTTTAACCCAGGTCTAAATTACTCAGTTAAACCTAGCCTACCTGGATGTCAAGTAGGTACTATAGAGGCACGAACATCTTTTTTGACTCCGTGCTAGTGCATTCTGATATAAAATCCGTGAGAAAACCATGGGTTTTACCACATTTGAGTGAAATCCCTCCTCTCTATTACTCTAAGGCCATGAGATAACCCTAGGAGGGTTTTTTTGACCAAATGTCATCCTTTTTACAACTAAAGAGAAGAAGAGGAAATTATTAAAATTGCATCAGAGTTTTTGGTCTTGTCATCCCGCTATAGCAGCCTGCCGACCGCTATGCCGATGCTGTTATAATGGTAAAATTTTCTCTATAGCAGGATGACATCATCCCGACCAACTTTCAATTTCTAAAATTTTTAGTCATGCTATCCCATACTAATTCAAGACCGTATTTTCAAAATTCCCCATATCCTATACCCATAACGAGGTGCCCTTTAATAATGATGGAACAAGTCGTTACCACAAATTCTAATTTACCCATTGTTCATCCTTGAACTTCCTCGATAAAAAGAGAAAGGTACAAGACTGATCTGAACCTTAACGCCCTCTCAATGATAACACATTTACAGTCCCAAGTAAAACACTAAATTTTCATTCCCTGCATACTAAATTTTCACACCGTACTTTATTTCTGCTCCACTCCATTAAGAAAATCTTCCTTACTTACTAGCCACACGAGGTTAATTAGAGAAAAATATTTCTCGAACACCCAAGGTATCCAAGAGCTCGTCAATATATTAAAAAGAGAATAACTCAAAATATAACAAATGAATTTTTTTTTCCTCGAGACTGGATCCCGTATAGCGGGATTATTTCTAATATAGTGGAAGAGGGCCGCTATAGCGGAGCTAACAGTTTAAAAGGGGCGAGGAATGGTTTTCTCACCCATTTATCCATGTTTCACTTGAAAAACTCCCCTCTCCCCGATCACTTCGCTCCCATCATCTAAAATAAGGTAATTATTTCTATACTTTGTCTCTTTACTTCATTACTCATATTTCTTTCTGTTTTACTATTGAATTTGTAGAAATAGAATAGGTTTTGGGGTTGTTTTTCAAAGATTGAAATTAGGATTGTTTTGGTCAAAATTTTGAAGCATGGGTGGTTCTTTTATGTTTACAACACTTCTATAGCGTTCTAGGCATAAGAATTACAGAATTCATGGCCAAACATTGGCTTGAAGAGGCAAGGAATGCGAAGGGTTACTCTAGATTTGGTTTTAAGGATATAGGAATGTTTTAGGAGTTATCATGCCCAAGTTTTTGTATAAACTAGTGTTAGGGTAATTTATGAACACTGATCTGAGGTTGGAATGCAAAAACATGAGACTTTTCTCCAAAGGGCACCATTAATGCACCCCTTGGAGCTCAGAGATGACGAAGGCCACTATAGAGGCCCTGTCGCACTATAGCAACCTCGCTATAGCAGAAAAACTCCCAATATAGCAACATATCCGTAGACGGGTATAGCCTACTATAGTGGGAGTCTGAAGGAAGTAGCCTTCAAGTCAAGCCCATGCTGGGCCTTTTTCTGAAATTCAATTTCTTAACACTTTTATGAGTTCTAACTTGTTTTCTCACCATGTTTCTACATATCAAACACCCCAATGTCTGAAAATTAAGAGGATGCTCCAGCTTATGAGAGATTTCCCAATGAGAACTGTCAGGAGAAATTTCTGAAGTACCAAAGGACATGGTTCTGTTATGAAAGGGGCCTTGCGATGAAGGGGGTGACGACTAAGGCACCTGAGTTCAATAATCGGCTCCAGGAGTTTGGATGGATGCCACTAGTAAAGGATCTTCTGTTTGAGGTCTCTGGCTGGGTCAGGTAGTTCTATGCTATACTCCCTATCGTGTTTTGGGACGACCCCAACCCCACTATTCGTATCAGGGGAGTGGATGTCCCCATGTACATTGGTACTATTAATGAGGTGCTCGGGGTGCTGAACATATCCAATGCCGGGTATATGGCTAAGTCCTGAGAAATGGATATGAAGCGGAAGTATGACACTCTAATTATGGAGTAGGAGAGGGACCAAATCTACTGGCCCACTATTGAGAGGATAAGGAGTATACACTACATAGCTAATGCTAGGAGGTGGCTAAACCTAGTGTCCCAGAGGATTTGTCCATCGGGTAACCTTTCTGACGTGATGTACCCTCGGGCTCTGGTGGTGTCTTGTGATATACGGGGCATACCACTGAATGTGGGGGATCAAATAGTGATAGAATGGAAGGACTTTTTCTGGGGAAGCAAAAAAGGCCCCTACCTTCCTAGTCTGGTCTCTGCGCTATGTAGGCGTGTCTGATATCGCCCAAGATATACCTCCAAAAAAGTATAATGTGGTCAATGTATCAAATATAGAACCCAACTAGGTTGGGGTCGATCCCACAAGGAATAGGATGAAAGTATGTCGAATGCTAGTCTGAGTAATTGGCAAGTAAGTAAAACTGGGGGGGGGGGTTATAAGAAAATAGTAACAGTAACAATTGTTGATTTTTGGATTTGTAATCATTATGAGAAATACACTAGAACTGCGATCCCCAATGATTCCTTAACTCCATCGGTCACTTGTGCTGGAAGAACTGTCCCGCTGCGCTGTATGTAAAATCTAACAAGATATGTTCATCTAAACGTCTCTCTACCTTGGTTAGATGAATTTTACTCTTCTCCTCTCGGTCTCTGAGTGTCGCACTACTAAACCTTTTCATGGATCTCAGATAACTATCCCTGTTATGGCTCAAGTTATTAGATGAAGGTTGATAGCTTCAAATCTCTGTTGTTATTCCTTTTTCCCAATCTCTACCTCTCTCTCAAGCAAGTTTAAAATACAGGCGAGTTTTTAACATTTGAAACCGTTAGAAGATCAATTATAACGAAGGTAACAACAATACATGCAGTCACACTGGTTCAGAATTGCTTTGCACTTAACCCATTTCATTAATTCCTCATGGTTCACACAACCCTAGTTGATAGGTTTGGCTACTCATGATTGCAAGAACATAAGAAGAATTCAATGATGAAAACATAATTGTGAACTCACAATAAGAAGAAAACTATGAAATCTCAATATGAATAAAAACACTAGAATCGGTGTTCCAAGATTACGAATTCAATAATATGTTTATGAACTCAAAAATAATGAAAATATATCTCAAAAAAATGTAATGACCAACTCTTAAACATAGGATAATAAAAGGCTATTTATATATACAAGATGAATCCTATCCTAAACAAAATAGGAAAATAGAGTAGGCACTTTTCCATGGTACCGTGACTTGGTGTCGTGGAACCAAGTCACGCCACGTGGGTCCTTCCGTGGAAATTAGGCCACTTCACAACTTACAGGAGTCGACTCACGGTACCAACCTATGTCACGTAGGTCGAGTCACGTGATGTGGGTCTTGCCGTGAGTCACTCCTCTGGTTTGGACTTGGCTTTTTCATCTTCAGATACTTCATTCTCGAGCATGATTCTTACGTTTTGTCCAATTTGCCTCTAAAAACCTATTCTCCTACAATATAGAACAAAAAACAGATCATACCAACCAAACATACCCAAGTTATTGCATATTTTCTTTGTTTTAAGCATCGCAAGTGCCATGAAACCACGACACATCAACACCCTCAACTTAGAACGTTTGCATGTCCTCAGGCAAATAAAACAAAACAAACACATATGATGCTTAACTTAGAGAAACCTAATAGACCTACCTGAGTCGACTTATTGCTTTTGGCACCAAAACTTCTCCGACCCCTCCTATTTGCAAGTCAAAACCACGGTGTGTATACATGCAACATATTATCATGACACAAAAGGGATCAAGTGATGGCATCAGATTATGAACAAACAACTAAGTATATATACAAATGACATTATCCAAACAAATAGCTGCTAACAATGCAACCCATGTACTCTCACAATAAAGAAGTCCCATACACTCACCGTATACTAATGAATATCAAAGTAGGGACTGAGTCAAAACACACTCTCTCACAAAGAAGTTCAAACAATGTGCCTAGGCTTACCCTTATTTTCTATACCTTAGTTGTTCGGACAGTTGGACTAGGTTCACTATAGGACTTTCACCGGCTTGTAATGTAGGCTTAAGTACGGTGTGGTATATATGGATATGGTAACTCAACCCTCCTTGACACTACACTATTTTTTTGGCTCCACTTTCCAACCATTCTTATTTTATTTTCCCTTATTCTCCTTTATTTATTTTCAGATTTTGGGAGTGATTTTCTTCATACACATATTTTTTTCTCTTTTATTTTTTTTTTTTTTTTTTTTTTTTTGCAATTTCTATTTATTTCACTCATTTTTTTTCTTCTTCACACCCAAATATTTTTTTTTTACTAACCCCTTATTCATACCCAAGTTAAACTATGCACCCCTATAATAGCCACCCTTAACTTAGGCGATTTTCCTGAGTTGAGGTACACAATGTCCAAGGAGGGACCAGGGCCAAGACAGGTTCATTGTAAGTTAAAAAGGGAAGGTGAATAGGCTAATGAAAGAAATAGGTCAATTAAGGCACAAAATCGGGATCAAGGGATATTTACTTCATTTGGTCAGGCATTTAGGCTAAAAGTGGACTTATTCAAAAATGGCCTATGATCCTTTCCTAACCACTATCCTATAACCTAGGAAAGACTAACCGGGCAATTTCTGGATCACACACACAAAGTGAACTAAGTAATGACCTCACACACACATAGCACAAGGTTACACTATCAACTACTACCTCTCCAGTTCATACATTGCTAGCTACCATCATGTTGCCTATAATACTAATGCTATAACAAGATCAGTCAACTGTCACAAACTAATATACTATATAGACAATTCAAAACCAAATTTTTAGGAGGTGTGTCCTTTAAACAACCAAAAAGTGTCATTATCAAAAACTTGTTCAAAACTGGACTGCACTAAGGTTCCCCTATTTTTCTCCTAATTAAATGCAAAAATACATAAATAATATAAATAACAACCTAAACATGCTGATTCTACTATGATAGCACACTTGGGGGAAAATAAAACACAACAACAAAACCCCCTAAGTGGTGGTATACCTCCACCCCAACAAAATAATGATCAATATGATAAGTGTAAGGGAGTGAAGACATACGTATGACACTCTAGGCATCGAATGTGGGTCCCTCCATAGCTGGATCTTCTATATGCTCTCTAGGCTCTATGTTAGGTGCATCCGGTAGAGAGGGTGGCTAACTAGAGGATGCACCCCGCGCTCTCTGCTCATGGGCAATCTGACTGATATGGTTTTATACCCGGGAGTCCTTAGTCGCCCACTATAGATCACTCTCAAACTCATCTCCACTATTAGTCTGACCTTTCAAACTCGGTGGCCGCTTGCCTCTAGCAATAGGAGGCTCCTCGTTAGCAAACAAATCCATCTCAAAAATTTGTGCAGACTATACCGGTGTAGGTATAGGTGGAATGATAGGAGTATGGCTAACTGCTAAATCTCAAACCTCTGCCCTCGATGCAGCCACTTCCTTAGTCAACCCCGTCAAATCTAGGATATGGGCCTCTCTCAATCGACTACCCATTCTGTGCCCAGAACTATCAATCTACCTATGCAGCTCACACATAAACTTCTCCATAGCAGCAGTCATGCGAGCCTCAAATCTTGCCTCAGAAACCTCTATCGACGTCCTAACCCATGGCTTGAGTTGAGATACCAACTTAGCCATCTGGGCCTCTGTGTGAGCCTGTCGCTCAATAACCTGCATCTGTCTATTCACTAACTGCTGCTAAAACTCTCATAAAACTGCAATCATGCCAGACGAGGGTGATGGTGCGGTAGGGCCAGCTGCCTCCTCATTTGTCACAGGGCCTGTGCCCTCAGTAGGAAACCTCCCAACCTTGGGGTCACGAACTGGTGCTGAAGTGCTAACCGGTTCCTCATGATCCACTTTTCCTTCAAAAAGGGCGATGCCTGACGAGGTAGAGGGATAGGACCCCCTTTGAGAAATCAAAATAGCACCTCGCTGCTGCATCAAGCCTACATCAGCTATGTGGGTCACTTCAATGATGTGATTTACTGCAGGCATCATAACCATACCAACGCTATTACATAGGCCCTGAATTAGACAGGGGAAAGGGATTCTGGTAAAGTCTCTAAAGGCACGCTCATGAATCTCCCTAATAATGTAGCGGGCGATGTTGATGTCATATTCGATGATGATGCTCGCTACAAGAATAACTCGATCAAGAGTAAGAGAATTATCTGCACCAGTAGGATCGAGACGGTGCCATACAACTGACCACCAAAACCTACCCATAAAGTGAAGTGAGGACTTTTTAATATCTAACTTTTCAGCTACCTATTTCACATCCATGCCATCCTCAACGGTATACTATGCAAATTTACTACCCCAAAATGCATACTTATAACTCTCGAGACCTAAGTACATATTATTTAATGTCGTTAAGTGGGGTTAGGAACGTATGGGGTGTTACACCATCACTGTCAAAATTCATAATCAAGGCCTCAAGAGTTTCTACCCCCAACCTTTCTTCAATAGGAACGACAATATCACTCTCGTCAATTGTATATATTATAGAAATCACCCGCATATCTTTTGGTTTCTTCATAGAATGGAAAATATTGAAAGTGACATGTTCATAATTCAACCTGAATTTCATCTGCCCAATTTCCATGTCGACCAATGCACAACCAGTGGTAATGCAAGGTATTTCTAAGATGATGGGAACCTCAAAATCACCTTCACAATCCAGAATAACAAAGCCATCCGGGAAGATGAAAGATGCAACCTTCACCAAAACATCATACAGAATGCCCACCGACTTTTTCACAGTTCTATTCGCCATAAGGAGTCTCATAGAAGTTGATTTCGGTGCTCCCAATCCTAACTGCTTAAAAAATAGCTAGCGGCATAAAGTTTATGCTAGCACCCAAGTCACACAGAGCTTTTGCAAAATTATAGGACCCAATAGTACAAGGAATTGTTAAGGCTCCCAGATCTTTATTTTTCTCGACAAGTGAGCGAGAAACAATTGTACTACAATGGTGTAAATTATCTATTGGCTCAAAAATTACAGTTCTCTTCTTCGTCACCAAATCTTTCATGAATTTTGTGTAACCTGACATATGTTCTAAAGCCTCGATATGAGGAATATTTACCGATAAGTCCTTTAATATTGAGATAAATTTATGGTATTTATGCTCTTCAGCTTTCTTTTTCAACCTTTGAGAAAAGGAAAGGGGCGGTCAAGGAATTTGTTTGTACACTTGAGGGACCTCCTTTTCCTTACCGTTATAAGACTTTGCCTTTTTGTTGACATATTGAGGCTTTTGAACTGTATCACCCTTTTAGCTCTCTGGCTCTATTTCAGTTTCTACGCCAACTATCATCTGCTCATCTTTCGTACCACTATCCATAGGTATAGATGGGTCAATCGTGCACTTACCACTTCTAGTAGTAATGGCTAAATAATGACTATCATTCTTTAGATTTTGGACGGTGTTACTCGAAAGGGTAGTTGGCTGATGCTGGTTCAATGCCACTGATATCTGCCCGAACTGTTGCTCCAACTGTTTAATGGCAGTCGAATGGGATTCTACTTTCTGACTTGTTTCCAAAATGTCTGACCTAATCTTCTTCAAGCAACTCTCCTGACTCTCTGACCCTTTAACCAGTTTATTGAGAAGGGATTCCATTCTTGAATTTTTATAATCAGCATCACGGTTTCCCTATGGAACTTATGCGTCACTCTTCTCTTTAAAATCATCCTTTCTCCACCAATCACCATCACGATCTTGTTCTCTATCTCTATATCCTGGCTTGTTATAACTATCTCTATAGTAGATTCGACCTTAATTCCCTTGCCTTGAGTTCCAAGAGTCTTGATTAAGCCCTTGACCCTTGGATCAAAAACCCGCCACCTCTCAATCTAAGTGCTTAGCCTCCTCATCAGACTCATAATTTTCATGTCTAGGTGTTTTTCCTTGTGCACCAACAACATACACCTTTTCAGCACCTCCAACCACAATCTGTTTGGCTAGCAAGCCAATTTCTGTCCTCAACTGTGCGACCTCTTAAGATACAGATTCATCCAAAGCCCATTGTGCTACTAAGGCTCCAATAGCATGCGTCCCAACAGGTATATCTGCCTCCCAAGTATGCCATCCTCAGTTGGTCTTAGTGATACGATCTAAAATATCTGAAGCTTGTTCCCACCTTAGACTCATAAATCTGCCAGTGATAGTATCTGCTATAGCCTTTGTATTAGCATTCAAAACCCTGGAGAAGATTTCAAGTAAACTCCTACCACTCATCCTATGATTTGACATATTTTACAGCTTCTTCTTAAACGTTAGCCATGTCTCGTAAAGTGCTTCAGAATGTTGTAGTCTGAAGTTGTAAATCTCATCCTTCAATTGTAGCATCTTGAAGGGTGGGAAAAATCTCTCCAGAAATTGATTTCTCAACTCTTTCCAAGTAGTGGTGGAACCTCATGGTAACTTGGACATCCACAAAGTTGCTTCTCCTGTTAGAGAGAATGGAAATAATCTCAAACGAATAGCCTCTTGGTCAACTCCAGGCAAATTGTATGAATTACAGACCCCCACAAAATTCATCACGTGTATGTTTGGATCATCTGAAGGAAGTCCGGCGAACACACCTTTCAAGTTTAGCAGGTAGATCATGGCACTTGTAATGTCAAACTTAGTACCCTGAGGTAACTCTGGCGTAATAATAGCACCAGTCTCAATCGACTCGAAATAAGCCACATCCTCTTCTTTGGGATCATCATAAACTAGCACATATGGTCTTTGAGGGGGTTGTTGCACCCTTAGTCTTCTTTGTCTCTCTTCAAGTACAACAAGATGTTGTGCTGCTTCTTGCATTCCTTGATGATCTCTATCCGCTTATCTAAGAACTGCTTGCCTCACATTTTCTTCAGCTATTATTCGAGCAGTGATTTGTTCCGCAATTTTATGACCAGCTGGCTGAATTGGCTGGTTATGGATATCTCCCGCGGCTGTGGGATTCTGAACTCCTTCGGTATTCACCATTCTTTGATTTGCTCTCAGTGTTCATTCTATCTCAGTATCAAGTGGAATCAGGGGATTGCCTTGACTCCTAGTGTTGGGCATACACCGGTGTGTACCCTCCAAAGTACAAAAATAAATAAAATAATTCAATTCCAACAATCAAACTAATCAACTCCGTAACCGTAGTTCCTCAGTAATGGTGCCAAAATTTGATGTCACCTAAAATATACCTCCAAAAAAGTATAATGTGGTCGATGTATCAAATATAGAACCCAAATAGGTTGGGGTCAATCCCACAGGGAATAGGACGAATGTCTGTCGAATGCTAGTCTGAGTAATTGGCAAGTAAGTAAAACTGGGAGGTTTTTATAAGTAAATAACGATTGTTGATTTTCAGAGTTGTAATCAATATGAAAAATAAACTAGAACTATGATCCCCAATGATTCCATAACTCCAACGGTTACTTGTGTTGGCAAAACTATCCCGCTGTGCTGCATACAAAATCTAACAAGATATGTTCATCTAAATATCTCTCAACCTTGGTTAGATGAATTTCACTCTTCTCTTCTTGGTCTCTGAGTGTCGCACTATTAACCCTTGTCCTGGATCTCAGATAACTATCCCTGTTATGGCTCAAGTTATTAGATGAAGGTTGATAGCTTCAAATATCTATTGTTATTCCCTTTTCCCAATCTATACCTCTCTCTCTCGAGCAATTTTAGAATATAGGCAAGTTTCTAACATTTGCAACCGTTAGAAGATCAATTATAATGAAGGTAGCAACAATACATGCAGTTTTACCGGTTCAGAATTGCTTTGCACTTAACCCGTTTCATTAATTCCTTGTGGTTCATACAACCCTATTTGATGGGTTTAGTTACTCATGATTGCAAGAACACAAGAAGAATTCAACAATGAAAACATAATTGTAAACTCACAATAAAAAGAAAACTCTAAAATCTCAATATGAATAAAAAAACTAGAATCGGTGTTACAAGATTACGAATTCAATAATATGTTTATGAACTCAAAAATAATGAAAATATATCTCAAAATAATATAATGACCAACTCTTAAACATAGGACAATAAAAGGGTATTTATAGATACAAGATGAATTCTATCCTAAAAAAAATAAGAAAATAGAGTCGGCACTTTTCCACGGTACCGTGACTTGGAGTCATGGAACCAAGTCATGCCATGTGGGTCCTTTTGTGGAAATCAGGCCACTTTATAACATGTAGGAGTTGACTCACAATACCGAACTACATCATATAGGTTGACTCACGTGACGTAGGCCCTGCCGTGAGTCACTCCTCTGGTTTGGACATGGCTCTTTCATCTTCAGATACTTCGTTATCGAGCATGATTCTTCCTTTTTGTCCAGTTTGCCTCCAAAAACCTATTATCCTGTAATATAGAACAGAAAACACATCATACCAACCAAACATACCTAAGTTATTGCATATTTTCTTTGTTTGAAGCATCGAAAGTGCCATGAAACCATGGCACATCAGTGTCAGGGTGCCCAAGAAGGATGTTGACACTAAGCTGGAGATGGAAATCCCTTTTTACCCCCTTAGGGTGAAGGTGGTCACATCCAAGGGGAAAAAGAAGAGAACGGTAGGTGAGGCTAAGAGCAGGGCCGCAGAGGATGATAATGATGATGATTCCCCTCCCTTGCAGTCCCAACCTTTAGATTATTAGTAGCCGCCTGGAGGCAGACTTGGCTGCGGTCAGTAGATACATGGAGTATAACCCTTTAAGGTCTATAGTCCCACTTCCCAGTTCCAATGACTATTCAACACTCTATAGAGAGCTCAATGAGGAGAATAGGAGGAGGCACTCCCGGGACCACATGCTTGCATAGATGTGAAAGACTGTGAAGGTCATATTTAGGTGTGCAGTCCTTGACCAGGAGCTTCCCCAGATGGAGCTAGAGGATATGCAATCTTTCTCCTTCCTGAGTGATGTGGAGGGAGAAGGCCCAACCCCGATAGCCCGTGATGGTGATAGGGCATCCAACTAGGCCGCTTGGTGCATGCTAGTTCAGTCTCCCCTCCTTTTCCTTTTATTCCTTCACATGGATTCTAGTTTTAAAAATTTTATTATTGAATGCATGATTTTACCCTCATATAAGCGATTTCTACAATTCATGTAGTAGTTCATAACTTAATTTAATGATTAATACAGGTCAAAAATAAAAAAACAAAATGGAAATAGGGCTGAGATTTTATCCCCTTCATTCTGCTATAGCGACTTGCACGCTGCTATGGAGATGCCGCTATAGCGGAAAAATTCTCGCTATAGCAGGATTGTTGTAGTGGGTCAGTACCTCTATGGCATCCCCAACAACAGTAACCCAAAAATTTTAATATTTCATGCAACTTGCCTCATTCCCCTTCCCTATTTCTAGCAATAACCCATGAAATCATATTATGACCTTTAATATAATCCCAAGACCGAACCCAACAATGCATGAAACAATAACTTGGCATCATATTACTTTAAATCAGTTATGAATTACAGCACAAAACCTTTCATTACAAAATGTCCTGCTATTATGCAATAATAGCCCTGTTTTTCCATGTCCTCAACCAAATACTGACTGTATGTAACAAGAGTTCCCACAGTTATAAATCATTTTTTTCTTTACCATTTCACCTGTGATAAGTCCATGCCTAGCATTTTAGCATATAGTGTAACACCCCGTACATTTTTGAACCCATGAGACTACCATAACATTTATGGAATTATTCAAACATGATATAGTTGGTGGATCATTCATTAAATTTGTTGGGCTAAATTAGTCATGTGCCATTGGGCTCAATTTAAGGCCCAAAATTAAGCAAAAGACATGGCCCAAATGGGAAAAATAACCCATTCTACCTTTGACCAAGTAAACATAACATTTATGACCAAAGTGTGTCTAAGGATGATATTTAAAGGGGCTATAAAAGGGCACAAAAATTAGATTTTTATTCATTGTAACACACATGCCATTTCTAGAAATTTCAAAGATATTTCTCATCTCACACAAACCCTATATCATCACTCCTTTGGACAAGATCGCTCTCTTACAAGCTTTGGTAAGTGTTTATTCTTATGGTTTAGTATATTATATGCTTAATATGGTGTATAAATCATGTTGATTATGTTGTCAAAGTGTTGGACAGTTCACTATGTGTAAAACAGTCTATTATTGCTTAATCGGTAAAGGGTTTTGCCTTTTAAACTTGAAGGGAGACTTGTGGTCTTGAAGGAATTGAGTTTGATGAATTAAATGTCAACATGTATGATGTGGTTATTTCCCTAACTTGTTTTCTCTTTGTGTATAACATTTGGAATTATTATTGCAAAATTGTGCATGGAATTGGTGATGTATCGAAAGGAAAATGTAGTTTTGGTGATGTTCATGTGTGTTGTGAAACCATGATTGTTCGTTGGAATCCAAGTGACCTAAAATATGAAAGGAGAAGCTTAATTATGGCCATGGACCATTTATTACAAAAAAGGACCCTAAAATGACCCTTGGAGGCTGAAACGGGTATCCGCCCTCGCGTCTGGAGCACCTGCGGGCTCAGATGCCAACACAGGTGGATCTGGACAAGGTCATAGGGGCAACTGCGGCCACATTTCATCCACCTGCTGGCACAGATGGCTCCACAGCAAACTCCAGAATTTCATTTTGCATGTTTTCGTCTCTCTTTGATCCCCGAAGGCGCCTATACCCTTTTTGGATGTAATTATCAACTTCTGAAACCTATTGAATGACTTTAAGGGGTCGTTTGGAGGCATGTTATATTATATCAATTATGAATTACTGTTAAGATGTTGTTAGGAAAGGTATTGAGGTGATTTGATGGAGTAATTAGGACGTAGTGTTAATGAGGAAGCGTAAAGGATAAACTTGGTGTAAAATGCTATTGGTTTATGATGTCTTGGTCAATGTGGGGATTGTTATGGTGTTGTTGGTGTGGTAATGTAATGGATTGTATTGTAAAGAGTGAAATGAAGTTATATGGCATTCATGTAGCTCATTGTCGTCTTGTGCACTTGTAAGGTAGTTAGTTGTTAATGGGAGCTCCGTTATGCATTTGTATTGTAGAGTAAAACGTAAGGAAGGAGATGGATTATTGTATTCACATATAGGACTATGTATTCATTTTGGGAAGATAAGGTATGTAAGGTTACTCTTTTCGTATCCTTCTGCAGCACATATTGGTCACATTGTCATTGTACTTATCCCATTCCGAATTGTTCAAAGGTATCTCATTTCAGGTTGTCATATATTGTTGTTCACATGTTTCTTATTAATTGGATAATTGTTATTTATGTGACACATAACTGTGGACATGGTTCCAAAGTTCCACTAATGTTACGTTCTAAAATTCCAATAATGTTATGACCACCGAATGAACTATCTCAAAGATTAAAGAAGTGATGTAATAAAAGTCTCTATTCTTGGGGGGTATCCCAGGGGTTAAAATACCTATCATGGGTCAATCCCAATATCACGGGTGGTATCCTAGGGGTGGAAAAGAACACCTAGAATGGGTAGATCCCACAACTACTGGTGGTATCCCAGGGGTAAAAACAAGAAAGCCTAGCATGGTTCGATCCCGATTAATTATTGTTATGACCCACTAATCAGCTTGGGGCCCGGGAAATATATGAATGAATGATGAATGAAGGATAAAGGAAGGAATGAATGTAAAAGCAAAGAAAGTAATGAATGTAATGTACATGGTTTCACACATACAGAATGGTAGTTTATCCATATTGATTATTCACTTGTATTTGATTCCATTGAAGTTCTTATGTATCATGCAGTTTCTTATAGCCTTACATACTCAGTACATTCTTCGTACTGACGTCCCTTGGGGGACTTACCTTACTTGCTGCAGGCACAAGTACTAGTAGACCTCCTCAGTAGGTTCCAGATCACTTGCGAATCGTTGGTGAGCTCCAGTTGGTTCGGGGCTTTCCAAGTCACTATATACATTTTATTTGGTATTGTAAATGTTGTATAAAGCGGTACTTGTCCCGACTTTAGGTTGGCTATGTCTATGTATTTGCAGAGGCTTTGTAGATGTTGTGGGACAAAGGAAATGAATGTAAGGAATGTATGCTTTTGACTTTGTGGCCCTAACGACCAAGTTTCATCTATGTATATATCACATGTTTTCCATGACTTCCGCCATTAGCATATTGTATCTATACATGATAGTGATGTTCCTTGAGTGACATGCATATGAGTGGACATGAATGAAGATTGGTTCTCTCGGGCCTTATCGGCTCCGGGTGCCAGTCCGCCCCGTTGGAATTCGAGGTGTGACATATAGTTTCCAATTATACCATATAGGAATTATTCCTTTAACCATCAACACATAACAAAGTAATGAACTTTCACCAATCACAAACTCCACAGTAATTCAAACAATCACATTTCTCATATTCGTAGTCATTCACGCAATACCAATATACATAAGTATCAATCTCAAGTTTCATCATTAAACAAGCCCTTTTTATTATCCTTCATTTTCCTCATGGATAACCATTAGCCGAATATCCATAAGTTTACACCACTTCAATGGCCAGATACCAATTGGAACTGAGAAGGTTCCAATTTCCCTTGCTTGTGTCATTCCAAATGGAGTCAAACAACATCCATTTACCTCATTGAGATGCCAGACTCAACTCATACAAGCAAGCACATAGACCATATGAAAGGAGAGAAAAAAGTGAAACATTTTCCTAGAATACCTCATAGCTCGCCGAAGATTAGATATGGACGTCAACACTCCAATCCGTAAGACTCTACTTGATATTTGCTCTTGTACTGGGACACCGATAACCTAAGTTCTAATACCAATTGTCACGACCCAACTAGCCAGATCGTGCGGGCACCTACTCTAACCCACCTAAATAAGAGAACCCTTACAACCCGTTCACAATATACATATGGAAGTCAATAAGAAATAATAAAATGCTTTTATTTATTTCAACCATTTTACCAAAACTTTAAATATAATTGAAAATTTTTTCCCCAAAAATTAGTCTAAACAGGTACAACAGCTACTAAGAGAAGATACAAATTGTAAACATGACCTAACTTCTATCGTAAGAACAATAATAGAAGCTATTGGAGATATTTCCCATGTCAAGCATGAATCATCTACTGATCCTGCAACCAAACTATACCCTAAAAAGGATATAACAAGAGTAGTATTACAAACAAAACATACTGGTAAACATCATTAGTCGACCTGAATTAAATCATATAAATATCACATAAATATCCAAAAAGAGAAATACAACTTGAAAGTCATTCAGCCAAAGGGTTCCCATTATAATCTTTCCTTAACACCCTTAGATTTTACTATTCTTATCATATTCAACCCTAATCACCAATTATCCACTACATCATCAACTCAGACCGTATTTTGTAATTACCTGTGAGCTTTATGATACTTAACCCTCAAGGTCTCTTACCCTTAGCAATTCACAGTTAAGACCCTTATGTGATACTTATCTTGGTTCTATTAATCTAGTTATGCATTAACACCCTAGTATCCTTAGATTCCTTAAAATATATGTGAATTAAATAGCAAGGCAGTAGTACCCTACCTTTTTGGTCTCAACTGCAATAGCCACTAGACCACCGACCATACACATACCACAATCAACAACCATGGACACCTACTAGGTAGCCATACTGCAAGTTGTGACACATTACCTTATCCAACCATACCAAGAGTTCATTCAATATAAGTCAACATGGACAACAAGTCAAGTCAAGATCGTGACTACCAACAAGATTTCAAATCCACTAACTATGACTCAATTAAATATGTCAACCATGTATGAGTTACACAACTAAATAAAAAATACAGAGTTATAGCAAAACTTACAATTAAGAACGGACCCCTTAAGGATCCATTTCAATAACAATAATGACAATAATCATAAATCCCAGTATATATCAAGAAACCAATTATAGCAAGTAACACGTAAACTTGGTTCACTTAAGAAACCCGTATATCAAGCAAACACTTAGTCCCCAGTTCGCTCAAGGAACTATCACACTTACCTTTACCTTGTACGTACATGCTAATGGTCTTGTGGTCGCCCACTAGACATGACCTGCAAGGGACGAGTTCTTGTCCATGTACCAAATCTCAGACATCAATTGTCTGCCAACCTTATACCAACCAATCCTATAAAGATGTCTAAATATCGATACATTCCACAGTATAGATAGGTAAGCCCATGAAGATGCCCAAATACAGGCATATCCCACAATATAAATAGATAAGCCCGTTAAAATGTACCGGTACATCCCATAAATAATCAAGATATCACCATAATCACAACAATAATGAGTATTCAACAATTACACTGGTACATCCAATAAGATTTCATAGAAACTCATTATAGTAATTAACCATTAGGATATTAATAAATCCTTTACTTCTGTTAAACATGCATTCTATCAAGTAATACAAAATATAGTTAGCAAACATATATAACTCAAGTTGTATTTCAACTATGTAAAACCATCTCCTACAATTTGCACATATGACCCATAGCCATAATACACCCCAACCATTCACTCAAACATTGATACCTTTTCAGTTTTCCATTCCCCTGGTTACTACCATAGATTCTTCGAAATCCACCAGCACTAACAACCTCTAATTTAGACATTTAATAGGTTTAACAAAAATTTAAATTACAACACTATTTTTAATCACGTGAGGATGAACAACAACAAGGTAAACATATAAATTAATGAATAATTTCAATACTACCAAATAACAATAAATTCCCACCTAATTACCTGGATTTTTATTTGTGTTGTCGATCTTAATACTGTGCCTGAAGTGTAACGACCCTCTTCATCATTACGCATGCGTCCTACATTTAAAGTTTAACTTCCAGATTCCTTACGGTTTAGAAGTTACAAAATTCAGGCTAGGCTAGTTTAGATCAAATTCTGAGCGAGGTGTGGTCTAGGAAATTTGGGAATGATTTAGGCTAGTTTAGTGTAAATTGTGTTGATTTCTAGTTAGCTCAGATGATAAGAAACCCATAAGAATTTATAGAATAAAATTTGTGTAAGTAGAACTCTCGAAATTGATCTTAGCATAAAGGGCATTGTATGGAATGTTCCAAGTTTAAGGTGTGTTGCAAAAAGTAGGATTTTTGGGTGAAGATGAACATTCTGTCCCATCAATACCACTATAGCAGTCGGCACACCACTATAGCAGTAAGCGATATACCAGAGAAATTCCCGCTATAGCGGCTGTCGTAGGTGGTCAACGACTGCTATAATGGTCGGTACCGCTATAGCAGCACTGCTATAGCGATTAGGTACCGATATAGTGGTTAAAACTGTAGATTTATTAAAATTTTCCCAGAATAATTTATTTTTCTAGTACTCATTTTGGGGCAAGGAAAGGGCGATTTAGGACGAAATACACCAGAAATTCATTGTTTGGCTTTGTTAAGGTAAGGAATTTATCTCCGTTAACTCATATTTAACTATTCATCCTTAGAATTGTTAATTCATGGAATTTGGGGAGGGGTTTAGGGTGGATTTTGGTTAATTGCAAGTGCAAGGGGGAAAATTAAGGAATAAGTTAATGGGTTTTGATTATTAACGGTTCATTTACCCTTGCATTACATTAATTCACAAATTTATACATGGAATTGGAAGTTTTTGGTGAATTATAGTAGAAAATCCCTACAACGGGAAGGGAATAATCATGAACTTGACCTTAGGGGTTGGGTGTGAGTTATAAATCCCGACATGTTAAGGTCATTTCTTTAATTATGTATTTATCTGCATGTTCTAGACCACGAGCAAGTGGGAATTACATGGAAAGGCAAAGCTTTAGCTTAAAGGGTTGTGCAAGCTTGATTCGAGGTAGGTTATGTTATTGTAGTTTAATCCAAATTGTATAATATATGCATGTTAATTACTTTGTAGTATGGCTAGTTAATGCATGTTGTTTGGTAGGGTCAATGCAATGATTTTACTTGCTTATTAATTTGACCTTCCTTATTTCTAAAATATGGAATATTTTGGTATTTGGGATGTTCTCACGGGTTATTAGTGTTATTGGTGAAATAAGGTTGGAAAACACTTATGTCTAGGGTTTTAGTACATGGATAATGTTTGTCCCCAATAGGTCATGGCTAGAGGGTGGATGTATAACCCATAACATGGATGTATGAGGATCAGGTAAGTTTGACGGTTTCTTGAGTGAATCAGAGAATATGTATTTATCTATGCTTGATAATGGTATGCACGTCTGGACTGGACTTGACTTGACTGCACTTGACTTAACGATATTTGTTGACTTGCTGGTTTTTAATCTTGAACTATATTTTTGGTATTTATGTGCTAAGTGTATGATGTTTATAGCATGGATTATCTTGTTATACTATCATTTGGTTAAGTGTTCATATGTTCATCTTGGGTTGGCCAAATGACCCTACTAGTACACTATTGTTCTTGCGTACTTATACGACACTTGCATTTACTTTGGTGAGTACAGTGCATATTCCAGCAGCTTCTATGTGACCTCACTGTGATTCCAGCAGTTGATTCTAGATTTCAGGGTGAGTAGCATATCCTGGCTACCATGAGATCTCTTTTATTAGCTTAGTCCTTTATTTTTGGACTTATATTTTCTTTCAGTTTTGGGGTTGCATCCCCTTCTTGACATTCTTTAGTAGTTTTGGTACAAATGACTTTCGGGTCCTAGGGATGTTTTGCTAAGTACTTTTTCCACTTTAAGTTGTACTTATGGTTTTGGTCTAGAATGGATATTATTCTATTGATGGATTACTTCTGCTTAATTATTTTAAGTGTTGATTATGGGATGGTCTTTGGGGTAGTTGGTTCTCCCACCGGATGAGTAGCGTGGTGCCACTCATGATGGGTTTGGGTCGTGAGAAAGTTGGTATCAGGGCCTAGGTTCATCAGTCTCGTTATACCAAAATGGGTCCAGTAGAGTCTCACAGAACGGTACAGAGACGTCTGTACTTTTTTTGGGAGGTTATTGGACTTTAGGAAGTCTATCTTTCTTGCTTCTTTTGTACTATAACTTGATTCCAATTGGTATCTGGCGATCTAAATTGGTATTTGATCTTTCACTATTTTGCCCGCAGATGGTGAATACTGGGTCCAACGAAACCCGAGCAACAACCCTTGCACTAGCTGCTCTAGTTGAGAAGCCAGCTGTAAGGGAAAAAGGACGAGTGAGGGGGAAAGGAAGGAAAGAAAGGGGACTAGCCACACACACTAGGGGTGGAACTCGAGTAGCTGCTGGCCATGCTCATGAAAGGTCAGTATCCCCTCCTCTGGATCAGGATCATTTTGAGAAGAGGGAAGCAGTAGAGGGGCAGGGAATGGAGCTCGAGGTGGCGACACCAACTGGGTTTGCAACCTTACCTCCCATGCCTGCTGATATGGTTCAATAGGTGTTAGCTTTTCTGAGTGGGTTGGCTGGGACTGGAGCCACTCCTACTATGCCGGCTTTTTAGGCTCCTATTGTTCACTCTACTATTGCTATGGCTCCAAGGATATATGAGGCTTCAAGGACTGATGCTTTTCCTCATTCGATTTTGGGTTCTATGATGATAGGTACTGTGCATGATCTGCTGACTAAGTTTCTGAAGATGAAACCACCTACATTCTAGGGTACTGAGTCTGAGGATGCTTTTGATTTCATTATTGACTGTTATGAAAGGTTGCACAAGATGGGTATTGTTCAGCAGCATGGGGTTGAGTTTGTGACTTTTCTATTGGAGAAGGATACTAAGCAATGGTGGAGGGCTTAGGTTGAATGTTGGTTACTAATTTTACCTCTATTGACTTTGGAGAAATTTCATGCGTTGTTCTTAGAGAAATATGTGCCAAAGGCCCTTTGTGATCATAAGAAGGATGAGTTTTGGGCATTGGAGCAGGGTGACATGTCAGTTGCAGCCTATGAGGCCAAGTTCCATGTATTGTCTTGCTATGCTACTTAGTTGTTGACTTTTGAGGAGGAGAGGATTCAACTGTATGTCAAGGGTTTGAACTATGATCTTCAGGTTTTGACTGTTCATATGACTTTTCCAGGGAAGGGGTTCAATAAAGTTACAGATTATGTGAAAATGTTAGAGGGGGTTTCACAAGTGGGTTAGGCTAAGATGTTAGCCAAGAAGTCCCGCAATGTTGGGAATTTCAATGGATCATATTCTAAGGTCCACGGTCAGTTGGCCTATTCAGCCTATCTAATTCAGTCAGCCTTGCCAGCTTTTATTGTGGTTCTAGCTAAGGGTTCTTCTCAAACAGAAGTTGTTAAGGGTTAAGGGGCTTTTTACGCTTCTGCCAGTCGTTCTTCTCTTGAGTGTGGATTTTACTATTGTGGTGTTGTTGTTCATTTTAAGAGAGAGTGTCCCTTAAAGCAGGAAAGTGGCCAGGTACAACAATAAATTCAAGCTATAGTTCCAGCAGGTAGAGGTGGATGAGATAATGTCAGTGGTCATCCACAGGGTGGTTGGGGTGGTCGAGAAAATGGTGGCGTCGGGAGAGGAGCGCAGTCGAGAAGGGAGTTATCTCAAAATGATGATCGGTTTCACTTTTATGCATTTTCGAAAAAGATTGATGCTAAGGCTTCTAATGCGGTGATCATAGGTACTATTTCTGTTTGTAATCGGATGGCTTCTATCTTATTTGATTTGGGGTCTGCTTATTCTTATGTATCTATTTAGTTTGCGGTGGGTCTGAGTCTGGTTCGTGATGTACTTGATCATCCTATTTATATGTCTAATCCAGTTGGTGAGTCTATGGTAGTGACCCATGTTTTTTATTCTTGCTCTGTTTTA
Organism: Capsicum rhomboideum; assembly: GCA_031232105.1. Classification (NCBI taxonomy): domain Eukaryota; kingdom Viridiplantae; phylum Streptophyta; class Magnoliopsida; order Solanales; family Solanaceae; genus Capsicum; species Capsicum rhomboideum. The sequence continues at coordinate 25,048,928 of CP124710.1, forward strand.
TTTGTGGGTTTTCAGACTTGGGTAGACTTGATTATTCTGGATATATTGGACTTTGATGTAATTTTGGGTATGACCTAGTTATCTCTATATCACACTGTCTTAAACTATAATGCTGAGACAGTGACTCTAGTGATGCCGAAATTGGATAAACTAGAATGGGAGGGAGTGGATAAGGCCAAACAAGTGAAATTTATATCATTTGTCTGGGACAGAAGGTTAGTAGGGAAGGGGTGTTTAGCATTCCTAGCCCATCTTCAGGATATATTTTCGGGGTCCCCTTCTATAGAGTCAGTTTCGGCAGTTTTTGAATTTTAGGATGTGTTTTCTTCAGACCTATCGAGTATGCCTCCAAATAGAGATATTGATTTATGTATTGATTTCGACCTGGGCACTCTCCCTATATCTATTCCCCCTATCAAATGGATCCAGCAGAGTTGAGGGAACTTAAAACTCAGCTGCAGAAATTACTTGACAAGGGTTTTATTCATCCAAGTGTTTCACCTTTGGGTGATCCGGTCCTTTTTCTTAAGAAGAAAGATGGTAGCATGAGGATGTGCATTGACTATAGGTAGCTGAATAAGGTTACTATCAGGAATAAATATCCGTTACCTTGCATAGATGACTTGTTTGATCAGCTACAGGGTGCGTCAGTATTTTCAAAGATTGATTTGCCTTCGGGTTATCATCAGCTAAAAATAAGATCAGAGGATATACCAAAGACAACTTTTAGAACTCGATATGACAATTATGAGTTTCTAGTAATGTTTTTCGGGTTGACTAATGCACCTGCAGCCTTCATGAGTTTGATGAATGGCATCTTTAATTCATTTTTGGACTCTTTTGTTATTATGTTTATTGATGGTACTCTCATTTATTCCAAGAGTAAGGAAGTACATGCGGGCTATCTTTGCATAGTTTTAGGAATTCTAAGGGAGAAGTGATTATTTGCTAAGTTCTTAAAGTGTTAATTCTGGCTGTCTTCAATCGCCTTCTTGGGGAATGTGGTTTCTAAAAAGGGGGTGATGGTGGATCCCCAGTAGATTGAGGCAGTAAAGAATTGGACTCGGCCTAGTTCAGTGACCAAGATAAGGAGCTTTGTGGGTCTTGCTATTTATTACCGCAGGTTTGTCAAGAACTTTACATCCATTACAATGCACTTGACAAGGTTGACTCAGAAGGAAGTGTCATTTGTTTGGTCAAATCAATATGAAGAGAGATTTATAATCTCGAGACACTTTTGACTACAACGCCTATTCTTTCATTGCCGGTTGAAAGTAAGGACCTTAGTGTGTTTTATAATGCCTCACTTTTGGGCTTGGGTGCTATGTTGATGTAGGATAGGAACGTCATTGCCTATGCTTCAAGGTAGTTGAAGCCTCATGAGAGGAATTACCAATGCATGATTTAGAGTTGGCAACGGTGGTGTTTGCATTAAAGATTTGGAGACACTATCTTTATGGTGTCATGTTTAAGGTCTTCACAGACCACCATAGCTTGCAACATATGTTTACTCAAAGGGATTTGAACTTAAGGTAGCGGATATGGATGGAACTATTGAAGGATTATGATGTGAGTATTCAGTATCATTTGGGTAAGGCCAATGTGGTGGCAGACGCATTGAGATGTAAAGTTGTAAGTATGGGTAGTTTGTCATCTTTGAGGGTGTCCAGGTGACCTTTAGCTAGAGAGTTTCAAACTCTAGCATCTTTGAGCTTGCAATTTGGGGTCTCAGACAGGGGTGGTGTGTTGGCTAGTTTTGAGGTAAAATCGACATTTGTGGAGTAGATCAAGGCCCTGCAATTCAAGGACAAGAAGTTGAATTCACTTTGGAATAAGATGGTGCGTGGAGAGGTGGCGGACGCCACTCTTGACAAGGGTGGGGTGTTTTCATTTAATAGAAGATTATGTGTTCCCCAGGTTGATGATTTGAGTCATGATGTAATTTTAGAGGCTTATAGTTCACATTATTCTATTCATCTAGGTATGACCAAGATGTATCATGACTTGAGGCAGCTTTATTGGTGGCCCGGTATGAAAAGGGACATAGTGGACTATGTATCCAAGTGTCATAATTGTCAACAGGTAAAGTATGGGCACCAAAGGTCTGCGGGTTTACTTCAAAGGATGCCTATTCTTATGTGGAAATGGGAGAATATTGCCATGGAATTTGTGGTGGGTCTTCCTAAGACCTTGGGTAAATATGACTCCATTTGGGTAGAACAACTGATGAAATCAACTCATTTTTATCGGTTCGTGGAGACTACAACTCTCAGCAGTTAGCTAAAATCTACGTAAAGGAAATTGTCAGACTTCATAGGGTTCCACTTACTATCATTTTAGATAGAGATGCGAAGTACACTTTTAAATTTTGGGTCAGGTTGCATGAGGAGTTGGGCACCAGGCTCACATTTAGCACAACCTTCCATCCTCAAACTGATGGTCAGTCGGAGAGGACGATTCAGGTACTAGAGGACATGTTCAGGGCATGTGTGATTGACTTTGGTGGTCATTGGGACCAGTTTCTTCCATTGTATGAGTCCTCCTACAATAATAGTTATCACTTCAGCATTGATATGACACCTTTGAGGCACTTTATAGAAGGAAGTGTAGGTTACTTATTGCATGGTTTGAGGTGGGATACGTCAAGCATTTGGGCACAAACTTGGTAAAGGAGGCTCAAGAAAGGTAAGGTTCATTCAAACCAAGTTGTTGGCTGATCAAAGTAGACAGAAGGAATATACGGACCGCAAGGTAAGAGACATGGACTTTAAGGTGAGGGAGCAGGTGTTGTTTAAAGTGTCTCCGATAAAGGGGGTTATGAGATTTGATAAGAAGGGCAAGCTCAACCCTCGGTATATCGATCCCTTCGAGGTTCTTGAGAATATACGTCCAGTTGCCTATAGGTTAGCTCTACCGTCGGGTTTGTCAGGAGTCCATCCAATATTTCATGTTTCTATGCTGAAACATTAACATGGGGATGGAGACTACATCATTAAGTGGGATTCAGTGCTTTTAGATAAGGATTTGACTAATGAGGAGGAGCCAGTAGCAACTCTAGATTGGGATGATTGGAAATTGAAGACAAAGGAAATTTTATAGTAAAGGTTTAATGGAAGCATTGTTCGGTTGAGGAATCCACTTGGTAAACCGAGAAGGACATGTGGGACAAGTACCCTCAATTGTTTGAGAATACAGGTACTCTCTTTCTTTCTCTTTATTTAGCCTATTTTTCTTGTTTGATCATTCAGGGATGAATGATGGGTAAATTAGTATATGTTTTAAAGACCCTCTTTTTCGTTATGCATGTGTCCTATATTTAAAATTTCACATCCAAATTTCTTACGGTTTGGAAGTTACAAAATTCAAGCTAGGCTAGTTTTAATTGAATTCGGAGCGAGGTGAGGTCTATAAAATTTGGAAATGATTTATAACGGTTTGGTGGCAATTGAATTGATTTCTAGTTAGCTAAGATGAAAAGGAACCCGTAGGAATTTACAGAATCAAATTTGGGTAAGTAGAACTCCCGAAATTGATTTGAGCGTAAATGACATTGTTTGGAATGTCCCAGGTTCAAGGTGTGTTGCAAAAGGTGGAATTTTTGGGCGAAGACTTACATTCTTTCCCTTGAATCTGCGATAGCATTCGGTACACCGCTAAAGCAGTGAAATTCCCACTATAGTGGAGGTCAAAGGCAGTCAACGACTGCTATAGCAACACCGCTATAGCGGTGAAAACTACAGATTTATTGAAATATTTTTTCCAAAACAATTTATTTTTCTAAAACTCATTTTGGGGCAAGGGAAGGACGATTTAGGGAGAAATACACCAGAAATTCATCATTTGACTTCTTTAAGGTAAGGAATTCATCCCCATTAACTAGTATTTAATTGTTAAGCCTTAGAATTGTTAATTCACAGAGTTCGGGGATGGTTTTAGGGCGGATTTTGGTTAATTTCTGGTGCAAGGGGAAAATTAAGGAATAAGTTAATGAGTTTTGATTATTAACGGTTAATTTACCCTTGCATTTCATTAATTCACTAATTCTCCATGGAATTGGTAGTTTTAGGTGAATTACGTTTGAAAAGCCCTAAAACATAAAGGGAATGATCATGAACTTGACCTTAGGGGTTGAGTGTGAGTTATAAATCCCGATATGTTAAGGTCATTTCTTTAATTATGTATTTATATGCATGTTCTAGACCACGAGCAAGCGGGAATTGCATAGAAAGGCAAAGCTTCGGCTTAAAGGGTTGTATAAGCTTGATTCGAGGTAGGTGATGGTAATTTAGTTTAATCCAACTTGTATTATATATGCATGTTAACTACTTTGTAGTGTGGCTGGTTAATGCATGTTGTTTGGTGTGTTCAATGCAATGATTTTGCTTATTGATTTGACCTACCTTATTTCTAAAATGTGGAATGTTTCAGAATTTGAGATGTTCTCACGGGTTATTAGTGAAATAAGGTTGGCAGAGACTTATGTCTGGGTTTTTAGTACATGGATCGTATTTGTATCCTATAGGTTATGGCTAGAGGGTGGATGTATAATCCATACCGTGTATGTACGAGGTTCTGGTGAGTTTGACGGTTCCTTTAGTGAACCAGGGAATATGTATTTATCTATGCTTGATAATGGTATACGTGTCTTGACTTGACTTGACTGTACTTGACTTAGCGATATTTGTTGACTTGCTGGTTTTAAATCTTGAACTATCTTTTGGGTGTTTATGTGCTAAGTGTATGATGTTTTTAGCATGGATTAGCTTGTTATACTATCATTTGGTTAAGTGTTCATATGTTTATCTTGGGTTGGCCAAATGACCCTACTAGTACACTGTTGTTCTAGTGTGCTGATACTACACTTGCATTTACAAATTTTGTGAGTGCAACACATATTCCAGCGGCTCCTACGAGACATCACTTATGATTCCAGCAGTTGATTCCAGATTTCAGAGTGAGCAACATATTCGGGCTACCATGAAATCTCTCTTATTAGCTTAGTCCTTTATTTCCGGACTTATGCTTTCTTTCAGTTTTGGGGTTGCATACCCTTCTTGATGTTCTTAAGTACTTTTGGGTCCTAGGGATGGTTTGCTAAGTACTTTTTCCGCTTTAAGTTGTACTTACGATTTTGGCTTAGAATGGATATTATTCTATTGATGGATTAGTTATGCTTAATTATTTTAAGTGTTGATTATGGAATGGTCTTTGGGATAGTTAGTTCTCCCACCGGATGAGTAGCGTGGATGCCACTCACGATGAGTTTGGGTCGTGACATTTTTTCCCTTGCACTAGAAAAAATAAAAATCAGCTCTAAAACCCTCCCCAAACTCCATAATTTAGCAATTCTAAGGCATAATTATCAGTTACTAGTTAACGGGGATGAATTCTTCACCTTAACGAAGCCGAATGATGAAAAACTGGTGGAAATCATCCTAAATCGCCCCTCATTTTCCCCAAAACAAGTTTGAGAAAAATAAACTGTTTTGGGGGAAATATTTAATTAAGCTGGGATTTTCCCTGCTATAGCGGGAAATATTTAATAATCTATAGCGGCATTGACCGACTTTGACTGCTGTAATAGAAGAATTTTTTTTCTATAGCTCCTGTCGCTATAGCAGTTTGCTATCCACTATAACGGCTTTGATGGGATAGAAAGTCCAGTTTTGCTCAAAAATCCAATTTTTTGCAACACACCTTAAACCCGGTACATTCCAAACAATGACCTTTACGTTAATACCAATTTCGGGAGTTCTACTCACTCAAATTTGATTCCGTAAAATCCTACGGGTTCCTTGTCGTCTTAGATAACTAGAAATTAAAATAAACACCACCAAATCCACCCAAATCATTCCCATATTTCCCTATGCCATACCTCACTCCGATTCCATTCGAATTAGCCTAGCCTGAAATTACTAACTTCAAATACGGAAAGAATTTTAACATGGGAATTTTAATGGAAATTTCATTAATAATGCTGGAAATGGTTATTACAACATATACCAATTTACCCATGGTTCATCGCAATGATCAAACAAGGAAATAGGCTAAAATAAGGAGAGAAGAGAGTACCTGTATCCTCAAACAATTGAGGGTTCTTGTCCCACATGTCCTTATCGGTTTTCCATGTGGCTTCCTCAACTAGATGATGATTCCATTGAACCTTAATCAAAAAAATTTCCTTTATCCTCAATTTCGAAACAACTCGATCTAGAATCATTTCTGGCTCCTCCTCATATGCCAAATCCTTTTCTAGAAGCACTGAATCCCACTTAAAAATGTAGTATCTATACCCATGGTACCTTTTGAGCATATAGACGTGAAATATCGGATGGATTCCTAATAATCCCGGTAGTAGAGCTAACCTGTAAGCAAGTGGACCGACCCACAACTTCAAGAACCTCGAAGGGACCAATATACCAAGGGATGCGCTTGCCCCTCTTGCCGAACCTCATGAATCCCTTCATGGGATTCACTTTAAGCAAAACTTGCTCACCAACCTTGAAGTCCATGTCTTTTACCTTAAGGTTCGTATACTCTTTCTGCCTACTTTGAGCAGCCAACAACTTGGTTTGAATAAACCTTACTTTCTCTTGGTCCTGTTTCACTAAGTAAGTGCCAAAGATTTGACATTGCCAGTCTCAAACCACCCAATAGGTGACCTACACTTTCTTCCATAAAGTGTCGCAATGGTGCCATATCAATCCTAGAGTAATAGTTGTTGTATGAAAACTCAAATGACAGAAGGAACTGGCGCCAATGACCACCAAAATCAATCACACTGGCCCTCAGCATGTCCTCAAGAACCTGAATCGTCCTCTTCGAATGTCCGTCAGTTTGAGGATGAAAAACCGATCTAAAAGTGAGCTTGGTGCCAACTCCTCATGCAACCTATCCAAAAATTTGGAAGTGTACTTGGTGTCCCTGTCAGAAATAATGGTAAGTGGCACCCCATGAAGTCTTACAATCTTTTTGACATTAATCTTAGCTAACTGCTGAGAGTTGTAGTATACTCGAAGAGGCAAGAAGTGAGTTGATTTCTTCAACCGATCCACTATCACCCAAATGGAGCCATATTTTCCCAAGGTCTTAGAAAGACCCACCAGAAAATTCATAGAAATATGCTCCTATTTCCACATAGGTATAGGCATCCTCTGAAGCAACCCCGTATGACTTTGATATTCATACTTTACCTGCTAACAGTTGTGACACTTGGACACATAATCCACTATGTCCTTCTTCATCCCGGGCCACCAATAAAGCTGTCTCAAGTCACGATACATCTTGGTCGTACCCAAATGAATAGAATAACGCGAACCATAGGCCTCTAAAAGTACATAATGAATCACATCACCAACCTAAGGATTACACAACCTTCCCTTAAACTACAACACCCCACTAGCGTCAAGAGTGGCATCCGCCACCTTGCCATGCACCATTTTATTCCTGAGTGCACTTAACTTCTTGTCCTGAAATTGCTTGGCTTTAATCCATTCCACAACTGTTAACTTCACCTCAACACTAGACAACACACCACTCCTGTTTGGGACCTCAAACTGCATGCTCTTAGATGCTTGAATTTGAAACTCTCTAGCTAACGGTTGTCTAGACACCCTCAGGAATGACAAGCAACCCATACTTACAGCTTTTTAGCTCAATGCGTCTGCCACCATATTGGCCTTACCCGAATGATACTGAATAGACACATCATAATCTTTCAACAATTCCATCCGTATCCTCTGCCTTAGATTCAGATCCCTCTGAGTAAACACATGTTGTAGGCTACGGTGGTCTGTGAAGACATCACACTTGGCCCCATAAAGATAGTGTCTCCAAATCTTTAGTGCAATCACTACCGCTGCCAACTCTAAGTCATGGGTTGGGTATTTCTTTTTATGAGCCTTCAACTGCCTAGAAGCATAAGTAATGGCATTCTTATCCTGCATCAACACAACACCCAAGACCAAAAGTGAATCATCACAAAACATTATAAATTCTTTACCTTCCACCGATAATGAAAGGATAAGCGCCGTAGTCAAGAGCGTCTTGAGATTTTAGAAGCTCTCTTCACATTGATCTGACTAGACAAATGACATTTGCTTCTGAGTTAACCTTGTCAATGTGTGTTGTAATGGATGTAAAGTTCTTGACAAACCTGTGGTAATAACTAGCAAGCCCTATAAAGCTTCTTACCTCAGTCACTAAACTAGGACAAATCCAATTCTTTACTGCCTCAATCTTATGGGGATCCACCATCATCCCTTTCTCAGAAACCACGTGCCCCAAGTTGGTAACTGAAGACAACTAGAATTTACACTTTGAAAACTTAGCAAATAGCCGTTTCTCCCTTAGAATCCCCAAACCTATGCGAAGATGATCTACATGCTCCTCCTTACTCTTGGAGTAGACTAGAATATCATTGATAAACACGACAACAAAAGAATCCAAGAATGACTAAGGATACCATTCATCAAACTCATAAAGGCTATCAGTGCGTTAGTTAACTTGAAAGACATCACCAAAAACTCATAATAGCCACACCGAGTTCTAAAAGCTGTCTTTGGTATGTCCTCCAGTCTTATTTTCAACTGATGATAACCCGATCGCAACTCAATTTTCAAAAACACTGTCATACCCTGTAACTGGTCAAACAAATAATATATGCGAGGCAAGGGATATTTATTTCTGATAGTAACCTTATCTAGCTGTTTATAGTCAATGCACATCCTCACACTACCATCCTTCTTCTTAACAAAAAGGACTGGAGCACCTCAAGGTGAAGCACTTGACGAATAAAATCCTTATTAAGTAGTTCCTGCAATTGAGTTTTGAGTTTCCTCAACTCTGCTGGAGCCAGTCGATAGGGAGGAATTGATATAGGGCGAGTGTTTGGCTCTAAGTCAAGATAGAAATATAGAAATTGATATCTTTATCTGGAGGCATACCCGGTAGGTCTGAAGGAACCACATCCTTAAATTTGAAAACTACCAAAACTGACTCTATAGAACGGGACCCCGTACTCACATCCTAGAGATGTGCTTAAAACGTTGAACACCCCTTTCTTACTAGCCTTTTGTCCTGGAAAAATAATATAATTCTCACCGATTTGGCCTTATACACTCCCTCCTACTCTAGTTTATCCATTCTCGGTATAGCTAGAGTCATTATCTTAACATTATAGTTTAAAACAACATGATGTAGAGATAACCAGGTCATTCCTAGAATTACATCGAAATCCAACATATACAGAATTATCAAGTTTACCCAAGTCTAAAACCCCCCAAATAATGCAGAACAAGAACAGTAAACATGGGTTACTACCACAGCTACCAACCGGAGTAGACACATAAACAGGGAAATCAAGTACATCATAAACCAGAGCCATACCCACCATAAATTGAACAGATACATAAGAATAAGTAGATCCCAGATCAAATAAAACAAAATCCATCCGATCATAAATAGAAATAGTACCTGTGATCACCGCATCAGAAGCCTCGATATCTGTCTTTCCCAAAAATGAATAACAGTGAGCCTAGTCCTCATTCTGAGCTAACTCCTTCCTTAGATACACTCCTCCCCCTGTGCAACTATTTCCTCGACCACCTTGACCGCCTGCTTGATTTCCCCGTCCTCCCCATTACTGGAACTATAGCCCAAGTTTCTGTTGTGCCTGTGTGTTCGCCTGTATCACAGGACACTCCCTCTTAAAATGACCAACAATACCACAATAATAACATCCTCACTCAAAAGAAGAACAACTGGCAGAAGAGTAAAAAACCCTTTGGCCCCTAATAACTAGTGCCTGAGAAGAAACCTTAACTGGGACCACAGTAGAAGCTGGAAAGGCTGACTGGATAGGGTGAGCTGAATAGACCTACTGACCATGGACCTTAGAATAAGACCCACTGAAATTCCCAATATTGCGGGACTTCTTGGCTAATATCTTAGCCTGACCTGCTTGGGTAAACCTTTCCAACTTCTTCATATAATCTAAAACATCATTGAACCCCTTCCTTGCAGAAGTCATATGCACAGTCAGAACCTAAAGGTCATAATTCAAAACCTTAACATAGAGTCAAATCTTCTCCTCCTCAGTAATCAATAGCTGAGTAGCATAGTGAGGCAAAGCATGGAATTTAGCCTCATAAGCCGCAACTGGCTTATCTCCCTGTTCCAATGCCAAAAACTCATCCTTCTTACTATAAAAGAGGGTTTGTGGCACATACTTCTCTAAGAATAAAGCATGAAATTGTTCCCAAGTCAATGTAGGCAAAACTGATGAACGACATTCAACAAACTCCCTTCACCATTGCTTAGCATCCATCTCCAATAGAAAAGTCACAAAATCAAGTCCATGCTGCTGAACAATACCCATCTTGTGCAACCTTTCATAATAGTCAATAATGAACTCAAAAGCATCTTCAGACTTAGTACCCAAGATTTAGTTGGTTTCATCTTCAAAAACTTAGTTAGTAGATTATGCTCAATACCTGTCATCATAGAACCTAAAACCAAATGAGGAAAAACATTAGTCCTTGAAGCCTCATATATCCTTGAAGCCATAGCAACAATATAGTAAACAATAGGAGCCTAAAAAGCCAGCATAGTAGGAGTGTCTCCAGTCTCAACCAAACCACTAAGAAAAGATAATACCTATTGAACCATCTCAGCAAGCATGGGAGGTAAAGCCACACCTCCAGTTGGTACCGCCACCTCGAGCTTCATTCCCTGCTTCTCTACTGCTTTCCTCTCCTCAAAATAATCCTTAAGTGCAGGAAAGGATACTGATTTTTCATGAGCCTAGCTAGTAGCTGGTTAAACTCCACCCCTGGCGGGTGTGGTTCATTCTCTTCCTCTCTTACCTCTCCCTCTTACTCGTCCTCTTTCTCTTAGGATGGCTTCTCAACTGGAGTCGCCAGTGCAGGGCTGCTGCTCAGGTTTCGTTGGACCTAGTATTCACCATCTACGGATAAAAAAGTGAAAAAAATCAAATACCAATTTGGATCACCATATACCAATTGGAATTTAGTTATAGTATGAGAGAAGTAAGAATGACAGATTTCCTAAAGTCCTATAGCCTCCCAAAAAAAGTATAGACATCTTCGTACCATTCCGCGAGACTCTACTGGATCCATTTTGGTACAACGAGATCGATGAACCTAAGCTCTAATACCAACTTTGTCACAACCCAAACCCATCGTGAGTGGTACTCGCACTACTCACCCTGTGGGAGAACCATCTAAGCCAAATACCATCATATAATCAACACTTAGAAAGTCAAGAACTAATCTATCAATAAATAAATCAAATCTAAACCAAGTATAAGTACAATCAATGGCGGAACATTGTACTTAAGAAAATAAAACCATCCCTACAAACCAAAACTCATCCCTACCAAAACTACTAAAGAATGTCAAGAAGGGGATGCTACCCCAAAAATTGAAATGAAACATAAGTTTAGAAATAATGAACTATGCTAATGAGGAGAGATCTCATGGTATTTTGGATATGCCTCGCACCCTGAAATCTAAAGTCAATCTCCAAAATCACAGGTGATGGAATATGTATTGCACTCACAAAAGTAAGATCTAGTGTTGTATCATCACACAAGAAAATAATAGTGTAACGGTAGGGTCATTTGGCCAACCTAAGATGAGAATATGAACACTTAAACTAAAATTTAGTGCAACAAGTTAATCCATTCTTAAACAAACATACACTTAGCACAACAAGTATCAAGGAAATATTTTAGGATTAAAAACCAACAAGTCAACAAAATATCACCAAGTCACGTTTAGTCAAGCCAAGTCAAGACATACTAGACAAGTAAACAATTACCAAGCATATATAAGTATATTTCCTGGTTCACTCATGGAACCGTCAAAACTCACTTGACCCTCGTACATACACTTTATGGATAATATATCTACCTTTTAGCCATGACCGGCAGGGGATAATTTCCATCCGTGCACTAAAACCCCAGACACAAGTGTCTTCCAACCTTGTTTCACCAATAACCCGTGAGAACGTCCCAATTGCTAAAGCATTCCACATTTAGCAAATAGATAGGTCAAAATCATTCAATAATGTATAATTCTTTGCACTGACCACACCAAACAATATGCACTAACAAGCCACACTATAAAGTAGTTAACATGAACATATGACACAAATTGGAGTAAACTGCAATACCATCACCTACCTCGACCCAAGCTTGCACAACTACTCTAAGCTGGAGCTTTGCTCTTCTGTGAAATTTTCACTTGCTTTTGGTCCAGAATATGCATATAAACACATAATTTATGAAATGACCTACCATGTTGGAAATTATAACTCACACCCAACTCCTAAGGCCAAGTTCATGATCATTCCCTTCCCGTTCTAGGGTTTTTCGACCGTAATTCACCTAAAACTACCAACTCTATGGATAAACTAGTGAATTAACTAAATGCAAGGGTAAATTAACTGTTAATTATCAAAACCCATTAACTTAATATGTAATTTTCCCCCTTGCACCAGAAAACAACCAAAATCATTCCTAAAACCCTCCCCAAACTTTATAATTTAGCAATTCTAAGGCATAAATTATCAATTACTAGATAACGGGGATGAATTTCTCACCTTAACGAAATTGAATGATGAAAAACTGGTGAAAATTTCACACCTTTGCCGCAAAATGAGTTTTAGAAAAATAAACTATTTTGGGGGAAATATTTTATTAAACTACAATTTTTGCTGCTATAGCGGCACCTACCTCTATAGAGGGCGTTGAACAGATTTGACCTCCACTATAGCGGGAATTTTTCTGCTATAGCGCCAGCCACTATAGCTGCGTACCAGCCGCTATAGCGGCATTGATGGGATAAAAATTCTAGTTTCACCCAAATATCTCACTTTTTGCAACACACCTTAAACCCGAGATATTCCAAATATTACCCTTTATGCAATTCTGAGAGTTCTACTCACCTAAATTCAATTTTATAAAATCCTATGGGTTTGTTGATGTCTTAGCTGACTAGAAGATAGTTAGGAGGATTAATTATGATAAGAGGATGTGATGATATAACTTAAGAGCCTAAAGTTAAGTTTTGCTAAGTGCTAGAAGGTAAGACGTGTAAAGGTGGATGGCTCTAGCTAAAATTGTAAGTTGAATAGAGTCGAGTGGTTGAATAATCAGCTAAAGGGGTTAGTGCCTTGAACTTAGTTAAGACTTGAGTGTAAGGGTTACTAGTTAGTAACTGAATTTACCAGTTCAGTATGAATAAAAAAGATTTAGATTGGTTAATGAATTAGGATGATAAATTAGAGTTTAGATATCAGTCCTGATGGAATATGCACTCTTAAAAGGGGTACTTGATTGATTGGTCTTCGAACATGTTTGTGATTGATGATGGTGTTTGATAATGCTCAATTGAGCAAGTGGTGAATTGGCCTTCAGGCATATTTTTGAGTTCATGTGTTAGTGGACATTCATCGTTATCTAAAATAATAAACTGGTGATTATTGACTGTATTTACTTGGTTGTCATTAATTGTTAGTTCTGTTTTGATTGTGTTGTTAGCATCTGATTTCAATTGTGTGTTTACGATTCGTCTTCAAGCATTGCTTATAATAATTGATTGAATCTTGCATTTGCATATTCATACATATTAGTGATGATGAGTTGATGATAATGATGATGATACCGAGATCATATGTTCATGATGTTGAGAATGATGTTAATGAGATTGAAAAGAGAAAGAGATGATGTGCATATCTTGCATTCATACTTTCATTCATATTCATTGAATGTACATTGATGTGCCATGGTTTCATGGCACTTTCGGTGCTTAAAACAAGGAAAATATGTAATAACTTGGGTATGTTTGGTAGGTATGATGTGTTTTCTATTCTATCTTGCAGGAAAATAGGTTATGGAGGTAAAATGGAGAAGAAGGAAAGAAGCAAGTACTGGAATGGAGCATCTGAAGAAGAAAAGAGCCAAGTCAAAACTGAGGGAGCGACACACGGTAGGGACTCACGCTACGTGAGTCGACCTACGTCACGGAGGTTTGTGTCATGAGTCAAACTCTTGAAGATTGTGAAGAAGCCTGATTCTTGATAACACTCAAATACACCCCAGAATAGAATATAAGCGATCGTTAGCAATATAATTACCCAACTTGGAGTCGGGGTCGAATCCACGAGGAATGAATGCGATAGCTTTCACCTCTAAGTGTCACAAGCAAATAGTGCTAACACGCGATGCTATGAAAATAATACATAAAAGTAAATGGGGGGGGGGTTATTGTCTGTTAACTTGTAACTATTTAGACTTTTGTAACTTAGGACACACAAGTTCAAGAGTAGAGAAAAGGAGTTAAAATCAAAGGTATTACAATACTTGGGGTTATGCCTTCGTAAGAGTGAAATTGTGTATGGGTAAATTAAGCATTTAACTACATTTAGCTAAGGGTCTTGGCTAGGTTAGATCACAGGTGCTTGGTGTTGATTTGTCAACCAAACACCAAGGTTTCACAATTGGGTTCTTTCGAACACCTCAATAGTGCAGATTATAAGACCAATCCAATACCTCAATTAGCACCCTTATGTCTAAGAGATGCTATTAAATGACATACAACAAGTTATTCTTTACACCCACTCCTCACCCTTGTCCCCTTTGTCAAGGATGACAAGAGCTCTAAAATTAATTAGAGTTTGCAACCTCTAATTTAGATGAAAGCATGGAATAGGGTTAAAACCCATGGCAATTAGCTAAACACAAATCAAATTAACAAAACCCATACACTTATCACATCTTAGTCAAGCATAACCCCAAGTAGAGAATTTAGCTACTCATAAAATAAGAGAGAAGAAAATCACCCAAATTCTCTTCCCAAACTTCCATTGAATCCAAATGTTTTCACGAATTTGATCCAAAAATTCCAAGAATGTAACTTGTTTCTCCTTAGGGTTTCACTCTCCTTTACTCTATATTTACCAAAATGCCAAAAATATCCCTTTCAGAGCTGAAAAAATTACATTTTATAGTTAAAAAAATTGCGTCCAGCCAAATTACGAAAATGCCACTACACTAGCCATCTGCTGGCGCAGGTTCCAGCGCAGATGGATGACTTGCGCGCGCAGAAGGCTAGCACAGATGGCACTGTCTCACGCTGCTTGGCTCCTCAGTCAGCCACCTGCGTGCGCATCTCATGACCTGCGTCCGCAGGTGGTTAATAGTCTCCCATGGTGTTAAATCCAGCATCCTTTCTTCACTTTTTGAACTCCCATTAACTCGCATGGTTAGCTCGGGCTCGAATTCAACCATTACCTGCATACAAGAGCCATATAACATGAGAATTTATATTGAATCAATGCGAATTTCAAGATAATCCAAGCTCAAATATATTAAGAATCAGGTAAAATGTCAACTTATCAACTTCCCCAAACTTAAACTATTGCTTGTCCTCAAGTAATCAAGACCACCTAAAGTGAAAAGAAAAGGATACTCTTAACCATGAACCACCACAAGGGACATCACTAAACCATTAGACCTATAAAGTTCAATCGGTTCCTCCAATAAGTCATGACAAACAAGCGAAACATGCTTTCCTTTTCACAAATCAATCCTCATTAACCAAGAGACAAATTCCTCAAACAAATAATTTTCAGGTTGGGATGATTCTCAAGGTGTGACACAAGATTTTTCAGAGCTTTTCTCATCTCCAAATTGCAAATTGTCTTGCTCATTTTCCTAAATTGAAGGTAGGACATCACTCTCTCTTTCAAGGTATCCATGCCTCTCACTTGCAAAAGTTTTCTCCACCCCCACAAGGTAATGTGATTCACTAGGGGGGTAAGGATAGACTGAACTCTCTCTCACTCTCACAAAGAAATTCAAGTACCACACGTAGAACCATAGGCTTGCCCTTTGTGTCATTCGACACTAATGGGGACCAACAAGGTTTTAAGTCACCAAGGACTTGCGGGCAATGACGAAGGTTCGGTTGAGAGGAAGGGTTTATGGATCAAGTGACTAGAATATTTCCCTAAACACAATCGCATTATCATTTCTTAGGCCCACTTTGTTCAAGCTCTCCACCTTATTCGCCTTTGCTTGCGTTGTCTTTGCTTTTCTTCTCTCTTCTTTTCGCTTTTTATATATATAGCCTTCCAACCGAAATTCCCTCTTCATTTGCTTTTGAGGCCCTTTCATTTATTCTTTAGTAACTCATGCCTCTCTTTTCCCTCTACAAACTTTCCTCTCAATTATATTTCTTTATTCATTTGTTTATGCAACAACCAAGCATACACCTCCCTTTGAAATGTTATACATCTCCTTTTTCTCTAACTTAACTTTTAACTTCCATCTCAACCATTTTCACAATCATCCTTCTCCGAGCTCAAGCCTTTGCCTATATTGGTTCACATTAAAAATCATGCGATGTGTCTACAGAGATTGAGTGATAGACAAGAAAAAGGGTTGTTAAAGATGAAAATGGGGTGTCATAGTATGGTCATATCCAAGAAGAAAGTGGTGAAAGGCTCAACTGGGTTAACTAGGGATAAATGTCAAGGTGGGAATTTAGGTCGAGTGGTGGACAAGATGGCCTCAGGTCATTCTCTAAACCAAGTTAGGTCCCAAATTTCGCCTTGAATACACGCGGGGCAATTTCTAGACTATCATGTGTGTACAAGAATTAATCAAAAACCTCACCACACTAGGCACTTTTTCTTTAAAATAGAAAGCTAGTCTTTCCCCCAACTTTGAGCAAATGAACTTGACAACCTACTTTGTCAAAGACTTATGAAGCATGAGCCAAAAACTGAATTAACAGGTCACACACAAGAGGAGGCTTGGAACCACTTTGCTCTTTTCTTTTCTAAAACAAAATCATTTTCTCAAATCATTTTTGTTTGCCATGACACTTTTGGAGGGACCTTTGAACCTCTTCAACTCCCCCAAACTTAAATTAGGACTAGCATGCAAAAAGAGCCCGGCAAGGGCACTATCCAAATCACAACTTCACAAAGATGGGGCAGTATTAGAATCAACAAAAATGGCCTGGCAAGGGCAATATCCGAATCAACACAAATGAATGGACCGGCAAGGGCAATATCCGAGTCAAAACTCATAACAAGATGGCATCCAAATAGAATCATGAATTAATATTACATACCATAAAGTACCATAAAGTAAAATGAATGAATTGGCCTACCCCCCCTCTCCCCCACGAAAAAGTATTGCATTGTCCCCAATGCAATCAATGTAGGACAAAAAGGAAAGGAGTGAAAGACAAAACTTCCTGAGGCGCACTAGGCGCTCGAATCTGTATTATGTGAAGGTTGTAACAATGCTCGTGCTGTAACAGTAGGAGCCTCCTCATACTGGGCTCCTGTATGAACCTCCTCAAAAGGCCGAGAGCTAGGGCCAGCACCAACTACCTGTGCCTGGAGCTCCTCAATGGACTTTCTTTTGGCCAATTCTACCTGCTGATTCTCAGAGAGCCCTGTACCGAACTCGATCCCTGTCTCTTCCCCCACAGGAGAATACCCAAACAAGTCTGCAAATGGAAGGATGGGGCCAGTCTATGCCTGTGGGATAGTGAACTGGGTATCATCGAAAGAGATGGAGGGCTGCATCGACTGCATCTCATCACGCAGACTCGCAAGATCTGCCTTGAGAGTAGTAACTGCCTCACTATCCTCCCAGGCCTCAACCGCGGATAATCTCCGCTGATAGTCTATCATCTGAGCACGTAAAGGCCCAAGGCTCCGCTCAATAGCCACCTGAATGAAATGAGGAATGTCGGCCACCAAGCGGGAGATAGAGCTGTCATTTGCCAAAGTCATGGCTGCAACTTTAGCAAATGTCAGCGTGGAAGATCGAGGAGGCTACGCCGGCTGCGTAGTGTGTGATGGAGGTGGTGCCTGAGGGAGATCACGATCCAGATGTATGTCACCATGTGCTGAAACATGAGAAGTCATAGGAGAGGTGCTAGCAGTGGGCACCTCTCTCATGGAAGAACCTGAATCCTCACCAAACTTTCTCTTTAAACCTACTGGATTATCGTCATCCTGACTGGTACGAATATCAATGACTCCCATGCATTTGATTTTCTTGTCAATCTTTGGGAAGAGAGGAACATGGTGAACTGCACATAAAGCTGATATAAGAGCAGGAAAAGGTAGTAGCGTGCCAACTTGCTTGGATCGGAGCTTTATTACTTTAGTAATTATGTCTCCCGGGTTGACATCCAACCCATCCATAATACAACCCACAAGAATAGCCCTTTCAAGAGTGACATCTTGATCATTGGTGGAAGGAAGCAATCGATTTCCCACAAAACCAAGCCAATGTTTGGCTTGAATAGAAAGATCTCGTCTTTTGATTTGTCCAATCCCATTTACCCATAGTGGAAGACCTTTAGCAATTATTTTGGAAAGCCATGGAAAATGAGCGCGCCCCTCAAGCATTCGCCTCTTGCTCTCAACCCCCGGTGCACAATCATGACCAAAGTATAACTTGTTAATTGTAGAAGCGGAGCATGGCACTTCCACTCCTCTAACAAGTACACTCCGAAGGCAAGGTTGATCTGCCACTGGTGGTTTATACTTTTGTTGATTGTACTGAATGACGTAAGAGGCATAGAATTCCTTTACAAGATCAGCAAAATAAAAGCACGGGGGATAATCGGAATTAATATCAGTGAATACTTCCCAAGCAAACTTGTTGACTTGTCTGACAATATCGGGGAAATGATCACGAACTCCCTTCACATTAAAGATTTTCTCGAGGTTGAATCCCCTAGTGTGCACCCATTCATTGTAAAGGTCACGTATTTCTGCGTTGGCAAATCTGAGCTTATCAGCATCTTTGGCTAGCTTCTTTGAGATATCAAGTGTGTATTGCACATCAGGGGTGTTAGAGTGTCCTTGTGGTGTGGGAGATTTTCTTTGAGAAGTGGTGGCAATGGCCTTGCCTTTGTCCTTGTGATGATCTTTCTTTGCTCCTCGTGGTATTGATTTCCTTGGAGACATCCCCTACAACAAATCAGAAGAAACAAACCACACAAACCAAAGGTAAAACATGTTTTTGGATTTTCAATAAGGGAAAGAAAATGAAAACTATGTTAACTAATGTGAATGCAAAGCAAAATTCTATCTGAAGGCACCTAGGAGGATATTTGGACCACTATATCTCAAACACAATCCATCATGACCCGAAGGAGAACAAAAATGACGTTTTACCCTTAAGAATTGTGTCACCTAATATATCATAGGATAAACCATGCATTTGTGCTATGAACAAGTGTGTGCACCAACTCATTTTGTCAACAAGAATCACCAATTATGCCTCATGAAGTGGAGAAATATAGTAAGAATTATGGCACTCAAAACATCATGTAATTCACACATCTTCTCTACACTATTGTAACACATCATTTGGAGATGGAATAAAGCTCAAGATAATTTCAAGGAACCATGGGTAGTTCACTTAATTCATGCACAAAAGAAAAGACAAGGAAATACTCATGTTGGAATATAACCAAACACATGGTGGGCATAAACTTTTGGGGACTCAAGACTTCCCCAATTGTATATGAAGCATCACCCCCAACTCAATCAAACCACAAAAACATCAATACTACACCATAGGAAGTCCATATGACTCAATGTTTCACCAAAAACTAGCACAAATCATGAGTTTCCATTTGTGTCTAAAGTCTTCTTAGAAAATTTTAAACCAAGTAAACTTACCAAATTTAAAGAAGAGGTGGAGAAATGGAGACTCTTGAAATGAAATAGGTAATGTGTGCAATCCTCTTTGAAACTGAAGGAGAGAAGAAGACAAGAGCAACTTTGAAAAAAAAGAGACTAGCCGATGGTGACATTGTGAAGGAGAGGTGATCTTTAGAGTTAGAAGGAATTGGGTTTTTGGGTATGGGTGATGTTTTAAAGAAGGGAATGGATCAACACGGGTTGGGTCGACCCAAACATTTAAAAAAAAAATATTCGTAGGTTCACCCCCACCTGCGCCCCACCATGCACACGCATGTGGGGAGATGCGGACGCAGGTGGGCAATCCATACCTGGGCAGTGCACCTGGGCATGTCGAGCACAGCAGTAGCACCTGCGGAGGGCACCTGCGCACGCATGCTGGGACCTGTGCACGCAGGTGAGGAATTTGGCTTCGAAGGAGGCACGAGGCAGAGCCTCCTGCGTTGCTAGCCTGCGCACGCAGGTGGATCCTTGCCCCCAGGCAGAATGTTGCCTTCCACCTGCTAGCCTCATGCGTCCCAACATGCGTGGGCATGTGGGCATGTGTACTAGCAGGTGATTAATTTAGCTCAAAACAGTACCCAAGCTCCCACACTTAGTATTATTCACCTGCATTCACCAAAATAACTAAGAATTAGCAATCAAACAAACTTGAAATGACTATAAATAACCTTGGGTTTCCTCCCAAGAAGCGCCTTGGTTATTGTCGTGGCTCGACATTGTTCCTCATCATCAAGCATCCTTAAAACGGAGCAACTCAACCTTAGTCGCTCCCGGTCCGCCCTCATAAAAATATTTTAATTTTTGACCATTCACCATGAACCTCCTTTGCTCATGGTCCTCGAGTTCAATAGCACCACTAGGAAAGACATTAGCTACTACAAAAGGGCCAGACCACTTGGATTTTAGCTTCCCCGCAAAGATTTTTAGCCTCGAATTGAAGAGTAGCACTTTATCACCTGCATGGAACTCTCTTTTTAAGATCTTGGAATCATGCCATTTCTTCATTTTCTCCTTGTATAATGCTGAGCTCTCATATGCCTTAAGTCAGAACTCATCAAACTCATGAAGTTGATCTACTCTTGATTTCGAGGCATCCATCCAATCCATGTTCAATTTCCGCAAGGCCCACAAAGCTTTGTGCTCTAACTCAACCGAGAGATGAAAAGCCTTTCCAAACACTAGATGATAGGGCGAAATGCCAATAGGAGTTTTGAATGCAGTCCTATATGCCCACAGAGCATCATCAAGTTGCCTTGCCCAATTTGTACGCCCTACATTTACGGTCTTCTCCAAGATAGATTTGATCTCCCGATTGGAAACTTCCACTTGGCCACTCGTTTGAGGATGATAGGGAGTTGCCACCTTATCCCGTATCCCATATTTTTCAAGCAAAGCTCCAAATAACCGATTGCAAAAATCTGACCCTCCGTCACTAATGATAGCTCGAGGAGTTCCAAACCTGGTGAAAATGCATTTTTTTAGGAAGCGAGTCACACTTTTACCTTCATTGGTTGGTAAGGAAATGGCCTCAACCCACTTGGACAAGTAGTCAACGGCTACCAAGATATACTTATTACCATATGAGCTCACAAATGGACCCATAAAATCAAGGCCCCATACATCGAATAGCTCCACCTCAAGATTGGGCCTTAGAGGCATTTCATGCCTCCTCGAGATACCACCATGCTTTTGAAATTGAATGCAAGACTTTACTAATTCGTGAGCATCATGGTGAATGGTAGGCCAATAATATCCACATTGAAGGACTTTCGATGCGGTTCTCACACCACCATGGTGGCCACCAAAAGGAGAAGAGTGGCATGCCCTAAGAATGGATTTAATCTCCTCGTCCATGACACATCGCCGTATGATTCCATCCGCACATTCCCTAAAAAGGTATGGCTCATCCCAAAAGTACCATTTCACATCATGGAGGAATCTTTTGCTTTGATAGTAACTCAGCTCATCAAGAAGGAGTCCACTCACTATATAGTTTGCAAAATAGGCATACCATGGTAGAGTACTCTCTTTAAAACTCATGACATGTTCATCCAGGAATGTATCATCAATATAAACATCTCCGCCAATGTTCTTATTTATCTCAAGGCGTGACAGATGGTCGGCTACTTGGTTTTCACACCCTTTTTGATCCTTCACTTCAAAATCAAATTCCTGAAGTAGTAGAATCCATCTTATCAATCGGGGTTTTGATTATTTCTTTGCCATCAAATACCGGAGGGCGGCATGATCAGTGTGTACAATGACTTTTGTGCCTAACAAATAAGCACAAAATTTCTCAAACCCATACACCATGGCTAGCAATTCTTGTTCTGTAATAGTGTAGTTTTTTTGAGCATCATTTAATGATTTGCTAGCATAATAGATGGGATGAAAAAATTTCTCTTTTTGTTGTCCAAGCACAGCTCCCAATTTCAGACCACTAGCATCACACATGAGTTCAAATGGTTGTGACCAATTTGGGGTCACGATAATCGGGGCTGAGACAAGCTTCTCTTTAAGGCAATTGAATGCCTTCAAGCACTCTTCATTAAATTCAAAAGTGACCTACTTCTCAAGGAGTCTGCACATTGGATGGGAAATTTTAGAGAAATCTTTAATGAACCTCCTATAAAAGCCCGCATGGCCAAGGAAACTCCGGACCCCTTTAACAGATATTGGAGGTGGTAGCTTAGCAATGACTTCCACCTTGGCTTGATCGACTTGGATTTATCGACCTGATATTTTGTGTCCAAGAACAATCCCTTCCTTAACCATAAAGTGGCACTTCTCCCAATTCAGCACAAGATTATTCGCCACATATCTTTCAAGCACCTTCTCCAAGTGTTCAAAGCAATTTTCAAATGTATCACCAACCATTGAAAAGTCATCCATAAACACTTCTTGCATTGGAGGATTTAGTCTTCTTTGATGTCACTAGCTACAAACTCGGGTTCAAGCTTGATCTTATGAGTGCATATACCGGGTGGAATACCAATGATATCCGCTATAGTCCATCCAAGTGCCCGAATATACCGACTCACCATCGATTTCACCACCTCAATTTGCCTTGATGATAAATCACTTGCAATAATAATGGGTAGAGTCTCCCCTTCTCCCAAAAACACATACCGGAGATCAGGTGGCAATGGCTTGTGGTGGATCCTCAATCGAAGGCTTTGCGGGAGGAGTTTCCCAATTTTTCAAGTCAAGATCCAACTTACAAGGGTTTCTCGGGTAAGACCCAAAACCTTTCAAGGATGCAACTTCTTCTTCATATCTTTCATTCCCTTCATTTTCAAGATTCCACAAGACTCCCACCAAAGGCTCTCTAACAAATTCAGCCTCCATAGTGCTAGCCATAACATCATCCACCACATCGATTACGGAGACAACCTATAAATCCATAGGTTGTTTCATGGACTTGCAAACATTGAATGACACCTCTTCGTTGTTTACTCGAAATTTCATTTTACCGCATTCAACATCAGCTAGAGCTCGACCGGTAGCCAAAAATGGTCTACTAAGAATAATGGGGACTTCATGGTCAATTTCACAATCCAAGATCACAAAATCAGCCGGAAAAATAAAACGATCCACGTTCACAAGCACATCACACAACACACCCATGGGTCTTTTTATAGAGCGATCGGCCATTAATAGACGCATTGTCGTTGGTGTCGGGGCTCCAAAACCCAACTTCCAAAATACGGCTAATGGCATTAAATTAATACTTGCTCCAAGATCGCATAAGGCTTTCCCAAATTGATACACCCCAATAGTACATAGGATAGTGAATGCCCCAGATCGTCCTTTTTCACAACCATCGTACTAGACATTATAGCACTACAATTATGAGTGACTTCAATTGTGTTGAAGTCCATGGTTCTCTTCTTTGTTACCAATTCTTTCATAAACTTAGCATACCGGGGCATCTCTTGTAGGGTTTCCAACAATGGTATATTTACCGAAAGGTTGCTAAATTTAGAAAGGAATTTCTTAAAATTTGAATCATCTTCTTTCTTCTTAAACCTTTGTGGGAATGGAGGAGGAATTTTGACTTGTGTCTTAGAGACAACCGGGTTTTCATTCAGTTTTGCAGTACTATGTTTAACCACTTGTGGGCTTACCTCCTTTGCTTTCACCTTTTCCAACCCATCAACAGCTTGCTCTTGTGACATTTGAGTTTCCTCTTTTGAATTATCAAGCCGAGTTCTTGATTTGCTCACTTGGCTCCCAATGCCCTTATCACAAGGGTTGTCATCAAGAATTTCAACATTATTTCTGAGAGTTCTCCCACTTCTAGTAACAATGGCCATGACCTGAGCGTCATTTTTAGGATTCACCACCGTGTCACTAGGGATTCCTCCTCTTTGTCTTGCATTTATTTGGGAAGAGAGTTGACCCATTTGGGTTTCAAGTTGCTTTATTGAAGCCGAATGTGAGGTGACAGTTTGGTTGAGATGCGACAAATCCCTTTTCATTTCCCTCAACATCTTATCGCTTTCTTCAACTCCCAAGAGGATACGAGCAAGCACATCTTCATTCTTATATTTCTCCGGATCAATCGAGGTTGCTTCTTTACCCTTGGACCTATCATGTGGAGGAATGTACCTATCATAATCTCGATTCACATCTTGCCAATCACGGTCCCTATCGTTATCCCTCCAATCTCGGTCTCTATCACGATTTTTCCACTCGCGATCTTTTCAATCATGGTCTTTATCCATCCAACCTTGATTCCCGCCCTTCCTTTGATAGGTGGGGCAAGAACCCCCCGCTTGATTTGACATAAATCGGATTTCTTCATCAAGAGTCTCCGCTTCATCATCATCGTAGCTCTTAACATCCTTGGAGGCTACGGAGTTCACCCCCTTTGGTGTTGAACCTATTACATGCTTAGTGAGGAGTTCTAGTTGTGTCATTATCTTAGCCATACTCTCGTCTCTCTCCTCATCTTTATTTCTTTGTTCGTGGCTTACAAAAGATGCGGAGGGAACCCCCACGGCTACCTCGGAATCTCTTGTATGCCAACCCCGACTTTGTTTGGTAACTTGATCCAATATTGTAGATGCAACACCATAAGTTTGTTTCACCAAAGACCCCCCAACTGCATTGTCCGTAACCATTTTGTTCAATTGATCTAATGCTCGATAAAATATTTGGAGGAGCATCTTATCCAAAACTTCATGAGTCGGGCATTGCATCAATTTCGTGTTAAACCTTTGCCAAGCCTCATGTAATGGTTCACCATTCAATTGACAGAAGTTGATAATCTCATCTCTCAATTGTAACATTCGGGATGGTGGGAAAAACCGATCCAAGAATGCTTCCATCAATTCTGACCATGTAGTGATTGAACCCGCGGGTAATTGTCTCAACCACAAAGCAGCCTCACCCGTTAATGAGAAGGGAAAGAGTCTCAATCGGATGGACTCTTGTTATATGTGGGCGATATCAAACGGCATACACACCTCAATGAAATTTGTCAAGTGCAGATTTGTGTCTTCATAGGCTTTTCCCCATATAACCCCTTCATTTAAAGTAGGTGAAACATCACACTAGTAACATGGAACACTCCATTGCCTTCCGCAGGTGGAATGCGTATGGCACTAGCTCTCCCGGCATCTCCCAAATGATCTTCATCTTCAAAATTTCCGTCAAATGAAGCGGTATGGCTACCATGTTGACTCATTGAATCGTGAAGACTTTGGTCGCCACCTATGAAGAACAAAAAAACAAATAAAGTAAACTCACACCACGGTAAACACAAGTAACTTAAAACACTAAAAGAAATGAACGCTACATTTCATTCCCCGGCAACGGCGCCATTTTTGATAATGCTCAAATATACCCCAGAATAGAATGTAAGCGATCGTTAGCAATATAATTACCCAACTTGGAGTCGGGGTAGAATCCACGAGGAATGAATTCGATAGCTTTCACCTCTAAGTGTCACAAGCAACTAGTGCTAACACACGATGCTATGAAAATAATACATAAAAGTAAATAGGGGGGGGGGTTATTATCTGTTAACTTGTAACTATTTAGACTTTTGTAACTTAGGACACACAAGTTCAAGACTAGAGAAAAGGAGTTAAAATCAAAGGTATTACGATACTTGGGGTTATGCCTTCGTAAGAGTGAAATTGTGTATGGGTAAATTAAGTATTTAACTACATTTAGCTAAGGGCCTTGGTTAGGTTAGATCACAGGTGCTTGGTGTTGATTTGTCAACCAAACACCAAGGTTTCACAATTGGGTTCTTTCGAACACCTCAATAGTGTAGATTATAAGACCAATCCAATACCTCAATTAGCACCCTTATGTCTAAGAGATGCTATTAAATGACATACAACAAGTTATTGTTTACACCCACTCCTCGCCCTTGTCCCCTTTGTCAAGGATGACAAGAGCTCTAAAATTAATTAGAGTTTGCAACCTCTAATTTAGATGAAAGCATGGAATAGGGTTAAAACCCATGGCAATTAGCTAAACACAAATCAAATTAACAAAACCCATACACTTATCACATCTTAGTCAAGCATAACCCCAAGTAGAGAATTTAGCTACTCATAAAATAAGAGAGAAGAAAATCACCCAAATTCTCTTCCCAAACTTCCATTGAATCCAAATGTTTTCACGAATTTGATCCAAAAATTCCAAGAATGTAACTTGTTTCTAGTTAGGGTTTTCACTCTCCTTTACTCTATCTTTACAAAAATGCCAAAAAGATCCCTTTCAGAGCTGAAAAAATTACATTTTATAGTTAAAAAAATCGCGTCCAGCCAAATTACGAAAATGCCACTGCACTAGCCATCTGCTGGCGCAGGTTCCAGCGCAGATGGATGACTTGCGCGCGCAGGAGGCTAGCGCAGATGGCACTGCCTCACACTGCTTGGCTCCTCAGTCAGCCACCTGCGTGCGCATCTCATGACCTGCGTGCGCAGGTGGTTAATAGTCTCCCATGGTGTTAAATCCAGCATCATGTCTTCACTTTTTGAACTCCCATTAACTCGCATGGTTAGCTCGGGCTCGAATTCAACCATTACCTGCATACAAGAGCCATATAACATGAGAATTTATATCGAATCAATGTGAATTTCAAGATAATCCAAGATCAAATGTATTAAGAATCAGGTAAAATGTCAATTTATCAATTCTCACCACAGGGACCCACGTGGCGTGATTTGGTTCCACGATACCAAGTTACGGTATCGTGGAAAAGTGCTGACTCTATTCTACTATTTTGTTTAGGATAGGATTCATCTTGTATCTATAAATACCCTTATATTTTCCTATGTTGAAGAGTTGGTCATTACATTATTTTGATATTTATTTTCATTATTTTGAGTCCGTAAATACATTATTGATTTTGTAATCTTGGAACATCGATTCTAGGGTTTTTATTCATATTGAGATTTTAGATTTTTCTTTTTATTGTGAGTTTACAATTATGTTTTCATCATTGAATTCTTCTTGTGTTCTTACAATCATGAGTAGCTAAACCCATCAACTAGGATTGTATGAACCATGGAGAATTAACAAAACGGGTTAAGTGCAAAGCAATTATGAACTGGTGTGACTGCTTGTATTATTGTTATACCTTAATTATAATTGACTTCTAACGGTTTCAAACGTTAGAAACTTGTCTATATTCTAAACTTGCTCGAGAGAGAGGTAGAGATAGGGAAAAGGGAATAAATACAGAGATTTGAAGCAATCAACCATCATCTAATAACTTGAGGCGTAACAGGGATAGTTATCTGAGATCCAGGTCAAGAGTTAGTAGTGTGACACTTAGAGACCGAAAGGAGAAGAGTGAAATTCGTCTAACTAAGGTCGAGAGACATTTAGATAAACATATCTTGTTAGATTTTGCATGCAGTGCAGCGGGATAGTTTTGCCAGCACAAGTAACCGGTGGAATTATGGAATCATTGCGGATCACAGTCCTAGTGTATTTCTCATATTGATAAAAAATTATTGTTGTTGTTACTACTTAGTTACAAAAATCCCCCAGTTTTATTTACTTGCCAATTACTCGGACTAGCATTCGACAGAATTTCATCCTATTCCATATGGGATCGACCCCAACCTAGTTGGGTTCTATATTTGATAAATCGACTGCATTATACTTTTCTAGAGGTATATTTTGGGCGATATCAAATGTTGGCTCCATTGTCGAGGACTACGGTTACGAAGTTGATTAGTCTGCATGTTGGAGTTGATTGGTTTTATTTTTCTATACTTTTAAGGGAACATTTCGGTGTATGACCCACCCTAGGAGTCAAGGAAATACCCTGATTTCACTTGATACTGATATAGAACGAACACTGAGAGTAAATCGAAGAATGGTGAATACCGACGGAGTTCAGGATCCCACAGCCGCTGGAGATATTCATAACCATCCAATTCAGCTAGTTGGTCATGAAACTGTGGAACAAATCACTGCTTGATTAACGACTGAGGAAAATTTGAGGCAAGCAGCTCTTAGACAAGTGGATAGAGATTATCAAGGAATACAAGAAACAACACAACGTCTTGCTGAACTTGAAGAGAGACAAAGAAGACCGAGGGTGCAACAACCACCTCAAAGACCATATGTGCCGGTTTATGATGATCCCGAAGAAAAGGTTGTGGCTTATTTCAAGCTGATTGAGACTAGTGCCATTATTCCACCAAAATTACCTTAGGGCACTAAGTTTGACATTACAAGTTCCATGATCCACCTGCTAAATTTGAAAGGTGTGTTCGCTGGTCTTCCTACAAACGATTAGAACATGCATGTGATGAACTTTTTGGGGGTCTGTACTTTATATAATTTGCCTGGAGTTGACCAAAAGGCTATTAATTTGAGATTGTTTCCATTCTCTCTAACAGAAAAAGCGACTTTGTGGTTGGCCGAGTTACCACGAGGTTCTATCACTACTTTGGCAAGAGTTGAGAAATCAATTTTTGGAGAGATTTTTTCCACCCTCCATGACGCTTCAGTTCAAGGATGATATTTACAACTTTAGATAACTACATTCTGAAGCACTTTATGAGACATGGCTAAGGTTTAAGAAGAAGATGCAAAATGTTCCTAATCATAGGATGAGTGGTAGGAGTTTACTTGAAATATTCTATAGGGCTTTAAACACCAATACCAAGGCTGTAGCAGATACTATCACTGGCGGAGAATTTATGAGCCTGAGGTGGGAGCAAGCTTCAGAGATTTTAGATCGTATCACTAAGACCAACTGAGAATGGCACACTTGGGAGCCAGATACACCTACTGGGACATATGCTATTGGAGCCTCGGCAGCACAACGAGCTTTGGATGAATCTGTAGCTCAAGAGGTCGTACAGTTGAGGACAAAAATTGGCTTGCTAGCCAAATAGATTGCCACTGGTGGTGCTGAAAAGGTGCATGCCATAGGTGTATAAGGAAAAACACCTAGTCATGATGATTATGAATCTGATGAGGAGGATAAGTACTTGGATTGAGAGGTGGCGGGTTTTTGAGCCAAGGACCAAGGGTCTAATCAAGACTCTTGGAACTCAAGGCAAGGGAATCAAGGTCGGAACTACTATAGAGACAATTATAACAAGTCAGGATATAGAGATAGAGAATGGTATCATGACAGTGATTGGAGGTGAAAGGATGATTATAAAGAGAAGAATGGCGCATATGTTCCACCGGGGAACCGCGATGTTGATTATAAAAATTCAAGAATGGAAGACCTTCTTAATAAACTGGTTAAAGGGTCAGAGAATTAGGAGAGTTGCTTAAAGGAGATTAGGTCAGACATTTTGATAATAAGTCAAAAAGTAGAATCTCATTCGACTGACATTAAATTATTGGACCAACAGTTCAAGTAGATATCGGTGACATTAAACCAACGTCAACCAGATACCCTTTCGAGCAACACCGTCCAAAATTCGAAGAATGATAGTCATTGTTTGGCCATTACTACTAGAAATGGGAAATGCACGACTGACCCATCCATACTTATGGATAGTGGTAAGAAAGATAAGCCAATGATAGTTGGTGTAGAAACTGAGATAGAGCCAGAGAATGCAAAGGGTGATGTAGTTCAAAAGCCTTATGATGCTGACAAAAAGGCAAAATCTGATAACGGGAAGGAAAAAGAGGTCCCTCATGTGTGCAAACAAATTCCTTGACCTACCCCTCCCTTTCCTTAAAGGTTGAAAAAGAAAGCTGAAGAGTATAAATATCAGAAATTTATCTCAATGTTAAAGGACTTATTGGTAAAATTCCTCTCATCGAGGCTTTAAAATAGATGCGATGTTACACAAAATTCATGAAAGATTTGGTAACGAAGAAGAGAACGGTCAGTTTTTAGCCAGCAGATAATTTACACCATTGTAGTGAAATTGCTTCTCGCTCACTTGTCGAGAAAAAGAAAGATCCGAGAGCCTTCACAATTGTTTGTACTATTGGGTCCTATAATTTTGCAAATGCTCTGTGTGACTTGGGTGCTAGCATTAACTTGATTCCGCTAGCCATTTTTAAGAAGTTAGGATTAAGAGCACTGAAACCAACTTCTATGAGACTCCTTATAGCAGATAGAACTGTGAAAAAGCCAGTGGGCATTTTGTATGATGTTTTAGTGAAGGTTGCATCTTTCATCTTCCCGGCTGACTTTGTGATTCTAGATTGTGAAGTTGACTTCGAGGTTCCCATCATCTTGGGAAGGCCATTCCTTTCCACTGACTGAGCATTGGTGGATATGAAGCGGGGTGAGCTATAATTCAGGATGAATAATACGGAAGTCACGTTCAATATTTGCAGAACTCTAAAGCAGCCAAAGGATATGATGGTGGTTTTGGTAATAAATATTTTAGATGACCCTGGAGGCCAATCCAAGGGATATCTTGACGAAGGCTGAGTAATTAAGACACTCGCGTCATGCCGTGATGTTAAATCAGGCGCTGCTTGGGTGGCAACCCAAGATTTCTTGCTATTACTACATTTGCTTTGATTTTTGTTATTTTTATCGATATTAGACCCATGCACCTAGGGTGCCACAAGTATGTTCCTAACTCTCTTGTTTTACTTCGGTCTAATGCATTGAGGACAATGCAAGCTTATTTGGTGGGGGTGAAGGTACTTGTGGGTCTCTATGTCCTCTTGGGGTTTTTTATTACAGTGTTTCTTTTCCCTCAAGTGCTATCATAGTACAACTGGCATGTTTAGGTTGTTATTTATATTATTATGTGTTTTCGTGTTTAATTAGGAGAAAATAGGGGAACCTTAGTGCAGTTCAATTTTGAACGAACTTTGAATGATAATGATGGTTTTTGTGATAGCTGTTGGATCTTGTTATGTCATTAGTATTATAGGTAAAATAACTATAGCTAGCAATTCATGAACTGGATAGGTAGTAGTCGATAGTGTAACCTTGTGTTATGTATCTGTGAGGTCATTACCTAGTTCACTTTATGTGTGCGATCCAGAACTTGCCCTGTTAGTCTTGCCTAGGTTATAGGATAGTGGTTAGGAAAGGATCATTGGCCATTTTTGAATAAGTCCACTTTTAGCCTAAATGCCTGACCAAATAAAATAAATATCTCTTGATCTCGATTTTGAGCCTTAGTTGACCTATTTCTTTCATAGCCTATTCGCCTTCCCATTTTGACTTACAATAAACCTGTCTTGGCTCTGGTCCCTCCTTGGACATTATTTAGCTCAACTAAGGCAAATCGCCTAAGTTGAGGGTGGCTATCATAAAGGTGCATATCTTGACATGGGTATGAAGAAGGGGTTAGTAAAAAAAATAAAAAGAGAACAGATTTGGGTGTGAAGAAAAAAAATAAGTGAAATGAATAGAAATTACAAAACAAGAGAAAAAGAAAAAGAAAAAAAATTGTGTTTTGAAAGTTTGAAGAAAACCACACCCAAAAATATGAAAATAAATGAAGGAGAATATTGGAGAATAAAATGAGAATAGTTGGAAAGTGGAGCCAAAAATAGTGTAGTGTCAAGGAGGGTTGAGTCACCATATCCATATGTACCACACCCATCCCCAAGCCTACATTACAAGCTGATGAAAGTCCTATAGTGATCCTAGTCCAACTGTCTGATAAAACTAAGGCATAAAAAATAAGGGCAAGCCTGAACTTCTTTGTGAGAGAGAGTGTTTTGACCCAGTCCCTACTTTGATATTCACTAGTAAAATGTGAGTGTATGGGACTTCTTTGTTGTGAGAGTACATGGGTTGCATTGTTAGCTTCTATTTGTTCGGATAATGTCATTTGCATATATGCTTAGTTGTTTGTTCATAATATGATGCCATCACTTGATCTTTTCCATTTCATGATAATATGTTGTACGTATACACATCGTGGGTATGATTTGCAAATAGGAGGGGTCTGAAAAGTTTTGGTGCACAAAGCAATAAGTCAACTACCGTAGGTCTCTTAGGTTTCTCTTAGTTAAACATCAATTGTGTTTGTTTTGTTTTGTTTGCCTGAGGACATGCAAACGTTCTAAGTTGAGGGTGTTGATGTACCATAGTTTCATGGCACTTTCTATGCTTAAAACAAGGAAAATATGCAATAACTTGGGTATGTTTGTTAGGTATGATGTGTTTTCTATTCTATCTTGTAGGAAAATAGGTTATGGAGGCAAAATAGAGAAGAAGGAAAGAAGTAAGCACTGGAATGAAGCATCTAAAGAAGAAAAGAGCCAAGTCAAAACAGAGGGAGTGACTTACGGTAGGGAATCACGCCACGTGAGTCGACCTATGTCATGTAGGTTTGTGCCGTGAGTAAAACTCTTGAAGATTGTGAAGAAGCCTGATTCTCATGACAGGAACCCAGGTGGTGTGACTTGGTTCCATGACACCAAGTCACGGTACTGTGGAAAAGTGTCGACTCTGTTCTCCTATTTTGTTTAGGATAGGATTCATCTTGTATCTATAAATACCCCTATACTGTCCTATGTTGAAGAGTTGGTCATTACATTATTTTGATATATATTTTCATTATTTTGAGTTCGTAAAGACATTATTGATTTTGTAATCTTGGAACATCGATTCTAGGGTTTTTATTCATATTGAGATTTCAGAGTTTTCTTCTTGTTGTGAGTTTACAATTATGTTTTCATCATTGAATTCTTCTTATGTTCTTGCAATCATGAGTAACTAAACCCATCAACTAGGGTTGTGTGAACCATGAGGAATTAACGAAACAGGTTAAGTGCAAAGCAATTCTGAACCGGTGTGACTACATGTATTATTCTTACCTTTGTTATAATTGTTCTTATAACGGTTGTAAATGTTAAAATCTCGCTTGTATTCTAAACTTGCTCGAGAGAGAGGTAAAGATTGGGAAAAGGGAATAACAATAAAGATTTAAAGCTATCAACCTTCATCTAATAACTTGAGCCGTAACAGGGATAGTTATCTGAGATCCAGGACAAGGGTTAGCAGTGCGACACTCGGAGACCAATAGAAGAAGAGTGAAATTTATCTAACCAAGGTTGAGAGACATTTAGATGAAAATATCTTGTTAGATTTTGCATGTAGCGCAGCGGGACAGTTTTACCAGCACAAGTAACCGGTGGAGTTATGGAATCATTGCGGATCATAGTCCTAGTGTATTTCTCATATTGATAACAAATCCAATAATCGTAAATTGTTGTTGTTACTACTTGCTTACAAAAATCCCCCAGTTTTATTTACTTGCTAATTACTCAGATTAGCATTCGATAGACTTTTATCCTATTCCTTGTGGGATCGACCCCAACCTAGTTGGGTTCTTTATTTGATACATCGACCACGTTATACTTTTCTAGAGGTATATTTTGTGCGATGTCATACATCAATATTTATATACAGTTACTGGTTCCTTAAGTGGACCGAGTTATGTTGATGATATGTCATGGTTTCTTGTGTGGACCAGTTATTTGATGAGATATTTTTGTTCCTTGAGTGGACTAGTTATGTTGATGGATATGATTTGGCATGGTAGCAAAGTGTGAATAAAAGGTACATCCTGAATTATGTGAAAATATTGTTCTCATGTGTTTAGAGTAGCGAAGTTCATGTATATTGTAGTGTCCTTACTTGTAAAGTTGTTGAGGCTAGTAATTATCTTGGTTGTTGCAATCACGATGGTTAATGGCAGTATAATAGGGAGCGAGGATTGTCACAAAAGAAGATTAATAGGAGAGAGAAAAGTATAAAGAGTTGCTATAATAAGGTAAGTGTGTAAGAATTGAGGGTTTGATTAATTTATGGAAGGT
Source organism: Capsicum rhomboideum (assembly GCA_031232105.1). Classification (NCBI taxonomy): domain Eukaryota; kingdom Viridiplantae; phylum Streptophyta; class Magnoliopsida; order Solanales; family Solanaceae; genus Capsicum; species Capsicum rhomboideum. The sequence goes on from CP124710.1 coordinate 25,082,948, forward strand.
AGTTAGTTAGTCATGCGCTAAGGGTAAATTAATATTGGTTAAATAAAAAAAGGCGATAAGGTTAGAAATTAAAGTAAGTTAAGTATGCTCAATTATTAAACCTGTATACTTGTCATGATTTCTTCTTATTGCTATATGTTATTGTATGTTTCTAACCCTAGTCGGCTGATGATACCTACTAGTACGTATGGTTTGTATTGATATTACACTTACTATATCTTTTTTGGGGGATATAGCCATGTTGCAAGTCAGTTGGAGTGTCTATAGCAGTGACGGTGATCATTCTCTTACTGCTCTAACTCTCTCGATCTTGCATGGTGTTGTGTCATGGATTTTCTTATTCCTTGTCTAGTGCTCTTGTACTGGTTTAGGCTAGTTTCTAGGGATTCAATTTTGGTTATTTTACTTTTAATTATCAATGTATTAAACTGGGATTGTAGGGTGAGTCAACTGGATAAATGTTTTGAACCAAAGATGGCTATTTAGATGACTAGTTTTAAACCAATGTTTAGTCAACTTACGATTGTTTATACTTTCGGATTAGTTGAATAGTTGGGTATTAAGAGTTCTCCTATCTATGATAGAGTTGGATAGGTTCCTGATGCAATCCATGATTTGGGTCGTGACAGGTGGGGGTACAGAGATTGCCCTCATAAGATCTACACCACTGAGTACCTCAGTCACCATTAGCGCCACTAGCACTAAGACTGAGGTTACTACTGAAACCTTGAGAGTTGAAAAGTGTCACGCCCCGAACCCCATCAGGACGAATTGACACTCGTAGCCGACAAGGCCCGAGAGAACCAAGCTTTACTTCTACTCAATCATATGCATGCCATAAGAAACCCACAATCACATAATAGCTTTAGATACCAACAACAGAACTCATGGAACATGATATATATATACATATGCGAAACTAGGTCGTTGAGGCCATCAAGTCAAAATGACATGTACCTTTTACATTTATACGCCCACATCCGTCTACAAAAGCCTCTAACAAAAGCATTGATCAAAATGAACTAAAAGTCGGGACAAGTCCCCGCTTTATACAACATGTACAACACCAAAACACATGTACAATTGTGACTCGGAGAAGCCCCGAACTAACTGGAGCTCACCAATGATCTGCAACAACTGGCAACCTACTGTGGAGGCCTACTAGTACCTGCGCATGCAGCAAGTAAGGTAAATCCCCCAAGAGGGGTCAATATGAAGGATGTACTGAGTATGTAAGGCCATATGAAACTTGTATGATAAGTAAATATGTCAATGAACTCAAATAAAAATGAATGATCAATATGGATAAGTCACTATGTTGAACTTTGGGAACCATGTATATTACTTTCATTACTTTCTTTGTATCTTTACTTCTATGATTATTCATCTTTGCCTATGACCTGTGATACCCGGGCCCCGACTGAACAGTGGGTTTTAACATAACATATCGTTATGTTGGGATCGACTCGTGCTAGTCTTATGCCTCTAGAGCTGCCACCCTAAGAATCAAAGCATTGGGTTCGGCTCGAGCTAGGTTATTACCTCTAGAGCTGTCACCCATAAACCAACATATGAGGTTCGGCTCGAGCTAGGTTTATACCTCTAGAGCTGCCCCCTGTCAGGTTCGGTCTGAGCTAGACGTATGTCTCTAGGACTGCCCCCTGATGCAACAATTTCGAGATTGGCTTGAGCTAGGCATTTCGCCCCCAAAGCTGCCACCCATACTTGATCATTAACTACATATGCATTACTTCATTCATTACTTTGAGATTGATACGATGATAGTTACAACTTTACTTTAAGCTTTGGATCATTAACCAATGAGTGAGAGACATGGAAATAAACATTGTGAGAAACATAACATATTCGAACCATAACACCATTGGACAATAATTCTTGAACAAGAGACATGAGTATAATCACTATTAGAACATTGGAACATAATCTTATTGAGCTTTTGGAACATTAACCATGAATATGAGACATGAGATTCACAATTGATCAATGAATAGGAAACATATGATAATGACCATTGATAACCGGATATAAGATACCTTAGCACATTTCGGAATAAGACAAGTGAAATGTCAATGCGATTACTATTTGCTGCAGAAAGATACGGACAGAGTAACCTTACATACCTTGTATTCCCAACACGAATAAACAACCTTAGATTTGCATACAATAGTCCTGCTCCTTCTTTATGTGTCACTCTACAACACAAATATATAACGGAATTCACGTTAACCACCACTTACCTTACAAATGCATATAACGTCAATGAGTTACATGTTTGCCTTCAAACATGCCATTTCCCCTTGAAAAAACCATTGATGAAATTATTATTCCAAAAATCCCACAATATTCTCAACATTGACCAATACATGATACTCAATACATTTCACCACAACACTTTTTCTTTACACTTTCTTATCCACACCACATCACAAATAATCCATCAAATTACCTTAATACACCTCATAGCACATATCGGCCAAAATTTTACAATTTACACTTATAGAAAAATAACAAGTTTAATAACAAAATCACACCATACATGTTCATATTTTATCCATACCATGCTCTTTCATCAAAGTCACAAGTCATAATTCAAGCTTGAATCTCATGGATCACAAATCTTATATAAAAACACAAAGTACCATGTCCAACACTTCCAAGCATAACCAACATGATTTACATACTATCCCATGCATATAATATATTAATGCATAACAATAATCACTTACCCAAGCTTGAAAAGTGATGATCTTGCTCCAAAAGTGAGCTTTGAGTCCTTAGGGTTTGAGAGCAAATATCTTATCTTTTGGTCTAAAAAGGCATGAGACTTATGAAGAATAAAAATCAGATTTTTTGGTCCCTTTTATAAGCCTTTATGTCCATCCTTATCCACTCTTAAAGCATTAAATGCTTGGTCTAGAAGGTCAAGGCAAGAATGGGTCCTTTGACCCATTTAGGCCCATGCTTTCTTCTCATTTTTGGGCCTTTTATTGAGCCCAATTCACTTAACCCAATAAAATCATTAATTTCTAGTGTTTAAGTCATTTCATACATGTTACAACAATATTCCCACTTACGCTATTCATATCCTTAGCCTCAATCCCAAAAACAAGTGATTCTAGCCACGTATGGCTTATTTTGACCATAAGGGCAAAACTGTCATTTTGATGCTAAATTCTTTCTCTAGTAATTTTATCATACCAATATAATACCTTACTTATTTCATGTATATACTCGTGGTTGTAGAAGAAACGTGGCAAAAATTGGCTCGGTACGTCCCCGGGTACCCTTGGGACTTAGAAAATTTCCAACTTTTGAAATAGTGGTAAAACCAGCGTGGCACGCCCTTGGGCGCGCCAGATTACTGCCTCTGGGCACAAAAATTTGTCCCAAAGAGGCGTGGCACGCCTTATGGCGGGCCCCACACTTAGTTTTTCAAAAAATTCCATTTTTTGACTTTTCTTCGCCGGTTTGATTAGATATTTCAAGTCCTATTCTTTAACTTACTTCTTAACCTTAATATCATTTTTTTAGAGGTCCTATTAGCCTCGTTTTGAACCCCACAAATGCTCCACGAAAATCACAAAACACCTCCTACGAAGGTTTAATCACATATACGAGGCCAAATTTTAATTTTCTCATCATTAGCATTACCAAATACATGCGTCTAACTCTCGACACCTAAGTAAACATTATTGAATGTCGTCAAGTAGGGTTGGGAAAGTACGGGGTTTTACATTCTTCCCCCCTTAGGAACATTCATCCTTGAATGTTAACAATATCGCTCTCAATTACGACAAATGCATCTCTATACTAGCATACATATACATAAACACTTAAGGCTTATGGATACTTACTTGTTATGACTCTATTCCCACACTTTGAACTCTTTCATCCATTTGAAATAGATAGGGGTACTTGGATTTCATCATCTCTTCCGCTTCCCATGTGACCTCCTCTACTTGTTGATTTAGCCAAAGGACTTTCACGGAAGCTATGTCTTTATTCCTCAATCTTTTCACTTGTCGATCTAGAATAGCAATGGGTACCTCATCATAAGTAAGATCCTCTGTAATTTGAACATCTTCAATGGGAACAATACGAGATGGATCTCCTATGCACTTTCGAAGCATCGAAACATGAAATACCGGATGGACTGAGGAAAGTTCTTGAGGTAGTGCTAATTCATAAGCAACTTGCCCAAATCTTCTAATGATTTCATATGGGCCTATGTAACGTGGAATCAATTTCCCTTTCTTTTAGAACCGCATTACCCCTTTCATCGGTGACACCTTTAAAAATACCCAATCACCTATGGCGAATTCAAGTCCTCTTCTTCTGACATCAGCATATGACTTGTGGCGACTTTGGGCCGTTTGTAACTGCTATTGAATCACTTTAACCTTTTCCATAGACTGATGGACAATATCTGGCCCAAGTAAAGCAGTTTTACCTGCTTCGAACCATCCAATTGGTGACCTACATTTCCTTCCGTACAAAGCTTCATAAGGTGCCATTTTAATACTTGAATGATATCTATTGTTGTAAGCAAATTCAATAAGAGGCAAATGGTCATCCCAACTGCCTTGAAAATCTAACGCGCATGCTCGTAGCATATCTTTAAGTGTCTGAATAGTACGTTCTGCTTGTCCATCAGTCTGAGGATGGAAAGCCGTACTCAAATTCACCTGTGTGCCCAAACTTTGCTGAAAAGATCTCCAAAAGTGCACTGTGAACTGTGCTCCTCTGTCTGATATAATGGAAAGTGGAATACCATGCAATCGTACTATGTCTTTCACATACAACTTTGCATAATCCTCAGCTGTATAGGTGGTCTTGACTGGTAGAAAATGTGTTGATTTGGTAAGCCTGTCCACTATGACCCAAATAGAATCAAATTTCTGCAATGTTCGAGGCAAACCTGTAATGAAGTCCATATTAATCATATCCCATTTCCAGACTGGATGATTGATACATTGCATGTAACCTCCTGGTTTCTGATGCTCTACTTTCACTTGTTGACAATTCGGGCAATGAGCGACAAACTCTGTAATGTTCTTTTTCATATTTCCCCACCAATACACTTCCTTTAAATCATGATACATTTTAGTAGTACCCGGATGAATAGAATAGCATGAATGATGGGCCTTTGTCATAATTCATTTCCTCAATTCATCTACATCTGGTACACATACTCTACCTTTGCATTGAAGTACCCCTTCTTGTGTAAGATCAAATGCCTTTGTCAAATTCTTCTGTACATTTTCCTTTAGCTGCAATAACATAGAATCCGTAAACTGCTTATCTTTCACTTCAGCTATTAAGGAGGATTCCGCTACATGTTGCACAATAACTCCATCATCTGAGGATTCAATAAGGTGAACTCCCAAGCTGGCTAACTGATGTATATCTTTGATTATCTCCTGCTTTTCAGTCAACTGGCCACTAGTGCTTTCTACTGTATTACGGCTCAATGCATCAGCTACTACATTTGCTTTGTCTGGATGATAAAGAATATCAATATCATAGTCTTTTAAAAGCTCTAACCACCTTCGTTGCCTCAAATTGAGTTCCTTCTGCTTAAAGAGATATTGCAAACTTTTGTGATCCGTATAGATATCAACATGGACTCCATACAAATAATCACGCCATATCTTTAAAGCAAAGACCACCGCTGCTAATTCAAGATCATGTGTGGGATAATTTTTCTCATGTGGCCGCAATTGTTGTAAGGCATATGCTATGACATTATCGTATTGCATCAATACACATCCGAGGCCAACCCTGAAAGCATCACAGTACACTACATAACCTTCGGTACCTTCGGTACCTTCGGAAAGCACTAAAACTGGTGTGGAGGTTAATTTATCTTTCAACTTTTGGAATCTTTTCTCACACGCATCATTCCACTGAAATTTTACTGCCTTATGTGTAAGCTTTGTTAACGGTGCAGCAATGGAGGAAAAACCTTCCACAAATCTTCTGTAATAACCTGCCAGTCCAAGAAACTACGAATCTCTGTGGGTGTCGTAGGTCTTGGTAAATTTTTCACTACTTCAATCTTTTGTGTATTAACCTGTATCCCTTCATCTGACACAATGTGACCCAAGAATGCGATTGAATTTAACCAAAACTCATATTTGGAGAACTTTGCATACAACTTACGCTCACGGAGAATTTATAGCACCTGCTGTAAGTGATTAGCATGGTCCTCTGGTGATCTTGAATAAACCAGGATGTCATCTATAAATACTATGACGAACACGTCCAGGAATGTCTTAAATACCCTATTCATCAAATCCATGAACACAGCTGGTGCATTTGTTAGTCCAAATGACATAACTAAAAATTTATAATGGCCATACCGTGTTCGAAAAGCTGTCTTGGGCACATCTTCTTCTTTAACTCTGACCTGATGGTAACCCGACCTCAAGTCAATCTTTGAAAAACACTTGGCACCCTGTAACTGATCAAACAAATCATCAATTCGAGGGAGGGGATATTTTTGCTTGATCGTTACCTTATTCAACTGCCCATAGTCAATGCACATTCTCAATGTGCCATCTTTCTTTCGTACAAATAATACAGATGCACCCCACGGGGACATACTTGGCCTAATGAATCCCTTGTCTAGCAAATCTTTCAATTGCTCCTTCAATTCACGCAGTTCTGCCGGAGCCATTCAATATGGAGGAATAGAAATACGCTGAGTTCCTGAAATCACATCAATGCCAAATACTACTTCACGTTCTGGGGGCAAGCCTGGAATATCCTCTGGGAATACATCTAGAAATTCATTGACCACTGGAACCGACTGCAGAGTTAGTGATTCCACATCATTATCTTTCACCCGTACCAAGTGACATATGTAACCTTTAGCAATCATTTTCCTGGCTTTCAAATAAGAAATAAATCTCCTTCGTGGTGCCCCTACATTACCCTGCCATTCAAGAACATTTTCTTGTGGAAAACAAAGTTGTACCTTCTTGTCCCGGAAATCTACCGTGGCATAACAAGAGGCCAACCAATCCATCAAAATCCATCATGTCTAGTTCAATGAGATCGGCCAATGTATCATGACCACACACCGTTACCACACAATTATGATATACTCTCTTTGCAATAATATATTCACCAACCGGTGTAGACACTTCAATTGATTTAATTAATAATTCTAGTGCCTTTGCAAATTTCGCAGCAACCAATGGAGTAACATAGGAAAATGTAGAACCTGGGTCAATCAGTGCATATACATTATATGAGAATATGGATAATGTACCTGTGACAACATCAGGGAAAGCCTCTGAATTCTGTTGGTCCACTAAAGCATAAGTGCTATTCTGGACCCCACTAGTATTGGATGCTCCTCTGGCACCTCTACCATGGCCAACAGGCTGCACACCTCAGCCCAGTGAAGGAACCGATGCTGATGACACAACGGCCGATCCTGCCGGTCGTGCTATACCACCCACGCTCCTCTGGGGACACTCTTTCATCATGTGTCCCATCATGCCACACCAGAAACAAGCATTTGTCCCCACTCTGCATGTACCTGCATGAATACGTCCGCAGTGCTGACACTGCTGACGAGGAAAACCTGTTGCCTGTGATCCGTGAACTCCGCTACTCTGCCCAGATGGACCACCTCTAGATCCTCGAAACTGAGAATGAGCACCCCCTGTGGAATAGGAGAATGATGGTCTAGGTGGTCTAGGAAATATACGGGGCCTAGATCCTCCTTGGGACATCATAGGTGGTCCGATAGGTCTAGCCCTTTTGGACTGTCCCCTGTCAAATTCATGTACTCTTCGTCTCTGTCTTTGATCTTCCATTTTTCGGGGGAAGGCTTGTATTCTAGCTATGTCCATGTCCTTGTTCAAGGCGGCAATGGTGCAATCCCTTACCAAATACGGTTTGAGTCTATCCACGTATCGGTGGACTCTGTCTGTCATCGTAGCCATAATATTTGGGGCATACCTTGCCAAGGAATTGAATTACAAGCTATATTCTCTGACACTCAAATTTCCTTGACGGAGATTTAGAAACTGATCCGCACGTGCCTCATGGATCTCATAGGGCAAGTAATGATCAAGGAAAGCTGTTTTAAATTCTTCCCAATTTGGTGAATTTGCACCAATATCACGGGATTTCTTCCAATCCTCGTACCACAATATTGACTCTCCTTTCAATCTGTACGCAGCAAGTTCAACTGTTTCTACCCCCGTCACGTGCATAACTTCCGAGGCCCTCTGAATTTAATCCACGAAGTCCTGTGTATCTGCTTTTGGGTCTGACCCAGTGAATATAGAAGGGTCCAGTTTCAAAAAATCCTGTGTTCTGTGACACGCCACTCTAGCTGCATCATCATCATATGTAATTGGACCAGCTCATCCCTGACTCTAGGCTACCACTAACTGTGTCAATAGATGAACAACATTTCTAAGATCCTGATCTGTGGCATTCATTGGTGGTTTTGCGGGTACTTCTCTACCAATTGGCTCTTCTAGAGCTGGAAGAGTAGATGAAGACCGCGATGAAATTTCAGCATTTGCTCCACCCTGACTAGCCTGTTCAGGTGGTAATCTACTTATTCCTTCTTCAGCAGGTACATCTACCTGCTTCCCTTTACCTCTACCTGTTCTCGTGATTGGCATTTTGACTATACTAAAGAAAAATAATTACCATGATCAAATTCAATTCAACTTACGCCACTGGCTTTATTGCACGATCTAGAAGTGAAGAAAAGAAACAACATCCTAAATGTCCCATAGCCTCTTACTTATAAATGTGGTGCACAACACATCGATAAGTAAGACTCTACTCAGACATGGCTTTTGTAGACACCCTTAGACCAACCTGTTATGATACCACTTTTGTCACGCCCTGAACCCCATCGGGACGGATTGTCACTCGTAGCCAACAAGGCCCGAGAGAACCAAGCTTTATTTCTACTCAATCATATGCATGCCATAAGAAATCCATAATCACGTAATAGCTTTAGATACCAACAACAGAACTCATGGAACATGATATATATATATATATACATATGTGAAACTGGGCCGTTAAGGCCATCAAGTCAAAATGACATGTACCTTTTACATTTATACACCCACATCCGTCTACAAAAGCCTCTAACAAAAGCATTGATCAAAATGAACTAAAAGTCGGGACAAGTCCCCGCTTTATACAACATGTACAACACCAAAACACATGTACAATTGTGACTTGGAGAAGCCCAAAACTAACTGGAGCTCACCAATGATCTGCAATAACTGGCAACCTACTGTGGAGGCCTACTAGTACCTGCGCCTGCAGCAAGTAAGGTAAATCCCCCAAGAGGGGTCAGTACAAAGAATGTACTAAGTATGTATGGCCATATGAAACTTGTATGATAAGTAAATATGTCAATGAACTCAAATACAAATGAATGATCAATATGGATAAGTCACTATGCTGAACTTTAGGAACCACGTATAATACTTTTATTACATTCTTTGTATCTTTACTTCTATGATTATTCATCTTTGCCTGTGACCTGTGATACCCGGGCCCTGACTGAACAGTGGGTTTTAACATAACATATCGTTATGTTGGGATTGGCTCAAGCTAGGCTTATGCCTCCAGAGCTGCTACCCTAAGAATCAAAGCATTGGGTTTGGCTCGAGCTAGGTTATTACCTCTAGAGCTGCCACCCATAAACCAACATATGAGGCTCGGCTCGAGCTAGATTTATACCTCTAGAGCTGCCCCCTGTCAGGTTTGGTCCGAGCTAGACGTATGCCTCTAGGACTGCCCCCTGATGCAACAATTTTGGGATTGGCTTGATCTAGGCATTTCGCCCCCAAAGTTGCCACCCATACTTGATCATTAACTACATATGCATTACTTCATTCATTACTTTGAGATTGATATGATGATAGTTACAACTTTACTTTAAGCTTTGGATCATTAACCAATGAGTGAAAGACATGTAAATAAACATTGTGAGAAACATAACATATTCGAACAATAACGCCATTGGAACCATTGGACAATAATTCTTGAACAAGAGACATAAGTATAATCACTATTAGAACATTAGAACATAATCTTATTGAGCTTTTGGAACATTAACCATGAATATAAGACATGATATTCACAATTGATCAATGAATAGGAAACATACGATAATGACCATTGATAACCGGATATAAGATACCTTAGCACATTTCGGAATAAGACAAGTGAAATGTCAATGCGATTACTATTTGCCGCAGAAAGATACGGACAGAGTAACCTTACATACCTTGTATTCCCAATACGAATAAACAACCTTAGATGTGCATACAATAGTCCCGCTCCTTCTTTATGTGTCACTCTACAACACAAATATATAACGAAATTCACATTAACCACCAATTACCTTACAAATGCATATAACGTCAACGAGTTACATGTTTGCCTTCAAACATGCCATTTCCCCTTGAAAAAATCATTGATGAAATTATTATTCCAAAAATCCCACAGTATTCTCAACATTGACCAATACATGATACTCAATACATTTCACCACAACACTTCTGCTTTACAGTTTCTTATCCACACCACATCACAAATAATCCATCAAATTACCTTAATACACCTCATAGCACATATCGGCCAAAATTTTACAATTTACACTTATAGAAAAATAACAAGTTTAATAACAAAATCACACCATATATGTTCATATTTTATCCATACCATGCTCTTTCATCAAAGTCACAAGTCATAATTCAAGCTTGAATCTCATGGATCACAAATCTTATATAAAAACACAAAGTACCATGTCCAACACTTCCAAGCATAACCAACATGATTTACATACTATCCCATGCATATAATATATTAATGCATAACAATAATCACTTACCCAAGCTTGAAAAGTGATGATCTTGCTCCAAAAGTGAGCTTTGAGTCCTTAGGGTTTGAGAGCAAATATCTTATCTTTTGGTCTAAAAAGGCATGAGACTTATGAAGAATAAAAATCAGATTTTTTGGTCCCTTTTATAAGCCTTTATTTCCATCCTTATCCACTCTTAAAGCATTAAATGCTTGGTCTAGAAGGTCAAGGCAAGAATGGGTCCTTTGACCCATTTTGGCCCATGCTTTCTTCTCATTTTGGGCTTTTTAATGAGCCCAATTCACTTAACCCAATAAAATCAATAATTTCTCATGTTTAAGTCATTTCATACGTGTTACAACAATATTCCCACTTACGCTATTCATATCCGTAGCCTCAATCCCAAAAACAAGTGATTCTAGCCAAGTATGGCTTATTTTGACCATAAGGGCAAAACTGTCATTTTGATGCTAAATTCTTTCTCTAGTAATTTTATCATACCAATATAATACCTTACTTATTTCATGTATATACTCGTGGTTGTAGAAGAAATGTGGCAAAAATTGGCTCGGTACGTCCCCGGGTACCCTTGGGACTTAGAAAATTTCCAACTTTTGAAATAGTGGTAAAACCAGCATGGCACACCCTTGGGCGCGCCAGCTTACTTCCTATGGACACAAAAATTTGGCCCAAAGTGGCGTGGTACGCCCTCTGGCGCGCCCCACACTTAGTTTTTCAAAAAAAATCTGTTTTTCGACTTTTCTTTGCTGGTTTGATTAGATACTTCAAGTCCTATTCTTTAACTTACTTCTTAATATTAATATACTTTGTTTAGAGTTCCTATTAGCCTCGTTTTGAACCCCATAAATGCTCCGCAAAAATCACAAAACACCTCCTACGAAGGTTTAATCACATATACGAGGCCAAGTTTCAATTTTCTCATCATTAGCATTACCAAATACATGCGTATAGCTCTCGACACCTAAGTAAACATTATTGAATGTAATCAAGTAGGGTTGTAAAAGTACGGGGTGTTAGAAAAATCATGTAGGGTTTGCATCTGTGACCCCCGTTAATCTGTCTATGATAGGCGCCTAGGGCATCATAGGTATGTCCCTACCCTAGTTTTTATATTTTTTATGTTGTTGTGCATTGGGGACATTGCACCATTTCCTAAGTGGGGGTGGGGGTTGCTATATTTCTTTTCCCCTAGAATGATCTATCTAGTTGGAATTGGCATGTTTAGGATTTTATTTCTATGTTTTATAATTTGTATCAACTTAAGATGAAAATAGGAGAACTTGGTGCAGTCAGAGTAAAAAGAGCATGCAACCTTTGTTTTTGTGTTTAAATATCTAAATGGACCCCTCCTTAAATTTTTAGGCTATGTTGTATGTTTACTATGAATAATTACCATGGTGGATCTTGTTATGGCATATTATGGGCATAATAACCCTAGTCTAATTATGCATGAATTGAATAGGTAGTAACTGATAATGTAGTCCTAAGCCATGTGTGTGAGAGGTACCTACCTAGTTTGGCAATGTGTGTGTGATCTAGAACTTGACCGGTTTGTCTCGCCTAGGTTATAGGATAGTAGGTTAGGAAAGTATCATGGGCCATTCTTGAACAATCCTCATTGAGCCTAAAAGCCTTACCAAAAAGAATATGATATCCCTTGATCCCGATTTTTGAGCCAGAATAGACCTTTTACTTGAACTAGCCCATTTACCTTCCCCGATTCTATTACAATGAACTTGCTTTGGCCCTGGTACCTCCTTGGATATTGTACACCTCAACTCAGGAAAATTAACTAAGTTGAGGGTGGATATCGCTGGGGTGCATAAATGAAATTGGGTATGTCGAAGAAGTTAGTAAGCAAAAAAGGATTCAGGTATAGTATGTGTGAAAAAGAAAGTACAAAGAAAAGAAAAGAACAAAAAGAGAAAATTGCAAAAAGAAACCACACCCGATATCCAAAAAGTTATAAAGGAGGATAAGAGAGGAAAAAAAGAAATAAATACTGTTGAAAAGTGGAACCAAAAGTAGTGTAGTGCTAAGGAGGATTGAGTCACTTGATCCATATTTACCATACTCAGCCCCAAGCCAACATTACAAGCCAATAAAGTCCTATAGTGATCCTAATCCAACTGACTGAAATACTGAGTTGTAGAAAATAAGGGCAAACCTATGGTATTTCACACATACTGTCTGAAATTCTTAGTGAGAGTCAGTTCCTTGATTCAGTCCTTAGGTTGAGATTCATTGTATATTTTGAGTGTACAGAACTTCTTTGATGTGAGGGTGTATGAGTTGCATTAGTAGTTGTTATTTGTTTGGGTAGGGTCATTGGTACCTATGGTAGGTTGTCTATTGATAATGTGATGCCATTTCTTGTTCCTTTTGTGTTGGGGTGAGTTGTTTTGCATATAAACACAATAATTTTAATTTTGATTATAACGAAGGGGGTTGAAAATGATTAAGGTACATGTGTGCTAATCTGCTATGATGATGTGATTGTCGTAGGACTCCTATGGTTCTCTTAGTTAAGAGTCATGTATTTTGTTCGTTTTGTTTTGTTCACTAGAGGACATACAAATGTTCTAAGTTGAGGGTGTTGGTGTGTAGTGGTTTTACGGCACTTTCGACACTTAAAATGAGGGAAATATGCCAGTTTTAAGGCATGTTTATATGGGTATGGTGTGTTTTTATGGTATTTACATGTAAAATAGGTCCTAGGAGTTAAAGTTAAAAAAATAGATAAAATGGAACTCAGGAGCATCAGACGAGCCCTCCAATGAGTCGTTGGAGCCACTAACGAGTCATCCTATGCAGGTGTTAGAGGAACCAAAAAAGGTGAAACCTAAAGAGCATCATATGATAGCATCTCACGATTGTCCTAAGAAGCAACGAATCATTATAAATATCGTGGGAGAAGGTTTCTGTAAAGTGAAAGATCAAGGCTGATCCAATAAATTCAAGAAACGAGCCGTCCTTGGAAAGGAAAAGCTCGTCCTGAAGATCATCCTAGAAAATATCAGGAAGTTGCCAAAAAGCAACTATCCAACAATAAGTAGGAAGAATGATCATTGGATCCTCCAACGAGTCGTCTCGACGTTCGTTTGATGTGCCTTCACTGAAATCCTACTGTGTTTAGGATAGATTTTATTTTTTCTATAAATACCTTTCCTAGGTTTTCTTTTATTCAACACACGCTCATCCAGACTCTTTGGTCTTAGAAACACATACATTGTTTTGTTCTGAGATCTAAGAGATTACTTACATTAATTCTTGGTTATTAATTCTCTTTTGATAATTCATGTTTCTGAATTTCTTCTACTTCTTTCGTAAGTTTATGCTTATGAATTCTTCTAATAATTCTTATTGTGATTTTACGAACATGAGTTACTAAATCCCGCAACTAGGATTGTGGAAACCATGATGAATTAACAACATAAGTAAAGTACTTAGTGAATCTTGAATGGTGTTCATGCATGTATTGTTCTTTCCATTGTATTGATTGCTTTTTAACGGTCGCAAACCTTAGAACTTGCTTTATTCTTACTTGCTGACCAAGGGGTAACAAATGGTAAAAGGGATTACAATGGAGATTTGAGGCTATAAACCCTCATCTAATAACTAAAAATTTTCTGAGAATAGTTATTTTGGGATCAAAGGTAAGGGTTAGTAAAACAAACACCGGTAGACGGGCAAAGTTGTGTGGTGATATTCATCTATCTAGGGTATCAATCATTTAGGTGAACTTAACTTACCGATATTGCATGTTAAGCATCAGGATATATCACTAGTACGACACACCTACTGCGTTATAAAATCATGGGGAACACAATCCTAGTCCGTTCTCTCTTTGATTAAAAAACAATTTTAATTAGCAATCTGTTACTTGGTTACTCATTGTTTATAATAATTACTTGTTACCTCAAAACCCCTTTTGGAAATAATTGACTGATAGTTCAAATAAATTCATCAATTGAGCTCCTTGTCATATTCCTAATGGGATCGACTCCAACCTTGGTTGGATTCTATATTTGACAGTGACCGTGTTATACTTCTTTTGAAGGTGTAATATGGACGACACCAGGCTACCCACTTATGAAATCCAAAAATTGAACTCACAATTATGTTCCTCGTAGGACAAGGAACATATACTCAAAAATTAAGCCTAAATAGAGCCCAAATTAAAGTTCAAAATAGTACATAACAATCAAGAAATCAAGAATTCAAAACTAAGAAATAAATAAAATTGGAGCTAGAAACTTATGAGTTTATAATAGGATTATGGTCAAGAACCAAGCTACCCACAAGCCTTAGCTCCTATGGAAAGTTTCTCCAAGATTTTTGTAACAACCTAACATGTTGTTAACCTGAAATAGGAGGTAAAACTCGCACTCAGACTTTCTTGAGTTATTTTTTGAGAAATGTAAAGCTAGTTTAGAATTGACTTATTTTTTAGGGTGTGATAATCAAACAAAATTTGATACTAATGTGGTTTTTCAAAGCAGGATTTGATGTGATAAATAGATAGCCAATGAGTATAGAAAGTCGTACCAACTTCTGGTACCTAAAACAGAGTTATAGAACTCTGGTTATAGCATTTATCATGGAGGGGTTGGTTTGCAATGTCAAAATTCATGGTGTATGTTGTAAAAATAAGGAATACTGAGTAGAGGTCCCAATTTTTAGCCTTAAACCATTGCAGCGAAAAAAGTAACAGCTTCAGTGGTACCGCTGTGGAAGCCTCCATGAAAAAGGGCACGAACTTCTGCAGCGAAACTTTAATTGCTACAACGGTAACTATCCACTGCAGCGGAAACGTGCAGTAAAATTTTTGTTTTTCAAAGCAAGAAAACTCTTTCATTCCTTACTTTTTGAAAAATGCTATAGTGCTTTGGGGAATACAATTTTCAGATGGTTTGTGGAGTTTTTCTTCTTTGGATGCAAGTAATTATATTCTAGACTTGAATTTACTTTGTTTAACCTTAGAAAATCACTAGAAAATGGATTAATGGTGGATTTTGGGGTTTAACCCTAGTCTATGGAAATTGATGAAAAATGATGGGATTGTTTATAAATTTAGTATGTAATGATCCTAGGGTGTTAGAAAACACTAATGGGACTAGAATTACAGTTGTTGATGCTACGTCAAGTAAAATTCATGGGGTTAAGAGATAGAAAACCCTAAAATGATGAAATACGGTGAGTTTATAGCTAAAATCAGTGGTTGTTGATCCCTAATACTTAAAAAAGGAAAAAAATTATCGAAATGGATCTGTATTCTTATTGTTGTATTGATCAAGAACGAATTGAATGGGAACAAAAAGGCAAAAATGTGGCTTAAAGGTGACTTTGAGCAAGGAATTAAGATAGGATATGGTTTTGTTGAAGCACTTAGACTTTCTTGGCTTGTGCTTGTTTGTGAACTTGATATATATGATTGTCTTCTAGCATGACTTGTGATTTAATGACTGCATTGCATTTCATTTGCACTGTGTTGATGTGTCGTGATGATGGGTCAGGTACCACATTGGTACGAATGTGATGATGGGTCAGGTACCACGTTGGTACGAATGTGATGATGGGTCAGGTACCACGTTGGTACGAATGTGATGATGGGTCAGGTACCATGCAGGTATAAATGTGATAATGGGTTGGTTACCATGAGTGTACGATGATATATTAATGATGAGGTTGAGAAGGGTAAGAGATGATGCGTTTATCTTGCATACATGCACTCATGCATATACGATGGATGTTTATTGATGATTATACATGATGATGAGTTGTTGATGAAAATGATTAAGTGTGAAAGCATGTGAAAGTGAACTTGTGAGTTGTAATTATGTGATGATATATGATGTGTTTAGTTGAATAATATCATTGGTTATGGGTTTTGTTATGATCGTTTTTATACTTGTTTGGCTTACTTACTTGTACATTGTTGAGTTAATCGACCTATGATTTGAGTTACTTGAAGAACATTTTCCACCAGTTGACACGCGACTTTGGCTCTAGATAATAGTTCAGACATGATTTGAGGGTGATTACCACGTTCAGGCAACCTTCAGATCCTCTTATGATGTTGTCGTCCCTTGTTTTTGGACTAAGATAAATTCTTTTGTTATATTTTGGGATATTCTCTCTATTTCAAGACTTAGTTTTTTTTAAATGTTCTTGTACAGTGACTTCAGGTCTCGGGGATTGTAATAAATAAAGCTTTTCGCACTCTATTCGTTTTTGGCATAAAAGCCAAACAAACTACACGGGAACTGAACTACCTGTCCTAGCAAGTCATAAATGACCTGGGGAAGCTATAGGAAAGCTTTAAAAATCCAAAAACGCATGAAATAAAGAAAATAACCTAGCGGGTCATTATATTAGTAGACTCTCCCACAAACTCAGACTCAGTATATTTGTACATGACCCTCAGTTCAGTTTTACTTGCATTGTATTATGACTCTTCAGAGTATCTTTGCATATCAACATATTTGTATATCATTATTGGGTCATTGTACTATAGTTCAGATCTTTGCACTCACTCTACATTCAGTACGGTTGATCAGTATTTTTAGCATGCTCAATTTATTTTATAGCTTACATGTCTCGCATTCTCAGTATATTCAAAGTACTGATCACATACTTTCTCTTGTGATGTATCATTTTATGATATAGGTTCGGGCGCTCAGTCTCAACATTTCAATTTGTACATTCTAGTGCCACATCAGTGACTACTAGTGGTGAGTCCTTATCATCTGAGGATGAGTATTCATTGTGCGGTTGGACGTCTTATCCCACTTACTGTCAGCATCTACACACCACTCCAAGACCCACATATCCATCAAGTTCTCCTTTATCCCCATGGCACTATCCATAGTAAGGCTACCCCATTTAATCATCCAACAATCATCTACAACCCTCTTCTTTCTCTTTTCTTGATCTCTAAATCCATTAGTAAGAGCATCTGTTGGGTCGATAGATTCTAACTAGGGATAAACTTACATTATTAACAAAGACCTTTATAACCATTCCTAAGGAGCAAAACTTCTATCTGCGTCTTGACCACCAAGCTACAGAAAGCAACCAAGTTTTCCTCTTTCTTTGGGAAAATTGAGTTGGCTACCATCAACTAGGCTCTAGCAAAATCCAAAGTGATGCTCCTCCTTTTTTCCTTTATTCGAAACCAAAGCCACCATGCATCTCATCATACCCCCTCGGGGATGACCCAATGTGCCCATTAAAATCTCTGTCTACCTCATTCAAAACCTCCCAAAAGGTTTTGTTTTCCTCCCAATACTAATTACTAATGATTGAGAAGTTATTAGATTCATATTATGATCTCAAAGGGACATGTACAACACCAAAACAATTATTACGTCTTATTTAAGATAAACGAAATACTAATAATAAACCATCAAGAAGATATCAGATTTGTGTTTGCAATCGAAAATAAACATATAATACAACAAAAATAATTATTATGTTTCACTTTTAAATTAGATAAACAAAATAATAACTATAAACGATCGAGAACATATCAGATTTAAATTATAAATACTTAATAATCATGAACAACCAAACTTTGGCCTATAGTTCAAAAATGACATTGCCAGTAAAAGTTTAAACAAAAAACTTGACGGCATAAAACCTTATTAATTTCTAATAAAAATAATATATTCTATCATCTTAAATATAAAAATTAGTTTTTACTAGAATATTTTTTACCTCCAAAAGTTAAAGGGATTGGTGGACAAAAATTTTAGTCATTGACTTTTGGTAACTGAGCAGGAAAACACTCAAAGTGTAAACAACTCTCACTGTAACACCCCGTACATTTCCGAACCTACTTGATTGGTGATCTAGGGCATATTTATATGCCTTATTGCCAACTTTGAACCATGTTTACCTTAGTATTGAGAGCAATAAGTACGTATTTTGTATTGTTTTTGATGGAATAATTGAGATTGTGCTCATAAATGTGGTTAGACCCTTGGAGGAGGCTTTTGCGACTTCTTGGAGCATTTTTGGAGTAAAAAGTGAGGCTTGAAGGACTTCCAAGCAAAGGATCTTAAAGATAAGAGGAAAGCTAAAGATATGAACTTGAAGAATCCAACTAAATCTGCAAAGAAAAGTCGAAGAAAGGAAGAAAACCGGAGTTTAAGTGTCAGGCGCGCCAGGCAGCGTGTCAGGCCGCTTTTGACAGAAATTTTGATAGCAAGGACAGCAGAGGGGCGCGCCAGGCAGCGTACCAGACTGCTTTTTGCCAAATTTCTTCTCCGACCACCAGTTTATAAATAGGGATCTTGGGTTATTGTATCATTATTCCATCTTGGTAGGACTACTCTTAGGAGATTTTGGCATCCAATTTAGGGTTAATTCTTCTTCATTTTTATTTTTATTCTTTTTATAAGTTTTTATCAATTTATGTTACATTAAGCCATGAGTGGTTAAAATCGCTTATTCTTGGGGTTGAGGCTACGAACATGTATCTCGTGATTTGAATATTTTCTTAACACTTATGGAATTCTTAAACATGAGATAGTTGGTGGATCATGCATTGAATTTGATGGGCTGAATTAACATATGTTAATGGGCTCAATTTAAGGCCCAAAATTAAGTCATAAGACATGGCACAAATGGGGAAAAATGATCCATTCTTGTGTTGACCAAGTAAACATAACATTTATGACTAAGTATGTGGCTAAAGATGATCATGAGGGCCTATATAAAGGCACAAAAATCAGAGTTTTACTCCACAAAGCACACAAGCCATTTCTAGATTTTTCTACAATTTTCTCTCTACTCTCAAACCCTAAGGCAACCATCTCTTGGGACAAGATCATCTCTTTACAAGTATTGGTAAGTGTTTAATCTTATGGTTTGATAAATTACATGCATAAGAGGTTGCGTGTGGCATGTTGGTTATGCCTACAAGTGGTAAGTAATCCACTTTTGCTTCTTTGCTAATGGACTTGTTTTCTATGTGACTTAAACTTGAAAGGAGACTTGAGATATTGAAAAGAGTGAATAATATGGATAGGATGTCTACGCGTAAGATGTGGTTATGTCCTTACCTTGCTTTTTCTATGTGTATAACTTGTGGGATTGTTGTGATGCAACATATTGAGGTGACTTGATGGAGTAATTGTGACGTAGTGTTAATGAGAAAGCGTAAAGGATAAACTTGGTGTGAAATGCTATTGGTTTATGATGTCTTGGTCAATGTGTGGAATGTTGTGGTATTTTTGGTATGACAATGCCGTGAATTGTATTGTAAAGGTTGAAATGACGTTATAGGGCAATCATGTAACTCATTGTCGTCTTATGCACTTGTAAGGTAGTTAGTTGTTAACATAAGCTCCGTTATGTACTTGTGTTGTAGTGTAAAACGTAAGAAAGGAGTTGAATTATTGTATTCACATATAGGACTGTGTATTCATATTAGGAAGGTATGTAAGGTTACTCTTTTCGTATCCCTCTGCAGCACATATTGTTCACATTGACATTGTACTTGTTCCATATCTCATTCAAGGTTGTCATATAGTATTACCCACAGGACCAATTGTGATTCACATGTATCATGTTCATTGACTAATATTTCATACTTCCAACAATGTAGAATCACCAATGTATCACTCTTATAATGAAAGAAAGAAGCAATGTAGAAATGTTTGTATATTCTTGAGTAACATCCCGGGGGCGATAGAAAATCCTAGCATGGGTTATCACAGTAACATCCCAGGGGCGACAGAAAAGCCTAGCATGGGTTAATCTAACATCCCAGGGGCGACAAAAAAGCCTAGCATGGGTTAATCTCATCCCAGGGGTTAAAATACCTAGCATGGGTTAATCTCATCCTAGGGGCGATAGAAAAGCCTAGCATGGGTAGAAAAATGAATAAATGTAAAGGCAAAAGAAGTAAAGAATGTAATTTACATGGTTCCACATATGCAGACCAGTGGTTTATCTGTACTGACTATTCTCTTATATTTTATTCCATGAAAGTACTTGTATATCATGTAGTTTCATATAGCCTTACATACTCAGTACATTGTTCGTACTGACGTCCCTTGGGGGACTTACCTTACTTGCCGCAGGCACAGGTACTAGTAGACCTCCACAGTAGGTTGCGGGTCATTTGCAGATCTTTGGTGAGATCCAGTTGGTTCGGGGCTTTTCGAGTCATGTGTACATTTGTTTTGGTATTGTAAATTTTGTATAAAGCGGGGAATTGCCTCGACTTTAGGTTGGTTATGTCTATGCATCTATAGAGGCATTGTAGATGTTGTGGGACAAAGGAAGGGATGTAGGAAACGTATACTTTTGACTTGATGGCTCTAACGGCCAATTTTCATATATATATCATATGTTCTCCAAGATTTCCGCCATTGGTATTGTATTTGCATGAGATGACATATTGTTCACTCAGGTATAGTCACATGATTGTACATGAATGAAGATTGGTTCTCTCGAGCCTTAATGGCTTTGGGTGCCAGTCTGCCCCGTTAGAACTCGAGGCGTGACAAAAGTGGTATCAGAGCAGGTCATCCTAAGAGTGTCTACAAAGTCGTTTCTGAGTAGAGTCTTGCTTATGGATGTGTTGTGCACCACATTTATAAGTAGGAGGCTATGAGACATTTAGGAATTGTTTCTTTTTCTTCATTTCTAGATCGTGGAATAGAGCCAATGTTGTAGGTGGAATTATATCTGACCATGGTAATTGGTTTTCTTTGTTACAGTAAAATGCTGATGACAAGATGAGGTAGGGGCAAAGGTAAGCAGGTAGATATGCTTACCGGGAAAGGAACAAGTAAATAACCACCTGACCAAACTAGTCAAGGTGGCGCTGAACAGGAGTTTGCATCGTAGACTTCTTCTACTCTTCCATTTTCGGAAGAGCCAAGAGATAGAGAAGTACCCGTAGAACCGCCTATGAATGCCACTAAACAGGATTTAAGAAATGTAGTGCATATGTTGACTCAGATAGTTGCTGCACAAACTCAGGGATGAGCTTGTCCAATGACAAGTGAGGACGGCACTGCTAGAGTAGTTAGTCAGCCGACACTGGATTTTGTGAAATTAGACCCTCCCATATTCACTGGGTCAGATCCGAAAGCAGATCCACAAGATTTCGTGGACCAAATCCAAAGGGCTCTAGATGTTATGCACGTGACTGGTGTAGAAACAGTTGAGCTTGCAGCCTATAGATTGAAAGGAGAAGCTATATTATGGTATGAAGATTGGAAACGATCGAGGGGTATTGGTGCACTTCCAGCTGGTTGGGAAGAATTTAAAGCTGCATTCCTTGACCATTATCTCCCATATGAGATCCGAGAGTCTCGTATGGATTAGTTTTTAAATTTTCATCAAAGGAATATGAGTGTCAGAGAATACAGTCTGCATTTTAATTTTTTGGCTCGATATGCTCCGAATGTAGTGGCCATAATGGAAGACAGAATCCATCGATATGTGGACAAACTGGAGCCATATTTGGTGAGGGACTGTACCATTGATGCTTTGAACAGAGATATAGATATAGCCAGAATTCAGGCTTTCGCACAGAAGATGGAGGATCAGAGGCAAAGAAGAAGGGTACATGAATTTGAAAGAGGGTCGTCAAAGAGGGCTAGACCTGTGGGGCATTCTATGGTATCCCAAGGAGAATCTAGACCTCGGATGTTGCCTAGACTGCCTAGACCATCATTCTCTTATTCCACGCAGGCACTCAACCACAATTTTGAGGGTTTAGGGACAGTTATTTTGGGCAGTGTTGTGGGATGCAAGGTTCACAGACATAAGGATTTTATCATCCTCCATGTCAGCGCTATCATTTAGGTGAATGCCGTTTGGGGACAAATGGGTGCTTTTGGTGTGGTATGACGGGGCACATAATGAGAGAATGCACACAAAGGGGCACGGGTGGTATAGCACGACCTATGGGATCAACCGTTGCATCATCATCATCATCGATTCCTTTCCTAGGCAGAGGTGTACAGTCTGCTGGTCGTGGTAGAGGTACTAGAGGAACAACTAGTTCTAGTGGAGCCCAGAATTGCACCTATGCTCTAGTGGACCGGCAGAATTCGGAGGCATCTCCTGATGTAGTTACAGGTATATTGTCCATATTTTCACATAATGTATATGCATTGATTGATTCGAGTTCTATCCTATCATATGTTACTCCATTGATTGCTGCAAAATTTGAAAGAACCCCAGAATTCTTAGTTAAGTCAATTGAAGTATCTACACCAGTTGGTGAATCTATTATTGCAAAAAGAGTATATCGTAATTGTGTGGTAACTGTGTGTGGTCATGATACACTGGCTGATCTTATTGAACTGGAAATGGTGGATTTTGATGTCATAATGGGTATGGATTGGTTGGCTTCCTCTTATGCCACGGTAGATTGCCGAGCTAAGGAAGTACATATTCATTTTTCGTAAATAAATGTTCTTGAATGGAAGGGTAATGTGGGGGCACTGAGAGGAAAATTTATTTTCTATCTTAAGGCTAGGAAAATGATAGCCAAGGGGTACATATGTCATTTAGTACGAGTGCAATATACTGATGTGAAGCCACCAACTCTTCAATCGGTTCCAGTGGTCAATGAATTCCTCGATGTATTTCCTGACGATCTTCTAGGTTTGCCCCCAAAACGGGAAGTAGAGTTTGGTATTGATGTGATTCGAGGCACTCAACCTATCTCTATTCCTCCGTATAGAATGGCTCCAATAGAATTACGAGAATTGAAGGAGCAATTAAAAGACTTGCTGGATAAGGGATTCATAAAGCCTAGTATGTCTCCGTGGGGTGCACAAGTACTATTTGTACGAAAGAAAAATGGCACGTTGAGAATGTGTATTGGCTATCGGCAATTGAATAAGGTAACAATCAAGAACAAATATCCCCTCCCCAGAATTGACGATTTGTTTGATCAGTTATAGGGTGCCAAATGTTTTTCAAAGATTGACTTGAGATCGGGTTACCATCAAGTCAGGGTTAGAGAAAAAGATATACCCAAGACAACTTTTCGAACACGGTATGGTCACTATGAATTTTTAGTTATGTCATTTGGACTACCAAATGCACCAACTATTTTCATGGATTTGATGAATAGGGTGTTCAACCCATTCTTGGATGTATTCGTGGTCGTGTTCATAGATGATATTCTGGTTTATTCAAGATCACAAGAGGAACATGCCAATCACTTACGGCAGGTGTTACAGATTCTCTGGGATCGTAATTTGTATGCAAAGTTCTCTAAATGTGAATTTTGGTTAAAATCCGTAGCATTCTTGGGTCACATTGTGTCAGATGAAGGAATAAGGGTAGATACACAAAAGATTGAAGTGGTGAAAAATTGGCCAAGACCTACGACGCCTATAGAGGTTCGTAGTTTTCTTGGATTGGCAGGTTATTATAAGAGATTTGTTGAAGGATTTTCTTCCATTACAGCACCTTAACAAAGCTAACACATAAGGCAATCAAGTTTCAGCGGAATGATGCATATGAGAAAAGCTTCCAAGAGTTGAAAGATAGATTACCTTCCACACCCGTATTAGTACTTCCCAAAGGCACAGAAGGGTATGCAGTATATTATGATGCTTCGGGAGTCGTCTTGGGATGTGCATTGATGTAGCACGGTAATGTAATAGTGTATGCCTCAAGACAGTTGCGGACACATGAGAGAAATTACCCAACACATGATCTTGAGCTTGCAGCTGTGATATTTGCTTTAAAGATATGGCGCCATTATTTGTATGGGGTTCATGTTGATATCTACACTGATCACAAAAGTTTGCAATATATCTTTAAGCAGAAGGAGCTAAATCTGAGGCAATGAAGGTGGCTGAAACTCTTAAAAGATTATGATATTGATATCTTATATCATCAAAGGAAAGCGAATGTAGTAGACGATGCATTAAGTCGCAAAAAAATAGGAAGCACTAATGGTCAGTTGACGGAAAAGCAAGATATAGTCAAGGATTTACATCAACTAGCCAGCTTGGGAGTTCGTCTTCTCGAATCTCCAGATGAAGGGGTTATTGTGCAAAATGCAGCAGAATCTTCCTTAATAACTGAAGTAAAGGAGAAACAATATGCGGATCCTATTTTATTGCAGCTGAGAGAGAATGTACAACAAGAGTTGACAAAGGCATTTGATCTTACACAAGAAGGAGTACTTCAATGCCAAGGTAGATTGTGTGTACCGGATGTAGATGAACCAAGGAAACGAATTATGACAGAGGCACATCATTCATGATATTCTATTCATCCGGGAGCTACAAAAATGTATCATGATTTGAAAGACATGTATTGGTGGGGAAATATAAAGAAGAACATTGAAGAATTTGTAGCTCAATGTCCAAATTGTCAACAAGTAAAAGTAGAGCATCAGAAACCTGGAGGTTATATGCAATGTATCAATCTTTCAGTTTGGAAGTGGGACATGATTAACATGGATTTCATCACAATTTTGCCTCGTACACTTCAAAAATTTGATTCCATATGGGTAATAGTTGACAGGCTTACCAAGTCAGCGCATTTCCTACCAGTTAAGACCATCTATACAGCTGAAGAGTATGCACGATTGTATGTTAAAGATATAGTGTGATTACACGGGATTCCAATCTTTATTATATCAGGCAGGGGAGCTCAATTTACTGCACACTTTTGGAAATCTTTTCAGAAGAGCTTGGGTACACAAGTGAATTTGAGTACGGCTTTTCATCCTCAGATAGATGGACAAGCAGAACGTACTATCCAAACACTTGAAGATATGCTACGAGCTTGCACATTGGACTTTAAAGGTAGTTGGGGTGATCATCTACCTCTTATTGAATTTGCTTACAATAATAGCTATCATTCAAGTATCAAAATGGCACCTTATGAAGCTTTATATGGAAGAAAGTGTAGATCGCCAATTGGATGGTTTGAAGCGGGTGAAACTGCTTTACTTGGGTCAGATCTTGTTCATCAAGCGATGGAGAAAGTTAAGGTGATACAACAGTGGCTACAAACGGCCTAAAGTCGACACAAGTCATATGCTGATGTTAGAAGAAGAGGGCTCTAATTTGCCATAGGTGATTGGGTATTCTTGAAGGTGTCACCAATGAAAAGGGTAATGAGATTTGGAAAGAAAGGAAAGTTGAGTCCACATTATATAGGTCCATATGAAATTGTCAGGAGATTTGGGCAAGTTGCGTATGAATTAGCACTACCCCAAGACATCTCCAGAGTTCATCCAGTGTTTCATGTTTCGATTCTTTGAAAGTGCATAGGAGATCCATCTCGTATTGCTCTCATTGAAGATGTACAAGTTACGGAGGATCTCACCTATGAAGAGATACCTTTTGCTATTCTGGATAGACAAGTGAAGAGGTTAAGGAATAAAGACGTAGTTTCCATAAAAGTACTTTGGAGAAATCAACAAGTAGAAGAGATCACATGGGAAGCTGAAGAAATGAATGAAGATTGGTTCTCTCGGGCCTTAACGGCTTTGGGTGCCAGTCCGCCCCGTTGGAACTCTAGGCGTGACACTCACGACCGGACTTCTCAGGTCATGATGGGACCTACTATAACCCACCAGTAGATAAGCCAATCCATAGCCTGGAATAGCGAGTAACGGACTAATACGAGAAATGGAAGTGAAAACTAAATAAAAAAGAGAAAGGAAACCAGAAGAAGGTAAATACTCCCCAAAACCTAGATGTGGTTAGTACAAAAGCCACTAGCAAAACACGAATACAAGGCAAACATAATATAGGTACAGAACTGTCTCCAAAATACAATACAAAGATTAGTCCAACAAAAAAAGGAGAGCAGGAACAACTCTAGCCGTCATGAGCTCACCCCAAATCTCTGATCCATGGCAGCTCCGTAAGATACACAAGTCAACAGCGAGAACTCATACTATGATCTGCAGGGTGCAAAAATGTAGTATGAGTACCAAACACGAGTACTCAATAGGCATTAGCCGACTGAGCTCCAAAGATAATGTAAGTATAAATAATACATGAGGCAAGGATATAAATTACAAGCAACTAACTAAGAAACAAAACACAATAAGGATAATAGAGGGATAAAGACAAACTACCATATTCTACCAGCAACTAGGGATGAGATTTCTATACAATAGATAGATAAACAATAGACAATGGTAATATGAAGAAAGAGATATACAATAGTAGTTCGAAGAAAGAAGGTGATAGATAAAAGAGTAGCTAGAGAAGAAATGAATATACAACAGTATTTTACAGGAGGCTAAACACGAAGGTACTAACCTGAGGGAGCTAGCCTAACAGCCTAAATCACAGTAAGATAAATCGATAATAGTGGTATGCACCAATATCCTTTGAAAACTAAGAGAGCAACAGGATAATCTAATACCATAACTAGTAATGCTAAAGGAGAAAGGGACCACAAGACGTACCTAAGAATCTAGTACATACCAATATCCTCCCTGCCATGAGCTATACAATAATAGTTAAACAATAAAACAACTGGATAAGACAAGACAACAATAACCTAACTGCGCACCCATAAGCCCAGAAGGTTCACAACAACAAACATAACCTAACCAGACCCCCATAAGACTGGTAGGTACAAATAACAAACAATCATACAAGTGATAAGTGATGCATATGAATGAACAAATACAAGGTAAAAACTAGGTGATTCAGGTTGAACCAAGTACCATATACAACACAAGTGTATACACCCCCTCCAACTCAATATCTCAAAAAGGCAGGACCTACGGCAACCATCCTTCTCCGATATTATGGTTCTTCAGATGAAGGAGCCCATAGGGGACTTAGGAAATCTATATACACTGCCTGGTCCCAAACCAGGACTTCCATATTATCAACCACAACCAATCTTTTCCGTCCAGTACCAGAGAGAAATAAGAGTATAATAAGGGCTCGAAATTTGACCGAGGATAAATAAGTGGAAATTCATAAAGTCTGATGCTCGAGACCGAATCCAGGACTAAAATGGTAGAATAATGTAGAAAGGGTCAAAATCTCCCTTGACCGAAGTAAGTAAATAGGGACAAATGAGTGGATCAAGAATGTACCAAAATCTACCTCGGATTGAGTCTATCCAAAATAGTATGCTTAGTTTTAAAAGATCATAAACCAATAATAAGGGTGGTACGACTTTCGTTTAAAAATCAGTTTTAAAAGTAAAAATGGGAATAAATACCTTTTTGGAAAATAATAGAGAAAACCAAGGTTTTAGTTGGAATAGTACCACTAAATAAGAGTGAGAACGTACAAATGCATGCATGCCATCACCTATATCCAAATAATACAAACGAAATCACCTAAGCATATATAAACTAAAGCACCAACCTTTCAAGGCATAGAGAACTAACTTGGTATCCAATTGGTCTCGTTACCAAGGCCTCGAGCCTAATGATATACAGAACAATGAAGATATATATAAATAGAAACTCAAGACCGGAAACAACGGGAGGCATCATACTACTGGGAGAGTTTAACAGAGGATTATCGTCTCTATAGGAATCTACTACCCTGACTCCTACACTAAGATTTACTAGTGTCAACCTAAGGTCATAACAGGGATATAATCAAGCTCAATAAGACCTTATAACGATAACCGGTATTATAGGCTAAGGCTTAAATTACAATTCTATTCTAGACTCCCCTAAAAAGGTCAAATCAAGGTATAACTAGCTATAAACCTATCCTATAACCCCCACCTAGCATGCAATCTACACAATACATTATCTTATAAAGAAGAGTAGACCATTGCATAACTCGTAGCCTAACTGTAGCCTCGACCTGTCCATGAACTGCTCATCTCCACTCCATGATCTCTGAATGATGTAGTGCTGTCAAAATCATAATTTATATGTTAACACAAGTAAAATGATACCCACATTGAATATAAAACTCCAGGCTAAATATTGGGTCAAAAATAGGTCCATGAGGCCCGCTAACGGAATTCCATAATTGAATCTGTCACGAGGTCCCTCAAATGACAAGGAACGCGTGCTCAAAAATTAAGCACAAATACACTCTTAATTGGGGCACAAAACAGCCCCAAAAGCTAAGAAAAAAGAAGAGTAAAATCGATAATTAAACAGATAATTTGGGCGGAAACTTATAGTATAGTGGCAGGAAAATGATCACTAACATGTCCCAGGCTTAAACCCAGCTCCAATTTATAATTTTCCACAAGTTCTTGAGCTTTTAAGTTCAATAATGGCGGAAAATGAGTTAGAAAATGAAGGATTTTTGGGGAAGACAACAATATATAGGGCCAAGGGTTCTTCATTGTGAATGCGGAACACCAACCACAAATATGGGACCGCACCAGCCTGACCATTCACTAATGCGAGGGTTCCTATGCGAATGCAAAAAAAAAGCTGGATCGGGTCAGATCATCCCTCCTTCACCAATGCGATGGTAAAAAACTTGACCCTTAGCGAACGCAGCCAACTCCTCGTGAATGTGAACAGCAATCTTAGCCTGCACCAGGTGTTGCTGCACTAGCAAAAAGCTAAGTCCCAACGGACTTCTATCGAGGGCTCGAGATTTGTTCGAAACCCCATACACACAAACGGATTATGCTACCCTACCAAATTTGGCATTCCAGACTTAACAAAACCATAAAAATTTCCATCTGAGGTTGTTTTGACAAAAATTGGGCCCCACACCCACTCTTCCATTTTTACTAAAATCCACCCAGTATCCTAAAATAAGTTCAAAAGCCTCGGGACCTGAACCAAGGGTCCTCTAGCCTAAAATCTATGTTTCAAAGCTAAGGGAATTATCGAAATTCTCATCCGAGGTTGTTTACTAGAAGTTTTGGCCAAAGACTAATTTCTCAACTTCAAAAGCTCTAAAATAAAAAAATAAGCTTAAAACCCAAACAAACTGCCCCAGAACTGAACTGACGATCCCACCAAGTCATAAATGATCTATAATCGCCATGGGAAAATAGGAGAAATCAAAAACACGTGAAAATAGAGGAAATGATCTAGAGGGTCATTACAACATCCACTACTAAACAGACTTTCATCCTATAAAGTCAAAGACTAGATAGAGCCTAAAAGCTCAAAAGGTTAAGGTACTGGGCCCACATATCTATTCGGATCCCCAGGTAGCCTCTACGTCCAAGCAACGCTCCCATGGGATTTCGCTAAAGGTATCCCCTTTTATTACACTCACTACCTTACTCCACTTTTCTAAAAACCACAAACTCATCCCTAAAAGCCAACTGGCCTCCAACTGAACTGAGCTCGACTAAAGTTTGCAAGCCCCAAACTAAAGTCTACCGACATCACACCGATACGAACCCAATTAAGTGAATATTCGACTAGGTTAAAGACATCCTAATTGAAAAACCATAAAATCAACTCCAAACTCCAAATTTAACATTCTTTTGTATTTCCAAACTTGCCGCCTACTCTGAACTACACAAAATTTTTCCAAAGTCATCCGAGTCCTATTCGCATAATCACATCTCACTAACCTTGAAAGAATAAAGATGACCCACTGATAATCCGTACGGACTAGCATATGAACAATGCCCCATAAGGTTCTACCTAGATACCCAAATGGTGGTGACAAATGTCTGTAGAAAGCCAAAAAATAGTCTAAGTGACCCTAGAAACTAATAGTCATGATTCCAAAGCACAACCCCTCAAAATTGAATGATCCTCTCCAGAATACCCCACCGACTGTGGGTGAAACCATGTTAAGCCCAACTTGAATACGCCTCTCCCACTGAGTAGACTTCCAAAGTACGATGAAAATTGAGAACCAAGGCCAGTAATAGTAGAAACCAACTCCATGTACCAACGAACCATCGGTCAAACATATATCTAAGTCAATCTCCCTGAACTGAAGAAGACTGAACTGGTAGGTCATGAGTAGGCCTAGTCAGCCTGCTGACGATATCTCAATTGATTCAAATCTCAAAACCTAGGCCACAAACCAGTAGTGATAAATCCATATCTAAGCTTAATACCAAAGCCAAACCACTCGACCTCAACTACTCAAACTGATCCTGCTGATGGGTAAGCATCCACACACCAGAATCTATCACAACTTTCAAGCTGTCATCCGAAAGAGTCAAAATCAAAACTGGAGCTAATGAGTCTTCAAGAATATCAAATACCCAAACCAATCTCACCTTCAGAAACTAAACATATACCTAATGGTTCCCGCAAGAGCTGAAATTAAGATGCTGTCAAAGAACATAATTATAACGGAGTAAAGCCACACCCTAAAGACACGAGAAATCAAATCCATATCTGCTGAGGGTAACCACATACCAAGGTATAGCTAAGAGTTATCGAGGTTGTGAAGAGTCCTAATGATAGCCATATCGAGTAATTTAGAAGCACATGGTCACTAGTTCTCGGTCCCTAGAGTATCACCCTTTGGGTGCCGACAACTAATACATAAGAACACAAAACTATCCTGTTACACCAAGCAAAAGCATCCCACAAAATCATACTGGGCCAAAAAAATCTCGAAATGAGAAGCTACTACAATCACCCATTTAAACTTCCCTCAACTCAACTAGACCATGAGCATCACTACAGAAAGAACTAAGTACTCGACTCAACATCAACACCAAGAGATCAAGACCACTATCGGGTGATGAACCAGCCAAACTGGAAGAACCAACCTCAGACTTACCAACCTTAGGAATGGACTATAGAAAAGGATTATCAATGCTAGAATTACAATATATCCATAGAAGTCCAAACCTTCATTCGCATAGCCCTCTCAACAACTGACCTTATCTTACCATAAAAAAAGAGAAAACCATAAACAAGGTTAGATGTTTAAGCCAAATGGATAAGAATCATGAGAAAAGAGCTACTAATTAGAGAACGCTAGTCTAGTTGTCTATCAAGTAAGGATTAAATAACAATTAAAACAATATCGAGTAGCAACAGTATAAAGTGCAACTAGCATAAAATGAAAAACAACAAGTACCACTCTTAGAATCACATCAAAGCTGCAATGCCAAAGAAAAAGGGAATTTAATAAATCCCTATACCCCAAGTTAATCATAACATTGATCCACTCAATCCACTACCAAAAGAAAATATCTACAGGGGTAGTCACATAAGCATAAATCTACACAAAGACGCATAACAATCAACAAAATATTCGCAAGGCATGTGGACACGAATGGGTGTACAAACCCCAAATCAAATCGCATAGAAACTAAAAGCTTGGTTGCTCAGTGCATATATGGTGGTTCCTCCGTGTGTGTGTGAAGAAGGTAACAATTGACAGCAAAAGCAAAAGCACCTCTATCCTCCCAATAGACTATCAAAATGCATTTGAAACCTTGTGAGCATTACCCATTATGCTACTTGGATAATTTAGATATACCAAACTCATTGGGACTATAAGAACCACCAACAAAAGTTGTTATCAATAGGTTACACCCAAAACCAACTCTAGGCAACTTAAAATGAATTTCTGGTCTAAAGACTCAAAATTAAACCAAAAGCCTCAAAACTTGAACCAACCATGCTACTAACCCAAAATAAATATTCTAGAGCTTATGGAACCAATGAAATTTCCATCAAAAACTAAGACCATTGAGTATTGACCAAATTCAACTATAACAAATTAAAAACTTCTAGAAGTCAAAAACTCACATAAAATCTCCCAAACACTTTGGGGATCATGACACCCACTCCTGCAACTCACAAATGCTATAAGGCAACAACAAAAAAAGGTTAAAATAGTCAAAACTCAAAAAACTCTAAAAATCACTACAAGGGTT
Source organism: Capsicum rhomboideum (assembly GCA_031232105.1). Taxonomy (NCBI): domain Eukaryota; kingdom Viridiplantae; phylum Streptophyta; class Magnoliopsida; order Solanales; family Solanaceae; genus Capsicum; species Capsicum rhomboideum. The sequence goes on from CP124710.1 coordinate 25,115,631, forward strand.
GTTACACTCCCACATTCTTATTACTCTTAATACAAATAATTATCATATAAATTGTAACAACCTTTTTTGTCGTTACAGTAAAGTCTAGATTTCCAAAATTCAGGTTAAGTTTCTTCCCAAATAAAGAGTTAGAAATTTCAGGCTAGGATAATTTTTGATGAAATCCAAGTGTGGTATGACCTAGGATAATCCAGGAATAGAATAGTTACTTTATGATAGCTAAAACAATAAGGAATCCACAAAAACTTTTGGAAGTGAATTCGGGTTAGTAGAACTCCAGCTATCGCATTTGACGTAATAGAGATAGTTTGAAATGTCAATATTTGGAAGTATGCTGTGAAATGGGCAATTTTCAGGGGTTGACAGACTTTCTGCCTTTGCCTAGTGTCTCTTCCAATCAAACATTCAAGTGTACATAGTCGTGCAAATAATACAATGGCTCTTCGTGAGACGAATATCGATCCCACAGGGACTTGGGTTTAACAAGCAATCTAATTCAAGCGTTACTATTTAAGTTAAACAAGTGTGAGTCATAACCAAGAAAAATTTGAGCTTTATTTTTATAGCTAAATACTATAATTAACAATGATAAGAAATTCGGGTTGTAAAAAATATGTGGAGAGTTCCAAGGTTGAGGCAATTACTTCACATTCATGTCTAACAATGATTTCTAGTTGATGTTAGTGTTTATAGTGATTATTGATCTACGGGGTTGATATTAAACTTGGGAATGGTCATCCTCTAAGCATTCTATCCAAATTAATATCATAATTAAATCGTTGAGTGGTGATATGAGTCTTTAATTCAGATGCATTAAACTATATTCCCATTTCATTACCCAAGTGGGGCGTTTAGGTATATTGCTATCCTAACTGCAAATCATTCTACAATAATCAATATATAACCATTAAAGCCATAATCCACACTCCTTACATTATTCATTCCATCTCTCCACTCCTATGGTCAATTCTTTTCGAGACTAAGATTTATCCTAATGTTCATGACGCTTTAGAATAGTAAAACAAGAACGCAAGAATAATCACATAACTTGATAAACATATAAACCAACTATAAAACCATAATTAAGAAATCACGTTAGTAGCCTCAACCCTATAATAAGGGTTTTTATCCACTCATATTCATACGAAAAATCTCCATAAAAGAGTTCATCAATCAAAATTACAAAAAAGAAAAGTAAAGGAAGAAAGAATGCATACTACTTTGGCCAAAGATTAGAAGTTTGTTCTAGCAACCACACTGTCTACTCATACCAAGGTTAGGGGATAGGGAAAATGGAATGGTAGAGAATTAAACTAGGTTGCAATATCAGCTAGGGTGAGACCTTAGAGAGCCACTTGAGTTCCAGATAGGGCAGAGCTGCCATTGGGATAAAGTCAAGACCCAGCTAACCAGATCATGCGGGAACCTACTCTAATTTACCTAGATAGGAGAACCCTTATCACCTATTTCAAATTCATGTTGAAGTTAATAAGAAACAAAAAATGTTTAAATTTATTACAACAATTTTACCAAAACTTGAAATACAAAATGGATATTTTTACCAAGGACCTAGACTAAAATAGGTACAAGAGCTACTAAGAGAAGGCACAAATTGTACACATGACACAGCTTCCACCGTAGGAACAATGACAGAAGCTGTTGGAGATCTTTACCGCATCAAGTATGAAACATCTGTCGATCCTGCAACTAGACTATACCCCAAAAAAGGGTATAGCAAGAGTAATATCAGTACAAAAAACATGTATTCGTAGGTATCATCGGTCGACCAGGATTATATCACGTAAACACAATATAAAAAAAAACATAAAAACATGAAAACTTGTATAACAATTTAAGTCACATCACTTTCATCCACTTATGTTACCTAAGAGTATTTCCACTCTCATTCTTGGTGACATAGTTGTATCCAATTCATTACCAGCAGTCAATATGTACCATTGGCATTCCCTTTATACCATTCACACTTAATCTCACTAATTATGCATCACCCTTCACATCAAATGTCATCCGTCATAATTGTCACTTGTTCAATCCCAATAGTTGTTAAAAGTCAATCTATTCCACTTATACCTCAATTAAACTCAATAATAAATGAGAACAAATAACCATAACCTTGTAAACAAGTACAACCATGATCACTTAACAATTACTTCAGGTGATAGCAAATCAAAAATCACACCTATAACGATAGAATTTGAATTCACGGCCCCTGACCTACTTGAAGAAGTACTAATCTAAACATGTTCGACCCCAAAATGACTATTTGAACGACCAACTAGAATATCCAAGGCACTGCCTCTAACCGAAGGTGCTACATACCCAAGAGATTGATCTGGCTGCACTGACAGCTCGATAATCCTAAGACTAATGAATGTCTCCTAGCAATCATAACAAATCCTTGAAGCTCTGATTTGGTTAAAAACACATGCTTACCCCGATCGAATAACCAACTTACACTTGGGACACTCTCTAGACCAATGTCCAACATCTCCATAATCGTAACACACCCCAGAAACTCTCTATTGTGACGTACCTACTGATCCAGAGCTGCTGCCACGACTTAAAGACCTAGATCAAGAACCCCTTGATGTCTGACCAGAACTCTATCCACTATGACCACCACAACCTGTCTGAGAGTCACCGATAACCTGAGGTGCTACCTAAACTGACTTGGTAGGCTGTAAGAGACGGTGACCTCTACGTTGAAAGATCCCTGCCTATGAAAAAAATATCACTAAAACTGTACTGCTGACATGGCCTCTTACCGCCACCTCCATGTGCCTCAAAACATGTCTTCTGTGTAGTCCTCGCGTGATCAACAACCTGGTTGAAAGTAAACCCAGCTGCTATCAAATGTCTCGACGCCTAGTGGAGTGGTAAAGTTAATCCTCTAATAAGCCCTTACACCATCTCATGCTCCATAGGATATAACATAGAAGAAAGTCTGGCCCACTTGAGAAACCCTATCTCATACTCTAAAATCGATAAAGAACCCTGCTGAATACCAACAAACCCAACTCTGTCCTGAGAACTACTCGATGTACCAAACACCACCTCTAATTATGACGTATCCACGAAAAGGCTCAGAATCCCTAACACGATATCTTAAAAACTGAGGCGCTCACAAACCCTGCTATAGCCTGGACTGGCCCCAAACCCTCTGGCTGATATTTACAAAGCTCTGACTTCGTGGTCTGACTCTGAACTGAAACTCTAGTAACACGTACAGAAATCCCGTCCGCATCTTTCAATAATCTCATGTTATCCATCTGAGAAAGAGTGCGGTCAAAAGAAGTACTTAGAAGTTGATAGAAGTAAGGACACACGATCAAGAATCAAGAAATAGAATTTCCTAAGAATGCCCTATAGTCACCCAAAGATAGGATGCAGACATCATTGTACCGATCCATAGGACTCTACTAGGCATTTTGCTCTTGTACCAATGACGTCGATGAACCTAGGCTATGATATGAAACTGTCACGACCTAATTTCTCATGTCATGATGGCGCGTACTTTAATCCACCAGTAGGTAAATCAATTCAAAGCCCGAAACAACGAGTAACGTACTAATAAGAGAAATGGAAGTGAAGACAAATAAAAAGGAGAAAGAAAACTAGAAGAAGGTAAATACTCCCCAAAACCTAGATGAGGCCAGTACAATAGCCACTAGCAAAACAAGAATACAAGACTGACATAATATATGTACAAAAATGTCTCCAAAATGCAAAATAAAGATCAGTCCAGCAAAACAGGAAGAGCAAGAATAACTCTGAAAGTTAGGAGCTCACGCTAAATCTCCGATCCATGGCAGCTCCGTATGATGCACACGTCTGTGACCAGAACTCATACTATAATTTGCAAGGTGCGGAAGTATAGTATGAGTACCAAACACGAGGTACTAAGTAGGCATCAACCGACTAAGCTCTAAAGATAACGTAAGTATAAATAACACATGAGGCAACAATATAAATTACATGCAACTAACTAAGAAACAAAACACAATAAGAATAATAGAGGGGTAAAGATAAACTTTCATATTCTACCAGTAACTAGGGACGAGATTTCTATACAATAGATAGCTAAACTATATACAATGGTATTATGAGGAAATAGATATACAATAGTAGTATGAAGAAAGAAGGTGATATACAAAAGAGTATCTAGAGAAGAAATTAATATACAACAGTATTGTATAGGAGGCTAAACACGAAGGTACTAACCTGATGGAGCTAGCCTAATAGCCTAAATCACTATAAGAATCTCACTAAGGTAAATTGATAATAGTGGTATGCACCAATATCCTTCGTAAAGAAAAAGAGCAGCAAAATAATATAATACTATAACTAGTAATGCTAATGGAGAAAGGGGCCACAAGACGCACCTAAGAATCCAGTAATTGCCAATATCCACTCTACCACGAGCTATACAATAATATGCAAATAATAAAACAACCAGCTATAACCAGACAATAATAACCTAATTGCACCCCCATATGCCCAGAAGGTACACAACAACAAACATAAACTAACCAGCCCCCATAAGACTGGTAGGTACAAACAATAAACAATCATACTTGTAATAGGTGATGTATATGAATGAATGAATGCAAGTAAAAACCAGGTGATGCGGGCTGAACCAAGTACCATATCCAAAACAAGTGTATAAACCTTCTCCAGCTCAATGGCTCACAAAGGCAGGACCTACACTGACCATCCCCCTTTGATATTGTGGCTCATCTAATGAAGGGTCCCATAGGAGTCTCAGTATATCCGTATATGCTGCCTGGTCTTAAACCAGGACTTTCATATATTCAACCACGACCAATTTGCTCCGTCCAATACTTGAGAGAAGTGTATAATAAGTTTTGAATCAAATCGTGGCTAAGTAAGTAGAAATTCATAAAGTCTGATGTGCGAGACTAAATCCGGGATAGAAATGGTAGAATAATGTAGAAAGGGTTAAAATCTCCCTCGACCGAAGTAAGTAAATAAGGAAAAATGAGTGGATCAAGAATAGATCGAAATCTACCTCGATCTGAGTCTCCAAAATAGTATTCTTAGTTTTAAAAGATCAATAACCAATAATAAGGGTGGCACAACTTCTATTTAAAAATCAGTTTTAAAAGTGCAAAGTTGGAATAAATCACTTTTTGGAAAACAGTAGAGAAAACCAAGGTTTTAGTTGGAATCTTACCACTAAATAAGAGTGAGAATGTACAGATGCATGCATGACATCACCAGTATCCAAACAATACAAATGGAAGCATCTATAAACTAACCCACCAATCTTTCAAGGCATAGAGAACTAACCTGGTATTTAACTGGTCTCATAACCAAGGCCTCCAGCCCAATGATATACAAAACAATGAGAATATATATAAATAGAAACTCAAGAGTAGAAAAAATGGGAGACATCATACTACCGGGAGAGTTTAACCGAGGATAAACATCTCTATAGGAATGTACTACCCCAACTCCTATGGTAAGATTTACTAGTGTCAACCTAAGGTCATAACAGGGATATAATCAGGCTCAACATAACCTTATAACTATAGCGGGTATTCTAAGCTAAGGCTCAAATTATAATTCTATTCTAAAATCCCCTAAACATATCAAATAAAGATACAACTGGATATAAACCTATCCTATAACCCTTATCTAGCATGCAATCTACTTAATAAACAATCTCATTGAGAAGAGTAGACCATAGCTATCTCACAGCCGAACTGTAGCCTCAAACCATCCACAAGCTGCTCGTATCCATTCCACGATCTCTGAATGATGTCGTGCTGTCAAAATTATTAGCTACACATTATCATGAGTAAAACGAGACCCACATTGCAATATAAATCTCCGGGCCAAAAATTGGTTCAAAAATAGGCTCGTGGGGCTCACTAATCGAATTTCAAAATTGAATCCGTCATGAGGTCCTTCAAAAGACAAGGAACGCGTGCTCGAAAATTAAGGAAAAATGGAGTCTTAATTGGGGCTCAAAACAGCCCCAAAACCTAAGGTAAAACAAAAGTAAAATTGAGAATTAAATAGATAATTAGGGAGGAAACTTACGGGGTAATGACGGGAAAATTATCACCAACACATCCCCGGCTTAATCCCAACCCCAATTTATAATTTTCCATAAGTTCTTGAGCTCTCAAGTTCAATAATGGCGGATAAAGTTAGAAAATGAAGGATTTTCGAAGAAGACAACAATATATAAGGACATGGGTCCTTCATTGCGAACGCGGGAACCCAACCACAAACGCGGGACCACACCAGCCTAACCTTTCGAGAATGTAAGGGGTCCTTCGCAAACACAAAGAAGAAAATAGATCGGGTCAGACAGGCCCTCCTTCGCAAACACGAGAGGAGGCTCGAGAACGAGATGATAAAAAACTTGACCCTTTGCGAACGCAACCAACTCCCCATGAACGCGAAGAGTAACCTTGGCCTGCACCAGGTGCTGGTGCACCAGCAAAAAGCTAAGTACCTACGAACTCCGATCGGGGGCTCGAAATATGTTCAAAATCCCGTGCACACAAACGGACTATGCTACCCTACCAAACCCGACATTTCAAACTCAATGAAACTATCAAAATTTTTATCTGAGGTTGTTTCGATAAAAAATGGGCCCCACACCCACTGTTCCATTTTTACTAAAATCCAGCTAATAGCCCAAAACGAGCCCCAAGCCTCGGTACCCGAACCAAGGGTCCCCCTAGCCTAAATCCATGTTCCGGAGCTAACGGAACTGTTAAAATTCTCATCCGAGGCCATTTACTAAAAGTTTTGGTCAAAGATCAATTTCTTAACTTCAAAAGCTCCAAAACAAGGAAATGAGTTTAAAACCCAAACGAACTGTCCGAAAACTGAACCGACGGTCCCGGCAAGTCATGAATGACTTGTAGCCGCTATGGAAAAATACAAAACACCAAAAATACGCGAAAATGGAGAAAATGACCTAGAGGATCATTACAAAATTTTTACGGTATAAAATCTTATTAATTTTTAATAAAAATAATATGTTTTGTCATCTTAAATATAGAAATTATTTTTAATAGAATAGTTTTAATCTCCAAAAGTTAAATGGATTGATGGACAAAAACTTTGGTCATTAACTTTTGGTAACTGAGTAGGAAAACACTCAAAGTGTAAAAAACTTGACCTTGTAAAACCTTATTAATTTCTAATAAAAACAATATGTTCTGTCATTTTAAATATAAAAATTATATTTACTAGAATATTTTTTTATTTCCAAAAGTAAAACGAACTACTGGACAAAAATTTTGGTTATTAACTTTTGGTAACTGAGTAGGAAAACACTCAAAATGTAAAAACAAAAATTGACGGTATAAAACCTTATTGATTTTTAATAAAAATAATATGTTATGTCATCTTAAATATAATAAATTATTTTACTGGAATATTTTTTAATGTACAAAAGTTAAATGGATTGGTGGACAAAATATTTGATCATTAATTTTTGGTAACTGAGTTGGAAAACACTCAAAGTGGGCCCTTTTTTTCTTTCTGTCTATGCAAAAGTTGTAGTATTTACTATTTATAGAGACTACTAATGCAATTTTTTTACTATCACTCAAAAGTTGCTTCAATGAGTTAATCAATTGGTTGTATTCTTGAATCTGCCCTTCAATTTCTTTAACTATTTAACATAAGGTGGTATCGGATCGAGGAAATTTGTAAGTAATCTATTGATCTGCTCATTAATTTTCTGTTACTTTTGTTTTTCCCTTCCAATTATGCAAGGTATTTGTAAACTCATTTAATTAATTACTTTATGTGTACCTTTATGTATGTATGTATGTCTACATTTCAAACATCAACCTTTAAAGGTCCCAAAGACCAAGGCTTTTTGTTCATGTTTACAAGGTCTTTTAAGCACATTGGAATTTATCAAACTAAAAAAGATGATGTCCTTTTTAGATGTACAGAATTTTTTGTCAAAATATAATGGTGCGGAAAAGTAGAAAAGAATTAGTTTTGTGGAGAATAACATGGTCGATCCTTTAGGTTTTTGTGTGCTTATGACTTTCTTCTATAATTATAGATAGATTCTCTAGAATTATCAATGTAACTTTTGTGAGATCGTTGAATTTTTTTATAAAATCTTTAATTAGAGATATATTAGGTCTCTCTGGGAAACATCGATAAAATACTAAATAGTGTAACATGAGTTTAAGACTCAAGAATCGAGAATCTTTTGATTACAATAAAAAAAATGTCTCTTCATAAGATTATATGATATGATGATATCAGTGAATTATTTTTAAATTTTTACTTAAAGGTATTTGGGGTCCTGGTGGGGAGATCCGATGAAATATAAGATCTTAAGTCATAATAATAAATATTTTTTTTTAATAAAAAACATTTTATCACTTTATATATTATTTGTTGTGAATCCAGTCTAGATTTTTCTAACACCATTTTAATAAACAATGTGTTAGGACTTCTGAAGTTCTGATGATTAACAAGAGGCCATGGAACAAGTTAGCATAGATGGTTCATGAAAAACTGCTTGAAAAGAGTTCAACTTGCAAGAGGACATTTTGTGGATAAAGTCACATGTGCAAAAATAAAGGAACAGAAGTTTGTTACTTCAGATGAACATAAGGAGATCACCATGTGCTAAAAAGGAGAGTCAGTGTTTGACTACAACACTCAAGAAGAGAGTCCAAGAAGCATGGGAGTCCTTGTGGAGTTAGAAGTCTGCTTGGTTGGAGTTATAAATACTCAAGGTCTTTGAAAATAAAATTCGAGCACTTATACTGAGGAAAAAAATGGTAGAACACGAGCAAATAAGTAAGAACAATATTTGAGAGAGTTCTGCTTAGCTATCCAAGTGCAACCTAATACAGTGAACCCGATTGAAGAACATGTTTCATCCATGTGTCTAACAGTCGTCTATTCTAGTTAATGTGTATTAGGAAGTCAATCGAGTTGTAATTTTCATACTTTCTTTGAGCTAGTGTGTTATAAACTGCCTTAGGAGCTTAGTCTTCAAGTTGGAATAACTCGAAGACTTGGGAACACAAACCTTGGGAGGTTTGTGAATTTTTTAGGAATTAGAGTTAGTTCCTAGGGTTGCAAGAGTTTTGTAATCTAAATTATAACTTGAAGTGGGATTCAACAGTCTGGGGAGATTGTTGAATACTAGGAATTATAGTTACATAGGCTTGTAATCTATTGTGGTGAGGCTCATTGTTTTTTAGTAAAGTTGGGGTTAAATCTTGTAGAGGTACAAGTAGTGGTTTTTTACACCTTTTGTGAGCCAAGTATTTTCCATGCAAAACTATCTTGTTTATTATTTACTGTCTGTACTGCTTTCATTGGAACACGTTAGGCAACCTGGTTCATTCGTAGGCAAAAATCGAGCATAACTCACGTGAGTTATTAGAACTTGCAGAATTATCAATTAGTATCAGAGCGGGTTACCTTGTAATGGCTAACATCTTAAGATAAGATCAAAATAAATTCTACATCTCCACTCAGATATAGTGAGGGACAAGACATCAATAGGACTACATTGTTCAATGGACAATACTACTTAGGGTGGAAAGAAAGGATGAAAGTTTTTCTTCAGGCTGTGGATTACGAACTCTGAAATAGAATTATCGATGAACCTCAATACCCTATGAAGAAGTATGCTGAAAACAAGGGCATACTAAAAGACAAGAATGAGTATTATGAGGCTGACTTCAAGATTCTTGGAAAGAATGCAAAAGCCAAGAATATTCTTATTTGCGGACTTGGACTAGATGAATACAACAGGATCTCAAGCTGCACCACCGTAAAACAAACTTGGGACACTCTTATGGACGCGTATGAGAAAAATTTGGAAAACTTAAAAAGAAGGAGGGAACTAAGGTCAAGTGACTAGTATTAAAGGAGTCTGACAATGAAGAACCTGATTTGGGTGATAAAAAGCTTGCCAAGAACTTCAAAAGGATTATTAAGAAAGGAAAGTGGCAGGACAAGAAAGGAATAAGTAGTAGGTGTTGTTCCAATGATAAGTCTCAAGCTGGTTCCTTCAAGTATGAAAATATAAATCACATGATCAAGGATTGTCCATTGTGAGAAACTTAGCAGAAAAAGAAAAGAGCTGAAAAATCGTTGAAGCAAAAAGAGAAATCTAACTCTAAGAAAAAGGGAATCATTTTCTATGATCGCTACATGGGGATCAAGTTCAGAAGAATCTAATGATGATGGAGTTGATGAAACTGCACTCATGGCAATTGGAGATTCAGATATAGAAGAAAAAGAAGCCAACTCCTAGGTAAGTATTTTTTATCTAAAAGATAAGTTGTATCTTTGTTTTAAGAAAAGACTTATCTCCTTGATGAATTAACTAATTGATAATTTTCATGACTTAACTGTTGAAAAAGATCAGTTACTCAGTTCTTTCGCTAGTGTCAAGTATGAATATATTGATATTGAAAAGGGTAAAAGTGTAATTGAGAATGAGAACTGCACTCTGAAGGAACAGGTTAATCAATATGGTTCAACCATACTGTCTTTACAGTCTGAAATCATCAAGTTTACTATGACTGACAAAGGAAAAAATGTTGTCGGTGATGATTATCAAAGAATTGAGTCTGAACTTAAACAAAAAAAATAAATTATTTTATAAAAGAGAAAACGTTAGAAAGCTAACTCAAGAAAACTATAGGATAAAACTTGATCTTGAAAGAGCTAACCACTGGACCAACTCATCTAGAATCATTAATCATCTAAGTAGTAGGACTCAAAATGAAAGGGATGACACAGGTTTTCACAAAGAAGCTATTTCCTCTAAGGATATATGTTATATTTATGGAAAACTAGGACACTGAACTACTGAATGTCCAAAAGCTAATGTAATTAGGAACAAGAACATTAAATTGGTTGAAAAGAAAATTTCCAGAGATAATAAGAGAAACAAGTACATCAACCTATTGACAAATGGGCAAAAAGAAACTTGATTCATCCATTTGATCATAAGAAAGGACCCAAGCTTGTATGGGTGCCTAAAACTAACCTTTGATTCAGTTGCATGTAAAAGTGAGAGGAAGCAAGCAGAATTGGTACATAGATAGCGCTTGCACAAGACATATGACTAGAGATAAATAAAATTTCCTCTCACTTACTGAAGAAAAGAGTGAAAAAAGGCAGCATCTGGAAGAGATTACAGGATGAAGATGCTTCCACTAAGAAGAGTACGATAGAATAGGTTGTGTCACCCATTCCATTAGATGAACAAGAGAAAAGCTCATTGACATAGGGAACATCAAATCAATAAATAGGGTCACCAAGCACATCAACGCCTGTTTACGTGAGTAACCCCAGTACTTTACAAGGAATGGTATTGAAAAGACTGGAAACCTTACGATAGAGGGAACTATAAATGAAACATCTGGATGAACCAAGTCCATTGCAGGAATCTAATTGGGGATGAGTAAGATTACATGAGTATCTCTCAATGATTAGCTAAAGAACACTGTACAAAATGAGCATTAAGTTTAATTTTATGCTCAGTCTTGTACATTTAGTTGTATGTCTCTATACCACTTTCAAGTTCAAGTAACTCATGCAATATAACGTTATATTTGCCTATGTTACAGGAAAATGGCCAGAAAAATGGAAACAAGATCACCCATTGAAATACTGATCGAGGTATGTGTACCAAAGTATTTTTTCAAATATTAAAAATGATTATAAAACACTTGTACCTGTTTCTTCCAAAATTCCCAAAAGAGATTGACACCTAAAAGAACTCAATAACCAACACTCTTTCAAAATAAGAAGTCTAAGGTAATAATGACTTTTTTTAATAAATTGCCAGTCCCATCTTATCACACCTCTTCTTAAAGCCAAACTTGATTGATGATTTAGAAGTTGGTCATGTGAATAGTAATTCTGAGAGAGTAGCTACTACTAGAATTATTGTATACAAAGATGCTCTTGTTGTGTATGATCAAGAGAAAATTGAGGTACTAAGTGAGGGGAAATCATCTGGGGTGTGAGTTAGGGGAAATCTGTCTATGGGGCTATTAATATTTCTGAGGGAGTACAGAAGAATGTATCCTGTGAGGATAAATATCTAGGTGACCCAATAGTTAAACCAGATTCATATAATCGGCTCAATTTTATTGATGCATCTATTTAGGGGGAAATCCTTGGGTACCCCTCAGTAGAACCTAATTCTCCTGCTGGGCTCACTGTAGAAAAGAATTTAGGATTGGTGAACAAGGATGGACAATCGAGGGTTGGGTCTAAAATATTTGTACCCATGGAACAGGTTGAGGCACCTAATTCTTTTGTACCAACAAACAAAGCTGATGACAAGGGCACTATTATTTCCATATTAATTTTAAAATAGGTGTGAACTCATCTTAGAAAGATTATTGGCAATCACTATACAAGCTAATGGACTAGACATTCTAAGGCTTGTGAACCAAGATGTTATAACTATTACTTTAAGAAGGTCCAATGCTTTTTTGTAGCACTTAAAGGCTACATTGACTGCTAAGAATAATGAGATTGCAGCACTTTGTGCTTCTCACCTTGAGGCCTTGAATATGCTTCATGTATAATATGATATTGAGAAGGATGCTCTTAGAGAGAAAAATGCATATCTTAAGGCTGAACTAAAAAAAAAAAAAGAAAAAAAAGGCTACAAACTCTGCAACATACAAGGCTTGTTTGACTTGCTCAAGAAAGATCCTCCTTCATCATCTCATATTCTAGCTTCAGCGAAATCCCTATCTTTCCTATCCTTAAGACTCTTTCAAACCTTTCCCACTCTCATCACAAGTGCTTTAATATTGTTTTTAATTTTGTTAAAAATCTATGGTGCATCTTATGAATGATCAATGGAAATACTTGATTTTTGTCTCTTACTTATGGCTATTCCATTTTCTTTGCAAATACTTTGTTATATCTAATTGAGTTTTTGACTTTTAAGTGTTTATATAGATGATAGCCCCAGTGGCTATGACCATAAAATTGCTAACTCAAGAGATGTAGTTTGCATAATTGATGCAGTTTTTTTATGATGTCAAAAGGGGGAAGTGTGTATACTGTGTAATATTTATAACCCATAATTCTAACCTAATTTATCTAATGTGTGTCGTTTGATACTTTGTTTAGACTCTAAACTGACTGAAATAGGTTGAGAACAGTACATAAGGAGCATTAGTTTGTCATCATCAAAAAGAGGGAAATTATTGAGTTCATGTATGTTTTGATGATTGACAAAGCAGTGGAACACGTACATGAAACAAGTTGATCAACATGTTCCTGCATCAAGAGTCTAACTTGTATAAGGACTTTTTGAAATAAATAAAGTCTCAAGAAGAAAAGACTGCGAAGTCTAAACAAAGAAAATCCAAAACAAGAGTCCAAAAATATACAGAGTCAAGCATCAAAGAAAGATGGGAGTCCTTGTCAAGCAAGAGTTCTTATAGTCTTGTACAAAGCATATCCATATAAAGAGTTCATAAATATGTACGCTTAAGCATCGAAGAAGGTAAGAGTCCTTATCAAGCAAGCGTTCTTAATGGATCGATAGATTTTGATGATTAACAAAGTGATGAAATAGGTACATGAAACATGTTGCTATTACCTGTTCCATCACACAGAGTCCATAATTCTTTGTCATCTATATGATTGAAATAGTTTTTGATGATGCTAAAAGGGGGAAGATAAGAGTTGTGCAGATTTTACAACCTAGTTAGCTAACTTGGCTTATTCAAGTGTTCCATGCATTAGTTTTCACCGGTCAAGATGTTTGTGCTGAAATGGAATGCATACAAGCATGAGTTTTCATTCAAGTGTACCATGCTTTAGTGTTCACACGTCAAGATATTGGTATTGAAATGAAATGCACAATGTTTTGAGTTTTTCATCATCAGAAAGGGGGAATTTGTTAGGACTTGTGAAGTTTTGATTATTAACAAGGACCATGGAACAAGTAATTCATCATCAGAAAGGGGGAATTTGTTAGGACTTGTGAAGTTTTGATGATTAACAAGAGACCATGGAACAAGTAAGCATAGCTTGTTCATGAAAACCTGCTTCAAAAGAGTTCAACTTGCAAGAGAACTTTTTATAGATAAAGTCACATGTGTAAAAATAAAGGAATAGAAGTTTGTTACTTTAGATAACTATAAGAAGATCACCATGTGCTGAAAAGGAGAGTCAGTGTTTGACTACAACACTCAAAAAGAGAGTCCAAGAAGCATGGGACTTCTTGTGGAGTTAGAAGTCTGCTTGGTTGGATTTATAAGTACTCAAGGTCTTCCAAAATCAAATTCAAGAACTTATACTAAGAAAAAAAAGGGTAGAATATGAGCAAATAAGTAATAACAATATTTGAGAAAGTTTCGCTTAGCTGTCCAAGTGCAGCCTAATACAGTAAACCAGATTGAAGAACACGTTTCATCCATGTGTCTAACAATCGTCTATTCTAGTTAATGTGTATTAGGAATTCAATCGAGGAGTAATTTTCATAATTTCTTTGAGCCAGTGTGTTATAAACTAGCTTAGGAGCTTAGTCTTCCAGTTGGGATAACTCGAAGACTTGGGAACACAAACCTTGGGAAGTTTGTGAGTTTTTTAGGAATTAGAGTTAGTTCCTAGGGTTGCAAGAGTTTTGTAATCTAAATTGTAACTCGAAGTGGTATTCAACAGTCTGGGAGATTGTTGTATACTAGGAATTAGAGCTTATAATTTCTTAGGTTACATAGGCTTGTTATCTGTTGTGGTGAGACTAATTGTTTTTTAGTGAAGTTGGGGTTAAATCCTGTAGAGGTACTGGTCGTGGTTTTTTATACCTTTTGTGAGTTGGCTATTTTTCATGTAAAACTATCATGTTTATTTTTTACTGTCTTTACTAATTTCGTTGGAATACATTAGGCAACCTGGTCCATTCGTTGGCAAAAATCAGACATAACTCATGTGAGTTATTAGGACGTGCAGAATTATCACAATGTCACCTAGGTTTTATTTGCTCACCCTTCTTCCAATTGTTTGGAGAGAGGATAGATCAAAGGTAAGATATGAGAAGGTTTTTATATTTTACATCTGACATATAAATTTAAAATATGACTTAAAGTACACCTAAAAATTATAAAACCTAAGTTAAATTTATTGATTATGACAAATTGGCTCGGTGAATTGAGTTCTTCACTTCTTTATTGTAATAAAACAAGGGATTTGAATTCTACATTTAAGATATTTGTAAATTCCATTGCTAGAAAAAGTTAGTGAAAATAGAGTGGTACTGTTGATTCGCGATTACTAAATGACAGACCATGCAAAAATGATAACTATAATTACCGCTCAACTACAACTAGAAACTCCATTTATGTCCCAACAAATTTTTAACTCTTCCTCCATGTCTATTTCTCAAGTAGACTTCGATTATCAAAGTATTTTTTTCACTTCCTTATGCTAAAATTTGGAATCAACTATTACAATACGATTTTCTCTTTATATTCTCTTGATACATATCTTTTTCGATCAAGTGTAATATAGAGATCGATGAAATTTATAGAAGTTATGTAATCAAAGTTAAAAATCTCAAAAGAAACACGGTATGTAATTTTCTTAAACATTATAACAAAAATTCATTTAAATCATTGGGTTTCTATGATAACATATGATATTCAATTGAATTGATACTTCCTAAATTGGTGTAGCTATCAAAGATGGAAGATCACAGCGACATGGGTGGGAGAAGATAAAATGCAATTAACTTTGTGATAGGGGCGACCTAGAGAGGGTGAAAATAATAACAAGTTTTGTTACTAGCAACACTGATGGTACTCCATGTCCCGCCTCAAATCCCATTGAGGCAGACTGGCACCCGAAGCCGTTAAGGCCCGAGAGAACCAATCTTCCTTCATGTACACTCATATACATGTCACTAATAGAACAACACCCTATCACATATAGATACAAGATACCAATGGCGGAAGTCAGGGAAAACATATGACATATATATGAAACTTGGCCGTTAGGGCCACCGCGACAAAAGCATACATTCCTTACATTGCTTCATTTGTCCCACAACGTCTACAAAAGCCTCTAACAGATACATAACCAATCCTACAGTCGGGACAAGTCCCCGCTTTATACAGTCCTTTATACAATACCAAAACAAATGTACATAATGACTCGAAAAGCCTCGAACTAATCTGGAGCTCATTAATAGTCTGCGGATGACTCGTAGCCTACTGTGGAGGTCTACTAGCACCTGTGCCTGCAACAAGTAAGGTAAGTCCCCAAGGGACGTCAGTACGATGAATGTAATGAGTATGTAACGCTATAGGAACTTCAATGGAATCAAATACAAGTGAATAATCAAGATGGATAAACATAGTATCTCAAATGGAATCAAATACAAGCAAATAAACATTTTGGATAAAGCACCGTTCTGTATGTGTGGAACCATGTACATTACATTCATTACTTTCATTACTTTTATGTTCATCATCTTTATTAATCATCCACCTCATAGGTGGGTCATACATAATCATCCACCTTATCGGTGGGTCATAACATAGTCATCCACCTTATCGGTGGGTCATAACATAGTCATCCACCTTATCGGTGGGTCATAACATAGTCATCCACCTTATTGGTGGGCCATAACATAATATTAGGATCAGCTCGAGCTAGGCTTATGTGCCCCTTTGAACTGTCCCTTGATCCAATAATCTCGGGTTCGGTTCTAGCTAGACTTATGTGCCCCTTTGATCCGTCTCGGTTCTCAAACAATAAATCATATATGCATTACTTTATTCCTTTACTTTTGTGAGTTTGATACATTGGTAGTTATAACATTATTGGAGCTTTGAAACATTAGTCAATGAATAAGAGACAGGTGAATCACATTTGGTCAATGAATAAGAAACATGTGAATAATAATATATGACAACCTGAAATGAGATACTTTTGAACATTTCGAAATGGAACAAGTACGGTAACAATGAGAACAAGAGATGCTGCCAAAGGATACGGAAAGAGTAACCTTACATACCTTATCTTCCCAATATGACTATACAGTCCTATATTTGAATACAGTAATCCATCTCCTTTCTTACATTTCACTCTACAACACAAGTACATAACGGAACTCACGTTAATAACTAACTACATTACAAGTGTATAAAACGACAATGAACTACATGACTGCCATATAACATCATTTCGCCCTTCACAATACCATTCACTGAATTACTATACCAACAACACCATAACATGCCACATATCAACCAAGACATCATAAACCAATAGCATTTCACACCAAGTTTATGCTTTACACTTCCCCTTCAACACTACATCACCTTTACTCCGTCAAGTCACTTAAATACCTTTCACAATAACACATTAACAATAATCCATAATTGATATAGTCCAACATGCCTCTGAGCGACTCCTTAAAGCCATAAAAAGGGTACCACAAGTTGATAATTACATCCATGAAGGGTATAGGGGCTTTGGGGGGTTAAAGAGATGCAAAAACAATCGAAACGGAGTTCTGGACTGACCTGAAGATCCACCTGTGCCCACAGGTAGATGATTTGTGTCCACAGGTGACCATTGGCCTGGTCCAGGTCCACCTATGTTGGCATCTTCGCCCGCAGGTGTCCCATCTGCGAAGGCGGATGCCCATTTCAGCCTCCATGGGTCATTTTCGGGTCCTTTTTTGGAATAAATGGTCCATGGCCATGAGTAAGCTTATTTTTACATATTTTAGATTAAATTGGATGATAAAAAACAGCCATGGTTTAACAACGCACATAAACATCACAAAACTACATTTTTTCCTTCAATGCACCACGGGTTCCATGTACACTTTCACAACAAAAATTCAAAATGTTATACACAAAAAGGAAGAAAGTTAGGGACATAACCTCATATTACATGTTGACATTTAATCCATCAAATTCACTTCCTTCAAGGCCACAAGTCTACTTTCAAGTTTAGAAGGCAAAACCCTTTACCGATTAAGCAAACATAGACTGTTTCACCATAGTGAACTTCTCCACACTTTGTAAACATAACCAATATGATTTATACACCATATTATGCATATAATATATTAAACCATGAGAGTAATCACTTACCAAAGCTTGCAAAGTGATGATCTTTTCCAAAAGAGATGGTTGCCTTAGGGTTTGAATAAAGAGAGAATGTTGTGGAAAAATCTAGAAATGAGACATGTGTGTTTTGTTGAATAAAATATGATTTGTTTTCATTATATATCCCCTTTAAATCTCATCCTTAGCCACACTTTGGTCAATCATTGAGGTGTTTACTTGGTGAAAGAAAGAAAGGGTCATTTTCCCCATTTGGACCATGTCTTTTGCTCAAATTCTTGGGCCTTTATTGAGCCCATTAGCATATAGTGATTCAACCCAACAAAATTAATGCATAATCCACCAACCATCTCATGTTTAAATAATTCCATAAATGTTAAGGTAGTCTCATGGGTTCGGAAAGGTACGAGGTGTTACATCCTTCCCCCCTTAGAAACATTCGTCCTCGAATGTTGGTAACATTATCCCATTTAAACAAATTTAAGTCTAAGTTTATCCTTCATGTTATCATATAAACATAATTCTTGTAAAGACTTACTTTTTATTGCTCCAATCCCGCATCTTGAACTTTCTCTTCCGTCTAAAACAAATGAGGGTATTTAGACTTCATCATTTCTTCGGCTTCCCATGTGATTTCTCCTACTTGTTGATTCCTCCAAAGTACCTTTACGGAAGCTACTTCTTTATTCCTTACTCTCTTAACTTATTGATATAGGATAGAAATAGGCATCTCTTCGTAGGTGAGATCTCATTTACACTTTCGAATCATCGAAACATGAAATAATAGATGAACTGTGGAGAGTTCTTGGGGTATTTCAAATTCATACGCGACTTGCCCAAATCTTTGAACAATCTTATATGGAACGTTATATAGGGCCAACTTTCCTTTCTTTCCAAATCTCTTTACTTCTTTCATTGGTGACACTTTTAAGAATAACCAATCACCTATGGCAAATTCTAATTCTCTTTTTCTAATATTGGCATATGACTTGTGTTGACTTTGGGCCGTTTGTAGCCTCTGTTGTATCACCTTAACGTTCTTCATATCTTGATAAACAAAATCTCTCCCAAGTAAAGCAGTTTTACCAGCTTCAAACCATCCAATTGGTTATCTACTCTTTCTTTCATATAAAACTTTGTAAGATGCCATCTTGATACTTAAATGATAGCTGTTATTGTAGGCAAATTCAATAAGCGATAGATGATCATCCCAACTACCTTTTAAGTCCAATGTACAAGTTTGTAGCATATCTTCAAGTGTTTGGATAGTACGTTCTGCTTGTCCATCTGTCTGAGGATGAAAAGTCGTACTCATATTCACTTGGATTCCCAAACTTTTCTGAAAAGATTTCCAAAATGTACAGTAAATTGAGCTCCCTTATCTGATATAATAGAAATTGGAATTCCGTGTAGCCGCACTATCTCTCTAACATACAACTTTGCATAATCTTCAGTTGTATAAGTGGTCTTGACCAGTAGGAAATATGGTGACTTGGTAAGCCTGTCAACTATTACCCAGATAGAATCAAATTCCGCAGTGTACGAGGCAAACCTGTGATGAAATCCATGTTAATTATGTCCCACTTCTAGACTGAAAGATTTATACATTGCATATAACCTCCAGGTTTTGATGCTCTACTTTTACTTTTTGATAATTTGGACATTGAGCTACAAATTCTGCAATGTTCTTCTTCCTGTTACCCCACCAATATATTTCTTTCAAATCATGATACATTTTGGTTACTACCGGGTGAATAGAATATCGTGAATGATGTGCCTTTGTCATAATTCGTCTTCTTAGCTCATCCACATCAGGTACACACAATCTATTCTGACACTGATGCACTCCCTCTGGCATAAGGTCAAATACCTTTCTCGAACCTTGTTGTACCTTCTTTTTGAGTTGCAATAAAATAGGATTCACATATTACTGTTCCTTTACCTCAGCTACAAATAAAGACACTGCCGCATTTTCCACAATAACCCCTTCGTCTGGAGATTCAACAAGACGAACCCCCAAGCTGGCTAATTGATGTAAATCCTTCACTATACCTTGCTTTTCCGTCAACTGGCTACTAATGCCTCCTATTACCTTGCGGCTTAATGCATTGGCTACCACATTTACTTTCCCCGTATGATACAGAATATCATTATCATAATCTTTTAATAGTTTGAGCCATCTCTGCTACCTCAGATTTAAGTCCTTCTGCTTAAAGATATATTGCAAACTTTTGTGATCAGTATCGTGGCGCCATATCTTTAAAGCAAATATCACAGCTGCTAGCTCAAGATCATGTGTGAGATAATTCCTTTCATGTGGTTGGAACTGTCGTGAGGCATACACTATTACATTACCGTGCTGCATCAATACACATCCTAAACCAACTCCTGAAGCATCACAATTAACTGCATACCCCTTTGTGCCTTCCGAAAGTACCATTGTGGGGGTTAGAAGTCAAGTTATTCTTCAGATCTTGGAAACCCTTCTCACATGCATCATTCTATTGAAACTTGGTCACCTTATGTGTTAGCTTTGTTAAAGGCGCTGCAATGGAGAAAACCCTTCAACAAATCTTCTATAATAACCTGCCAATCCAAGAAAACTATGAATCTCTGTAGGCGTCGTAGGCCTTGTCCAATTTTCACCGCTTCTATCTTTTGTGCATCAACCCTTATTCCTTCATCTGATACAATGTGACCCAAGAATGCTACAAATTTTAACCAAAACTCATCAAATCCATAAAAACTGCAGGTGCATTTGTTAGCCCAAATGACGTAACTAGAAATTCATAATGACCATACCGTGTTTGGAAAGCTGTCTTGGGTATATCCTTCTTCCTAACCTGTACTTAATAAGAACCCGATCTCAAGTCGATTTTTGAGAAACCTTTGGCACCTTGTAATTGCTCAAATAAATCATTAATTCTAGGGAGGGAATATTTATCCTTGATTGTCACCTTATTCAGTTGTCGATAATACTCTTTTTTGCACAAATAACACTGGTGCACCTCAAGGGGACATACTAGGCCTTATGAATCCCCTTTTTCTAGCAAGTCCTTTAATTGCTTCTTCAATTCCCGTAACTCCGCCGGGGTCATTCTATACAGAGGAATAGAGATAGGCTAAGTGTCTAGAATCACATCAATACCAAACTCTACTTCCCGTTTCAGGAAATACATCAAGGAATTCATTTACCACCAAAACCAATTACAGAGTTGGTGGTTCCACATCAGTATCTTTCACTCTTACTAAGTGACATATGTACCCCTTGGATATAATTTTCCTTGCCTTAAAATAGGAAATAAATTTATTTTTCAGTGCTCCAACGTTACCCCTCCATTCAAGGACGGTCTTTTGTGAAAAATGGAAATATACCTTCTTAGCTCAACAATTTACTGTGGCATACAAGAAGCCAACTAATTCATACCCCTTATAACATCAAAATCCACCATTCCAGCTCAATAAGATCAACCAACGTATCATGATCACAAACAATTACTATACAATTAGGATATACTCTTTTAGCTATAATAGATTCACCAACTGGTGTAGATACTTCAAATGGCTTAGCTAATAATTCCAGTATTCTTTCAAATATTTTAGCAATCAATGGAGTAACATATAATAGGGTAGAGCCCAGATCAATCAATGCATATACATTATGTAAAACTATGGATAATGTACCTGTAACTACATCAGGAGAAGTCTCCAAATTCTACCAATCCGCTAGAGTATATGTACGGTTCTGTACTCCATTAGAACTGGCTGCTCCTCTAGCACCTCTACCACGACCAGAAGGCTACACACCTCAGCCTAAGGAAGGAACCTATGATGATGATGCAATGGTTGATACCGTAGGTCGCGACCCGTGCCCCTTGTAGACATTCTCTCATCAGGTGTCCCGACATACCGCACCGAAAACAAATATTCATTCTAAACCAACATTCACCTGAATGAAACTTCCTGCAGTACTGGCATAATTGATGAGAAAATCCCGCTATCTGCGAACCCCGTATTCCACTACTCTGCCCAACCTGACTGCCTCTAAACCCTCGAAATTGGGATTAAGTACATGTGGTAGGATAGGAAGATGAGGGCCTCGGCGATCTATTAAAAACTTGAGGCCTAAATTCTCCTTGGGACGCCATGAACTGTTCCATAGGCCTAGCCTTCTTTGACGGCCCTCTTTCAAATTTTTGCTCTCTTTTCCTTTGCCTCTGATCCTCCATTTTTTGTGCAAAAGCTTGTATTCTGACTATATCCATGTCCCTGTTCAAAGTAGCAATAGTACAGTCCCTCACCAAATATGGCTCCAATCTATCCACATATCAATGGACTCTGTCATCCATAGTGGCTACTACATTAGGGGCATACTGAGCTAAAGAGTTACATCAAAGACTGTACTCTCTGACTCTCATATTACCTTGACGAAGATTTAAGAACTGGTCTGCCCGAGCCTCTCGAATCTCATATAGAAGATAGTGATATAGGAATGCCGTTTTGAATTCTTCCCAACTAGATGGAAGTGCATCGATACCCCTAGATCGTTTCCAATCTTCGTACCATAATATAGCCTCTCCTTTCAATCTATACGCTACAAGCTCGACTGTTTCTATACCAGTCACATGCATAACATCTAGAGCCCTTTGGATTGGATCTATGAAATCTTGTGGATCTTCAGTAAGATCTGATCAGGTGAATGTGGGAAGATCTAATTTTAAAAAATCCTGTGTCCGCCGACTAGCTGCCCTATCCACACCATCATTAATTATCGTTGGACCAACTTGTCCTTGACTCAGTACAACAACTATACGAGTCAACATTTGCACCGCATTTCTTAGATCCTGCTCAATATCATTAACAGGTGTTTTGGCAGGTTCTTCTCTCCTTCTCGGCTCTTCTGGAGCTGTAAAAGTAGAAGAAGCCTGCGATGCAAATTCAGTTTCATCCCCACCTTGACTAGCTTGGTTAGGTGGTGATTTACTAGTTCCTTTTAGTATGTCTACCTCCTTACCTTTGCCCATACCTCGTTCTGTAATTAGCATATTACTATATAAAAGAAAACCAATTACAATGGTCAGATATGATTCCACCTACAAATTCGGCTCTAATGCACGATCTAAGAGATGAAGAAAAGAAATAACTCCTAAATGTCCCGTAGCCTCCTACTTATAAATGTGGCGCGCAACACATCCATAAGCAAGACTCTAGTCAGACACGACTTTGTAGACACCCTTAGGACGACCTGCTCTGATACCACTTTTGTCACGCCTCAAATTCCATTAAGGCGGACTGGCACCCGAAGCCGTTAAGGCCCGAGAGAACCAATCTTCCTTCATGTACACTCATATGCATGTCACTAACTGAACAACACTCTATCACATATAGATACAAGATACCAATGGCGGAAGTTATGGAAAACACATGACATATATATATGAAACTTGGCCGTTAGGGCCACTACGACAAAAGCGTACATTCCTTCATTTGTCCCACAATGTCTACAAAAGCCTCTAACAGATACATAACCAATCCTATAGTCGGGACAAGTCCCCGCTTTATACAATCCTTTATACAATACCAAAATAAATGTACATAATGACTCGAAAAACCCCGAACCAATCTGGACTCACCAATAGTCTGCGGATGACTCGTAGCCTACTGTGGAGGTCTACTAGCACCTGTGCTTGTAGTAAGTAAGGTAAGTCCCCTAAGGGACGTTAGTACGAAGAATGTACTGAGTATGTAAGGCTATAGGAACTGCATGAAACATAGGAACTTCAATGGAATCAAATACAAGTGAATAATCAAGATGGATAAACATAGTATCTCAAATTGAATCAAATACAAGTGAATAAACATTTTGGATAAACCACCGTTCAGTATGTGTGGAACCATGTACATTACATTCATTACTTTCTTTGCTTTTATGTTCATCATCATTATTAATCATCCACCTTATCGATGGGTCATACATAATCATCCACCTTATCGGTGGGTCATAACATAGTCATCCACCTTATCTGTGGGTCATAACATAGTCATCCACCTTATCGGTGGGCCATAACATAATATTAGGATCAACTAGAGCTAGGATTATGTGACCCTTTGAACTGTTCCTTGATCCAATAATCTTGGTATCGGTTCTAGCTAGACTTATGTGCCCTTTTGAGCCATCCCGGTTCTCAAAAAATAAATCATATATGCATTACTTTATTCCTTTACTTTTGTGGGTTTGATACATTGGTGGTTATAACATTATTAGAGCTTTGAAACATTAGTCAATGAATAAGAGACAGGTGAATTACGTTTTGTCAATGAATAAGAAACATGTGAATAACAATATATGACAACCTGAAATGACATACTTTTGAACATTTCGGAATGGAACAAGTACGGTAATAATGAGAACAAGAGATGCTGCCAAAGGATGCGAAAAGAGTAACCTTACATACCTTATCTTCCCAATATGAATATACAATCCTATATGTTAATACAATAATCTAGCTCCTTTCTTACGTTTCACTCTACAACACAAGTATATAACAGAACTCACGTTATGTAACACCCCGTACGTTTCCGAATCTATACGACTACATGTACATTTATGGAATTAGTTAGACATGAGAGATTTGATGAATTATTCATCTATTTGTTGGGGCTTACATGGGTCTTGTGCCATTGGGCCAAATAAGGCCCAAAGATCATAAGAAAGACTTGGCCCAATGGGACAAAAATGATCCAATCTTCCATTTGACTAATCAACTAAGGCATTTAATGCCAAGATATGGATAAGAGTGACTTGAGGGACCCCTATATATATATATGAGGAATTATACATTAAATTTGATTGGCCAAATTAATCTTGAAATATTGGGCTCAATGGAGGCCCAAAGAGACATACAAGACACAGCCCCAAAAGGGGTATTTGACCCATTCTTGAGGGACCAATGTAATATAATAGGATTGGACCATGTGTATGGTGGAAAATCACCATTAGGAGACTATATATATGAGGAAAAATCAGATTTTATTCCATTGTGACACCCATGCCTTTTTCTAGAATTCTCTCAATATTTCTTATTTCACACAAACCCTAAGTTCTCATCTTTATGGACAAGATCACCTTTGTACAAGACTTGGTAAGTGTTTATTATCATGGTTTAATATATTTTATGCATGGAATATGTTTTATATCATGTTGGTTATGTTGGTGAAGTATGAGAAGTTCACTATGTGTAAAACAATTTGTGTTTGCTAAATCGGAGGATGGTTTTGCCTTGTAAACATGAACATAGACTTGTGGTCTTGAAGGAAGTGAACTTTATGGATTCAATATTGACATGTGAGATGTGATTATAGTCTTTCCTTGTTTTATCCTTGTGTATAATGTTTGGAATTGTTGTTGTAAATTTGGTTATGGATTTGGTGACGGATTGAAAAGAAAATGAGGTTTTGGTGATGTTTATGTGTGTTGTGAGACCATGGCTGATTTTTGGCATATAAGATGATCAAAAATATGTTAAAAGAAGTTTAGTTATGATCATGGACCATTCATTGCATAAAAAGACCCAAAAGAGACCAATTTGGCCGAAAATGGGCATCCGCCCTCGCAGGTGCCAACGCAGATGCCCCTGGACACTGCCAAGGGTCATATGCAGCCGCATTTCAGCCACCTGTGGGTGCAGGTGGCTTCGCAGGTCCCTTTCAGAACACCGTTTTGCATGTTTTTGTCCCCCTTTGACCCCCGAAGGCCCCCTATACCCTTTATGGATATAATTAGCAACTTGTGATGCCATTTTAATGAATTTAAAGGGTCGTATGGAGGCATGTTGGACTATGTTAAGTATGTATTTTTGTTCGTAAGTTGTTATGAAGCAAGTTGATAGGGTAATTGTGATGAAATACTAGTGAGGAAGCGTAAAGGGTAAACGTGGTGTGAAATGTTATTGGTTTAGAATGTATTGGTCGATGTGTGGTATGTTATGGTGTTTTTGGTATGATAATGCAATGTATTGTACTGTGAAGGATGAAATGATGCTATATAGCAGTCACGTAACTCATTGTGACACTTATACATTTGTAAGAGAGTTGATTGTTAACATACGTCGTTACATACTTGTGTTGTAGAGTGAAACATAAAGAGGAAGCTGGACTATTGTATCTTCATATAGGCTTGTGTATTCGTAGTGAGACAATAAGGTATGTAAGGTCACTCTTTCCGTATCTTTCTATAGCATAGAGTATTCACCTTATTATGGTACTTACTCATGTCCGAAGTATTCTAAAGTATCCTAGTTCAGGTTGAGATATGTTGTTATTCACATGTGTTCTATTCTTAGATGAATTATGATTCTCTCATCTCTTATTCGTTGACTGAAGTTCCAAAGCTGTCATAATGTGGTAATCTCTAAAAGAACTATCTCAAAGAGAGCAAGGTGTAAAGAGAATTTATTTATGCTTGAGTAGTATTTCCATTCATGTCATGTTCCCAAGTCCAATATTATTATGATTATGTTTGTACCAATCTCTCACAAGTGTAAAGGTACCAATCTCATAAGATCTCATAAGAGTAGTGAAGAGGTAATGTGCGAGCTAATATATCTATCCCTCACAAGTTAAGGTGTTAATCTCATGAAGTCAAGGAGTGAAGTAAAATATTTGCGTGGTTCAAATAGTGTCATGATCCTCAATGTATAAATCTCTGATAAGTGAGTACATCAATCTCTGATAAGTGAGTATATCAATCTCTGATAAGTGAGTATATCAATCTCTCATCATTGAGTATATCAATCTCTCATAAGTGAATAAATCAACCTTTTCCAAGAAGAATAAGAATAAGAAGAGATTTAATTGATAAGAATTCTCGGGTGGTATCCCAGGGGTGAAAAGAACACCTAGCATGGGTCGATTCCATCACTACCCACCCATGGAGTAGATGTACGTTAACCCACCAATAGAGTGGATGTATGTATGTTATTAACCTACCCATGGAGTGGATGTATGTAAACCCACCAATAGAGTGGATGTATGTTAACCCACCCATGGAGTAGATGTATGTTATTAACCCACCAATAGAGTGGATGTATGTTATATTATTAACCCAAAACTCTTGAATAGAAGAATCTCTTGAGTGAAGGAAAATTTTCTTGAGTGAAGATGTGTATGAAAGATATTCTATGAATAATAAGGATGTAAATGAGTGATCTAAAATAACAATAACAGAAGCAATATACATGTTTCCACATTTAGAATGATGGTTTATCTACTTTGAATATTCTCTCATATTCTATTCCATTGACATTCTCATGTATGATGTAGTTTCTTATGAGCCTTACATACTCAATACATTCTTCGTATTGACCCCTCTTGGGGGACTTACCTTACATGTTGCAGGTGCAGGCACTAGTAGACTTCCACAGTAGGTTGACAGTATTTGCAGATTTTTGGTGAGCCCCAGTTGCTTCGGGACTTTTTGAGTCACAGTTGTACAGTAGTTTTGATGTTGTATAAAGCGGGGACTTGTCCCGACTTTTAGTTGGTCTTGTAAATACATCTGTTAGAGGCTTTTGTAGGCATATGTGGGTATGTGAATGTAAGAGATGTATGATCATTTTGACTAGATGGCCCTAACGGCCAAGTTTCATATATATGTAGATATGACATATGTTTCCATGACCATAACTTTCGCATAGTTGCATAAGGAATAATAATATTCATACGACGATATGCATACGAATGTACAGAAGTAAAGATTGGTTCTCTCGGTCCATATCGGCTTCGGGTGCCAGTCCATTCCGAATGGGATTCGGGGCGTGACACATTAACAACTAATTGCATTACAAGTGTATAAAACGATAATAAACTACATGACTGCCATATAACGTCATTTCGCCCTTCACAATACCATTCACTGCATTACTATACCAACAACACCATAACATGCCACACATCAACCAAGACATCATAAACCAATAGCATTTCACACCAAGTTTATGCTTTACACTTCCCCTTCAACACTACGTCACCTTTACTCCGTCAAGTCACTTAAATACCTTTCACAATAACACATTAACAATAATCCATAGTTGATATATTCCAACATGCCTCCGAACGACTCCTTAAAGCCATACAAAGGGTACCACAAGTTGATAATTGCATCCATGAAGGGTATAGGGGCTTTGGGGGGTCAAAGAGATGCAAAAACAATCAAAACGGAGTTCTGGACTGACCTGCGAAGCCACCTACACCTGCAGATGGATGAGGTGCAGCCTCAAGTGACCATTGGCCTGGTCCAGGTCCACCTGCATTGGCATCTGCACCCGCAGGTGCCCCATCCGCGAAGGCGGATGCCCGTTTCAGCCTCCATGGGTCATTTTCGGGTCCTTTTTTGGAATAAATGGTCCATGGCCATGAGTAAGCTTCTCTTTACATATTTTAGGCTAACTTGGATGCCAACAAACAACCATGTTTTCACAACACACATAAACATCACAAAACTACATTTTTCCCTTCAGTACGCCATTGGTTCCATGTACACTTTCACAACAAAAATTCAAAATGTTATACACAAAAAGGAAGAACGTTAGGTACATAACCACATATTACATGTTGACATTTAATCCATCAAATTCACTTCCTTCAAGACCACAAGTCTACTTTCAAGTTTAGAAGGCAAAACCCTTTACCGATTAAGCAAACATTGTCTGTTTCACCATAGTGAACTTCTCCACACTTTGTAAACATAACCAATATTATTTATACACCCTATTATGTATATAATATATTAAACCATGAGATTAAACACTTACCAAAGCTTGCAAAGTGATGATCTTGTCCAAAAGAGATGGTTGCCTTAGGGTTTGAATGAAGAGAGAATGTTGTGAAAAAATCTAGAAATGAGACATGTGTGTTTTGTTGAATAAAATCTGATTTTTTTGCCTTATATAGACCCTTTAAATCTCATCCTTAGCCATACTTTGTTCAATCATTGAGGTGTTTACTTGGTCAAAGTAAGAAAGGGTCATTTTCCCCATTTGCTCAAATTTTTGGGCCTTTATTGAGCCCATTAGCATATAGTGATTCAACCCAACAAAATTAATGCATAATCCACCAACCATCTCATATTTAAATAATTCCATAAATGTTAAGGTAGTCTCATGGGTTCAAAAATATACGGGGGGTTACACTCCATCTAGAGATGAACTGGTTTCTCCATGTGGTAAATCATAGAAGAAGAAAAGATTTAGTGTCAATCAAATTCAAGATCTTGAATCGTGTGTATCGTTTCAGTTCTTTTTGTGCTTGTTAATTTATTTATATTAGTTAACATTTTTGTTCATTTTCTTGTCTTTTTTGTATTAGTGTTTTCAAAGAGAATACATATCCTGATGAAAATATACGACGAGACCTTGCAAAACAATTGTCCATGGACAGCATACAAGTGAAATCTTGGTTCCAAAGTAAAAGATCCCAATTCAAGGTAAAGAATTAAAGTCCTTATTTTCTTAATTACTATTATATTGTGTTAAATTTTTTTTAATTAGTTATTAAATTGAATTATGTCGTTTAATCAGGCGGAATTGAAACATCATGAAAATAAAATGTTGAAACAAGAAAATGACAAACTTTGCAAAGAGTCTATTGCACTGAAGAAACAATGAAAATCCAGTTTGCGATCGATGTAATAAAGCTAGTATTATGAACATAAATACTGATGAAGAACAAACAAAGAATGAGAATGCCTGACTGAAAGATGAAGTTAAGAAGATCATTGTCAAGGTGATTCAACTTTTAGGGCCTTCAGAATCTTTAAAAAGATCACTGAATTTCATGATGGAAGTTCCGATTTAGGATTACTTGCGAAAAGAAAAGAAATTGGTGGTATAAAATTTGTGGACACTACGTCTCTAAAGGGTGTTGATTTCGAAAAAGGTTTGTCAAGTACTCTACCTGTAATTTTTCCGAAGCCTACCATAAGCTCAGTTAATGAAGATGTGGAACTTGATAAGAGAATGTTAATGAATCTTGCTTTCAATACCTTAGATGAGCTGCTTAGGCTGGCCAAGAATGGGGAACCTCTCTGGGTTCGAAGTTTGAATGGAGGTGGAGAAATATTAGATCTTAAGAAATATGGTAGATCTTTTAACTCAAATATTGGCATTAAACCCAAAAATTTCATAACAGAAGTCACAAGGGAAACAGGTACAGTGATCCACAATAGTCTAATATTGGTTGAAACATTGATGGATAAGGTATATGTAGGTTCTTCATTCTAGATGAAGTGTTTTCCTACTCTCATAATTTTTTTAATAACTTTCATTTGCTAACCACTTACCTCTTTCGATATGAAAAATTGTTGCTTCATTTTTATTATGTTTAGTTCTACTCTTACGTTTACTATATTTAAAATACTTATTTAGTGCTTTTTTTAATCGTGCTTCAATTAATTGTTGCATATTTTTAATCAACTAAGTTTAACTTTCAAGTCGTGAACAAAAGCAGTGTTGACCTATTATATTCTATTTCTTTTTATGTACTGTATTTTTTCTATTTGTAGAGTCGGTGGGTAGAGATGTTTCCGTGTATTGTTGATAAAATTAATACTATTGATGTGATTTCTACTGGCATAAATGGAAGCAAGAGCGGTGCTTTGCTATTGGTACTTTTTTTACTCATTATTTTGATGAAAGTTATATCTCTTGTTTATTCTATCATTTTTTGCACTAAGAGCTTAAAAGTATTGTTTGCAGATTAAAACTGAATTATAAATTATTTTTGATCTGATCCCTATTCGTGAAATAAAATTTCTCCGCTTCTGTCGAAAACAAGCTGATGGAATTTGGGTTATTGTGGATGTGTCTGCTGATGCTATTGAAGAATGTTGACAACATGAAATTAGAATTGTCGAAGTTTCCCTTCTGGGTGCATTATTCAAGGTATGTTTGATGGTTGTTGCAAGCTAATTCAAACTTAAATTATCTTTTTATTTGTGTCCCATCCAAACATCCACAACTTTCTGAAATTTAATAAGCTAGGTTGCTCATATCACATTAATTTTTTTTACTGATTTGTTATTGATTTGTTTTTTTAAAAAATAAGCTCCATGTAATCGTTGTAGTGTTTTACTCTTTTTTGGTAGCTGATGGCGTTTCATTTTATATTTGAACTTTGCTAGTGTTGTTTCTCTTAACATTTACTTTTTCTTTTTATTTTCCTTGAGGATTTATGAGATTAAATCAGTAGAGCACATTAAAAGTTGTATCCTAATAATCTGAATCTCCTATTTATATTTTTTGTTTGAAGATGCTTTTGCAATTTGTGAAATTACACTATCATTTCATTTCAAAGCTATTTTTTCATGTGTTTTCTTGATTAGTCTGCTTCACGTTAGAAATGTATCATTGTGAGTATTCTATATCTTGTCATCATAAGTTTATGATCTTTGTATGATGATAAGGTCTATGTATTTTTATCTCTGATGTATAAGTTACACATTAATATATATTTATCTCACCTCTATGGCAAATAGTTGTAATCCCACACATTGTTTGGGCTGTGTTTTCTATATATCTTCATGATCATCATATATTAATTCAATTTTTCAATCATCTTATCTAGTGTATACTTCATTTTATCTAAAATGAGAAAAACTAGCTTTCATTTAGCTTTGATGAAAGCAACTATTTAGCAATTGTATGAATATGTTATATCCTCTCTTCAAAAAGAAAATATTTTTTATGCTTGGTCTTTAATTCTAGAAATGAAGTTTTTATTGTTCAATTTTGTCATGCTTGCTTTCAAATTTGTTCAAATTAATACATTAGATACATAAATTTCTTGTCTCCTTTTGAAAAGAATTATCTAAAATCTTTCTCTACTTTCTAGATCTCACGTGATGCAAACATCTAAGTCTCATGGAGCCAAGATTTTCACTAAGGGAGTTCGACACATGAATAAGTAACATACGAAGAAGTTTCAACATCTACTATATATACATAAAAAAATAAATATAACCTTATATAAATAATGTAAATTTTCACCGAAGGGGGTTTGGATGAACCCCCTCGGCTATATATAGCTCCGCCCCTAGTCTCAAACATTGTATACACTACCTTCTCTCATATTTATTGACAAGACCATTAGAAAATTTTTGAAGGATATATCTCTTGTGATTTAGCCCTTGATTTGGTTGTTGAGTTTTCTAAGCTATCTCTAACAACGACAATTACTTGGATTGATAATTAGTCAATATTTTGTGCAAGCACATATTTCCTTTCTATTGATATAATATTTTTAGGTTATTTGGATCGAGCACATGGAATATAGTGAAAACTCTATCCATTAATTGTTCCGCCCTTTGGTCAGGACTGGTTTAGGATTTGGCGCACAAAGGTGGATAGCCAGTTTACAAAGACAATTCGAGTTTTTAAGAGTGCTGAAATCATTTAATGATCTTACCGGTAATCATGCACTTTCAATTATTATGTAGTCTTTTTCACTATTGAGTACGGATTAAGAAAATATTCTGATGAAAGTTCATTTGTGGCAGTTGTTCAAAGAGTGGGATAGATATGTGGATTTTAATGCAACACATGACTCGCAACTTTTGCGTAAGTGTTTGTGCAACTACTTACTAGTGGAAAACAATTCAATGAGAAAATGGAGAAAATGCAAGATTGATGACGAGAAAGAACATTGGTGACCCTGGTAAACTTATTGGTGTAGTGTTAAGTGCTACAAAGACAATAAGGTTACCGATAAAACAACAATATTTGTTTGAATTCTTCATCAATAAAGAAACAAGGAGTCAATGGGATATCTTATCCAATAGTGGTCAGATGCAATATGTAATGACCCTCCAGGTTATTTTCTTGATTTTTGTGCATTTTTGGTATTTTGTACCTTTTCACAGCGGCTACAAGTCAGTTATGACTTGCCAGAACTGTCGGTTTGATTTTCGGACAGTTCCTTTGGGTTTTAGGCTCATTTCCCTATTTTGGAGCTTTTGTTGTTAAGAAATTGGTCTAGAACCAAAAATCCTAGTAAAAGGCCTCAGATCAAAATTCCATTAGCACCATTAGCTCCGGAACATTGATTTTAGGCTAAGGGGACCTTGGTCCGGATCCCAAGTTTAATGACCCTCCCGGTCATAGCCCTCATTTTCATGCATTTTCAGCATTTAGAGCTTTTCTATAACTATTCCAAGTTATTATGACTTGTTGGGACTGACAGTTTGGTTTCTGGATAGTTCGTTTGAGAATTTTATTAATACTGAACGTGTTGTGGAATATTTAAATTAAATTATAATTTGGTAGCGATATATTTTATTGCCTTTTAAAAATATTTTAGATGTTTATGTAACACTTTTAGTTATGGTATATTCATATTATTTTATAAGTTTTTAATATTTAAAATGGAGATAATGAATCTAAATATGTTCAAATATTATTATTATATGATAGAGGCTTTATTTGAAATAATTTTCTATTAATTATGGTATATTTAAAATGTTGTATTTATTTTACCACGAACCTATGCAATACCCGAAAATACACATATGGATAAACAATAAGAGGTGGGTGTTGTCACCTCCACTTTCACGTGGACGTGGGGAGGTATACCACAAAGGGGTAGTAAATAGGTGGCATCCTATTACATACTGCATATAACTTTAGCAACTTTACATTCTATCTTTCCTTAACCAAAATAAAAGTTTTCATCATTGTTTCCACTTACTAATTGAAAGTACAGAGCTGTAGCATGTTTTCTCTCTATATACATAGATATGTATATATTGACGTAATGAGCAAATTGTGGAAAAAATATATATTTTGATGCTATAATTCGACCCCCAAGGTAAAATTATCTACATCGAGTTATTCAAGTTCGGACTCTAGTATAAAGCTCGAACCTAGGAGGAGTTTTGCTTACTCATGAAGGTTCTTGGCATGATGGATTTCTGAGGTCAAGTAGAGGGGACGAGTAGCTCGTGGTTGATCTAAGGCTGCCGTCTGGCGTCCAGGTAGGCTAGGCTTATCCTATCTTTAGATTGAGCTTATGTATGGTATTAGTATACTATTATGCTAGTTTTGGGCTGGTAGTTGTAGCCCGGGTATCGTTGAAATATTTTATGTCTTATTTATCCGGTGTGGAGCCCATTCTGGTAGATTTTGGGCCCGTTATCCTTAATATAGTGTAGTATTTACAAGCATAGGCCGTGGTATTAATTTACAAAACCTTGGATTCCTTTATTTTAGCTGGTTATGCATATGTTTATATAAATACATTTCAGTTCTAGTTCGGGACCAGCATATGCTTTATTTCTGTTATTTATTATGAGTTCTGGCATAGCTTTGGCATCGGTTATGGAATGGTTTGGATTTCAATTTTACAGTTGAGTGTGGTTACTTATGAGTTTACTGGATTCTGGTTATTTTATGGTTACTATGAGTTCCAGTTCGAGTCTTGTTTCTGGTTATTATATGATTGGGGTGTCCTGGCATTGATTATAGTTGTTCTGGAAGTATTGACAGTGGTACTGAGTTCTGTTGTACATGATTTATGTGGCCTCTCATTATTACCCACTATTTCTGGTTTGAATTCGGTGTATGGCCTCTCGTTATTATCCATTGGTGTCGGTTCAAGCCCGGTGCACATTTGGAGGGTTTATTATGGTTTTGGGATTAGATGGTTATATGAGATTAGTTCTATTACGGGTTGCTTATGCTTTTGCTTTCGTTGTTTCTTGTGTGCACCCACAGCCTTATGGGGGCTTGGTAGGGTTAATTATTTTTTTCTGTGTGCCTTCTGGGCTTATGGGGGTCCGGTTAGGTTATAGTTAGTTGTATTTCTTACCATTGGGTTGTTTATTTCTTGTATTGCCTCTATTTATTTCCTTTATCGCACTTGCATAGTTCAGTAGTTATTTACTTTTCTACCCCTATCACTGCTGACTTAGCTTATACTCTCGCATTTTAGTGAGTACCTGTTGCCCGATGATGCCTACTGAGTACCTGTTGTTTTGGTACTCATACTACACTTCTGCATTTTTTCCCTGATGCAGATCTGAGTATGAGCCGCCGACGTTAACGTGTTTCTCTGACCCAGTACTGATCCAGAACAGGGTGAGCTTTCTAGAGTTCGAGGCTGATCCTCCTCTATCTATTCGAATATAATATTTTGCCTCCTAGACTACTGTGTATATATTATGTATATTTTGGATATGGTCTAGTACTCTTATTTTGTTAGTAGTGGCTCTAGTACTGACCTTACTAGGTCTTGGAGGGATTATCTTGTATATTTTGTCCTCTACCTTCCCTTGTTCGATATATTTTATATGTATATTTCTTCACTTCCGCTTCTGTTATTATTGTTTTTGGTTTTGCTCCAGTCTTTCCTTGATTTCCATACGTTAGCCCGTTACTTGTCGTTTTGGGGTATGGCTTGGCTTTCTTACTGGTGGGATAGAGTAGGCGCCATCGTGACTTGAGATATTGGGTCATGGCGGCTTGGTATCAGAGCCTAGGTTTCACCGGTATTATTGGTACAAGAGCCAATATTTGGTAGAGTCCCGAGGATTGGTACGGAGACATTTGTATCTATCTTCGGGAGGCTACAGAACATTTTTAAGAAAAGTCTCATCTTTTTTATTCACTTTCGTGAGTTAGGTCTATGTTGGTCTCTAAATTTTATTTCTTTTACTCTTTCACAGATGGATAGGACGAGGGGAGTGGCAGTAGGGGATGGGGATCTCGAGCCAGCTACTAGAGCTCCAGTTAGGGGCAGAGGTCTGAAATTGAGGGTAGTCTAGAGCAACTGTCCTTGTTCAAGATCAGGCTAGAAACCCATCGCCGGACCCTATTATAGCTCTTGAGCTTGAGACAAGTCCAGGTATTCTACCACCACAGAAGCAAGTGGGCCAGGGGGTAGCCCAGGCCCCACCCAGGTTTATATCTTTTTTAATTCTCTGGGATGCATTGGTACAAGTATTAGGGTTAGTTGGTGGAACACCGACCGATGGAGCTCAGCCAGCAACACAGGGTGGCATTGATTTAGAGACTCAGCCTACAGCTACGGCTCCCAGAGTAGAGGTTCTGCAAGTATCGGTAGTCCCACTGCCAATAGTAGCCCAACTAATTATGTCTATATAGGAGCAGAAGATGCTGGTCTAATTTCTAAGATTGACTCCACCCAGGTTTGTCGGGACCCCCAGGAGAGGATGCTTATGAGTTCTTGTCTAGTTGTAAGGAGAGGTTATAGAATTTAGGGCTGGTTGAGTTGTACAGAGTGGATTTTATTGCTTATCAGCTAGACATAATAGGGAGAAAGTGGTGGAGAGGTTATCTTGATTCCAGGCCAGCTGGATCTCCACCCGTGACTTGGACTCAGTTTTCTGAGGTTTTTTAGGACAGTATATGCCTCACAGTATGTGCAAGTGCTCGAGGGATGAATTTTTACGATTGAGATAGGGTTCTATCTCAGTGGGCGAGTATGAGGTGAGATTTCATGAGTTAGCCAGACATGCCACTATGATTCTGCCTACGGAGTATGAGAGAATTCAATACTTTGTTAGAGGCTTGAGATTACCACTTCGCAGGGCTACACAGAGTTTGGTGACTTTGGGGAATTTTTTATTATACTGTGGAATATACGTATTTGATAGAGGAGATGGATCGCGAAGACCAAGGGGGTAGCGATAAGAGACCTAGTTATCAGGGCAGTTACAGTGGGAGCCATAGCAGCTCACAGTCCAGAGGCTGCGGGTTTCAGGATAGTTACCCCCAGCAGCAGCCTTATCAGCGTCAAGGTCATCCTAGTAGGCTGGTTCAGGCAGCGCTTCACCTTTCGAATAGGGGTCAGCCCGGTTATAGTGGTTCCAGAGGTCAGAGCAGTAGTCAACCTTAAAGGCGTGTTCATTCAGGGTCGTCGAGTCGAGGTGGGCGTTTTGATTCAGCCAGACCTTCTAGATAGAGTAGGGTACCCGGGGCATGTTATGACTGTGGGGTTATTGGTTACATCGCCCTTGAGTGTCCCCAACATAGGATGATTGAGCCTTCAATTAAGACTACACAACCGATCAGATCAGTGTCGCCGCTAGTAGGGGTGATGCTCAGGGTCGCAGGGGTGGTCCTTAGGGTTTAAGAGATGGTTCTCAGGGAGGTAGGGTATGTGGTCAGATAGGCACCCATTCTCATAGCGGACATGGCCATTTATATGCTGTACCGGGTAGGCCAGAGGCTAAGGCTTCGGATGCAGCGATCACAGGTATATGCCATCAGCCAGCTTCTACTTTATTTGATCTCGATTCCACATTTTCATATATTTTTGCTTATTATGCACCATAGTTGGGTTTGCATTTGGAGTCATTATCTATGCCATTGCGTGTAGCTACCCCCGTGGATAATTCTTTAGTAGTAGATCGGGTATATGGATCTTGCTTGGTGATTGTTCGGGAGTTTAATAATCAGGTTGATCTCAGTATGCTCGATATGGTAGAGTTTGACGTGATTATGTGCATGGACTTGTTATCCCCTTACCATACAGTCTTGGATTGCTTTGCTAAGACCGTCACATTAGCCATGCCTGGCATACCCCCAGTTATGTGGAAGAGTTCTTTTAGCCGTGCACCGACGGAGATTATTTCTTACATTTAGGCTAGTAGACTGATATCGAGAGGTTGTGAGTCATTCCTTGCTTATGTTCGGGATGTTAGTGCTGAGTGTCCTTCACTTGACTATGTTACTATTGTTCGTGAGTTTCTCGATATTTTTCCTACCAACCTACCTGGCCTTCCTCCTGAGTGAGACATAGAGTTTGCAATTAACCTCGAGTCAGGCACTCGACCTATTTCTATGGCTCCTTATTGCATGGCTCCTACTGAGCTGAAGAAGCTAAATAGTCAGCTTCAGGATATTCTAGCTAAGGTTTTTATCAGACCGAGTGTTTCTATTTGTGAAGAAAAAATATGGCTCTATGCCTATGTGTATAGATTATAGGCAGTTGAATAAGGTGTTCGTGAAGAATAAGTATCCTAAGCCTCGTATCGATGACTTATTTGACCAGCTGCAGGGTGCATCCATATTTTTTAAGATTGATTTGAGATCTGGCTATCATCAGTTGAGGGTTCGGGTTGAATAAATCCCTAAGATAGCCTTCAGGACTCGTTACAGTCATTATGAATTCCTGGTGATGTCTTTTGGGTTGACTAATGCCCCAACAACTTTTATGGATTTAATGAACCATATTTTAAGGCCATATGTGGACTCATTTATGATAGTCTTCATTGATGACATTCTGGTGTATTCGAGGAGTAGGGCTTAGCACGAGCAATATTTGAGGATTGTACTCCACACTTTGAGAGATCATAGGCTTTAAAATTCTCAAAGTGCAAGTTCTGGCTTGAGTCTATAGCTTTCTTGGGGCATGTGGTGTCCAAGTATGGTATTATGGTGGACCCAGCAAAGATTGACGCTATTCGTGTTTGGCCTAGGCCTATGTCTCCTACTTAGGTTCATAATTTTTTGGGTTTGCAGGCTACTACAAGTGATTCATTGAGAGTTTTTCCTCTATTGCAGCCCCTATGACTAGATTAACTAGAAAAGAGGTTCCATTTCAGTGGTCTGCGAGTTGTGAGGCGAGCTTTCTAAAGCTCAAGGACTTGCTCACTACAACTCCTGTTCTGACTCTTCCAGTTGAGGACGAGGGGTTTACCATCTATTGTGATGCTTCTAGTGTTGGGCTAGGGTGTGTTCTGATACTGCAGGGTCGTGTTATTGCATATGCATAGAGGCAGCTGAAGGTACATTAGTACAACTACCCCACTCATGATTTGGGGTTGGCTATGGTAGTGTTTATGCTTAATATTTGGAGGCATTACTTGTATGAGGTTCGCTGTGAGATCTTCACTGACCACCGTAGTCTTCAGTATATTATCACCCAGAGAGAGCTTAATTTGGGGCAGCGTAGATGGATTAAGTTGCTGAAGGACTATGCTATCTCTATTCTATAACATCTAGGAAAGACGAATGTGGTAGCGGATGCCTTGAGCCGAAAGGCAGTGAGTATGGGTAGCTTGGCCTTCATTTCAGTTTTATGGTAGTCGTTGGCTTTTGATATCCAGTCCTTAGCTAACTTGATGGATCGTATCGATATCTCTGATCCCAGGAGGATTATTTCTAGTGTTGAGGCCAGATCTACCTAGTTGGAACAAATTCGGGGTTGTCAGTTTGAGGATAGTAGGCTTCATAGCGTTCGAGGGAAGGTGTTGAGAGGTGAGTCCAGGAGGGCTGCCTTAGATTCTGAGGGTGTCCTGAGGTTTGAAGGCCTTATTTGTGTTTCGTGTGTCAGAGATTTGATTCAGTTAAATCT
Organism: Capsicum rhomboideum; assembly: GCA_031232105.1. NCBI lineage: Eukaryota > Viridiplantae > Streptophyta > Magnoliopsida > Solanales > Solanaceae > Capsicum > Capsicum rhomboideum. The sequence continues at coordinate 25,155,122 of CP124710.1, forward strand.
TTATTAGGCTCATAGATCTAGGTACTCTATTCACCCCAGGACAGCTAAGATGTATAGGGATTTGAGGTAGCATTATGTAACACCCCGTACATTTTTGAACCTACGTTATTACCGTAACATTTATGGAATTATTTAAACATGAGATGGTTGGTGTATTGTGCATTAATTTTTGTTGGGCTGAATCACTATATGCTAATGGGCTCAATAAAGGCCCAAAACTTAGCAAAAGACATGGCCCAAAATGGGAAAATGATCTATTCTTTCTTTGACCAAGTAAACCCTCAATTATTGACCAAAAGTTGGCTAAGGATGACCATTAAGGGGTTATATAAGGCAACAAAAAAATCAGATTTTTATTCACAAAGGCACACCTGCCAAATTCTAGACTTTTCCAAAGAGATATTTTCTCTTCATTCAAACCCTAAGCAACCATCTCTTTTGGACAAGATCATCACTTTGAAAGCTTGGGTAAGTGCTTAGTCCTGTGGTTTAATAGATCATATGCATGAGAGATTGTGTAGATCATGATGGTTATGTCTAAAAGTGTTGAGTAGTGTACTTTTGCTTCCTTGCTAAAAGATTTGTCATCTATGTGACTTGAACTTGAGAGGAGACTTGAGGTTTTGATGAAAGTGAATGGCATGGATGATATATCAACATGTAAGATGTGTTTATGTCCCTAACTTGCTTCCTTTTTGTGTATAACATTTGGAATCGTTGTTGTGAAATTATACATGGAACCGGTGGCGTATTGAAGGGACAAATGTAGTTTTGTGATGTTTATGTGCATTGTGAAACCATGGCTATTTGTTGGCATCCAAGATAACCTAAAATATGAAAAGAAAATCTTAATTATGACCATGGACCATTCATTGCAAAAAAGGACCCAAAAATGACCCCTGGAGGCTGAAATGGGCACCCGCCCGCGCGGGCGGGGCACCTGTGGGTGCAGATGCCAATGCAGGTGACCTTGAACAGGTCCAGATGGGAACCTGCGTCCGCATGTCACTCACCTGCCGGTGCAGGTGACCCCACAGGTCCTTCCAGGACCTCATTTTGCATGTTTTTGTCTCTTTTTGATCCTCGAAACCCCTATACCCTTCTTGGATGCAATTATCAACTTATGGTACCCTTTGAATGGCTTTAAGGAGTCGTTCAAAGGCATGTTGGATTATATCAATTATGGATTGTTGTTAATGTGTTATTGTGAAAGGTATTTAAGTGACTTGATGGAGTAAAGGTGACGTAGTGTTGAAGGAGAAGTGTAAAGCATAAACTTGGTGTGAAATGCTATTGGTTTATGATGTCTTGGTTGATGTGTGGCATGTTGTGGTGTTGTTGGTATAGTAATGCAGTGAATGGTATTGTGAAGGGCGAAATGACGTTATATGGCAGTTATGTAGTTCATTATCGTTTTATGCACTTGTAATGTAGTTGGTTGTTAACGTGAGTTCCGTTATGTACTTGTGTTGTAGAGTAAAACGTAAGAAAGGAGCTGGATTATTGTATCACATATAGGACTGTATATTCATATTGGGAAGATAAGGTATGTAAGGTTACTCTTTCCGTATCCTTTGGTAGCATCTCTTGTTCTCATTGTTACCGACTTGCTCTCATTTCAAAAATATCTCAAAGTATCTATTTTCAGGTTATCATATGTTGTTATTCGCATGTCTCTTATTCATTGACTGATATTCCAAAGCTCTAATAATGTTATAACCACCAAAGTATCAATCTCACAAAAGTAAAGAATTGAAGTACCGGATACTTGTTGAGTACGGGTGGAAACTCAAAGGGGCGTAAGCCTAGCTAGAGGTGATCCCGAATGAATATTGAGTATGGGTGGCAACTCGAAGGGGCGTAAGCCTAGATAGAGGAGATCCCAAAGGATTATTGGGAATGGGTGGCAACTTGAAGGGGCGTAAGCCTAGCTAGAGGCGATCCTGAATGGGTGGCAACTCAAAGAGGCAGAAGCCTAGCTAGAAGCGATCCCGAATGATTATATGAATGATATTATATGAGCTATGTTATATGAATGATTGTGATAATGATGATGAGTGTAAAAGCAAAGAAAGTAATGAATGTAATATACATGGTTCCACACATACAGAACGGTGGTTTATCCATAATGTTTATTCACTTGTATTTGCTTCCATTTGAGTTCCTATGTTTCATGCAGTTGCTCATAGCCTTACATACTCAGTACATTCTTTCGTACTGACGTGCCTTGGGGGCCTTACCTTACTTGCTACAGGCACAGGTGTTAGTAAACCTCCACAGTAGGATACGAGTTATTTGCAGACTGTTGGTGAGCTCCAAGTTGATTTGGGGCTTTCCGAGTCACATGTGTACATTTTTTTTGGTACTATGTAAATGTTGTATAAAGCGGAGACTTGTCCCTACTTTAGGTTGGTTATGTATATGTATCTGTTAGAGGCTTTGTAGACGTTGTGGGATAAATAAAGGGATCTAAGAAATGTATGCTTTGATGTGATGGCCCTAACGGCCAAGTTTCATATCTATTGAATGTTTTTCCATGACTTTCGCCATTGGTATCTTGTAGCCATATGTGATAGAGTGTTGTTCATTTAGTGACATGCATACGAGTGTACATGAATGAGGATTGGTTCTCTCGGGCCTTAACAGCTTAGGGTGCCAGTTTGCCCCGTTGGAATTTGAGGCGTGACACATTACTGGTGGAGTGGTATGTGGAGAGATATAGCGGAATTTGTGGCTAGGTTCCTTTGTTGTCAGTAGGTAAAGACCGAGCACCAGAGACCTTATAGATTATTTCAGAGGCTACCCATTCTTTAGTGGAAATGGGAGTGAGTTACTATAGAATTCATAGGTGGTTTGCCTCGTACTTTTTGTGGGTTTGATAGCATTTGGGTCATCATGGATCTATTGACCAAGTCTGCTCATTTCATCCCTATTCAGATCTCCTACAGTGTCGAAAGGTTGGCCCTTGTTTATATTCGAGAGGTGGTTTGCCTTCACAGGGTGTTTGTGTCCATCATTTCAGACCGAGGCTCATAGTTCACTTCTAGCTTCTAGAGGACATTTGAGGAGGATTTGGGTACCTAGGTTGACCTTAGCACCTCCTTTCACCCCCAAATTGATGGAAAGTCAGAGCAAATTATTCTTGTTTGGAAGACATGCTCCGCACTTGTGTGTTAAATTTTCGGGGTTAGTGGGATAACTTTTACATTTGGCGAAGTTTTCATATAATAACAACTTTCATTCAAGTATTCAGATGGCTCCATTCGAAGTACTGTATGGTACGCAATGTCGATCTCTAGTTGGTTGGTTCAAGACTTTTGAGGTTAGGCCTCATGGTATAGATTTCTTCATGAGTGATTGGTTCAAGACTTTTGAGGTTATGTTAATCGTAGAAATCGTACATTGAGGTTCAGAGTTGGTGACAGGGTATTTTTATGAGTATCACCCATGAAGGGTGTGATAAGGTTCAGGAGGAGGGGCAAGCTCAGCCCCAAGTTTATTGGGCCATTTGAGATCTTATGGACAGTTGGGGAGGTAGCATATGAGTTAGGATTGCCTCCTGCCTTTTCAGCCATCCACCTAGTGTTTCATGTATCTATACTGCGACAGTATATCCCAGATGAGTCTCACGTGCTTTGGTGGGACTCAGTTCTGTTGGATGAGAGGTTGGCATTTGTACAGAAGATTGTGTCCATTTTGGCCAGAGATGTCAGGCGATTGCACTTCAGAGACATTCCTGTAGTTAAGGTTCAGTGGCATCACCGGCCAGTTGAGGAGGCAACCTGAGAGATTGAGCGTGATATGAGGACCCAGTATCCCTACTTGTTCGATCCTTCAGGTACTTCCATATCCTTTACTTTTGCGGACAAAAGTTCTTTTAGTAATGGATATTGAAATGACCCTCCTGTTCATTTCCCTCATTTTCGTGCATTTTTGGCGTTTAGAGCTTTTTTATAATAGCCTCAAGTTATTTATGACTTGTTAGGACTGACAGTTCGGTTTCCGGGTAGTTCGTTTGAGAATTTTATTAATACCTAATGTATTGTGGAATATTTAAATTAAATTAGAATTTGGTAGAGATATATTTATTTCCTTTCTGAAATATTTTAGTTGTTTATGAAATTTTTTTACTTAAGGTATATTCATACTATTTTATATTTAATATTTAAAATGGAGATAGTGAATCTAAATATGTTCAAATATTATTATTATATGATAGAGACTTTATTCGAAATAATTTTCTATTAAGCATGATATATTTAAAAAATTGTATTTATTTTACCACGAACCTATGCAATACCCAAAAATGCACATAATGGATAAACAATAAGAAGTGGGTGTTGCCACCTCCACTTTCACGTGGAAGTGAGGGAAAGGTGTACCACAAAGGGGTAGTAAATAGGTGGCATCCCATTCCATACTGCATATAACTTTAGCAACTTTACATTCTATCTTTCCTTGACCAAAATAAAAGTTTTCATCATTGTTTTTGCTTACTAATTGAAAGTACATAGCTGCAACATGCTTTCTCTCTATATATATAGACACATAAATATTGGCGTAATGACCAAATTGTGGAAAAAATATATATTTTGATGCTATAATTTGACCCCAGAATTGTAAAATTATCTGCATCGAGTTATTCAAGTTTGTTCGCTAGTATAAAGCTCGAACTGTTGCGACCCAGCTATACACGCAAGTGTACGTGATCGTGCAAGTAATAAAGTGGCTCCTTTTAAAGAGCCGGATATCAAACCCAAGGGACTTTCATCAACAGAAATCACTCTGGACGTCAAACTATAATTAAAAACTAGTGTTACGAAAATGACAAGTGATTGGGTGCTAAAAATTAAATGATTGCGAACTAAGAACTCCTATCTTCGCTACCGTAACTTTGATTTACGTAAATATGCTTTAAAAATCAATAAAAAGTGAATTCCCAGTGCTAAGGCACCTTGACCATCATCTTTCAAGCATAATTGCTGTTGGTTTAAGCATTTTTGAGTAGTTTGTCATGGTTATCGATCCCAAGGTTAATTTTACAACTATATTCGTCTCCAAATTATAATTGTCTCCTAGAACTTAGAAACTTACCTACATCTGTGAGTGGTGATAAGCTTAAGCAAGTCTAGAGCATTCAAGCTTTCTTCTTGTAATTTATCGAGTGTGGGTGGTTAGGTACCTCTCGGTCCTAACCACAGGTCAATCCCTTGGAATTACGTCTCCGAGACAGACCACACTTCATATATTCAGGTTCTATCTCTCCGTTTCTCTCTCGAGCTCACTTCAAGACAAGAAATATATTCCAATGGTGATCAAACATCAAAATAATGAATTTTAGAATATATGAATAACCACTTTATAATAAACTCCAACAAAAACCAATACAATTAGCCCAAGAGATTCATGTTCTTGGCCTTAGCCCCAAGAATGAGGGGTTTTAGCCACTCATAATGTTTATCAACAACCAAAAGTAAATAAATACCATAAAAGTACTGAAAAACTGAAAAGAAGAGGATTGGAACCTAATTAAGATGCCCAAAAACACCCAAAATATTCTAGGGAGGATGGATTCTGATACAATAACTGAAAAGCCATATTTATAGACTCAAGTCGAGGCAAAAATCGGCCAAAAAGCGGCCCGGCACGCTATTGGGCGCGCCAAGCACTTAGGCAGATTCTACCTCAGCAAAAGAAGGTTCGCCCAAGCGGCGTGGCACGCTGGCCAGCGCGCCTGGGCACTGCCTGGACAGATCATATTTTCGCCAAAAGCGGCCTGGCACGCTGCATAGCGCGCCAGGCCCTTTTTATTGTACTGTTCTAGCTTTCGTTGACTTCTCGTCACGGATTTGGATGGATTCTTCAATATAAACTCTTTGGCTTGTCTCCTATCTTCAATATTCTGCACTCGGCGCTCATCCAAGCTTCACTTTCCATGCCAAATATGCTCCAAAAAGTCGCAAATTCCACCTACAAGAGTCTAATCATATTGGTTAGCACATTATCTCATTTTCCATCAAAAACTTATATAATCCACAAGTAGTGTTCTCAAAACTAGGGTAATCATGGGTTAGCGTCGCTACTAAGGCATATAAATATGCCTCAGATCACCACCCCACACTTGAACCTTTGTTTGTCCTCGAACAATTAACCATACTCAACTCAGGGCGACTTTTAAATAATAGACACAAAATGAGCATTCTTGCACCGCACAACCATACTTATCACTTATGCACCACATACTAGGATATTACTCAATTAAATAACAAGTTGAAACAACCTACCCTCACAAAACAACTTACTAGTTGCAATTTTATGCGTGATACATTATTAATAGTTTACCAAACTTCACTAACCATGTGCCCTCACAACAAGAGAATCACCCCTCAATTCCACAACGTAATTACTAAACGGGTGCATGAATGAAAGTCACTCACTCTCAGAAAGAGTTCACATGCAACACAAAGATGAACCATAGGCTTGCCCTTAGTGTAATACTCCACTAATGTTAAGATGTTAAAGCTCAGGATCAAGTAGGACTTTGTAGGGGTTGTAATGTGGGCACAAGGACGGGTAGGAACTATTTGGTCAAGCATAGTGACTATCTTTCCTGAGCGCTTTATTACTCTACAAAGTACATTCAGAGCACCTTCAACCAACGTATTTTCCACTACTTTTCTCTTCCCAACTTTTCTTTGTTTCGCCCCATAACTTTAAACTAGCGTCCGCACATCGGATAAGGAATATTTTATCAACCATTGATTCAAAAACCAGATTATTTTTATAATTTCCTTTTTTTTTTTTAATTTTTTTTTTTTTTTTTTTTTTTGACTATCTTCCCCACCAATATGCACAAATTTCTCACACACCTATCTGAGATATGCTTGAGGCTTTAACTTAACTCTTTCCTTCTTCCTAACTCCGGTACTCCTTCACCTCTTAATTTCCTAATTAAAGCGCTTAGGAGTTATTGGATCAAATTCTGGTTCACTAAAAGAAGAGGATTGAGCTACATGTAAAGCTAACAAGGAAAAGGCTAAAGGCTCAACGGGGCTGACTAGGATTATGCGTAGAGGGTAGGTAAAGTGGGTCTAAAATATGGCTCTCAAAGAAATGCCTATATCATCTCCTAAACTTAACATCTCTTATTTCTCTTTGCAACACCCCGGGCAAGTTCTAGACATCATCATGCACATGGCATATCATAACAAAACCTTACTCACACATGGCACATGTTCAGCTCAGCAGGTTCACCATAAAAAAACTCCAAAATCATGCATCAATTCAATATTAAGCAACTTAGCAAGTCAAGTAAGTGAGAATTAGGCGTCTCCACACTTGCTATTATATATCCGGGCATGTTTCACACGTGTAAGAACAACTGTATAGCAAGCAAGAACACCTGACACGACACTACATGACTAATTTGCTCTTAAGACGGTCGTCATCCATCCATCATAGAGCAAATCCTTTAGTCTTAGACTAAGGTGACCCAGAAGTAATAAACCCTAAAACACCACAAAATAACATCAAACTCCAAAATTTTAACACAATTTTTTTTTTTTTTTTTTTTTGTACGGTTCAAAGGGACTCTCCTTAGTAAAAGAACCAAAAACAAACGCTAAGGAACCCAAAATAAAAGCATACAGCAGCACACGTATACATACATACAAGGGAAGTCCATCACACCCCACCCCACACTTAAAATATTAGCACTGTCCCCAATGCTACCAAAATAAACAAAGCAAGAGTAGGATGTAAGGAGCTCCCTGGTCAGTCGAGGTAGTCGTCATCCTCCGGTCCACGGACATCTAACGGTGGATCATCTGCCTCAGCTTCCTCATCCTCAGAACCACTCTGGAGGTCCTCCTCATCTGTGGGGATATCATCATCCACCGGCTCCACAAAGTCAGGACCAATCCTCAATATGGCCATGGCATGCTCATTGAGAGGATAATCTCTCTCTACCTGACTCAGCTCATCTGCCGTGGAGGGTCTACCCCCAGTTCTGTGTCGCAGCATCTCCAATCCATACATACGGGCTAGAATCCCGTCATCTCGAGCATGTCGCTCTGCTAATGTCAAAGTGGGGCCGAGTGAATCTGGCGCCTTAGTCTGGGTGACATCCACAGGCGTTGTCGTCAAAGGAGGATGATAATCAAAATTTTCTTCGGGCACGTCGAATGCTCACATTAATTTGGTCAATAGTCCACCGAAAGCATATCGAAGACCTCCATGAAGACGAGCTCGCCGCATTGCTGACAACAAAACAGACCCTACATTAATCTCCGCATCAGTCATGAGAGCATATACCAAACAGACGCGATCTCTTGTAACTTCAGTCATGTGGCTCCCTGGAATTAAACAACAACATACAATCTTAAGCCAAATCCTAGCCTCTTTGTTGAGATGGGCAAAGGGTAGACTCTTGTGGTACCCTTGTTGGTGATGGCGAAGCCACCTCACAGTTGAACATGGGCCGCACAGAGTGTGTCGAATTTCAGCATATGGAGGCCTGGCATTTAGCCTGAGTATGTCTTCAGGACTTTCCCGTGTGGGAACCCCCAATAATCCATTTAAGCTCAAGGAGTCAAGTATCACATCCGAATCTCGTACCACCACCGAGCATGTAGGTGCGTCAGGGTTCCAATTTGCGTACAATTCCCTCACCAAGTGGAGGTTGCAATCTGTAGGTCTGTTGAAAACAAAGCCCATCCCCACTTGCTCTAACCGAGCCAAAATTCTTGGGTAAGCCCGAGCAAGGCTTGACCTATCAATACACTCATTGGAGAAATATTTAGCCTCCGGATGGCTTTTGTACCAATTTTTCCCCGCACTGGAGACTGCATTAATCCCATACTTCCGTTTTTGCCCTTTTGGTACTGGGGGAGCCGCGGGCACCTTATTACCTGACCGACGTCTCTTGTGAGAGCTAGAGGCTGCTATATTAGAATCAGACATAGTACCTGTAGCAGAGATCCACAACCAAGTCAATAAACCTTGTAAAAATAACTAACCAACTTGATGTGCGGTGACGTTGAGGGCCACCCCACACCTAGTCACTTGGCACCAATTCAAAATAATTATGGGCAGAGGGTACTCAGACTTCCCCTCATCACTTAATGCCCCAAATCCAAGTTCCCACCATAGATGAATGTACATTCTTAATAAATAAAACCAACAATAATCACATAGATTCCACCTATTTGAGTTGTATTCAGTGAGTTCCACCACTAATTGGCTCAATTTTCACCAATAAAGAGAAACCCACTTCTACTTTGTTGAACCACAATAAGATTAGTAACCACAAGTGCACAGGCCTACCAAGTTCACTGTAATGCCCCCAATCATATGATATGATGCCAAGTCAACAAACCATGAAAATATTATGTCCATAAACAAAACCAAGAATACCCAAAATCGCATAATCCATGGCAATTTATAGAAAGAGAGAGTGAAGGAGACATACCTTGAGAGCTTTGATGTGTGACTTGAACACAATCCCAAAGTGAGAAAGCAACGAGTCAAACTTTTTGTGGGCACTAGATGGGGGAGAAAATCGTGAGTTGGGGTGTGGGGTTGTGAAATATTTGTGAAGAATGAAGTAATGGGGGGATTTAAAAGAGGATGGGGGGGGGGGGGGTCGTGTCTAGAACCCAAAAAAAAAACTACCCAGATATCGTGCACAGGCGGCGTGGCACGCTGCCTAGCGCGCCTGTGCACTGCCCTTGTTGAAAAAATTTTCTGCACAGGCGGCGTGGCACGCTGCCTAGCGCGCCTGTGCACTGCCCTTGTTGAAAAAATTTTCTGCACAGGCAGCGTGGTACGCTGCCTAGCGCGCCTGTGCACTGCCCTTACAATTTATTTTCTTAGCTTTTTCATCCTGGCACGCTAGGTAGTGCACCCCATACTTATCCTCATACCTGAGCCATTTTTCCACCGTCTTTTCATGATCTTGGGGCTTTTACAAGTCTCAAGACTTGAAGCTTTGATCAAAAACATGTCTTGCCTGTACGGCATCTTCAAATAATCATCCATCCGCCTAATTTGCCTTTGCCTTGTGGATTCTCATACCAACCTACTCCGTGCCTCTGCATAAACACAAGATCCTAGCACTATGTTAGAAGACAAAAACTGGAAAAAAAAAAGATGGGTTGCCTCCCATCAAGCGCCTTAGTTTTGGTCGGGGCACGACTCTTCTTTTTGTATTTTTACTTTATAAATCTAAATATTACAACACATGCATGGGTTGCCTCCCATGTAGCGCCTGGTTTAATGTCGCGGCTCGACCAATTAGAAGCGCTTAGTTATCATCAAGGCGAAGCACGTCCTCCGTTTGCTTTTCTTCCTCACCGAAATAATGCTTCAATCTCTGGCCATTTACCATAAACCTTGTACCATCCGCCTTGTTCAAAAGTTCCACCGCACCATGAGGTGTCGTGCGACTTACCTCAAAGGGCCCACTCCACTTGGATTTTAGCTTGCCCGGAAACAACCTAAGTCTTGAGTTAAACAAGAGTACCAACTGGCCAGTCTCAAAAGTACGGGGAAGAATATGCTTGTCATGCCATCGCTTCGTTTTCTCCTTGTAGATCTTAGCATTTTCATATGCATGTGCACGAAATTCTTCCAACTCATGGAGTTGTAACAACCTCTTATCACCTACCAACCCCGGATCTAGATTCAACTTCTTTACCGCCCAATATGCTCGATGCTCAAGCTCAACTGGGAGGTGACAAGCTTTCCCAAAGACCAAACGATAGGGAGAAGTCCCTATAGGAGTCTTATAAGCCGTTCGATAGGCCCAAAGAGCATCATCCAGCTTAAGTGACTAGTCTTTCCTTTGAGTATTTACCGTCTTTTGCAAGATTTGCTTTATCTCACGATTAGACACTTCCACTTGGCCACTTGTTTGGGGATGATACGCTATTGCGACCTTGTGTTTCACTCCATACTTTGCCAATACATTCTTCACCAAATAATTAATGAAGTGTGATCCTCCATCGCTAATAATCGCTCTTGGAGTTTCGAACCTCGTGAAGATGTGCTTTTGCAGAAACTTTACCACAACTTTGGAGTCGTTAGTAGGAAGAGCTGCGGCCTCTACCCATTTGGATACATAATCCACTGCAACGAGTATGTATAGATTTCCATTCGACTGTGGAAAAGGGCCCATGAAATCAATCCCCCATACATCAAAAATTTCTACTTCTAGGATGTTGTTAAGAGGCATCTCATGTCTCTTGGCAATATTCCCCATACGTTGACATTGATCACAATTTTTCACAAAGGCATGAGCATCTTTAAATATCGAAGGCCAGAAGAAACCTGATTGCAATATTTTTCGGGCTGTTCGTTCACTACCATGATGTCCACCATAAGGTGAGGAGTGGCATTTCTCTAACACTTGCTTAACTTCAGCATCCGGAATACATCTTCGTATTAATTGATCAGGCCCTTGCTTGAATAAATACGGCTCATCCCATATGTAAAAACGTACCTCATATGCCAGTCTCTTCTTCTGTTGAGGACTCGAATCAGGAGGAAATAATCCACTTACCAATAGGTTCACAATGTCTGCATACCATGGCAACTCCTCGACCTCTAATACCAACAACTGCTCGTCTGGAAATTCCTCACAAATATGCCCATCATCCTCTATATGTGTCAAATTCTCAAGTCTAGACAGATGGTCGGCAATTTGATTTTCTGTCCCCTTTCTGTCTTTAACCTCTAAGTCAAACTCCTGTAGCAATAGGATCCATCTAATCAAGCGCGGTTTAGCATCCTTTTTATTGAACAAATATCGTATCGCTGCATGGTCCGTGTGTACAATAACACTTGTGCCGACTAAATACGATCTGAATTTATCAAATGCATATACCAAAGCTAGCATCTCTTTTTCCGTCACCGTGTAATTCATCTGGGCTGCATCAAGGGTCTTGCTCGCATAATAAATAGAGTGAAATACCTTATTCTTCCGTTGACCTAGAACCGCCCCTATTGCCACATCACTTGCGTCACACATGAGCTCAAATGGCAAAGTCCAGTCAGGAGCAATGAGAATAGGTGCCTCTACCAACTTCTTTTTCAACACCTCGAATGCCTTCACACATGATTCACAGAATACAAACTTCACATCTTTCTCCAGGAGTGCACACATGGGACGTGCAATTTTGGAAAAATCTTGAATAAACCTTCTGTAAAATCCCGCATGACCCAAAAAACTTCGCACCCCTTTAACCGATACAGGTGGAGGAAGTTTCTCAATAGCTTCGACCTTTGCCCTATCAACTTCCAACCCCTGCTTTGACACTTTATGCCCAAGAACTATACCTTCTGTCACAAGGAAATGGCACTTCTCCCAATTTAGAACAAGATTAGTTTCTTCACACCGAGCAAGGACTTTATCCAGGTTGTGCAAACATACCTCGAAAGAGTTACCAAAGACTGAGAAATCGTCCATAAAAATCTCTACAAAATCCTCCACCATGTCGTAGAAAATAGCCATCATGCAACGCTAAAAGGTAGCTGGTGCATTACATAATCCAAATGGCATACGCTTGAAAGCATATGTGCCGTAAGGACATGTGAATGTAGTCTTCTCTTGATCTTGGGGATCTATAGCAATTTGATTGTAACCGGAATACCCATCAAGAAAGCAATAATATTCCTGCCCGGCTAAATGATCCAGCATCTGATCAATAAAAGGGATTGGATAATGATCCTTCCTCGTAGCATCATTAAGTTTCCGGTAATCCATGCAAATACGCCATCCTGTCACAGTTCTTGTAGGAATCAGTTCATTATTGCCATTTGTGATCACCGTCATACCCCCCTTTTTTGGAACACATTGTACTGGGCTCACCCACGTACTATCAGAGATAGGGTAAAAAATGCCAGAATCCAGCCACTTAATTACCTCCTTCCTTACTACTTCTTTCATTACCGGATTTAAGCGTCGTTGGTGTTGCACACTCGGCTTGTGTCCTTCTTCCATGTATATTTTATGCATGCATAAGCCCGGATTAATCCCATGGATGTCAGACATCTGCCAACCAATAGCCTTCTTTCTTCGTTTTAGAATCAACAAAGCTGCATCAACTTGTTTTTGTGACAAATCTGCTGCCAGAATAATAAGAAGAGTCTTGTTTTCACCTAGGAAAGCATATCTAAGATGAGATGGAAGTTCCTTCAATTCAAGCTTCGGTGCTTCCTCAATTGAGGGCTTAGTTGTAGGACCGAGTGGACGATTCAATGGCTCCCATCTACCCTCTTTAGCATAGATACCCATAAGATCAAGAACTTGCACCATCTTACTAGCTTCTGCATCACCAAACACATCTTGCCCCATCAAAACTTTTCCAACGGATCTGTAGTCAAAGTGTAGATGCTTTCAACCGCCGAATCTATAGCTGTGATAGCCGCCAAGTTCTCATAAATCTCTGGAAGCTTCAAATCCCTATATACATCAAAGACTTCAACTTTGTCATGAGCTCGCATAGTAAGTTTCCCTGTTGCTACATCAATGATTGCACCTCCTGTAGCCAGGAACGGACGCCCCAAAATAAATGGAACTTCCGGGTCAGGCTCAAAATTCAACACCACAAAATCAACGGGAAAGATCAATGACCCCACTTGTACCAGGACATCCTCAACAATACCATCAGGTCTAATCACAGATCGGTCTGCCAGCTGCAAAATAATAGTAGTAGGCTTCGGACGACCCAAACCCAATTCCTTGAAAACCGAAGTGGGCATCAGATTTATACTGGCCCCCAAATCACACAATCCACGAGCGCAAACACAATCCCCCAGAGTAATCTTCACAGTGAAACTTCCAGGATCTTTCAGCTTAGTAGGTAACCGGTTCTGAATGCGAGAACTAACCTCCTCAGTTAAAGCCACTGTGGCATACTCTGTCAATCTACTCTTGTTTGCTATAATGTCTTTCACGAACTTGGCATACTTTGGAATACCCTGCAAGATATCCACAAGAGGCAAATTAATGTGCACCTGTTTAAGCAATTTAATGAACTTACCAAAGCATTCATCCTCCTTCTTCTTGTTGAACTTCTGAGGGAACGGAGGAGGCAATTTCACACTAAGTCTCACTTTATCATCTTTGGAGCTTTTGGTAGATTCCATTTGTTCGTCTTCTATCACCACTACTTTCGGCTCCAATTCTTTTGCTGGTGCAACGGTATCCTCTAACTGCTTACCACTACGGGTGACTATACCACTACTGGTGACTATAGCTAACTGGCCAATCTGCTTTTCCAAATTCTGAGTAGCCAACTGATTGTTCCTCATATCTGCTGCTAGCTTCGCTTGTTCAGCCATAATCTATTTTAACATATCCTCCACACTCATGTCTCCCGTCTTAGAACTCACTTGATTTCCTTGACCTTGATGTTGGTTGTACTGAGGGGCATATCCTTGAGGCCTATATTGATTGTGATCTCCTCCCCATGAGAAGTTCGGATGGTTTTTCCACCCGGCATTATAAGTGTTACCGTAGTTCTGAGCTCCACCTCCCCTTTGGGCATTACCAACAAAATTTACTGAATCCGGATTAGCACTACACAATTCGCTGGTATGATCACCATTTCCACATATGCTACACATCACAGAAACCTGTTGCTGGACTGCATTCACGAGAGCTGGTTGTTGAGAGCTGGTTGTTGACCCAAATTCAAACTGCTAAAGTGATTGTTCATCATGTTTTGCATAGCTGAAATTTGGGCAGATAGTGCTGTGACTGCATCCACATCTAGTTTCCCAGCAACCTTCTTTGTAGAATTTCTCAAATTATCACTATGCCAGTCTGGATTTCCTTGCGATATATGATTCAACAGAGCATATAATTCATCATACGTCTTCTCTAAAGCCTGTCCACCTGCAGCTGAATCAAGTAAAATTTTAGTGTTGGGGTCGAGAGCCTCTATAAACGTATGCACCAACACTTTATTAGCTTAGTGGTGGTGAGGGCAATCCCTCAACATGGATTTGAATCTGTTCCAAGCTTGGTACAAATTCTCATCATCTTTCTGTCTGAAACTTAGTATCTCACTCCTTAGCTTTGCTATTTTTCCAGACGGAAAGAACCTTATCAAGAATTTCCGAGCAAGATCATCCCAAGTAGTGATAGAATTAGCCGGCCCTTCATCTAACCACCTTCTTGCTTCCCCCAACAGAGAGAAGGGAAACAAAGTAAGTCTCACATAATCTGAAGACACCCCTGCAGGAATATATGTGTCGCTTATCTCTAGAAAATTTAGAATATGCCTCTGCGGGTCTTCATGAGCAAGACCAGTAAACTGTCCACTTGAGTGCAAGAGTTGCACCATGTTCTGTTTAAGCTCAAATCTACCTCCAGCTGCCGATTTGAGAATACTGGAGGTCACATTAGTGGCGAGTGGGATTGCCACATCGCGGACTGTTCTAGCTGTCATCACTTCCGGTTCACGTCTCTCTGCACCTGGTTCTTCTATTCTCATGGGATTACCCCGTATTCCTTCGCCAGCCAGTTCGACTTGTGGGATTGGGTATTCTGCAGCCTGTCTCCTCCATCTATTGAAATATCTTTTAGGTTCAGACTGCGGGGCTACCAAATCCTTATTTCTTGCCAGTGTTCTGATGAAGTAAACCTGCAAAAATAGCACAGCTAAGATCAAGTTGTCAACACGTAGCTGAAACTTAAAGTTCAAACGTCAATAATTGAAATCTATCTATTTGAAAGTCCCCGGCAACGGCGCCAAAAACTTATTGCGACCCAGCTATACACGCAAGTGTACGTGATCGTGCAAGTAATAAAGTGGCTCCTTTTAAAGAGCCGGATATCGAACCCAAGGGACTTTCATCAACAGAAATCACTCTGGACGTCAAACTATAATTAAAAACTAGTGTTACGAAAATGACAAGTGATTGGGTGCTAAAAATTAAATGATTGCGAACTAAGAACTCCTATCTTCACTACCGTAACTTTGATTTACGTAAATATGCTTTAAAAATCAATAAAAAGTGAATTCCCAGTGCTAAGGCACCTTGACCATCATCTTTCAAGCATAATTGCTGTTGGTTTAAGCATTTTTGAGTAGTTTGTCATGGTTATCGATCCCAAGGTTAATTTTACAACTATATTCGTCTCCAAATTATAATTGTCTCCTAGAACTTAGAAACTTACCTACATCTGTGAGTGGTGATAAGCTTAAGCAAGTCTAGAGCATTCAAGCTTTCTTCTTGTAATTTATCGAGTGTGGGTGGTTAGGTACCTCTCGGTCCTAACCACAGGTCAATCCCTTGGAATTACGTCTCCGAGACAGACCACACTTCATATATTCAGGTTCTATCTCTCCGTTTCTCTCTCGAGCTCACTTCAAGACAAGAAATATATTCCAATGGTGATCAAACATCAAAATAATGAATTTTAGAATATATGAATAACCACTTTATAATAAACTCCAACAAAAACCAATACAATTAGCCCAAGAGATTCATGTTCTTGGCCTTAGCCCCAAGAATGAGGGGTTTTAGCCACTCATAATGTTTATCAACAACCAAAAGTAAATAAATACCATAAAAGTACTGAAAAACTGAAAAGAAGAGGATTGGAACCTAATTAAGATGCCCAAAAACACCCAAAATATTCTAGGGAGGATGGATTCTGATACAATAACTGAAAAGCCATATTTATAGACTCAAGTCGAGGCAAAAATCGGCCAAAAAGCGGCCCGGCACGCTATTGGGCGCGCCAAGCACTTAGGCAGATTCTACCTCAGCAAAAGAAGGTTCGCCCAAGCGGCGTGGCACGCTGGCCAGCGCGCCTGGGCACTGCCTGGACAGATCATATTTTCGCCAAAAGCGGCCTGGCACGCTGCATAGCGCGCCAGGCCCTTTTTATTGTACTGTTCTAGCTTTCGTTGACTTCTCGTCACGGATTTGGATGGATTCTTCAATATAAACTCTTTGGCTTGTCTCCTATCTTCAATATTCTGCACTCGGCGCTCATCCAAGCTTCACTTTCCATGCCAAATATGCTCCAAAAAGTCGCAAATTCCACCTACAAGAGTCTAATCATATTGGTTAGCACATTATCTCATTTTCCATCAAAAACTTATATAATCCACAAGTAGTGTTCTCAAAACTAGGGTAATCATGGGTTAGCGTCGCTACTAAGGCATATAAATATGCCTCAGATCACGAACCTAGGAGGATTTTTCCTTACTCTTAGAGGTTCTTGTCATGACGGAATTCTGAGGTCAAGTAGAGGGGACGAGTAGTTCGTGGTCAATCTAAGGCTGCTGTCTGGCGTCCAGGTAGGCTAGGTTTACTCTATATTTGGATTGAGCTTATGTATGGTATTAGTATACTATTATGCTAGTTTTGGGCAAGTAATTGTAGCGCGGGTATCGTTGAAATATTTTATGCCTTATTTATCCTGTGTGGGTCCCATCCTGGTGGATTATAGGCTCGTTATCCCTTTATATGGTGTAGTATTTACGAGCATAGGGCATGGTATTAAGTTGGAAAACCTTGGATTCCTTTCTTTTATATTGTTATGCATATGTTTATATAAATGCATTTCAGTTTCGAAGGGCGAGCGCCGAAAAGAAACCAGCCCTGCCTCCCCAAGAAATCTTTGCTTGGTAGGCACTGCCTACTCACTCGGACAATGCTCTGAACATGAAAGTGTGCAGTTCCGCCCCCTTCTCTAATGCTGAGTCACAGGCAACACCTCAGAAAGCACGGGCGAGCCACATGCAGGGAAACTTGCACGTGTGGTTCTGGCCGGGGACTCTGGTATACTGCACTAATATTTTTATAGATGTTGAGGTTGAGTAAGGGGGTGGAGCTGGAAGAGAGAAGCAAGCCGCTCTAGCCTAGCAACATTTTTCAGCAGCGAGCTACGGTCCAACGACACCAGCATATTCATTATTTCTATTTTTTATTATGAGTTCTAGCACATCTTTGGCATTCAGTACGGTATGGTTTGGATTTCAATTTTATTATTGAGTGTGGTTACTTATGGGTTCACTGAATTCTTGTTATGTTATGGTTACTATGAGTTTCGGTTCGAATTCGACATCTGGTTATGATATGATCGTGGTGTCCTGGTATTGATTACGGTTATTCTGGGAGTATTGATAGTGGTGTTGAGTTCTGTTAGGCATGATTTATGTGGCCTCTCATTATTACCCACTATTTTCGATTTGAATCTGGCGTATGGCCTCTCGTTATTATCCATTGGTGTCGGTTCAAGCTCGGTGCATAACTGGAGGGTTTATTATGGCTTTGGGATCAGGTGGTTATGTGAGATTAGTTTGGTTACGGGTTGCTAATGCTTATGCTTTTACTTTAGTTGTTTCTTGTGTATACAAACCGGTTTATAGGGGCTTGATAGGGTTAATTATTTTCTTCTGGATACCTTTTAGGCTTATACGGGCCCAGTTAGGTTATAGTTAGCTGTATTTCTTACCATTGGGTTGTTTATTTCCTGTATTGCCTTAATATATTTCCTTTATCGCACTTGCATAGTTCAGTAGCTATTTACCTTTCTACCCGTATCACTGCTGACTTAGCATATACTCTTGTATTTTAGTTATGTTTTTACTATATTTGAGCTCAGTTGACCGATGATGCCTACTGAGTACCTGTTGCTTTGGTACTCATACTGCACCTTTGTATCTTTTTCCTGATGCCGATCTGAGTACGCCTGTCAGCATTGACGTGTTTCTCTGACTTAGTACTGATCTGGAGCAGGGTGAGCTTTTTAATGTCCGAGGTGGATCCTCTTCTATATATTCTAGTATAGTCTTTTGCGTTCGAGACTACTGTCTATACATTATGTATATTTTGGATACATTCTAGTACCCTTATTTTGTCAGTAGTTGCCCTAATATAGACATTACCAGGTCTTGGGAGGGATTATCTTGTATATTTTGTCCTCTACCTTCCCCTATTTGATATATTTTATATGTATACTTTATTGCTTCCGCTTATGTTATTTTTGTTGTTGGTTTTACTCCTGTCTTTCCTTATTTCCACCATTAGCCCATTACTCGCCGTTTTGGTCATGACTTGGCTTGCCTACTGGTGGGATAGAGTAGGCACCATCATGAGTTGACAAATTGGGTCATCACACCAAGCCTTCTGGACTTATTTTGGGGTATTGGATGGAAATTGATTAAAACAAAACTATAGGTGTGGAACCCATATTTAATCGAAATGATCTTGAATTAATGTTTTGATGGTTCTGTTGAGTCAGAATGTCTATTTTGGTATTGTAGCATAGTTTGTTTGCGTGCACGGGGCTCCAAATGAATTCCAAGCAGGTCGTAGTCCGTTGAAACTTGGCTTTTGTTGATTTTCCAAAATCTGGTGAAGGCATATTTTCCCTTCGAGAGGAGCTGGTCACATTTGTGAAGGGTCAATCCTTCGACCTTTAGGTTTGCGATCCCTACCATCACATTCGCGATGATGGTCAGTCTGACCTGATCCATTTTATTCTTCATGATTGTGGCTAGTTCCCCGCTTTCGCGATGGTCTATCTTGGTAAGCCTTAGCGTTCACAACCCTTCGCCTGCGTTTGCGAAGGGCAGTTTTGTTGTATCTCACGATCGTGACCAGAGGGCCTCACGTTCTTGATGAGTTACACCCTGGCAATATATAACTCCCTCTTCCCCGAATTTTCATTTATTTCTAACCCTTTTTCCTCCATTAGAGGCCCTTGGATCTTGGAAGTTATTGGGATATCATCCCATTGAGATCAGGTACGTTAGCCTATAGACCCTTTGTCATTTTGCCTTTTTGTTCTCGTGTTATTCCATCCCAAACTCCATTTAATTCTTGGTTTTAAGGCTTGTTTCTTTGAGGTTTGTGGGCTGATTTGTGCCCCGATTTGTGCTCAAATTTTGAGCACACCTTTCTTCAAGGGACCTCGTGATAGATTCAATTTGGAATTTTATTAGCGGGACCCATGAGCTCATTTTTGACCCAATTTTGGGCTCGGAGTTTTATATTGTAATATGGGTACCATTTTACTAGTACTAATGCACGGATTATGATTTTGATAGCGTGATGACATTTCAGGATTGTGGAGTAAAGACAAGTGATTTGTGGATGGTTTGAGGTTGCGGTTCGGCTTAGAGTTAGGCTTTGGTCTACTTTTCTCTATGAGATGGTGTAATGTATAGATTGCATGCTAGGTAGGGATTATCGAATAGATTTATACCTAGTAAGACTATAACGTTACCTATTTATGGGATTTCAGATAGAAATGTGACCCAAATCTTAGCCTAGATTACCATTTATGGTCGTAGGATCCTATTACACTTGATTATATGCTTGTTTGACCTAAGGTTGACATTAAGGATCCCTTAGTATGACACTTATGGTATTATCTAGTGATTTGGATCATATTCCTTGATAGCTCCTTCTAGTAGTTGTGTGACCTAATTTACCGTAGTTTCTTGGATCATGGTGCTATTATTATGTCAATTTATATATATTGTTAGGCCCGAGGCTTTGGTTACGATACCAGTTGGACATCAGGTTAGTACTTTATCCCTAAAAAGAACGTGATTCTACTTTATAGACACTTGGATGTTTATGGTTGTATTGTTTGGATACTGGTGATGGCATGCATACTTTTAAGAGCATTTGTGTTCATTTAGTGGTATAATTCCAATCAAAACCTTGGTTTTACTACTATATTCTAGAAAGGGATTTATTCCCACTGTTCACTCTTAAAATTGATTCTTTTACAATGGAAGTCTTACCACTCTTATTTTTGGATTATGCATTCCTAAAAATGAAAATTTCTGGACCCTTCTCTTATTATTACTATGAGACTTATCATTGCTAGAGCACCTTATGATTATGCACATTTCAGTTAGAGACCCTCATTATGCTAGAGTTAGCTCCCTCACCTTATATATATATATATATATATATATATATATATTCATATACTCTTCTTGAGCTACCCTTGTATATTATTTCCTTCCTTTCTACTACATTTGTATATTGTATATCTTCTTCTTTACTTTACTATTGTATATGGACTAGCTATTTATGGAACTGCATTCATCCCTTATTATTAGTAGAATAAGTTAGTTTATCCTTATCGCCTCATTAAAATTATTATATTTCCTTCTATTGGTAGAATAAGTATGTTTGGTACTCATACTACACTTCTGCTGCCAGCAGATCATAGTACTAGTTATCCCCATTGAAGGGTGTTTCATGCGGAATAGCTATGGATTAGAAATTTGGGGTGAGCTCCTGACGTTCAGAGCATTTCTGCTCTCCTTTGTATTGTTAGACTAATCTCCATTTTGTATTTAGAGACATCTTTGTATATATATATATATATATATATATATATATATTTATCCTATATTTCACTTGTACTCCTGTTGTATTAGAAGCTCTTGTATTGACTTCATCAGGTTTTGGGAATATATTTACATTCTTTTGGCCTTCTCTCTCACTGTTATTTAGTTTTTCTTCCGCCTTTCTTATTAGTCTGTTACTAGTTATTTCAGACTATGGGTTGGGTTACCTACTGGTGGGTTATGGTAGATGCCATCATGGCCTAACAAAATAGTTCATGACAAATTAGAATCAGAGCATAGGTTCACCGGTGTTATTGGTACAGGAGGTAAATGCCGAGTAGAGTCCTGCAAATCAGTACAAAGATATTTGTATCCTATCTTTGTGAGGCTATTGGGAATTCCTAGGAAATTATTTTCCTTGATTCCTTGTCGTGTGTTCGTACTTCTATGAACCTCTAAGTACCTTTTTTGACTCCATTCTTTCCCACATGGATAACACGAGGTTGTAGATAGATGCGGATAGGACTTCTGTGATTGTTACCAGATTTGCAGCTCAACGTCGGGCTAGGGAGTTAGATATTAATATTGGGGATCTTCAGTTCCAGCCAGAGAGTCTGGGCAAGCCTAGGCTCAGGCAGAGTTTATGACTGCCTCAGCTTTTCAGGATATTATGTTGGGAATTCCAAACCTTTTTATGGATACGTCACAGACAGTGGTGTTTCCCAGTACATCAAGTGGTTCTCAGGCTAGAATTTTTTTGGTTGGTGTTCAGTAGGGCTCTTTATCAGTCACAGAGTATGAGATTGGGTTTCGCGAGTGGGCCAGACATACTCCTATGTTATTTCCTACAGAGCATAAGTTGGTGCATTGATTTGTCAGAGGACTGACTTTACTACTCTGCTTGGCATTGGAGCATTTTATAGCAGCTAGGTCTCCTTTATCTCAGGTTGTTGATCACGCGAGGACTATAGACAGGGCATGTATTGATACATATGGAGGTGGAAGTACGAGTCCATGTCAGTAGTTAAGTGTTAGTGGCATTTCTTCTGGAGGTAGGGATCTTTCCAGCAAAGGTCAGCATCACTTGCCGCCTATCAGGTCCATACGGGTAACACCTTAGGTTATGGGTGATTCTCAGGTAGGTCATGGTGGTCATAGTGATACAGTTCTGGTCAGACATCACGGAGTATTCGGTCTAAGTCTTCACATCGTGGCAGTCGTTCGAGGCCAATAGGTATAGTGTATCAGAGAGTCCCAGGGGCATGCTTTGATTGTGGTGAGATTGGTCATTATTCTAGGGAATGCCTCAGGCATGAGTTGGTCAGCCAGTTGAGTTCAACTCATGTTTCTCACCAGGTTAGAGCTTCAGGGGTTTGTTATGACTGCAGAGAGATTGGCCATTGGTCTAGAGAGTTCCCCCAGCATAGGATTATTAGTTAGTCAGCACAACCAGATCAGTCTCATAGTGTTGTGGCATCTTCGGTTAGAGGTAGTGCTTTTTGTATTTTAGTTGGCCGTTCAGACACTTAGTTTAAGTTTTGATGCATTCAAAGTCGTACTTTTTTGTGCATGTCAGGGACTATGACTTCGGATCCCATCGATACAGGTGCAATTTGATTTGCTATCTTTTAGTTTCTAATTGAGTTGTGTTAGGGTTTTCATACCCATCAGTGCTTATATGCCTTGATGTTGCTATATTGAGTATAGTAAGCTTGTTTAGATTTATACATGTTTAACTACCCCCCATAGATATTTTGTTTTAGTAGTGGATTGAGTGAAACAATGTTGTTATTTCCTTGGGGTATAGGATTTGGGTTAAAGTCCCTGCCCTTAGACATATTGGCCTTGTTATGGTACTAGAGTGATATTGGTTAATATTTTCCTTTTGGTGCCACCTTTCCCTTATACTATTGTTATTATTGTTATTGTTTAATCTTGATTGGCTCCCTACTTAATAGGCTACTAGACTAGCATTACCTAGTTAGTATCTCCTTCCTTGCGATTCTTGTTCGTATGGCTTAGATAGCTATTTTGGTTGGTTTGTTTTCCTTTTCTATTAGCAAGGTCGGCTGTTGAGTAGATTGTGAAGGTGAAGGTGTGTGGCCTTCTATAGTTTGGTGGTGATTCTAGCTTTGACAATATTTTTCTGTAGCCGTTTCTATTATTGATAAGTCTAAGGTTTGTTATCCCAAATTGTCTGGATCATCTCCCGATAGTAGTCTTGATCTTGGTGTTGGTATTGAGATTGGTACTCCATTTTTCTGCAATGCGGTTCATGGTTCAGGTAGAGTTAAGATTGGTCTACAAGGGTGAATCTAGAAATTTCTCATCTTCGATAATTGTTCAGCCTAATATGACTTTATGGAATGCTTTGAATTAGTGGTAAAGTGTTTGCGTATTAGCTGTCAGCAACCAAAGTAGATGTATTTTGGGAGCAAATATTCATTGCCATGTTTTGGGTATTGGTTTGACCAGATTCTGGCTAAGATCATATTTTTTGAGTTGCTCGAGATTTGGCTACCATTGGTACTTCTTGCAACCTTGGTGAGTTCTTGGTTATGCCCTCAGCGAATGTGGGTTTGAGTGCTCGTATCTTTAGCCTGTGGTTTTTCCCTCAGTTGTGGTTATGTTCTTTGGCAACATTTCAGTTCTAGCTCTTATGGAAATTATTAGATATGTGCTTGGTTTCTAAAGTGGAGATTCCGTTCAGTATTTGACCCTAGTGAAGACTTGTTAGCTCCAGTTGTGGTTTTTGACTCTTTTAAATGATGGCTAGGGAGTTGTGATAGATTTTGGTATGTGGATACTTACTCATCAACAGGATCGATTTGGATAGTTGAGATTTAATGGCTCAACTTTGGTGTTGAGGTTATAGCTATGGATTGCATAATTTGGTTGCAGCCCTATTTTGAGGGTCATCCAAACCAGTTAGTGGCTTGGCAAAGATCGCAAACATTAGTCATCACCATTTGGACATTGTTCATATGCTAGTGCATGTGGATTTTTAATTTGCCAGCTTTAGTCTTTTGAGGTTATATGATGTGATTATGTGGGCAGGACTCAAATGATGCTAAAGAGATTCTATGCAGTTCAGAGTTGACATCAGATTTGGAAAGACAAAAGAATATTAGATTTGGAATTTAGAGTTGGTCGTATGATTCATGCCTTGGTTTGATTCTTGACTGGTTGAGTTGTTTCTTGGTTGTTCTTATTTCAGTGTGATGTCACTTTGTTATGGTTTGGGTTGGCATTCTTCAATCATGCTCGATTCAATTGGAGGTCAATTAGTTGTTGAGGATGAGTTTCAGTTGTTTGGGAAGTGAAGTAAGGATGTGAAGAAAAAAAGGATACCTTTAGCAAAATACCTTGGAAGCATTATTTTACCTTAGAGGTTATCTGGGGAGTCTTACTCGAGGCATACTGGCACAATACCTCATCCTTTCGAACTCTTTCTATTCATTGACTTTTGCGGATAAAAGTCCTTATAGTAGTGGATATTGTAATGACCCTCCAGGTCATTTTCTCGATTTCTATGAATTTTTGATATTTCGTGCCTTCCCATAGAGGCTACATGTCATTTACAACTTGTTGGAACTGTCGGTTTGGTTTTCAGATAGTCGTTTGGGTTTTAGGCTCATTTCCCTATTTTGAAGCTTTCGCTATTAAGAAACTGGTCTCGGACCAAAACTCCTAGTAAACGGCCTCAAATGAAAATTCTGACAGATTTGTTACCTTCAGAATGTTGATTTTAGGCGAGGGGGACCCTGGTCCCGGGTCTCGAGGCTTCTGGACTCATTTTGGGCTATAGGGTGGAAATTGATTAAAATAGAACTATAGGTATGGGACCCACATCTAATCGAAATGATCTCAGATTAAAGTTTTGATGGTTCTGTTGAGTTTGGAAAGTCGATTTGTGTATGGTATCATAGTTCGTTTGTACATATGAGATTTCAAACGAATTCTGAGCGCTCGATCAGAGTCCGTTAAAACTTGGCTTTTGCTGGTTTTTCCAAAATCTGGTGCAGGCATATTTTGTCCTTCGCATTCACGAGGAGATCATCACACTCACTAAGGGTCAAGTTTTTGACCTTCGTGCTCGCGAGCCCTTCTATCGCGTTCAGAATGAAGGGTCAGTCTAACCCGATCCATTTTCTTTTTCACGATCGTGGCTAGATGTCCCTGTTTGCGATGGTCTATCTTGCTAAGCCATTGCGTTTGTGACCCTTCATCCCCATTTACGAAGGGAATTTTTGTTGCATATAGCGGTCGTGACCAGGATTCCTCGTGTTCGCGATGATTAACCCCATGGCAGTATATAACGCCCTCTTCCCCAAATTTTCATTGATTTCTAACCCATTTTCCCCATTAAAGGCCCTTGGATCATAGAAATTATTGGGATTTCATCCCATTGAAATCAGGTACGTTAACTTGTCGACCCTTGGTCATTTTCCCTTTTTGTTCTCGTGTTATTCCGTCAAAAACTTCATTTAATTCTTGGTTTTAGGGTTTGTTTATTTTAGCTTTGTGGGCTGATTCGGGCCCGCAATTTGTTCTCAAATTTTTAGCACACTTTTCTTGTCCTTCGAGGGACCTCGTGACTGATTCAATTTGGAATTTTGGTAGCGGGACCCACGAGCTCATTTTTTATCCGATTTTGGGCCCAGAGTTTTATATTACAATATGGGTACCATTTTTATCATACTAGCGTATAGATTATGATTTTGATAGTGTGACGATATTTTGGTATCATGGAGTGAAGATAAGTGATTTGTGGACGGTTTAAGGTTGCGGTTCAGCTTCGAGGTAGGCTTCAATCTACTTTTCTCTATGAGATGGTGTAATGTGTAGATTGCATGCTAGGTAGGGATTATCGGATAGGTTTATACCTAGTAAGACCATAACTTGACCTATTTAGGATATTTAGGATAGAAATGTGACCCGAATCTTAGTCTAGAATACCCGTTATGGTTGTAGGATCCTATTACACTTGATTATATGCTTGTTTGACCTTAGGTTGACATTAAGAATCCCTTAGTATGAAACTTATGGTATTATCTAGTGATTTGGATCATATTCCCCGATTAGTTCCTTCTAGTAGCTGTGTTCCCTAATTTAACATAGTTTCCCGAATCATGGTGCTATTATTATGTTAATTTATATATATTATTGGGACCGAGGCCGTGGTTATGATACTAGTTGGACATCATGTTAGTACTTTATCCTTAAAAAGGACGTGTATCCAGTTTATAGACACTTGGATGTTTATGGTTGTATTGTTTGGATACTGGTGATGGCATGCATACTTGTAGGTGCATTTATGTTCAATTAGTGGTACGATTCCAATCAAAACCTTGGTTTTATTACTATTTTCTAGAAAGGGATTTATTCCCACTTTTCACTCTTAAAATTGATTCTTTTACAATGGAAGTCTTACCACTCTTATTTTTGGACTATGCATTTCTAAAACTGAACATTCTAATTTGAAAATTAGACCGAGGCTAATTTTAGTCCGTTATAAATCAACTTTTTTACCACTACTTATTCACTTCAGTCAAGGGAGATTTTAACCCTTTCTATATTGTTATACTATTTTAGTCCGACATTTCTTACTATAGTTTATATATATCTCTGGTACTGGTTGGAGTAAATCTGTTACGATGATTATTAGAAGTCCTAGTTCGGGACCAGGCAGTATATACGAATTTCCCGAGTCCCCTATGGGTTCCTCTGTCTGGGGACTACATACTAGAAAAGGTGATTTTTGTAGGTCCTACCTTGCGAGCCGGTGAGCCGAAGGAGGTTTATATACTTGGAATGGTTTGGCATTCGATCGGTATGGTAATATTGGTTTACTTACATTCATTCATCCAGGTTCATTGTCTATCACTAGTATGATTGTTTGGCTCTTGTGTCTACCGGTCTTATGGGGGGCTCTATGGATACAAGTTATGGTTTTTTTTATTGATTACTTGATTGTGCCTCTGCGGCTTATGGGGGACCGATTGGAAATATTGGTTGTCCGGGCTAGTCGATTACATTATTGTTGGCTGTATTGTATGGTTAGTAATAGGTTGGTTATGGACTGGTACGCGAGATTATCAGTACATTTCTGGACTCTTCTTTTACTATTACTGTGAGACTTATCGTTGCTAGATCACCGTATGATTATGCATATTTTGGTTGGAGACCCTAATTATGCTAGAGTTAGCTCCCTTACCTTATATATGATCATAGTGATGTACACTAGTTCTTTAGAATAGTACCTTTATATTTGGTTGTCCATAAAGCGCGGTTAGATATATATATATTCATATACTTTCTCGGGCTACCTTTGTATATTATTTCCTTCCTTTCTATTATATTTTTATATTATATATCTCCTTGTAATGACCCTCCAGGTCATTTTCTGTATTTCCAAACTATTCTGATGTTTAGAGCTTTTCCATAGCTACCTATTGCGTCCTTTCGCACACGCAAGTGTACGTGGTGGTCGTACAAGAAATAGAGGATGTAAGTCCAGATATCATACCCACAGGGATTTGATGAATTGAAATTCTACTTTGAATTCTTATGCGAGCTATTCAGTAGGTGACCAACAATAAGAGTGATTTGTCTGTTTTGAATGTAAATAAAAACAATAGAAAACAAGTCGCAGATTGGTTGTGTTGTAATTCAGATTTGAGAAAAGATCTAGGGTTGCGGTGTTTTGACAATCCAGTTGCGCTATTCAATCATTCGTCTAATTTGCTTTACTGAGTTACTAGTTGCAGGTTAATTGTAGCAATATTGAGCGTCTTTCCAATAACTCTAAGCCTACTCGACTATCCCTAACGCATATATTTCTATGGTTTTCAGTTAATAGTGAAGTTCATAAAGATATCGTCAGTATCAACTAAGCTAGGTCACAGGGTATATTTCTATCCTCAGTGAGTAATCGATTCCTTTTCCCTATAAGCTTCACAATCTAGCCATATTTCCTCTTTTTACACTTTTCGTTCTCTTTTTCAAATCCAACTAACAAGCCCTAGAAAATATCCGCAAGGTGATCAATCAAATGAATAATTAAAAGAAAAAAGAAAGAAATAACTCAATAGATGGAAATCAAAATAGAAAATATGATGTTCAAGCCACCATTTTCATGTTCAACCACAACCCTAGAAATTAAGAGGTTTAGCTACTCGTGAATCTCTTTGGAAGAAGAGATTTCATGAGTTTACAAGATAGAAATCGAAAATAAAATAAAAGAAATAAACTAAACCTTATTCTTGGGCTTTGCCCTAGCTTTTGGCTTCCCCCAAATCAGTTGTGTATGTTTAAAAACGTGGTAGGGGGTTTATATAGAGTTTAGGAACCCTTAAAATGTTTAAAAACCAATCCCTTTCGGGTTACGATAGGCCCCGAGTCGCGTCACATCCCAAAAGCGGAGCAGTGGTGCAAGGAACACTTAAAAATTCAGAGCAGTAGCTAAAATTACGCCACTCCTTTCTTTGGATGAGTGGCTCAAGCCTTCAAATTTTCAGAGAACATCACATAGTTGCACCACTAGCTTGCTTTGCAGCAGTGGCACAAGGAAGCTTCAATTAGCTGTTTTTCGCTTGTTTTGCAATGCGTTGCGATGTTGATTCTTCCTTGGTTCCTTTTGGTTCTTTGGTGTGGGTTTTCTTCTCTTTTAAGATCCAAATACCTCAATACACTCCTATATAAGCAAATCATGAAACACAAGTGTAAATTACATCATTTAACCTCATTACAACATCAAAAAGAAAGCAAATGTGAGGCAAAATATGGTAAAATTAGATGGTTTTTAGACTCGCATCAACACCCCACACTTAAACCCTTGCTCGTCCTCGAGTAAGCTATACACACATGACATAAACTCTACTACAACTAAATCAATTGAAACAAGATTACTCAAGCTAAGATTACAACGACTACAATAGACAACAAGTTCTTATTAAGCAAGCTTCAATTGTTCAACACATTTAAGCAACTACTCAAGACCTCCTAGCCTCAAGAACCTACTCTATGATCTTTGTAAACTCATATAATTCACCCAACTAAGATATCAAATACTTCACCTATCTTTCATCAACCATGTGCCCTCACAACAAGAGAGTTACCCATATTTACTCACTAGTATAGAAATTAACACAAGAATGGGTATAAGAATAAGATTTCGATCTCACAAAAAGAATTTCACATGCATTATATGATGAACCATAGGCTTGCCCTTAGTGTACTACTCCACTAATATAAGTACATCAAATCAAAGATCAAGTAGGACTTTCTGGGTTGTAACGTAGGCTAAGGGATGGGTAGGAACTATTTTGGTTCAAATAGTGACTAACTTTTCTAATAACTTTAATACATCACAAATTCTTCATCATTCGCGCACTCTTCAATCAACCAACTCTTTCTTGTACTATTCTCACCCATAGATTTCTTTGTTTTTCCATCTCTTTAAGCAAGTTCACATGCCACTAGTAAGGAGTACTCAATTCTCAAACACTCTTTTTTTCACTTTTCTTTTTTTCTTTTTCTACTCCCTACCAAAAACATATAGATTCTTTAGTTTAATCAATTGCACCATTAGATTTTTATTTAGGCTTTCCATCTCAACTCTCTCTGGTCTCAATTCTCACTCATTTTAACATTCATTTTTCAATTAAAGTGCTTAGGAGTTTTCGATCAAATTAAAGGTCTATTGAAAGAAAAGGATTAAGCTTCATATGTGGCTACCAAATTATAGGCTAAAGGCTCAATGGGGATAACAAGGTCATCCATTGTAGGTAGATAAAGTAAAGGATAAGAAAATAGGGTAATCAAAGAAACGCCTTTATCATCTCCTAAACTCAACATTCTTCATTTCGGTTTGCATACACACCGGGCAAGTTCTATACATCAATATAAGAGCATTGAATATCAACTAACACCTAACACACATGGCACATGTTCAACTCAAGAAGGATCCATACAGACTCTCAATCAAGCAAACAACAAGAGTTCAAATTTAAGCTAAAAATCACATACAAGTCAAGTAAAAGAGCGTAGGTGTCTTAAAGAAGTCATTCATTTTTCTTCATAGCATGCTTGAATTTAAAACCAACTTGCATCATTCAATTCATATGTAGCATCTAAAAAGAGCACCTCACAATTGGTCCTAAAGACTGTCTAACTCCTAATGACTAACTTTTCCTAAAAATAAAACATAAACTATTCTAAAAATTAAAAGAATAGTCGGTTCAAAGGGCTTCCCCTCAGAAAAGAACCGAAAATAAAAACCAAAGGATAGGTGAAGTATGCTCTACTAAAGAACTAAAAAGCTAAAAATCAATTCCAACTATTCTAATCTTGAAAACTAAAGAAAAATCTTTTTGTGTTTTTGGATTTTTACTTTTTTTTTTTCAACGAAAGCAAGTAAATAAAAATAAAGCAACTCCTATAGCATACTTCACCCTTAACCAATATCGGAAGAATCTCACCCCACACTTAAAGTCATGCTTTGTCCCTAAAGTATTAAACAACATAAAATAGTGGTTCGAAATACTCCATAAGGCCCTCTAGGGCCTAGATAGTAGCATGTCTTCATCAATATTTCCATCAAAGAGGTGAATGACCCCATACTTATGCTTCATCCATGCCTCTTAGCTTCCAAGTTTGGACACTCAGACTTCCCCAAATCTGCACAAACCAAAAAAAAAAAAAAAAAAAAAAAAAAAGTGACACTATAAATATAAAACTACACTATTACAACTTGGGTTGCCTCCCAAGTAGCTCTTGATTTAACGTCGTGGAACGGTGCAAGTCATAGATTAATCAAATTCACTCAATCTTTTCCTCCCTATATGATGCAACTTTTGCCTCTTTTTCATTCTAGGGGGATCACAATTATCATTTACTCTCTTTGTCTTCAGATCTTCCACTTTTTTGGGCCCACGCTCTTCTACCCCACACTTACCATTGACCACCTCTGTGATCATACACAAGTCTCTATAGTGTGAAGGATAGGAGAGTGACTTATAAACTTTAAATATATCCTCCTCATCATGGACCCTCATCTTAAGTTCCCCTTTTTGCACATCAATTAAAACTCCACCTGTGGCCAAGAATGGGCGTCCTAAAATAATCAGTACCTATTTATCTTCTTTAAAATCTAAAATAATAAAGTCCACAGGAATCACAAACTTACCTACATTAATAAGCACATCTTCAATCACTCCTTCTGGTTGCACACGAGAGCGGTCTGCTAATTGTAAAGTGATAGTCGTTACACGTGGCTCTCCCAAACCATGTGTCTGGAACACAGATAAAGGCATTAAGTTTATACTAGCCATAAGATCACACATCTTTACCAATTTGTATGGGGAGGGTGAAACTCCAAGAATCTTTGAGCTTTTTAGGAAGCTTGCTCAATACCCTTGAACTATACTCTTCAGTAAGTGCAACTGTCTTAAATTCTATAAGTCTTCTCTTTCCATCCACCACTTTTCTAAGGTATTTGAAATATTTAGACATGTCCCTCAGAGCATCAATCAAGGGAATATTGATGTGAAGTTGCTAAAAGATATCAAGAAACTTCTTAAAATTCGCATCCTCTTTGCATTTTTGGAATCTTTGTGGGAATGGTGGTGGGGGTCTCTCAACCACAATCTGAGGTTGCTCAACAACCTCTTTTTCTCTTCTTTCTACTTGCACAAGCTCAATCTCTAGATTTGATGTTGGAGTTAACCTTTGTGGGAACGGAGGTAGATGCTTGTAGTTATCCCAGTTAACTACTCTCCTCTTTGGAGGCTCTGTATTCAGCAACTCTAGTATTATTCTCTGTATCACTCGATAGTGCACCTGCAGGACTTACATGTTGTGATAAATCTAGTTGTCCCACTTGAAGCTCAAGTTCATGAATGGACTTCTGCATTTCATTCACAATCTGAGTTTGTTGTCCCATGAACTATTTCATTGTCTCTTTCAAAGAATTGCTCACTTGTGGAGCTTGTGGTGTATAATGTTGTCTTTAAACCTATTGATTTCCACCCCAAGAAAAATTTGGGTGGTTTCTGTAATTTTGTTGCCGCATATAATATATAGATTGTGGATTCAAAGGACATCTAGACTAGGCATGATTTTCACCACACTTCTCACAAAATAAGGCAGTCGTATGAACTTGTTGTACCTGTTGAATTTGACTTGCACTTGGAGATAATAAACTCTGCTTCATTAAGGCACAAAATTTCCCAATATCAGCTTGAATAGCGACATGTCATCTAGCTCTAACTTACCCAGTGTTTTTTGTGTAGAAGTGAACACTCGGCTGGGCTCTGAATAGTCTTAGTGACCTGCAGACATAAGATTAAGCAGCGCTTCTATTTCATCATAGCTTTTGGACAAAATTTGCCCATAAGCTGTAGCATCTAATAAAGAATTAGAGTCTGGCCTCAATTCTTCAATAAAATTATGCCCAATAATCTCCTTGGGCTGATGGTGGCGTGGGCAATCTCTCAAGTATCCCTTGTATCTCTCCCTAGCTTGGGTAAGGGGTTTGGAATCTTTTTGAACAAATTCAGAAATTTTTTCTCTAAGTTCTTTTGTTCTCCTAGATGAGAAGAACCTATTGAGAAACTTTTCAGACAAAGCATCCCAAGACGTGATAGATTCTGCTGGTTCATTCTGCAACCATTGTTTCATTTTCCCGATTAGTAAGATGGGGAATAGTGTCAAATTCACGTATTCATCTGAAATATTTTGGTAGTAGAAATTTTCACTTAACTTAGTAAATTCTAGTAGGTCCTTGTGTGGGTCTTCATGTGGTTTACCCTCATATTGACAAGTGCTCTGCACTAGTGGCACAGTGCCCTCTTTAAGCTCAAAATTTCCAGTGATATTCAGCTTCACAATAGCTCTAGAGGCATTTTGCTGATTCGAACTCGCAAAATTCAACACTGGAACATGTGGCGCAGGAGAAAGCTGGGCTGCAGCTCTATCCTCTACATCATTTGGTGGGTCTCGAAGACTTGGTTTGTTCAAATTATCACCCATCGCTCTCAACCCTCTTAAAGTACGTTCAAGCTCATGGTCAATTGGAATCAAGGGATTGCCTTGACTCCGAGTATTCAGCATAAACTAACTTGTACCCTGAAAGAAATAAAAACAACAAACAAAAGTGAAATCTGAATAATTCAATAAAAACCCAAAACAGTGTATCAATTCTAATAAAACTCCGATAAAGGCACCAAAAACCTATTGCGTCCTTTCATACATGCAAGTGTACGTGTCATACAAGTAATAGAGGATGTAAGTCCAGATAGCGTACCCATAGGGGTTTGACGAATTGAAATTCTACTTTGAATTCTTATGCGAGCTATTCAGTAGGAGACCAACTATAAGAGTGATTTGTATGTTTTGAATGTAAATAAAAACAATTAAAAACAAGTCACAGATTGGTTGTGTTATAACTCAGATTTGAGAAGAGATCTAGGGTTGAAGTGTTTTGACAATCTAGTTGCACTATCCAACCATTCGTCTAATTTGCTTTCCTGAGTTACTAGTTCCAGGTTAATTACAGCTATATTGAGTGTCTTTCCAACAACTCTAAGCCTACTCGACTATCCCTAACGCATATATTTCTATGGTCTTCAGTTAATAGTGAAGTTCATAAAGATATCGTCTGTATCAACTTAGCTAGGTCACAGGGTATATTTCTATCCTCAGTGATGAATCGATTTCCTTTCCCTATAAGGATCATAATCTAACCATATTTCCTCTTTTTACACTTGTAGTTCTCTTTTTCAAGTCCAATTAACAAGCCCTAGATAATATCCGCAAGGTGATCAATCAAACGAATAATTAAAAGCAAGAAGAAATAAGTAACTTAATAGATGGAAATCAAAATAGACAATATAATGTTCAAGACACCATTTTCATGTTCAACCACAACCCTAAAAATTAAGAGGTTTAGCCACTCATGAATCTCTTTGGAAGAAGAGATTTCATGAGTTTACAAGGTAGAAATCGAAAATAAAATAAAAGAAATAAACTAAACCTTGTTCTTGAGCTTTGCCCTAGATTTTGCTTCCCCCAAATCAGTTGTGTATGTTTAAAAACATGGGACGGGGGTTTATACAGAGTTTAGGAACCCTTAGAATATTTAAAACCAATCCCATTCGGATTAGGATAGGTCCCGAATTGCGCCACAGCCCAAAAGCGGAGCAATGGCGCAAGGAACACTTAAAAATTCAGAGCGGTAGCTAAACTTGCACCACTCTTTTCTTTGGGTGAGTGGCACAAGACTTCAAATTTTCAGAGAACATCACAAAGTTGCGCCACTAGCTTGCTTTGCAGTAGTGGCACAAGAAAGCTTCAATTAGCTGTTTTCCTCTCATTTTGCAATGCGTTGCGATGTTGATTCTTCCATGGTTCCTTTTGGTTATTTGGTGCTCTTTTTCTTCTCTTTTAAGCTCCAAATAACTCAATACACTCCTATATAAGCAAATCATGAAACACAAGTGTAAATCACATCATTTAAGCTCAAGAAAACATAAAAAAGAGAGAAAATGTGAGGAAAAAAATGGTAAAATTAGGTGGTTTTAAGCCTTGCATCACTACCCCAAGTCATTTATGACTTACTTGAGCTGAGAGTTCAGTTATCGGGCAGTTCATTTTAGTTTTGAGCCAATTTACTGCTTTGAAGTCTTCAATCTTATGACTTGGGTATCGGGCCTAAACTTCAGGTAAAAGTCCTTGTATTCCAATTCCGACAGTTCCATCAGCTCCATAACGTTGATTTTAGGCTAGGGGGACCCTTAGTTTAGGTCCCAAAGCTTCTGTACTCATTTTGGGCTATTGGGTGGAATTTTTGTTAAATGGCCCTTGGGTGTAGAACCCACATTTCATCAAAACAATCTCGGATGAAATTTTGATGGCGTCGTTGAGTTTGGAATGTCGAATTTAGTGGAGAAACATAGTTTTTTTGCATTCACGGGATCCCGAATGAATCCCGAGGGTCCAATCAAAGTTTTGGCACTTGGCCAAAATTACTAGTGGTGCAGGCCAAAAATAGCCTATGCGTTCGCTAGGCCTTGGTAGAGTTCTCGAAGGCCAAGGTAATAGCCTATCGTAATCACAAGGCCTTGGTCGCATTTATGAAAGAAAAGTTTATCGGCCATCGCGTTTGCCAGATTGTCTCCGCGTTCACGAATGGTCTCCGCTAGATTGGACCAAAACTCCTCCTTTGAGATCTAGTTGGACCAGCCGCATTCACGACGGGTAAATCGGGTTACATGTTGCATGTCACGCCCCTAATTCCAATGAGGCGGATTGGCACCTGAAGTCGATATAGCCCGAGAGAACCAATCTTTGCTCATGTACATTCGTATGCATATCCTCGTATGAATCTTATTATTCCTCATGCAACTATGCGGAAGTCATGGACATGGAAACATATGTCATATCTCTATATATATATATATGAAACTTGGCCGTTAGGGCCATCAAGTCAAAAGGATCATACGTCTCTTACATTCACATACCCACATATGTCTACAAAAGCCTCTAAAATATGCATTTACAAGACCAACTAAAAGTCGGGAAAATTCCCCGCTTTATCTTTACAACATCAAAAACAAATGTACAATTGTGACTTGAAAAGTCCCGAACCAACTGGGGCTCACCAAAGATCCGCAAATGACTGTCAACCTACTGTGGAGGTCTACTGGTGCCTGCACCTACAACATGTAAGGTAAGTCCCCCAAGAGGGGTCAGTACGGGGAATGTACTGAGTATGTAAGGCTATAAGAAACTACATCATACATGAGAATGTCAATGGAATAAAATATGTAAGAATAGCCCATGTAGATAAACCATCGTTTTATATGTGGAAACATGTACATTGCGTCTGTTGTTGTTATTTTAGACCACTCATTTATATCCATATTATTCATATAATATCTTTCATACACATCTTCATTCAAGAGAATTTTCCTTCACTCAAGAGACTTGCCTCCAAGAGATTCTTCTATTCAAGAAATTCTTCTACTCAAGAGATTCTTCTATTCAAGAGATTCCTGTATTCAAGAGATTCTAGAGATTCTTTTATTCAAGAAATTTGGGTTAATAATATAACATAAATCCACTCTATTGGTGGGTTAATAACATACATCCACTTTGTTGGTGGGTTAATAACATACATCCACTCTATTGGTGGGTTAATAACATACATCCACTCTATTGGTGGGTTAACATACATCCACTCTATTGGTGGGTTAACATACATCCACTCTATTGTTGGGTTATAATATAATATCTACACATTTACTTATTCCTTACCTGGGAGAGATTGATTTATTCACTTATGAGAGATTGATATACTCACTTATGAGAGATTTATACATTGACGATCATGACACTATTTGAAACTAACAAATATATTACTTCACTCCTTTACTTCATGAGATTGATATCCCTAATTGAGGGATAGATATAGTAGCTCACACATTACCTCTTCATTACTCTTATGAGATTGGTACTTTTACTTGTAAGATATTGGTACAAAGATAATCATAATATTCTTGGATTTGGGAACATGACATGATTGGAAATGCTATTCAAGAATAAATAGATTCTCTTTACATCTTACTCTCTTTGTGATAGTTCTTTTTAGTAGTTACAACATTATGAGAGCATTTGGAACTTCAGTCAATGAATCAGAGATAAGTGAATCATAATTCGTCTAAGAATAGGACACATGTGAATAACAATATATCTCAACCTGAACTAGGATACTGTAGAACACTTCGGACATGAGTAAGTACCATAACAAGGTG
The DNA here is from genome assembly GCA_031232105.1 of Capsicum rhomboideum. Taxonomy (NCBI): domain Eukaryota; kingdom Viridiplantae; phylum Streptophyta; class Magnoliopsida; order Solanales; family Solanaceae; genus Capsicum; species Capsicum rhomboideum. The sequence continues at coordinate 25,192,275 of CP124710.1, forward strand.
AATACTCAATGCTGCAGAAAAATATGGAAAGAATAACCTTACATACCTTGTCGTCTCACTACGAATACACAAGCCTATATGGGGATACAATAGTCCAGCTCCTTCCTTATGTTTTACTCTACAACACAAATACATAACGGCGTACGTTAATAATCAACTACCTTACAAATGTATAAGTGTCACAATGAGTTATGGACTGCTATATAGCATCATTTCGTCCTTCATGGTACAATCCATTGCATTATCATACCAACAACACCATAGCATATCACACATCGACCAAGACATCATAAACCAATAACATTTCACACCACGTTTACCCTTACGCTTCCTCATTATCATTCCGTCACTATTACCCTATCAACTTGCATCATAACAACTTATGAACAACAATACATACTTAATATAGTACAACATGACTCCATACGACCCTTTAAAGTCATTAGAATGGCATCACAAGTTGATAATTACATCCAAAAAGGGTATAGGGGCCTTCAGGGGTTAAATAGAAGCGAAAACATACAAAACCAAACCTGGGACTGACCTGCGAAGCCACCTGCGCCCGCAGGTGAATGAGGTGTGCCCGCAGGTGGCCTTTTATAGATGCCAAAGGCACCTGCGTTGGCATCTGCGCCCGCAGGTGCCCTCGTCTTCGGGGGCGGATGCCCGTTTTGGTCCAAATTGGTCTCTTTTGGGTCTTTTAATGCAATGAATGGTCCATGATCATAAATAAACTTCTTTTAACAAATTTTTGATCATATTAGAGGCCAACAATCATCCATGGTCTCACAACACACATAAAATCACCAAAACCTCACTTTCTTTTCAATCCGTCACCAAATCCATAACCAAATTTACAACAATAATTCCAAATATTATACGCTAGGATAAAACAAGGTATGACTATAATCACATCTCACATTTCAATAGTGAATCCATAACCAAATTTACAACAACAATTCCAAATATTATACGCAAGGATAAAACAAGGTAAGACTATAATCACATCTCACATTTCAATAGTGAATCCATAACCAAATTTACAACAACAATTCCAAATATTATACGCAAGGATAAAACAAGGTAATACTATAATCACATCTCACATTTCAATAGTGAATCCATCAAGTTCACTTCCTTCAAGACCACAAGTCCATGTTCAAGTTTACAAGGCAAAACTCTTCACCGATTAAGCAAACACAAATTGTTTTACACATAGTGAACTTCTCACACTTCACCAACATAACCAACATGATATAAATCATCTTCCATGCATAAAATATATTTAACCATAATACTATACACTTACCAAGTCTTGCAAGATGATGATCTTGGCCAAAGGGATAAAGGCCTAGGGTTTGTGTGAGATAAGGAAATGTTGGAGATAATTCTAGAAATGGCATGGGTTTCACAATGAAATAAAAATCTTATTTGTTCCCTTTTATTGTCCCTTTAAGTCTCTCTTATCCCATTCTTGGCATTAAATGCAATGGTTGATTAGTCAAATGGAGGAATGGGTCATATTTGCCCTATTGGGCCAAGTCTTTCTTATGATCTTTGGGCCTCATTTGGCCCAATGGCACAAGACTCATGTAAGCCCCATAAAATTAATGAAAATTTCATAAAATATCTCATTTTTAACTAATTCCATAAATATACACGTAGTCGTATAGGTTCGACAACATACGGTGTGTTACACCTCCTACAAAGGTCTAATCACATGTACTAGGCCCAATATCAATTATCTCATCAATAACATTACAAAATACATACTTCTGGCTCTCGACACTTAAGTAAACATTGTTCAACGTCGTCAAGTAGGGTTGGATAGGTACGGGGTGTTACATTGCATTCTTTATGGGTCCCCCGCAATTGCGATGAAGGTACCCCTAGCAGTATTAAATTCTCAGAAACCCAATTTTCTCTCATTATTTCAAAGTACCAAGTACATTAAAGCCCTAGAAAGCTTAGATAGAGTAAAGGTTGATCTTTGCGTGTTCGGGGTGAGTTGGAGGTGTGATTGTAGTCATTTTCCCGTCGATTATTTTGTAAGTTTCCATTAAATTCTTTGTTAAATCTCTGACTTAAATCCAAATCCCTAGTTTACGTTATGGGTTGATTTTGGGTTCGTTTGTGCTCGAAATTTACCCATTTTTTTGGATAAATGATCCTCGAGCTTAGAGGGACGTGCTGAAGGTTTCAAAGTTGTGATTCCGCAAGCAGACCCCATCTGAGAATTTTTACTCAATTTTGGACCCGGAGCATTTATATGCAATATAGGTATTTTTATTCTCGTGTTAATGCATAGATTATTATTTTGATAGCGTGAAATCATGCTGAGGCTTGTCGTAAGAGAAAAGCTCCAATCTAGTGGACTTTTTTGAGCTTTCGATGGAGTCCAGGCAGGCAGGCTTACTTTCTTCATAGATTGGGCTTTATTATGGTAATAGTGTAGTATTATGCTAGCGATGGGTAGGGTTTTATGATTTTGTGGTTATTTTAGTGTTTTATGGGTTAAAGTTAGCCATTTTAGGCCTCTTTTGGTTAGAATTCAACCTTGTTACCCTTTTTGGTAATCATAATAAACTATTAGAATAGTTTTGGCTCATCTCATGCCTTAGGATAAAATTGTAAAGCCTTAGTCTAAGTTTGGTAGGTGCTTGCCTTAGTATGAGGTTTTCGGGACTAGTAGTGGGCCTTGTCGGCCCTCCTTATATTTCAAATTATTAAATTTGCTCATTGTAGACTTGGGAGGCCTTCTTTGGACCCTTTTTAGAAGTTTTTGAACCTTGGGGTGACTTAGGCTTTCTACCAGTTTCTGATTAGTCTAAATACCTAGATTAGAGTGTGGCTGACCCTTAGGCTAACTTATTAGACCAATTGGTTAGACCTTACGACTATTGTAGACTATTCATTAAAGTTGGTAAATCGATACTAAATTGCATTTTAAGGGAGTTGGTAAATCCGAATTTGGGTATTTATTTCAGATTTAGACTTATCCATGACTTAGTTTATTTTCTCAAATTTTATTATGGTTTTTATTATGATTTAGCTCAGTCGGCCGATGATTTCTACTGAGTACCCATTGTTTTGGTACTCATACTACACTTTTGCATCTTTTTCTGATACAGATCTGAGTACAAGTCACCACCACTGACGCTCGATCTAACTTACTTTTAGGATTCGGAGATAGGGTGAGCTGTTAAAGTTGGAGCAGATCCTCTCTTCTTCTATCACTTTTGGACAGTCTTTACTTTTTAGACTACCTATATATCAGATACTATTTTTTGAGACTACCTATATATCAGATCTATTTAGTACTCTTATTCTTTTGGATTTTGAGACTACCATGACATTCTTTTATTCTCTCTCTCATCTATTATTTGTACTGTCGTACTTATATTTCTATTTCTTATAATCCTATTGTATGCTTATTTTGGTTTTTATCTTAAATTCCACCAAATTATCCCATTACTAATGTTCTGGGCTATGGTTTGGCTTACCTACTGGTGAGTTAAAGTAGGTGTCATCATAACTCGAGAAATTGGGTTGTGACAATTGGTATCAGAGTCTAGGTTCACTGGTATTGTTTGTGCAAGAGCAAATGTCTAGTAGAGTCCTGTATATCAGAACGATGATGTCTGTTTCTTATCTTTGGAAGGCTATAAGACATTCTTAGGAAAACCTCATCTTATTTATTCATATCATCCATTGAGTATATGCTGGTTTCTAAATTTCTCATTGTTTTGATCCTTTGCAGATGGTTAGGACACGAGCTACGATGACCGAAGATGAAGACCCCGAGTCTGCATCTAGAGCACCCGCTATATGTCATGGTCGCCCCAGAGGTAGCGGCCAGGATAAAGCTATAGCCCCAGCTAGGGGTCAAGGTAGGGAGCCTTCACCAGATCCTGTTATTTCTTTTGAGCCAGAGATTCTGCCACCTTAGCCATTGGTGGGCCAGGAGGCAGCCCAGTCCCCACCGGGGTTTATTTCTTCTTCAGTCCTCATACATGCCTTACTTCAGTTGTTGGGATTAGTAGGTGGTGTACCGTCTGATTGTGCTCAGTCAGCAGACTAGAGTTGTATTGATTTAGAGATGCAACCAGCAGTAGTGGCCGCCCCCCAGAGTTGAGATTCCTCCAGCACTAATAGCTCCACAACTAGCAATCGCTCAGCCTGTTATGTCTGCTAAGGAGCAGAAGATGTTGGGATGATTTCTGCAATTGACCCCACCTAGGTTCCCAGGGGCCCCAAGGGAGGATACTTATGAGTTTCTGACTAGTTGAGAGGAGAAGCTCTTTAATTTGGGGCTAGTTGAGTTGTGCGGAGTAGATTATATGGATTATCAGCTTGACAAGGAAGTGCGATGGTGGTGAAAGTGTTATCTTGACTCGAGGCCTGCTAGATCTCCACATATTACTTGGGCTCAATTCTCCAAGGGTTTCTTGGGGAAATACATGCCTCTTAATATATGCAAGCATCTGAGGGATGAGTATTCTGCTTTGAAATTTCATGAGTTATCCAGTGATTCTACCTACAGAGTACGAGAGGATTTGTTTTTTTGTTAGAGGTTGAGTCTACCGCTCCGCAGGGCTACTCAAAATTTAATGACTTTAGGAAAGTCTTTTTTTGATATTGCCGCTCATGTTTATTCTATAGAGGGGATGGATCACTAGGCCCAAGGGGCAGTGAAAAGAGACCTCATCAGCAGGGTAGCTTCAGTGGGATTCAGAGTTGCTTGCAGTTCAGGAGAAGAGGTTTCTCGAATAGGTACCCTTAGCGTAAGTATTATAAACACCAGGGTTAGTCTAGTAGACCCGTTCAGGCAGCACTTTAAATTAATGGTGGGGGTCGGCCCGATTATAGTAATTACAGTGGTCAGAGCAGGGGTCAGCCTTCTAAGGGTGGACATTCTGGGTCTTCTAGCCGAGGTAGTTATTCTGGCTTAGCCGAATCTTTTGGAAAGAGTAGAATGCCCGGGGCTTTCTATGATTATGGGGTTGTTGGCCATTTCTCCAGAGAGTGTCCCTGGTGTGGAATTAATCAGTCGGCAATACAAGCTATTCAGTCGATTAGAGTAGTGCCGTCCCCATCTAGAGATGGTACTCAGGGTCTCAGGGAAAGTCCCTAGGGTTCTTAAAAAGGTCCTCAAGTAGGTAGTCGGAGGTCAGTTTAGTACCCAGTCTAGAGAAGGACGGGCTCAGTTGTACGTCAAACCTAGTAGACCAGAGGTAGAGTCTTTGGATGCTGTTATTATAGGTAAAATTTTAGTATACCGTCAGCTAGCTATTGCCTTATTTGATCCTAGATCCACTTATTCATATGTTTCTATTTATTATGCACTGCGGTTAGAGGTTTCTTTAAAGCCTTTATCTATACCATTGCTTGTATCTACTCCCAAAGGTGATTATTTAGTAGTAGATCGGGTTTATAGATCATGTATTGTGACCGTTTGAGAGTTTGATTCTTGGGCCCACCTTATTATGCTAGATATGGTGGATTTTGATATGATTCTGGGCATGAACTGGTTATCCCCCTATCATGCGCTCTTGGATTGCTTTGCCAAGACCGTTACCTTAGCTATGCCTGGCTTACCCTCGATTGTGTGGCAGGGTTCTTTTAGCCACACACCAACAGGGATTATTTCTTATGTTTGGTTTAGGAGATTGGTGTTGAGGGGTTATGAGTCTTATCTTGCTTATATTTTTTATATTAGTGCGGAGAGTCCTTCACTTGATTCTATTCCTATTATTTGTGAGTTTTCTGATGTTTTCCCTACCAACCTACCTGGATTTCATCCTGAGTGTGATATTGAGTTTGTTATCGATCTTGAGCTGGGCACCCGACCCATTTCCATGGTACCTTACCATATGGCTCCTTCTGAGCTTAGAAAGCTAAATTCTCAGCTTCAGGATCTTTTGGGTAAGGGTTTCATCAGTTCGAGTGTATCACCTTGGGGTTCTCCTGTCTTGTTTATGAAAAAAAAGGATAGTTGCATGCATATGTGTATCAACTATAGGCAGCTGAATAAGTGAAAGTAAAGAATAAGTATCCTATGCCTTATATTAATGATTTATTTGACCAGCTCCAGGGTGCGACAATGTTCTCTAAGATTGAATTGAGATCTGGTTACCATCACTTGAGGATTTGGGCTGAGAAAATCCCTAAGACAACCTTCCGGACTGACTATGGCCACTATGAGTTCTTGGTGATGTCTTTTGGGTTGACCAATCTCCAGCAGCGTTCATGGATTTGATGAACCATTTTTTCAGGCCCTATTTTGACTCCTTTTTTATCATTTTCATTAATGATATCCTTGTGTGCTCAAGGAGTAGGGAGGAGCACGAGTAGCATTTAAGGATTGTGCTCCAGACTTTGAGAGATCATAAGTTTTTTACCAAATTCTCAAAGTGTGAGTTTTGGATCAAGTCTATTACATTCCTAGGACACATGGTATCTAAGGATGAGATTATGGTGGATACAGCAATGATTGAGGCTATTTGTGATTGGACCAGACCTACATCTCCGATCGTGGTTCACAGCTTTATTTGTTTGGTAATCTATTACAGGCGATTCATCGAGAGATTTGCTACTATTGTTGTGCCTATGACCAGATTGACCAAGAAGGAGGTTCTTTTTTAGTGGTCCATTGAGTGTGATTTGAGCTTTCAGAAGCTTAAAGACTTGCTCACTTTCACTCTTATTTTGACTATTCTTATTGAGGGTAAGGGGTTTACAGTTTATTATGACGCTTCTGGTGTTGGTTTGGGTTGTGTTTTGATGTAGTAGGGCCAAGTTATTGCTTATGTGTCGAGGCAGCTGAAGGTGCACTAGCGCAACTACCTCACTCATGATTTAGAGTTGGCAGCAATAGTTTTAGCACTTAAGATTTGGAGGCATTACTTGTATATTATTTACTGTGAGATCTATATTGACCACCATAGTCTTTTGTACATTATGACTCAGAGGGAGTTTAATTCGAGGTAGCGCAGGTGGATCGAGTTCCTGAAAGATTATGCTATTTCTATTTTGTACCATCCGGGCAAGGCAAATATGGTAGGGATGCCTTGAGCTGGAAGGTGGTGAGTATGGATAGCTTGGCCTTCATTTTAGTTTTGGAGTGGCCGTTGGCTTTGGACATTCAGTTCATAGCCAACTTAATGGTGCGACTTGATATTTAAGACTCCAGGAGAATTCTTGCCAGTGTCAAGGCTAGGTCTACCTTGATGGAGCAGATTCAGGATCATTAGCTTGAGGACAGTAGACTTTGTGGCATTCGTGATCAGGTGCTAAGAGGTGAGTCTAGTCGGGCTACCTTAGATTTATAGGGTATTCTGAGATTTGATGGCTGTATTTATTTTTTGAGGGTTGGAGATCTGATTTAGTCAATATTATGAGAGGCTCATTCCTTTCGATATTTTATTTACCTTTGGACAACTAAGATATATAGAGATTTGAGGCAACATTACTGGTGGAGTGGTATGAAAAAGGATGTAGCGGACTTTGGAGCTCAATATTTGTGTTGTCAGCAGGTAAAGGCCAAGTATCATAGATCGGGTGGATTACTTTAGAGGCTACACATTCCTGAGTGGAAGTGAGAGCGAATTACTATAGAATTCGTAAGTGGTTTACCTCGTACCTCTCGTAGTTTCGATAGTATTTGGGTCATTGTTGATCGGTTGATCAAATCGGTTCATTTCATCCCCATTCAGATTTCCTTCAGTGCCAAGAGGTTAGCCCGTATCTATATTCGTGAGATAGTTCACCTTCATGGAGTACCCATATCCATTATTTCAGATAGAGGCTCAGTGTTCACTTGTAGCTTCTGGAGGACATATCAGGAGGAGTTGGGTACTCAAGTTGATCTTAGCACCGTATTCCACCCCCAAATCGATGGTTAGTTGAAAATGACTATTTAGGTTTTGGAGGATGTGCTATGGACTTTGGAGGTTAGTGAGAGCAGCACTTAGCCTTAACAGAGTTCGCTTATAATAATAACTACCATTTGAGTATTGAGATGGCACCATTTGAGGCACTGTATGGTAGGCATTGTCGATCTCTGATTGGCTAGTTTGAGACTTCTGAGATTAGTCCCCATAGTACCGACTTGCTTCATGAGTCTTTGGATAAGGTACGGGTGATTTGGGATGTGCTACGGGCACTCAGAGTAGGCAAAAGAGTTAGCTGAACGTAGGCTTCGGGCGTTGAAGTTTGGGATTAGTGATCGTGTTTTCGTTTGAGTGTCACTCATGATGGGCGTGATAAGGCTCGGGAGGAGGGATAATATCAGTCCCAGGTACATTGGGCCATTTGAGATACTTTTGACCATTGGAGAGGAAGCTTATGAGTTGGCCTTGCCCCCAGATTTTTTAGCTGGTCACCCAGTTTTCCTTGTCTTCATGCTGAGGGATTTATTCCAGATGATTCTCACGTGCTTTATTGGGACTCAGTTCAGTTGGAAGAGAGGTTGACCTTCGCGGAGGAGCCAGTTTCTGTACTGGCTAGGGATGTCAGGCGGTTGCACTCTAGAGAGATTCAAGTTATTAAGGTTCTGTGGAGACACCGTACAATTAAGAAGTCTACATGGGAGATCGAGAGTGAGATGCAAACATAGTATCCCCACCTATTCGAGCCTTTATGTACATCTTGATCCTTTACTTTTGTGGATCAAAGTCTTTTTGGTAGTGGATATTGTAATGATTCTCCAGGCCATTTTCTGCATTTTCGCATTATTCCAGTATTTAGAGATTTCCCACAGCTGCTCCAAGTCATTTATGACTTGCTGGAGCTGATAGTTTGGTTAGCGGGCAGTTCATTTGGTTTTTAGAGCCAATTTCCTATTTTGAAGTCTTCACTATTACAAATTGGGTATAAGGCCTAAACTTCAGGTAAACAGCCTCGTATACTAATTTTGAGAATTCCCTAAGCTCTAGAACATCGATTTTAGGCTAGAGGAACCCTTAGTTCAGCTCCTAAAGCTTCCGGACTCATTTTGGGCTATTGGGGGGATTTTGGGTAAAATGGCCATTGGGTGTGGGACCCATATTTCATTGAAACTACCTCAGATGGAAATTTGAATGGCACTATTGAGTCTGAAATATTGAATTTAGTGGGGTAGCATAGTTCATTTGCATTCACGAGATCCCAAACGAATCCCAGGGGTCTGATCGCAGTTTTGGCACTTGGCCAAAACTACTGGTGCAGGTCAAAAATGGATTTCGTGTCTGCAAGGCCTTGGCCGCACCCGCAAAGGCCAAGGTAATAGCCTATCACGATCGCGAGGCCTTGGTCGTGTTTGCGAAGGCCAAGTTTATCTGCCATTGCGTTCACGAGCTTTTCTCTGCATTTGCAAAAGGTCTCTACCAGACCAAACCAGAACTCCTTCTTCACGATCGTAGTGGACCAGCAGTATTCGCAAAAGGTAAATCGGGTTACTTGTCGCGATCGCGATGAAGGGACTCCTGGAAGTATTAAGTGCTGAGAAAGCCAATTTTCTCTCATTATTTCCAAGTCCCAAGTTCATTAATGCCCTAGAAAGCATAGAGAGAGTGAAGGTTGATCTTTGGGTGTTCGGAGTGAGTTGGAGGCGTGATTGTAGTCATTTTTCCATAAGTTTCCATTAAATTCTTGGTTAATTCTCCGACTTATATCCAAATCCCTAGTTTACTTTGTGGGTTGATTTTGTGTTCGTTTGTGCTCGAAATTTACCAATTTTTGAGAAAAAATGATCCTTGAGCTTAGAGGGACCTGTTGATGGTTTCAAAGTTGCAATTTCGCAAGTAGGCCCCATATGAGATTTTTAGCTCGATTTTGGACCCGGAGCATTTATATGCAATATGGGTATTGTTATTCTCACGTTAACGCATAGATTATTATTTTGATAGCGTGGCATCATGCGGAGGCTTCTCGTAAGAGAAAAGCTCCAATCTAGTGGACTTTTTCGAGCTTTCGGCGGAGTCCATGCAGGCTAGGCTTACTTTGTTCATAGATTGGGCTTTATTATGGTAATAGTGTAGTATTATGCTAGCAATGGGTAGGGTTTTATGATTTGGTGGTTATTTTAGTGTTTTATTTGTTAAAGTTAGCCGTTTTAGGCCCCTTTTTGTTAGAATTCAACCTTGTTACCCCTTTTGGTGATCATAATAAACTCTTAGGACTAGTTTTGGCTCATTTCATACGTTAGGGTAAAATTGTAAAGCCTTAGTCTAAGTTTGGTAGGTGTTTGCCTTAGTATGGGGTTTTCGGGACTAGTAGCGAGCCTTGTCGGCCCTCCTTATAGGTCAAATTATTAAATTAGCTCCTTGTAGACTTGGGAGACCTTTTTTGGACCCTTTTTGGAAATTCTTGAACCTTAGGGTGACTTAGGCCTTCTACTAGTTTTTGATTAGTCGAAATATCCAAACTAGAGTGCGGCTGACCCTTAGGCTTACTTATTAGACCTGTAGGTTAGACCTAGCAACTATTGTAGACTATTTGTTAAAGTTGGCAAATCGACACCAAAATGGGCTTTAAGGGAGTTATGGCTTCGAACTATTATTATTATTTGAGATTTACTTACTAGTTTTGGTTTGAATCTGGCAATTATGATCTGTTTATGACATTGTTACTATGATATCATTCTTCAATTTCGGTTTCTATGATATCATTCTTCAGTTTTGGTTCAAGTCTGGCATTATGGCTTAAGGAAATCTCAGGTATGGTCCGACTGTTGGTTATTTAAAGTTATGACTGTCGATACTCTCTTTCTTGTGTGCATCCATCGGGATTATAGGGGTTCGATTAGATTGTTTCCTCATTTGCTTGTACCTACTGGGCTTATGGGAGTCCAGTTAGATTATAGTTAGTCTATTCTTATCTTAATTTATTTGTTTTGCACATTTATTGTTTTATTCGAATTTGGGTATTTATTTTAGATTTAGACTCATCCATGACTTAGTTTACTTTCTCGCATTTTATTATGCTTCTATTATGATTTAGCTCAGTCGGCCGATGATGTTTACTGAGTACCCATTATTTTGGTACTCATACTATACTTTTGCATCTTTTTCTGATGCAGATCCGAGTACGAGTCACTGCCACTGACGCTCGATCCAGCTTGCTTTTGGGATTCAGAGATAGGGTGAGCTTTCAGAGTTGCAGACGATCCTCTCTCCTTCTATCACTTTGGGACAATCTTTACTTTCAAGACTACCGGTATATCAGATACTATTTAGTACACTTATTCTTTTGGATTTAGTGGCTCTTGTAACGACCTTACTAGGTCGTGGGATATTCTTTTGTTCTCTCTCTCTCTCATCTATCATTTGTTCTGTCGTACTTACATTTCTATTGCTTACAATCCTGTTTTATGCTTATTTTCAGTTTTTATCGTACCTTCCACCAAATTAGCCCATTACTAATGTTTCGGGCTATGGTTTGGCTTACCTATTGGTGGGTTAAAGTAAGTGTCATCATAACTTGAGAAATCAGGTCGTGACACTCCTTCTTCACTATACTATTGTATATGGACTAGCTGCTTATAGAACCGTGTATGTCCCTTATTATTGGTAGAATAGGTTAGTTTATCCTTATCGCCTCATTAATATTATTATGTTTCGTTGACTAGGTAATTGGCTGTTAATTTATATTCTTTCTTTACATGTTGTTTATACCTGCATTATTTTTGGAGCTCAGTCATCCGATGCCTACTGAGTACCACGTGTTTGGTACTCACACTACACTTCTGCAGCCTGCATATCATTGTACTAGTTCTCGCCGTTGAAGAGTGTGTCGTGAGGAGTAGCCATGGATTGGAGATTTGGGATGAGCTCCTGACGTTGTGTTGTTAGACTGATCTCTATTTTGTATTCAGAGACATCTTTGAAAATATATATTTATTTATCATGTATTTCACTTTTACCCATGTTGTATTAGAAGCTCTTGTACTGACGTCACCAGGTTTTGGGAATATACTTACTTTGTTCTGGCCTTCTCTGTCACTGTTATTTATTTTTGCTTCCGCCTTTCTTATTAGTCCGTTACTAGCTGTTTCGGATTATAGGTTGACTTACCTACTGATGAATTATGTTAGGTGTCATCATGACCTGACAAATCGGGTTGTGACACAACAGATGGTCCATATATCCAAGGGTCAAAATAATGACAGTAGCATCTCTCTTTTATGTGCTAATGTGAGTGATTGATTAATGTGCTTTATAGAAACAGTACATGATTATTTCTTTTAACATATCTTGATTTATAAGTAGGCTCATTGTTTGATTTTGAACATGTAGAGGGATGACACCGGTGCTAATCCAAACAACATGTTGATCTTCCAAGATGCTTACACGAATGCAAGTGAATCTCTTTTAGTGTATGCAACAGTTGATTCTCAAGAAATAAAAATGGTGATAGAAGGGGGGAACCCTTCATTTATGGATCTCTTTCCCAATGGAATTTCAATAGTTCAAGATCATTCTGCAGCTAATAACTGCAATGATATTTTTAGAGAGAATGATATGAATCCAGTGGTGGATCATTTGGGTTTCAAATGCTAGTGAACAATCTTTCTGATACAAATCTTCCGGCGACTTCAATCATAAAAGCAAATGGCCTCATCTTTTATGCAATTCAAAAGATTAAAATTGCTCTCAAATGTAAGTGATACTCAAGACGGAGTCTTATCCATTGATTCATGAATTTTTGAGTTTTTTTTTCTTTTTTACTTCTTGTTTTGGTTAGGAGAAAAGGGGTGTCAAATATCAAGCTTATGTGTTGAAACAACATAAAAATAATGGTGTACCTTATGAACTATATATAAGATTTTATAAATGGGTTTGAGTCAAGAATGAACAAAAGTGAAGGTAATGGTTTGATATTAACTTAGATGCCTCTGAAGATTAAGAGTTAGCTCTTTGTTACTATTTATGCCATTTTTTGAAAGATGAGAAACTACATAAAATTGTTTATTTTACTTAGAGTCTCAAATAATATCTGTATTTTTTATAGTAGTGGTAGTATGATATTATTGTATCATACTATTTTTGGGTTTACCTAGAAATTTACCTTTTTGCTCATTTATTGCTCATTTGATTTTGTTTTAATATGAATGATCTTGATGTCAAGCCAATTTAATAATAAAATGAGTAAAAATTTGCATAGATCTTAATCCCACATTTGGCAGTAAATCCCAACATTTGAGAGTGATATCTTCAAAATGGTGATAAGTTTTAAAGTTTACATTTTAAATTGTGAAATAGTAAAAATGAATTGAAAAGGTTGGAAAAAAAATAACTTGATACTCACCTAAAAAAGTTAAGTAGCATATAGTGGAAAAGTATTATTGTACTATAACAATGATTATACACCAAAGAATTTTATTATGAAAATGGAATACCTGATACCAATTGGGGGGTGCATGGGATCATTCATTTTAATTATATATTTCAGAGTAATATTGTTCTTTTAGCGGAATTAATTTTACGATTTCTTTTATAGTTTCTGTTATATATTCTAAATATTGTCTATCTTGGTAATTTGAATAGTATAAGTCTAATTCATATCTATCATCGTAGTCATATATGTTAAACTCTGACCAATTTTGTGTAGTTAATTCTATTATTTCATAGGTTAATAGTATATCATATATTCTTCTTCTTATGTCACTGTTAAGTGGTTTTAGTATATGTAACAAAAGTGTTTTATAATCATTATCATTATCTAGTAGGTAAGTATAAGTACTTAATCTATATGTATCTATTTCGGTACTAGTGCTAGGTGTATTTTCAGTATTCATTTTTATTTGTTATGTATTGTCTAAACATATTCCCTCTAACCTCTTTAGTTTATCATTACACTTATCATGTTTTAATACATTATTCTGAACAATCTTTTCTGGTCACTACCATGTATTTCAGCTTCAATCATTTTTCCTAACAGCGCCTCAACTCTGTCTACTTCCCTTTAACAGCCTCCTTGCCTTTTCGGTTTCGACCTTAGGATGGCATAGTCTGGGCATAACTACTCTCAGCTTATTTCCAAGGCAAACTTTCTTAAGATGTTCAATATAATTATACTATAACATGATAAATAACAATGATATTTAAGAGATTATAAGGAATATTAAAGTTTAGCTATACATATATATGAATAGATATACCTTAGTTGGTAGCTCATCGGATTGCTCCATAGCTGTAAAAAAGATAACTAGTTTATTTATGTATTTTGGAAGGGGAGAGGTTTTTTATGAAGGTTGGTTCTCAACACATGAGGCTTGTTTCTCTTCTCTCATTTCTATCCTATATATAGAAAAACTGAAGTGGCCTTACTATTCACAAACGGCCCTTTAAAAACTGAAAAACTTAATGACCTTTACTATGCGACTCTTACTGTGCATGCATAGTAACTTGACCTTTTCTATTTGGTACTGTACACTTTACGACTTTTCTAATAAAATAAAAACTTTTAAAAAGTAAACTATTCACATGTCTCTTCACATATCTTGTCTTGTCTTGGAATCTTCTTTTCTTCTATCTTCTCTGCTCTATTATTGTGATTATTCCAGCTGGACGTCTGGAATGTCAACAGTATCTTCTCCATTACATTTGGAACATTTGTGATCTGGGTATTTGCTGATTAGTTTATAATATCTGGTTAATAAGTCTTGTGAAATAAATTTGTTTTTCAATGCTCTGGTCGTAGGTTGTTCTTCTGGCTTGAGTAAGGATAATATCCATTTCTGGACTTCATCCATATCTGCTTGTCGTAGTTCTCGTGAATTTGAGTAGATCATTAACTGGTCTCTTGCGTAGTAGCTCCATATGGCATTGCCATTAAAATAATTATTTGCTAACTCCTGGATAATTGTTGATATACCAATAATTCTCTTGTTGGCATAAAAACTGGGTATCTCATTTTCTGGGATTATCATTTCTCTTGTTAATCCTATCTTTACTACTTGTATAAGTAGTTTTATTTCGTTGTACAGTATCTCGGCTGGTGCGGTATAGAACTTTACATAAAATAGGTTTCCTTTTGTAACTCTTTTGTATGTTGTTAGTGCTCTATGTATTTCGGGTATTCCGGCTAGTTCTTCACCATCGTATGTATATACGGTATTTAGTAGTCCGTAGTAATAACATGTTTTGACTAGATTAGCACTGGTTTTTGGTTGTGCTATTAACTTGTTGTATCCTTGTAACTTTTGGGTTATATAGTCTTGAGTTTTTTCACTGGTGGTGGTAGATCTGGGGTTGAGATTTAAATATTTCTGGATTTTGTGGATATTTGTTATATAAGTTTGAGAGATGTGGTTGTATACCTTTTTCTCCTGGTTCAGACTATCCGCGTATGTAGAGGTTTGAGGTTCTGTGGTATTTTGTGTCTTTTGTGTCTTTGGTATAAATGGTTTTGCAAATATATCGTTCAAATTGATATTTGTATATGGTTTTTTAGTAGCTGGTCCACTTGTACCTGCAACATCAATAAAGTTGTCATGGGTTTTACGGAGTTTCCCAACGTCTCCTTTTACCTCTGGATTTTTAGAGTCTTCCGATCGACTTATCTCAGCATAATTATAGTCATGCGATTGACTTGTACTAGCTTTAGATTTCAGTTTAGCTTCATCAATCTTTAGCTTTTGTACTTCAAAGTCTATACTGTCCACTTTTATACAAAGTGTAGTTAGAGCTTTGAGGATATTTGTCATTGTATTATCTGATTCTGGGTCAGTTTGGGTAGCTTTGTCTTGATAAGTAATCTGCAATGACATTCTTATCAGATTTAACTAACTCAATTGTAAATGTAAAATTTTGTATATTTAGTACTAATTGTTGACACCCAATTTTAGCTCGTCTTTTTTCCTTTAATTATTTTTGCTATGCTTCTAATTGATCCTAAATAATTTTCTAAATAAATTCGTATTTTAATTTCTATGAATTTTTGAAAGAGTGAAAAATAGGGTTTAATTTTCCCCTATCATATTTTTTAAATATTTTAATTAAATATAATTAGTTATTTAATATTAAAAATCACACACACACAGAAAATATTTTGATACTCGCATTCGCTTTTTTTCGTCTAATTATATTTTCATACTCTACTATTATTACTATTATATTTTTTACAACAAAATTATTGAAGTTAAATATGTACACTAATTTATTTATACATTGTTTATATACGTATATATTTTAGAAGATTAATTAGGACAAAAGAAACATCGTTAAATTAATTAAGCGAAAAAAAAATATTTGAGAAAAAATAGATTTTCTTGTAGACTAATGTCTATGGGTAAACTACATAAATAGCCCTCATAGTGGGTGGCTTTGTTTTTTTGTCCCCCATAATAAAAGTCTTACAAAACTAGTCTTCCTTCTTTTTTATGTATGGAACAAATACATATTTGCCCCTCTATATATCAAATATTTTCAAACAACTCTCCATGCTCATTTATCTTTCAACTTCAATTTTTTTTTCTCTTTTTTTTTAAAAAATTTTCTCAACCTTTACCTTTTTCCTTTTTTTCTTTTCTCCTTTCAACTTCTATTTTTTTTTTCTCTTTTTAATTTTTCTTTTCTTCTTTATTCTCATTTTTTTTCTCAACCTTTATTTTTCTTTTATTTTTTATTTTGACTTTTTTTCTTTATATTTTTATTTTTTCTCAACCTTTCTTTTTTTTTTTTCTTTTTCTACTCTCAACTTTTTTTTTTTTTTTCAATTTCTTTGATTTTTTTTTAATTTTAACAACCTTTATTTTTCTTTAATTTTTTCATTATTTTTTTATTTTTCCGTAACCTTTATTTATTTTTCTTTTCTTCGATTCCTTCCAAACAACAAGTCACGTCCCATAGGCAAGAGTTGACACTACCACATTGTATTTTGATTTATGAGATGTTCTATTACTCTTGCCTTAGAGGCAAGACTTAACCTAAGGACATTCAAACAACAAGTTACGTTCCATGGGTAAGAGTTGACACTACCACATTATATTTTGACTTATGAAATACTCCATAACTCTTGCCTTAGAGGCAAGACTTAGCCCAATGACTTTTCAAACAACAAGTTATGCCCCATGGACAAGAGTTGACACTACCACATTGTGTTTTGATTTATGAGATGCTTTATAACTCTTGCCTTAGAGGCAAGACTTAGACTAAGGGCTTTCAAACAACAAGTTACGCACAATGGGCAAAAGTTGACACTATCATATTGTGTTTTTATTTATGAGATGTTCTATAACTCTTGCCTTAGAGGCAAGACTTAGCCCAAGGACTTTCAAACAACAAGTTATGTCGTATGGGCAAGAGTTGACACTACCACATTATGTTATGACTTATGAAATGTTCTATAACTCTTGCCTTAGAGGCAAGACTTAGCCCAATGACTTGCAAACAACAAGTTATGCCCCATGGGCAAGAGTTGGCACTACCACATTGTTTCTTGATTTATGAGATGTTCTATAACTCTTGCCTTAGAGGCACGACTTAGACCAAGGGTTTTCAAAAAATAAGTTATACCCCATAGGCAAGAGTTGGCACTACCACATTGTGTCTTGATTTATGAGATGTTCTATAACTCTTGCCTTAGAGGCACGACTTAGACCAAGGGCTTTCAAAAAATAAGTTACGCCCCATGGGCAAGAGTTGACACTACTATATTGTGTTTTTATTTATGAGATGTTCTATAACTCTTGTCTTAGAGGCAAGACTTAACCTAAGTAATTTCAAACAACAAGTTATGCCTCATGGGCAAGAGTTGACACTACCACATTGAGTCTTGATTTATGAGATGCTCTATAACTTTGCCTTAGAGGCAATACTTAACCCAAGAACTTTCAAACAACAAGTTATGCCCCATGGGCAAGAGTTGACACTACCACGTTGTGTCTTGATTTATGAGATGCTCTATAACTCTTGCCTTAGAGGCAAGACTTAGCTCAAGGACTTTCAAACAGCAAGTTACGCCCCATGGGCAAGAGTTGACACTACCACATTATGTTTTGACTTATGAAATTCTCTATAACTCTTGCCTTAAAGGCAAGACTTAGCCCAATGACTTTAAAACAACAAGTTATGCCCCATGAGCAAGAGTTGGCACTACCACATTGTGTCTTGATTTATGAGATTCTCTATAACTCTTGCCTTAGAGGCAAGACTTAGACCAAGGGCTTTCAAACATCAAGTTACGCCCCATGGGCAAGAGTTGACACTAACATAATGTGTTTTTATTTATTAGATGTTCTATAACTCTTGCCTTAGAGGCAAGACTTAGCCCAAGGACTTTCAAACAACAAGTTATGCCCTATGGGCAAGAGTTGACACTACCACGTTGTGTCTTGATTTATGAAATGCTCTATAACTCTTGCCTTAGAGGCAAGACTTAGCCCAAGGACTTTCAAACAACAAGTTATGCCCCATGGGTAAGAGTTGACACTACCACGTTGTGTCTTGATTTATGAGATGCTCTATAACTCTTGCCTTAGAGGCAAGACTTAGCTCAAGGACTTTCAAACAACAAGTTACGCCCCATGGGCAAGAGTTGACACTACCACATTATGTTTTGACTTATGAAATTCTCTATAACTCTTGCCTTAAAGGCAAGACTTAGCCCAATGACTTTAAAACAACAAGTTACGCCCCATGGGCACGAGTTGATACTACCATATTATGTTTTTATTTATGAGATGTTCTATAACTCTTGCCTTAGAGGCAAGGCTTAGCCCAAGGACTTTCAAACAACAAGTTATGTCCTATGGGCAAGAGTTGAAACTACCACATTGTGTCTTGATTTATGAGATGTTCTATAACTCTTCCCTTAGAGGCAAGACTTAGCCCAAAGAATTTCACAAAACAAGTTATACTCCCCCATGGGCAAAAGTTAGCACTACCACATTGTGTCTTTGATTTATGAAATGCTCTATAAGTCTTGCCTCTTAAACTAGACTTAGCCCAAGAATCTCCCAAAGAAACAAATTACTCCTCATGGGCAAGAGTTAACACTATTTCATTATGACTTAATTTATGAGATACTCTATAACTCTTGCCCTAGAGGCAAGACTTAGTTCAAGGATTTTACAAACAACAAGTTAATTTTCTATAACTCTTTCCTTAGAGACAAGACTTATCCCAAAGGACTTCCAAACGGCAAGTCACGCCCTTGAGTTTACTTTTATATCAAAGAAAGAATATTCTTTTTGCGGATTATCCAACTTTCTGTTCATTAGCAAAATATAATAGAAGCTGAGAAAAAAGAAAAAAGAGAAGGAAAAAAAATAAAGATTGAGAAAAAAATAAAAAAAGAGAAGAAAAAAATAAAGGTTAAGAAAATAGGAAAAAAAGAAAAATAAAAAAATAAAAATATAAAAGTTGAGAAAAAAAATGAGAAGAAAAAATAAAATAAAAATAAAGTTTGAGAAAAATAAAAAAATAAAGGTTGAGACAATTAATTAAAAAAAGAGAAATGAAAAATAAATAATATTTGAGAAATAAAATAAAAAAAATAAAAAATAAAGGTTGAGACAAATGAATTAAAACAAGAAAAAAAAGAGAAAAAAAATAAAAATCAAGTAACAGTAAAAAAGAAAAAAAAAAGTTGAGAGACAAATGAGCATGGAAAGAGTAAAACATTTGAGGTGTAAAGGGGCAAAAATGTACTTGTTGTATGCATAAAAATGAAGGAAGGCTACTCTTTAAAGACTTTTCTTATGGGGGACAAAAATACAAAGCCACCCACTATGGGGGACATTCCATGTAATTTCCTGAATGTCTATACATACTTGGGCCTATTTCATTTTCAGCCTAAACTACCCAACCCAATTACCCCTAACCTAACCCGGCCCAAAACCCTCTAACTATCAGATGACTAAACAGCCCAAACCCCTCATCTCCTCCTTCGTTCAAACTCAACCAAAACACCCCAACACCAAACATCGCTCTTTCCTCTCTCCTCTCAACGATGGAAGCCTACAGACCACCGGAAAATAACAATTTCCGGTGGTCTTTCACCTTCCCCCTTTTACTTTTCGCCTGTCCATCAACCTCGCCATCCCCCCCATCAACTTTATATCCTTTCCATCACTTTTTCTCTGCTCAAATCAGACCCCAAAAGATCTTCAATGCCATTTTTGCTCATGGGAAAAGAAAAGATTAAAGGGACCATCGGATTAGGGTTCATTAACCTTTTAATCCGATGGATCTGAGCACTCCACCACCGAAACCGTCACTTTGTTCTTTCACATCAACATGGAAAAGATAAGATCAATCCCTCCTTTTTTTTCACTTCATCATTAATCCCTCTGTTTTCCTTTATTATTTGGCTTTTCAAGAGTTTAAAATTTGAAATCTGGGAGCTCACTTGAGAGCCGTTGGAATCCACAATTTTTGGCTATAAAAGGAGGCCTTTTGCTTCCATAGAAAAAGGGGGGGGGGGGGGGGAAAGGAGGGTTTTTGGACATTCAAAAAGAAAGCTTTCAGATTTAGAAAAAGGGAGAAAACACACTGTCACATATTCAAAAGCTCCCAATTTCGTGATTGTCTTCTTTTGTTTTCGAGTTTGAGTTTCGAAGCTGAGTTTTGAGCAGGGATTCTCGACGCCAAAGCCCCTGTTTGCTGCCCAACAAAAAGTGAGCCTTCATACTTCTCTTATTTTTCATTTTTAGTTTCAATATGTGTCCGTTTTGCGTCTTGAACAACCGTAGTATTGATTTCCTGTCCCATCTTGATGTTACTGTTGTTTCTATGCTAAAATTCAGCCATATAACCTCGCCTTAATTTTTTGATTGTTCAAATATGTGGCTGTTTTTGTGCGAACTGTGAAGTTTTCCTCCTTTTCGTTTTTCATATGTTGATAATACATGGCATATGCGGAGTTATTTCTCCCCTGTTTCTGCTTTTGTATTGAAAATATGGGGTCACAAGTAGGTGATGAATGTACACTTCAAGTATCAACAATGCCCTCATGTGTCATGATAGATTTAAGTGTCAGTACTCCTTGATGATAAAAAATTGTTCTAATTTCTTTAGGATGAGTATTTTTCCTAGTTGTTAAATAGTATGCTTAGGGACATCTGTTAAGGCCAAGTCATTTGAGAAGTTATTAGTAGTATTTACTCTTATTAATCACCCTTCTTCGTTTTGGTGTTTAATTTGTTCTCCAGACACTCGCAAGGGGTTTTAGTGTGTTAAACTTAAACATGTTTTGTAGCTTAAACACATTCGGTTCGTAACTTGATCCCTGTCCAGTTTGCTGGATAAAACAACTAGAAATTTGTTAGTTTTAGTTGTAATTCGATTCTTAATTCCTAAACCGGCAACTAGTCTTTTCCCTGTTTGTTTGTTTTCCAACCAAAATGATAAGATTGTTTTACAATTTGAATTCTATCGATTATGTAAAGTACTAGTTTCTACGTAAGTTCCAAGACCCTACTTTGTGGGATTACATTGGGTATGCCGTTGTGGTTAGATTCTTCACAAGTATCGTTGTAATATTAGGACTCTTCAGTAAGGGAGGAATTGTCTAATAGGTTTTTGCCATTAGACAGTTAAATGATCGAACAAATTGTTAGATGTTATTTCTGATTCCATTGGAATGCACAAGCCATTTTGTCTTTTTAAAATAAAGAGAGATTTGTGTTTCAAAAGGGCTAGATCATTAATTTTTCTTTACTCCTTTTCACTAGTTATACTTGAGTAGTTCAGATATGAGTTCTTGTTTCCTATTGTTTTCCATCTTCTCTAGTCAGTCTTTTAAAATTTCCATGTTGATTTGGTTTAGGATTTTAAGTTTACTTGGATAATAACTTAGAACAATTAGTGTTTGTGCGTTTCCCAATTTGGAGTTCATGAAGACTTTTTCTTTAGCCTTAAGTTATAACTATGTTTTTGGGGTGGGCTTTACCTTCTCCTCGTCTATTTTCCTGTTCTTGCCTCCGTGTAGAATGACGTGGGCTTCCAACATATGACTTTTTTCGTTTTTGTGTCATTAACCGAATAATAACGTACAAAGGAATGTTTCAGTTAGCAACAACTAGAACCTCATTTCCTTCTCTGTTTATCTCTTCGATTGCTTACTACGTTCCTAAAACAAAAGAGCAACTGGTAGTGTTACTTGTCATGTTTCTTCGCTCAAAATTAGTGAATTGGTTAGCCATTAGTGTTTTTAGTATTTCTATTAAATGTACATTTTCTGTTAGTGAATGTCTACAAGCAGTAGTTCATTTTAGTGTGAATCTTTCAATGGTTAAGTATATTTTATTCAAGTTCCGCATTTATTTGGTCACATCTTGAACATTTTGAAGCTTAAATGTTATTTTCTCTTAATTCCATCTTTCTTGGCTTATTATTTGACGTTCAGATATCTACTCCTTATCTTTATTTCCTTTATTTTACATGTACACTCGGGAGCACATTTGGAGTCATGTGTTAACTCCATCTCTGTTCAGATCATAGGAGCGACTAATGGCTATTTGTATATGCTCGTGTCCAGCCCGTCCTTTCACATCAAAAAGGGTCCAGCGTCCTTCTCCCTTTCTCTTAGAATCTACTACTCCTATTAGTGTTACCCCGGCTAATATTATATCAATTTGGTATTGTTCAAAACTAATGTTTTCTCCTGTGTTGTTGCCTATGTGTTTTTCTTTATACCTTGAATATATTACCTCGGCACAAATGATAGTAAAATAGTTGTTCACTTCTCTACATTTCCTTTTTGATATCAAATTCGTATAGCTTCTCCGCTTTCACATTTGGAGCTACAAGAATTTTGAACGCTCCTCGATTCAGATAGTTTATTTCTTACGTCTCAAATTAGTTTATTTCTTAGGTCTCAAATGGTTTTCATAAAAAATTAAGTTAAACTTTTTAGGCAAATCGGCTATCGATAACAATATTTTCAGGTCTCTAAATCAAATAAAAAATAGGATTGTTTAAAAGGGATCGAGTTGAGACAATTTCTGGGACTGGAACAGGCGGTCAATTGGAACATATTGATTTTCTTCAAAATGGGGTATACATCTGCGTATTATTTTCCAAAGAGTATAAGTAGAATATTTATAAGTTAAAACATATTAAAGTCATTTTATCACTTCACTGTTATGGTTTTTTTTCACTTATCACATACGTATATTATTTCATACACCCATACCACTCATTTTGATACACATCTATATATTATTCTTGTCCGCATACACTGGATAACCATTTTTCATACTGTACATATATTACATCATACACCTGTTACATTTCTTATTTTTTTGTATATACATACAGCTTCACATATAACACTATATCATACCCAATATACGCCATTTCACATATTATATATTATAACTTGTATTTTATACGCATACCCCTCATACCTTACAACACATACCTCACATGTTGCTTCACGCCCGACATATACTATGCACTTCACTTATTCTGTACATACATATTACTTTGCATGTCACCTCATTACATATATCATTTCATAAATGTACATGCTATTTTTTCTCTACTCTTTATACTCATCATATGCCGAAAGTACCCTCTATTTGCAATGAAATTATTTTCAACCTCCATCCATTTTATTTGGTTAAAATAATTCCTTTCATTTTTTTTTTCAAAAATAGGTAATAATAATAAAGCAAATAATTTCCCAAATAAGTTTTCTAAATTGAGTTTAAAGGACTATCTTCGGATAGGCTCTGAGGGGTTCCTAACACTTCCCCTCGAGTAACCAAAACCCTTACTCAGAATCTCAAACATTTTCAAAAGACCAAAAACAGAGTCTCACATTTCAAAATTGGTTTTCCTAATTTTTCCTAAAATTTAGGTGGCGACTCAAAACAAACATTTTTCAAAACCACAGAGAGAGTCGACGACCACTTCACGTTGTGTGGCTGTTTTGGACGGTTCGAAATGGGGCGCGACACTAATCTTCGTATTTCCTTTGTCGTCACTGAATCGTGTATTTTTCGTGTTATCCACCATTTTACCTGTGTGTTATCTGTTCTTACAATAAATTTATTATATACAATATATGGTTCAAATACTAATAAACATTTATATAAGGCAAATAGTTCTTTTCTATTTATTTCCCATTTTAATTGTGGTTCCGTATATGATCCTGAGTAATATCTACAATGATGTTCAATTTTTTCATTATCATATTTATACTTAAGTACTCCTCCATAGCTGTGATTACTAGAATCTGTTTCTACTATGTATATGAATTGTTTATTGTCATCTGGAAAGTATAGTTTTGGTAAATCTTTACACATAGTTTTAATCAAAGGTTTTAAATTTTCTGCTAACTTAGGTATATAGTCTCGTACTTGGTTAACTAGTCCTAAAAAGGATTGTAATTTCTTTTTTGTATCTAATTTTTCATCTGACTTAATTATTTTCTGTATTATATGGGTTTGCATTTTTATTCCATTTTTATCTATCTGTATGCCTAAAAATTCTATTTGGGTTTTCATTATTTCTGCTTTGTTTTTACTTAAACTAATTCCTGATATTTCTATTATGTTTATAAATTTTTCTAATAATTTTATATGTTCGTCTTGTGTTCTAGAGTATAAAAGTATATAGTCTATGTATACTATACAATTTTCTAATTGGTTAAAATAGGTATCCATGAAGTGTTGATATCTACCTGGTGCATTTTTATATCCAAATGGTAGTACATTCCATTCATAAAATCCTTGTGGGACTGTGAATGCTGTTAATTTTTTAGATTCATCTTCTAACTTTAAATGGTAATGATTTACAATCAAATTTACTAAAGTAATTATATCCTTGTATTTGTCGTATTTTTAATATCTTATTTGGGATTGGGTAATTATATGTTTATTTTTTGCATTTAGGTTTCTATAATCTATAACCATCCTGTTTTTTCCTCTTTTTTGTTCACTGTGTTTATTTACTATAAATTCGGGGCTAGTATGTTTACTATTGCTTTTCTGTATATATTTATTGTCAAGTAATTTGGTTATATGTAGTTTGAATTCGTTTAAATCATCAAAATTGTATTTTAAGGGTTTTTGTGTTATTATACTATTTTCATCTGTTAGTTCGATTTTTACTGTTGTCTTATGTTTTTTCCATCCTTGTAAGGGGTTATCATTATATAATGATTCTAATTTATCTTGAAGTAGTTTTATTTTATTTATTGAGAATATGATTAGTTCTATTTTATGATCATCATGTGTTTTTTCATTTTCTAATTTTTGGGTAATTTTTTCATTTCCTTTG
This sequence comes from Capsicum rhomboideum, assembly GCA_031232105.1. NCBI lineage: Eukaryota > Viridiplantae > Streptophyta > Magnoliopsida > Solanales > Solanaceae > Capsicum > Capsicum rhomboideum. The sequence continues at coordinate 25,217,489 of CP124710.1, forward strand.
ATCCATGGTGTTGTTTTTCTTGATTTATTATTTACTCGTTTAGCTCCTACTTTACTGTTACATGGGGTAGAAAACCACCAATGTGTTTTTGTTAATATATGTGGGTATAGGTTATCTAAGAATGGTATTCCTAATAATATATCTTTATTTGTAAATTCGTAACTATACACTTCTTTTATGGTCAATATTTTATCCCATATTTGTATTTTTATATTGCTTGCTTTGTATGTTATCATACTCCCTTCATTATTAAATCCTGTTATTATTATAGGGGTTGTTAATTTTTTCCATTTAGCTTCTGGTAGACAGTTATGTTTGCTTACATTAGCTTCTGCTCCTGTGTCTATCATAGGTGTGTAATATCTATTATAATATCTTTCTACTATTATTTTAACAAGTATATGTATTTTTGTCATGTTATCTATCTTTTGGTTATTTTGTCATATGAGTGTTCGTTTAATTATTATCTTTTTATTATCAGAAGTTATAATTAGTTGTTTATCATCTAAATTATATGGTTTTACTTTTTCTAACCATTTTAATCCTAGTGTAATATTTTTATCTCCTTGGTAGATTTTAAATTTTATTAATATTGGTATTCCTCCAATAATTAATTCTTTTTCCGTGGTTTCTTCACTATTAGTTAATGCTTTTGGTAATTCTGAGTTTAATTGTTTATTTGTGGTTATTTCTTTTTCTGGTACTAATTCTCTTATAATGTAATTTTCTTCTTGTCCTGTATTTATTAATATTAAATATTTTCTTTGGTCCATTATTCCTATTATGTAATAATGATATGATTGTATTGCTTCTATTGCCATTATATTTTGTGGAGTTGTATAATCTAGTTTTCTAGATGTGCTCATTCTTGATGAGGTAGGTGTATCATAGCTTATTCTTTTTGATGTTCTAAATCTTTCTTTTACTATTTCTAGGTCTTGTTCCATGTCTAATTCCTCGTAACTATAGTCATTATGATCTATAATTGTAACTATTTTTTCAAAAGGGTTTTCAATTTTTACCTTATCTATTTTATTTTTTGCTGTTATTTTATGTTTTGTTGTATATATATATAAATTTTTACATCTTGCTGTAAATATTTTACTTTCTGGTTCTAGTTCTATTCCTGACATTTTTCAGTATAAAACTAGTGATTTATCTATATTTTTATCAGTTACTGCTACTGAGTAGTTCGCACTTATTATAAATTTAAATTTTTGGTATAATAAATTTCTTTTTACTGCACTTATTACGCTTTTTTCTATAGGGTGTATTATTCTATCATCTGCTAAATATATTTCTATTGGGGTATCTATTCCTTCTCTAAAACATGCCTTTATTGATATTTCTGTTCCTCCTAAGTGGACATATTTAATTGGGATTTTTTCTCTTATATCTTGTATTTCTTTATTTACTAATTTTTTGTTTATTATCGGTATTTTAGCTTTCCCTTTGGTGTATCTACAGTCTATTATATGTTCCTTTTGACTAATTACATAGTATTCTTCTTTTTGTTTTTTTTAAACCAATATTTTACTATAGGTACGTCTAAGACTTTGTCTATACTTAAATCTAATTCTTTTCCTTTTATTTGTTCAAAGATGTTATTATCAAATATTATTTTCTGGTCTGAAGATTCTTTATCTTGGTAGTCTTCTCGTTTAAGTATTTGTATATCTTTTTCGGTCATCTTCTATTTCGGATTCATTATCAGTATCTGAAAATTCATATATACTATCTTCACTTTCTAATTCATAGTCTATATATTCTATTTGTGTATATTCATCATTTTCTATTTGTATTTCTGTTATTTGTTTTTTCTTTGGATTTTTAGGTATTTTACAATCTTTTGCTAGATGTCCTAACTTTCCACAGTTGTAACATGTACATTCGGCTAATTTTTTCTTTTGTTTACTTGGTTTTTTAATATTAGGATTCTTTACATAATATCTTCTTCTTGGTTGCTTATATTTATATTTAGATTTGTGTGGTTTATATTTTCTATAGTTTCTTTTACTTCTTTTGTAGTATTTATCTGTGCATCCGAATTGTGGTGCTGTTTTATTTTGGCAACATGCTAGATTTTTTATTATTGTTTTATCCATGTTTATACTTTCTTTGTATTTTTCACATAAGTCTATAAACCAATTTTGTAAATATTTTATTCTGGCTCCTAAAGTGTCCGCTAATCCTGCATCGTTCCAATCTTTTGTTATTTTTGAACTAAAAGGTTCTGGTAGTTTAGTAAAATATAATTTTCTTATTTCGGTTCCTTCTTCTTTACTATATACTCCTTTATAATAATAATCTTTAAATGCACAAGTATATTCATCTATATAACACATATTACATATTGCTAATTTTGTCATTAAATTTCTGTTTAGGTTTTTATCTTTATTTTGTTCTTCTATTTCTGTTGTCATACTACTAAATTCATTTCTTATGGCTATTTCATAGTTATATAAAATTTCTGTATTTGTTGTAGCTGCATCGCCATCACTTGTTTTATTATTCTTAATACTGCTAAGCTTGTAGTAGTTAAATTTTGTAACCATAGTTTAACTGTTCCTATTAGTGTTCTTTCTATATAGCTTGGTGTTTCGGCCATTGATATTTTATTATCTACTAACTGTTTTGCAATATAGCCTATCCATAGTTGAATTGTTTTATTTGTGTCTGCTACACAGTCTAAATCTAAGAAATTATATTGTTCCGTTAATTGTCTTGGTGTCCATTTTTTATTTAATCTTTTTTCCCATAAAGTTTTGTTTCTATCGTATGATTCATAAGTATATGTGGTGTAATTTCGATCTAATTGTTTTGGATTTTTTGTTCCTAAGGTTCCTGGTTTATTATCTATATCTCCTGTTTTGACTCTGGGTTTATTGTTGTACTGTTTATTTTTTCTAAGAGTTCTGTATATGTTTCAGTTGTTTCAGAATAGTTTTCTTGTGGTAATTCATTATCACTGTCTTCATTTATTTCGTCTATTCTTATATTTGGTAACTCATCTTTATCACTCTGCTCTTCTTCTATTTGTGACTTAGTTTTAAATTGTTCTATTTCTTTTGCTAATCTTAATTCTTGTTCATGTTCTTTTCTTTTTTCTTTTTCTTTTTGTTTATCTGCATATAATTGTTTAAGCATTTCTAATTCTTTTTCAAGTTCTAATATTTTTCGTATTTTTAGTTTCTTCTAATTGTTGGATTTCTTCCTTAGCTTGTTTTTTTATCTTTTCGATTTCATATTTTCTATCTATTTCTTCATTTTCTTTTGTTATTCTTACCATAACAGTTAAGCTATCTTCTAATTTAACTGTTTCTTTTTCTAACATTAAGTTTAAAGTATTTCCTATTTTCTTAGATCTTCGTCCTAGATTTGAATAGATTATCGTTATGTTTAGTCCTTCTAGGTTTGTATATATTTTTTCTTCTACTGCGTATTCTTCTTTATTCATTTATAATCCGTGTTGGTATTTATATTCTAGGTGGTATATTTGTAATTCTAAGTCAAATATAATATTTCTTTGTGTTGTTATGGATTTATGAATAACTCCTGCAAATATATTGTCATCTAATCTTTTTTGCCTATGTTTTAATTCCTGTCGTTTTTCTTTTATGATTTTAAGAAGTTGTTGTTTGTATTCAGCATTCATGCTTATTTTTAAGGTATTGAATATATTTATATTTTGTTTTTGATATTTATCTATTAATTGGGATAATTTATTATTATCTGTTTTACTAGTGGTTAGATATTTATATTCTGGGTATAACTTTTTTAATTTCTTTCGTATTTTGCTTAAGTTTCTATCTTTCCTTGCTTTTTTAGTGTTACTATTTTCACTAGTTGATTGCTCTGTTGTTTCATTAGTTGGTTCACTATTATATAAGATATCATTGATGTATTTATGTTGATTTTCAATATGTTGTTCTAATGTCATGCCAAGTTCTTCATAGCTTAAAAGTTTCATATTATTTGTATTCATATTTTGTTCATAATTTTCATTTGTACATAGCTCTGATACCAATTGAGAGTTTGAGTCTCTGAAATTTAAGTTTAAACATTTTCATTGGAGAAATTCTTTAGGATGATATTATTCTCTATTTTTGTTGATATACTTACTATGATTCGAACGTAACTAATGTCTCATGAATTAAAATTACATGTGGAATTAGTAGTCAAATACAGTTTAACTAACATTTATATATGATCAGGTTTTAATATTCCCATATGCAAATCATGTGGATATTTTATTGGATAGGTGTAAACTCAATATTTAAAGTAGAAAATATTTCAAGATATAATGTTTCGATTCATAATTTTCATAGTATAACCCTGAGATCAATGATCCCTCGACAGTTCAACTAAAATTTATTTCTGTCTTTCATAGAAAAGGTATTTTATTCTTTTATTTATGTTAGGAATTTTAGACTTATATTCTATTTTTTTTTTACTTTTTATTATTTTTGTTATGTATTTTAGAAAACAAATCCCATGACAAAAGTTAAATTAAAATTTTATTGCAAAGTGACAAATTAATTTATTTCATGTATGCAAAGAATAACTTTTGCTCCTTTAGAAAGATCATCTCACATATATTTTATCCTGAATTCAAATTTAATTATCTTCATTATATAATTTCATCTTTTAGAACTCATTCCACAAACTAGCAAGCTTCCTTTGCCTCCTGATTGTAATTAAGTAATATAGTAAATATAAGTTGATTGTATTTGCCTACTTTTAATCAATTTCAAACGTCTAAAATTATAGTACTGATCACATGAGGAAAAAGGCAAAGAGTGACATTAGGCGTCTTGTAGCAATAATTTAATGACAATGCATTATGTCATATTGACGCAATAATATGTAATTTTTAAGCTATTAATATGTAAATTTCTCTTTATCATATAAGAAGGATAATAATATCTAATTCTCAAATCAACATGGATTATCTTACCTCAGTATTTTGATTTATTTTTGAACTTATCATTTCTGACATTAGTTCAGTAAAATAAAAGATGTGTCGATTCATATGTTTAAGGAGTTGAAAACAATTTTAATTGAAGCTCATTCACATTTAAAAAGCTCATTCATATTTACCATTTTTAAATAGATAAATATAATGTACATTTCATGCAAAAAATAATAGTTTTATTGTATCTGGAATTTGGAAGTGAATTTTATTAATAGCGAAGTTTTGAGCAATAACGTTTAACCATTTGAAATCTATAGGTACTTTGAAGTATAACAATGCTAATGAGATATGTCCTCTAATTTTTTTATTCTTTTTTTTTCCTCTAAGTTCATTATTATTTTAACGTCACGATTCAAAAACGGATATCATGATGACATCTATCGATCAGTAAGCCAACTCGTATCCAATTGAATATTTTATAAATGCAGATTAAAATTAACTCAAAAGCGAAAATAAAGTCTTCAAATCAAGCTTTTATAGATAAAAATAGGAATGCAGAAAAAATCAGTTTATATCCCCAAATGATCTGATTACATGAGTACAAAGCTTCTAAGATACACAAATGAGATCCAAAAGTGCTACACCGTCTAGAAAGTACAGACAAGAAATAAACAAAAGATATGAAAGTCTGGATGCTACGGAACAACCAAGCAACTACTCTAAAGACTTCAGTACAAACCAACTTGATGCGAAGATATAAACAGAAAGTACAAACAGATATAGAAATTAGCCAAATGAAGATATAAATAACTAAGATATCCTAATATTCATAAACAAGATGAAGATGCAATATAAAAATCATCCTAAAACTCAGTGTCATGTGTATAAGAGCTCTCTAAAAAAGGAAATATACTGAACCATAATACATCACTGCCTAATAACTATAAATAAAAGCAAAAGTAAGGATGGAAGCCAAATCTTTAAATGTAAGGATCACACCACCTATCGAATAAATGTTGATCATCAACGAGTCAAGAACCACGCTAAAAGGTAATGTAGATAAGAGAGTTCATGATTTAGAGTTTATAGTTGGTGATTGAGCTTATAGTAAAAAGGGCAAGCTTATCAAGAGGTTTATTGATCATTTTGAGATTATTCAATGCATTGAGGAGGTGACCTATGATTTGGCTTTACCTATGAGTCTTTACCTATGCATCTAGTTTTTTATGTTTCAATGTTGAAGAAGTATCATTTGAATGGTTCATATGCGATTCAGTAGATTTGGATCAAAACCTGCCATTTAAGGAAGAGCATGTGGCCATTTTAGATAGAAAGATTTGGAAGTTGAGGTCCAAGGAAATAGCTTCAGCAAAAATCTAGTAGAAGCATCATCTAGTTAAGGAGGCCACTTGAGAGACAGGATTTGAGATGTGGAGAAGATATCCCCAACTTTTAGACAGTTTAGGTACTTTCCTAACCCCTACGTTCGAAGACGAATGTGTATTTTAGTGGTGGATGATGTAATAACCCTCATGATTGATTTTATTTTTCTATGTATTTCAACTAGTTTACCCCTCTGCATGGTTGTTTAATGGTATATTTATTCAGATGTGGGTGGTGAAATTTTTGCGTATATTGGATGAGAATTATGTAAGTTTTTAATTTTAGAAGGTTTACAAGTTGGTATGGTTGACCAAAGTCAACCTTTGGTGATATCAAGGTCAAGATGGGATTTCAATAGTTCTTTTTATCTTTGGAATGTGATTTTTGGGTTAGTAGGACCTTTGGTTTAGTTCTCAAGATATTTGGATGGATTTTGGATAGTTGGTTAAAAAGTTGAAAGTTTAAGGTTAAGACTTGACTTCATCATTTGGTCAAGATGACCTCTGTTTGGTATTTTGATGGTTTCATTGAGTCTGGAATGTCATTTTCAGTTTGGTATCATAGTTAGTTTGCATTCACGAGGTTACTGATAGATTTTAAGGGTTGATTTTGTGTTTGGGGATAATGTAATGACCTAAATTGTGAAATCTTGAATTTTAAGTGTTTTGACCATTTTGCCCTTCTCCATAGTTGTTACATGTTGGTTTTTAGGTGTGGGGATGGTTGGTACGGTCCCCAATGTAATCGGGAATGATTTGAAAGAATTTGAGGTTTTTAGAGGCTTTAAAAGTCTTATAGTTGACTTCGGTCAACATTTGATGTTTCGAGTCCCGGATGATGATTTGGACAGTTTTATTGGATCTGGAATGTCAAATTTGTGTTAGTAGTAAGGTTTGTTCGAGTTCGGGACCTTTATTTTGCATTTCGAGCCTTCATTTGAAAACTAGTTTAAATAAGCTTTTAGGGGTCTGGGGGTTAATTTGTTGAACACAATCTTTTTTTCAAAAAACAAACATCGCCATTGAGCCTAGAACATCAAATTTAGTCTAGTAGCATAGTTTGTTTGCATTCATGGGATTCAAAACGAATTCCAAGGGGTCGATCGGCAATTTCGTAAACTTAACAAAGTTGCTGATATGCTGAAGCTAGTGACGCCGCTTTAGCGTCCAAAGGACCGCTTTAGAGAAAACCTCTTTAGCAGCTATGCATCTCTTTAGCGGTCAATGCACCAGTCGCCCACCATTAAAGCGGGCGCTTTACCGCTTTAGCTATAAGGGGATCGCTTTAACAAAACCAGCCACGAAGGCCAGGCCACTTTAGCGGTCACTAGCCTCTGAAGTGGTGACTGCTTTAGCGGTCATTAATTTTCTTAAGAGGTGACTTATTTATCGGTCATTAATCCGCTTAAGCAGCCGGCGCTGGGTTTGTATATATAGCTCATTTTCGCGATTTTCCTCTATTTTTGGACTTTGAGCTTTGGGTTTGGGCGATTTTTGAGGGTTTGTTCACCATTTGAGCTTGGATAAGCTCCAAAACCTTATTTTCATTACTTTACCTTGATTATATCATCAAAAACACTCTTAAATCACGATTTCAAAATGGGATTTTGAGGATTTTTGTCGGTAAAGCTTAAAATTGTTTTTTCTTCGATTTGGACCTCATTTTTGTGTAGGCTTTAAGCTATAGACTCCTATAACCTTGGGGAATGTGTTTCTAAAAGAAAATTCTGATTTTACCCCTCTCGTTATGGAACTCATTTTTCGAGTCCTTTTTGGACCCATCTTAAACATTGTCAATATGGATATTTTTAGCTTTCTTTTAATGCGTAGATACTATCTTTGTATATTTTAGTTGATTTTGAGACCGTTCGAATGAGGAAAGTGCCGTGTTGAAGGACTTTAGGCTCGTATTTCATCATTTCGAGGTAGGTTATGGCTTAACCTTCTTCAAACTGGGTTGGGTAGTTAATAAATAAGTAAAACAAGCTATGGGTATAGGAAATAACTATGAAAATTATATTTTGAGATTATCATATACTGCATGTTGCTTTGCGGGGGCATTATTAGACATCATTAGCCTTATTTGTGCATTAAAATGCCTTATTTTTTATGTGATGACCGAGTGGGGGTTTGAATAGATATTATAGGCCTTATTGAACATGGGTTACCTTATCATGATGAAAAATACTGAGTTATGTGTGGATATGATATAAATGATGTCTTACATGCATATTCATTCCAATGGTGCCTATTTAAAATTGATATCATGAATTGTTGACATATTGAGTTGATTTGTGGGCTCACTTATACACGTATTGGATACCTTCATATTGATGTGATTGTGAGCATAACATCCTCATTTCATACAAACACATTCATGAGATATTGGTATCATTGAGAAATACTGATTTTGAAAATAAATAAGAAACTTTAAAAACTCCTAGACCGAGGGATGTGTCGGTCGGGTAGATTGAGACATGAGATTGAGATTTATGGAAACTTGAGTTAATAAATGGGTTGCAAACCCCCATGGGTCCTATCTTGGGAGCTTGAGGCTCGGTAGGTGTATACAGGAAGTTATGCAATAACTTTCAAATCATTACATCATCATCATCATTGCATTTCATGTGCATATACATTTTGGTGTTATTTTTTATGTTTATTGGTGTTAACCCTGTTTATGTTTACTTTCGTGATTAATTGTTCCCCTCTCTTCTACTTTCTGTACTTATATTAGAACTGTTAGTGGAGACAGTGTAAGCTACCATTTAGGAACTTTTTTGTTTGCAGGTGATGTACTCATAGTATTTATTTACTTGTATTACTTTCTACTTTGCTCAGTTGGTCTATGATTCCTACTGAGTACAAGTAAACCGTACTCACCCCTACTATGCCTTTTTTGTACAGATCCTAGTACGAGTACGACATGCGGTAGCTAAGTTTGTGCTAAACGATTTGGTGATTTTAAGGCACTGTCATGCTCTAGGATCATCAGAGTTGATTCCATATTCTATCCTATCTATTGTTATGTCTTTATTTTAGTTTCAGAGACAGACTATGTATATTTGGATTCGGTTATGTATTAGATGCTCTTACACTTATGACATCAGGTTTTGGGAGTTTTTATGACATTTCTTTCTTTCTTCCACTTATGTTATATACATGTGACTTGACGGATTGGTACATAGACGTTCGTATCTATCTTTAAGAGGCTATAAGATATCTTTAGGAAAAACTTCTCTAATTTTATTCCTTATCCTGTGGGTTGTTTATAACCAACATTCTAAACTTGTATTCCATTCTTTTTTGTGCAGATGGCGAGGACTAGATCTAGCAATGTTAAGCCGACACCCAATATGGGAACCCTGGTTTGAGGATGAGGCAGGGGTCATGGTTGACCCAAAGGTAGAGGACGAGTGCAAGGAGCTACCTAGTAAGAAGACGTACTAGGGAGGCCTGTCCCAAGCCTGAGGTTGAGTATGTTAGAGATGACTATCAAATAGGGGGTGGGGGCCAGGTTAGGTCTTATAGAGTTCAGTTGACACCCCAGTGCTTCAGGATTTGTTGATTCACCTTTTGAGTCATTTGGAGGGTATTTCTTTGAGTGTACCTAGTATTCCTCATACTTTGAGTGGTGCTTCGCCATCTGTACTGGCATCCTGTTATGGTATTCTTGCTTCTGGGGTACAACTAACATCTATGGTACCTTCATGTATGGTTTTCTCGCCTACCAGACTTACTATCCCTTCAGTTGCTTTAGGTACTGTGATGTCTTCTGATGATCAGAAGAGGTTTGAGAGGTTTATTTTCTTGGCTCCTCCTAAGTTTAGTGGAGTGATTGGCAAGAATACCTATGAGTTTTTGATTGATTGTTAGGAGAAGCTTCATAATCTTGGATCTCTTGAGTCTCATGGGGTTGCTTATACTACCTATTAGTTGATAGATGTGATTAGGGATTGATGGAGATTGCTTTCTAGTTGTAGGCCATTGGGTATGCCTACTATGACTTGGACTCAATTTTCTGAGGCCCTCTTGGAGAGATTCGTGTCGTACAACTTGAGAGATCAGATGCGGGATGAGTTTGATCATTGAGACAAGGTTTCATGACTATTATTGAGTATGAGGTACATTTTTATGCTCTATCACGATATTCAGCTGCCAGTATTTCCATAGAGTTTGAGAGGATTTAGAAGTTTGTGAAGGGGTTAGAGGGTCCTTATCAGTTGGATACTACCCAGATAGTTGTGTCAGGGGCTTCTTTTCAGAGTATTATTGAGCATGCAAAGATGATTGAGTCTATTACCCAGGCTACTCAGGTAGGCACCAAGAAAGTGTGGTGTTAGGGCAATTTTAGTAGCCATGCCTCTCGAGGTTGAGATTTCTCTAGCAGAGGTTCTCGTGGTTATCATGGTAGGCTGGTTTAGGCTGCTTTATAGGGTTCAGGTAGTAGACCTTTGGTTCTACTGCTTCAGGTGGCCAGGCATCAGGTCATGCTAATGGAGGTTCCAGCTTTAGTTGTTTAGGCCAGGGCAGTCGTTCTAGCTTGTCTGTGCCTCCTCGAATTGAGTTGGGCCCTATAGGATGCTTTGTATGTGATGAGGTTGTCCAATTGGCTAAGAATTATCCTCAGCGTATGTTCGGTCCTGCCTAGTAGGGTTCTCAGCTTCAACTTTTCCCTACTCCTATATCTACAGTCAGAGATGGTTCACAAAATGGTTGGGCTGGTGCTAGGGTTTCTCAAGGTAGAGGTAGGGGAGCTCATGGTAGTGGTTGTGGGGTTGCTTAATTCGAGAGCGTATATGGACAGTGTTATGCTATACCTAGGAGACCCGAGGTGGAGGCCTCTGATGTAGTCATTACAGGTATTGTCCAAGTTTGCTACAGATCTGCTTTCGTGTTATTTAACCCTGGATCCACATTCTCCTATGTATCTATATATTTTGCTTCTGGTTTTGATGCTGCATGTGAGCCCCTTACTAGGCCTCTTCATATTTCTACCACAGAGGAGATGTTTTAGTGGTGGATCGGGTGTACCGATCTTGTATGATTACCTTTGCGGGGCATGAGACTTGGGTAGACATGATTATCCTAGATATGGTTGATTTTGATATTATCTTAGGTATTGATTGATTAGCTCCCTATCATGCTAAATTGGATTGTTATGCCAAGACCGTGGCCTTAGCTACATCAGATATGCCAAGGTTAGCTTGGAAGGGTATGCTTAATTCGGATCCAAAGGGAGTTATATCTTTTCTATGTGCTCATCGCATAGTAGAAATAGGGTGCTTTTCTTATTTGGATTATGTTCATGATACTAGTGTTGCCTCACCACCTCGTATGGATTCTATTCGGGTTGTTCACGAGTTCATGGATGAGTTTTCTACGAATTTGCCTAGTATGCCTTCGGATCGTGATAATGATTTTGCTATTGATGTGGAGCCTGGCACCAAGCCCATATCCATTTCTCCCTATAGGATGACCCCAGCTGAGTTGAAAAAATTGAAGAAGCAATTACAGGATTTGTTGAGCAAAGGCTTCATTATACCTAGTGTATCTCCTTGGGGGTGCTTCTGTCTTGTTTGTAAAGAAGAAAAATGGTTCTATGCGCATGTGTATTGATTATTGGCATTGAACAAGGTGACGATTAAGAACAAGTATCCTCTTCCTTGTATTGATGATTTGTTTGACAAGTTTTAGGGTGCTTTCATGTTTTCTAAGATTGATTTGAGATTCGGGTATCACTAATTGAAGATTAGATCTTTGAATGTTTCGAAGACAACTTTTCAAACTCGATACAGTCATTATGAGTTTTTGGTCATGCCTTTTGGGTTGACCAATGCCCCTGAAACGTTCATGGAGTTGATGAACCGAGTATTTCAATCATATCTCAACTTTTGTATTTATAGATGATATCTTGGTGTATTCCAAAAATAAGGTCGATCATGTGAGACACTTGAGGATTGTACTTAAAGATTGTGTGATAATAAGTTGTATGCCAAGTTATCTAAGTGTGAGTTTTTGTTGGATTATCTCTTTCTTGGATCATGTGGTGACCAAGGATGGTATTATGGTCGATCTGGCAAAGATTGCGATGATTAGTGATTAGACTAGGCCCATCGAGATTCGTAGTTTGGTTGGCTTGGCTGGTTATTATCGGTGTTTTGCAGAGGGCTTCTTGTCTATTATGACTCCCTTGACCAAGTTGACTAAAAAAAAGGTTGTTTTCCAGTGGTCGAATGCGTGTGAGAAGAGCTTTCTGAAACTCAAAGAGTTATTGACTTCGGCTCCTATCTTGACTTTGCCTAAGGAGGGCATGGGCTTCACCGTGTTTTGTGATGCTTATGTTGTTGGTTTAGGTGTAGTTTTGATAAAGGAGGGTAATGTGATTGCTTATGCTTCTCGTCAGTTGAAGCCTCATGAGAAAAATTACCCTACCCATAATTTGGAGTTGGCCGTGGTTGTGTTTATTTTGAAGTTGTCCCGACATTACTTGTATGGAGTCTGTTGTGAGATTTTCTCGGATCATCATAGCCTTCAGTTGTTTTTTTATCCATGAGATCTTAATATGAGACAACGGCATTGGCTTGAGTTGCTTAAGGATTATGATCTCACAATTCTATATCATCCGGGCAAGGATAATGTAGTTGTGGATGCTTTGAGTCGGAAGACTACTAGTATAAAGAGTTTGGCTCATCTTTTGACTTACAAGTGGCCTTTAGCCTTAGAGGTTCAGTCTTTAGCTAACCAAATGGTTAGACTTGATATTTTGACACCCGAATGTGTATTAGCCTTTGTTGATACTAGTTCTTCTTTGATGGAGCAGATTTGAGCTCAGCAGTTTGATGATGATAGCTTGAGGGTAATTCGAGATACGGCGTTGAGTGGTGAGGCTAAGGAGGCATCTCTTGATTTTGATGGTGTATTGAGGATAAGTGACCGAGTTTGTGTGCCGAGAGTTAGTGGATAGGTGAGATTGATTTTGAAGAAGGCGCATTTCCAGATACTGTATTCATCTAGGGGTAACTAAGATGTACTGTGATTTGAAGTAGCATTACTGGTGGTTTTGTATGAAGAAAGATATAGCAGACTTTATAGCTCATTACTTGTGTTGTTAGCAGGTGAAAGCCTAGCATCAGAGACTGGGTGGTTTGCTTCAGAGATTACCCATTTCTAAGTGAAAGTGAGAGCGGATCAATATGGATTTAATAAGTGGGTTACCTTGTACTTCTCGTGGGTTTGATAGCATTTGGGTCATCTTGGATCAATTGACTGAATCAGCCCATTTCATTCCTATTCAGATTTCCTTCAGTGCCAAGAGGTTAGCTCGTATCTATGTTCAGGAGATAGTTTATCTTCATAGAGTGCGTGTCTATTATTTCAGATAGAGGTTCAGTGTTCATTTCTAGCTTTTATAGGATGTTTCAGGAGGAGTTAGGTACTCAGGTTGACCTTAGCACAGGTTTTCACCCCCAGACCGACTGTCAGTCGGAGTGGACTATTTAGGTTTTAGAGGATATGCTCCATGCGTGTGTTATGGACTTTGGAGGTCAGTGGAAGTAGCATTTAGCCTTGGCAGGGTTTGCTTATAATAATAGCTACCATTCGAGTATTTTGATGAAACTTTTTGAGGCATTGTATGGTAAGCATTATCATTCCCCGGTTGGTTGATTTGAGATTTCTGAGGTTGACCCCGTGTTAACGATTTGCTTCGTGAGTCTTTGGATAGAGTTCGGGTGACTCAGGATAGGTTTTGGGCAGCCCAGAATAGGCAAAAGAGTTATGCCAACCGCAGACTTTGCTCATTAAAGTTTGAGATTGGTGATCAGGTTTTCCTTCGTGTGTCACCCATGAAGGGCGTGATGAGGTTCGGGAAGAGGGGTAACCTTAGCCTGAGGTACATTGGACCTTTTGAGATTCTTCGGACAGTTGGGTAGGTTGCTTATGAGTTGGCCTTACCTCCAGATTTTTCAGCCAGTCTACCAGTTTTTCATGTATCTATGCTTCGATGCTATATTTTGGGTGAGACTCACGTACTTCATTGGGATTCAGTTTTGTTGAGGAGCCAGTGTCCATTTTAGCCAGGGATGTTAGACGGTTGCATTCTAGAGATATTCATGTGGTTAAGGTTTAATAGAGACACCATTCCATTGAGGAGGCTACTTGGAAGTCAAGTTCGACAGTCATAGTAATTACCCCCAACTCTTTACTGACGCGTGTATTTCTTTATCTTTTAGTTCGAGGACGAACTAGAGTCTTAGTAGTGGATATTGTAATGATCTAAATTATGAAATCTTACTTTTTAGGTGTTTTGACTATTTTTCCCTTCCCCATAGTTGCTACATGTTGGTTTTGGGGTGTGGGGATATTGGTACGGTCCCTGATGCAATCGAGAATGATTTTGAAGAATTTTAGGTTTTTAGAGGCTTTAAAAGTTCGAAAGTTAACTTCGTTCAACATTTGATGTTTCGAGTCCCGAATGATAATTTGAACAGTTCAATTAGATTCGGAATGTCAAATTTGGAATAGTAGTCAGGTTGGTTTGGGTTCGGGACCTTTATTTTGTATTTCGACCCTTTTGAAAACTAGTTTAAAAAAGCTTTTAGGGGACTGGGAGGGGGGGGGGTTAATTTGTTGAAAACAATCTTTTTTCGAAAATCGACGTCACCATTGAGTTTGGAACGTCGAATTTAGTCTAGTAGTATAGTTTATTTGCATTCATAAGATTTCAAATGAATATCGAGAGGTTGATCGATAACTTTGCAAACTTAGAAAAGTTACTGATATGCTGAAGCTGGCCCAGCCGCTTTAGCGGTCAATGGACCAGTCGTCCGCCTTTAAAACGGGCGCTTTACCTCTTTAGCAGTAAGAGGACAGCTTTATCAGAACAAAACACGGAGGCTAGGCTGCTTTAGTGGTCACCAGCCTCTTAAGCAGTCATTAATCCGCTTAAGTGGCTAGCGCTGGGTTTGTATATCTAGCTCATATTTGCGATTTTCCTTCATTTTTGGACTTTGAGCTTCTGGTTTGGGTGATTTTTGAGGGTTTCTTTACCATTTGAGCTTGGGTAAGCTCCAAAACCTTATTTCCATTATTTTACCTTGATTATATCATCAAAAACACTCTTTAATCACAATTTCAACACAGGGTTTTGAGGATTTTTTCTGGTAAAGCTTAAAATTGATTTTTCTTCGATTTGGACCTTGTTTTTAACTCAATTTTCGCGTGGGTTTTCTTTATGTGATGCCCGAGTAGTGGTTTAAATAGATATTATAGGCTTTATTGAATATGGGTTACCTTATCATGATGAAAAACACCGAATTATGTGTGGATGTGATATAAATAATGTCTTACATGCATCTGCATTCCAATGTTGCCTATCTAGAATTGATATTATGAATTATTGACATATTGAGTTTATTTCTGGGCTCACTTATACACATATTGGATGAATTGGATATCTTTATATTGATGTGATTGTGAGAATAACGTCCTCATTTCATACATACACATTCATGAGATATTAGTAGCATTGAGAAACACTGATTTTGAAAGAAAATGAGTCACTTTAAAAATGCCTAGATCGAGGGATGTGCTGTTCGGGTAAATTGAGACATGAGATTGAGATTTATGAAAACTTGAGTTAGTATACGGGTTTCTAACCCCCCCCCCCCCATGGGTCATATCTTGGGAGCTTGAGGCTCGGTAGGTGTATACAGAAAGTTATGCGATAACTTTCACATCATTACATCATCATCATCATTGCATTTCATGTGCATATACATTTTTTGTGTTATCTTTCATTTTTATTGGTGTTAACCCTGTTTATGTTTGTTTTATGATTACTTGTTTCCCTCCCTTCTAATTTATGTACTTATATTAGAACTGTTAGTGGAAAGGTGTGAGCTACCATTTGGGAACTTTTCTGTTTGTAGGTGACGTGCTTATAATATTTCTTTACTTGTATTATTTTCTACTCTGCTCAGTCAGCCTACTATTCTTACTGAGTACAAGTGGACCATACTCACTCCTACTATGCCCTTTTGGTGCAGATCCTAGTACTAGTACGACACACGATAGCTGAGTTCGTGCTAGAGGATTTGGTGATTTTGAGGTACTGGCATGCTTTAGGCTCATCAGAGTCTATTTCGTACCTCATCCTTTCTATTGTTATGTCTTTATTTTTGTTTCAAAGACAAACTATGTATTTTTAGATTCGGTTATGTATTAGATGCTCTTACACTTATGACATCAGGTTTTGGGAGTTTTTATGACATTTCTTTTCGTCTTCCGCTTATGTTATATACATGTGACTTGACTTTGTTCTAGGAGTCTCGTTTACCTTATTTACTTTATTTTCTTTGTACTTCTTTCTTATTTGTGTGTTGGCTTACTTATTAAGGCTGGGCCTCTAAGTGCCATCATGACCTCAATTTCAGGGGTCATGACAGATAGGTTTTGATAGCCATTGGTTGTTGGTACTTGTGTAACCGTATCTGTTGTGCCTTGGTCTCTCATACAGAGCTACTCTATATATGGAGGTCAGCTGCTGCAGAGCTGCACTAGACGAGGTGGCTCACTCCTGCTGGACTAGGCGACTATGGCTCGTTTGCTTCTGTGAAGACTAATCCCCACCGGTAAAACAACAACTGCGGTGATTTGTCATACATGTAAGCTCACTACTGCAAGATGAAGCCACTCCTTGGATGATGGGTGTGGGAAGTGACCTCCACCATTATGGAGGAGTTTTGCACTTGCAGCATCACTCATGCAACCAGATCTCTGTAGTCTGTAGGCTAACAGTGGGTTTTGTCCTTAAACTCGAATTATTTTTTTAACCTCAATTTTTGCAGCTTGAAAACTGATTCTTGGCAGATTCAATAGGTGATTTTCAACTATTCTTATTTGGGTGTTATTCTTACACTATATTTACACATTACCCAAAAATTTACTTGTGATTTCATCTTCAAATCTTAATTTTTAAATTGGAAAATTTAGAGATTTTGGGGCCAAATTTGTGAAATGGCATTTCAAGAATTTGAAGGTTGATTTTAGTTTGTTTTTTCAATGAAATTTCATATTTTAGTCTCTTAAATTATGGATAGCGTGATTTTTAAGTAAAATTCCAGTTTTGTCTTTATGAGCTCGAGGTTGAATTTATAGACCAGAAATTAAAGTATTACAATATGGGTGTCTATGAACTTACTTTCTCTCATGACCCTCGTATTGAAATTTAGAAATTTCTGTATTTTGACCATTTTGCCCTTCTCAGTAGTTTCATTATCTCATTTATGAGTTGCAAAAATAGTTGGCATGATTCCCAATGCATTTGAAAGTCTTTTAAATGAGATTTTGGTATTGAACATCCTTAAAGGGATTAGTTTGACTTTGGTCAATATTTTGTGATCTGAGCATTGGATGATAATTCTGGCAGTTCCATTAGAACTGGAATGTCGAATTTTGGTTAGTAGCTAGGTTGGTTCGGGTTCGGAACCTTTATTTTGCATTTCGACCCTCTGTTTGAAAATTAGTTAAAATAGCCTCAAAGGGGTTCCGGGGTTTAATTTGTTGTAAACGACCTTTTTTGTGAATCCAATGATTCCATTGGATACACAACATGTTTCATGATCAATTTGCATTATTGGTTCATGTTCATAGGGTTCCGGATGAGTTTCGAGGGTCAAAAACAAGTTTTTGAAATTGTTGGTGCTGGAGTAACCGCTAAAGCGGCTGGTTGACCTCTTTAACAGTCATTGACCATTTGAACAAGCCGCTAAAGTGACCATTTGACCACTTTAGCGAAAGTTTTACCCTTTGACTAGGCCGCTTAAGTGGACAAAGTGTTGCTTAAGCGACCATCGCTATGTTTAAGACCAAACCTAACCCATTTTGTATTCTCACCATTTTAGGAGCTAGGAAACACCGATAGCCGATTCTCAATGTGTTTTTCTCGTATAATCATTGGCTATATTATTATACCTTCATATTTCTAATTTTTCAAAAATATCCATTCCGTTTTACAAGATTTCTAGCCAAAATTGGGATTCAAAAATCCCATTCCACCATTTTTAAAGCTTCCAAGATCCTTTTTGAGAGTTTTAACGTGGAGTTTCAAGATTTGAACTCTAGGTGAGCTTCTAAACTAGTAATCCATTATTTTCCATTGATTAATTCATGTTTTCATCTTCAAATCTTTGATTTTAAACTTGATTTTGGGGTTTTTACCCGGTAAAGTATAAAATTAGGTTTTCTTCGATTTCAAGTCCGATTTCACCTTATTTTCGCATGGGTTTTCAAATATAGACTCCTATGATTATGACGAACATTATTCTAAAATATAATCCCAATTTACCCTTGCATTTTTGGAAATAATATTCGAAGTGGATTTTGGACCCTGAACAAATATAGTCAATATGGGTATCGTTGGACTCCTTTTGACTTGTAGATGTCATATTTGATTAGATTGGATGTGTTTGGTGTTTATTCTAGGGATTAAAGCTTCTGGTTGATGCCTTGGGCTGTGTTTTGATTTGCGAATTTTCTTCTAAGCAAAGTTGAGACGTAGCTTGACTTTGTCTGAAGTGTTTAGGTATGTATGTCTGTTTACTTGTAATTTGTGAATCTCTTAGGTTTGGGGGTCCCTCTTAAGTGAAATGGCAAGTATCTCCGTAGGTACCAGAGTCTTTTGGTGGATTGTAGTTAGAGATTTTTCTTCCTTAGTTAGTATTACTACTTGTAAATATCCTTAGAGTATAATGTAGATAGATAACTTAGTGATCTTGAATAATTGCTATTGGATGACTATTTTAGAGCTTGAATCCTATTTAGTGGACTTTATATGATACTTAGTGACCTTTAATTATGTTATTATAATTAGTGATGAAATAATTAAGTTTTAGAGAATACTTAGAGTATAAATGGACTTGTAATAGTGGGTGAGACTTATCGTATGGAACAAGCTAGGTTTGGGTAATTACGGAACATATTTTTATTGGACTTGTTAGGGGGCTTATGTGAACATTATTGTTGACTTGAGAACTTATTTATTAGCTTGTGTCAGAGCGGGCTTATTACATATTTCGAGAGTATATAATGTAGTAATGCCCGAGTAGGGGCTTTAGTTGATATTGTTGGCTATAATTGTGCATTTAATTTCCATATTTATTATTGTGTCGCCGAGTAAGGGCTTGACTTATTATAAAAGACTATGTAAGTGCATTAAATTGCCTTAATCATATTGATGATACTCGAATGAGGGATTTTAATTGATATTATTGATGTCATGCATGACTATTTATACCAGTGGTGCCCTATGACAGCTTACATCATGGAACATTGTCTTTTGGAGTTGATTTTTAGCTTACTTATACTTGTATTGAATTGATTTATATCTTCATACTGATTTGGTTGCGAGCATTATATCCTCATATCATTCATATATGTACATGAGATTGATACCACTGAGGTTTTCCCATTCGAAAGAAAGTGATATTTTTATAAAACCCTTGGCCGATGTCTCTTGCCGGCAAGGTTGTTTGAGACATTTTATGAGATATTGTGGTAACCTTGATCTATAAACATTAGTCGGAGAGGTGGATTGAGATTATGGAAAGTATATGGGTTGCAAACCCCCCATGAGTCCTACTTTGGGAGCAGTGAGGCTCAGTAGGTTTATATAGAAAGTTATGCAATAACTTTCAAACATTCATCATCATCCCATCATCATCATTTGCATTGCATTGATATCCATTTGTATTGTTTGGTATTGTGTTAGTATTTACTCTTGTATTGTATTACCGTAATAGAACCTTGTTTGAGGTATTGTGTTTGAGCATTCATTTCACTTCATTACATTATCTTATATCATTTTATATCGATTGGGAGGTTGAGGTATTATGAGATTAGAGTGTGGCTATGGCTTGATTGGAGGGATAGTTACGTAGCACCTTTTTGGGTAACATGATATACATTTTTATATATGTACACTCTCCCTGTCTTATCCCATATTATTGGTTGATTATCTTTGATTAAGCCTGTTATATCGTATTAGTAAGTTTTCTTCATAAATTAATTCCTTTATTTGGTTATTATGAAGGGAATAATGTTGACTCACCTAGATTGATGTGCCTACCCTATTTTTTATAAATCTATCGATTGTTGTGTTGGGTTACCCTGATAGGATAAAATATTGTATTTATGGGTTATAGAACTCTTGAAAAACCCAAGGTAGTTGGGGTGATGGTTCTTGCTATCACTTTAGATTACGTTCGGTTATCAAAGATGCTTGCTGAGTACATGTAGATTTGTACTAACCCTTGATTTTCTTTCCTTTTTCTTATTTTCTGCATCCCGTGCAGGTATTGGTTTGAGCAGTTGATTATATATCGCTCTTCTTCTATAATGGTATTGCGGAGATCGAGGTAGTGGCTGACGGGCCTTTAAGACTTCTTAGAATCTCTCTACTTTTATCTTATGTATTTATTGTATTTAAGATACTTTATATTATTACTTATTCTCTTAATATGTATTAGAGGCTTGAACTAATGAAAACCAGACCTGGTATGTAATTTGGAGACTTGAGTCTTGTTTATATAAATTGGGATTAATCTACTCTTTCTGCTTCTGCTTCTTTTTTCTCAAATTGTGTTCTTTGGGATATTTATCCGGAAGGTGTGACAAGTAATATAACATGCCTATTTTGGGTCATTACAAATTGGTATTAGAGCCCCAGTTTTATTGATCTCATTAGTACAAGCCGAGTTTAGTAAAGTCTTGTGGATCGGTATGCAGACGTCTATTATCTATCTTCGAGAGGCTACATAACTTTAGGAGAAATCCATTTCTTCATTCTTTGTTATGCGTTCATAGTTTTGTATAACTTAAAAATCTCTTCACTCCCTCACAGATGGTGAGCGCACATTCTTCCATAACTAGAGATTCAGAGCCCGTGACTTTGGTATTTGGTAAGAGCAGGGTTTGAGGTAAAGGTTGAATTAGGATGTTCAGACCAGCTAGAGATTAGGTTAGAGTTTCCTCTTCAGGTTCTAGCATTGCTAATAGTAGTAGGTCTAGTGAGTTAGAGGGGTTGAGGCTAGTTCAGACACCACTTGTGACCATACTTATGCTTGAGGATTGTTTGGTTCAAGTGTTGGGTTTCCTTCAGAGGGTGGCTCTTATTTTGATTCAGCATACTACGTTGGGGTTTTAGACTTCAGATGCACATGTGACTATCATAGGTCCTCCTAGTATTGATGGGATACTGCAGGGAGTTTCTCCCTATCCAGTGACCTTATCCTTTATATCCATGGAAGGACAGATTAGATTTGTAGAGCTCATGAGCACAAATCCTTCTTGGTTAGATGGAGATCCTAGATTTGATGCTTATATGTTCTTGATTAGTTTCCATGAGAGGTTGCACAGATTGGACTTGGTGGATTCTAATGGAGTAGACTTCACTTTCTTTCAGTTCTTTATGCCGGCTAGATAGTGGTGGAGGACCTTTATAGAGGGTAGACCGGTTGGATCACCTCCCCTTTCATGGTATTAGTTTGCTTAAGAGTTTTTAGAGGAGTTTGTGTGGAGACATAAGAGGCTTGCAGGCTAGAGGCCCCATAAATTTGATGATGATAATGATGTGCATGGTGGAGATCAGGATCCTCATGATCACAATTGGAGAGGGTTAGATCATGGTGGTTATTCGGATTCTTCAAGCCTAGTTCAATGGGCTTTGACTTCTTTGGATTGCTTTGTATGTGGGGATCTCTGGCACTATAGGAGGGATTTCCCATAGCTTAGACAGATAGATGCTTCATCAGTTGTTTTGAGAGATAATAGGTCTCGGTATCAAGTTCTATAGAATGGATACGAGGTAGGAGTTTCCGGTACGATAGCCACATGTATGGTTTTTGTATGCTTTTGAATTGTCTCGGTAATGTTTGATTATGGGGCTATATCCTCCTGTGTGTTTGCTTATTCGACATTGAGTCTTGATATGATTTGCGATTTTTGTTGGGTCTATTGATATTGCTACCCATAGATATTTCCTTAGTGGTGGATCGAGTGTGTAGACCCTATGTTGTGACTCACTTAAAGTACGTAATCGGTTTAGATTGGTTTTTGTTGGGTCTTATGGATCTTGGTGCATTAGGATATGATTTTTTCAAATGGTTATATTGCAGAATAGTGGTGGATTGATCCTAGGTGTTTGGTATATATTCAGATTACAGAAAGGATTAGACTTGCGATATAATTAATTCGAATGGATTGCAAGTAAAGTACTTTGGTTGGATAAAGAAAGATCTTCAGACTTTCAGGCCTTGCATTTTGCTACTTCCTTAGTGATTGGCCTTTACTTGCTTGGATAGACTTTATGGTATTGAGACACTTCTCGGTTAGACTTGAAGGTTTTTAAGCTTATAAGGAATCCTTGCTTTGATTTGGAAAGAGTTTTGAATGGAATGGAAAACTTAGTTATAAAGTTTCTCCTTAGTAGCTATGTGGCTTGGTGGAGTATTCTTGCTCATAAGCTTTGATTAGAGTATGTTTCATTCTCTGTGGACTTTGTGTTAAGAAATTTTAAATAAGAATTGAGCTAGTTTAAGTTGTACCTTATTAGTCCATGACCCCTGTGCTAAAGAATACTGAAAGGGAAGAGAGTTAAGAAAAAAGATAAGGATTTTTGTACATAAGGAAAATTTGGTATATTTGGAATTTATCTATGGGTTCGAGTTAGAAATTTGAAGTTCTAATAGTGTGGTCCTTCAGCTGCTTATGAGGAGTCTAATTGTAACTTTCCGAGATTTGGTTTGTGATTTGGGCATCCATCAGTGAGATATTCTGATCGTTGCCCTTCTTCTATGGGTTGATTTTTCCCTATAATGATGGATTGCTTATATGTGCAAAACCGAAAAAGACTCCTTGTTCTACCAGATTATTGAGGACTTTGGGTTGTTTGATGGTTTTTAGATATTGATGGTTGCACGTATTATTGTGATGAGTTGCTTGAATATTCGGTGTCATTTAGAGATTTCATGCCTATGGTACATAGAGTGTTATGATGATTCTTGTAGTCCTCAAGGGTTGAGCATAAGGATTTGACTATAGTATAGTGATCTAGCGTACTAAGTGTGACTTTTGAGGTTTTGTGTAGTTTTGATATCGGTTTCTGGCCTAATATCTTTAGCTTGAGGCTATAGTGTTGTTTGATTTGATAGTGATAGTATTGACCTTAGGTAGGTTGATTCAGTGTTTTGGTGGGTAGTGATGTGGCTTTATGGGTTCCTTGGCATTTGGTGGGTCCGAGTATGATTTTTGGTATTGTGGTTGAAGCTAGTATCTTGTGGTGCCTTGGTCATGTTTAGATTAGCAGGACATGTTCAGAACTTCGATTATGTCTGACTTAAATTTTGGGTATAGAGGAAGATAAAAAATATAGAAATTCAGCTTCATTGAGAATTTTGGCCTTAGATGCTAGTGCTGTGACCTAGTGAGTCCTTATGTGATAGATTTCTGGTTCTATGGTGAGGCCAATAGTTCTATGGTTGTGACTCCACGTTGGAGTGCTTGCTTGATGTTTGTTGAGGGTATTTTTCTATCCTTTACCTATTTTGGCTTTCCTTACTTGTACGTTCGAGGACGAACGTCAATCTTAGTAGTGGATAATGTAATGACCATTGCATTGAAATTTAGAAATTTTTGTGTTTTGACCATTTTACCCTTCCCCATAGTTGCTTTATCTCGATTATGAGTTGGGGAAATGGTTGGCACGGTCCCCTATGTATTAGAAAGTATTTTATATGAAATTTTGGTTTTGAACATCCTTAAAGGGATTGGTTTGACTTTGGTAAACATTTCATGATTCGAGCATCGGATGGTGATTCTAACAGTTCAATTAGATCCGGAATGTCAAATTTGGGTTAATAGCGGGGTTGGTTTGGGTTCAAAACCTTTATTTTGCATTTCGACCCTTCGTTTGAAAATTAGTTAAAATAGCCTAAAAGGGGTTCCGGGGGTTAATTTATTGTAAACAACTTTTTCTTGTAAATCCAATGATTCCATTTGATCCAAAACGTGTTTTATGATTAATTTGCATTATTGGTTCATGTTCATAGGGTTTCAGATGAGTTCCGAGGGTCAAAAATAAGTTTTAAAAATTGCTTGTGCTAGTGTAGCTGCTAAAGAGGCTGGTTGACCTCTTTAGAGGCCATTGAGCATTTGACCGAGCAGCTAAAGTGACCATATGACCGTTTTAGTGGTAGTTTGACCTTTTGACCAGGCCGCTTAAGCGACCATCGCTGAGTTTAAGACCAAATCAAACCCATTTCGTATTTTCACCATTTCAGGAGCTAGGAAACTCCGATTTAGCCGATTATTGATGTGTTTTTCTCGTATAATCATTGGCTATATGATTATCCCTTTATATTTCTCATTTTCCAAGAATATCCATTCCGTTTTTCAAGATTTCTAGTCAAAGTTGGGTTTTCAAAAACCCCATTACAACATTTTCAAAGCTTCCAAGCTCGTTTTTGAGAGTTTTAATGTGGGTTTTCAAGATTTGAACTTTAGGTGAGCTTCTAAACTAGTATTTCATTATTTCCTATTGATTAATTCACGTTTTCATCTTCAAATCTTTGATTTTAAACTTGATTTTCGGGGTTTTACCCAGTAAAGTACAAAATTGGGTTTTCTTCAATTTCAAGTTTGATTTCACCTCGTTTTCGTGTGGGTTTTCAACTATAGACTACTATTATTATGGAGAACATTATTCTAAAATAAAATCCCAATTTTACCCTTGCATTTTAGGAAATAATTTTCAAAGCGGATTTTGAACCTAGAACAAACATAGTCGATATGGGTATCGTTGGACTCCCTTTGAATTGTTGATGTCATGTTTGATTAGATTGGATACATTTGGTATTTGTTCTAGGGAGTAGAGCTTATGGTTGATGCCTTGGGTCGTGTTTTGATTTGCGAATCTTCTTCTAAGGCAAGTTGAGATGTACCTTGACTTTCTCTGAAGTGTTTATGTGT
The DNA here is from genome assembly GCA_031232105.1 of Capsicum rhomboideum. Classification (NCBI taxonomy): domain Eukaryota; kingdom Viridiplantae; phylum Streptophyta; class Magnoliopsida; order Solanales; family Solanaceae; genus Capsicum; species Capsicum rhomboideum. The sequence goes on from CP124710.1 coordinate 25,242,812, forward strand.
TGTTTATTTGCTTACTTGTAATTTGTGAATCACTTAGGTTTGGAGGTCCTTCTTAGATGAAATGGCGAGCATCTCCACTGTTACCGAGTCTTTTGGTGGATTGTAGTTAGAGAGTTTCCTTCCTTGGTTAATATTACTACTTGCAAATATCCTTAGAGTAGAATGTAGATAGATAACTTAGTGATTTTGAATAGTTACTATAGAATTCCTATTTTAGAGCTTGAATCTTGTTTAGTGGATTTTATTGTTATACTTAGTGACCTTTAGGGGATAATTATGTTATTATAGTTAGTGATGGAATAATCGAGTTTTAGAGAATACTTAAGGTATAAATAGACTTGTAATAGTGGGTGAGACTTATCGTATGGAATAATCTAGGTTTGGGTAGTTACTCTACATATTGTTATTGGGATTGTTGTTAGTTTCGTGTTGCCCATGTGGTGGACTTATGTGAACAATCTTATGTGCATATTACTACATACTTTGAGAGTATATATCATGGTGATGCCAGGGTGGGGGCTTGAGTTGATATTGTTGGCTATGATTGTGCATTTAATTGCCATATTTATTATTGTGGCGTCGAGTAAGGGGACTTATTATAATAGATCATTTTAGTGCATTAAATTGCCTTAATCATATTGATGGTACTCGAATGAGGGATTTTAATTGATATTATTGATGTCATGCATGACTATTTATACCAGTTGTTCCTTAAGACAGCTTACGTCATGGAACATTGTAATATGGAGTTGATTCTGATCTAACCCATACATGTATTGAATTGATTCATATCTTCATACTGATTTGGTTGTGTGCATTATATCCTCATATCATTCATACATGTTCATGAGATAGATACCATTGAGGTTTTCCCCATTCGAAAGAAAATGATATTCTTATAAAACCATTGGCCGATGTCTCTTTCCGGCAAGGTTGATTAAGATACTTTGTGAGATCTTGTGGTATCCTTGATCCGTGAGCATTAGTCTGAGAGGTGGATTGAGATTATGGAAAGTATACGGGTTGCGAACCCCTCATGGGTCTTACTTTGGCCTCTGTGAGGCTCAGTAGGTGTCTATAGAAAGCTATGCAATAACTTTCAAACATTTATCATAATCCCATTATCGTCATTTGCATTGCATTGGCATCCCTTGGTATGGTTTGGTATTGTGCTAGTATTTACTCTTGTATTGTATTACCGTGATAGAACCTTGTTTGTGATATTATGTTAGAGCATTCATTTCACTTTATTACACTATCTTATATCATCTTATATCGATTGGGAGGTTGAGGTATTATGAGACGTAAGGTGTGGCTATGACTTGGTCGGAGGGATAGTTGTGTAGCACCTTTTTGGGTATCCTGTTATACACTTTTATATATGTACACTCTCCCTGTCTTATTCCAAATTATTGGTAGATTATATTTGATCAAGCCTATTATATCGTATTAGTGAGTCTTTTTTGTAAATGAATTCCCTTATTTTGTGATTATGAAAGGAATAGTGTTGCCTCACATAGGTTGATGTACCTACCCTATTTTTGGTAAATCTATCGACTGTTGTGTTGGGTTACCCTGATATGATAAAATGTTGTATTTTCAGGTTATAGAACCCTTGGAAAACCTGGGGTAGTTGGGGTGGTGGTTCTCGCTATTGCTTTGGATTAAGGTTGGTTATCAATGATGCTTGTTGAGTACACGTGGATTCATACTCACACTTGCTTTTCTTTCTTTTCTCTTGCTTTCTGCACCCCGTGCAGGTATTGATTCAAGCAGTAGATTATAGATCGCTCTTCTTCTGTAATGGTGTTGTGGAGATTGAGGTAGTGGTTGACAGACCTTCAAGACTTCTCGGAATCTCTCTACTTTTATAATATGCATTTATCGCATTTAAGATAACTTAGATGATTCTTTATACTCTAAATCTGTATTAGAGTCTTGAATTGATGACAACCAAACCTTGGATGTATTTTGGACCCTTGAGTCTCGTTTATATAAATTGGGATTAATCTAGTCTTTCTGCTTCTGCTTCTTTTTCCTTAAATTGTGTTCTTTGGGATGGGTTAGGCTTACTTGTCTGGAGGGTGTGACAAGTGTCATCACGTGCCTATTTTGGGTCATGACATTTTCTAATGCAGAATAAGTATTTGATCATATTAGGCTCGTTCAAAGGCTCCACAAAAGGGAAAAGCTTCAATTTGACATTCAGACTTCTTTGAAGGTAAGTTGAGGTTTCTTTGACTCTCTTTTGAAGTATTTATGTGTTTGTAGATTGTATAAGAGAGAAATAGGGGAGATGAGAGTACATATAGGTAAAATGACAAGCATCTATGTAGGTATCATTGTTATGTATATGGTTTAAAATAAAAAGTTGACTTCTTTCAACTCTTTTTCCTTAATTGCTAGCATGATTATTGTGAATTGTATATAAAAGTGACTTATCGAGCATGCTAGAAAATGATTTTACCTCTCTTTTGAAATTTGAGTCAGATTATAATGATACTTGATGAAATACCAAGATTTAGTTATTTGTGGATCAAAAAGAGAGTCTATGTGATTTTGAAATTCAAAATAGGTAAACTTAAATTGACTCATGATATGTAATGCATTTCTTGGAATTACACTTGTTGTTTATGTGATCGACATTGCACTCCTGCATGTTATGCATTGCATTTCATAAGGATCAAATGCCTGCCCAATGTTATATGGATTAGAGGGGCAAACTATAATAACCAACATATTAAATTTTGACTTTTTGTCACGACCCGAGTTTACTCCCTAGCCGAGACACGGTGCTTAAAACCACAAGTGATCCCAAGATAACCCTTGGCATAGCATAACTAAGCATATAATATGAAACTAAAGTAGAAGATGTAATAAGATCATAAATGCAAGTTCTATAAACGTAAACTAAATTCTGAATGTATAAGATATGGTAAGTCCAAAGGACAAACATGAACCACAAAACTAATGTCCAACAGCCTCTAAAACTGAATAGCATAATCTGTTGGGACAAGGTCCTAAGCTACCAATAGAACATTGTATAAACTGAAAGAAAGAGCCACTAAACTAAATCCACTAATGAGTAGGGATCACCAAGTCTACTACTAAAGTTGAATTACGAACTAGCCACGAGCGTGACAATGAGCACCAGAATTTATTTCACATGAAAAATGTAGGCAAAAGAGGTATGCGATGAGTATGTTTGAATGTACTAAGTATGTGAGATATGTATGTCATAGATAAGTGTATAAATTATATTGTAATATTGAAGTCGAACAAATCATGTATACACTGAAGTATAATGACCCAAACAGTTTACGATTAAGGACTAGAAAACTGTATCTTTTAAATAATCTAATGTAAATCATATTTGAATTGAAAGCTAGTGGGTCACGTACACTCATTAAACTTAATTTGTCTTTCTAAGGGAGTTTCTCCTAACCGATATAAACCATATGAGCAAATATAGAGTCCTACATCTGACCCATGTTGAGGAGGGTTGCTCCGTACCTTGCCATCAGTACAGAACCATTAACTGAGGTGGATCTACTAAACTAAGCCTCAAAGGGCTAAACATGACCTATGCTGGCACGTAGTTCTACGACTTGGGTTATCTGGAACACGTATCTACTCGATTCTAAATACTACTCCCAAAAATCATATTTACTCTTTCCTCATAATAAATACTTGTTTGAAAATAAGCATAAACTAGTTCAAATCAACTGTTTTACTGAAGTTCTGAAATAATAGAACTAGTCTTGCTTACTTTTACTGAATTTTAGGATCATGTGTTCATAACATGTCAAGTAGTACTAAATAAGTTGAAATTTATCAAACCGTGATAAATCATTGCCCAATTCTTGAATATAGGAAACACTTGTAAGAATTCAAGCATAATTACTCTACAAGAGCTAAACTTGTATAATAACATAAAAAAATTGAATTTCACAAAAATAGGCATAATTTGGTATAAAACCCAAGTTGCAAAGTAATAAAGAAATCTTAATTTAAAGGCTAGGTTTTGGGCATAAGGGCCAAGAAAATCCTTATTGAATACCCACATACCTGAAATTTGAAGATTTATTGATCTTGGCACCTTTGGAGCTTTGGGTTTTGAGAAACCCCTTCTAATTGTTTTTGATTTTTGGGGAAGTGAGAATGAGGGATTTTGGAATGATTCTGAGGGATTTGGGACTTTTCTAGTGTATAAAAGGGGTTTGGGGAGGTTAAAGAACAAAAACACCCCTCTTGGATTGTAAAAAGAAAATAAAAAGTCAAAATTCACATTTGGGTTGCAGCTAGTGCGCTGCGCATCTCAGTACGCTAGGTATGGCCAGCTAGAGTTCGGGGCCTGGCATGCCATGCCTCTCAGTATGCCAAACTTAGCTGGCTGGAGAATCTCTGGTAAAAGGATCATATATTTCTAGTCCGAAATTGGATGGTCACAACCCAGAATCTAAGGTCATGATGACACCTACCCCATCCCATAACCTGGGTATGTAAGCCCAACACCAAAAGAGTTAAAGATGCGGAAAGAAATCAATAAAACTAGATGCGAGACTTTAAGATAAATTCAAGTCATATATAAATAAACTACGTCTGAAACTGAACAAAATACAACCTGAATCCAAGATCTAGTATCATGAGTAAGAGCATTAATAAACTAACATGGAATTCGAAATACATGAATCAGTCTCTGATATGTAACATAAAGACAAAATAAAGATAGTATATAGTCCAGAATATGCCCCGAATGCTGGAGCTCACCAGTACTCCACCTCTACTTTTCATGATCTCAAGTTAGGTGGGTCGCACTCGTACTAGGACCTGCATCAAAAGGTTTCATAAAGTAGGAGTGAGTACGGTCCACTTGTACTCAGTAGGCATCATAGGCTGACCGAACAAAGCAGAAGACTAAACAAGTAAAGGATACTTTGAGCATGCTTCCACTTACATATAGAAAAGTTCCCAACGGTGGCTTAAATGTATCTTCTAACAATTCTACAAGTATAATAACAATATACGAATGACTATGCACAAATATATAGAAGAAGACTAAATACATGATGTCAAACACTTAAAAGAAATACAAGTGATGCAATGAAATGACCATCATGAAATATCTCAATGTCTCCTCGTAAACACCTTTCAAGCGAAAGCTTCTAGGATAGGACACCATGGGGGGTTCACGATCCATGTAAGTTCACAATCTCATGTCTTAGTCAACCTTGACAGCACATTCTTTGGTCAAAGAATTTTTATAAAGTATTTCATTTCCATTTCAAAATCAATATTTCTTAGTTGTACCAATTCCAAAAATATGAAAGAATGAAACAAGGATGCATGCTCGTAACCAAATCAATATCATGTAATGAATCAATTCAATAATGGTATAAATGAGCTCAAATATCCCCAAATGTCAATAAATCATAATATAAGTCATCGCATGGAAATACAGTAAAAGAGAGTTATGTGAAACATCAATATTAACAATTCAAGTCCCCACTCAGGTATCACGATAATAATAAGGCGAATAATGCTCAAATAAGGTTGATACTAGCCCCCACAAGGGCATCATAATAATAATAATACCTCAAGTCAGTGATGATATTCACATAAGCCCCCACACGGGCAACAGAGTAATAAATTGATCTTGGAATATGTATCTCATGATTAAATCCACAACCCATAGCATACTTTACATGAATGGATAACTACCTAGCACAGTTTGGAGAAAATTAAGCCATAACCTACCTCGAAATGTCGAATCTCAAGCATGGACCTTTCATCATGGAGCTTTTCCTTTTGTGCAACCTCAAAACGAACCAAATCTATCAAAAATGTAATCTACATGTCAAAAAGAGTCCAACAATACCCATATTAGCTACTTTCATTTTGAATCCAAAAATACTTCAAAAAATAGACCCCGAAGGAAAAAAAGTAGAATCAAAATTTTATTTAAGAATCATGTTTCTCATGGGGTTCTAAATATGAAAATATATTGAAAAACAAGTTGAAATCAAGCTTGAAATCAAAGAAAAACCATTTTATCTCTTTACCAGGTAATACCCCAAAAATCCAAGTTTAAGTTCCAAGTGTTTGAAGATGATTAGTGAAATAATCAATGAATAAGGATAGAAATCATGTTAAGAAGCTCAGCCAAGTCAAATTTGATAAAAAACCATCTTTGAATTTGCCAAAACTGAGACCCTAAAGCTTGATAATGAAAGAATGGAATAAAAGATAAGAAAAAGATATTTTATACCAGCGACGTCGCCTAGCCGGTAAAATGGTTGCCTAAGCGACGTTGCTTGAGTGGCCAGACTACCACTAAGGCGGTAGTCACTTGCCACACAGACAATCACTTAAGCGACACTTTAGCCACTACGGTGACACACACATTATTTAGGCGATGGTGCTGGAAGGTTGGGCTTTCACTAAAGTGGTCTTTGGTCTACCTAGGCAATAACGCTAACGATACCAAATGACCGCTAGAGCAATTGCACCAGGACCAGATTCAGCTGAAAAATTAAGGGACTAAAACTGACTCTGAATGGACCCTCAAAATCTGATCAAGAGCCCATAAAAATAATCCAACAATGCTACTAGGCTAATTTTGATATTTCGAACTCAACGAAACTGTTCAATTTATCAAAAGAGGTCGTTATCAACAAATTAACCCCCGAGACCCCGTTTAGGCTAAATTAACTAGTTTCTCATCTAAGAGGTCAAAATTAAATATAAAGGCTCAGAACCCAAACCAACCACACTACTACCCCAAAATTGACATTTCAAATCCAATGGAACTGACAGAATCACCTTCCGACACTCGAACCACAAAATGTTGACCAAAGTCAAACTACTTACTTTCAAGGCAACTCAAAACCTCAAACTCACTTAAATCACTCTTGAATGCTTTGGAGAATATGACAGCCAATCCCACAACTCATATAAGGCATATAGCAACTATGAGGAAGGGCAAAATGGTCAAAACATATCAAAAGCTAAAATTCATAACAAGGGTTGTTACATTATCCATCACTAAAACATGAGTTTGTCCTCGAACAAAAAGCAAATCAAGTTCCTAAGTACGTAAGAAGTTGAGGATATCTATGCCACATGTTGGAATCAATCCCCCATGTAGCCTAATTAATAGGACGATGTCTACACTAAACTTTCATGGAATCAATATGCTTAGACCTCAACTTCCTAGTCTGTCTATTTAGTATAGCAATGGGCTTCTCTTCGTAGGACAAGTCATGATCTAATAAAATAGAATATCACCAGATCACATGTGTATCATATAGATGGTATCACTTTAGCATCAAGCCATGGAATACTGGATGAACAACTGACAGATGTGGAGGTAAAGCTAGCATGTACGCCATATCTCCACACTTCTCAAGAATCTCAAAAGGCCCAATAAATCTCAGGCTAAGCTTTTTTTTTTTTTTCTAAATCTCATCACACCCTTCATTGGTGATAACTTCAACAAAACCCACTCACCAAGCATGAAGCTACATCATGAACTAGACGATCGACGTAACTCTTCTGCCTACTCTGGGTAGCCACAAGCATCGGCTGAATCAACCTCACTCGATCTATTGAGTCTCTCAACAAATTAGTGCCCTAAGGTCTAACCTCAAATGAATCAAACTATCCCACAAGGGATCTACACCTCCGCCTATAGAAAGCCTCAAAAGGTGCCATCTGAATGCAGGAAAGGTAACTGTTGTTGTAGGCGAACTCTGCTAAAGTCAAGAACTGGTCACAATGACAACCAAAATCCATAACACATGCTCAAAGCATATCCTTTAACACCTAAATAATCTGCTCTAACTGGCCATCCATCTGAAAGTGAAGAGTTATGCTCATCTTAAGCTGAGTACCCAACTCACTCTGCATAAAACTCAAAAAAATTAAGATAAACTGTGTCCCTCTATCAGAAATAATGGAGATAGGTACACCATGCAACCAAACAATCTCTATAATGTAGATCTTGGCCAACTTCTCCTCATTATAATTCACCTTTACAGTTATGAAATACACTGATTTAGTCAACCCATCCCCAATCACCCAAGTAGATTCAAACTTTCCCAAAGTCGGGGGTAGGCCAACCACGAAAACTATAGTGATCCACTCCCACTTCCACTCGGGAATGGGCATCCTCTGCATAGTACAACCCAGTCGCTGATGCTCATAATTCACTTGTTGACAATTCAAACACTTGGCCATGAACTCCACAATGTCCTTCTTCATCCCACACCACCAATAGTGTTGCTTTAAGTCATGGAACATCTTTGCTGCTCCTGGATGAATAAAATACTTTGAACAATGAGCCTTCTCAAAGATCAGTCTAATCCAATCACCAACTTTCAACACACAAACACGACCACCAATCCTCAAAACACACTCAAAATCAAGAGATATTGCCTTTGCCTCTCCACTCAACACTTTATAATGAATCACCTACAACTTCTCATCATCAAACTGTCGAGCTCGAATATGCTCTATTAATGAAGATCTAGCCTCAACAAAGGCTAAAACATGCCAGGTGTTGAAATATCAAACCTAACCATCTGGTTAGCTAAAGACTGAACGTCTAAGGTTAAAAACTGCTGCCTTGCCAAAAGATGAGCAAAACTCCCCATACTCGCTGCCTTCTGGCTCAAGGCATCCGCTACTACATTAGCCCTGCCTGGATGATAAAGAATAGTGATATCATAATCCTTGAGCAACTCTAACCATATACGTTGTCTCATATTAAGATATCGCTGAGCAAAGAAGTACTGAAGGCTATGATGATCGAACAAAAATCTTACAATGAACTCCATACAAGTAGTGACGCCACAATTTCAACACAAAAATAACTGTGACTAACTCCAAATCATGAGTAGGGTAGTTATTCTTATGAGGCTTCAACTCTTGAGAAGAATAAGCAATCACCTTACCCTTCTACAGCAAAACATCACCCAAGCTAACTCCAAAAGCATCACAAAACACAGTGAAACCCATGCCCTCCTTAGGCAAAGTAAAGATAGGAGCCAAAGTCAATAACTTCTTAAGATTTTAAAAGATACTCTCACAATCATCCGACCACTAAAAGGAAACCTTTTTCTGAGTCAACCTGGTTAAAGGAGCCACAATAGAAGAGAAACCCTGCACAAACTGGCAATAATAGCCCACTAACCCAGCAAAACTTCAAATCTTGGAAGGAGAAGTAGGTATAGCCCAATTACAAACCGCCGTTACCTTGGCCAGATCGACCATAATACTATCCTTGGTCAGTACATGACCCAAGAAAGAAACAGAATCCAACCAAAACTCACACTTGGAGAACTTGGCATACAACTTCTCATCTCTCAATCTCTGAAGTACAACTCTCAAATATTGCACATGCTCGGCCTCATTCTTGGAACAAACAAATATATCAGCGATGAACACAATCACAAAAGAATTAAGGTAAAGCTGAAATACCTTATTCATTAACTCCATAAATGTTGTCGGGGCATTTGTCAGCCTAAAAGACATAACCAAGAACTCAATATGGTCATACCGTGTTCGAAAAGCTACCTTCAGAATATTCGAGTCTCTAATCTTTAATTGATAGTAGCTCAATCTTAAGTCGATGTTAAAAAACACTGAGGAACCATAAAGCTGATCAAACAAATCATAAATGCGAGGAAGAGGATACTTGTTCTTGACAGTTACCTTGTTAAGTTACCAATAATCAATACACATGTGTATGAATCCATCTTTCTTCTTCACAAATAAGATAGAAACACCCTATGGAGACATACTCGATCTAATGAAGCCCTTACTCAACAAGTCCTGCAATTGCTCCTTCAATTCCTTTAACTCTTTCGGGGCTATCCCATATGGAGGAATAAAAATGCGCTTAGTGCTATATTCTACATTAATAACATAAACAACATCGCTATCTGGAGGGACACTCGATAAGTCCGTAGGAAACACATTCATGAACTCTCTAACAACTCTAACAGAATCCAAGGGAGGCGGTGAAGCAATACTAGTATCGTGAACAAATGCCAAATAAGAATAACACTCCTTCCTTATCATACAACGAACATGAAGAAAAGACATAACCCTTTTAGGACAAGAACTGAGAGTGACATCTACTCTAATCTCAGCACACCCAGAGTAGCTAAAGTCACAATCTTGGCAAAATGATAAAAAATTGTGTGATAAGGAGACAACCAATCCTTACCCAAAATGACATCAAAATCAACCATGTAGAGGATAATCAAGACCACCCAAGTATTATGCCCTAAAAAGGTCACCACGCATAATTGGTACACCCGATCCACCACTAAAGAATCACCCACAGAGGTAGAAAAATAAATAGGCATAGCAAGGGATTCACACATAGTATCAATACCAGTAGCAAAAAATACAGACACATAAGAGAATGTCAACCCAGGGTCTAATAACATGAATGCAGGATGATGAAAAACTGGGACGATACATGTAATCACAGCATTAGAGGCTTTTACCTCAGTTCTACTAGTAAAAGGATAGCACTGACCACGCCTCGATAATAGACTAAGTAACCTTGCATCCACCACCATGACCTTCCTGAGGTCTACCCCTAGTACCTCAAGATCCACCTCTAATACCCTATGTAATACCTCTTACTACAGACACTGGAGTCAGACAATGCCGAAGCTGAGAATTCTATTAGGGAGGACTCAAAACACGTCATTGACAATCCCTCGCTAAATGACCAAACTCATCACACACAAAACATCCCCTTCTAACAGAATCATGTTGAGAGGTCCAAAAGAACCAAAATGCCCTTTATAAGCTCTTGAACCAGAATGAGACCCATGACTTACATGACTTGATCTCTGACTACCTGAAACCTCAGAACTCATAGACCTACTACCTAAACTCTATAATGCTTCCTGAACCAGAATTCCATGGTAACTATAAGAACCTCTACAGGATAAATTCCTACCTCGAGATGGTTGACCATTAAACTCGCTATGTCAACGTATACTCTTGGCACCATTACTATGAGTACCTGTCGAATAATCTCAATCAACTTAAAATGATCCATGATACTCTAAAAAGAACCACCTGAGACCACTAGTTGAGTTGTCGCTAACTGATAATAACTATTCAAACCCTTAACAAACTTTATGATCCTCTCAGGCTTTATTGAGATACTTGATGTCGCCCAAACTATACCTCCAAAAAAAGTATAAAGCGGTCGTTGAATCAAATATAGAATCCAACTAGGTTGGGGTCGATCCCACAATAAATAGGTCGAAGGTCTGTCGAATATTTGTTTGAGTAATTGGTAAGTAAGTAAAAAGGGGGTGGGGGGTTGTAAGAAAATAGCAACAATAATGATTGTTGAATCTTGGATTTGTAATCAATATGAGAAATACACTAGGACAGTGATCCCCAATGATTTCTTAACTCCACCAATTACTTATGCTGGAAAACTGTCCCGATGTGTTACATGCAAAATCTAACAAGTTAGGTTCATCTAAATGTCCCTCGACCTTAGTTAGATGAATTTAACTCTTCTCCTCTCAATCTCCGAGTGTCACACTACTAACCCTTGTTCTGGATCTCAGATAACTATCTCTGTTATGGCTCAAGTTATTAGATTAAGGTTGATAGCCTCAAATCTCTGTTGTTATTTTCTTTTCCCAATCTCTACCTCTCTCTCAAGCAAGTCTAGAATACATGTCAGTTTCTAACATTTGCAACCGTTAGAAGATCAATCACAACAAAAGAAATAACAATACATGTATTCACACTGGTTTATAATTACTTTGCATTTAACCCATTTCATTAATTCCTAATGGTTCACACAACCCTAGTTGATGGGTTTAGTTACTCATGATTGCAAGAACTTAAGAAGAATTCAATGATGAAAGCATAATTGTAAACTCACAATAAGAAGAAAACTCTAAAATCTCAATATGAATGAAAACCCTAGAATCGATGTTCCAAGATTACAAAATCAATAATGTGTTTATGAACTCAAACTAATGAAAATATAATCCAAAACAATGTAACTGACTAACTCTAAACATAGAACAACATAAGGGTATTTATAGATACAAGATGAATCCTATCCTAAACAAAGTAGGAGAAAAAAATTTACAACTTTCCACGATTTCATGACTTGGTATCATGGAACCAACCCACGTCACGTGGGTCCATCTCGTGGAAATAAGGCCACTTTACAATCTTCAGGAGTTGACCCACGATACCAACCTACGTGACGTAGGTCGACTCACGGGACGTGAGTCCCTATCGTAGGTCACTCCCCCGATTTTGACTTGGCTCTTTCATTTTCAAATGCTCCATTCTAGTGCATGTTTATTCCCTTTTTCTTCATTTTGCCTCCATAACCTATTTCCCTACTAGATAGGATAGAAAACACATTATACTAACCAAACATACCCAATTTATTGCATATTTTCCTTGTTTTAAGCATTGAAAGTGCCGTGAAACCATGGCACATCAACACCTTTAACTTAGAACGTTTGCATGTCCTCAGGCAAACAACACAAAATAAACACATTTAATGCTTAACTAAGAGAAACCTAAGAGACCTACGACAGTCGACTCATTGCGTTTGACACCAAAACTTTTCCGACCCCTCCTATTTACAAATCAAAACCACGGTGTGTATATATACAACATATTATCATGACACAGAAGGGATCAAATGATGACATCAGATTATGAACAAACAACTAAGCATATATTGCAAATGGCATTATCTAAACAAATAGCAGCTAATAATACAACCCATGTACTCTCACAACAAAGAAGTCCCATACATTCATAGCATACTAATGAATATCAAAGTAGGTAATGGGTCAAAACACTCTCTCTCAGAAAGAAGTTTAAACAGTGTGCGTGAAATACCATAGGCTTGCCTTTATTTTCTATGCCTTAGTTTTTCAGACAGTTGGACTAGGATCACTATAGGACTTTCATCGGCTTGTAATGTAGGCTCGGGGATGGGTGTGGTACATATGGATATGGTGACTCAACCCTCCTTGACACTACACTATTTTTGGCTCCACTTTCCCACCATTCTCATTTATTCTCCCTTATTCTCCTTCATTTATTTTCAGATTTTTAGGTGTTGTTTGCTTCATACTTTCAAAACACAATATAGTTTTTTTCCTTTTTTTTTTTTTTTTTGTAATTTCTATTTATTTCACTCATTTTTTTAATCTTTTTTCTTCACACCCAAATCTGTTCTCTTTTTCTTTTACTAACCCCTTCTTCACACCCAAGTCAAACTACGCACCCTATAATAGCCATACTCAACTTATGCAATTTGCCTGAGTTGAGGTACACAATGTCCAAGGAGGGACCAGGGCCAAGACAGGTTCATTGTAAGTTAGAATGGGAAGTTGAATAGGCTAATGAAAGAAATAGGTCCATTAAGGCTAAAAATCGGGATCAAAGGATATTTATTTCATTTGGTCGGGCATTTAGGCTAAAAGTAGACTTATTCAAGAATGGGCTATGATCTTTTCCTAACCATTATCCTATAACTTAGGCAAGACTAACCGGGAAAGTTCTGGTCGCACACACAAAGTGAACTCGGTAATGACCTCACACACACATAGCATAAGGTTACACTATCGACTACTACCTATCTAGTTCATGAATTACTAAGATACAATCATTCTGCCTATAATACTAATGCCATAACAAGATCCAATAGCTATCACAAAAAATAACATACTGCACACAGTTCAAAATAAAATTTTTAGGAGAGGTGTCTTTTAAACAATCAAAAAGCATCATTATCATTCAAAGTTCGTTCAAAATTGGACTGCACTAAGGTTCCCCTATTTTTCTCCTAATTAAACATTAAAAAATATAAATAATATAAATAACAACCTACACATGCCATTTTTACTATGATAGCACACTCGGGGGAAAAGAAACACGACAATAAAACCCCCTAAGTGGTGGTATACCCCCACCCTAACTAAATAATGATGCACTGCCCTCAATGCACATCTATCAATATGAGAGGTGTAAAGGAGTGAAGACATACTTGCGGTTCCCTAGGCGTAGGATGTGGGCCCATCCACAGTAAAATCATTAATATGCTCTCTGGGCTCCACGCTGGATGCTAACAGTGGAGCGAGTGGCAGACTAGAAAGTGCATCCCATGCTAGCTGCTCATGGTCAATCTAGCAAGTATGGTACTCAGACCAGAGGCCTTAGTAGCCCTCCTTAGATCACTCTCAAACTCATCGTCACTCTCACCTTGGCCCTTAGGGCTCTATAACCTTTTGTCCCTGTCAGTAGGAGACTCCTCATTAACAACCAAATCCACCTCAAACACCGGCGCTGTGGGTAATGTTGCCGGTATGGTTGGAATGATAAGAGTATGGCTAACTGCTAAATCTCAAACCTCTGCCCTCAATGCAGCCACCTCCTTTGTCAACCCTACTAAATTTGGGATATAGGCCTCTCTCAACCGGCCACCCATCCGATGCTCAAAATTGTCAATCCGCCCAAGTAGCTCACGCATAAACCTATTTATAGCAGTAGTCATGTGAGCCACAACTTTCACCTCTGAAGCATCTACCGCAGTCCAAACCCATGGCTTAAGTTGAGATACCAACTGAGTCATCTGGGCCTCTGTGTGAGCCTGTTTCTCAATAGCCTGCACCTATCTATCTACTAACTTCTACAAAAACTCTCATGAGACTGCCACCATGCCAGACAGGGGTGGTAGTGCAGTAGTGCCTACTTTTCCCTCATCAATTACGGGGCTTGTACCCTCAGTAGGCAACCTCCCATCCTCGAGCCTACTAACTGGTGATAAAGTGCTAACCGATTCCTCTTGATCATCCTGCCCTTCAAAAAGGGTGGCGCCTGATGAAGTAGAGGGCCGAGACCTCCTCTGGGAAATTGGGTTCGCACCCCGCTGCTGCATCAATCATATATCAGCTATGCGGATCACCTCAATATTATGATCTATTGTAGGCATCGTGACCACACCAGAAACATTACACAAGCCTTGAAACAGACAGAGGAAAGGGATGCTGGTAAAGTCTTTAAAGGTGCACTCATGAATCTCCTTAATAATGTAGCGGGTGACGTTGATGTCATATCCGACCATAATGCTCGCTACTAGAACAGCTTGATCAAGTGTAAGAGAATTATCCACACCTGCGGGATCGAGATGGTTTTGTAGAACTGACAACCAAAACTTGCTCGCAAAGTGAAGTGAGGACTTCTTAATATCTAACTTATCAGCTACACATCTCGCATCTATGTCATACTTAGCGATATACTATGTAACCCACTGTAGTAGCTCTAAGCGCTAATTGGTATCCTTCATTTTGTTTTTTATTTTCCACCGTCTCCATGCGGTAATCAAACTCAGCAGTACTAGCTGGAAGCTCACATTTGGCACCAAACAAGAACCTGCTCGGATATGTCTACTTTGGTACCACTAACTAAAGTATGAGTCAATGGTGGTTGGTCCCGATATCGCTACTCATTTGGTGTGATCAATTCAATAAAAGCAGCATATGAAGCATAAAACTCGCGGACCAACTCTGGGCTATAGCTACCAGAAGGCTCCAACATCCACCTAAATCCATAGCGATCAAACATTGACTTAATCTCGAGTAGTGCCTTTAACTCATCTAAACGATATCAGGGTTACTCAGTGATACTTCTTTCACATGCACCCTACTCAGTCGACTCTGCATTCCTATCATAAATGGCCTTCATACCCTAAACACACCACCTCTTGTTATCCTTTCGTGCTACAGTTGTGGCCCACTGTGCAGCCAACTATCTCTGTGAGGAAGTCGTCGAATCCTGGACACCAGTCCCTGACGCAAAAGCTATCCCAGCAGCCTCACCACTATCAACTGACTCAAAATCATCTGCACCCTTGGCCTTCTCATAGGTCCCAGGTGCATCATCCTCGTTTCCAGTAATGCTGGTCGCAGATGCAACCACCCCCTCATCAGACTAGGGGAGAAATCAGATGACTGAACAGAAGTCACCGGTGTGGCAGGTGGCGGGGGCTGTGAAATAGGCTGAGGTGTGGCTCGGGTTGCAGCTTGCTCCTAAGATCGTTGCCTCATAGTGCCAAGCACAATAGCAGAATCATCCCTAGTGATCTCATAAATATCTTTGGACCTACTTTTCTCCAGCTCTGAAGGCTAATCTTGCAGCTTTGTCCTAGCTTTTGGGTTTTTAGTTTGGATTTTTAAGGAAGAACCCATATCTACATATTTGGTATTTCCTTTAGGAAGCATTATTCAAATGGGTTGGGTCTTTTATAGATTTTAGTTGGGTCAGGTATGGATTTTGGGTTTGGGGGTGGGTTTGAACTTTTGGGTTTGGGAAATTTAGGATTTTCGGCAATTTGGGTAGTTGGAATTTATGAGTTTGAGTGTTTGGTACTTAGGAAATTTAGTGAATTTAGGATTGGAAGTGTTAATTTATAGCAATTGGTGTTCAAGGGATCGAGGATTTTGAGGATTGGAAAATTGGGTTTAGGGTTTTAGATCGAATAGTGTCAGATTTTATAAGAAATAGGCCAAAATTTCAAGTTGGGTCGGGTCGGATCTTTAGGTTTTAGAACATTACTTATTTCCACGGTACCAACACACATCACGTGGGTTAACCTATATCATGTGGGTCACTAGCGTGGGTTAGATTCCGAAATCAAAAAAGAAATAGCATCTGATTTCCATGGTACTAACCCACGTCATGTGGGTTGACCTATATCACGTGGGTCACTGGCCTGGGTTGGATTCCGCAACTTAAAAATTTAGTCTAATTTCTACGAAATTGCCCACGTTACGTGGTTTGATCTACAGGACGTGGGTTACCATCGTGGTTTAAGTTGCACACTTTTTAGTTCACATCTTTATTTTCAATTTGTCTGTTCTGCAACATCATCTGCACCCGATAAAGAACAAAACACAAATCGTATCAATCCTTGGATTGCCTCCCAAACAGCGCTTGATTTAACGTCGCAGCACGACGTAACTAGGTTGGTTAATCGGACTTCACTAACCAGCCCATGGGGTGCCTCGTATGAAGCGCCTGATTTAACATCAGTCCACGACCCAACTCCCTTTACTACTAAGTCTTCATCAAGACTAAACTCTGCACACGTCCTTTTGTCTTTTGTGGTTCCCACATAGTGCTTTACATACTGACCATTGACCTTGAAAAGGACATCATTATCACCTTTTAGCTCAATTGCCCCATGCGGGAACACCCAAACCACAGTGAATGGTCCAGACCATTTGGACCTCAATTTTCCAGGAAATAAGCAAAGTTAGGAGTTATAGAGCAATAACAAGTCTCCTAGGTGAAATTCTCTTCGTTAAATCTTCCGATCATGATACAACTTCATATTTTCTTTATATAGTGCTGAACTTTCATAAGCCCAGAGATGAAATTCATCCATCTCATTTATTTTTTCTACTCTTAATTTAGTCGCTTAGCTCCATTCCAGATTTAACCTCTTCAATGCCCATAATGCCTTATGTTCAAGCTCGATAGGGAAATGGCATGATTTTCTAAACACCAACTGATATGGAGATGCACCAATCGGTGTTTTGAATGTAGTTCGATATACCCATAATGCATCATCCAACTTTCTGGCCAATCAGTCCTATTGGCATTTACCGTGTTCGCCAAGATAGATTTAATCTCATGATTAGATACCTCAACCTGCCCTCTTATATGAGGATTATAAGGTGTTGCCACCTTGTGTATGACACCATATTTTTCAAGCAGGGCTTTAAACAGCCAATTACAGAAGTGAGATCCTCCATCACTAATAATAACTCGTGGTGTTCCGAATCGTGAGAATATGTTCTTTTTTAAAAATGTTGTGACACTCCTTCATTCATTATTGGGAAGTGCAATTTCCTCCACCCACTTAGAAACATAGTTAACAGCTACCAAGATGTCCTTTATCCCATGCAAAATCACAAACGGGCCCATAAAGTCAATACCTCATACATCGAACAACTCGAGCTCAAGAATAGTCGTCATTGGAAGTTTATATTTGCGCGAGATGTTCCCCTGCCTTTGAAATTGGTCATAAGCCCGAGCATAGTCATTAGCATATTTATAAATGGCGGGCCAATAGTACCCATATTGCAAGATTTTATGGGTAATTCACGCACCTCCATGATGATCCCCAACTGCAGATGAATGGCATGCTTCCAAAATACTCATCATCTCAACCTCCGGAATACACCTTCGAATCATACCATCGGCACATACCATAAATAAATAAGGCTCATCCCAGAAGAATTTTCTCACCTCATACATGAATCTCTTCCTTTGCTGATACGACATCTCTTTTGGGACTAGATCACTTACCAAAAAGTTGGCAAAATCTGCAAACCAAGGGATTAAACCTTGTGATGCTGCCAACACGTGCTCATTTGGAAAAGTATAATCAATATCAAGATCATCCCTTAATTTAAGCATGGACTCTTCCTCAAGGGGTGATAGATGGTTTACAACCTGATTCTCAATCCCTTTTTGGTCCGTGACCTCAAAATCGAATTCTCGCAATAGAAGAACCCACCGAATTAGTATTGTCTTGGCGTCCTTATTTTACATAATATATCTAAGTGTTGTGTGGTTTTTATGCACAATCACCTTCATACCAATCAAATAAGATCGAAATTTCTCAAAAGCAAAGACCACTGCCAGCAATTCTTGCTTGGTTATAATATAATTTTTTTGAGCTGGATTAAGTACTTTGCTAGCGTAACAAATCAGATGTAGAATCTTCTCATGCCTTTAGCCAAGAACTACACCCAAGGACACACCGCTAGCATCACACATAATCTCAAATGGCATCATCCAATCTGGCGAAATAATTATTGGGGCTGAAATCAATTCCTCTTTCAGACACTTGAACGCTTTTATGCAAGCCTTATCAAACACAAAATTCATCTCCTTCTCTAAAAGCTTGCATAATGGATGTGCAAACTTAGAGAAATCCTTGATAAACCTTCTATAGAACCCTGCATATCCTAAGAAACTTTGAATTCCTTTCACCGAAAAAGATGGAGGTAACTTTTCAATCACCTCATTCTTGTCTTTGTCAACTTCAATGCCCTTCTCTGAGATTCGATGCCCCAATATGATACCTCATTAACCATAAAGTGACATTTTTTCTAATTTAGCACTAAGTTTCACTCCTCACATCTTTGCAACACATTAGAAAGGTGGTCCAAGCAGTCATCAAATGAGTCTCCCACAATAGAGAAATATTTAATAGTGTCTTCCACCATATCGGAGAAAATGGACATCATGCAATGCTGAAAAGTGGCCGATGCATTACATAAACTGAAAGGAATCCTTTTGAATGTGAACGTCCCATATGGACAAGTGAAAGTGGTCTTCTCTTGGTCCTTGGGAGCAATGAAAATCTGATTATACCACGAATAACCGTCAAGAAAACAATACCATCCTCTACAAGCAAGACGTTCTAACATCTGATCCGTGGGGCATAGAAAAGTGATCTTTTTCGGTCCAAGAATTCAGCTTTTGATAATTCATGCAAACTCTCCATCCATTAACCGGCCTCATTGGGATTAACTTATTCTTGTTTTTTTGGAACCATAGTGATTCCTCCCTTCTTTGGCACACACTAAACTGGGTTCACCCACACTCTATCAGCAATGGGGTAAACCACACCCGCATCTAACCACTTGATAATTTCTTTCTTCACAACTTCTTGCATAGGTGGTTTCAGACGACGTTGATGCTCAGTACTTGGTATGAGCTTAGGATCAACCTGAATTTTGTGAGTGCAAATATCGGGTGGAATCCCGATAATGTCAGCAATGGGCCAACCAATGGCCCTCCAGTACCAAAACAAGAGCCTCTACTTGCCACTTCACCAACTTAGTAGAAATAATAATGGGCAGGGTGTTGTTGGCTCCCAATAATGCATAGCAAAGGTGAGCCGGAGGAGCCTTAAGCTCTAAAATTAGAGGCTCCTCAATAGAAGGGCGAACCGGTGGGTTCACCCTATTCTTCAAATTAAGATCAAGTTTCTTTAGAGCATAAGTGTATGATTCCCTACCAGCAAGTGCACCAACCGTATCATTTTACTCATTAATACCATCACTATCAAAGTTCATAATCAAGATACCAAGGGCTTTAACTCCCAACCTTTATTGGATAGGAACGGCCAAATCTGCTTCTTCAGTTGTATCAATCACCAAAATTACACGCATGTCTCTTGGTTGCTTCATGGAATGGAAAACATTGAAGGTAACCTGCTCATCATTCAACTTGAACTTCATATTCCATGTTTTTATGTCAACTAATGCATGATCGGTGGTATGGAATGGTCTTCCCAAGATTATGGGAACCTCAAAATCAACCTCACAGTCTAGAATTACAAAGTCAGCCGAAAAGATGAAAGATGCCACCTGTAAAACCCCTTACCTTCCAACCCAATGTGACGATGATGAACAATGGTTACTTAGGTGTTGATATGCCATGAGTATGTAACTTGTAATGTTAGTGATGAAAAAATTGAAATTTGGCCTTTTACATGTGATTAACTTTGCGTAGGAGGTGTTTTGCGATTTTCATGGAGAATTTGTGGCGTTCAAAATGAGGCTAAGAGGACCTACAAACAAATTATATTAAGGTTAAGAAGTTAGTTAAAGAATAGGACTTGAAGTATCTAACCAAACCCGCGAAGAAAAGTGGAAAAACAAAATTTACGAAAATTTTAAGGGAGGGGCGTGCCAGAGGGCGTACCACGCTGATCTGGGCTAAAAATTTTAGTCCATAGGAAGCAAGATGGCGCACCCAAGGGCGTGCCATGCTGGTTTTGGCCACTTTTCAAAGTTGGAATTTTTCTTAAGTCCCAAGGGTGCCCGGGGACGTACCGAGCCGATTTTTGCCATGTTTCTTCTACAACCACGAGTATATACATGAAATGAATGAAATATTATGCTGGTATGATAAAATTACTAGAGAACGAATTTGGCATCAAAATGACAATTTTACCCTTATGGTCAAACATGAGGAATTACTGATTTTATTGGGTTAAGTGAATTCGGCTCAAAAAGGGCCAAAAATGAGAAAAAAAAGGGCTGGGCCAAAAATAGGTCAAAAGACCCATTCTTCCATTGACTAGTAAACACACATGTGATACTAGATAAGCATGAGTACAATGCCTATAAAAAGGGGGAAAAATTAGATTTTAATTCATTGGACATACACATCACATTCTCTCATTTTCTAGACAATTCCAAGAACACCTCTCTTGGCTCTTCAAACCCTAAGCCATCTTTGGAGCAAGATCATCATCTTCCAAGCCTAGGTAAGTGATTATTATTATGTATTAATATATTATATGCATGAAATAGTATGTAACTCATGTTGGTTATGCTTGGAAGTGTTGAAAATGGTGTTTTGTGTTTATGGTAAAAGATGTGATATCCATGGAATTGTAACTTAAAATATGACTTGTGAGTTTGATGAAAGAGCATGGTATGGATAAAATAACAATATGTATGGTGTGATTATGGTCCTAAACTTGTTATTTTTCTATAAGTGTAAATTATGGGATTTTGGCCGATTTGTTGTTGTGAGGTGTATTAAAGTAATTTGATGGAATAATTGTGATGTGGTGGTGATGGAGAAGTGTAAAGTATGAACTTGGTGTTACATGCTATTGGTTATCATGTATTGTTCAATGTATGGAATATTGTGGGATTATTGGTATAATAATTTCATGAATGGTATTGTCAAGGGGGAAATGACATGTTAAAGCCAAACATGTGATTTATTATTATTGTATGCCATTGTAAGGTAGTTGGTGGTTAATGTTGGTTTCGTTATGTACTTGTGATGTAGAGTTAAACGTAAGGAAGGAGAGGAATTGTTGTGCTCACATATTGGATTGTGTATTTACATTGGGAAGATAAGGTATCTAAGGTTACTTCTACAACATATTGTTCCTATTGACATTGGGCTTGTTTCAATTCCGAGAGGCTTGAATTATAACAATTCAGGGTAACGTATATTGTTATTCATATGTGCCCTATTCATAGATGAATTATGATTCACTTATCTCTTATTCATTGCTTGAAGTTCCAAAGATGTTATGACGTTGTAATTCCAAAAAGAACTATCTCAAGAGGGTAATAATGTAAGAGAATCTATTTCATTTTCCAATCATGTCATGTTCCAAAGTCCAATAATATGATGATTATCCTTGTACCAATCTTTTATAAGTAAAAGTACCAATCTCGTAAGAGTAATAAGAGAGGTGATGTGTAAGTTAGTATAATTATTCCTCATAAGTAAAGGAGTCGATCTCATGAAGTTAAGGGGTGCAGTGAAGTGGTTGTGTTTCCAAGAGTATCACGATCCTCAATGTATCAATCTCTCAAGAGCAAAAGTACCAATCTCTCAAAAGAAATAAATTAAGTTATAAATGTTTGTTGGTTGCAAGAGTGAAGGAAGATAATAGAGGGTGGACACAATTCCAAAGTTCCAACAATATTATGACTGAAAATTCCGATAATGTATGTTCCAAGTTCTAATAATGTTATGACTATCATTGAATCAATCTCATGAAAAGTGAAGAATGAAGTAATGTATTTATGTGTTCCCAATAATGTTTCAATCATCAATGTATCACTCTCCTAATAATGATAAGGAAAGAAGTATGCCTAGTAGTAATGTATGCATGGTTGCTTTATGTTTCATTGAGTATGGATCTAATCAAAAAGGGCATAAGTTTGGATGGAAAAATCCCAATATCATGCTATGGTATTACTATTGTATTTATTTAGTATGGCCCACTGATCAGCTGGATGTCCGATTTATATTAGAGCCCACTGATCAGCTGGATGTTCGGTTTATATTAGAGCCCACTGATCAGCTGGATGTCTGATTTATATTAGAGCCCACTGATCAGCTGGATGTCCGGTATTATTATTATTCTATTTATTTAGTATTGCCCACTGATCGACTGGATGTTCAGTTTATATAAGAGCCCACCGATCAGCTGGATGTCCGGTATTCTTATTATTCTATTTCTTTAGTATTGCCTACTGATCGGCTGGATGTCCAGTATTATTATTCTATTTATTTAGTGTGCCCACTGATCAGCTGGATGTCCGGTTTATATTAGAGCCCACTGATCAGCTAGATATCCGGTATTATATTATGAACCACTAACCAGTTGGATGAACAGTAATGAAGATAGTTGTAAAAAGAAATGAGAGTATGTTCCTTGCATGAATATATTATGAAGGTTGTTATAAGAGTGATGATGATAAGAATGGATGATTAAGAAATGAAAATAATGAACATGGTTCCACATATTCAGTACGGAGGTATATCCATATTGTTTATTCTCTTACGCTTAATTCCTTGGAAGTACTTATGTATTATTACAATTTCTTATAGCCTTACATACTCAGTACATTATTCGTACTAACCCCCACGGGGGAATTTACCTTACATGTTGCAGGTGCAGGCATTAGTAGACCTCCTCTGTAGACTGGGGATTATTTGCAGAGTTTTGGGTGAGCTCCACTTGATTCGGAGCTTTCTGAGTCATAGTTGTATGTTTGTTTTGATATTGTATATGTTGTATAAAACGGGGACTTGTCCCTACTGCAAGTTGGTCTTGTTGATGCATCTGTTAGAGGCTTTTGTAGACATATGTGGGTATATGGATATAAGAGACGAATATGTAAAATACGAATGTCCGTTTTGACTTGATGGCCCCAACGGCCAAGTTTCCTAAATATATGTATATAGATAGCATATGTTTCCATGATTCACGTTTTCCGCATAGTTGTTTGGGATATAATAAGATTCATACGAGGATACGTATATGAAGGTTCATGAGCGAATATTGGTTCTCTCGGGCCATATCGGCTTCGGGTGCCAGTCCACCTCGTTAGAACTCGAGGCCTGACAAAAGTGGTATCAAAGCAGGTCGTTCTAAGGGTGTCTACAAAGTAATGTCTAAGTAGTGTCTTGCTTATGGATGTGTTGCGCACCACATTTATAAGTAGGAGGCCACGGAACATTTAGGAGTTGTTTCATTTCTTCATTTCTAGAGTGTGCAATAGAGCCAGTATTGTAAGTGAAATCTTATCTGATTGTTGACGTTTGTTTTCCTTTGTCTAGTAAAATGCCGGTGACAAGACAAGATAAGGGCAAAGATAAGCAGGTAGACATGCTGGCAGGAGAAGGAAGTGGTAAATCACCACCCGACCCAGCTAAACATTATGGGGCTGAAACTGAGTCCCCAAAATCACCTGTTAATGTTATGAAGCAAGAGTTACAGGAATTGAAAAATGCAGTGCATATGTTGACTCAGATAGTGTCTGCACAAACTCAGGGAATGAGTTGGTCCAATGACAAGTGATGATGGTGCGGCTAGGGTAGCTAGCCGACAAACACGGGATTTCCTGAAATTGGATCCTCCAAAATTTACCGAATCAGATCTTAATGAAGATCCGCAAGACTTTATAGATCAAATTCAAAAAGCTCTACAAGTTATCCACATGACTGGTGTAGAAGCGGTTGAACTTGCGGCTTATAGATTGAAAGGAGAGGCTGTATTATGGTACAAAGATTGGAAAAGATCCAGGGGTATCGATGCACCTCCAGCTAGTTGGGAGGAATTTAAAATGGCTTTTCTTGATCACTACCTTCCATATGAGATTCGGGAGGCACGTGCAGACCAATTTCTCAATCTTCGTCAAGGAAATATGAGCGTCAGGGAGTACAGTCTTTGGTTTAATTCTTTGGCTAAATACGCTCCTAATATGGTAGAGACTATGGCCGATAGAGTTCATCGATATGTAGACAGATTGGAGCCATACTTGGTAAGGGACTGTACTATTGCTACGCTAAATAAATACATGGATATAGCCAGGATACAAGCATTCGCGCAAAATATGGAGGATCAAAGGCAAAGGGGAAGGATACAAGAATTTGCAGAAGGGCCATCAAAGAGGGCGAGATCTGTGGGACAGTTCATGGCGTCCCAAGGAGAATTTAGGCCTCGGATTTTTCCTAGAACGCCTAGACCATCAATTTCTTATCCTACAGCAGGTGCTTCATCTTAATTTCAAGGTTTAGAGGCGGTCATGCCGGGCAATATGATGGGACTCAGGGATCACAAACAGTGGGGTATAGAGAACAAGTAAATCTGAGCCAACAGAGGTCTTTTCATCAGCGGTACCAGCGCTGCAAAAAGTTTCATTCAGGTGACTGTTGGTTTGGTGCGAATGTTTACTTTTGGTGTCGTAGGTCCAGTCACGTAAAGAGAGATTGCCCACTGAAGGCCACGGGTATTATAACACGACCTACGAAATCAGCCATGGCGTTATTATTGTCAGGTGTACAACCTGCTGGTCATGGCAAAGGTGCTAGTGAGGCAGCTGGTTCCAGTGGAGCACAGAATTGCACCTATGCGCCAGTCGATCGACAGAATTTGGAGATTTCTCCTGACGTAGGTACAGGTATAATATCTGTCTTTTCATAGAATGTATCTGCATTGAGTAATTCAACTTGTACCTTATCATATGTTTTGAAAGAATTCTTACTAGTTAAGCCACTTAAAGTATTTACGCTAGTTGGTGAATTTATTAGAGTTAGAAAAAAAAACAAGGAATAGATAGTAATGGTATAGTGAGTGTTTGTGATCATGTGATGTTTGTTGATTTTATTGAGATGGAAATGAGAGTGTTGGAGCGTTGAAGGTTAAATTTATTCTCTATTTTGAGTTAAGGAAATAATGTCCAAAGAGTACATATGTCACCTAGTAAGACTTCGAGTGTCCCCGTGGGGGTACACCAGTGTTGTTTGTACAAAGTAAGATGGCACGTACGTTGAGAATGTTTGTCGACTATCGACAATTGAATGAGGTGACAATTAAGAGTAAATATTCCCTCCCCAGAATTGATGATTTGTTAAATCAGTTACGGGGTTAGAAAAACAAAAATGAATGAAACAATAAATGAATGATGATGGGATGCGGAATGAATGATTTTGATATACCCAAGACAACATTACAAACATAATATGTTTATTATGAGTTCTTCGTATGTCAATTGGGCTGTTCTCTCAGATTTTATTCCATTGACATTTTTATGTATGATGTAGTTCTTTATAGGTCGATATTAGGAGAAGAGAATTAGAATTTGTCATAGATGACTGAGTATTCATGGAAGTGTCACTAATGAAAGGGGTAATGAGATTTGGAAACAAAAAAGTTGAAGAAATCATATGGGAAGTTGAAGAAATGATGAAATCAAAGTACCTATATTTGTTTCAAACGAAAGAAAAATTCAAAAGTACGGAAGTGGAGAAATAAATAAGTACATTAATTGTATATGTATAACGTAAAGATGTATTTGTTGTACATGAGATGATGTTGCTAACATTCAAGGATGAATGTTTCTAAAGGGGGGAGAATGTAACACCTCGTACCTTCCCAACCCAATGTGACGACGATGAACAATGGTTACTTAGGTGTTGAGATGCCATGAGTATGTAATTTGTAATGTTAGTGATGAAAAAGTTGAAATTTGGCCTTTTACATGTGATTAACCTTGCGTAGGAGGTGTTTTACGATTTTCATGGAGCATTTGTGGGGTTCAAAATGAGGCTAAGAGTATCTCCAAACAAAGTATATTAAGGGTAAGAAGTAAGTTAAAGAATACGACTTGAAGTATCTAACCAAACCCACGAAGAAAAATTGAAAAATGAAATTTCCAAATATTTTAAGGGAGGGGCATGCAACGCTGCTCTAGGTTAAAAATTTTAGTCCATAGTGAGAAATATGGCTCACCCAAGGGCGTGCCACGCTGGTTTTGGCCACTTTTCAAAGTTGGAATTTTTCTTAAGTCCCAAGGGTGCCCGGGGATGTACCGAGCCAATTTTTGCCACGTTTATTCTAAAACCATGAGTATATACATGAAATGAATGAAATATTATGTTGGTATTATAAAATTACTCGAGAAACAATTTGGCATCAAAATGACGATTTTACCCTTATGGTCAAAATAGGCCACATGTGGCTAGAATTTCTTGTTTTTGGGATTGAGGCCACAAGTATAAATCCCGTGAGTGGGAATATCATCGTAACACATATGAAATGAGTTAAACATGAGGAATTATTGATTTTATTGGGTTAAGTGAATTGGGCTCGCCAAAAATGAGAAAAAAAGACATGGGCCAAAAATGGGGCAAAAGACCCATTCTTCCATTGACTAGTAAACACACATGTGAGACTAGATAAGCATGAGTACAAGGCCTATAAAAAAGGGGAAAAAATTATATTTTAATTCATTGGACATACACATCACAATCTCTCATTTTCTAAACAATTCCAAGAACACCTCTCTTGGCTCTTCAAACCCTAAGCCATCTTTGGAGCAAGATCATCATCTTCCAAGCCTAGGTAAGTGATTATTATTATGGATTAATATATTATATACATGAAAGAGTATGTAACTCATGTTGGTTATGTTTGGAAGTGTTGAACATGGTGTTTTGTGTTTATGGTAAAAGATGTGATATCCATGGAATTGTAACTTAAAATATGACTTGTGAGTTTGATGAAAGAGCATGGTATGGATAAAATAACAACATGTATGGTTTGATTATGGTCCTAAACTTGTTATTTTTCAATAAGGGTAAATTATGGGATTTTGGCCGATTTGTTGTTGTGAGGTGTATTAAAGTAATTTGATGGAATAATTGTGATGTGGTGGTGATGGAGAAGTGTAAAGTATGAACTTGGTGTTACATGCTATTGGTTATCATGTATTGGTCAATGTATGTAATATTGTGGGATTATTGGTATAATAATTTCATGAACGGTATTGTCAAGGGGGAAATGATATGTTAAAGCCAAACATGTGATTTATTGTTATTGTATGCCATTGTAAGGTAGTTGGTGGTTAATGTTGGTTTCGTTATGTACTTGTGATGTATAGTAAAATGTAAGGAAGGAGAGGAATTGCTGTGCTCACATATTGGATTGTGTATTTACATTGGGAAGATAAGGTATGTAAGGTTACTTCTACAACATATTGTTCCTATTGACATTGGGCTTGTTTCAATTCCGAGAGGCTTGAAGTATATCAATTCAGGGTAACGTATATTATTATTCATATGTGCCCTATTCATAGATGAATTATGATTCACTTATCTCTTATTCATTGCTTGAAGTTCCAAAGCTATTATGACGTTGTAATTCCTAAAAGAACTATCTCAAGAGGGTAATAATGTAAGAGAATCTATTTCATTATCCAATCATCTCATGTCCCAAAGTCCAATAATATGATGATTATCCTTGTACCAATCTTTTATAAGTAAAAGTACCAATCTCATAAGAGTAATAAGAGAGGTGATGTATAAGTTAGGATAATTATTCCTCATAAGTAAAGGAGTCGATCTCATGAAGTTAAGGGGTGAAGTAAAGTGGTTGTGTTTCCAAGAGTATCACGATCCTCAATGTATCAATCTCTCAAGAGCAAAAGTACCAATCTCTCAAAAGAAATAAATTAAGTTATAAATGTTCGTTGGTTGCAAGAGTGAAGGAAGATAATAGAGGGTGGACACAATTCCAAAGTTCCAACAATACTATGACTCCAAATTCCGATAATGTATGTTCCAAGTTCTAATAATGTTATGACTATAATTGAATCAATCTCATGAAAAGTGAAGAATGAAGTAATGTATTTATGTGTTCCCAATAATGTTTCAATTATCAATGTATCACTCTCCTAATAATGATAAGGAAAGAAGTATGCCTAGTAGTAATGTATGCATGGTTGCTTTATGTTTCATTGACTATGGATCTAATCAAAAAGGGCATAAGCTCGGATGGAAAAATCTCAATATCATGCTATGGTATTATTATTGTATTTATTTAGTATGGCCCACTGATCAGCTGGATGTCCGATTTATATTAGAGCCCACTGATCAGCTGGATGTCCGATATTATTATTATTCTATTTATTTAGTATTGCCCACTAATCAGCTGGATGTCCGATTTATATTAGAGCCCACCGATCAGCTGGATGTCCGATTTATATTAGAGCCCACCGATTAGCTGGATGTCTGGTATTATTATTCTATTTATTTAGTGTGCCCACTGATCAGCTGGATGTACGGTTTATATTAGAGCCCAATGATCAGCTGGATATCTGGTATTATATTATGATCCACTAACCAGTTGGATGAACAGTAAAGAAGATAGTTGTAAAAAGAAATGAGAGTATGTTCCTTGCATGAATATATTATGAAGGTTGTTATAAAAGTGATGATGATAAGAATGGATGATTAAGAAATGAAAATAGTGAAAATAATGAACATGGTTCCACATATTCAGGATGGAGGTATATCCATATTGCTTATTCTCTTACGCTTAATTCCTTGGAAGTATTTATGTATTATTACAATTTCTTATAGCCTTACATACTCAGTACATTCTTCGTACTGACCCTCTCAGGGGAATTTACCTTACATGTTGTAAGTGCAGGCATTAGTAGACCTCCTCTGTAGACTAGGGATTATTTTTACAGAGTTTTGGGTGAGCTCCACTTGGTTCGGAGCTTTCTGAGTCATAGTTGTATGTTTGTTTTGATATTGTATATGTTGTATAAAGCGGGGACTTGTCCCTACTGCAAGTTGATCTTGTTGATGTATCTGTTAGAGGCTTTTGTAGACATATGTAGGTATATGGATATAAGAGACGAATATGTAAAAGACGAATGCCCGTTTTGACTTGATGGCCCCAACGGCCAAGTTTCCTAAATATATGTATATAGATAGCATATGTTTCCATGATTCACGTTTTCCGTATAGTTGTATGGGATATAATAAGATTCATACGAGGATACGTATACGAAGTTTCATGAGCAAAGATTGGTTCTCTCAGGCCATATCGACTTCGGGTGCCAGTCCACCTCGTTGGAACTCGGGGCGTGACACCACCTTTACCAAAACATCATATTATATGCCAACTAGCTTTTTCAGAGCTCTATCCACCATAAGAAATCTCATCGAAGTCGATTTTTGTACTCCCAATCCTAACTGTTTAAACACGGCTTGTGGCATCAATTTAATACTAGCACCCAAATCACACAGTACCTTTATCAAAGTTATAGGACCCAATAGTATAAGGAATTGTGAAGGCTCCCGAATCTTCCTTTTTCTCGACAAGTGAACAAGAAGCAATTGCACTACAATGGTGTAAATTATCTTTCGGCTCAAAATTGACAGTTCTCTTTTTCGTCACTAAATCTTTCATGAATTTTGCTTAACCAGGCAGGCATCTATTCCAAAACCTCGACAAGAGGAATATTTATCGATAACTCCTTTAACATTGAAATAAATTTTTGGTATTTGTGCTCTTCAGCTTTTTTTTCAACCTTTGAGGAAAGGGAGGAGGAGGTCGTGGAATGCATTTCAGCACTTGAGTAACCTTCTTCTCATTTCTCTTTTCAGACTTAGTTTCCTTATCAATAGTTTGGGGCTTGTGAGTTGTGTTGCCATCAACCTCTGAATTCGTTGGCTCTATTTCAGTCTCTTTATCAATTACCACCGACCCATTTTTCCTACCACTATCCACAGGCATAGATAGGTCAGTTGTTCACTTTTTGCTTCAAGTAGTAATGGCCAAACAATGACTATTATTCTTTGGATTCTGGATGGTGTTGCTCGAAAGGGTGCCTGGTTGACGTTGGTTCAATGCCTTCGATATCTGCCCAAAATGTTGCTCCAACTGTTTTATGGCATTCAAATGAGATTCTAACTTTCTGACTTATTCCCAAAATGTCCGACCTAATTTTCTTCAAGCAACTCCCCTGGATCTCTGACCCCTTAACTATTTTATTAAGAAGGCCTTCCATTCTTGAATTTTCAGAATCAGCGTCACTGTTTCCCGATGGGACATATGCACCACTCTTCTCTATGTAATCATCCTTTTGCCTCCAATCACCATCATGATCTTGTTCTCTGTCTCTATATCCTGACTTGTTGTAATTGTCTCCATAGTAATTTCGACCTTGATTCCCTTGCCTTGAGTTCCAAGAGTCTTGATTAGACCCCTGGACCTTGGCTCAAAAACCTGCCACCTCTTGATCCAACTACTTAGCCTCCTCATCAGATTCATAATTGTTATGCCTAAGTGTTTTCCCTTATGTACCTTGTCAACACTCTCAGCCTCAATCTGTTTGGCTAGCAAGCCAATTTCTGTCCTCAACTGTGCGACTTCTTGAACTATAAATTCATCCAAAGCCCGTTGTGTTGCCGAATCTCTAATAGCATACATCCCAATAAGTGTATATACCTCTAGAGTATGCCATCCTCGGTTGGTCTTAGTGATACGATCTAAAATCTTGGAAGCTTGTTCCCACCTCAGACTCATAATTGCTCCGCCAGTGATAGTATCTGCTATAGCCTTTGTATTGGCTTTTAAAGCTTTGTAGAAGATCTCAAGTAAATTTTAACCTTTCATTCTATGGTTTGGAACATTTTACAACTTCTTCTTAAACCGAAGACAAGTCTCATAAAGTGCTTCAGAATGTAGCTGTCTGAAAGTGTAAATCTCATCCTTCAACTGTAGCATATTGGAGGGTGGGAAAAATCTCTCCAGAAACTAATTTCTCAATTCTTGCCATATAGTGATGGAACCTCGTGGTAATTTAGCCAACCACAAAGTCGCATCTCTTGTTAGAGAGAATTGAAACAATCTCAACCGAATAGCCTGTTGGTCAAATCCAGGGAAATTATATGAAGTGCAGACCCCCACAAAGTTCATCACATCCATGTTTGGATCATCTAGAAGAAGACCAGTGAATACGCCTTTTACGTTTAGCAGGTGGATCATGGCACTTGTAATGTCGAACTTAGTGCCTTGAGGTAACTCTGGTGGAATAATGGCACCAGTCTCAACCGGCTCGAAATAAGCCACATCCTCTTCTTCAGGATTATCATAAATTGGCACATATGGTCTTTGAGGTAGTTGTTCCACCCTCAGTCTTGTTTGTCTCTCTTCAAGTGCAGCAAGACATTGTGTTGCTTCTTGCATTCCTTGATGGTGTATATCTACTTGTCTGAACTACTTGTCTCGCACTCTTCTTAGTCGTTAATTGAGCAGTGATTTGCTTTGCAGTTTCATGACCAGACGGATGAATTGGTGGCTGGTTATGAATACCTTCTGCGACCGTAGGATCCTAAACTTCGTCGGCGTTCACTATTCTTTGATTTGCTCTAAGTGTTCTTTCTATCTCAGTATCAAGTGGAATCAGGGGATTGACTTGACTCTTAGTGTTGGGAATACACCGGCGTGTGCCCTTAAAAGTATATAAAAATAAAACCAAACAACTCCAACAAGCATACTAATCAACTCCATAACCATATTCCCCGGCAACAGCACCAAAATTTGATGTCATACAAACTATACCTCCTGAAAAAAGTATAAAGTGGTCGTTGAATCAAATATAGAACCCAACTAGGTTGGGGTTAATCCCACAGGGAATAGGGCGAAGGTCTATCGAATGTTTGTCTGAGTAATTGGAAAGTAAGTAAAAAGGGGGTGTGTGTGTGTAAGAAAATAGTAACAGTAACGATTGTTGATTTTTAGATTTGTAATCAATATGAGAAATACACTAGGACTGTCATCCCTAATGATTTCTTAACTCCATCGATTACTTGTACTAGAAAACTGTCTCGATGCGCTGCATGGAAAATCTAACACGTTAGATTCATCTAAACATCTCTCGACCTTGGTTAAATGAATTTCACTCTTCTCCTCTCGGTCTCTGAGTGTCGCACTACTAACCCTTGTTCTGGATCTCAGATAACTATCCCTGTTACAACTCAAGTTATTAGATGAAGGTTGATAGCTTCAAATCTCTGTTGTTATTTCCTTTTCCCAATCTCTACCTCTCTCTCGAGTAAGTCTAGAATACAGGTGATTTTCTAACATTTGCAACAATTAAAAGATCAATCACAACAAAAGAAATAAGTATTCACACCGATTTAGAATTGCTTTGCACTTAACCCATTTCGTTAATTCCTTGTGGTTAACATAACCCTAGTTAATGGGTTTACTTACTCATGATTTCAAGAACACAAGAAGAATTCAATGATGAAAACATAATTTTAAACTCATAATAATAAGAAAACTCTGAAACCTCAATATAAATGAAAACCCTAGAATTGATGTTCCAAGATTACAAAATCAATAATGTGTTTCTTAACTCAAAATAATGAAAATATAATACAAAATAATGTAACTAACCAACTATAAACATAGTACAACATAGGGGTATTTATAGATACAAGGTGAATCCTAACCTAAACAAAGTAGGAGAAAAAAGTCTGTGACTTTTCACGGTTTCGTGAATTGGTATCGTGGAACCAAACCATGTCATGTGGGTCCATCTAATGGAAATCAGGCCACTTTACAACCTTCAGGAGTTGACCCAAGGTACCAACCTACGTGACACAGATCAACTCACGAGACGTGAGTCTCTGCAGTGGGTCACTCCCCCTGTTTCTACTTGGCTCTTTCATCTTCAAATGCTCCATTCTAGTGCATGCTTCTTCCCTTCTTCTCCATTTTACCTTCATAACCTATTTCCTTGCAAGATAGGACAGAAAACACATCATACCAATCAAACATACCCAAGTTATTGCATATTTTCCTTGTTTTAACTATCGAAAGTACCATGAAACCATGGCACATCAATACTAGCAGTGGCATGCCTGGAAAATGTATGCAAATGAGCCTCATACTCTGTAATAGTCATGGAGCTCTGCTTCAAATGATCAAACTCATTTCTCAATTGGTCCCTTAATTTATAAGGCATAAATCTCTTCAGAAAAGACTCATAAAATATGGTCTATTTCAACTGAGAGGAA
Source organism: Capsicum rhomboideum (assembly GCA_031232105.1). Classification (NCBI taxonomy): domain Eukaryota; kingdom Viridiplantae; phylum Streptophyta; class Magnoliopsida; order Solanales; family Solanaceae; genus Capsicum; species Capsicum rhomboideum. The sequence continues at coordinate 25,276,784 of CP124710.1, forward strand.
ACCACTGGAGTACAACTGCCAAGAGACCTCCATTACTTCCTAGCCATAGCAGTCAATTGGTAGGTAGTGTAAGACCATGGGACTCAAGCGAACTGAGGTTATCAAACCTCTCTTAGTTATCAATCAGAAACTCATACGTATCCTCACCAATAGGACCACTGAACTTGAGAGGGGCCAATCGAATAAATCTCTTAGATCTCCTATGCTCCTCAGCAGACATCTCAGGACCAAGAACTATAGGAGGAATATTAAGTCTAGTAGGCAAAGTCTCAATATATGGGGCCACTACAGTAGTTGGTTATGCCCTTGGAGTCTGAAAACCAATAATAAGAACCTACCCTGGTGGCTAAACACCTTATATAGTCTATGAACCATCCGACGTACTCGGTAGAATACCTATCTGGGAAATGTCATCCAAATGACTCAAAAGATGAATCAACAAATCCTGTAATACCAAAGTAAAAATAAAAACCTAAAGGGCTTGAGTTGGTCCCATATCCTCAATTTGATATGTTGCCTCATCATGATCAATCTCAGGCTCAAAAGAGGCTATTCTAGCTCATCATCTAGTTAGAGTCGTTCCTCCTACTCAGCCTCTACCTCCATCTCCATTGCGACCCCTGCCTTGCCTTCTTACTAGGGATCCTACAGCAGGTGCTGGATCAACATCCTTAATAACTCTATATCTAGTCCTCACCATCTATGCAGAAAAGAGTGGAATATAAGTTTAGAATATTTGGCATGAATAACACGCACAATGAGGAATAAAATTAGAGAAGTTCTTCTAAAAAATGTCTTATAGCCTCCCAAAGATAGATACGTACGTCAACGTATTGATCCATGAGACTCTATTAGACATCATGCTATTTTGCTCATGAGATCGGTGAATCTAGCTCTCTAATATCAATTTATCACGACCCAAAATTCAAGGTCATGATTGAACCTACACCATCCCATACCCTGGGTAGGTAAGCCCAACATCAAAAGAGATAAATATATGAAAAATAAATAAATAAAACAAGATAAGAGGCTTAAAGTCTGGTCATATATAAATAAACTAAGTTTGAAAGTAAACAAAATACAACCCGAATCCAAGATCTAGTGTCATGAGTAATAGCACTAATAAACTAACATAGAATCTGAAATACATGAATTTGTCTCTAATAAGTAACATAAAAACAAAACAAAGATAGGATGGAGTCTGAATTATGCCCCAAATGTTGGAGCTCACCAGTATTTTAAGTCAGCTTCTACTCCGTACGATCTCAAGCTCTACGGGTTACACTCATACTGGGACCTGCATCGAAAGGGTTTGTAAAGTCGAAGTGAATACAGTCCACTCGTACTCAGTAGGCATCATAGGCCAATCGAGCAAAGTATAAAACTAAAAAAGTAAAGGATATTATGTGAACGCTTCCACCTACATACAGAAAAGTTCCCCAACGGTGGCCCAAACTGTATCTCCTAACAATTCTACAAGTATTATAACAATATACAAATGACTACACACAAATATATAGAAGAAGACTAAATATATGATATCAAACACTTAAAATAAATGCAAGTGATGCAATGCAATGCAATGGCCATCATGAAAATCTCAACATTATTTCGTATACACCTTCTGAGTGAAATCTTCCAGGATAGGACACCATCGGGGGTTCACAACCAATATATGTTCACAATATCATATCTCAGTCAATCTTGCCAACACATTCTTCGATCAAGGTTTTTTTATAAAGTGTTTCATTTCCATTTCAAAGTTAATGTTTCTCAGTAGTACCAATTCCAAGAATATGGATGAATAAAACAAGGATGCGTTCTCATAATCAAATCAATATCATGTAAAGAATCAGTTCAATATTGGTATAAATGAGCTCAAATGTCAACAAATCATGATATCAATCATCACATGGCAATACAATTAAAAAAAGTCATATGAAATGTCAAAATTAATAATTCAAGCCCCCACTCGGGTATCATGATAATAATAAGGCAAATAATGCTCACTAAAGCTCTATAAGGTTGATACCAACCTCCGTATGGGCATCACAATAATAATAATACCTCAATTCAATGATGATATTCATATAAAACCCCACACGAGCAACATGCTAATAACATGTTCTCAGAGTATTTATCTCATGATTAAATCCCCAACCCATAACATACTTTGCATGAATGGTTAACTACCCAACCTGGTCTGAAAAAAGTTAAGCTATAACCTACCTCGAAAAGTCGAATCTTAAGCCTAACCCTTCATCATGGAGATTTTCCCTTCCGTGCAGCCTTGAAACAAACCAAATCTATCTAAGATATAATCTACACATCAAAAGGAGTCCAACATACCCATATTAGATATTTTTGTTCTGGATCCAAAAATACTTCAAAAATTGACCCCAAAGGAAAAAGGGTAAAACTAAAATTTTATTTAAGAATCATATTTCATGTACTCTAAGGTTTCAAAACATGAAAACCCATTAAAAAAAAGTTGAAATCAAGCTTGAAATCATAGAAAAACAATTTTCTCTTTTTACCAGGTAAAAACCCAAAAATCCATATTTTGAAGATAATTTAGTGAAATAATCAATCAATAAGGATAGAAACTGTGTTTCAAAGTTTACCCAAGTCAAATTTGATGAAAAATCATCTTTGAAATCACCAAAATCAAGACACCCCAAAGCATGAAAATGGAAGAATGGAATAAAAGAGAAGAAAAGATTTTTTATACCAGTTTAGTCACTTATGTGATAAAATGGTCGCCTAAGAAATGTCTCCTGAGAAGCCAGACTACCACTAAGGCGGTAGCCATATCCCACGTAAACGATCGCTTAGGCGGCACTTTAGCCGCTAAGGCAATGCACACATCGTTTAGGTGATGGTGTTAGAAGGTTGGGATTCTGCTAATATGGTCTTTGTTCTGTATATATGATACCGCTAATGTGACCAAATAACCGCTAGAGCGGCTGTACCAGGACCAGATTCAACTGAAAAATAAAGGGACTAAAAATGACTGTGAATGGAACCTCATGATTTGATCGAGAGCCTGCAAAAATAATCCAATAATTCTACTAGTCTAATTTTGATGTTTTAGACTCAATGGATCCATTAGATTCATCTAAAGAGGTTGTTATCAACAAATTAGCCCCTAGGACCCCCTTTAGGCTAAATCAACTAGTTTCTCATTATAACAAACGTAGTTATGATTTTTAGATTTTGCTATATTTTGATCATTTTGCCCTTCCTATTAGTTTCTATTTGCTATATATTAGTTGTGGGGTTAGTTGGAATGGTCACCGATGCATTCGAAAGTGATTTGAGTGAGTTTGAGGTCCTTAGAGGCTTTAAAGATAGTTAGTTTGACTTCGGTCAATATTTGTGATTCAAGTGTCGGATGGTGATTTGCTCAGATCCATTGGATTTTTAATGTCAATTTTGGGTTAGTAGAATAGTTATTTTGGATTTTGAGCCTCTATATTGTGTTTTTACCACTTAGACGAAAACTAGTAAAACAAGCTTAAAAGGGGTCCCAGGGGCTAATTCATTGTAAATGATCTCTTTTCATAAATCTAATGGTTCTATTAAGTCTAGAATGTCAAAATTCTCCTAGTATCATAATGATATTTCTTCTGTGGGGTCCCAAATAAATCCCGAGGGTCCATGTGGAGATTTTTCAACCTTACATTTATGTTGTTTTATTGTCAACTGGTGTAGCCCTTGATCCTTTATCACAGTCACGAGGCCTGGTGTCGCGATCACTGGACTTGAAAAAGTTGTTCATCATGATCTCGTGGTGGGTTGTTCGCGATCGCGAAGAGACTTTTCTAGTGAACCGGGTCGGATTCTTCATCTCGGTTGTGATGCCCATGTTCTGTGATTGCAATGAACAATTTAGCACTGGTCAATGCTTACCCTCATGATCGCATGGTGGGGACCATGATCGAGAGTTACTATTCACTTGAACAATATAAATTCTTTATTTTCTCAAATTTTACTATTTTTGAACTTTGAGACATCGGGAAAGATGATTTTAAAGGGGGATTTTCATCAAAAGTGTTTGGGTTAGCTTTAAACTTGATTTCAATCATTATCCATTGATTAATTCTCTAAAACAACTTCAAATCTTTGATTTCAAATTGGGATTTTGGGGTTTTTACCCGGTAAACTATAAAATTAGTTTTTCTTCGATTTCAAGTCTGATTTAAACTCGTTTTTAGATGGGTTTTTAGATTTAGACTCCTATTTATATGGAGAACATGATTCTTATATACAATTTCAGATTTACCTTTTTTATTTTCGAGTTAATTTTCAAACTATTTTTGGACCCAAAATAAATATAGCCAATATGGGTATCATTTGACTCTTTTTGACATATAGTATATTTTGAGACTATTCATGAAGGAAAGACAACATATTAAAGGGTATAGGCTTGAATTTTTGGCTTTTTAAGGTAGGTTATCGCTTAACTTTCTTCAGATTGGGCTGGGTAGTTAAACATTCATGTAATTCATGTTATGGGTTGGGGATTTAGTCGTAAGATCGTGTTTTGGAATTGCTATTATTATCGTGTTCCCCATGTGGGGTATTATATGAATATTAATTTTAACTTGAGAGAGTATATTTGTCATGATGCTTGTGGGGGGGCTTGACTTGTTATTATAGGCCTTATTTATGTATTTAATTACCTTATCATTATCGTGATGCCTGTGCGAGGGGATTAGATTGATATTATAGGCCTTATTTGAGCATTATATGCCTCTATCATTATAGCAATTCCCTAGAGAGGGCCTTGGATTAATATTATTGATATCTTACATGACTATTTATTCCAATGGTGCCATGTAATGGCTTATATCATGAAATATTGACCTATTAAGTAGATTTATATCATTATTGAATTGATTATTATAAATATACTGATTTGGTTATGAGCATTCATACTTATTTCATTCATTTATATTCATGAGATTGGTACCACTAAGAAATACTGATTTTGAAAGAAAATGAAACATTTTATAAAATCCATGGCTGAGGTCTTTACTAGCATGGTTGATTGAGATATTTTGTAAAACCCTTCACCAAGGTCTTTTTCAATAAGGTTGATTGATATTGTGAAAGTCTATGGGTTGCGAACCTCCCATAGGTCCTATCCTGGAAGCTTTAGCTCGGAAGGTCTATATAGGTTCATGTGATGGCCGCTATGAGATGGCTTGTATCATTATCATCCAACCATTATTCCATTGCACTGCATCATTTGTACTCTACTTACCTATATTATTGTTGTGTGTTTAGTTCTTCTTATATACTCATGTGTAGTTATTCTTATGCAGTCATTATACTTGTAGAATTGTTAGGAGATACTGTGTGAGCTACCATTTGGGAACTTTTCTATATGCAGGTGGAAGTGTACTCATAGTATTATTTATATGCTTTGTTTTTTGCTTTTCTCAGCCAGCTATGATGCCTACTGAGTACAAGTAGACCGTACTCGCTCCTACTTTTATGCCCTTTTGGTGCAGATCCCAGTACAAGTGTAACCCCCAATGGTTGACTTGTGTTGTCAGATACTTATTCAGAGTATTGGTGAGATCCAACACTCGGGGCATATTTTGAACTCCCTGCTATCTTATTTTATCTTTATTTGCTTATCAAAGATAGATTCATGTATTTTGATTTCTATGTCTGTATTGGTGCTCTTTACTCATGACACTAGATCTCGGGTTGGAGTTGTATTATTTCCATTTCGGATTTTATTCTATCTTTATATATATATTTGGCTTGGCTTTATTGTAAAGCCTTGTTTGTAGGAATCTTTCATTTCTTTTTTCGAATTTTTATTTCTGTTGGTGTTGGGCTTACCTACCCAGGATTGGTATGGGGTAGGTGTTATCATGACCTCAATTTTTGGGTGTGACACTCATCTAAGAGGTCCAAACTCAATATAAAGGCTCTAAACCCGAACCAACAATGGTACAAACCAAAAATTGACATTACGGATCGAATGGAACTGACAGAATCATCATCCGACGCTAGAACTATGAAATATTGACCAAAGTCAAACTAATCACTTTCAAGGCTACTCAAAACCTCAAACTCACTCAAATCACTCCTGAACGCTTTGGGGATCATGCCAACCAACCTCACAACTCATATAAGGCATATAGTAACTATGAGAAAGGGCCAAATGGTCAAAACACAGAAAAAGCTAAAAATCATAACAATGGTTGTTACATGGATTGTCAAACGATTGGTGGTAATAGAAAGAAGACTTAAATATATTTAATTTGGTGGGTATTAGGGTATGTAATTCTTCATATTCAAGGAGTAATGCTTGTTTAAAGTTGACCCCATTATAATCTTATGTGGAAACTGAATCGGTAAAGAAGTTTTAAACTTAAGTTGGTACTAGAGGTTCCTTATAACCTTAATCCATATCCAAAGCTCTTCCCATAATAAAGAATTTATCTTAACATATATGTACAATTATAAATCATTGGATTCATGGATATACACATATAAAGAACATTTTAGATCTTAGTTTAGAATTTGTGGGGTGTTACACTTTTGATGTGCTTTGAAAATTTTACCCCTTTATATTGTTATATTATAGTATTTGTGGTTAGCAGGAGTGGTTGGAACAGTTCTCAAGGTGTTTGGTTGTGCTTTATGTAAGTTTTTCATTTTGAAAGATTTTAAAGTTAGTAGGATTGACTTTGGTCAATACTTTGAGATTTAGAGGTTGTATGAAGATTTTGCCAATTCCGTTAGCTCTAAAATATCATTTTTGTGTTAGTAGCACCTTTGATTTAGGTCGTGAGACATTTAGATGGATGTTGAGTAGTTGGTTGGAAAGTTGGAGGTTTATGACTTAGAGTAGACTTTGGTCAACATCCATTGATAATGACCTTTGTTCGCTATTCTAATGGTTATGCTGAGTCTGGAATGTTAATTTTAGGCTAGTAGCATAGTTGATTTGTGTTTACATGGTTTCGAGTGAGTTTTGAGGGTCTGTTCATGGAATTTGGGAAGTTCTTGATCTACATTCAGCTACTATCTAGTGCCTTCTTTGCAAACGCAAAAGGCAATGCATTTGGGATTGAGCACTATGGGTTGGCCTTCATGTTTGTGATAGGCTGGTCACATTCGTGAAGGGTTTATCTGGGTCGGGGGCTCACCCATCACGAGCATGATGGGCTAATTGCATTTATGATGGTAGGCTAGGTCGGTCCATGGCATTCACGATGGGTTCTTTGCATTTGCGAAGAAGGCGTCCCTAGAAAGATTTAAAATATTATTTTTGACTTAAAACTCCATAACTCAATTTTTGAATCTTTGGAACTTAATATTTGGAGATTAAAAAGGTGATTTTTGAGACTTCATCATTGGCTATGTTTCTAAACCAATATTTTAAAATTTCCCATTGATTATTTCATGATTTCATCTTTAAATCTTTGGTTTGTCAACTTAAAAAATTGGGGAATTTTTGGTAAAGTTAAAGAATGATAAATTAATGATTTCAAGGTTGATATTAACTCTGTTTGTGGTGAAATTTTAGATTTGAACTCCCTAAGTAATGGGCAAATTAATTTTCCAATAAAATTCTAGTTTTGCCCTTAGAGGCTCGGGGTTGGCTTTTTGGACCCAAAATAGAAGTATAGTAATATGGGGTTTGATGGACTTGTATTTATGTGTAGAAATCATTCTTGATAGATTGGGAGCGTTCTGAAGCTATTTAGAAGGGGAAGGCTTATTCGTGACCATTGGTGGCTTGTGATTTGGCTTTGAGATGGGTCATGACTTAACTTTCTTCAGACTTTACTTGGATGGAAACTTATCATGTAAAACATGCTATAGATTGAGTGACTTAGTGATTTATAGTAGTAATTGAGAAGGATTGTGTTTGTGATTCTCGAATTTGGGCTTATACAGTAATGATATGGAATTTGGACTTGGTATTGAGTCCTGTAGCATGTGTTCATGAGTTGATTGATATATTGAGAATTTTATACATAGATGTTGTAGTTGGATTCATATTATTATTTTGGGCATGAATATTCATTTATCTCATGGATCATTAGATTGTACTAATCGAAAAACATTAATTTTTGAAAGAAAATGAACCACTCTCTATTGATTTGGTCTAAGGTAAGATTTTAGATGGAGATATATGACACTACCATTGATTTGGTCTGAGGTAATATTTTGAACAGACATATATGATACTAATTTCGTTTAAGGAAAGATTTCGAGCAGCATATATGGACCTAGCATTTTCCCATGGGTCCCACCTTATAATACACGACTGGAGGAGGTGTATATCGGTAGGCATTGGCTATTTCAAAGCATCCCATATTATTAAATTGAATCATTTTTTGATTATTATTGTGTTTGAGATGATTCGTTATATTAATTGATATTGAACTGCTAGGACTTTTCTACGTGCGGGATTATTTTAGTATTTTTTACTCGATATAGTATCCGCTTAAGCTCAATCTATGTATGATGCATAATGAGTACTAGTGGTTGTACTCACTTCTACTTTTGTTTATCTTTTTGATGTGGATAACGGTACATGTGTTCCTCACAGTGTATGATCATGGACTTCAGTGGTATCTGAGGTTATGGTGAGCTCCCCTGATTGGAGATTGTCTTGGGTTTATCTATCTTTATTTATGTCTTACTTTATTTCTCAGACAATTTTGAATGTTGTTTTTCCATTCTATATTAGCGTCGCTCTTGTAGTTATGACAACTGAGTCTTGGGATTTAAGATTTCTTGTTCAGTTTCATTTGATTATGTCTTTGATATATTATAATTAGTTATTTGTATGGATTCTATATTGTTTCCCTTACTTTGAATTTTTCTGTATTGTACAATCATGCTAACCTAGCATGGTTGGGTTGGGATAGGTTTCATCACAATCTTTGGGATTTTGGATCGTGACAAGTTAGTTTCAGAATGCTAGGTTCAACACTCTCATTAGTACATGAGCAAGTGTCTAGTATAGTCTCACAGATCGATACGATGACATCTGTATATATCTTCGAGAGGATATACATTCTAAGTAAAACTCTATTCTTTGATTCCTTACCATGCAAATTTGTTTACTTCTTGAATTCTATACTTTGTATTTTACTCTCTCAATATATGGTGAGGACCAGATCAGCTACTAATGACACTAATGTGCCTGCACCCATTTCTAGGGCTCCGACTAAGGGTCAAGGTTGGGCTCATGGCCATGGTAGAGTTAGGGAACAAAGTGCAATGCCAGCTAGGGCGTGCCAGGGAAACATATCTTGAGAAACAAGTTGAGTTTGAGAATGTAACTTATCATCCAAAGGGAGTGGGGCCAATCCAGACTCCACAGGGTTTTGCAACCACCCTAGTTTTATAAGCTACCATGGTTTGTATTTTTAGTTTCTTGAAGGGTATAGCCTAAAAAATAGCTTTACCTATCACTTTGATAGATGTCAAACTATAGAGTTCAGCCTCTAGAGTGGGTACTGGTTCAGGGTTTTTAGACTCATGAGGCACAACCTATTTCTATGGCTCCACAATTGATAATTTGCCAGTTAGACTTATTGCTCTGCTGATTGTGGCTAGGCCAGTAATGATAGTACAATAACAGATGATGTTTAATAGATTTGTTAGGTTGGGTCCTCCCAGATTACTAGTACACTTGAGGAGGATGCGTATAAGCTTTTTGTAAGTTGTTAGGAGAGATTACATAATCTTAGTTTGGTTGAGTTTCATGGTGTAGATTACACTATTTTTCAAATTGCAAGGGCAAAAAAATAGTGGTGAAGATTATATCTTTATTGTAGACCAGTGGGTTATCCTATGACATAGGCATAGTTCTCTGAGACATTCTTTGCGACGTATATGCCTCATAGCCATAGCCTGTGGGAGAGTTTAAGGGATGAGTTTGATGACCTGAAGTAGGGTATCATGATAGTTACTGAGCACAAGAATAGGTTCCATTCCTTGGCTAGGCATGCCTTGATGAGTAGACCTTTAGAGGAGCAGAGGATTAGAAAGTTTGTGAAATGATTGACTGCCCCTCTTCATTTGGTTCTACAACAACGTTAGTGACTACTGGAGGTGCCTTCCAGTAGATAGTGGACTATTCTAGGAGTATTGAGGGCCTCTATCATAATTCTTATTCAGGTAGCGACAAGGGGCTTCACAGACAAGGTGGTTTCAGTAGTTCATTATCTCAATTTAGAGGCTTCTCGGGTAGGGGTCATCATTATTAACCTAGCAGGTCAATTCATATAAAAATACAACATCAAAATACTAGTTATTCTGGGTACAATAGTCAGGGCGTCCAGAGTTCAGAATAGGTGTCTAGAGGTTCTCATTCTGGGTTTTCAGGTCACGATATGTACTCTAGCATCCGAGAAGCCACAACATTCCATTTCAAGAATGGGGTGTTATTATTATGGTGACATGAGTCATTATGAAAAGGATTTCCCCAATCGTTGGTGCGGTCATCCATGACAAAATTCTCAAATATAGACTTATCGGGCATCGGTACCATCGGCTAGAGGAGTTTCTTAGAGTGGTAGAGGTGGTTCCCACGTTGCAAGGGGTAGAGTCCAGGCATTTCATGGTAGTGGTCATGGAGTTTCTCAGTTCTTAGGTGGACTTGGACAGTTGATGTAGCCCAAATTACACCTCCAAAGTGAATTATAAAGCGGTCGTTGTTCAACTATAAAACCCAACCTAGGTTGGGGTCGATCCCACGAGGAATATGGTTAGGACCTAGGTCAATATTATTATTTAGGCTCTTAGTCATTTATTTCCAATAAGGGGATTTCAAAGAAACTAGTAATTGTGTATCAAATTTAGTAACAAGCAGTAAGTTGATCATGCAAATACCCTTTTTGTCGTTATGATATAGCTTGACATGAAAAAAAAATTGGGTTTAGTTTCTCCCCAGATGAAATGTTGAAAATTTTTGGCTAGGCTAATCTTGAATGAAATTCAGGTATGGTGTGGTCTAAATAAATTCGATAATTTATAGGGTGGTGGTTCAATTATTTAAGATCATAACTTGTTATCTAAGAGGTTAGGGAGTTCATAGAATCTTTTGGAATGAGATTTTGTTTAGTAGAACTTTGAATATAGCGTGTTAAGTAAAGGGGTTAGTTTGTGAGGTTGAAATCTGAGAGTGTGTTGTAAAAATGGCAAAATTAGGAACCTATTTGGATTTACTGTTATAATAGGTGCAAGCTATTACCGCGGTCCCGCTATAGCAGCTATAGCAGAAGTCAGTTTGGGTCAGCTCCGCAATAGAGGGCGGATCCTGCTATAGCAAAGCTGCTATAGCGAGAATTGGGCCTCTGTAGTAGGCTCGACATAGTAAATAGAAGATTTTGGACTTTAATGTTACTTTTCATCCAACAACATCCAGAGTTCGTTTAGGGGTGATTTTGGGCGATTTTACTTCAGGTCTTCATAAATTCCACCTTTGGGGTAAGTTATTCCACTAATCTATTCTATATTTTATTCCCAAATCCATAGAATATTCTTAGGTTGATTGTGATAGGGATGATGGGTTTAACCCAGGTTGGAGGAATTGATATGTTATGCTTGAGTGAATTTCTTGTTAATGGTTTAGAAGTGGTAACTAACTATTCTAAACTAGATTTTGGTCTTTTGATCATAATGTATGTAGAGTTTGGGTGGAATGATGGGTAGAAAAACTCTAGAGTAGTGGAATTATTCATGAGCATGATCTTAGGGATATGAATTTAGGGTATAATACATAGAATTTACAAAGAAATGGCTAAATTGTGTTTTATGTGTTAGTTTTAGACCGATATCAAGCCAAAGCTATAAGAAAGGGCAAGGCTCAAGTCGTTTAGAGCATGGCAAGGCTTGGATCAAGGTAGGTGATGGTTGAATTAGAGTTAAAACTCAAGTTGATTGTATGTGTGCATGTTAACTGATTATTTATTTATTTAGTAGCAATGCATGCTAATGAATATAGAACTTGTTAATTGTTGAACGCAAGTTTGGAAATTGATAATATATAATGAGATTGGTGAAAGAACCTTGTTTGATGTGCAAAGTGGTTGATTTACTCACGGTGTAGTTGTACTTGTTTTATAGTATTGCTTGTTACTATGACATAAACTGGTAAAGGTTGATCATGACTGAATTTGTGGATTTCAGGAAGGATAAGGGGGCAATGAAATAAAGGTGGTATAACACTTAGTTTAGGATAAGGGTGGCAGGCACTAGTTGTCTAGGTTATTTGGTACATGGACTGAGCTAGTCCCCTACAGGTCATAGCTAGTGGGCATTTATAAGGCCCATAGCATATGTGTATATCGTGATTTGGAGATTTTGATAGTTCCTTGAGTGAACCGGGTTATATTGTGTTGATCATTACATTTGGATCCGTGTTTGGTTTGGTTATTGATATTTTACTTGAAATGAGTTAATAGTTATTAATGTACAATAATGAGGTGGTTTTATGATGAGGTAATAAGTTTAATTATTTTTATGAGATCTTTTGTGGTTGACTTGAGTTTTGTACTATTTGCTTAAAAGTGATTCTTTTATTTACTTGATTTTATTGGTTAAAGTGGAATAGTGGGTAGAAAGACCGATTTGAATGCATAATTTCTAAAGATGACATGTTTTTTCTACTTATTTATAAACTATTAGTTAAGTGTTCACATTGATTAAGTTGAGTTGGCTATGACCCTACTAGCACATAGTGGTTTTGTATTAATAACACCCCATGCTCTCCTTTTTATTGAGTGCAGAGCATATTCCAGTAGCTTCAACGAGACCTCATCTGTAGACTGTAGTGCGACTTCAGATCCAAAGTTGACCAATCATCTTTTGGGCACCCATGGATCTATGTTGTTTACATCTTGTTTATTGATTTTGGGAAAAGATAATTTTTGTTTTATTATTAGTTTTCTTAGTTGTACCCATGGATATGTTTAGTTAGATGTTCTGGCACAAAGACATTCAGTTTATGGGGGCGTCTTAGAATTAATGATGTTATTTTGCATTGATTTTAAACTGTTAGAGATACTGGGTATTAAATGAAGTTGTTTTGTTTTCTTTAAAAATGGTTAAGTGTTTTGGGTGATGGTTATTTCGAGTTAGATGGTTCTCCCACCAAAGGGTTTGTGTCGATGCCACTCACGAGGGGTTTTTGGATCATGACAAAGTTGGTATCAGAGCCCTTGGTTCATTGATCTCATCATAAGAGGATAAGTCTAGTAGAATCTTGTAGAACGGTAGCGATACATCTGTACTTTTCTTCGAGAGGCCACGCGACTTTAGGAAAACTTCACTTACTTCTATCTTTCATGCTATGAATTGATACCAATTGGTATCTGACCTCTTCATTCTATTGTTTTCGTAGATGGAATATGAGAGCAAACTGACCTAGAGTAGAGATTCCCACACCAGCTGCTCCAGTCGCAAAACCTGCAATTAGAGGCAGAGAATGGGCAAGGGGTAGAGAAAGGGAAAGAGGTAGAGCAGCACCCACCAGGTGTGGAGCCCAGGCTACAGCTAATCTAGATAAATAGAAATCTGAGTCACCTCCCTAGCATGAGGATCATCACGATGAATTAATGAAAGAGAAGGTTCTAGAACAAAGGATGTCACACCAGTTTAGGGAGGTGCAACCCTTATACAGCTATCATTAGAGCTAATTCAACAAGTCTTTATTTTTTTAAATGGGCTGGTAGATACTGGGGCCATGCTTATAGTGCCTGTTCACCAGCATCTGGGGGTACAGCATGTTTCTATGGCAACCCCCAAGATGAATGAACTTTCTAGGACATAAGTATTTTCTCGTCCAATATTAGGTCCTGTTATGACTGGGAATGAACATGATTTGTTGTGTAAGTTCCTGAAGATGAAATCCTCATCTTTCCTTATTTTTGAGATGGAGTATGCCATTGAGTTTATTATAGACTGTCATGAGAGGTTGCACAAGATGGGTATTATGGAGCAACATGGAGTAGAGTTTGTGACCTTCCAACTACAAGGAGATGCTAAGCAGTGGTAGAGGGCTTATGTGGAGTTTTGATATCCAGTATTGCCTCCATTGACATAGGCTTAGTGTCATACTCTATTTTTAGTGATAAGAAGAAAGACGAATTTCTTCCCCTTGAGCAGGGGAATATGACCGTTGCAGCTTATGAGGCAATATAACCCAGGGTGGATGTAGTGGTTATTAGGTGGGGCAAGGCTGCAAGAAAGGGTAAAGATCAAGTGAATTAGGGCACGTGGCTTGATTCGAGGTAGGTTATGGATGAACTGGTGCTTAGGCTAAATTTAATTGTATGTGTGCATATTAACTAAGTGTTGGTTGTTTGGTTGCAACATATATTTATAAATAGTGATTTTGGTTAATTGGCTTGGTGCAAGTGTTGTTTAATGATAAACCTGAAAGATGAACTTTAGTTGAAACTACTACATGATTGTTGTTATGAATTGATTATTTTTAAATGTATGATTTTCATTGAATTAGTGGATTAAGGTAGAATAAGGGTGGGGATATTAGAGTAAGGGTGGAATAACACTTGTTTTGGGATAAGGGTGGCAAAACACTTAGTTGTCCAATGTGATTCATACATGGACTGGGCTCGTCCCCTGCAGATCATGGATAGTGGGCAACCATCAGTCCTATAGCATGTGCCTACACCATAATTTGGAGAGTTTGATGGTTCCTTCAGTGGATTAGGGTATGTTTTATGTTATTTTATGGTTCTATGTGTGGACCGAATAAATTATTAGAATACTTGGGTTCTTGTGTGGACTATTTGTGCTGATATTACTTGGGTTCCTTGTGTGGACCGGTTTCATTCACGTGATATCATTTATTGGTTACTGGTGTGAACTTTTTCTTGATGCATTGACAAGATAATGAGATTGACACAATTAAGTGGAAAATCTGATTGGGGTATAAGTTGCCCTAGGTTGTTGATGATGAATGAGGAATGGATCAATTGATTGGCACTAATTGTATGTTGAGGAATGCTAAGTGAACTACAGTATTTACGTTATTATGTTGCTACCTATTTACCGATGTTTAGTTAAGTGTTCATATATTTTAAGTTGAACCGGCCTATGATACCTACCAGTACATATGGCTTCTTTGATTACTACCATGTGCTCTTTTTTTTATTGAGTGTAGAGCATATTACAGCGGGTTCTACGAGACCTCGTTTGTAGGTGATAGAACGTTCATGATCCAAGGGCGAGCATTCATTCTCGGGGCTGCCATGGATCAATCAGACTTGATCTTGTCCTTTTTCTGTACATAGACATTTATTTCATTGATGTTGCTTTCTAGGTTGTACCCGTAGACTTGTTTAGTTAGAGTTCTGGTATGATGACAATCAGTTTCCAAGGATTTGTTTAGACGATATTGATTCTTTTCGAAATATATTAATTATTCTAGATGATTGTCTCTATTTATTGAAAGTTGGTTGTTTATTCTCTAAAAATGGCTAAGTGTTGGACACTTGTTTTGGTTTAGATGGTTCTCCCACAGGTGGGTTGGTGTGGGTGCCACTCACGATGGTTTGGGGTCGTGACAAAGGTAAGTACCTCCCATTTCTAAGTATTTCTAACACCCGATAACAAATTCTACACCATAATCTTAGGGTTTTCAAGAAAGCTCATATCATAATTTCAAGAACAGATTTCTTAAAGTTCTTCTTCAAAGCTAGAATCCTCCTTCAAGTATTTTGGAGCGATTAAGGTTTGCAATAGCAACACTTTCAGTGTGGGAACCGTTTAAGTCTACAAATCAAGATAGGGTTTTAAGAAATCAAATCAAATTCTTTGTCTTTTATACAAGTCTTTGAATATTTTATGATTATTTTTAAAATTCAATGAATTAGGAGTCCTTCCCTTAAATTTGATTCCTAATACATGTCCATTGATTTTTTCAATAAAGTTTATGAATTTGTTTTAATCTATTGAAAATCTATAGCATGATTTACTAGATTATTCATGGTTTTCTTGATATTTGATTTGAAGACCTCAAGTTTATGTTCATGAAAAGTCTACAAGAACCCTTATGTATATATTATGATTTAAAAAGAAAAGAAAGTTTGTCGTATCTTGAAACTGATGAGAAAGGATAAAATCAGTAGGGTTTATTCCTTAAGGCTTAGAATGGAAGAGTAAGTTTTTAATCACTCTTTATAAAGTTTAAGTTATAAAGTTTTAGACCCGAGGCTCACCAAGATAGAAACTTTCATGATACGATATTTTGAGCCAAGACTCCAAGCATGATATTCAGATGATGTTTTAATAATAACAGTATAAGAAAATAGTATATTTTGGGAGAATTATTTAGCACTCAACGGGTATGTTTTAGACAACACATGCTCCAAAACTATGTTGCCACCATAGGATAGGATTTTTCGATGTTAGGGCGACTCCTCTTTTAGCCTAAAAGGCACGAATTGGATCCATAGTTTCAGATTTAGTCTTATACTCTGGAAAGGTATAGGATGGCTCTCCCCAACATGGGCAAGAAGTTGAACATCATGATTGCTCACATGGTGTATGTTAGTTAAGAGAAACTCCTACCAAAACTAAAAAAGAGATTTAATACTTTCCTTTACTTAATAATTATTTATGATGATTAGATAAAAGTTATCGTTGAGAGCATTTCAGTTATTCATTTTGTTTATGTTTCAAAAAGTCAACTAATTGAGTTTTTACATGTTTGTAATGATTTTGATGACTCATTCGTTTCATTGTTTTAGTCTCTTCAGCTTTGTAAGAAAAGTCAGTAAGTCTTTATTTTGCAACTCTGTACTCAGCCAGTTGCTATGATTTGACTAATGGTCTTATACAGTTTCAATTTCCAATTAGTACATGTTTACTATTTAATTTTGCTTACTGCATGCAAGCACATTCAAAGTACTGACGCCTATTTTTAGCGCAACATCATTCTATGATGTAGCCCCCAATTTACAGATACACAAGTACATAATCAAACTCTTCAGTAGGCTTCATCTATCGGCTTTGAGTGAATCCTCATTATTCCAGAGGACTGTCAGTAGTCTATTTATCATTTTACTTTTTTACATAAAGGTAATCATATTTATTATGTAGTAGAGGCTTCATAGACAAATAGTTAAGTTGAGTTAGATGTAAAAATAATAAAAGTTTATACCATTTTATCATATTTTTATTGCAAAAAGTTATCTCGTGTTTCAGCTTTTGCATTTTATCAAAGTTTAGCTTTACTAGTTTCATGTCAGGCCAAGTGGTTCTTTGGAGCTTCTACTGATTTTGAGTGTCGGTTATATCCAGGGCCTAGTCTCGGGGCATGACAAATATTAACCACTAAGACGGTTAAAAAGTAAAAATATGTGTTAAAAAGGGTAAAATAGAAATGAGTCTAAAATTTGAAGCATGAACCAAACATAAACAACAATAAGTACAACCCTTAAGAACTGGAGACACAAGTACAAGAACGACTAAGTGTAACGACGCTCATGCTCATTTTGTAATTTTTGCATTTTTTTTCTATTTTATCCATTCTTGTAGTTTCAATATAGTATTTATTGTCTACACGTATGGGTAGTTTCTCTTTCTTTCATGGAGAGACTGTCGTGATCATGAAGATTACTAGGGTCTGAGTATCGCAATAGCGTGGAGGGTGTCGCAATTGCAAAGAAAGGGTTAAGCGGGTCAGATCCGAATCAAAATTTGATCTTCACGTTCATGTGGAGACCTTTAAAACCTTGGAGAGTTCGGTTTTGGATCAATCATGATCATGATGGAGGATCCCCCAATCAAGAAGATTAAAATGCATTGGCAAATTTAAAATGTCCATTTTTAATTTCAAACTTCATAACTCATCTTTGGGATCTTGGGATCATATTTTGGGATGATTGAAAAGAGAATTTTCAAGATTTCTTCATTGGTGTGATTCTAAACCATTATTTTTGCTTTTGCCACTAACTTATTATCAATTTCACATTCAAATCAGTGATTTAAATTGGAAAAAGTGGGAATTTTTGGTCTAAAGTTAAACGATCGAACTGAACTCCATTTTCTATGAAACTTTAGATTTATATTTCTTAATCTATGGGTATTTTAATTTTTAAAGAAAATTATTGTTTTGACCTTGAGATCTCGAGGTTGAATTTGTGGACCCAAAATAGAAATATGCAATATGGGGTGCCTTTGGACTCGTTTACTCATATAGATCCATATTTGACTAGATTGGGACTTTTAAAGGGTATGAGGAGGGACAAAGGTATAATTTGACTTTTTTGGGCTTCGATTAAGATAAATTGAGACTTTCTTTGACTCATATGAAGTAATATTATAATAATTGGACGGAGACCCATATAATAAGATGACGAGCATTTATGCAGGTATCAGTGTTATACAATGGGTGATGGGAGACTTTCTTCCTGATTTGTTGAATTATATGACTATGTAAACTTGATTTCTAGTTGTAGTATTGGTTAAATAGATGTATTGCTCACTTATAATTATCGAAATGACTGATATTTTAAAGGTTGCATATGAAATGATTATTTGATTTCTCTTTCACTATCCTACTCTCGTTATTGGTTATTGTTGACTTATTTATGATTTTCTTGATTTGGTGTAGGATTTGATGTGCTTGGCATTGAATCTTATCACATTGACATTGATGAAAAGAAAGGCTAAATCTTTGTATAGGTTCACCCAGAATATTCATGGTATTTATTCTGTAAAAGGTGTTGCATCGATAGTATTTCATTAGAGTTGTCCGACACAAAGTGCATATATGGATCTCGTGAGTTCTTCATGGGTCCTGCCTATCTACAATATAAAAGTGGGTATATACATGTTTCTATCCAGGTCATATCCATTGCATTTCATTTCATCATCATCACATTTCATATGAATTCTGAGTATTGAATTGATAAAATGAAGTTGAAAGTGGTTTATTTCCTTCTTGTTAGTTGATATTTTTGAGATAGTTGGTATACTATGGTTATACATACCATGAAATTCTTTTATAATAACTGGTTACAGATATTTCTTCTACCTTGATTATTGTCTTCGAATATTTAAAGAGTAGTTATGATAATCTTGTGGCAGTTTGCGATTTTCGCTTCTACATGGTTTAGTTCAGATATTTGATTTACCTTAAACTTATATTTATGACTATTGAACTGCATAATTGAATCATTTATATGCTTATTTTACCAAATATCGATAATAGTAGTATTAGGACCAACCCTAGCTATTGCTTCTGGGAAAGGTTCAATTCTTGACGCTTGTTGAGTACACGTATTTTTCATACTAACTCTACACTTGTTTCCCCTTTTTTGTGTAGGTTCAGATATATATTAGTGCGACATTTGAGTCATCATTGGACTTGAATAAACTTGCTGGAGTTCAGGGTAAGTTGCTTTGATTTGTGTAACACTGGAATTCTAGTTCTGTTTTAGTTTATCTATCTTTCTCTTTCTAACAAAATTTTAGTATATTGAGTGATGAATTTAGAATCTTAGTCTGTGTTGTACTTGTATCACTAGTTCTCAGGGTTGTATTCATTTCTTCAAATGTTTTAATATTTATGACTTGGCTTTCAGATTTATCACTATTTAACCTTAATTTCTCCATAATTCAGGGTTTCACTCAACATAAATGGTTAATGACTAATGGGGTTTGCTTATGGTGAAATGGTAGGTGTCCTCACATCCTATTGTTATTCTTAGATCATGACAATTTGGTATTAGAGCATAATTCGTAGGTCCCACGAGTACAAGAGCAGTGTCTAGTAGAAACTTGAAGATCGCTACGATGAGGTCCGTATCTATCTTTGATAGGCTACATGACATTTAGGAAATTTACATTCTTTAATTCCTTAGAGTACCTATCTAGTCTTACATAATTCTAAATCTCTTATTCATTCTCTAACAGATAGTGATAACATGTTCTGCATTGGCTAGAGATTCGGAGCCTATACCCTAGATACATGGTAGGGGTAGGGGTAGGAGATGAGGTAAAGGTAGGTCAACTAGGAATCATGCTAGAGACGCATCTCCAAGGACAGAAGGACAGAAGCTACTCACAATGATAGTCCAATTGGAGAAGTAGGGTTAAGTTCAACTCAGACATCACCTAGTTTCATTGCTATTTCTTGATTCATGATGTTTTGGTATGGATATTAGGTATTCTAGAAGGGATATGAAGACCTTTAGTCAGCATATTACTTTAGTGCTTTAGGTTCTATGGGCATAACCAATTGTAGCTGCAATTTCTCATACCGACGTTACTGGGAATTGCTTCATACCTATTGACTTTTGGCCGAGGGAACTTCCATCATGTAGCTGGGTACAAATAAGCCAGTTAAAGACGAGTAGGAAGGGTATTAGGATAGTTCCAGTGGGGTACGTAAATGAGGATAGATCACATGGTTTTGTACTGGTCAGTTTTGAGTTATAGTTTTATCCTTCATTTGAGATGAATCTTCAAAAGTCTTTATGTTTTAAAGTAGTGTTAACCTAGGTTTACCTGATTAATAGGGATGCTTTTTGTGGAATTGAAAGTGGCCCAGGTTTTGGTGTATTTTGACATGATTCTCAATACGCTATCTAAACTACGGTGAAAAGCATATTCATGTAAACTTAGGAACTCTAACTAATACTAAGAGAGAAGTTGTCTTTGATAATAAATAATGCTTGGGTTGATACAAAATCATTCGTAGTGAAAGACTACGCTGGAATGGATCATTTCTGCCAACGAAATGAACGCAGAGCCCATTTTGAATGCTTCTAAGATCCGAACAAAAAAGCTTTTCTCTCCAACCGAGGTGATAGACCACCTTATGGATATTATGTCAGTAGAGGTATAGAAGAGGTTGGAAGGTTTTAAGAGAATGGATCCCCTGTAGTTCAATGGGGATCCCAGTATTGATACTTATGGATTTTTGGTTGGTTTCCATGAGAGGTTGCATGTGTTGGGATTGGTAGGCTCTAATGGAGTGGATTTCACTACTTTCTAGTAGTTGGGGCAAGCTAGAAAGTGGTGGAGGAACCTTGTTGAGAACAAACTAGATGGGTCACCTCCCCTTTCATGGGATCGGTTTACTCATATAGTTTGGAGTTAATTTTGAGTTAGGAGGAGCACACGGGCAAGAGACCCCATAGACTTGGAAGATACAGTGGTACTTATGGCTTGGGGCAGGTTCATCATGATTTGTTATATAGATTCTCAGTCCATAGAGGATATTCCATCTATTTAGACCATACGGTTTTCACAGGTATGGTTCCAGTATGCTCTTGACTTGCTACAACATTATTCAATTGTGTTGACCTATTTTCTTATTTGTATTTGTGTGCTTTTCCTCAAATTTAGGTATGCTTTGTAAATCTCCTTTTATGACTGCAGGTACATCTGTAGTTGATTCGTAGTACTGAATTGATTACATAGGTCTTGTTATGTTTCCTTGGTCGGGTGTTCATGTGAGTAGGTTGATTATGGTGAGTATGATTGCCATCGAAATAATTTGGGGCATGAGTTGGCTCCCACTCAATCTTGTGATTTTTGGATTGTCATGCTAAGACTATGACATTAGTTGTATTGGGTATTCCTCCAAATCGTGACAGTGATCATGGTACCAACTTGTAGCGAGTTGTATTACCCTGTGTCTTTGGGGTTGTTTTATATTTTGTTCGACGGCTTATGTTGCGTCAAAATGCACATGCACGTGAACACGGACGTAGAAGTAATATATGATTTTTAAGCCCAAATATCATACCCACAGAGATTTGGAAGATTGATGTCTAATTCAAATTCTTATTTTAGTATTCGAGAGATAATCAATTGAATTTTTTGTTTTTATGCTATAAATATCAAGAAAGTTGTAAAACATTGGTTGTTATCAAATTGGAGAAACGTCCAAGGCTTTGGCTTTAACAATTTGATTGAGTTTTCATATTGTCATACTTATCCATTTTCATGAGTTACTAGTTGTTGGTTAATATCACTTATTGAGCGTTTTTCCGACAACTCAAGACTACTCGACTATCCCTAACGCGTATATTTCTATGGTCGTTGGTCGATAATGCAGTGCATGTAAGATTTCATCTGTATCAAATAGGCAAGGCTAAAAGGTATATTTCTATCCCAGTAGCGAATCATTCCCATTTTCCTATAAAGTTCACCACCAACAAGACCTATTCCTCCTATTAAGCTCACAAATTACCTTTTTCAAGTTCAATCTATGAGCCATATATAATGTTTAAATATTCAGTCAAATAATAAAATAGTTGGAATCAAGAAGAAATAAATAACTCACAATTCGAAAAACTTGAATAAATATAATCGATAATCAAACGTCAACCATCATGTGATCGCAAAGTGTTCAGCTACTAATGATTCTCTTATGGAGAAGAAAATCATAAATTTACACTTGAATAATAGAAATAAATAAAAGAAAAGAAAAGAAACCTTCTTTCTTGAGTCTTGCCCTAGCTTTTGCTTCACAAAATTAGAATTTTTCCTTAAAATGTGGAAGGGATGTATATATAGAGCCTCGAAAGTCTTGGACTTTTAAAAACCAATCAAAAATGGAAGTGGAAGACAGGCTCAACCCACTCTTTGTGCCAGTGAAGAATAGCAAGAGCTCGAAGCCTTGAGCCACAAAGCAATCCTGTGGCTCAATGGCATAAAGCTTGGACTTTTCTGCTTTTTTTGTGATGCTTTGCAACGTCAATCTGTCCTTGGTCGTTATGGTTCATTCTTGATTCTTTTTCTATTGTTTAAGCTTTTAATCCCTCAAGACACTTCTACATACCAAAACATATGAATATTATCACAATCCATAGAATTGACACTCAAAGACAAGATAAAATACTAAATGTGAGGTGAATAATGGCTAGTTTATATGCATTTCTCCCTAATATCAACACCCCATAATTAGACTCTTTCTCATCTCTAAGTAAGAAAATAACTCTATATCCCTTATCTATATAGAGTTACACCAATTGAATAGGTCTACTTTGACTAAGGCTACAACAACCACAAAGAATAGATAACAAGTTCTAATTACGACATACTTCACACATCAAGAACAATTAAAACTCATGAAAAAACCACTTTAAGACTACCTAGACTTAAGAATTGACTCTAAGATATTGGAAAACACTTATAAGTCACCTAATCAAGAGATTAAATACTTAACCTATTTTTCGTCAATCATTTTCCCTCACCAAATAAGAGAGTTGTCCACATTCGCTCACAAGAATACAAATTATCACACATATGGGCATAGGAATAAGAATATGCTCGCTCTCAAAAAGAATTTCACATATAACATATGATGAACCATAAGCTTGCCCTTAGTATAAATACTCCACTAATGTAAGAACATCAAACTTATCAAGTAGGACTTTCAGGGTTGTAATGTAGGCAAAGGGATGGGTAGGAAGTATTTTCGATAAAATGGTGACTGTCTTCCCTAAGCACTTGAATACATAACAATTCTTACAATCTTTTGCTTGATATTCAACTTGCTATCTCTTTACTCTACCCTTCTCACCCATAGATTTTTCTTTGTTTTCCCATATTTTAAGCAAGTTCACACATCATTAGCAAGGAGTGATCAAATTCTTCTATCTTTTTTTCTTTTCAATACTTGCACCCTTAATATTTTCTATAGGCTTACATCTTCAACTATTCCCCATTTCTGCTCTTACTCCTTTCAAATTCTTTTTTTCTAATTGAAAGTTCTTAGAATTGTTGGGATAAAATTCAAGGTTAATTAGAAATAAATTTAGCTTCAATCATGGTTACCAACAAAATAGGTTAAAGGCTCAGTGAGCTAACTAAGATCAGTTGTAGGTAGGTAAAGACTGCAGAGGCAAATCTAGGATTTCTAGAACATGGGTGCATCACTAAAAAATAGAAGGAAAAAATGCATTAAGTCAGAATTGATGCCTAGTCAACCAAGTACACCATTTAGCCTTATTGTAGCATGGGTGCCAATAAATAATATTATACCAATTTTAAAAAATATATACATAAAAATATCTAGTTTTACATAGAGAGAATGAGTTCATGTGCCCCGTTTTTAACATATATAATTGCCTCTTGTAAAGAGAGCGATAATAACATGGTTAATCAAATAAATACCTATATTATCTCATAAAATCAATGTTATTCATTTTTCTTTGAAAACATAATGGACAAATTATAGACATCAATATGAAAATATGGAATATCACAAAATTTCTGACACACATGGCACATGCTTGACTCAAGATAAATTCATATCGACCCTCGACTAAGCAAGCACAACACGAGTTCAATATTAATCCAATATAATCATACAAGTGTTATGAAAATGATCCTAGGTATAGTAAAAGAAACCATTCACTTTTCCTCAGCATGCTTTCCAGTTGAAAACCAAAACTTTCATCATTTGGTCAATTTAGCACCTAACCCGAGCACCTAGCATTAAAATGGACCTAAGGCTAAGGTTTCCTACCTAATTCCTAATGACTATCTTCCTTTAAGACAGGCGTCAACCATCCATCATCAGACAGAGTCTGTTCTTCTTCTAAAAATAAAAATAAAAATAATTTCTAAAAATGAAAATTTGACTGGTTCAAAGCCCCTGCCCCCCCCCCCCCTCCTAAAAAAAAAAAAAGAACCGAGGCCACAAAGAAAATCAATGGGTATATGAGATATGCCTCTTAAGAAAACTAAAGATAAAAAGAAATAACAAAAAAAATTTGCTAGAATAAACTAAAATCATATGGCATACTCACCCTTAACTTCACAAATATTGGAAGATGTCTCACCCCACACTTAAAGTTATGCTTTGACCTCAAAGAAAATTATTAAAAAAATTAAGAAAAGGGTTAGAGATATTCCCTGAGGCACTTTAGGGCCTAGCTAACAATATGTCTTCTCATATTTTTCTTCAAGTGCGCACGGTCCCACACTTAAGCTTGACCATGCTCCTTAGCTTCAAATTTGGGTACTCAAACTTCTCCTAAATTTGTAAATATTGAAAAAAAAAATGTGACACTATAAAAAAATATAAAGCTACATTGCTACAACTTGGGTTGTTACCTAACAAGAACCTGATTTAATGTCGAGGCACGACACAAGTCATATATTAGGATTCTTTCATACGCTTCCTTCCCTTGTAGTTCAAATTATATTTCTTTTTCACTCCCAGAGGTTCATCTTTTTCAACTTCAACCATTTTCTTTCAATCTCACCATTTTTTGGGTCAAGCTTATGCCATTTCATCACTTGCTCATGTTTTTATAGCATTTTGAGCACTTTTTCACTCTGCTCTACAAATAAATTAGTGGAAATATTCAAGAACTCAATGTTTTCTTCCTCAGTATAGATTTCATGGGTTCAATACACTTATTTTCTTTCACCTCTGTGATCATGCATAAACTGTTATTGTGTGAGGGAATAAAGAGTGCTTTGTATACATTAAATGTAACCTACTCATAAGGCACTCCTATTTTTAGCCTACCTTCTCTAACATGAATGAGTACTCCACCGGAGGTCAAAAATGGGTGCCCCAACATGAATAACACCCTTTATCTACCTCAAAGTCAAGAATTATAAAACCAAGTAGGAATCACAAACATACCAACTCTGATGAGCACATCTTCAATAAGTCCTTTTGGATTAACTCTGAATTGATAATCTAGCTGCAAAGTATTGGTGTTGGTCTGCGGTTCTCCCTAACAAAGTGTATTTAACATATAAATAGGCATTAGAGCGGTACTTACCCCTAAATCACACTGCTTGGCCAATATCATTTTCACCAATTTGTATGGAGAGAGTAAAACTCCTAGGTCCTTGAACTTTTTATTGATCAGAGCCCTTGAACTGAGTTATTCAATAAGTGCCACATTTTTAACTCTACAAACCACCATTTGCATGCCACCACATCTCTCAGATATTTTGCATATTTTGACATGTCTTTCAAAGCATCAATTCGAGAGACAGTTATATATAGTTCCTTGAGGATGTCAAGGAACTTTTTGAAACTCACATCTTCTAATCTTTTTTCTAAGATCTATGAGGGAACACTGGTGGAGCTCTATCTACTACAATCTCAATATGATTAACAACCTTTTCTTAACTAACCTTTTTAGCATAATATCTGACTTTGACTTTGGTTCTAGTGTTGGAGGTGGTGTAGGAATAAATATTTGTGAAAAAGGAGGTGGAAGCTGCTTGTGATCCCAGAAGACTGTCTTTCTCTTTGTAGGCTATGATTTAGTAAACTATATACTTCTCTCTTTAATTTTCCATTTTGGAGGAGCTTCAACTAACTCGCTTTCGTTCCTTAATGTGATTATCATTACCTACTTTAGATTTTTCACTTTATCACTCGGTAATGCACCTGTAGGTCTATTATATTGTGATGAAACTATCTGGCCCACTTGTAACTCAAGTTCATGAATGAACTTTTGTATTTTTCTTACAATCTGAGTTTGTTGTGTCATAAAATGCTTCATTGTCTTCTCCAAGGAGTTGCTTTTCTGCTAAGCGTGAGGTGGTTGGAAGTTAGTCTATGGCCTCTACTAGTTTTCATACCTCCCTAACTAAATTTTGGTTGGTTTATCAAATTTTGATTATAATTGCTCCTTTGAAACCCACCACTATGATTCTGCGACCAATATATTAGATGGATTCGAGATTCAAAGGACATCATGAATAATCATGATTCTCGTTGCATAACTCACATGCTATTTGCATCTGCTGCACTTGATGAACCTGTTGTACCTAGATTACATTGGGAGTGATGACCAATTTGTTGATTGCCTTTTACCAATTCACTGATGTATGATCATATGGTTGTAGCACACTCAACCTCCACCACACCCATCATTTTCTACATGGAAAACACTCCGCTTGGTCCTTAATAATCACTATTACCTGAGAATCTCAAATTATTAGCACTACAATTTCATCATAGCTCTTAGATAAAAACTTTCCTTGAGCAGTACCATATAATAACGCCTTAGAGTTTTATCTTAACCTCTCAATAAAGTTGTGCCTGATAATCTTCTTGGGTTGCATGTGTTGTAGGCAATCCCATAGATAACCTTTGTACCTCTCCCGTGCTTGGGTCGACAACCCACTATCCTTCTGAACATAATTAGATATTTTGCCTCTTAATTTTTTCATACTCCTAGATAAGAAAAATATGTCAAGGAACTTGTTTGACATGATATTCTAAGAGGTGATAAACCCTATTGTTATTATGTAGCCACTTCATGGCTTCCTCAATCAATGGGAATAGAAACAATGTCAATTTGACATACTAATTTGAGACATTCTGATTATGGAAGTGCTCCCTTAGCTTGATTATTAACTCAATTTATTTCAACCCAACCAATAAAAATTTGGACTAATATGTAGTCAAATCGACCCCATGAGAGATCTTTTAAAACTATTTTCAAAATTATTTTTTCTTATTATATATGTTATATATAAGTATAATAAAGTACCATGTTATGTTAGGCTTAACAATAGCCTTTGATGTGTTTTTTTAGATTTGGTCTAGCAATGTTTATCACAGTGACTCGTGGATTCTTGGATTGCATGGTAAGGTGCTTAAGGGTTGGTTGAGTATGCAAAGTTGATCTAGACAAGGAATGAACCTACAGGTCTTAGAATAGGAGTCTGGCCTTGCAATGGACAAACCTTTACCCACATCCTGGCATCACGAGGAAGAATCCCTTGCATTGACCTTTGAAAGGTGAGGCCTTCCATAGAGGTGGAAACCTATATATAGTGTCCTTTGTTTTTCATTCATTTTAAATCAAAGAGTTATAGAAATCAGAGTACTCCCTCACGAATTCTCTCCATTTAGGCATGACCTTGGCCTTGAGCTTGAAGGTAATAGTAATTCATATTAATGTCAATGTGTTGTGTAGTTCTACCTAATTGTTTCATGGTGTAGTTCCACCTGTGTGAAAATATTAGGGTTTGAGTATGTTTGAGGTACGATGCAGTAGTTCTGGGCTTGTGTAGTAAGAAAAGTGTCACACCTCAAATTCCAACGGGGCGGACTGGCACCCGAAGCCGTTAAGGCCTGAGAGAACCAATCTTCATTCACGTACATTCATGTGACTATCCCTGAGTGAACAATATGTCATCTCATGTAAATACACAAATACCAATAGTGGAAATCATGGAGAACATATGATATATCTATGAAACTTGGTCGTTAGATCCATCAAGTCAAAAGAATATGTTTCCTACATCCCTTCCTTTGTCCCACAACATCTACAAAGCCTCTACAGATACATAGACATAGCCAACCTACAGTCGGGACACGTCCCCGCTTTATACAATACCAAAAAAAATGTACATAGTGACTCGAAAAGCCCCGAACCAACTGGAGCTTACCAAAGATCTGCAAATGACCCGCAACCTACTGTGGAGGTCTACTAGCACCTGTGCTTGCAGCAAGTAAGGTAAGTCCCCCAAGGGACGTCAGTACGAAGAATGTACTGAGTATGTAAGGCTATAAGAAACTGCATGATACATAAGTACTTCAATGGAAATAATTATAAGAGAATAGTCAATATGGATAAACCATCGTTCTGTATATATGGAACCATGTACATTGCTTTCATTACTTTCTTTGCTTCTATGTTCATTCATCATCACTTGTACCATGTCGTACCCATGCCCCAACTGATCAGTGGGTCATAACATAACATAACATAACATTGGGATCGGCCCGAGCTAGGTTTATGCCTCTAGAGCTGCCACCCTTAAACCAATATATCAGGTTCGGCCCGAGCTAGGTTCTTACCCCCAGAGCTGCCCACTGTCAGGTTCGGCTCGAGCTAGGCTTATGCCTCCAGAGCTTCCCCCTGATCCAATAATCTCGGTATCGGATCGAGCTAGGCTTATACCTCCAGAGCTGCCACCCGTACTCAAACAACTATGCATTACTTCATTTCTTTACTTTTGAGAGATTAATACGTTGGTAGTCATAACATAATTGGACCTTTAGAACATAACACTATTGGGACTTTGGAACCATGTCCACCATTATGGGACACATGAATAACAATTGATCAATGAATAAGGAACATGTGATGAACAATAGATGACAACCTGAAATGAGATACCATTTCGAAATGAAACAAGTACAATGACATTGTGAACACTATGTACCGTTGAAGGATACGAAAAGAGTAACCTTACATACCATATCTTCCCAATATGAATACACAGTCCTATATGTGGATACAGTAATCCACCTCCTTCCTTACATTTTACTCTACAACACAAGTACATAACAGAGCTCACGTTATCATCTAACTATCTTACAAGTGCATAAGACGACAACGAGCTATATGACTGCCATATAACATTATTTCACCCTTTACAATACAATTCACTGCATTAACATACCAACAACACCACCACAGTCCACACATTGACCAATTCATCATAAACCAATATCATTTCAGACCAAGTTTATACTTTACACTTCCTCATTAACACCACGTCACAATTACTTCATCAAGTCATCTTAATACCTTTCACAATAACACATTAACAACAATCCATAATTGATATAATCCAACTTGCCTCCAAACGACCCCTTAAAACCATTCAAAAGGTACAATAATTTGATAATTGCATCCAAAAAGGGTATAGGGGCCCTGAGGGATCAAAGAGAGACAAAAACACACAAAATGAGATTCTGGACTGGGATATGGAACAACATGTGCCCACAAGTGGATGACATGAGGCCTCAGGTGCCCCTCTGGCCTTGTCCAAAGCCACCTATGTTGGCATCTGCGCCCGCAGGTGCTCCAAACGCGAGGGCGGGTGCCCATTTCAACCTCCAATGGTCATTTTTTTAGGGTCCTTTTTGTAATAAAAGGTCTATGTCCATAAATAATCTTCTATTTACATGTTTTAGGGCAACTTGGATGCCAACTAACAACCATTGTTTCACAACACACATGAACATCACTAAAACTGCATTTTCATTTCAATACGTCACCAATTCCATGCACAATTTCACAACAACAATTCCAAATGTTATACACATAGAAAAAGCAAGTTAGGGACATAAAAAAATCATACATGTTGACATTTAATCAACCAAATTCATTTCCTTCAAGACCACAAGTCTACTTTCAAGTTTAGAAGGTAAAACCCTTCACCGATTAAGCAAAAGTAAACTGTTTTACGCATAGTGAACTGTCCAACGCTTTACCAACATAACCAACATGATTTATACACCATATTAAGAATATAATATACCAAAACATGAGTTTAAACCCTTACCAAAGCTTACAATAGGATGATCTTGTCCAAGGGAGTGATGGCTTAGGGTTTGTGATAAGTGTGAAATGTCTTGGATAATTCTAGAAATGGCATGAGAGTTGTAATGAATAAAAATATGATTTTGCCCCTTATATAGTCCCTTTTTGGTCATCCTTATCCATACACTTGGGTACAATTAATATGTGTTTACTTGGTCAACACAAGAATGGGTCATTTTCCATTTGGGCCATGTCTTTCTTGTTAATTTTGGGCCTCTTTTGAGCCCATTAGCACAAAATGAATTTAGCCCAACAAATTAATGCATAATTCACAAACCATATCATCTTTGCCTCTGATCCTCCATCTTCTGTGCATCAAAGCAGCAATGGTGCAGTCCCTTACCAAATATGGTTTCAATCTATCCACATATCGATGGACTCTGTCTTTCATTGTGGCCACCACATTCGGAGCATATCGAGCCAAAGAGTTAAACTGAAGACTGTACTCTCTGACACTCATATTCCCTTGATGGAGATTTAAAAACTAATCCACACGAGCCTCTCGAATCTCATATGGTAGATAATGCTCAAGAAAGGCTGTTTTAAATTCTTCCCAACTAGCTGGAAGTGCACCAATACCCCTAGATCGCTTCCAATCTTCATACCACAATATAGCTTCTCTTTTCAATCTATAGGCTGCAAGCTCAACTGTTTCTATACCATTCACGTGCATAACATCTAGAGCCCTTTGAATTTGGTCCATAAAGTCTTGTGGGTCTGCCTTTGGATCTGACCCGATGAACATGGGAGGGTCTAATTTCAGAAAATCTTATGTCCGCCGACTAGTTACTCTAGCTGCGCCATCCTCACTTGTCATTGGACCAACTTGTCCCTGAGTTTGTGCAGAAACTATCTGAGTCAACATATGCACTACATTTCTTAAATACTGTTTAGTAGCATTAACAGGTGGTTCGGCAGGTTCTTCTCTCCTTCTCGGCTCTTCTGGAGATGAAAAAATAGAAGAAGCCCGCGATGCAAATTCAGTGTTAGCCCCACCTTGACTGGCTTGTTCAGGTGGTGATTTACTCGCTCCTTCTCCAGCAAGCATATTTACCTGCTTACCTTTTCCCCTACCTCATCTTGTAATTGGCATTTTACTATAACAAAGAAAATCAATTCCAATGGTTATATACGATTCCACTTACAACATAGACTCTATTGCACAATCTAGAAATAAAGAAAAGAAACAACTACTAAATGCCCCATAGCCTCCTGCTTATAAATGTGGTGCACAACACATCCATAAGCAAGACTCTACTCAGACACGACTTTGTAGACACCCTTAGCACGACCTTCTCTGATACCACTTTTGTCACGCCTCGAATTCCAATGGGGCGGACTGGCACCCGAAGCCGTTAAGGCCTGAGAGAACCAATCTTCATTCACGTACATTTATGTGACTATCCCTGAGTGAACAATATGTTGTCTCATGTAATTACACAAATACCAATAGTGGAAATCATGGAGAACATATGATATATATATATATATATATATATATATATATGAAACTTGGCCGTTAGAGCCATCAAGTCAAAAGCATACGTTTTCTACATCCCTTCCTTTGTCCCACAACATCTACAAAGCCTATACAGATACGTAGACATAGCCAACCTACAGTCGGGACACATCCCCGCTTTATACAATACCAAAAAAAATGTACATAGTGACTCGAAAAGCCCCGAACCAATTGGAGCTCACCAAAGATCTTGAAATGACCCGCAACCTACTATGGAGGTCTACTAGTACCTGTGCCTGCAGCAAGTAAGGTAAGTCCCCCAAGGGACGTCAGTATGAAGAATGTATTGAGTATGTAAGGCTATAAGAAAATGCATGATACATAAGTACTTCAATGGAAACAATTATAAGAGAATAGTCAATATGGATAAACCATCGTTTTGTATATGTGGAACCATGTACATTTCTTTCATTACTTTCTTTGCTTCTATGTTCATTCATCATCACTTGTACCATGTCGTACTCGGGCCCCAACTGATCAGTGGGTCATAACATAACATAACATAATATTGGGATCGGCTCGAGCTAGGCTTATGCCTCCAGAGCTGCCACCCATAAAATAATATATCAGGTTTGGCCCGAGTTAGGTTCTTACCCCAGAGCTGCCCCCTGTCAGATTCGGCTCGAGCTAGGCTTACGCCTCCAAAGATTCCCCCTGATCCAATAATCTCGGGATCAGCTCGAGCTAGGATTATGCCTCCAGAGCTTCCACCCGTACTCAAACAACTATGCATTACTTCATTTCTTTACTTTTGAGAGATTGATACGTTGGTAGTCATAACATAATTGGACCTTTAGAACATAACACTATTGGAACTTTGGAACCATGTCCACCATTATGGTACATATGAATAACAATTGATCAATGAATAAGGAACATGTGATGAACAATAGATGACAACCTGAAATGAGATACCATTTCAGAATGGAACAAGTACAATGACATTGTGAACACTATGTACTGCAGAAGGATACGAAAAGAGTAACCCTACATACTTTATCTTCCCAATATGAATACACAGTTCTATATATGAATACAGTAATCCAGCTCCTTCCTTACATTTTACTCTACAACACAAGTACATAACGGAGCTCACGTTATCATCTAACTATCTTACAAGTGCATAAGATGACAATGAGCTATATGACTGCCATATAACATCATTTCACCCTTTACAATACAATTCACTCTATTACCATACCAACACCAACACCACAGTCCACACATTGACCAATACATCATAAACCAATATCATTTCATACCAAGTTTATACTTTACACTTCCTCATTAACACCACGTCACAATTACTTCATCAAGTCATCTCAATACCTTTCACAATAACACATTAACAACAATCCACTATTGATATAATCCAGCATGCCTCCAAATGACCCATTAAAACCATTCAAAAGGTACCATAAGTTGATAATTGCATCCAAAAAGGGTATAGGGGCCTTAGGGGATCAAAGAGAGACAAAAACAAACAAAACGAGATTCTGGACTGGGCTGTCGAATCACCTGTGCCAGCAGGTGGATCAAAATGCAGCAGCAGGTGCCACTCTGGCCTTGTCCAGATCCACCTGTGTTGGCATATGCTCCCGCAGGTGCTCCAGACGAGAGGGCGGGTGCCCGTTTCAGCCTCCAATGGTCATTTTTTTAGGGTCCTTTTTGTAATAAAAGGTCTATGGCCATAAATAATATTCTATTTACATGTTTTAGGTCAACTTGGATGCCAACGAACAACCACAGTTTCAAAACACACATGAACATCACCAAAACTGCATTTTCCTTTCAATACGTCACCAATTCCATGCATAATTTTACAACAACAATTCCAAATGTTATACACATAGAAAAAGCAAGTTAGGGACATAAAAAAATCATACATGTTGACATTTAATCAACCAAATTCATTTCCTTCAAGACCACAAGTCTACTTTCAAGTTTAGAAGGCAAAACCCTTCACCGATTAAGCAAAAGTAAACTGTTTTACGCATAGTGAACTGTCCAACGCTTTGCCAACATAACCAA
Source organism: Capsicum rhomboideum (assembly GCA_031232105.1). Lineage (NCBI taxonomy): Eukaryota > Viridiplantae > Streptophyta > Magnoliopsida > Solanales > Solanaceae > Capsicum > Capsicum rhomboideum. The sequence continues at coordinate 25,310,696 of CP124710.1, forward strand.
CATGATTTATACACCATATGAAGAATATAATATACTAAACCATGAGTGTAAACCCTTACGAAAGCTTACAAGAGGATGATCTTTTCCAAGGGAGTGATGGCTTAGGGTTTGTGATAAGTGTGAAATGTCTTGGATAATTCTAGAAATGGCATGAGAGTTGTAATGAATAAAAATATGATTTCGCCCCTTATATAGTCCCTTTTTGGTCATACTTATCCATACACTTGGGTACAATTAATGTGTGTTTACTTGGTCAACACAAGAATGGGTCATTTTCCATTTGGGCCATGTCTTTCTTATTAATTTTGGGCCTCTTTTGAGCCCATTAGCACAAAATGAATTTATCCCAAAAAATTAATGCATAATTCACCAACCATATCATGTTTAAATAATTTCATAAATGTTAAGGTAGTCTCATGGGTTCGAAAATGTACGGGGTGTTACAGAAAGATACTACTCTTCCTAATTTCTGGCTACTCTTAGTTGTAGATAGTATTTTACAGTGGAAATCCATATTATTGGTTGATTTGTCATAGTTTTCTTTTCTCTTGGTCATTTATTAAGCTCTCACTCCTATTATTATGGGTTAAGCGTGTGCCAGAGGTTACTAGAACACTTGGAGTCGACATGAAAGGTATATTAAGGCTATTTCCTTCTTTCAACATATTTCCTAGAAGCTTACGAGCTATATGTTTAGCATGCTTTAGATGAGCTACACATAGCCTTGTTAGATTGTGTAGGTTTCCTAGAATTGGTTTATTCATCCCTTGTTGGGATTCATATTCTACTAATAGTGATCCTATGCTAGATATGATTTAGAGATTTCTTGTATTTGTCATTTAAGGATGGTTTGCTTTCCTTTGGGTTATTGTGTTGACTTTAGGGCTATTGTTGATAACCTTTGGGCTATTTTTTTTTACTTCGGGGTTATTGTTGGAAGCATATGGGTTGTGTTGTTTTCCCACGTAGCTATATTGAAACCTACGAGCTATACAATTGCCTAAGCTATATTGAAGCATATGAGCTGCTCTAATTATCTAAGGAACAATAATATAACTTGCTCACTTATGAGATATTATGACTGCCTAAAGAGGGCTCTAAAGGCCCATATAGCTTGCCTCATAGGGCGATGTTACAGCCTATGAGCTACATAGAGTGCTTAAGGGGTTGTATCAAAACTTATGGGTTGTATAAATTGACTAAGGACTATATTGAGGCCTTTGGAGCCATAATAAGAGTGCTTATGGGGCTATAACATTGCCAATAAAGGTATTTAGATTTGAACCTGCCGAGCTTCTAGGCCTAGTTAGGTTATATTGATTGTTGTTTGTACATGTCGTTCTTATGGGGCCGCCCCAATTAGGTTATTATTTGATTATTGTTTTATGAATTGTGTCAAGAATAGGTAAGCTGTGTTTTGACTATCCTTGACTCCCTCATCCATTACTTATAACATTTTACATGTCACAAACAATTGTTTGGTCAAATGATGGCACCTATCTACACCCCGCAATAGGTAAGCCAACCCCAAATATTTTGAGTAAAAACAAAGTAAAATATGTGGAAGATCTCCATTTACTCACTTGGAGTTGGATTGTTTCATTGATTTTGTAGCATGATTTATGAAATTTATGACTTCATGTATTATTATTCCACATTTCTTATGATATTTTATGAAAAAAGATTATTTATGACTTATATTGGTTTCAAATATTAATTACATGTATTCATATTTTGCCATTTAATTTTTTTATTTGGGTTGGGTTACCTATCAATGAGATAGAGATACGTACCTCTACATTCTTTGTTTAGGATCATGACAATTTGGTTACAAAACACTAAGTTCATTGGTCTAACAAGTACAAGCTGAGTCTAGTAGATTCTTGAGGATTGGTGTGAATACATATTTTTATCTATCTTCGAGAAGTATTCGACTTAAGAAAGATTTTATTCTTTCTTTATTTCTTTCTTATAGTGGTACTTGATTCCATCAGTTACTATGATTCTTTGTTCTATTCTTTCATAGATGGTGAGAACATGTACTATCATTGCTAGGGATCAAGAAACCATTCCAGCACCCATACATGTTGCTCATGTCATGGCAGGCGAACAAGTTAGAGGGCGAGGTAGGGGGTGAGGCTGGGCTGAAGCATTGGCTAGGGTGCGAGTAAAAGCAACTACTCGTGTCCCAACTAAAGTAGAGTTCCATGAGGTATAGTATGAGCTAAAGGGTGATCAGATCCCAGTAGAGGAGGCGGGCCCAGCTCAGGCACCACTTAAATTTATAGGTACTCTCATGCTTCAGGAAACTCTAGTTTGTGTACTTGTCTTTCTTGAGGTTATCACTTAGACAGGTGGTTTACCAGCTACTCCAGATGGTTCTTAGATTAGGATAGAAAGGGAGACTCTTGATTAGCATTCAATCCCAGGTTTTCAGGGCCCAGTCGGCCAGCCAACCGCAACAAAAGCTTCTAAACTTAGTGGTATGCCCCTATGCTATGAGATCATATTTCAATGTTTTGAAGGTCTATTTGAGCTTTACTTTTAAATGAAATTTTATATTTAAGTTCCATATGTTATGGGTAACATGATTTTCAAAGAAAATTTCAGTTTTTCCTTTGTGGGCTCAGGGTTAACTTTTGGGTTGACTTTTTAGACTTGAAATAGAAGTATAGAAATATGGGTGTATAGCTACTTGTTTACTTATGTAGATTACATATTTTATCATATTAATCTCTTTTAGAATTTTTGAGAAAGGGTAAGGCCATAATTTGACTTGTCGGGCTTCAATAAAGGCAAGTTGAGACTTTCATTGACTCTTTTCAAAGTGTTAGTATGTTAATTGAATGTGTAAGTTTAAGGGATAACAAGGGTCCCATTTAAATAACGAGCATTTATGCGGGAACTAGTTCCATGTTATCGGTAATTAAGAATGTATCCCTACTTTATTGAGTTATATAATTATGTGAGCCTGAAACTAGTTGTTGCATTGGTGAAAATGCTTGTGTTGCTAATTGAAATGTACCCAGGCGATTGATATTAGAAATTTAGCTTATGAATTTCTTATGTGATTATGTTTTCACTGTCCTTATTATATTATTGATTATTCTGGACTGGTTTTGATTGTTTGTGATGAGGTATTTTTTGGCTATATAGTGCCAAGATCTTTTTCAAAAATGTGGTACAAATGTATTTTCTAGAGGTGAGATGTCGAGGTCATTTTTGATTGTGTGTCTGAGATTATTGTCGGATGAGTCTGGTCATTTTTTGATGGATATATGAAACTCGCGAGTCCCTCCATTGTTCAGAGTTATCTACACCATGGCAATGATTTTATATATGTTTCTTGGCTAGGTAAGAGGCATATGCATCATATGCATGTAACTATTTGTTTCTTCATTACTTAAAGGCACCTCTTCTATAAGAACGAGGTACGGGGAACTTTGAAAAATAGTCTTGAACTTATACAAATGGACTTAGCAAAAAAATTTAAAATTTGGGGTCGGGCTGACGTCATCTTGCTATAGCCAGAATTTTCCCTCTACAATGGCACCATGGTAGCAACCAACCGACCGCTATAGCCTATGCCGAAGGCAGAAATCAGATTTATTTAATTTTCTTTCTCCTCTTTAGTTGAAAAAAGATGAAAGAGGCTTCTAAAAAATACCTAGGTTTGCCTCATGGCCATGGAGCAATAGAGAGAGGGAAATATGCTCGAATAGGGTAAAACACATGGTTTTCTCACATAATTCACGCCGAAAATCAGTAGCACGTAGTAAAAATCGTGTGTTCATGTCTTCGTAGCAGCTACTTGGCGTCCAGGTAGTCTAGGTTTAACTGAGTAGTTTATACTTGGGTTAGAAAGCATAAGCATGACGTAGATTGATGAAAGAATTCATGCTTAGGCCTACGGACGTGGTGTTGAGATGGATAAAAAAAGTGAAATCCAATTGTTTGAATGAAAAATTGATGTTACTTATGATATTGAAATCTGTCAATTAATTATGTGCATTGTTATTGATGTTGTTCATCCTTGAATGTTTAAAAATGGTGTTGTACCCGAAAATTGGGTTAGAACCTAATAAATACCTAGTTAGAGGTGGTTGATGTTGGTGGATTCTGAGGAATCTATGATGGATAATATTGGTGGATTCCGAGGAATGTATGGTGGTTAGTATTAGTGGATTTCGAGGAATCTATGGTAGTAACCATAGGAATGGTAGTCTTGTAAGGTATCAATGTTAGGATGGAACGTGAAAGTGTATTATGGCACGGACCATAAGTGTGGATGTATACCTTATACATTGCAAGCCCTAACCAAATCCTAACTGAGGTGCAAATTATAGGCCATGGTTTAAAGTAGTTGAAAGCCAATTGTTTATGCATGCATGATAATTATTTCTTTATATGCTTGTTACAATGCATGTTCAAGGAAAGTGAATGACTATGTGATATATTAAGTGTTAATCACACGCAATGAAATTTTATTAAAAACTTGTTGGTCCTACAAGTGTGATTACTATTATCATTGTGGTTGTGATTGTTGTGATACCTATTATTATTGTGGGATGTACTGGTATATGGGTATCTCCATGAAATTTATATTATTATGATGGGATGCACTGGTATTTGGATATCTTTACAGAATTGGTTGATATAAGGTTGGTAGGCACTAGATTTTTGGGCTTTTGGTACATGGATAAGAGCTCGTCCCCTACAGGTCATGACTAGTGGGCGACCATAAAATTCTTAACATGTATGTATAGGTATTGGTGAGAGTGATGGTTTCTTGAGCGAACCAAGTTATTTGTTTACTTATAATATGTATATATCGATTCCTTTAGTGAATCGGGTTATCTATTTACTTGTTATATGTATATACTGGTTCCTTAATTGAATTGGGTTTTATGTGTTGACTTGTTATATTTGGTTCCTCAAGTGAACTCGATTTTATGTGTTGACTAGTTATATTTGGTTTCTTGGGTGAACAGGGCTTATGTATTGACTTGTTATATTTGGTTCCTTAAGTGAACCGGGTTTATGTGTTGATTTGTTATAATTGGTTTCTTAAGTGAACTAGGATTTATAATTACTGACTGCTGATCGAATGGGATCCTTGACTGGTCCGGGCTAAACTACAAGGGAATGGCATACCTCTTAATTGTTTATCTACTTATGTACTTGAGACATGTTCAGGATATTGTTGTGGAGTCATGGTTTGTAAACTTAGTTGATGCCAGTAGTCATGGTCTGGACTTGAGTTGTTGCCTATTTGACTTGTACTTGATTAAACTCTATGGTTTGATGTGAAAGGCTTAGTGTCCTTAATGAATATAAGTTACTTAATAGGTGTTCATGGTTGTGCTTGAGGTATGGTTAGGGTCATTGACCCGGTGGTTCATATTGTCGAGATTGGGTAGACGGGCTATTGTTGTCTTGCTATCTAATTTCCCATAGCCTTAAGTGAATCTCTAACTACCAGGGTGTTAGCATAACCAGAATATTGGAACAAGGTTAAGTGTTGTGTAAGAATCTGAAATGACGGGTTGTTAAGGGTAGGAAACCTCAGGGCTAAGTATGGTTGAATTCATAGTTAATTACGAAACTTAATGATGCAGTGAGAAAGTCGTAATTAGGGATGAATGTAATAAGGGGGACGTTAACCCACAATTAGTAAAGTAGTAAAGAATTAAGAGACCGAGGGGCTTTGACTAAACAAACTCTTAAGTTGCATATTTCCTTTCGGATATTTATGTGATGTTTATGTTCTTTAATTTGGGTCGACCGATAATGATTACCAGTACGTGTTGTTTATACTGATACTATTCTTGTTATACCCTTTTCTGGAGTATATTCTGGTTGCAGGATCAGTAGATGTTTCATACTTGATGCAGTAAAGATCTCCAGCCGCTTTTATCATTGTTTCATATGGTAGAAGTTGGGTCATGTGTACTGTTACTCATTTTCTCATAGTAGTTCTTGTATTTGTTTAGACTAGGTCCTTGGCTAAGGTGTTCATTTTTGTACTTAAGGTATTATAAACCAGTTGTAATAAATAAAAAGATTTTATTATTTCTTAATGACTTCCGCATTTATTTCAATTGGGTGGTAAGAGTTCTCCTATCTAGATGAATTAGAGTAGGTGACTGTACAATTCGATTAGTTGGTCATGACAATGCATCCATCACATCATTCTATTTGTTTGGTGTTGTAATAGTGTGGAAAGCGATTATGAAAGTGACTTTACTACTCTTATCTTGATTTGACTGTAATTTTGAGATATATGAACTTGATTTATATATGTTGTTATTGATATTAACTGCTAGTCCATATTTGTTGTAGTCGAACTAAGTGATATTTGTGATAAGTATGGGAACAGAGCAATTGAGGACTGACCCTTGCCATCACTGCAGATTTGGGTCAGTTGACTATATTACTGAGTACACGTGGATTCATACTCATTCATTCTTTTTGTATGTGCCTTGTTGTGAAGGTTTTGATCCCGGAACTTCAAGCCAGTGATTGCTAGTTGTTTAGAGCATACTCTTGAGGTAATTGCTTGGTTAATCCGTAGTCTTCCTAGATCTCTTCCATCTTTAGATTCCTTGTCATTTCTTTTGGATATTTTTATTTTTGAGTTGTATTCAAATTCTTAGAGGCTTGTACTAGTTGAAATCCCACATGCCCTATGAGTTTAGTTAATTGTAGATAATTAATTTCTACTATTGGACAGGGTTGCCTAACGTGTTCCACCAAAGAGATAAAAAGAAGTAAACGTAAGAACACGAATTTTCACGTGGAAAACATCCAGCTCAAAAGGTGTAAAAAAAACCACGACGTACAACCTCTGTTGGATTTACCCCAACCTTCACTAAAACACGAGCCTCTCAATAATTTGGTTACAAACACTGCAACCTAAGGAATTATAAACTCTAATCCATTACAACTCAACAACTAGGAATTATAAACTCTAATTCCTAACAACTCACAAACCAACCTTGGCTTGTGATTTCAAGTTTTCAAGTCACCCCAACTTGAAAACAAACACCTATTCCAATTTATAACATATTGAAAACTATGAAATCAAATGATTACAACTCGAAAAACAATCCTAATACAATCAAGTTAAACTCTAGCTAGATTCTGCTATGTATGGACCTGCTTCTTCTAGGAGTTCTTCCGCAGTATCTCAATGATCAACTCTGATTTTTACCTTTGCTTTATATGAGTGCACAAACGACTTTGTAGAAGCTCTTGGGTATTTGTAGATGCAGACGCTTGCTTCTTCTAAGTCAGTTTATTTTTCCTTCAAAGGAAACCCATTCCTTTTTGGAACCCAATTAAGGAATCCCATTCCTTTTTGGATACCTTTGCTGCCTTCCTCTTTCAAACCTTTCTTAATATGAATTTACTTAAATTAGGCATCCTTTTATGGAAAGAAAATTAATGTCTTGAATCCGCATCACAACTTTTTAAATTTGGTCTTGCATAAATCATCAAAGTCAGTCAACTATTTTCTTATTCACTGCAGAACACACATTGTCCAATGAACCAAGTGAGTCGACCTGTTTCTTGCACTGCACTGTATTCATCCCTTTGCATCAATGCTTTTGTCACCATTCCTTTTTCATATTCAAAACCATCACATTCAACAACATCACTCTCTAACGCTAGTGACTCTAGGTTTTGGGAAGATTTTGTATTGTTATTCTGCATTTCTTATGAGACTTTATGAAAAACCTGATTGATGACTTAAATTTATTTTAACTATTAATTCGGCATATTCGTATGTCGTCATTTGATTTTTTATTTGGGGTTGACTTACCTATGATGGGATTGAGATAGATGTCATCACGTTCCTGATTTTGGGTCATGACATTTTCCTTGCAAGATTATTGTTTTCCTTTTGCTTGTTCTTCTCATTCTTCTAATTCATGTGTTTAATTTGTTGATTATATAATCAACCTATTGAATCCTACTTTAAAGGAAAATAAATAAAGAAAATGTTACGGTTGAATGACTTTATATTATTTTGCTTCCTAGTGGTGCACAGTGCACACATATTGGCTCAGAAATCACGGTTATAAAAAAGGATCTTAGAAAATAGAAACATTTAATAAGAACTACTCCATCTCAATTTCTGTGACACTTCATTTTTTATAGTAAATTTGACTAAACTTTGAAGCTAAATTGAATTAGATCAACTTAATATCTTAAAATTAAATTTGGATATTCAAAAAATTATACAAAGAGTACTACGAGTTGCAACTTTTCTCATATTAATATGATTAAAATACATTTAATGTATTGCTTGAAATTTGCATGATGTGAATCTCGAAAAGTGAAAAATGTGGGATTAAAATTGGGAAAGAGGGAGTAGTAAACTATTGGGAATAGAGAGAAGATGAACTGAGGTGTACATGACTAATTCCTACTTCAATACGTGCATGGAATTATTTTCCAATGGGGGTAAATTATCATAGACGTTTAATTGCATTAGGGTGGTGATCGAGTTTTACAAGCAAGTGGCGTAATGAAATTTATGGCTAATTGAAATGAATACATGAAAATGTTCATCTTGTCCTCATCTTTCTTTGTCATAAACAAAATAAGCAAGTTCATCTAGGTGTTACTTTCTCCGTTCACTTATACTTGTCCACTATTCCAAAAATAGATTTCCACTTTTACTTGTCACTGTTAGTTTATCAGGAAAAGAACAATTAGTTTTTTGCATGTTTAATCTTTAGCACTGAGACGGGTGTCTATTGGAAACAACTTTTTTACCTTATCCAAGGTAGTGGTATGGACTGTGTACACTTACCCTCCCCAGACCCCACTTTGTAGGAATACACTAGGTATGTTGTTGTTGTTGTTGTTTAATCTTTAGCATTAATTACTTACTCCTTCCGTTCATTTACTTTGTCACATTTTGACTTGGCACACCTATTAAGAAAACAATAACTGACATGGTTATTTTACCTCACTATCCTATTAATTGATGTTTAGCACTAAGTCTTGACAAATCATTTGAGGAATAAGTAATTAATGCTAAGGGTTATTTGAGGAAATATTTTTTCTTTTCTTATATGTGAAAAATGAAGATAAAATGTAAATCCATTTTAGAAATAAGTGACAAGTAAAAATAAACGGGGGGAGCATTCTCCAAATCATTTTTCAAGACATAATACTAAACATCAATTAATGGGCATGTCAAGTCCAAGTGTGACGAGTAAAAGTGAATGGAAGGAGTACTAATTGTGCCCCAACCTCTATAGTCTCCCAATTTTTATCCCGTTATCGCTTATCACCAATTCTTTTAGAAAAAGAATGACTGGAAAATAAATTCACTTAAATTTGTGGCAATTTTTGGAAGTGTAACTGATGTGTGTGTAAAGTATCACACAAAAGTTTACGTTGGCTTCAAACAGTTTCATCTCTATAGCCTTACAACACTCTTTTGTATTTACTTCCCCTGGGCACAGGTCTTTTAATACTGATATAGTTAACCTAGATGTTTCCTATGTTGTGTCCTTGCTATGCGGAACAATGTTTATGTCACGCCCCGAATCCCATCGAGACATGATTGGCACCCGTAGACGATAAGGCCCAAGAGAACCAACCTTTGCCTATGTTCAATCATATGCACATCATAATCATAACCACCATTGTGTAAGAACATGAAAGACGAATAAAGGAAAACATGGGACATATTTATACATACATATGAAACTTGGCCGTTGAGGCCATCTAGTCAAAACAACATATGTCTTTTACACTGATACACCCACATCCGTCTACAAAAGCCTCTAACAAGAGCATTGACCAAACTGAACCATAAGTCGGGACAAGTCCCCGCTTTACACAATATGTACATCACCAAAACATATATACACTCTGACTCGGAGAAGCCCCGAATTAGCTGGAGCTCACCAAAGAAACGCTAACACTGGCAATCTACTGGGGAGGCCTACTGGTACCTGCGCCTGCAGCAAGTAAGGTAAATTCCCCGAGAGGGGTCAGTACGAAATAAGTACTGAGTATGCAAGGCTCAGATGAAACTGTACAACACATGAATATCTCAATGAACTCAAATACAAATGACTAATCAATGTGAATAAGTCACCATGATGCATTTTGGAAACCATGTGGATTGCTTTCATTACTTTCATTGCTTTCTTTACATTCAATGCTCACTTGTCATTACATATGTCACAATGTACCCGAGCCCCGACTGATCAGTGGGTCTTTTCATATCATATCATCGTGTTGGGATCGAGTCGAGCTAGGCTTATGCCCCTAGACTTGCCACCCATACATCAATGCATCGGGATCGGGTCAAGCTAGGCTTATGCCCCTAGACCTGCCACCCATAAATCCATACCTCGGGATCGAGTCGAGCTAGGCTTACGCCCCTAGACCTGCCACCCGTACTTGATCATTGACCACATATGCATTACTTTGAGATTGATACTTTGATAGTAACATCACTTTGGAACTTTGGAACATAACATTGTTGGAAGCTTTGAATCATTAACCAATGAGTGAAGGACATGTGAATAAACATCATGAGAAATATAACATTACTAGCACCATGATACCATTGGAACCATTGGACAATAATCCATGAACAAGAGACACAAGTATAGTCACTATTGGAACATTTGAACATAACCTTACTTTGAGCTTTCGGACCATTAACCAAATAGGAGACATGAGATTCACAAATGATCCATGATTAGGAAATATATGACAATGACTATTGATAAACGGATATCGGATACCTTAGCACATTTTGGGATAGGACTAGTGACATGTCAATATGGACACTATTTGCCGCAGAAAGATACGGACAACGTAACCTTACATACCTCAGATTTGCAATACGAATATATAATCCTAGAGGTGCATACAATAGTCCCTCTCCTTCTTTATGTGTCACTCTACAACACAAATACAATACGGAATTCACATTAACCACCAACTACTCTTCAAATGCATCTAACATCAATGAGTCACATATTTGTCCTTAAACATGCCATTTCCCCTTGACAAAACCATTGATAAAATTATTATTCCAAAAATCCCCCAATATTCCATACATTGACCAATACATGAAAATCAATACATTTCACCACAACACTTCTCCTTTACACTTTCTTATTCATACCACATCACAAATAATCCATCACTTTACCTTAATACAACTCATAATACATATCGGCCAAAATCCCACAATTTCCACTTATAGACAAGAACAAGTTTAATACCAAAAATAACACCATACATGTTCATATTTTGTCCATACCATTCTCTTTCATCAAAGGCACAAGTCCTAATTCAAGTTCAAATTACCAAGATGGCACATCTTTCATCAAAAGCAAAAATACACTATTCACACCTTACCAACACAAATATCATAATATACATAATATACCATGCATATAATATGTTAATTCATGTGAATAGATACTTACCAAGGCTTGGAATAGGATGATCTTGTCCAAAGAGTCCAAAGGAATTATTTTGCTTTAAGGTTTGGAAATGAGAAATGTTGAGAAAATATCATAAAGGCATGAGAGGTTTTTTATGATAAAAATCTGATCTTGGGGCCTTTATATAGACCCCAAGTCAAGCTTAGCCATTCCTTGGCATTTAATGAGGTCAAAGTGGAAGAATGGGTACTTTTGCCCTTTGGTTCCATTTTGGGCCTAACTTTGGGCCCAATAACACATATCCATATAATCCATCACATTTCATGTATTATTCACCATATATCTCATGTTTACATAATTCCATAATGTCACGACAAGCTTCTCTTAAAAGATTCTCCTTCGTCGTTTCGATTGCAAAAATAGGAATTCTAGTCGCCCTTAGCTTCATTGGACATTTTGGATCACTATTCACATTTCATGATTTGATCATGTAGGAGTATGTAGGAGTGTATTGAAGTGTTTGAAGCTTTAACAATGCTCAAATAACTCCAAAGAACCAAAATAAACCATCCAAGAATCGTCGTAGAATTGCGTTACAAAACGGGTCCGGAAAGGCACAAAATTTGTGCCTTGCACCACTAGCTGCAAAGCAGGATGTGGCACAAGATCTCAGCCTTCTCTGAATTTTCAGAATGCAGGTGGCTTGCGCCACACCCCTGAAACAGGGTAGTGGCGCAAGTTTCAGCACTTTGCTGAATTTTTTGGCCACTTATCCAATGTTTGCATATCGTCCAATCCCTTATCAAAACACTACAAAATACTTACTTAGTGATCTTAACCATCAAGTAAACATGACTTAAAGTCACCAAATGAGGTTATAATATGTACGGGGCATCACCCAAATGCATCACGAAATCACAAAACACCTGCTACGAAGGTCTAATCGCACATGTTAAGTCCGATATCAAATGTTTCACCAATGATACTATAAAACACATTTTCATGGCATATCAACACCTATGTAGATATGATCCCAAGGTATCAATTAAGGTTATAAAAATACGGGGTGTTACATTCTTCCCCCCTTAGAAACATTCGTCCTCGAATGTTAACAACATCGTCTTATATACATCAATTGCATCTTTACTTTACGTATACAAATACACATAAATCTCTTAAATACTTACGTGTTATTGTTCCAAATCCGCATTGTGAACTTCTTGGTCCATTTGAAATAGATGGGTATACTTGGATTTCATCATTTCTTCCGCCTCCCATGTGATCTCCTCCTTTTGTTGATTTCTCCAAAGGACTTTTACGGATGCGACATCTTTATTACTCAACCTCTTTACTTATCGATCCAGAATAGCAATGGGTACCTTGTCATAGGTAAGATCCTCCGTAACTTGAACATCCTCTACGGGAACAATACGCGAAGGATCTCCTATGCATTTTGAAGCATTGAAACATGAAATACCGGATGAACTGACGAAAGGTCCTGGGGTAGTGCCAACTCATACGCAACTTGTCCAAATCTTCTAATGATTTCATATGGGCCTATGTAACATGGACTCAATATTCCTTTCTTTCCAAACCGCATTACCCCTTTCATCGGTGACACCTTTAAAAATACCCAATCACCTATGGCGAATTCAAGCCCTCTTCTTCTAACATCGGTATATGACTTGTGACGACTTTGAGCCGTTTGTAACCGTTGTTGGATTACTTTAACTTTCTCCATAGCCTGATGCACAATATCTGGCCCAAGTAAAGCAGTTTCACCTGCTTCAAACCATCCGATTGGTGATCTACACTTCCTTCCGTACAATGCTTCATATGGTGCCATTTTAATACTTGAATGATAGCTGTTGTTGTAAGCAAATTCAATAAGAGGCAAATGGTCATCCCAACTGCCTTGAAAATCCAACGTACAAGCTCGTAACATATCTTCAAGTGTATGAATAGTACGTTCTGCTTGTCCATTAGTCTGAGGATGGAAAGCCGTACTCAAATTCACCCATGTACCCAAACTCTGCTGAAAATATTTCCAAAAGTGTGTTGTGAACTGTGCTCCTCTGTCTGATATAATAGAAAGTGGAATACCATGCAATCGTACTATCTCTTTCACATACAAATTTGCATAATCCTCAGCTGTATAGGTCGTCTTGATCGATAGAAAATGCGTTGATTTAGTAAGTCGGTCCACTATGACCCATATAGAATCAAACTTACGCAATGTACGAGACAAACCCGTAATGAAATCCATATTAATCATATCCCACTTCCAGACTAGAAGATTGATACATTGCATGTAACCTCCCAGTTTCTGATGTTCCACTTTCACTTGTTGACAATTCGGGCATTGCGCGACAAATTCTGCAATGTTCTTTTTCATGTTACCCCACCAATACACTTCTTTCAATTCATGGTACATTTTAGTAGCGCCCGGGTGAATGGAATAGCGCGAATGGTGCGCCTCTGTCATTATTCGTGTCTCAGCTCATCTACGTCTGGTACACATATTCTCCCTTGACATTGAAGCACCCCTTCCGGTGTAATATCAAATGCCTTGTTCAAATTCTGCTGCACATTTTCCTTTAGCTGCAATAAACTAGAATCCACAAATTGCTTCTCTTTCACTTCAGCTATCACGGAGGATTCTGCTGCATTCTGCACCATAACTCTATCATCGAAGGATTTAATAAGGCGAACTCCCAAGCTGGCTAATTGATTCAAATCTTTGATTATCTCATGCTTTTCATTCAACTGACCACTAGTGCTTTCTACTGCCTTACGGCTCAATGCATCAGCTACTACATTTGCTTTGCCTGGGTGATAAAGAATATCAATGTCATAGTCTTTTAAAAGCTCTAACCACCTTCCTTGCCTCAAATTGAGTTCCTTCTGCTTAAAAAGATATTTCAAGCTTTTGTGATCCGTATAGATGTCAACATGAACCCCATATAAATAATGACATCATATCTTTAGAGAAAAAACTACCGCTGCCAATTCAAGATCATGTGTGGGATAGTTTTTCTCATCTGGTCGCAACTGTCGTGAAGCATAGGCTATGACATTATCGTGTTGTATCAACACACATCCGAGGCCAACCTCGGAAGCATCACAATACACTACGTAACCTTCGGTACCTTCAGGAAGCGCTAAAACTGGTGTGGAGGTTAATTTATCCTTCAACCTTTGGAAGCTTTTCTCGCACGCATCATTCCACTGAAATTTCACTGCTTTATGTGTAAGCTTTGTTAATGGTGCAGCAATAGAGGAAAAACCTTCCACAAATCTTCTGTAATAACCTGCCAGTCAAAGAAAACTACGAATCTCTGTAGGTGTCGTAGGTCTTGGCCAATTTTTCACTGCTTCTATCTTTTGTGTATCAACTTGTATACCTTCATTTGACACAATGTGGCCCAAGAATGCAACTGATTTTAACCAAAACTCACATTTGGAGAACTTTGCATACAACTTACGCTCACGGAGACTTTGTAACACTTGTCATAAGTGAGTAGCATGATCCTCTGGTGATCTTGAATAAACAAGGATATCATCTATAAATACTGTCACGAACACCTCTAAGAATGGCTTAAATACCCTATTCATCAAATCCATAAACACAGCCGGTGCATTTGTTAGTCCAAATGACATAACTAAAAATTCATAATGGCCATACCGTGTTCAAAATGCTGTCTTGGGTACATCCTTCTCTCTCACTCTAACTTGATGGTAACCCTACCTCAAGTCAATTTTCGAAAAACATTTGGCACCCTGTAACTGATCAAACAAATCATCAATGCGAGGAAGGGGATATTTGTTCTTGATCGTTACCTTATTCAACTGTCGGTAGTCAATGCACATTCTCAATGTGCCATCTTTATTACCTACGAATAGTACTGGTGCACCCCACGGGGACACACTAGGCCTAAGGAAGCCCTTGTCCAGCAAATCTTTCAACTGCTCCTTCAATTCGCGCAGTTCCGCTGGAGCCATTCTATATGGAGGGATAGAAATAGGCTGAGTGCCTAGAATCACATCAATGCCGAATTCCACTTCCCGTCCTGGGGGTTAACCTGGAAGATCCTCTAGAAATACATCAAGAAATTCATTGACTACCGGTACTGACTGTGGAGTTAATGGTTCCACATCATTATCTTTCACTCGTACCAAATGACATGTGTATCCCTTAGCAACCATTTTTCTGGCTTTCAAATAGGAAATAAATCTCCCTCGTGGTGCCCCTACATTACCCTTCCATTCAAGAGGATTTTCTTGCGGAAAACAAAATTGCACCTTCTTGGCCCGGCAATCTACCGTAGCATAACAAGAAGCCAACCAATCCATTCCCATAATTACATCAAAATCCACTATGTCTAATTCAATGAGATCGGCCAACGTATCATGTCCACACACTGTTACCACACAGTTACGATATACTCTCTTTGCAATAATATATTCACCAATCGGTGTAGACACTTTAAGGGATTTAATTAATAATTTCGGTGCCTTTGCAAATTTCGCAGCAACCAATGGAGTAACATAGGAAAATGTAGAACCTGGGTCAATTAGTGCATATACATTATGTGAGAATATGGATAATGTACCTGTGACGACATCAGGGGAAGCCTCTGAATTCTGGCGGTCCACCAAAGCATAAGTGCGATTCTGGACCCCGCTAGTACTGGCTGCTTCCTGGCACCCCCTCGGCCCAGTGAAGGAACCGATGCTGATGACGCAACAGCCGACCCAGACGGTAGTGCTATACCTCCCATGCTCCGCTGTGGATAATCTCTCGCTATATGTCCCGGCATACTACACCAAAAGCAGACATTCATCCCTGACCGATATGTGCCTGAATGAATACGCCCGCAGTGCTGACACTGCTGACGAGGGAAACCTGCTGCCTATGATCCATGAACCCCACTACTCTGCCCAGCTGAACCACCTCTAAACCCTCGAGACTGAGAATAAGCACTCCCTGTGGAATAAGAGAACGACGGTCTAGGTGGTCTAGGAAACATGCGGGGCCTAGATCCTCCTTGGGACATCATAGGTGGTCCCATAGGTCTAGCCCTTTTGGACTGTCCCCTATCAAATTCATGTACCCTTCGTCTCTGTCTTTGACCTTCCATTTTCTGGGCGAAGGCTTGTATTCGAGCTATGTCCATGTCCCTATTCAAGGCCGCAATAGTGCAATCTCTTACCAAATATGGCTCTAGTCTGTCCACGTATCTATAGACCCTGTCTGTCATCGTAGCCACAACATTTGGCGCATATCGAGCCAAGGAATTAAATTGCAAGCTATATTCTCTGACACTCAAATTTCCTTAACGGAGATTTAGGAACTGATCCGCACGTGCCTCACGGATCTCATAGGGCAAGTAATGATCAAGGAAATCCACTTTAAACTCTTCCCAAGTAGGTGGGGTTGCATCAATATCACGGGATTTCTTCCAATCCTCGTACCATATTATTGCCTCTCCTTTCAACCTGTACGCAGCAAGTTCAACTGTCTCTACCCCTGTCACATGCATAACTTCCAAAGCCCTCTGAATTTGATCCACGAAGTCCTATGGATTTGCTTTTGGATCTTCCCCTGTGAAGATAGGAGGGTCCAATTTGAGGAAATCCTGTGTTCTGCGACTTACTACTCTAGCCGCATCATCGTCATGTGTCATTGGACCAGCTCGTCCTTGACTCTGGGCTGCCACTAACTGTGTTAACATCTGAACTGCATTTTTCAGATCCTGGTCCATAGTATTGACTGGTGTTTCTACAGGTACGCTTCTCCTACTCGACTCTTCTGGTACAGAGGGAGTGGAGGAAGCTCGTGACATAAATTCAGGCTCAGTATCACCTTGATGAACTTGATCAGGTGGTGGTATACTGGTTCCTTCACCAGCAATTATATCTATTAGCTTACTTTTACCTATTCCTTTTCCTCTTCTAGTGTTCGGCATTTTGACTATACCAAAGAAAAACAATTACCAAGATCAGATACAATGCAACTTACAACATTGGCTCTATTGCACGATCTAGAATGAAGAAAAGAAACAACATCCTAAATGTCCCGTAGCCTCCTACTTATAAATATGGTGCACAACACATCGATAAGTAAGACTATACTCAGACACGGCTTTGTATACACCCTTAGAACGACCTGCTCTGATACCACTTTTGTCATGCCCCGAATCCCATCGAGACATGATTGGCACCCGTAGACGATAAGGCCCTAGAGAACCAACCTTTGCCTATGTTCAATCATATGCATATCATAATCATAACCACCATGGCGTAAGAACATGAAAGACGAATAAAGGAAAACATGGGACATATTTATACATACATATGAAACTTGGCCGTTGAGGCCATCTAGTCAAAACAACATGTCTTTTACACTGATACACCCACATCCGTCTACAAAAGCCTCTAACAAGAGCATTGACCAAACTGAACCATAAGTCGGGACAAGTCCCCGCTTTACACAATATGTACATCACCAAAACATATATACACTCTGACTCGGAGAAGCCCCGAATGAGCTGGAGCTCACCAAAGAAACGCTAACACTGGCAATCAACTGGGGAGGCCTACTGGTACTTGCGCCTGCAGCAAGTAAGGTAAATTCCCCGAGAAGGGTCAGTACGAAATAAGTACTAAGTATGCAAGGCTCAGATGAAACTGTACAACACATGAATATCTCAATGAACTCAAATACAAATGACTAATCAATGTGAATAAGTCACCATGATGCATTTTGGAAACCATGTGGATTGCTTTCATTACTTTCATTGTTTTCTTTACATTCAATGCTCACTTGTCATTACCTATGTCATAATGTACCCGGGCCCCGACTGATCAGTGGGTCTTTTCATATCATATCATCGTGTTGGGATCGAGTCGAGCTAGGGTTATGCCCCTAGACTTGCCACCCATACATCAATGCATCGGGATCGGGTCGAGCTAGGCTTATGCCCCTAGACCTGCCACCCATAAATCCATACCTCGGGATCGAGTCGAGCTAGGCTTACGCCCCTAGACCTGCCACCCGTACTTGATCATTGACCACATATGCATTACTTTGAGATTGATACTTTGATAGTAACATCACTTTGGAACTTTGGAACATAACATTGTTGGAAGCTTTGAATCATTAACCAATGAGTGAAGGACATGTGAATAAACATCATGAGAAATATAACATTACTAGCACCATGATACCATTGGAACCATTGGACAATAATCCATGAACAAGAGACACAAGTATAGTCACTATTGGAACATTTGAACATAACCTTACTTTGAGCTTTCGGACCATTAACCAAATAGGAGACATGAGATTCACAAATGATCCATGAGTAGGAAATATATGACAATGACTATTGATAAACGGATATCGGATACCTTAGCACATTTCGGGATAGGACTAGTGACATGTCAATATGGACACTATTTGTCGCAGAAAGATACGGACAAAGTAACCTTACATACCTCGGATTCGCAATACGAATATATAATCCTAGAGGTGCATACAATAGTCCCGCTCCTTCTTTATGTGTCAGTCTACAACACAAATATAATACGAAATTCACATTAACCACCAACTACTCTTCAAATGCATCTAACATCAATGAGTCACATATTTGTCCTTAAACATGCCATTTCCCCTTGACAAAACCATTGATAAAATTATTATTCCAAAAATCCCCCAATATTCCATACATTGACCAATACATGAAAATCAATACATTTCACCACAACACTTCTCCTTTACACTTTCTTATTCATACCACATCACAAATAATCCATCACTTTACCTTAATACAACTCATAATACATATCGGCCAAAATCCCACAATTTCCACTTATAGACAAGAACAAGTTTAATACCAAAAATAACACCATACATGTTCATATTTTGTCCATACCATTCTCTTTCATCAAAGGCACAAGTCCTAATTCAAGTTCAAATTACCAAGATGGCACATCTTTCATCAAAAGCAAAAATACACTATTCACACCTTACCAACACAAATATCATAATATACATAATATCCCATGCATATAATATGTTAATTCATATGAATAGATACTTACCAAGGCTTGGAATAGGATGATCTTGTCCAAAGAGTCCAAAGGAATTATTTTGCTTTAGGGTTTGGAAATGAGAAATGTTGAGAAAATATCATAAAGGCATGAGAGGTTTTTTATGATAAAAATCTGATCTTGGGGCCTTTATATAGACCCCAAGTAAATCTTAGCCATTCCTTGGCATTTAATGAGGTCAAAGTGGAAGAATGGGTCTTTTTGCCCTTTGGGCCAATTCTTTGATTTCCATTTTGGGCCTAACTTTGGGCCCAATAACACATATCCATGTAATCCATCACATTTCATGTATTATTCACCATATATCTCATGTTTACATAATTCCATAATATCACGACAAGATTCTCTTAAAAGATTCTCCTTCGTCGTTTCGATTGCAAAAATAGGAATTCTAGTCGCCCTTAGCTTCGTTGGACATTTTGGATCACTATTCACATTTCATGATTTGATCATGTAGAAGTATGTAGGAGTGTATTGAAGTGTTTGAAGCTTTAAAAATTCTCAAAGAACTCCAAATAACCAAAAGAAACCATCCAAGAATCGTCGTAGAATTGCGTTACAAAATGGGTCTGGAAAGGCACAAAATTTGTGCCTTGCACCACTAGATGCAAAGCAGGCTGTGGCGCAAGATCTCAGCCTTCTATGAATTTTCAGAATGCAGGTGGCTTGAGCCACACCCCTGAAACAGGGTAGTGGCGCAAGTTTCAGCACTTTGCTGAATTTTTCGACCACTTATCCAATGTTTGCATATCGTCCAATCCCTTATTAAAACACTACAAAATACTTACTTAGTGATCTTAACCATCAAGTAAACATGACTTAAAGTCACCAAATGAGGTTAGAATATGTACGGGGAATCACCCAAATGCATCACGAAATCACAAAACACCTGCTACGAAGGTCTAATCGTACATGTTAAGTCCGATATCAAAAGTTTCACCAATGACACTATAAAACACATTTTCATGGAATCTCAACACCTATGTAGATATGATCCCAAGGTATCAAGTAAGGTTAGAAAAGTACGGGGTGTTACAGTTTATCTGTGAGAAAATTCATATTACACATGACATTGTTGGTTGCGTAACATCTGTTGTGTCTTCTTAATTGCTGGCTAAAGGAATTCTTGGCTAGGTGATTGTTACAGGTTCTGAATAATGACTTTGCCTTAGCTCAGGCATGCCATCAGGCACTACTTGCTAGTAAGTGTTTGTGGACATATGTCCACTTTGAAATACAACAACAACAACATACCCAGTGTATTCCCACAAATTGGGGTCTGGCGAGGGTAAGATGTACGCAGTCCATACCACTACCTCGAAAAAGTAGAGAGGTTGTTTCCGATAGACCCCCGGCTCAGGGGTTTGATGTATTAAAGATAATATATATTTACATAATTTTTATATAAAAAAAAAAAGATGTTTATTTACGATGTATTGCTGCTTCTTATTCCTTCTCAAGGGGTAGAAGGAAGAAGGAGCAACAATACTATCGTAAAAAAGGAAAGGAACTGGCGAATGTGATATGACAAAGTACATAAAGAGAGAGAGAAGCTTGTTTAATATGGTGGGAAAGGAACTGGGAATGTGATATGGTGGGAAAAGGAAATGGAAAATATTTTGAGGGGTAATAATGTCATTTAACAAGTTAATGCATGTGTTCAAAGTCTTTGTATTACTAATACACACCTCAATACACAATAGAGTGCATTAGTTGTACATAAGCTAAAAAATGTACCAAACAAGGTACTAGTAGTACACATTAACTAATGCATGCATTATTTTTTTTCAATACGCTCTACCAAAGGACCTCTTATATAAGCGGCCCAAAAGAAGAGATTTTTTTTTTTAAATAAAGAAAATATACAGAAAAGTTAAAGGGAAAAAGAAAGTTCTCACATATCAAGGGGGGTTTGAGTCGTTCCACTTTGAAATAAAAGAAATAAAATGTGGGTTTTACCAAATCCAACTTAAGCAAATATCCAATACAGTATTCTTTGTTAAAAACACCAGTTTTTGAGTTATTTTGCATGGAAAGCAAATGCAAATGAAAGTCATCTGTAGCAACAAACTTTTGGACCCTCATATTACAAAACAAAAGTCTATTGAATTTCTGGTTGATGTCTGAGTCATCCGGTGAAAATATGTGCTTGAAGCAGTGATATCTGGGGGTTAATGGCAGATGGCTGCTTCCCAAGAAGCAATTCATAATACAGTCATTGAATCAGAGGCAGGAGGTTCATGAAGAATTCATCATGGGAGGACGTGTTGCAGGTGTCTCATCGTGTCCTGCTGTTTTTGAACTGGTATTGGAGTGCATTGCTCATGAATTGATCTTTTTATGATTTTTTTCGAAGAGGTACAGTATCTCATTTGAGAGAAATTCATCTTCAGATGAAGGTTCACAGAACCAAAGAAACTTTAAAGCACTTCTCCAGAGTAAAGCACAGATTCTAGATTAGTCTTTTTTTAGTTGTGCTTCTGTTAAGATTCTCCTGGTCTTTTAAGGGAGTATGTTGAGCAGATACACTGCCCCAGTCACCATATTTTTCCAGTAGAATTTCCATATGTAGAATCATTTTAGTTGATGATTTGTGAAATTTTCACCATGTTTGGTGTCCTTTAGGTCAAACATACATTTCATCATTGTTTCATAAGCATCCGGCGAAAAGAAAGTATCGAGTGAGTAGTGAGTTGTGTTGAAACACTTACTACTGCATTTTCACATTAAAATAACTCTTTACCGGGATTGAGAGGGCACTACCATGGATAATCATTCCTGCTAGATTCTTGTGTTAATGTCAATGTTCTAAGATCCACATTCGATCTTATTCTTCAGGTCGAGCTGTCTCATCTAATAAAGAATCTAATTGTATGTGTTCCATGCAGGATAAAAACTCAAAAACAGATAAAGAAAACAGACAAATCAGTAATTAAGAGGCTCTTGTAAACAAGAAAGGGAAGAGGTGAAATAGGCTCAATCATGGTAGTGTTACTTTTTACTAATTTTATATTCACTGATTAACGCAACAACAACAACAATATACCAAATGAAATCCCACAAGTGAGGTCTGGGGAGGGTAAAGTGTACGCAGACCTTACCACTAACTTAGGGAGGTAGAGAGGCTGTTTTCGAAAGACCTTTTGCTCAAGTGTAGCAAATCCAGGTACAAAGCATAGAGAGAGAGTGAAGAACATAATGCAACTAACATGGGAACAGTGCCAAGTTTACTAGAAATAAATAATAATCAACCACACATAGAGTGATAATCGCAACACAATAAACAACATATGATAGGTATAACTAGTGGGACTAGTACATGACAAACACCAACAACCTAAACCCACTAGAGCAGGACAACACTCCTACCGGACTAACCTTCTACTCTAATACGCGTCCTCCACATCCTCCTATCTAAGGTCATGTCCTCGGTAATCTCTGATCAACAGAAGGTTGTTTTTATTTACAAAACAAAATAAGGTTATCACTCCTATCACTTTATCCTGGCTTCAATACTATTTTTTTGTAGTAGCTGATTTGCAAAGCTTCAGTTACAATTCATGAATATTGAAGAAATGACCACTTTACACTTTTTTTTTTGGTTGCATCATAGGTATTTCTCTCTGGTGCATATATAATGCTTGCAATATAAGAAGAAAAGAACAAAGAGAAAGGAGGAACCCTGATAATATGTATCTCAATTTAAACAGGTACACACATGAATAATTAGTACTGCTTTTGTGAAGAACTAGAACTGGGTTACGGGAATTTAATTTTAGCATACAAATTTGATGAATTGTTTATTTATATCTTGATATAGAACATGCCTCGAGTCTGAAATATGAAACTAAACCAGAAGATATTATATTCAAGACATATAGTACATGTATGTTGGCTAGAGTTCCAGTCTCTATGGTCCTCATAACTATTTGAGGACATCATATATGACAGTCAAGTCACTCGAAGTTAACAACGAAAGATAACGTAACGGGTGGATTTTCTAGGCAATCCATTTCTTGTGAAGGTACTTCATTGCATAGCATGCAAGCGCCTTCATCGTCAATCGAGGGTGATTGATGGACACCATTAGAGTATATAGGTTAATTAAATATAGATAAAAAATAGGATAGTGGTGATCCATGTGTATGTAGAACCCGCAAATGTGATTAAGAATTCTATGTAGAATGAGTGTTAAGATAATCAAACCCCATCTACTTATAGTTATTGATAATCAGTTCTTGTGAATTTCCTGCAGTGTCTTTAGTAGATGGCGTTTGATTTTGTGTAAGGTTCTCAGCAATCATCATAGTTCTAGCCATGTCTTCTAGGGTTTTGTTCTTCCTTTCAACTACTCCATTTTGTTGTGGAGTTTTAGGAGCTGAGAAATTATGATCTACCCCATTTAATGCATAGTACTCCAAGAATTTAGCATTCTAAAACTTAGTTCCATCATCAGATCTGATGGAAACTAATGAGTTTCCAAGCTTCTCTTCCATCTTTTTGACAAATATGTAGAATACATCCAATGCATTGTCACACCCCGAATCCCAACAAGGCGTGATTGGGACCCTTAGCCGATAAGGCCTGAGAGAACCAAGCTATGCTTCTATTCATTCATACGCATGCCATAGGAAACACCACTATCACATAAGAACATGAATGGCTAATATCGAAAATCATGGAACATGTGACATATAGATATACACTTTTGAGAAACTTGGCCGTTGAGGCCATCAAACCAAGAATTCATGAGTCACCTTATATACATATACCCACATGCGTCTACAAAAGCCTCTAACAGATGCACTGACCAACACAAACTAAAAGTCGGGACAAGTCCCCGCTTTATACACCATGTACAATACCAAAATACATATACAAGTGAGACTCGGAGAAGCCCCGAACTAACTGGAGCTCACCAACGATCTGGAACAACTGGCGACCTACTACGGAGGCCTACTAGCACCTGCGCCTGCAGCAAGTAAGGTAAATTCCCCAAGAGGGGTCAGTACGAGGAATGTACTGAGTATGTAAGACTATAGGTAAACATCTGAGATATAGGAGCTTTGATACAAAACAAGTACAAGTGAACATGTTACGTGAATGAACTACTATAGTATACAAGTGCGGGATCATGTGCATTACTTTCTTTGCTTCATTTCATCATTCATATGATCATCAATGATATATTCCCGGGCCCAACTGATCAGTGGGAAATAATATTGGGATCGTCTCTAGCTAGGCTTATGCCCCTTTGAGCTGGCACCCATAAATCAATAAAGCAGGTCCGTCTCTAGTTAGGCTTACGCCCTTTGAGCTGCTCCCTGTATCCAATAATCATTCGGGATCGCCCCTAGCTAGGCTTATGCCCCTTTGGGTTGCCACACGTTCTCAACAAGTGTTCATTACTTCAATTCTTTACTTTTGAGATTGCTTCTTTAACTTGTGAGAGATTGGTACTTTAGTGGTTACAATGTTATAGAAACTGTGGAACATTATTGGAACATTCCTAAATGAATATGAGTCATGTGAATTACATTTGATCAATGCATAAGGAACATGTGTGTAACAATGATTAACAACCGGGAATGGAATACCTTTGGACATTTCGGGAAGGAACATGTGTAAGGACAATGTGACACTATGTGCCGCAGAATGGTACGGAAAGAGTAGCCTTACATACTTTCACTTACCCTTTACGCTTTTCCTTTTATCATTCCGTCGTAATTATTCCTTTATGACAACATATAAGCAAGCATACATACTTAATACAGTCCAACACACCTCCATACGATACTTTAAAGTCATTAAAACAACACCACAAGTTGATAATTACATCCAAAAAGGGTATCGGGGCTTTCGGGGATCGACTAGAGTCGGAAACATACAAAATCAATTCTGGAGGTGACCTGCGCTGACACCTACTCACGCAGGTGGCTGAAATGCATGCGCAGATGGCTCCTCGAAAATTCCAGGGCCTTCTGCGTTGGCATCTGCGCCCGCAGATGCCCTCGTCTGCGGGGGCGGATGCCCGTTTTGGTCCGAAATGACTTTTTTTGGGTATTTTAAGGCCATGAATGGTCAATGATCACAATCAAACATATTTGAACATATTTTTGATCCTCTTAAACATCAACATTCATCCATGGATTCACAACACACATAACGACACCCAAAACAACATTTCCCGGCCAATACGACACCAAAAACATAACCAATTTCACAATATCAATGCACAAGAATGAAACAAAGTAATACCATAATCACATATCACATGTCAATATTTACTCCACCAAATTCACTTCTTTCACAACCACAAGTTCATCACCAAGTTTACAAGACAAACCACCCTCCGATTTAAGCAAACATGTAACCTTTCACTTATTGTGAACTTCTTCCACCAACGTAACCAACATAATATACACCATATATTATGCATAAAATATATTAATCCATCATAATAAACGCTTACCAAGTCTTACCAATTGATGATCTTGGCCCAAAGGAGAAGTTAGGGTTCTTGAGAGCAAAAGGGAATTTTGTTGAAAAATCTAGAAATGTTATGAGAGTTTAATGGAATAAAAATATAATTTTTTTTCTATATATAGTCCCTCATGTCTACCTTATCTTTTTCCTTAGCATTTAATTCCATGTTGAATGGTCAAATGGACCACATTTGGAAGAATGGGTCAAAACCCTTTTTTGGGCCATGTTTTATAATTGTTTTGGGCTTCGTTTTGGGCCCAATTGTGTGGGACTTATTAATACCCACATTTTTATTGCATAATTCAACAATTCTCTCATGTTTTCATTTTTCCATAAATTTTACGGTTGTCAGCTAAACATAGGAACGTACGGGGTGTTACATTATTCCCCCCTTAGAAACATTCGTCCTCGAATGTTAGTGTTATCATGGCAAAGTAACCAATTACAAGTTTACTAACATTCTTCATGTCATCATATAGAGATACACTTAAATCTTATAAATACTTGTCATTCTTCTCTTTGAAACAAATGAGGGTACTTGGATTTCATCATTTCTTCAGCTTCCCATGTGACCTCTTCTATTTGCTGATTTCTCCAAAGTACCTTTACGGAAGCAACATCTTTATTCCTCAATCTCTTCACTTGTCTATCCAGAATAGCTACAGGTATCTCCTCATAGGTAAGATCTTCTGTGACCTGTATATCGTCAATAGGAGTAAAACGAGATGGATTCCCTATGCACTTCCGAAGCATTGATACATGGAATACCGGATGAACTGTGGAGAGTTCCTGAGGTAACGCTAACTCATATGCAACTTGCCCAAATCTTCTAATAATTTCATATGGGCCTATATACCGTGGACTCAGTTTCCCTTTCTTTCTGAATCGCATTACCCCTTTCATTGGTGATACTTTCAGAAATACCCAATCACCTATGGCGAACTCAAGTCCTCTTCTTCTCACATCCGCATAGGACTTGTGTCGACTCTGGTCCATTTGTAATCGTTGTTAAATCACCTTAACCTTCTCCATAGCCTGATGAATAAGGTCTGGCCCAAGTAAAGCAGTCTCTCCTGCTTCAAACCATCTAATGGGTGATCGACATTTCCTTCCGTATAAAGCTTCATAAGGTGCCATTTTAATACTTGAATGATAGCTATTGTTATACGCAAATTCAATAAGAGGCAAATGGTCATCCCAACTGCCCTAAAAATCTAATGCACAAGCTCGTAGCATATCTTCAAGTGTCTGAATGGTACGTTCTGCTTGTCCATCAGTCTGAGGATGGAAAGCCGTACTTAGATTCACCTGTGTCCCAAAACTCTGCTAAAAGGATCTCCAAAAGTGCGCTGTGAACTGTGCTCCTCTGTCTAATATAATAGAAAGTGGAATACCATGCAATCGCACTATTTCTTTCACATACAACTTCACATAATCCTCAGTTGTATAGGTCATTTTGACTGGTAGAAAATGCGCTGACTTGGTAAGCCTGTCCACTATGACCCATATAGAATCAAACTTCCGCAATGTACGAGGAAAACCCATAATGAAATCCATATTAATCATATCCCATTTCCAGACTGGAAGATTGATACATTGCATGTAACCTCCCGGTTTCTGATGTTCCACTTTCACTTGTTGACAGTTCGAGCATTGAGCAACAAATTCCGCAATGTTCTTCTTCATATTTCCCCACCAATACACTGTTTTTTAAATCATGATACATTTTTGTAGCACCTGGATGAATAGAATAGCGCGAGTGATATGCCTCTGTCATAATTTGCTTCCTCAATTCGTCTACATCCGGTACACATAATCTACCTTAGCATTGGAGCACCCCTTCCTGTGTAATATCAAATGCCTTTGTCAAATTCTGTTGTACACTTTCCTTTAACTGCAATAACACAGAATCTGCAAACTGTTTCTCTTTCACTTCAGTTATCAAGGAGGATTCTGCTGCATTCTGCACAATAACTCTATCATCTAATGATTCAATAAGCCGAACTCCCAAGTTGGCTAACTGATATAGGTCTTTGGTTATTTCTTTCTTTTCTGTCGGTTGACCACTAGTGTCTCCCATTGCCTTGCGACTCAATGCATCTGCTACTACATTTGCCTTCCCTGGATGGTATAAGATATCAACATCATAGTCTTTCAAAAGCTCTAACCATCTTCGTTGCCTCAAATTAAGCTCCTTCTATTTAAACATATATTGCAAGCTTTTGTGATCAGTGTAAATATCAACATGAAATCCATATAGATAATGACGCCATATCTTTAAAGCAAATACTACCGCTGCCAATTCAAGGTCATGGGTGGGATAGTTTCTTTCGTGTGGCCGCAATTGTCGTGAGGCATAAGCTATTACCCTTCCATGCTGCATCAATACACATCCAAGGCCAACCCCGAAAGCATCACAATACACTGCGTACCCTTCTGTACCCTCCGAAAGGACCAATACAGGGGTAGAAGTCAATTTATTTTTTAGCTCTTGGAAACTCCTTTCGCATGCATCACTCCAATGGAATTTAGTTGCCTTGTGGGTTAACTTTGTCAATGGTGCCGAAATAGAAGAAAACCCTTCAACAAATCTTCTATAATAACAGGCCAAACCAAGAAAAACTACAAATTTCTGTAGGCGTCGTAGGTCTTGGCCAGTTTTTCACTGCTTCTATCTTCTGGGTATCAACCCGAATGCCTTCATCCGATACGATATGACCCAAGAATGCCACAGATTTCAACCAAAACTCACATTTAGAGAACTTTGCACACAATTTACGGTCACGAAGAATCTGTAACACTTACCGCAAGTGATTAGCGTGGTCCTCTTGTGATCTCGAGTAAACCAAAATATCAGCAATAAATACCTTCACAAACACGTCGAGAAATGGCTTGAATACCCTATTCATTAAATCCATAAAAACTGTAGCTACATTTGTTAGTCCAAATGACATGACTAAAAATTCATAATGTCCATACCGTGTTCGGAATGTTGTCTTGGGTATATCTTCTTCTCTAACCCTCACCTGGTGATAACCCGATCTCAAATCAATCTTTGAAAAGCATTTCGCACCCTGTAATTGATCAAATAAATCATCAATTCTGGGGGGAGGATATTTGTTTTTGATTGCTACTTTGTTAAATTGTCAGTAGTCAATACACATTCTCAATGTGACATCTTTCTTCAGTGCAAATAATACTGGCGCACCCCACGGGGACATACTAGGCCTGATGAAGCCCTTGTCCAGTAAATATTTCAACTGCTCCTTCAATTCACGCAGTTCTGCTGGAGCCATTCTATATGGAGGAATAGAAATAGGCTGAGTGCCTGGAATCACATCAATACCAAATTCCACTTCCCGTTCCGGAGGTAAACCTGGAAGATCTTCAGAAAATACATCAAGAAATTCATTTATCACCGGAACGAATTCAAGAATTTGTAACTTCGCTTTGATATCATGCACTCTCACGAGGTGACATGTATATCCCTTAGATATCATTTTCCTAGCCTTAAGATAGGAAATAAATTTGCCTCTCGGTGCTCCCACATTACCTTTCCATTCAAAAACATCCTTTTGTGGAAAATGAAATTGTACTCTCTTAGCTCGGCAATCTACCATGGTGCAGCAAGAGGCTAACCAATCCATTCCCATGATAACATCGAAATCTAGCATGTCTAGTTCAACAAGATCGGCCAATGTATCATAACCACAAACAGTGACTATACAATCACGATAAACTCTCTTTGCTATGATAGATTCACCAACCGGTGTCGTTTCTTCAATTGACTTAACTAGTAATTCCGGCGCTTTTTTAAATTTTTCAGCAATCAAAGGAGTGACATATGATAATGTAGAACCCGGATCAATCAATGCATACACATTATGTGAAAATATGGACAAGATACCTGTGACCACGTCAGGTGATGCCTCCGAATTCTGCCGATCAGCTAGTGCATAAATACGATTCTGAGCTCCGCTGGAACTAGCTGCTCCTTTAGCACCTCTACCTCGTCCCATAGGCTGTGCTCCTCTACCTAAGGAAGGCACGGATGATGATGATGCAACAGCTGACCCCGCAGGTCGTGCTATACCACCCATGCTCCTCTGTGGACACTCTCTTGCTATGTGCCCTGGCTCACCGCAAAAATAACAAACATTCCTTAAAATCCGGCATTCACCTAAATGAAACTTCCCGCAGTGCTGACACGGCTGGCGAGGAAATCCTGATGTCTATGGACCTCGAACCATACTGCTACGCCCAACATAATTGCCTCTAGACCCTCGAAATTGAGATGGCGTGCCTGCCGTGGAATAAGAAAATGAGGGTCTCGACGGCCTGTTGAAACCCCAAGGTCTAAACTCTCCTTGGGACGCCATAGACTGTCCCGTAGATCTAGCCCTCTTCGACAACCCTTCTTCAAACCCTTGTGTTCTTCTTCGTTGCCTTTGATCTTCCATTTTCTGTGCAAAGGCCTGTATTCTAGCTATGTCCATGTCCCTATTTAACGCAGCAATAGTGCAATCTCAGACCAAATATGGTTCCAGTCTGTCCACATACCGGTGAACTCTGTCAGTCATCGTAGCTACCACATTCGGAGCATACCGGGCCAAGGAATTAAACTTGAGGCTGTATTCTCTAACACTCATGTTGCCTTGTCGCAAATTCAAAAATTGGTTCGTACGAGCCTCTCAAACTTCATAGGGGAGATAGTGATCAATAAATACCAATTTAAATTCTTCCCAACTAGTGGGGAGTGCATCAATGCCCCTTGATCATTTCCAGTCTTCGTACCACAATATAGCTTCACCCTTTAATCGATAAGCCGCAAGCTCGACCGTCTCCACACCAGACACGTGCATCACTTCCAAAGCCCTTTGGATTTGATCTATATAATCCTGCGGATCTTTTTTCGGGTCTGATCCAGTGAATGTGGGAGGATCTAATTTCAAGAAGTCTTGTGTTCTGCGACTAGCTGCTCTTGCTGCGCTATCATCACCCATCACTGGACCACCTTGTCCCTGAACCTGTGCAGCAACTATTCAAGTCAAAATCTGCACTGCATCCTTTAAGTCCAGATCAGTGGTAGTATTTACTGGTGGATCTACAGGTACTCTTCTCCTACTCGACTCTTCTGGAACAGAGGAAGTGGAGGAAGCTCGTAACACAAATTCATTCTCAGCATCGCCTTGATTAACTTGATCAGGTGGTGGTATACTGGTTCCTTCACCAGCAATTCTATCTATCTTCTTACTTTTTTATCGACCTCTTTTTGTCATCGGCATTTTAACTATAAAAACAATTACCATAATCAGATTCAATTCAACTTACAACAC
The DNA here is from genome assembly GCA_031232105.1 of Capsicum rhomboideum. Lineage (NCBI taxonomy): Eukaryota > Viridiplantae > Streptophyta > Magnoliopsida > Solanales > Solanaceae > Capsicum > Capsicum rhomboideum. Next base: position 25,342,065 of record CP124710.1, read on the forward strand.
TGGCTCTATTGCACGATCTAGAATTGAAGAAGAGAAACAACATCCTAAATGTCCCGTAGCCGCCTACTTATAAATGTGGTGCACAACACATTGATAAGTAAGACTCTACTCAGACACGGCTTTGTAGACACCCTTAGAACGACCTGCTCTGATACCACTTTGTCACACCCCAAATCCCAACGAGGCGTGATTGGCACCCGTAGTCGATAAGGCACGAGAGAACCAACCTATGCTTTCTATACATCCATACGAATGCCATGGGAAACACCACTATCACATAAGAACATGAATGGCTAATATCAGAAATCATGGAACATGTGACATATAGATATACACTTTTGAGAAACTTGGTCGTTGAGGCCATCAAACCAAGACATCATGAGTCACCTTATATACATATACCCACATGCGTCTTCAAAAGCCTCTAACAGATGCACTGACCAACACAAACTAAAAGTCGGGATAAGTTCCCGCTTTATACACTATGTACAATACCAAAATACATATACAAGTGAGACTCGGAGAAGCCCCGAACTAACTGGAGCTCACCAACGATCTGCAACAACTGGCGACCTACTGCGGAGGCCTACTAGCACCTGCGCCTGTAGAAAGTAAGGTAAATTCCCCAAGAGGGGTCAGTACGAGGACTATACTGAGTATGTAAGACTATAGGTAAACATCTGAGATATAGGAGCTTTGATGCAAAACGAGTACAAGTGAACATGTTACGTGAATGGACTACTATAGTATACAAGTGTGGGATCATGTGCATTACTTTCTTTGCTTCATTTCATCATTCATGTGATCATCAATCATATATGCTCGGGCCCAACTGATCAGTGGGAAATAATATTGGGATCGTCTCTAGCTAGGCTTATACCCCTTTGAGCTGGCACCCATAAATCAATAAAGCAGGTTCGTCTCTAGCTAAGCTTACGCCCCTTTGAGCTGCCTCTTGTATCCAATAATCATTCGGGATCGCCCCTAGCTAGGCTTATGCCCCTTTGGGTTGCCACCCGTTCTCAACAAGTGTTCATTACTTCAATTCTTTACTTTTGAGATTGCTACTTTAACTTGTGAGAGATTGGTACTTTAGTGGTTACAATGTTATAGAAACTGTGGAACATTATTGGAACATTCATAAATGAATATGAGTCATGTGAATTACATTTGATCAATGCATAAGGAACATATGTGTAACAATGATTAACAACCGGGAATGGAATACCTTTGGACATTTCGGGAAGGAACATGTGTAAGGACAATGTGACACTATGTGCCGCAGAATGATACGGAAAGAGTAGCCTTACATACCTTCACTTACCCTTTACGCTTTTCCTTTTATCATTCTGTCGTAATTATTCCTTTATGACAACATATAAGCAAGCATCCATACTTAATACAGTCCAACACACCTCCATGCGATGCTTTAAAGTCATTAAAACAACACCACAAGTTGATAATTACATCCAAAAAGGGTATCGGGGCTTTCGGGGATCGACTAGAGTCGGAAACATACAAAATCAATTCTAGATGTGACCTGCGCTTCCACCTGCTCACGCATGTGGCTTAAATTCACGCGCAGATGTCTCTTAGAAAATTCCAGGGCCTTCTGCATTGGTATCTGCGCCCGCAGATGCCCTCGTCTGCGGGGGCGGATGCCCGTTTTGGTCCGAAATGACTTTTTTGGGGTCTTTTAAGGCCATGAATGGTCCATGATCACAATCAAACATATTTCAACATATTTTTGATCCTCTTAAACATCAACATTCATCCATGGTCTCACAACACACATAACGACACCCAAAACCACATTTCCCGACCAATACGACACCAAAAACATAACTAATTTCACAATATCAATGCACAAGAATGAAACAAAGTAAGACCATAATCACATCTCACATGTCAATATTTACTCCACCAAATTCACTTCTTTCACAACCACAAGTTCATCACCAAGTTTACAAGACAAACCACCCTCCGATTTAAGCAAACATGTAACTTTTCACTTATTGTGAACTTCTTCCACCAACATAATATACACCATATATTATGCATAAAATATATTAATCCATCATAATAAACACTTACCAAGTCTTACCAATTGATGATCTTGGCCCAAAGGAGAACTTAGGGTTCTTGAGAGCAAAAGGGAATTTTGTGGAAAAATCTAGAAATGTTATGAGAGTTTAATGGAATAAAAATCTGATTTTTTTCTCTATATATAGTCCCTCATGTCTCCTTTATATTTTTCCTTAGCATTCAATGCCATGTTGATTGGTCAAATGGACTACATTTGGAAGAATGGGTCAAAACCCCTTTTTGGGCCATGTCTTATAATTGTTTTGGGCTTCGTTTTGGGCCCAATTGTGTGGGACTTATTAATACCCACATTTTTATTTCTTAATTCAACAATTCTCTCATGTTTTCATTTTCCCATAAATTTTACGGTTGTCAGCTAAACATAGGAACGTACGGGGTGTTACATGCATCTTCTTTGGAAGTCGGGAAGAGAGTCCAAGTGAATCTTTAGTACTCATCCACCAGCACATACACATACCTTTTTCCTCCTCTACTTTTTACTCTCATGGGTGTACAAAGGTTCATGTGAATTAGTTCAAGACACTTAGTTGTACTCACTAGATTTGTTTTCTTGAATGAAGTTCTTACTTGCTTTCCTCTTACACAAGCACTGCATGTATTTTCATCTTTCAACTTACCACTGGGAAGCCCTATAACCAAGTCCTTAGAAACAAGTTTGTTTATATGTTTCATACTTGCATGACCAAGTCTTTTGTGCCACAGAAGAGAATCATAATTCATTGCACTGTGGCAAGAGATATTTGAGTGTGAGGTTCCCAAGATGTCAGCCTTATACACATCTTTTGCCTTCCTGCAGTAAGGACCACTTTTTTTGTATACATCTTCTTGACTTGCATCCTGCAGAGGTGAAGATCATTTTGTTCCCTTTGTCACACAGTTGAGAGATGCTCATAAGATTGTGCTTCAGTCCCTCAACATGATAAACTTCTTCTAAAACTTTACCATCTATTCTTCCAATCTTTCCTACTCCAGTAATGATCCCTTTCTTTCCATCTCCAAAAGATACTTCTCCTCCTTTTAATGAGGTGAGTGAGAGAAAATGTTGTTTATCTCCAGTCATGTGTCTTGAGCAAGCACTAACCATGTACCAATTTTTCTTGCTCTCTGTCACTCTTACCTACAAAATAATTTTAAATTTTAATTTTAGGCACCCAGATGAGCTTGGGTCCTTTCTTATGAGCAAAAGGGTGAATCAAATTTTTCTTTGCCTATACAGGCAACAGGTTGGTACACCTGTTTCTTTTAACAGAGATGTCTTCACACTTTTTTTCAGAAGTGAACCAATTTCCCTTTTTTGTAAAGAACTTGCCTCTCTTGGTAGTTAAGGGGTTTTTCTTTTTAATAAGATCAATGTTTTTCTTTATCACCTTATGGCTTTCATGACACTTAGTGGTTGGATGTCCTATTTTTCCACAAATATAACGTAAATCCTCTGTAGGGACAGTTTCTTTATGAAATCCTAGTCCAGCTTTTTCACTATAAGTTCTGTTGCTTAAGTGATTTATGATTCTTGAAGATTGAGTCCACCTATTAGCCTTTTCAAGATCCAGTCTCAGTTTAGAATTCTCCTGACTTAAATTTCTGATTTTTTCTTTTTGACTAAGCAACTCTTTATTCTTTTGTTTAAGAGCAGACTCAATCTTGAGAAAGTCATCACTAACAGTCTTTTTCCCTTTATCAGCAATGGAGAGCTTGAGAACTTCTGACTTAAGAGTTAGGATGGTTGTACCATGTTGGTTTACCTGTTCCTTTAGAGAGCAGTTCTCTTTCTCAATAGTGCTCTTGCCTTTTTCAGTATCTATGAGTTCATACTTGAGGCTAGCAAGAGTCTTGAGAAACTATTCTCTATTAGCTTTTAAGTCATGTAGTTCATCAATTATGTGAGCCATGATGATGAGTAACTTTTTCTTAGAGAAAAGGTGAAACTTGTTTTTTAGTTCAGAGATTCTTGCCTCGGATTTGTTAGCTTTTTCTCCTTCATCCTCCTCTTAATCAGAGTAACCTATATCCATGAAGGCATCATCATCTATGTCACTATCATATTCTTCAGATCCCTGAGCTGCAACCATAGCATGAGATTTCTTGAGGTCACCTTTATCCTTATTTTTTTTCTCCTTCTCCATTCTTTCTTTTCTTTACTCTATTTTCTACAAGGGACAGTCTTTAATCAAGTAGTCTATTTTTTCACATTTAAAGCACCCACTTTGTGATCTATCATTGGACTTTTGCCTGCTACCTGTTCCATTCATCTTTTCTCTCCTGAAGAACTTTTTGAAATTTTTGGTGATGAATGCCACTTGTTCTTCATCTAGATCCGAGTCATCGCTCTCAGAGGCTTTCAAGGATAACAACTTGTCCTTAGTTTCTACCTTCTTGGGGGTGATCATGTTAATCTCATAGGTTTTCAAATTTTCCACCAATTCATCAAGAGTCATGGTGGTGAGGTCCTTTTCTTCCCTTATGGCAGTAACTTTGACATCCTAATTTGCTTTTGGAAGGACCTTCAATACCTTGTGTCAACTTGCTCTTCAACAGTCAGAGTTTTTCCTAGTGAGGATAACTCATTAACAAAGGTAGTGAGTCGAGTTGTCATCTCTTGTAGAGTCTCTCCATCCTTCATCTTAAATGTCTCATACTCAGTGAAAAGCATAGCAACTCTGAATTTCCTTACTTGATCGGTGCCTTCATATGCATTAAGTAGTGCATCCCAAATTTGTTTGGCAGATGAGCAGTTTGAAACTCTGTTGTACTCATCAGGAACAAGACCATACACCAGTATGTTCTTGGCTTTAGTATTCTTCTTTAAAGCAACAAGATCCTCAGCAACGTAAATTGGTTTTATTTTTCTTACTTCCACTCCATCCATTATTTTCATGGGAATTGTAGGACCTACAATAATTCTATCCCATAGCTCATAGTCTTCAGCCTGAATGAAGTCCTCCATGCGATCTTTCAACCAAGAAAAGTGTGACCCATTGAAGAAAGGGGGTCTTGTAGTGGACTGTCCTTCACAATGTCCAGTAGGAGGTGCAGAATTCATCTTGATCTTATCTTAACGTGTTAACCTTTTAACAAGATAACTTTGCTCTGATACCAATTGATATTCCACACGCCCAATAAGTTCAGTGAATTGTAGATAATTAATTTCTATGATTGGACAGGGTTTCCTAACATGATCTACCAAAGAGATAAAAAGTAGTAAATGTAAGCATACGAATTTTCACGTGGAAAACACCCGGCTCAAAAGGTGTAAAAAAACACGACCTACAACCTCTGTTGGATTTACCCCAACCTTCACTAGAACACGATCCTCTAAATAATTTGGTTACAAACACTGCAACCTAAGGAATTGTAAACTCTAATCCATTACAACTCAACAACTAGGAATTATAAACTCCAATTCCTAACAACTCACAAACCAGCCTTGGCTTGTGATCTCAAGTTTTCAAGTCACCCAACTTGAAAACAAACACCTATTCTAATTTATAACACATTGAAAACTATGAAATCAAACGATTACAACTCGAAGAACAATCCTAATACAATCAAGTTAAACTCTAGCTAGATTCTGCTATGTATGGACCTGCTCCTTCTAGGAGTTCTTCCGCAGTATCTCAATGATCAACTCTGATTTTTGCCTTTGCTTTATATGAGTGCGCAAACGACTTTGTAGAAGCTCTTGGGTATTTGTAGATGCTGATGCTTGCTTCTTCTAAGTCAGTTTATTTTTCCTTCAAAGGGAACCTATTCTTTTATAGAACCCAATTGAGGAATCCCATTCCTTTTTGGATACCTTTGCCGCCTTCCTCTTTCAAACCTTTTGTAATACCCCGTAGCTTCCCAACCCTACTTGAAGACTTTGCACAATGTTTACTTAGGTGTAGAGATCCATAAGTATGTATTTTGTAGTGTCATTGATGAAACATTTGATATTGGGCCTAGTATGTGTGATTAGACCTTTGTCGGAGGTGTTTGTGACCTCGTGGAGCAATTGTGGGGTGAAAAATGAGGCTTGGAGAACTTCCAAGCAATGGATATTAAGGTTAGTATGATCTAACCAAATCCGCAATGAAAAGTCGAAGAACGGAAAAAAATCACAATTTGGGTGTGGGGCGCGCCCAGGGGCGTACCAGCCGCTTCTGGCCAAAAATATTTTGGTATAGGTAGCCCTGGGGCACGCCAGGAAGCGTGATAGGCCGCTATGGGCTGTTTTTTTTGTGCCACAGGCAGCAAAAGGGCGCGCCAAGAGGCGTGCCGGGGTGGTTTTCGCCAAAATTTTTGGTCAACTATTATGATGTATATAAGACCTTTGAGTCATGGTACCATTACTCCATCATATTAGGACTAGTATTAAGCGCGTTTAGCATCTGAGTTGGGTTTAATCCTTCGTCACAAGTATTTTAACAAATTATGTTCAAATAAGCCATGAGCGGCTAGAATTCCTCATTTTTGAAATTGAGGCTACGAACATGAAATCCGTGTGTGAATATTATCGAGAAATAGATGGAATTATTTTAACATGAGATATATGGTGGATTATATATTGAATTTGGTGGGTTAAGATAATAGGTGAAATTGGGCTCAATTTGAGGCCCAAAATGAAGCCAAAATGCATGGGCCCAAGAGGAAAAATGATCCATTCTTCCATTTGACCAAGAGTATATGGAATTTAATGTCCAAGTATTGTCTAAGGATGAATTGAGTACTATATAAAGACCAAAAAATCAGATTTTTTATTTCATTCTAAGTCTCATGCCTTTCTAGACATTTCTTGAAGATATTTCTCTCCTTTTCAAACCCTAAGTCACCTCTTGGGCAAGATCATCATTTCTCAAGTTTGGGTAAGTGATTATTATTGTACTTTAGTATATTATATTCATGAGAGATGGTGTAGAGCATGATGGTTATGTTGGCAAGTGTTGAATAGTGAACTTTTGCTTTTTACTAAAGATGTGCCATTCTTGTTATTTAAACTTGAAAAAGGACTTGAGTTTGAATAAAAGTGAATGGCATGAATGAGATATCAACATGTATCGTGTGATAATTATCCTAAACTTGTTATTTTTTCTATAAGTGTAAATGATGGAATTTTGGCCGATATGTTGTTGTGAGGTGTATTGAGGTGATTTGATGGGGAAATTGTGACGTCATGTTAATGAAGAAATGTAAAGAACGAACTTGGTATGAAATGCTATTGGATTGTGATATTTTGGCCAATGTTGGACATGTTGTGGCATGGTTGATATGACAATGCCGTAAATGGTATTGTAAAGGGTGAAATGACATTATACGACAGTCATATATCTCATTGTTGTCTTGTACACTTGTATGGTAACTAGTTGATAGTGTAAGCTCTGTTATGTAATTGTGTTGTAGAGTGAAACCAAAGGAAGGATCTGGACTATCGTGTTCACGTATAGGGTTATATATTCCTATTGAGAAGATAAGGTATGTAAGGTTACTTTTACCGTATCCTTCTGCAGCTCATATTACTCACATTGATATAGTACTTGTTCCACTCTGAAATGTCTAAGGCATTTCATTTCAGATTGTCATGTATGGTTATTCACATGGTTCATATTCATAGGTTAATGTTTCAAGTTCTAATAATGTTATGACTATCAATGCATCCCAATCTCTCAAAAGTAAAGAACTGTTGAGTACGGGTGGCAGCTTTGGGGGCATAAGCCTAGCTCAAGCCGATCCCAAGATTATTGGATCAGGGGGAAGTTCTGGGGGCATAATCCTAGCTCGGACCAAACCTGACAGGGGGCAGCTCTAGGGGTAATAACCTAGCTCGAGGCGAACCTGACACATTGATTTATGGGTGGTAGCTTTAGGGATAAAAAAAACCTAGCTCGAGCCGAACCCGATATATTGATTCATAGGGTGGCAGCTCTAAGGGCATAAGCCTAGCTCGAGCCGATCCCAACATAACATTATGTTATGTAAACCCACTGATCAATCGGGGCCCGGGTATCACAGATCACAGGTAAATATGAATGAACATTGAAGCAAAGAAGCAAAGGAAATATTGAAAGTAAAGTACATGATTCCAAACACACAGATTGATGGTTTATCCATATTCTCTATTCTATTACACTTGTTTCCATTGATGTTCATATGTACGTTACAGTTGTTTATGGCCTTACATACTTAGTACATTCTTTGTGCAAACCCCCTTGGGGGGATTTACCTTACTTGCTGCAGGCGCAGGTTCTCGTAGACCTCTACAGTAGGTTGCAGGACATTTACAGCTTTTGGTGAGCTCCAGTGTTCGGGGCTTTTCCGAGTCTCATATCTACATTTGTTTTAGTACTGTAATGTTGTGTAAAGCGGGGACTTGTCCCGAATTTAAGATGGTTATGTATGTGCTTCTGTTAGAGGCTTTTGTAGACATATATGGGTCTATGAATGAAGAGATGTATGTCCACCTTGACTTGATGACCCTAACGGCCAAGTTTCTTATATGTGTAAATATATCATGTTTCATGATTTTCGCTATTAGCATTTTATGTCCTTATGTGGTGGTGATGTTTCTTATGGCATGCATATGATTGGGCATGAGTAAAGATTGTTTCTCTCGGGTTATATCGGCTTAGGGTGCCAGTCCGACCCGTTGGAATTCGGGTCGTGACACCTTTCTTAATATGAATTTACTTAAATTAGGCATCCTTTTATGGAAAGAAAATTTATGTCTTGAATCCGCATCACAACTTTTAAATTTGGTCTTGCATAAATCATCAAAGTCAGTCAACTATTTTCTTCTTCACTGCAGAACACACATTGTCCAATGAACCGAGTGAGTCGACCTGTTTCTTGCACTGCACTGTATTCATCCCTTTGCATCAATACTTTTGTCACCATTCCTTTGTCATATTCAAAACCATCACATTCAACACCATCACTCTCTAACGCTAGTGACTCTAGGTTTTGGGAAGATTTTGTATTGTTATTTTGCATTTCTTATGAGACTTTATGAAAAACTTGATTGATGACTTAAATTTATTTTAAATGTTAATTCCGCATATTCATATGTCGTCATTTGATTTGTTATTTGGGGTTGACTTACCTATGATGGGATTGAGATAGATGTCGTCACATTCCTGATTTTGGGTCGTGACATTTTCCTTGCAAGATTATTGTTTTCCGTTTGCTTGTTCTTCTCATTCTTCTAATTCATGTGTTTAATTTGTTGATTATATAATCAACCTTTTGAACCCTACTTTAAAGGAAAATAAATAAAGAAAATGTTACGGTTGAATGACTTTATATTATGTTGCTTCCTAGTGGTGCACAGTGCACACATACTGGCTCAAAAATCACGGTTATAAAAAAGGATCTTAGAAAATAGAAACATTTAATAAGAACTACTCCATCTCAATTTCTGTGACACTTCATTTTTTATAGTAAATTTGACTAAACTTTGAAGCTAAATTGAATTAGATCAACTTAATATCTTAAAATTAAATTTGGATATTCAAAAAATTATACAAAGAGTACTACGAGTTGCAACTCTTCTCATATTAATATGATTAAAATACATTTTAATGTATTGCTTGAAATTTGCATGATGTGAATCTCGAAAAGTGAAAAATGTGAGATTAAAATTGGGAAAGAGGGAGTAGTAAACTATTGGGAATAGAGAGAAGATGAACTGAGGTGTACATGACTAATTCCTACTTCAATACGTGCATGGAGGTATTTGCCAATGGGGGTAAATTATCATAGACATTTAATTGCATTATGGTGGTGATCGAGTTTTAGAAGCAAGTGGCGTAATGAAATTTATGGCTAATTGAAATGAATACATGAAAATGTTCATGTTGTCCTCATCTTTCTTTGTCATAAGCAAAATAAGCAAGTTCATCTATGTGTTACTTTCTCCGTTCACTTATACTTGTCCACTATTTCAAAAATAGATTTCCACTTTTACTTGCCACTTTTAGTTTATCAGGAAAAAAATAATTAGTTTTTTGCATGTTTAATTTTTAGCACTGAGCCGGGTGTCTATTGGAAACAACTTTTTTACCTTATCCGAAGTAGTGGTATGGACAGCGTACACTTACCCTCCCCAGACCCCACTTTGTGGGAATACACTAGGTATGTTGTTGTTGTTGTTGTTTAATCTTTAGCACTAATTAATTACTCCTTCCGTTCATTTACTTTGTCACATTTTGACTTGGCACACCCATTAAGAAAACAATAACTGACATGGTTATTTTACCTCACTATCCTATTAATTGATGTTTAGCGCTAAGTCTTGACAAATCATTTGAGGAATAAGTAATTAATGCTAAGGGTTATTTGAGGAAATATTTTGTCTTTTCTTATATGTGAAAAATGAAGAGAAAATGTAAATCCATTTTAGAAATAAGTGACAAGTAAAAATAAACAGGGGGAGCATTCTCCAAATCATTTTTCAAGACATAATACTAAACATCAATTAATGGGCATGTCAAGTCCAAGTGTGACGAGTAAAAGTGAACGGAAGGAGTACTAATTGTGCCCCAACCTCTATAGTCTCCCAATTTTTATCCCGTTATCGCTTATCACCAATTCTTTTAGAAAAAGAATGACTGGAAAATAAACTCACTTAAATTTGTGGCAATTTTTGGAAGTGTAACTGATGTGTGTGTAAAGTATCACACAAAAGTTTACGTTGGCTTCAAACACTTTCATCTCTATAGCCTTACAACACTCTTTTATACTTCCCCTGGGCACTGGTCTTTTAATACTGATGTAGTTAACCTAGATGTTTCCTATGTTGTGTCCTTGCTATGCAGAACTATGTTTATCTGTGAGAAAATTCATATTACACATGACATTGTTGGTTGCATTACATCTGTTGTGTCTTCTTAATTGCTGGCTAAAGGAATTCTTGGCCAGGTGATTGTTACAAGTTCTGAATAATGACTTTGCCTTAGCTCAGGCACTACTTGCTAGTAAGTGTTTGTGGACATAAGTCCACTTTGAAATACAACAACAACAACATACCCGGTGTATTCCCACAACGTGGGGTATGGGGAGGATAAGATGTACGCAGTCCATACCACTACCTCGGAGAAGTAGAGAGGCTGTCTCCGATAGACCCCCGGCTCAGGGGTTTGATGTATTAAAGATAATATATATTTACATAAATTTTATATGAAAAAAAAAATGTTTGTTTATGATAGTATTGCTGCTGCTTCTTCCATCTCAAGGGGTAGAAGGAAGAAGCAGCAACAATACTATGGTAGAAAAGGAAAGGAACTGGGAAATGTGATATGACAAAGTACACAAAGAGAGAGAGCAACTTTTTTAATATGGTGGGAAAGGAACTGGGAATGTGATATGGTGGGAAAAGGAAAAGGGAAAATATTTTGATGGGCAATAATGTCATTTAACAAGTTAATGCATGTGTTCAAAGTCTTTGTATTACTAATATACACCTCAATACACAATAGAGTGTATAACTAATGCAAGCATTAGTTATACATAAGCTAAAAAATGTACCAAACAAGGTACTAGTAGTACACATTAACTAATGCATGCATTATTTTTTCCAATACGCTCTACCAAACAACCTCTTATATAAGCGGCCCAAAAGAAGAGATTTTTTTTTAAATAAAGCAAATATACAGAAAAGTTAAAGGGAAAAAGAAAGTTCTCACATACAAAGGGGGTTTTGAGTCGTTCGACTTTGAAATAAAAGAAATAAAATGTGGGTTTTACCAAATCCAACTTAAGCAAATATCCAATACAGTATTCTTTGTTAAAAACACCAGTTTTTGAGTTATTTTGCATGGAAAGCAAATGCATATGAAAGTCATCTGTAGAAAAAAACTTTTGGACCCTCATATTACAAAACAAAAGTATATTGAATTTCTGGTTGATGTCTGAGTCACCCGGTGAAACTATGTGCTTGAAGCAGTGATATCTGGCGGTTAATGGCAGATGGCTGCTTCCCAAAAAGCAATTTACAATACCGTCATCGTATCAGAGGCAGGAGGTTCATGAAGCATTCATCATGGAAGGATTTGTTGCAGGTGTCTCATCGTGTCCTGCTGTTTGGAACTGGTATTGGAGTGCATTGCTCATGAATTGACCTCTTTATCAATTTTTTCGAAGAGGTATAGTATCTCATTTGAGAGGTGAAATAGGCTCAATCATGGTAGTGTTACTTTTTACTAATTTTATCTTCTCTGATCAACGCAACAACAACAACAATATACCCAATGAAATCCCACAAGTGAGGTCTGGGGAGGGTAAAGTGTACGCAGACCTTACCACTACCTTAGGGAGGTAGAGAGGCTGTATTCGAAAGACCCTTTGCTCAAGTGTAGAAAATCCAGGTACAAAGCATAGAGAGAGAGTGAAGAACATAATGCAACTAACATGGGAACAGTGCCAAGTTTACTAGAAATAAATAATAATCAACCACACATAGAGTGATAATCGAAACACAATAAACAACATATGATTGGTATAACTAGTGGGACTAGTACACGACAAACACCAACAACCTAAACCCACTAGAGCAGGACAACACTCCTACCCAACTAACCTTCTACTCTAATACGCGTCCTCCACATCCTCCTATCTAAGGTCATGTCCTCGATAATCTCTGATCAACAGAAGGTTGTTTTTATTTACAAAACAAAATAAGGTTATCACTCCTATCACTTTATCCTGGCTTCAATACTATTTTTTTGTAGTAGCTGATTTGCAAAGCTTCAGTTACAATTCATGAATATTGAAGAAATGACTACTTTGCACTTTTTTTTTTGGTTGCAGCATAGGTATTTCTCTCTGGTGCATATATAATGCTTGCAATATAAGAAGAAAATAACAAAGAGAAAGGAGGAACCCCGATAATATGTATCTCAATTTAAATAGGTACACACATGAATAATTAGTACTGCTTTTATGAAGAACTAGAACTGGGTTACAGGAATTTACTTTTAGCATACAAATTTGATGAATTGTTTATTTATATCTTGATATAGAACATGCCTCGAGTCTGAAATATGAAACTAAACCAGAAGATATTATATTCAAGACACATAGTACATGTATGTTATGTAGAGTTCCAGTCTCTATGGTCCTCATAACTATTTGAGGACATCATATATGACAGATTAATTCTGCATCAACACATCTATGTATATATGCATGTCCAGCAATACTGGCAACACATAGCCAAAGTACCCTTCAAGCAATGTGACCAAAATTATCGCTTCGCACATTTGATACTCTCATCGAGCACAGTCAACACATCTTTTACTTCATCCCTAGCTTCTTCAATCTCATTCTCATTAATCTGAATTTGTTTTCCACTATCTTTGGTCTCCTACTCGCCTTCTCTCCTTTCGTCATTGAGGTATCCATCTTGATCTCCCAAATCATTTTCACCAGTTCTCCGCCCACGAAGGAAGGAGATGGCGTAGCCAGCTCTGTGAGACCCATCCCAGCACAGTCAAGGCACTCGAAGTTAACGACGAAAGATAACGTAACGGGTGGATTTTCTAGGCAATCTATTTCTTGTGAAGGTACTTCCTTGCCTAGCATGCAAGCGCCATGTGACGATGAAGCGCCTTCATCGTCAATCGAGGGTGATTGATGGACACCATTAGAGTATATAGGTTAATTAAATGTAGATAAAAAATAGGATAGTGGTGATCCATGTGTATGTAGAACCCGCAAATGTGATTAAGAATTCTATGTAGAATGAGTGTTAATATAATCAAACCCCATCTACTTATAGTTATTGATAATCAGTTCTTGTGAATTTCCTGCAGTGTCTTTAGTAGATGGGGTTTGATTTTGAGTAAGGTTTCCAGCAATCATCATAGTTCTAGCCATGTCTTCTAGGGTTTTGTTCTTCCTTTCAACTACTCTATTTTGTTGTGGAGTTTTAGGAACTGAGAAATTATGATCTACCCCATTTAATGCACAGTACTCCAAGAATTTAGCATTCTCAAACTGAGTTCCATCATCAGATCTGATGGAAACTAATGAGTTTCCAAGCTTCTCTTTCATCTTTTTGACAAATATGTAGAATACATCAAATGTATCTTCTTTGGAAGTCGGGAAGAGAGTCCAAGTGAATCTTGAGTACTCATCCACCAGCACATACACATACCTTTTTCCTCCTCTACTTTTTACTCTCACGGGTGTACAAAGGTTCATTTGAATCAGTTCAAGACACTTAGTTGTACTCACTAGATTTGTTTTCTTGAATGAAGTTCTTACTTGCTTTCCTCTTACACAAGCACTGCATGTCTTTTCATCTTTCAACTTACCACTGGGAAGCCCTATAACCAAGTCCTTAGAAACAAGTTTGTTTATTTGTTTCATACTTGCATGACCAAGTCTTTTGTGCCACAGAAGATAATCATAGTTCATTGCACTATGGCAAGAGAGATTTGAGTGTGAGGTTCCCAAGATGTCAGCCTTATACACATCTTTTGCCTTCCTGCAGTAAGGACCACTTTTTTTGTATACATCTTCTTGACTTGCATCCTGCAGAGGTGAAGATCATTTTGTTCCCTTTGTCACACAGTTGAGAGATGCTCATAAGATTGTGCTTCAGTCCCTCAACATGATAAACTTCTTCTAAAACTTTACCATCTGTTCTTCCAATCTTTCCTACTCCAGTAATGATCCCTTTCTTTCCATCTCCAAAAGATACTTCTCCTCCTTTTAATGAGGTGAGTGAGAGAAAATGTTGTTTATCTCCAGTCATATGTCTTGAGCAAGCACTATCCATGTACCAATTTTTCTTGCTCTCTGTCACTCTTACCTGCAAAATAATTTTAAATTTTAATTTTAGGCACCCAGATGAGCTTGTGTCCTTTCTTATGAGCAAAAGGGTGAATCAAATTTTTCTTTGCCTATGCAGGTAACAGGTTGGTACACCTGTTTCTTTTAACAGAGATGTCTTCACAGTTTTTTTCAGAAGTGAACCAAGTTCCCTTTTTTGTAAAGAACTTGCCTCTCTTGGTAGTTAAGGGGTTTTTCTTTTTAATAAGATCAATGTTTTTCTTTATCACCTTATGGCTTTTGTGACACTCAGTGGTTGGATGTCTTATTTTTCCACAAATATAACGTAAATCCTCTGTAGGGACAGTTTCTTTATGAAATCCTAGTCCAGCTTTTTCACTATAAGTTCTGTTGCTTAAGTGATTTTCAATTCTTGAAGATTGAGTCCACCTATTAGACTTTTCAAGATCCAGTCTCAGTTTAGAATTCTCCTCACTTAAATTTCTGATTTTTTCTTTTTGACTAAGCAACTCTTTATTCTTTTGTGTAAGAACAGACTCAATCTTGAGAAAGTCATCACTAACAATCTTGAGAAAGTCATCACTAACAGTCTTTTTCCCTTTATCAGCAATGGAGAGCTTGAGAACTTCTGACTTAAGAGCTAGGATGGTTGTACCATGTTGGTTTACCTGCTCCTTTAGAGAGCAGTTCTCTTTCTCAATAGTGCTCTTGCCTTTTTCAGTATCTATGAGTTCATACTTGAGGCTAGCAAGAGTTTTGAGCAACTATTCTCTATTAGCTTTTAAGTCATGTAGTTCATCAATTATGTGAGCCATGATGATGAGTAACTTTTTCTTAGAGAAAAGGTGAAACTTGTTTTTTAGTTCAGAGATTCTTGCCTCGGATTTGTTTGCTTTTTCTCCTTCATCCTCCTCTTGATCAGAGTCACCCATAGCCATGAAGGCATCATCATCTATGTCACTATCAGATTCTTCAGCTCCCTGAGCTGCAACCATAGCATGAGATTTCTTGAGGTCACCTTTATCCTTGTTTTTTTTCTCCTTCTCCATTCTTTCCTTTCTTCACTATATTTTCTACAAGGGACAGTTTTTAATCAAGTAGTCTGTTTTTTCACATTTAAAGCACCCACTTTGTGATCTATCGTTGGACTTTTGCCTGCTACCTGTTCCATTCATGTTTTCTCTCCTGAAGAACTTTTTGAAATTTTTGGTGATGAATGCCACTTGTTCTTCATCTAGATCCGAGTCATTGCTCTCAGAGGCTTTCAAGGATAACGACTTGTCCTTAGTTTCTACCTTCTTGGGGGTGATCATGTTAATCTCATAGGTTTTCAAATTTTCCACCAATTCATCAAGAGTCATGGTGGTGAGGTCCTTTTCTTCCCTTATGGCAGTAACTTTGACATCCCAATTTGCTTTTGGAAGGACCTTCAATACCTTGTCAACTTGCTCTTCAACAATCAGAGTTTTTCCTAGTGAGGATAACTCATTTACCAAGGTAGTGAGTCGATTTATCATCTCTTGTAGAGTCTCTCCATCCTTCATCTTAAATGTCTCATACTCAGTGAAAAGCATAGCAACTCTGAATTTCCTTACTTGACCAGTGCCTTCATGTGCATTAAGTAGTGCATCCCAAATTTGTTTGGCAGATGAGCAGTTTGAAACTTTGTTGTACTCATCAGGACCAAGACCATACACCAGTATGTTCTTGGCTTTAGTATTCTTCTTTAAAGCAACAAGATCCTCAGCAACGTAATCTGTTCTTATTTTGCTTACTTCCACTCCATCCACTATTTTCATAGGAATTGTAGGACCTACAGTAATTCTATCCCATAGCTCATAGTCTTCAGCCTGAATGAAGTCCTCTATGCGATCTTTCCACCAAGAAAAGTGAGACCCATTGAAGAAAAGGGGTCTTGTAGTGGACTGTCCTTCACAATGTCCAGTAGGAGGTGCAGAATTCATCTTGATCTTATCTTAAGGTGTTAACCTTTTAACAAGATAACTTTGCTCTGATACCAATTGATATTCCACACGCCCAATGAGTTCAGTGAATTGTAGATAATTAATTTCTATGATTGGACAGGGTTTCCTAACATGATCCACCAAAGAGATAAAAAGTAGTAAACGTAAGCATACGAATTTTCACGTGAAAAACACCCGGATCAAAAGGTGTAAAAAATCACGACCTACAACCTCTGTTAAATTTACCCCAACCTTCACTAAAACACGAGTGTAACACCCCGTACATTCCCAACCCTACTTGACGACATTGAATAATGCTTACCTAGGTGTTGAGATGCCATGAGTAGGTGTTTTATAGTGTCATTGGTAAAACATTTGATATCGGACCTAAAATGAGCGATTAGACCTTTGTAGGAGATGTTTTGTGGTTTCGTGGAGCATTTGGGTGATACCCCGTACACATTCTAACCTCATTTGGTGACTTGAAGTCATGTTTACTTGATGATTAAGATCACTAAGTAAGTATTTTGTAGTGTTTTGATAAGGGATTGGACGATATGCAAACATTGGATAAGTGGCCGAAAAATTCAGCAAAGTGCTGAAATTTACGCCACTACCCTATTTCGTGTGGCGCAAGCCACATGAATTCAAAGTAGGCTCATTTCTTGCGCCACAGCCTGCTTTGCAGCTAGTGGCGCAAGGCACAAATATGGTGCCTTTCCGGACCCGTTTTGTAACGCAATTCTACGACGATTCTTGGATGGTTTCTTTTGGTTCTTTGGAGTTCTTTGAGCATTGTTAAAGCTTCAAACACTTCAATACACTCCTACATACTCCTACATGATCAAATCATGAAATATGAATAGTGATCCAAAATGTCTAATGAAGCCAAGGGCGACTAGAATTCCTATTTTTGCGATCGAGGCGACGAATGAGAATCTCATAAGAGACTATTGTCGTGACATTATGGGATTATGTAAACATGAGATATATGGTGAATAATACATGAAATTTGGTGGGTTACATGGATATGTGTTATTGGGCCCAAAGTTAGGCCCAAATTGGAATTAAAAGACTTGGCCCAAAGGGCAAAAAGACCCATTCTTCCACTTTGACCACATTAAATGACAAAAAAATGGCTAAGTATGACTTGGGGTCTATATAAAGGCCCCAAGATCAGATTTTTAATCATTCAAAGCTCTTATGCCTTTAAGATATTTTCTCCAACATTTCTTTAAGTTCCAAACCCTAAAGCAAAATATTCCTTTGGACTCCTTGGACAAGATCATCATATTCCAAGCCTTGGTAAGTATATATTCTCATGGATTAACATATTATATGCATGGGAGATTACGTATATTATGATAGTTGTGTTGGCAAGGTTGTGAATAGTGTATTTTTGCTTTTGGTGAAAGATGTGCTATCTTGGTGAGTTGAACTTGAATTAGGACTTGTGACTTGATGAAAGAGCATGGTATGGACAAAATATGAACATGTATGGTGTTATTTTTGGTATTAAACTTGTTCTTGTCTATAAGTGGAAATTGTGGGATTTTGGCCGATATGTGTTATGAGTTGTAGTAAGGTAATTTGATGGGTTATTTGTGATGTGGTATGGATAAGAAAGTGTAAAGGAGAAGTGTTGTGGTGAAATGCATCAATTATCATGTATTGGTCAATGTTGGGAATATTATGGAATTTTTGGAATAGTAATTTTATCAATAGTTTTGTCAAGGGGAAATGGCATGTTTAAGGGCAAATATGTGATTCATTGATGTTACATGCATTTGAAGAGTAGTTGATGGTTAATGTGAATTTCGTTATATATTTATGTTGTAGAGTGACACATAAAGAAGGAACGGGACTCTTGTATATGCATCTAAGGTTGTATATTTGTATTGAGAATACAAGGTATGTAAGGTTACTTTGTCCGTATCTTTCTGCGGCAAATAGTATCCATATTGACATGTCACTAGTCTTATCCCGAAATGTGCTAAGGTATTCCATATCCGGTTATCAATTGTCATATATTTCCTACTCATTGATCATTTGTGAATCTCATGTCTCATATTCATGGTTAATGTTCCAAAAGTTCACATAAGGTTGTGTTCCAAAGTTCCAATAGTGGTTATGCTCATGTACCTTGTTCATTGATTACTATCCAATGGTGTCATGGTGCCAATAATGTTATATTTCTCATGATGTTTATTTACATGTCTCTTACTTATTGGTTATTGTTCCAAAGCTTCCAACAATGTTATGGCTACAAAAGTATCAATCTCTCATAAGCCAAGGGTATCCTATTTTCGGGTATCAATTTTGGATCCTCACATGTTCTTTATGCATTGATCAATTGTCATTCACATGTCTCATATGCATTGACTAATGTTTCAAAGATTCCATGGTTCCACCAATGTTATGTTCCAAAGTTCAAAATGATATTATGACTATCATTGTACCAATCTCAAAGTAATAAGCAAAGTAATGCATATGTGGTCAATGATCAAGTATGGGTGGCAAGTATAGGGGCATAAGCCTAGCTCGACTCAATCCCGATGTATTGATTTATGGGTGGCAAGTCTGACTCGATCCCGATGTACTGATTTATGGGTGGCAAGTCTAGGGGCATAAGCCTAGCTCGACTCGATCCCGATGCATTGATTTATGGGTGGCAGGTCTAGGGGCATAAGCCTAGCTCGACCCGATCCCAACATGACGATAAGTCATGTAAAGACCCACTGATCAGTAGGGGCCCGGGTACATTGTGACACATGTATTGACAAGTAAGCATTGAGATAAAGAAAGCAAAGAAAGTAATGAAAGCAATTCACATGGTTTCCCAAAATGCAAAATGGTGACTTATTCACATTGATTACTTATTTGTAATGAGTTAATTGATATGGTCATGTATTCTATTGTTTCATTTGAGCCTTACATACTCAGTACTTATTCCGTACTGACCCCTCTCGGAGAATTTACCTTACTTGCTGCAGGCGCAGGTACTAGTAGGCCGCCACAGTAGGTTGCCAGCTGTTTGCGGTTCATTGGTGAGCTCCAGTTAGTTCGGGGCTTCTCCGAGTCGCAGTGGTTCATATGCTTTGATATTGTACATTGTGTATAAAGCGGGGACTTATCCCGACTTTCAGTTGGTTTTGGTCAATGCATCTGTTAGAGGCTTTTGTAGACGTATGTGGGTGTATGTGTATAAGATGATAGATGAAATCTTTACTTGATGGCCTCAACGGCCAAGTTTCTCATATGTATATACGTCACATGTTCTATGCTTTCCGATTTTAGCCTCTCATGTTTCTATGTGATAGTAGTGTTTCCTATGACATGCATACGAATGAATAGAAGCAAAGATTGGTTCTCTCGGGCCTTGTCGGATTCGGGTGCCAATCACGCCTCGTTGGGATTCGGGGCGTGACAAATAGCCTCTCAATAATTTTGTTACAAACACTGCAACCTAAGGAATTATAAACTCTAATCCATTACAACTCAACAACTAGGAATTATAAACTCTAATTCCTAACAACTCACAAACCAACCTTGGCTTGTGATCTCAAGTTTTCAAGTCACTCAACTTGAAAACAAACACCTATTCCAATTTATAACACATTGAAAACTATGAAATCAAATGATTACAACTCGAAGAACAATCCTAATACAATCAAGTTAAACTCTAGCTAATTCTGCTATGTATGGACCTGCTCCTTCTAGGAGTTCTTCCGCAGTATCTCAATGATCAACTCTGATTTTTGCCTTTGCTTTATATGAGTGCGCAAACGACTTTGTAGAAGCTCTTGGGTATTTGTAGATGTTGATTCTTACTTCTTCTAAGTCAGTTTATTTTTCCTTCAAAAGAAACCCATTCCTTTTTGGAACCTAATTGAGGAATCCCATTCCTTTTTGGATACCTTTGCCGCCTTCCTCTTTCAAACCTTTCTTAATATGAATTTACTTAAATTAGGCATCCTTTTATGGAAAGAAAATTTATGTCTTGAATCCGCATCACAACTTTTCAAATTTGGTCTTGCATAAATCATCTAAGTCAGTCAACTATTTTCTTCTTCACTGCAGAACACACATTGTCCAATGAACCAAATGAGTCGACCTCTTCCTTGCACTGCACTGTATTCATCCCTTTGCATCAATACTTTTGTCACCATTCCTTTGTCATATTCAAAACCATCACATTCAACACCATCACTCTCTAACGCTAGTGACTCTAGGTTTTGGGAAGATTTTGTATTGTTATTCTGCATTTCTTATGAGACTTTATGAAAAACCTGATTGATGACTTAAATTTATTTTAAACGTTAATTCCGCATATCCGTATGTCGTCATTTGATTTGTTATTTGGGGTTGACTTACCTATGATGGGATTGAGATAGATGTCGTCACGTTCCTGATTTTGGGTCGTGACATTTTCCTTGCAAGATTATTGTTTTCCTTTTGCTTGTTCTTCTCATTCTTCTAATTCATGTGTTTAATTTGTTGATTATATAATCAACCTATTGAACCCTACTTTAAAGGAAAATAAATAAAGAAAATGTTACGGTTGAATGACTTTATATTATATTGCTTCCTAGTGGTGCACAGTGCACACATACTGGCTCAAAAATCGCAGTTATAAAAAAGGATCTTAGAAAATAGAAACATTTAATAAGAACTACTCCATCTCAATTTCTGTGACACTTCATTTTTTATAGTAAATTTGACTAAACTTTGAAGCTAAATTGAATTAGATCAACTTAATATCTTAAAATTAAATTTGGATATTCAAAAAATTATACAAAAAGTACTACGAGTTGCAACTCTTCTCATATTAATATGATTAAAATACATTTTAAAGTAGTGCTTGAAATTTGCATGATGTGAATCTCGAAAAGTGAAAAATGTGAGATTAAAATTGGGAAAGAGGGAGTAGTAAACTATTGGGAATAGAGAGAAGATGAACTGAGGTGTACATGACTAATTCCTACTTCAATACGTGCATGGAAGTATTTGCCAATGGGGGTAAATTATCATAGACGTTTAATTGCATTAGGGTGGTGATCGAGTTTTACAAGCAAGTGGCGTAATGAAATTTATGGCTAATTGAAATGAATACATGAAAATGTTCATGTTGTCCTCATCTTTCTTTGTCATAAGCAAAATAAGCAAGTTCATCTACGTGTTACTTTCTCCGTTCACTTATACTTGTCCACTATTTCAAAAATAGATTTCCACATTTACTTGCCACTTTTAGTTTATCAGGAAAAAAACAATTAGTTTTTTGCATATTTAATCTTTAGCACTGAGCCGGGTGTTTATTGGAAACAACTTTTTTACCTTATCTGAGGTAGTGGTATGGACTGCGTACACTTACCCTCCCCAGACCCCACTTTGTGGGAATACACTAGGTATGTTGTTGTTGTTGTTGTTTAATCTTTAGCACTAATTAATTACTCCTTCCGTTCATTTACTTTGTCGCATTTTGACTTGGCACATCCATTAAGAAAACAATAACTGACATGGTTATTTTACCTCACTATCCTATTAATTGATGTTTAGCGCTAAGTCTTGACAAATCATTTGAGAAATAAGTAGTTAATGCTAAGGGTTATTTGAGGAAATATTTTGTCTTTTCTTATATGTGAAAAATGAAGAGAAAATGTAAATCCATTTTAGAAATAAGTGACAAGTAAAAATAAACAGGGGGAGCATTCTCCAAATTATTTTTCAAGACATAATACTAAACATCAATTAATGGGCATATCAAGTCCAAGTGTGACGAGTAAAAGTGAACGGAAGGAGTACTAATTGTGCCCCAACTTCTATAGTCTCCCAATTTTTATCCCGTTATCGCTTATCACCAATTCTTTTAGAAAAAGAATGACTGGAAAATAAATTCACTTAAATTTGTGGCAATTTTTGGAAGTGTAACTGATGTGTGTGTAAAGTATCACACAAAAGTTTATGTTGGCTTCAAACAGTTTCATCTTCATAGCCTTACAACACTCTTTTGTACTTACTTCCCCTGGGCACTGGTCTTTTAATACTGATGTAGCTAACCTAGATGTTTCCTATGTTGTGTCCTTGCTATGCAGAACTATGTGTATCTGTGAGAAAATTCATATTACACTGACATTGTTGGTTGCGTAACATCTGTTGTGTCTTCTTAATTGCTGGCTAAAGGAATTCTTGGCCAGGTGATTATTATAGGTTCTGAATAATGACTTTGCCTTAGCTCAGGCATGCCATCAGGCACTACTTGCTAGTAAGTGTTTGTGGACATATGTCCACTTTGAAATACAACAACAACAACATACCCGGTGTATTCCCACAAAGTGGTGGGTCTGGGGAGGGTAAGATGTACGCAGTCCATACCACTACCTCGGAAAAGTAGAGAGGCTGTTTTCGATAGACCCCCGGCTCAGGGGTTTGATGTATTAAAGATAATATATATTTACATAATTTTTATATAAAAAAAAAAAGAGATGTTTGTTTACGATAGTATTGCTGCTGCTTCTTCCTTCTCAAGGGGTACAAGGAAGAAGCAGCAACAATACTATCGTAGAAAAGGAAAGGAACTGGGGAATGTGATATGACAAAGTACACAAAGAGAGAGAGCAGCTTTTTTAATATGGTGGGAAAGGAACTGGGAATGTGATATGGTGGGAAAAGGAAAAGGGAAAATATTTTGAGGGGTAATAATGTCATTTAAGAAGTTAATGCATGTGCTCGAAGTCTTTATATTACTAATACACACCTCAATACACAATTAGTTATACATAAGCTAAAAAATGTACCAAACAAGGTACTAGTAGTACACATTAACTACTGCATGCATTATTTTTTCCAATACGCTCTACCAAACAACGTCTTATATAAGCAGCCCAAAAGAAGATTTTTTTTTTTTTAAATAAAGAAAATATACAGAAAAGTTAAAGGGAAAAAGAAAGTTCTCACATATCAAGGGGGGTTTGAGTCGTTCCACTTTGAAATAAAAGAAATACAATGTGGGTTTTACCAAATCCAACTTAAGCAAATATCCAATACAGTATTCTTTGTTAAAAACACCAGTTTTTGAGTTATTTTGCATGGAAAGCAAATGCAAATGAAAGTCATCTGTAGGAACAAACTTTTGGACCCTCATATTACAAAACAAAAGTATATTGAATTTCTGGTTGATGTCTGAGTCACCCGGTGAAACTATGTGCTTGAAGCAGTGATATCTGGCGGTTAATGGCAGATGGCTGCTTCCCAAGAAGAAATTCACAATACCGTCATCGAATCAGAGGCAGGAGGTTCATGAAGCATTCATCATGGGAGGACGTGTTGCAGGTGTCTCATCGTGTCCTGCTGTTTTTGAACTGGTATTGGAGTGCATTGATCATGAATTGACCTCTTTATCAATTTTTTCGAAGAGGTATAGTATCTCATTTGAGAGAAATTCATCTTCAAATGAAGGTTCACAGAACCAAAGAAACTTTAAAGCACTTCTCCAGAGTAAAGCACAGATTCTAGATTAGACTTTCTTTTAGCTGTGCTTCTGTTAAGATTCTCCTGGTCTTTTAAGGGAGTATGTTGAGCAGAAAGGCACTGCCCCAGTCACCATATTTTTCCAGTAGAAGTTTCCATATGTAGAATCATTTTAGTTGATGATTTGTGAAATTTTCACCACGTTTGGTGTCCTTTAGCTCAAACATACATTTCATCATTGTTTCATAAGCATCCGGTGAAAAGAAAGTACCGAGTGAGTAGTGAGTTGTGTTGAAACACTTAATACTACATTTTCACATTAAAATAACTCTTTACCGGGATTGAGAGGGCACTACCATGGATAATCATTCCTGCTAGATTCTTGTGTTGATGTCAATGTTCTAAGATCCACATTCGATCTTATTCTTCAGGTCGAGCTGTCTCATCTAATAAAGAATCTAATTGTATGTGTTCCATGCAGGATAAAAACTCAAAAACAGATAAAGAAAACAGACAAATCAGTAATTAAGAGGCTCTTCCAAACGAGAAAGGGAAGAGGTGAAATAGGCTCAATCATGGTAGTGTTACTTTTTACTAATTTTATCTTCACTGATCAACACAACAACAACAACAATATACCCAGTGAAATCCCACAAGTGAGGTCTGGGGAGGGTAAAGTGTACGCAGACCTTACCACTACCTTGGGGAGGTAGAGAGATTGTTTCCGAAAGACCCTTTGCTCAAGTGTAGCAAATCCAGGTACAAAGCATAGAGAGAGAGTGAAGAACATAATGCAACTAACATGGGAACAGTGCCAAGTTTACTAGAAATAAATAATAATCAGCCACAAATAGAGTGATAATCGCAACACAATAAACAACATATGATAGGTATAACTAGTGGGACTAGTACACGACAAACACCAACAACCTAAACCCACTAGAGCAGGACAACACTCCTACCCGACTAACCTTCTACTCTAATACGCGTCCTCCACATCCTCCTATCTAAGGTCATGTCCTCGGTAATCTCTGATCAACAGCAGGTTGTTTTTATTTACAAAACAAAATAAGGTTATCACTCCTATCACTTTATCCTGGCTTCAATACTATTTTTTTGTAGTAGCTGATTTGGAAAGCTTCAGTTACAATTCATGAATATTGAAGAAATGACTACTTTACACTTTTTTTTTTTGGTTGCAGCATAGGTATTTCTCTCCGGTGCATATATAATGCTTGCAATATAAGAAGAAAAGAGCAAAGAGAAAGGAGTAACCCCGATAATATGTATCTCAATTTAAACAGGTACACACATGAATAATTAGTACTGCTTTTGTGAAGAACTAGAACTGGGTTACAGGAATTTACTTCTAGCATACAAATTTGATGAATTGTTTCTTTATATCTTGATATAGAACATGCCTCGAGTCTGAAATATGAAACTAAACCAGAAGATATTATATTCAAGACACATAGTACATGTATGTTGTGTAGAGTTCCAGTCTCTATGGTCCTCATAACTATTTGAGGACATCATATATGACAGATGAATTCTGCATCAACACATCTATGTATATATGCCTGTCCAGCAATACTGGCAACACATGGCCAAAGTACCCTTCAAGCAATGTGACCAAAATTATCTCTTCGCACATTTGATACTCTCATCGAGCACAGTCAACACATCTTTTACTTCATCCCTAGCTTCTTCAATCTCATTCTCATTAATCTGAATTTGTTTCCCACTATCTCTTGTCTCCTTCTCGCCTTCTCTCCTTTCGTCATTGAGGTATCCATCTTGATCTCCCAAATCTTTTTCACTAGTTCTCCGCCCACGAAGGAAGGAGATGGCGTTGCCAGCTCTGTGAGACCCGTCCCGGCACAGTCAAGGCACTCGAAGTTAACGACGGAAGATAACGTAACGGGTGGATTTTCTAGGCAATCCATTTCTTGGGAAGGTACTTCCTTGCATAGCATGCAAGCGCCTTCGTCGTCAATCGAGGGCGATTGATGGACACCATTAGAGTATATAGGTTAACTAAATATAGATAAAAAATAGGATAGTGGTGATCCATGTGTATGTAGAACCCACAAATGTGATTAAGAATTCTATGTAGAATGAGTGTTAAGATTAACACTATAAATAGTGGTGAGACCAAGGAGGAAAGAAAAAATAAATTCAATGGTATTGAAGTGGTGTCCACTATACTTTAGATTATCTCAAGGTGTTGACACCCAATTTTGACCTCCCGATATTCCCTCCAGGCTGCTATTTATAAAAAATATTAGTTTTAAATTCTAATTATTTTTCTTTGGTATCGAATAAATTTTGACATTTCGTATTCATGATTAAGGTATGCAATTTATTTTTTAGCATTTAATTTTATATTCTTATATAATATATATAATTTACTAATTTAAATATAGTATTTTTACATAATTTTGTAGATATTTATTAAATTATTTCCGCAAATGTGCATTCTCATAATTTATTATAGCATTTTAAAAGTTCGCATTCATAATTTACAGGTACATTAGTTATTTCAAATCATTATTTACCGTCAACTTTAAATAATATATTATGTGTCGTTGATTTTTATATACGTAATTTATTCATAGTCAATTTAAGCATAAAGATTTTTTATAATGATTGTTATCTTTGTTATTGCTATATCTACTAAATAGCAACCTAATTCAATTTAACTTCCCAGTTCTATTGAATTTCTAGCCTAATTCTATCCGATTTATGTCAATCCTAGCCATTTTATATCCAATTGTGTGTCAATTTTTGACCCAAATTGAAATCCCCAATTTCTAACCCAATTTAAATAAACCAGTTTGACCATTCTTGTAATTTTTAATCCCAGCCATTGATCATACGATCAACGGTTGAGATTAAATCTATCTTTTCTTCCTTTCAAAAGCAAACCCAAACCCTAATTTACACACACACACCTACTCCCACATCAGCCGCACCTGACTCCTTCTCTCTCTTTCGATCCTCTCTCTTCCCTTCTCTTGATCTCACGCCGCCGCCATCGCCGGTCATCACCGACCGGCGAACTCAGCTCTACCACCGGCAAGAACAACCCAAACAACACCTACCACACCCCCATCAGCCGCCACACCCTCTCTCTCTCCTTCACCTCCCTCTCTCAACCTCCCTGCCACCGTAGCCGACCACGCGACGGTGGAAAACCGTCCACCCTCACCGATCTCCCACTTCTCTTCACTCCACCACCGCAACACTGAGCCAACCAGCGCTGCCTCCGCCTCCACCGGTGAACCCTGCCATCACCGTCGACCCACTTTCACCCCAAAGCCATCTCCCTCCTCGCGTCACTGTCTATGCCGCTGTAGCTTTCCCGGCGAGCCATCGGACAGTGGAGCTCTTCGACGAAGCTCTGAAAGGGAGAGCACCGCATACGGGACACCCATGATTTATCATGACCAATTTTGAGATGATCGAAGATCCCAAAATACGAACTTTATGCGAGTATGTTACTGATCTTGATCTCTTTTGATTATCACTTGTTTGTAACCTTAGATTATTGTATGTGTGTAATGCCAATTTTACACCCACTGTGATTTTTAATCAATTTGTTAAATGATTAAGTGCTATCTGTTCATATTCTCGACTCGGCATATTTTCAATACATTTTGATTAGTTCTTTTTAGTTGAGTTAGAATTATGGACATGCAACTAATGATATTCCTATGTGATTTCATTACAAGTTTGGTACACCATCATGGTAAATTAACTTGTTTTTATTTTTAATTTTTTTTTTGACAACTTAGTTCTTGATTAACTTTGGCATGCTTGATTGACTCCATGAAGATTTGATTTGATATGATATCGTTTTGTTTGAATAGTTGGTTACTTTAGGAAAGATTGGTAAATGGCATACTGTATTGCTTATGTGTTTATTCGAAACTGTTATGACTGCCTTAGTACTCGATCAAATATGGTAAGTCCCTTCTGTTTTGCACCCAGTTTATTCCTTCTCTTTAGTTTAAACAAATTGTCATCCATTTATTTATTTATGGTAAATTTGATCTTTCTTACACTGATTGATTCAGTCTATTTATTTAAGGAAAATGACCTTTTAAATGGATTTTTTTTAAATATTTCTTTTCCCTTAGTCCTGTACAACCTTGCCTATATAAGGCACACCCCTACTTCTAATGAAGGGGACTGGAACACACTTTTACGGATTGGCTCCCACTTACATACTCTAAAACACTTTCTCTGGCATTACTCTCTCGGACCCTTAATATATTTCTAAGCTCGTATTCTGATTTTGCTCTGGAAGCATTGGTTTCTGATTCCTGGTTATTGCTTTCGCTGCTAACTGGTTAGTCTTCTATCAGAGAAATTTTCATTCATGTGTGTAGTTCGTTGAAATTATGTTTCCTGCCTTGGCTATAATAATTTATGCAACTCTAATGAAGGCTCACAGGTTGGTCATCCCGCATCCCTTCTTGCTATGTTTACCTGGCTTGTTTGAAACTTATTTGAACTTCAGCATGTGTACCAATTTGTAATCAATATGAATTATTCTTGTCCATATATATTTTGATATAATTTTTTATGCTAGTTCTGCCTCATAGAGATGCTATGCCTACAAATTTCGATTTCTATGGTTTCTCGCATGCCGTTTTGTGTTTAACAGGAACCCGCACCTTGATTGGAAGAGTTGCATGATATTAGAGGGATATTAAGGGTTGTCCAAGTCACCATTTAATTAATGTCTTTTCTATTTGATTCATTCGGTCATGTAATCAATTATTGTATAAACGACATCGATATTATGAGATAATGGGGATCGATGGGGCTGGGAATGCTTACTGATGTTGTTCGTATGCTTGGATAATTTATTCTAAATCACTAGATGCCATGTCTATAGGAGGATTTTATTAGAAAGCGTGTTCACGTGAGTTATAAAATAATTTCAGCATTTTGTTCACCTAGAAACCACGTATCTAAGTTTAATGATAAATTCCCATCATGTTAATTATCTTTTCTCACTTAGGCAGGTTATTAAATAAATTTCCGACATATCTCGATAAATTTTCAGCATATGTAAATCATTTTTTCAGCATCTTTAAATCATTTTCCAGCACTTTTAACAAATTTCCAGCACTCTTTAATTGATTCCCAGTATTTTTTAATTAATTTCCTGCAAATCTTAACTAACTTTCAGCATAAACATAATCCTAAACGTCTAAAAATCAATTTCCAGCCACTTTTAAAATATTTTTAGCAAGTTTAAAATAATTTTCAACACTTAAGAAATCATTTTCAGCATATGTAAAATAATTTCCAGCAATTTTTAGAATATTTTCAGCATGTTATAAATTAATTTTCAGCACTTCAGAAATCATTTTCAGTAATTTTCAGCATTATTAAATTTATTTTTAGTATTCTTAAAATTAAGTTTCAGCACTACTAGTTAACTTTTCAGCATTTTTATTAATTTTTCTGCAACTCAGAATCAATTTCCAGCATTATCAAATCTATCTAGCTTTTAGCATTTTGTATTAATTCTTCCGCAACTCAAAAAATTTAATTTTTCGGCACCTTAATTAATAAGTCTCGTCTAGAAATCATGCCTATAGGTTTAAATCATATAAAATAAATATTTGTCCCTTTTTAAAACATGCTAATAATTCCCTAGTTAATCCAGAGGCTTACTTGAAACCTTTACGTGCTAATTGTTTGTCATGTTTGTTTGTTTTGTATGACGTGAATTTCGGGTCTAATTAAGCGGCCTAAGCTTTTTCTTGTCTAGATCCTTATCCAAAAATAGTAAGTCCAAAGCCTCTTGGACACTAAGTTGGGACGGGTAGGCAATTTAAGGAACGTTAGTTTTTTATCTCTTTCTTTAGAACGCCTCTAAGACTAATAACCCAACTAGGTGGGGTAGGTAGAAAAATCGGAAATGATGTAAGTCGCCCCGAGCAAATTCGACGATGCAACATACGACATTGTCATCCGTCAATAAGCCGGCGCTGATCCGAATAGGTTAAAATTAACCCATTGTTAAAGGCTTTTTCTAAATCGGCTTTTTCTTTATCTTATTTTGGATGTTCAATTATTTGGGGTAGTTTAGGATCATTATTATTTAAATAAATCCTTCAATTTATATCATTGTGTCTCTTCTATCCTCTCGCTTATCAGATTAACTGTCTATTTATGTATTATCACTTGTATAACTAAGTTGTATGTTTAGTTTATTTGTTTAACACTTAATCAACATTAAGTTAATAAAAAATAATCGATCTTTTGCTTATCACATAGAACTTCCCACGTAATATATGGATTCGGCCGGGATCCACATTTGTGGACCTCGAAAGGTGCCTAACACCTTCCTTTCGAGGTAACTTGAACCCTTACCCGAATTTCTGGTTAACATAGGCTAATAATTAAAGTAAGTTCGTAAATAGTCTAGAATGGTGCCCTAACGCACCTTAATTCGTTAGGTGGCGACTCTTCACCCTTAATAATCCCAAAAAGAGTTTGTCACGTCGAATCCCGTTTTTCGCGAGAAAAATGGGGCGCGACAGCATGGCGACTCTGCTGGGGATACTTAGGTTCTAACCATTACGAGTTTATGTATTATGTGGGATTTTCGTCTTTAATTATTTTTCGTGAGTTGTTTCGACTTTTTCTGACTATGAATGTTAATTTTTATTGCATCATCAGTTCGCTTAAACAATTATTTTGTTATTTCTAATTTACTTTGAGAAAGCATGTCAACCCTCTTCCCTTTCCTTATTTTTGTTTGTCTTTCCATGTCTTTCCACTCTCCTTTTTCCTTTAATTGATAACTTGTTATTTTTTGTTTCCCTCATGTCCCTTTAGTTATGTATTTGTTAATTTTATCTGATTTTATTATTTATTTATTTTTCTATATTGATCAAAATGTTACTGCTTTCTACTATGTGTTATGTGTTACTGCTTTATATACAAATGGCATTCCGCTCATATTTTCCTCCACTTGGAACCTCATTTATTTTTCTTTTAAGAACGGTTGCGTGGTTGCACGGACGTTCGTATTCTAAAAACACCTTTTGGGAAATGTCTCGTGAATCGGTCGATCAGCGGTGCGTCGACAGTCATGAGCCTTCCCACTCTCAAGTTGTCCGCTTGAGGGAACCGTGTCAAAAATAACTCTTGCTCCTAGATCCTATCCGTCTATTCCTTTACTAAGGAATATGCATCTTAAAGTCTAGATACTTTGCTAAGAAAACTATGTCCTAAGTTCTAAGAGATTTCATAATCTTGAAAAGAACGCTTTCATAATTTATGTGCATATGCCTAATTTGTTATTTCTTTAAATTTTTCTTATATTTGTACTTGACTGCTCTCCTTAAGTATTTTATTCATCATACATTTTCATCCACTATTCAAATTTCTATAAATCTCATAGTTCGAACTACGTCTGACCTGATTCTTGTCCGACAAGATACGTAGGCAATCCTTTATAAAAATGCGGTCCTCCTTTTTTCATTCTTTTTCAAAATATCCCTGTATTTTAAAAAATGTGAAACAATCTTTATTATTCAAATAATTTTTTCTGTCAAATCTTTTATTCTCCCTTTCTTTTTACTTCCCCATAATATCATAAGGGCAAAAAACTAGAGTTTTTTAATTATTCAAATGATTTTTCACAACTCTTCAGATTCTCAAATATTTGAAATTAAATGTCTCTAAATCTTTAAAAACTTTTCAAACCTTCAATCTTTCCGTTCTTTTTAAAAATAAAATTATCTTTAAATATTCCATGTCATCTTTCAAATATCTTGTCCTTATTTACTTGTTCGTCCATCAACTTTGAGTATCAACCTAGTATTTAAGTCTTGCTTAGAGCCTATTTTCTACCAATTCACTTCTCAAGTTTAAGTCCTCAGTTCGTGTCTTAGAAGTACTTAAGGTTGTGCCTTATTCACTCCTAGTTTAAGTCATGCATGCATCAACTGTAGGTGGTTTGACCCTTGATGTCAATCCATAAAGTTAATAACCATCTTCTTGTCAAAAGGGTTCCCCACTACCCGAAGACAAACATTCATGTTATGTGCCATGTGATCATGATAAAGTAATCCAAGCCAAAATTGACAAATGAGGTTAGGAAAGTCTAATTCCAACTTCTATTGTGTCGAATGCCAAAACTTGGATTATACTATCATAAGTCACATATATTTGTCATCCTAGGCCCACCTCGAGTTTAACGAGGCTCCATGCATTATAGGACGCTTCATCAAATTAATGTGTTTGTTCTTCCACTATATGTCATCTTCACCTTGCTAACTTGATTTCTTATTTTATTTTTATTTTATTTTTTCCCCGTCCCAAAGGTTGATTCGTGCATTCTCTCGCCTATCACATCATTTTTTAAAAGGGATCGTGCTCCTTCTCTTAAGCTTAATCACCAAGACAAGGAAATGGGTGATAACGACGACACAAGTGGTGATCATAATGAGGTGATCCTAAGAATGGAACAAAAAATCATCCAATTACAAGGGGAATTGTCACAAGTTCGTAAATTGACTAATCCATTCCTTGCATTGAGTGCTCCTTTCGAGCCACAAATTGAGGACAACACCACTACCAAATCCCGAGCCACCTTCACAAGTCATCCCTTACCATCACTTCCTATCTCACAACCCCAAAATAATTCAAGTCATATATATACACTTCCTGGAAACAATCAATATCCACATTCTTGTCCGCCACAATGCCACATATACCCAGCTCCACTAAATTCCCAAATAACCTCATATGTCCACAATAGACCGCCGATGTTTACCACGAATATGTCTCAGTTTCATGATCCTGTCAATCATACTCATGTCAAAACGACCCCATTCACCCGCCACCAATACGAACCTGAACCTCCAGAAAAAGACCCCATATTGCAATCTGTAGTTGAAAGACTGGAACAACTTGAATGTAGTAAGGGGTTGAAAGGGTTATGTTACGAGAACCTATGCATGCACCCTGACGTTGAACTGCCGGAGGGGTACAAACCTCCTAAATTTGAATTGTATAATGGGACTGGAGACCCAAAAACACATCTGAAAATATATTGTGACAAGTTAGTAGGGGTCGGTAAAAATGAGCAGATTCGCCTGAAGCTATTCATGAGAAGTCTTACTGGAGACGCTTTGTCATGGTATCTCGCACAGGATATAAGGAAATGGTCAAAATGGACTGATATGGCCTCTGATTTTATGGAAAGATTTGGGTTTAATATTGAAAATGCGCCTGATTTGTTCTACATTCAGAAGTTAAAGAGGGAACCTACAGAATCATTTCGAGAGTATGGAATGAGATGGATGCGTGAAGCTTTTAAAGTGCGCCCTCCTTTAGAAGAAAATCAAATGAAAGAATTTTTTATGCGAGCCCAAGCGCCACAATATTATGAAAGGATGATGCTCATAGCAGATCGTAAACTTGTTGACATCATCAAGCTGGGTGAGAGAATCGAAGAAGGCATAAAAAATGGCATGATAATAAATTTGGAGGCACTGCAAGCGATTAGTAAGACTTTGCAAGCTGGTGATATCAGTGAGAATAATGACACGAAAGAAGTGAATGTTGTCTTGACTACACAAGAGCTTAAAACTCCTCTGCCAAACCTCATTTCCCCCAGTTCAATGCCAAACACCCACATATCAAGCACCTCCATATCCATTTCCTCCAGCAAAATACAATTATCCCATATCGTCTTATTACCCTACCATCTATTCCTTCCACAACGCACAACCTGCATACTTTCAAAGTCCTCCACCTACATTCCAACAACTACCGGCTTATCAAAATCCAACAACAAATCAACAATCCAGTCAATCCGCTAGACCTCGAGCTAACTTTCAAAAAAATCCACCCAAACAGTACACTCCTTTGGCTGAGCCCATAGCCCAACTCTATGAGAGATTAAGAGATGCTGGCTATATCACTCCAATTCCTGTAATTGTAATGAACACATGTGCAAAATGGCTCGATCACTCCAAAATTTGTGCTTATCATTCAGGGATGAAAGGACACACCACAGAGGAATGTCGAACTCTGAAAGACAGAATTCAAGCATTGATTGATACCAAGGTGATAAACGTGACAGAGTCAAATCTCAATGTTGGTTAATTTCCTAAGCATGACTTGCACCTGTGTGGCATTGATGAAGGGGTATCATATTGGGCTCCCAAGCACTTGAAATTACTTTAAGTTTTTGGATAATATGATGGTTCTTTTATGATTTCCTCTTATGTAATCGGAACTACGTTTGACCTGATTCCCGTTTTAGAGGGATACGTAGGCGCTCCTGTGGAGTTCGGTCCTGACATAATAAAACCTTCTTATTTCCCCTTATAAGGTTGTAACTGGGATAAATTTTTTGAGAAAGTCTCAAAAAGTTCTATGAAAATTACAGTTGCACAAATATGACACTGGGGCAGAATTTTTGAGAGGATCTCAAAAATTCTATTGAGAAGCATTCTACAAGTTCAAGGCTAGCAAGACACGAAACTGGGGCAGAAATTTTTGAGGGGTCCTCAAAAATTTCATCAACGATTGCATCTCAAGACCAAGACGAGCAGAGACACGAATCAATCTTCCCCTTTTAAAACTTACAATTTTTTCTTTGAGTGCAGGATTGACAGGTTCAAATCTAGAGTATGCTACGCGTCATCGAAAGACATACAAGGCTAAACATTGACCTTTGTATTCCTTCAGAATTTTATTTATGGCTAAGCATTGTCTTTTGGAATTCGATGAGGGTTAAACATTACTCTATCAAGGAGCTCTGAGGCTAAGCATTGTCCTTGGAAAAATTAACTGGATTAAGCACTATCCTCTCTGGAGAAGTTATCCGAAGCTAAGCATTGTCTTCCGAAATTTGATAGGATTAAGCACTACTCTATCAAGGAGCTCTGAGGCTAAGCATTGTCCTTGAAAAAATTAACTGGATTAAGCACTATCCTCTCTGGAGAAGTTATCCGAAGCTAAGCATTGTCTTCCGAAATTTGATAGGACTAAGCACTACTCTATCAAGGAGCTCTGAGGCTAAGAACTGTCCTTAGGAAAGTTAATTGGGTTAAGCACTGCCCTCTCTAGAGAAGTTAATCGAAGCTAAGCATTGTCTTTCAAAATTCGATAGGGTTAAGCACTACTCTATCAATGAGCTATGAGGCTAAGCATTGTCCTTGGGAAAGTTAATCGGGTTAAGCACTACCCTCTCTCTAGAAGTTATTCGAAGCTAAGCATTATCTTTTGAAAGTCGATAGGGTTAAGCACTACTCTATCAAGAAACTATCTGAGGCTAAGCATTGTCCTTGGAGAATTAACTGGGTTAAGCACTGTCCTCTCATGAGAAGTTTTCTGAA
Source organism: Capsicum rhomboideum (assembly GCA_031232105.1). Classification (NCBI taxonomy): domain Eukaryota; kingdom Viridiplantae; phylum Streptophyta; class Magnoliopsida; order Solanales; family Solanaceae; genus Capsicum; species Capsicum rhomboideum. The sequence goes on from CP124710.1 coordinate 25,377,751, forward strand.
TCTAAGCATTGTCTTTTGGAATTTGATGGGGTTAAGCAATACTCTATCAAGAAACTGTCTAAGGCAAAACATTGACCTTGGAAAGTGAAATACTACCCTTTTCTTAAAGATCACCGGAGGCTAAGCATTGTCCTTTGGAGGTTGATTGAGTTAAGAACTACCTTATTCTTAAATATCACTTGAGGCTAAGCACTCCCCTTTGGAAGTTGATTGGGTTAAGCATTACCCAAAGTTGAACATTGTCTTCAAAATACTGAACAAGCTAAGCACGGCTACCTGAAACAAATTTAAGGTTAAGCATCTCTTTTTCGGATATCATGTGGGTTAAGCACAACCTCTACAAATCTACACGGGCAAAACATTGCTCTCTCTCATAACAAATATGTTTTCTTATCTCCTCTCTTCATTATTGTTATCTATTACAATTGTTTTCACCACATTATTTAATGTTCTATATGCTCTAACCATCTTATCTAGTCATGTTGAAAGTGCACAGGTAACGAGGGAGAACGGGTTACGAACGGGAACAACTTTCACTCCTGTTCTCAATGCAATATTCTACTTATCCCTCCTTCACTCCGATTCAACTTGAAACACATTTACTTTTCAGTTTCATTCTTTTCCTTATGACATTGCTTCAAATCCTACCCACTCCAGTCTCCCGACTCATGCAATCATTATTTTTGCCCATGTAGCATATTATTAACTTCTTTTAGGAATCTCATTCATTCCTAAATCTAGAACTACACATGGCCTGATTCTCGTAAAACCAGAGATATGTAGGCGACGTAAAATCAAAGTCTCGGCCACATCATTTTAATAAACCTCTCTTGCTTTTCGATTCCAGCAAACCATCCTATCGATCAGACAAAATTGGCTACTACGTCAACGTTCGTTACTTGGCAATTCTTTCATCATTCCCAAGCAACGAAGGGGCAGCTGTTGACACCCAATTTTGACCTCCCGATATTCCCTCCAGGCTGCTATTTATAAAAAATATTAGTTTTAAATTCTAATTATTTTTCTTTGGTATCGAATAAATTTTGACATTTCGTATTCATGATTAAGGTATGCAATTTATTTTTTAGCATTTAATTTTATATTCTTATATAATATATATAATTTACTAATTTAAATATAGTATTTTTACATAATTTTGTAGATATTTATTAAATTATTTCCGCAAATGTGCATTCTCATAATTTATTATAGCATTTTAAAAGTTCGCATTCATAATTTACAGGTACATTAGTTATTTCAAATCATTATTTACCGTCAACTTTAAATAATATATTATGTGTCGTTGATTTTTATATACGTAATTTATTCATAGTCAATTTAAGCATAAAGATTTTTTATAATGATTGTTATCTTTGTTATTGCTATATCTACTAAATAGCAACCTAATTCAATTTAACTTCCCAGTTCTATTGAATTTCTAGCCTAATTCTATCCGATTTATGTCAATCCTAGCCATTTTATATCCAATTGTGTGTCAATTTTTGACCCAAATTGAAATCCCCAATTTCTAACCCAATTTAAATAAACCAGTTTGACCATTCTTGTAATTTTTAATCCCAGCCATTGATCATACGATCAACGGTTGAGATTAAATCTATCTTTTCTTCCTTTCAAAAGCAAACCCAAACCCTAATTTACACACACACACCTACTCCCACATCAGCCGCACCTGACTCCTTCTCTCTCTTTCGATCCTCTCTCTTCCCTTCTCTTGATCTCACGCCGCCGCCATCGCCGGTCATCACCGACCGGCGAACTCAGCTCTACCACCGGCAAGAACAACCCAAACAACACCTACCACACCCCCATCAGCCGCCACACCCTCTCTCTCTCCTTCACCTCCCTCTCTCAACCTCCCTGCCACCGTAGCCGACCACGCGACGGTGGAAAACCGTCCACCCTCACCGATCTCCCACTTCTCTCCACTCCACCACCGCAACACTGAGCCAACCAGCGCTGCCTCCGCCTCCACCGGTGAACCCTGCCATCACCGTCGACCCACTTTCACCCCAAAGCCATCTCCCTCCTCGCGTCACTGTCTATGCCGCTGTAGCTTTCCCGGCGAGCCATCGGACAGTGGAGCTCTTCGACGAAGCTCTGAAAGGGAGAGCACCGCATACGGGACACCCATGATTTATCATGACCAATTTTGAGATGATCGAAGATCCCAAAATACGAACTTTATGCGAGTATGTTACTGATCTTGATCTCTTTTGATTATCACTTGTTTGTAACCTTAGATTATTGTATGTGTGTAATGCCAATTTTACACCCACTGTGATTTTTAATCAATTTGTTAAATGATTAAGTGCTATCTGTTCATATTCTCGACTCGGCATATTTTCAATACATTTTGATTAGTTCTTTTTAGTTGAGTTAGAATTATGGACATGCAACTAATGATATTCCTATGTGATTTCATTACAAGTTTGGTACACCATCATGGTAAATTAACTTGTTTTTATTTTTAATTTTTTTTTTGACAACTTAGTTCTTGATTAACTTTGGCATGCTTGATTGACTCCATGAAGATTTGATTTGATATGATATCGTTTTGTTTGAATAGTTGGTTACTTTAGGAAAGATTGGTAAATGGCATACTGTATTGCTTATGTGTTTATTCGAAACTGTTATGACTGCCTTAGTACTCGATCAAATATGGTAAGTCCCTTCTGTTTTGCACCCAGTTTATTCCTTCTCTTTAGTTTAAACAAATTGTCATCCATTTATTTATTTATGGTAAATTTGATCTTTCTTACACTGATTGATTCAGTCTATTTATTTAAGGAAAATGACCTTTTAAATGGATTTTTTTTAAATATTTCTTTTCCCTTAGTCCTGTACAACCTTGCCTATATAAGGCACACCCCTACTTCTAATGAAGGGGACTGGAACACACTTTTACGGATTGGCTCCCACTTACATACTCTAAAACACTTTCTCTGGCATTACTCTCTCGGACCCTTAATATATTTCTAAGCTCGTATTCTGATTTTGCTCTGGAAGCATTGGTTTCTGATTCCTGGTTATTGCTTTCGCTGCTAACTGGTTAGTCTTCTATCAGAGAAATTTTCATTCATGTGTGTAGTTCGTTGAAATTATGTTTCCTGCCTTGGCTATAATAATTTATGCAACTCTAATGAAGGCTCACAGGTTGGTCATCCCGCATCCCTTCTTGCTATGTTTACCTGGCTTGTTTGAAACTTATTTGAACTTCAGCATGTGTACCAATTTGTAATCAATATGAATTATTCTTGTCCATATATATTTTGATATAATTTTTTATGCTAGTTCTGCCTCATAGAGATGCTATGCCTACAAATTTCGATTTCTATGGTTTCTCGCATGCCGTTTTGTGTTTAACAGGAACCCGCACCTTGATTGGAAGAGTTGCATGATATTAGAGGGATATTAAGGGTTGTCCAAGTCACCATTTAATTAATGTCTTTTCTATTTGATTCATTCGGTCATGTAATCAATTATTGTATAAACGACATCGATATTATGAGATAATGGGGATCGATGGGGCTGGGAATGCTTACTGATGTTGTTCGTATGCTTGGATAATTTATTCTAAATCACTAGATGCCATGTCTATAGGAGGATTTTATTAGAAAGCGTGTTCACGTGAGTTATAAAATAATTTCAGCATTTTGTTCACCTAGAAACCACGTATCTAAGTTTAATGATAAATTCCCATCATGTTAATTATCTTTTCTCACTTAGGCAGGTTATTAAATAAATTTCCGACATATCTCGATAAATTTTCAGCATATGTAAATCATTTTTTCAGCATCTTTAAATCATTTTCCAGCACTTTTAACAAATTTCCAGCACTCTTTAATTGATTCCCAGTATTTTTTAATTAATTTCCTGCAAATCTTAACTAACTTTCAGCATAAACATAATCCTAAACGTCTAAAAATCAATTTCCAGCCACTTTTAAAATATTTTTAGCAAGTTTAAAATAATTTTCAACACTTAAGAAATCATTTTCAGCATATGTAAAATAATTTCCAGCAATTTTTAGAATATTTTCAGCATGTTATAAATTAATTTTCAGCACTTCAGAAATCATTTTCAGTAATTTTCAGCATTATTAAATTTATTTTTAGTATTCTTAAAATTAAGTTTCAGCACTACTAGTTAACTTTTCAGCATTTTTATTAATTTTTCTGCAACTCAGAATCAATTTCCAGCATTATCAAATCTATCTAGCTTTTAGCATTTTGTATTAATTCTTCCGCAACTCAAAAAATTTAATTTTTCGGCACCTTAATTAATAAGTCTCGTCTAGAAATCATGCCTATAGGTTTAAATCATATAAAATAAATATTTGTCCCTTTTTAAAACATGCTAATAATTCCCTAGTTAATCCAGAGGCTTACTTGAAACCTTTACGTGCTAATTGTTTGTCATGTTTGTTTGTTTTGTATGACGTGAATTTCGGGTCTAATTAAGCGGCCTAAGCTTTTTCTTGTCTAGATCCTTATCCAAAAATAGTAAGTCCAAAGCCTCTTGGACACTAAGTTGGGACGGGTAGGCAATTTAAGGAACGTTAGTTTTTTATCGCTTTCTTTAGAACGCCTCTAAGACTAATAACCCAACTAGGTGGGGTAGGTAGAAAAATCGGAAATGATGTAAGTCGCCCCGAGCAAATTCGACGATGCAACATACGACATTGTCATCCGTCAATAAGCCGGCGCTGATCCGAATAGGTTAAAATTAACCCATTGTTAAAGGCTTTTTCTAAATCGGCTTTTTCTTTATCTTATTTTGGATGTTCAATTATTTGGGGTAGTTTAGGATCATTATTATTTAAATAAATCCTTCAATTTATATCATTGTGTCTCTTCTATCCTCTCGCTTATCAGATTAACTGTCTATTTATGTATTATCACTTGTATAACTAAGTTGTATGTTTAGTTTATTTGTTTAACACTTAATCAACATTAAGTTAATAAAAAATAATCGATCTTTTGCTTATCACATAGAACTTCCCACGTAATATATGGATTCGGCCGGGATCCACATTTGTGGACCTCGAAAGGTGCCTAACACCTTCCTTTCGAGGTAACTTGAACCCTTACCCGAATTTCTGGTTAACATAGGCTAATAATTAAAGTAAGTTCGTAAATAGTCTAGAATGGTGCCCTAACGCACCTTAATTCGTTAGGTGGCGACTCTTCACCCTTAATAATCCCAAAAAGAGTTTGTCACGTCGAATCCCGTTTTTCGCGAGAAAAATGGGGCGCGACACAAGGCATTGCTGAAAATATAAAGTAAATTTAACGGAGACTATGTTTGACTATTTTTTCAACCAAATGGACGACTAGGATTGGTCGTAGATTTTAGCGTTGTTACCGATAATATTTTTACAGTAATTTGACTTTGTCGTAAATCAGATCATTGTAATATTAATGTTTGTCAATAGCAATAAATAATTTTGGAAAAGTCAGTATTTTAACAGAAGGCTTGCGTGAGGGAAACTTACCCCTATGCCCTCAGGGCCACTGTCATTGCTAGGGAAAATAGTAGTAATTTATATCTGCCAAGCATAATCAATTTCATGCAGTCTGTTCTTATGGAAAACTTTTATAATATACGAATATTTTTATGATTAATCAGTATTAGGAAAAATTGTGCATCTATAGCTGGGTTTTTTTTAAAAAAAGTACTACTATGAAACAGTCAACAACCAACTAGATTTCATTTGACGTATAAATTTGCTAACATAATCTATTCATTATTTTGGTAAAACATTTAGATGGTTGGTTCATAGTACATCTCATAAGACAAAACCAACAACAAATATACAATTGATCAGTAGATCATGTATAAACTTGGATGCTTATTAATTTACATAATCACATAATTATGTTCACAATTATAGATTAATTGTCAATCTGGACCTGATTGATGAACACCATTAGAGTAGCTAGGTTAATTAAATATAGAAATTTAGATGAACAAGGAGATGCTGATAAGGTGTGTAAAAATCACAAAGAAGCTTGAAATTTTAGGTGCAAAGAGGTATAAGATTAACTTATAGTGGTAACACTAGATTTGGAGGAAAGAAAACATTTGATGATTTTTAAGCGAATAGAATCCACTAAAGTTTCACTAGGCCCTTAAAACCTAAGTTGCTCGGACTCTCCAAATATGATGCCACACCCGTGTCAGATCCTCCAAAAATGCACTACTTTTGAAGGATCCAACACATACCCGATGACATTGTTGAAGAGTCCGAGCAACATAGCTTAAAGCCACTGGCTAAAATTGTAATGTAAATTTGGGGAAGACTATGTTTGACGAGTTTTAAACCAAATGGACGGATTATGTTGATTCCTAATTTATCAGGAATAATATATCTTCTCGTCAGTTTTGATGATAATTTTTACAATAATACCATTAACTTTTCCTTTCCAGCAAACCAGAATACTGTAATTTCTTTTATTGTCTTCTAACAATAGATAATTTCAGAGAGAACGAAGTATTTCAACAGAAGAGTCGTTGCGTAAGAAATAGTAGCAATATCCAGCATTCCAGCATAATTTCAATCAATAGGCTCTTAATTATGAATATTTTGAAAAATATATAATTATTTTTCTATAATATCTGTAGAGATTATTAGACGAGTTAATCTTTTTATCCGGGTCTAAATAAGCTTATCACTTACTAAAATATATTAAAGTCTAGAACTAGTGTCATTCTAAGCTAATATACAAAGACAATTAATGGATAGGTGTTAACATAATTATGTTATTATGGACATAATTAATAAGCATCGAGTAGGATCAATTGTGTATTTAATTTGTAGTTGGAACTATTTTATGTGATGTACTATGAAACAACCAACTATAGATATTCATTCGACAACTCGTCTAATAAAATATAACAACATACCCAGTATAATCCCACAATAAAATATCTGTATATTTTTAATTTTTTCCATAAGATTGCATGAAATTAACTATACCCAGGTATATATTGCTACTATTCTCACTAGCACCCTCACGCAAACCTTCAACTGAAATGATTTGATTTTCTCAAAATTATTTATTGCTAAAAGACAAACATCAAAATTACAGCAATCTGATTTTTAATAAAGTCAGATTATAAAATATCATCAGTACTACAACTTTACCTACAATCAATCCCATCCGTCTATTTGGTTGAAAAATAGTCAAACATAATCTCATTTACATTTTCAGTGATGACTTTTAAGTTAATCTAATGAAAGTATAGAGGACTCCACTACAAACTCAAATTTAGTTTTTCTTCCCTCCTCAATCTCATCACTATATATAAAGCTAATCTTAACACTCTTTATACCTATATTTCAAGTTTCATTCTGATAATCTAGTGAATATCAACTCTAGTTTATTTTTTCCATCATCTCTAATTTATTTTTTCCATCTTGAAGATGGAAAAAATAAACCAATGGAGTCCATCGATCTGCTCCATTGACAGCAAATGTGTTTGCATGCTATGCAAGGAAACACCACCACAAGAAAAAATTCTCACTTGCATTAGGTGTGTGTATCGTGGCACATGGATTGCCTAGAAAATCCGCTTGTTATGTTACCATCCGTTGTTAACTTCGAGTGCCTGACTGTGCCAGGAGGGGTCTCGAAGGAGTGACACATCGCTGCCTCCTACCTCTGTGGGTGGAGAACTAGTGGGGAAGATTCAGTAGATCGAGGTGGAAACCACGATGAGGGAAACCATGGGTGGAATTTCAGGTTTAGGAGACCATTAAATGATTGGGAGGTGAGCAAGGACCTAAGCAATAGTAAAGATTACCTGGTTTATGTTCCAGACAAAATGGGAAGGTACTCAGTCGGGTCAGCTTACAAAAACACTTAGATATTAGGCACACAACAAGGTTATGGAAAATGATATGGAAAGTCAAGGTGTCAATCAAGGTGGCATGTTTCACCTGAATTTTAGCCAAATAGGCTGCACTTAATCAGGACAATCTCATGAAAAGAGGATTTTAATTGTGCTCCAGATGTTCTTTTTGTGAATGTGAGGTAGAAACAATCAATCATCTCTTTCTACGTTGTCGAGAGAATGGGATACTGCCAGATTTTCATCAACCCAAGGGGCAGAAGCTGGGATATGCCAAGGAATATTAAGGATGCACTAGCTTGCTGGAACAAGGATAGGCATCAGTCAGGGCACAGGGAGAGATGGAAGATTGTCCCTACTTGAATATGGTGGACTATCTAGGTGGAAAGGAATCAGAGATGCTTTGAAAGCGAAAGCTGCTCTTTATGCAATAAATGAAGATGAATTATCAGGTCCTTTAATATTTTTGGTGTAAACATGAGTATCCTCAAGATGAGGATATTCCTAGCATTTTAGATCACTTATGGGGTCATAGGAGGTTATTTATTTTTCAGTGATTTTGTGTTGCAAGTATTACTGAAAACCAGATGAAAAACAAAAAATAAACGGGAGAATAATTAAATATAATCATCTTTTAAGTTTATGCACAACCTTCTACTTATATTTCTTTTGTTCATGGCGCATTCCATAATCTAGTTAACGTTATGTGGCTTTTGGGACGCCAAAGATGCATGGTCAACATGAATGGTTGGTTTTTTATGGGTCTCGGCAAAGAAAAAACATTGATATAGAAGAGATATTAATTACTTTTAATATATTTTTTGGAGAATAATTACTATTAATTTATATTTTCAAAAAAAAGGAGATAATTTCTCAACTTCTGTATTGTGTGTTTTATTTTCCACAATGTATCTATGTGTCCGCAACTTCCTTCAAAGGAATGCTGGTTTGATAGTTTAGACAGCCAACCAGGGATGAATTTTAATTTTACTGTTTATTAAAAAAATCGTGTCTAGATGGTTGTGATATCTTAACGGAATGAGTCACTTTAGTACTAATTGTACATGTACGTTGTACAATTAGTTAAAAAGAACTCTTTTTTTGTCAGAACACAAAAACAGGAGGAAATGGGGAAACATGATAAAAAGAAATACTTCTTTTAAAGATTACATTAACTAATTTTGGTGTTGTTCATATTAATTCAGCTGATGACATAATATTAGAGCCATCTCTGTGTGTGTATAATTAAGGGTTCAAGATGTATAGCTACTTATTTGTGAGATGTGACAATGAACCAGCATCGTGGATGAGGATTGTGTTTTCTTATCCTCAAGTTGCTTCTTCCCTAGCTATTACTCTACTACTCTAAATATATTTGTACTTATTAATCAAATATTTGTATATGTATGTTGTTCTTTAAAATCAACCCTTGCAAAAAAATCTTGAGAGGCACTTGAAATTTTTGAGAGGACCCACACTCATTCATAGGATTATCATGTACAGGTACATTCTCTTCTCTCTTTTTTCGTTTTACAACTGGTGGAAGGTACCCGCATTCGGACTCTGACTAATCCGAATCGTGTAAGGCTCATTTAAAGGAAAGCGCTCTCTAATATGTTTTTTTCATACCTAGGGACTCGAACACGAGACCTCTGGTTAGGAAATGAGGATCTTATCCATCGAACTACAACCCTGGTCGGTGTATATTGTCTTCCTTAATGTAAGATTTCAGGTAAATATAGTAAGTTTGAGTATTTATGGTTTGGATTTCTCCATCAGAACAACTTATCAAGTCTAACTCTGAGGAATTTTTCTAGTAGTTATTTATATGGACATAGTTAATTAAATTTGAAGGAGTTTAATTTCTATACTTTGAAATTTTTTAAAGATCATTATTTTACTCTATCTAGATGACAATAGATATCTAAATGATGAGGAAATATCAACAAGGTTTGCGGTGGAGTAGTAAGTACTCATCCTTAACTAGAGGTGTCAGGTTCGAGTCCTACTGGATACAAAATCGTCATTCTTAGAGAGCGCAATATCGAAGTGGGACTTTTTTATGCCGCGAATCTAAATCTAGTTGGGCCTCGATACGATTGCCGAAATCCTGATGAAAAACAAAAAATAAATGGGAAAATAGTCGAATATAATCATCTTTTAAGCTTATGTACAACCTTTTACTTATATTTCTTTTGTTCATGGAGCACTCCATGATGTAGTTGGCATTCTGTGGCTTTTGCGATGCCAAGGATGACATGTTCAACATGAATGGTTGTTTCTTTCTAGATCTCAGCCAAGTAAATTCTCTTGATATAGAAGAGATATTAATTAATTTTAATTTATTTATTCTTTTGACGAAGGTGGAGAATAAGAAAAAGGCATATGCGAAGTTGGTGGAGAGCAAGGATGAGGAGGAGAAGCGGATGAACAGGGAGGGGTATAAGTTAGCTAGGAAAGAGGCGAAGTTGGCAGTTACAGCAGCTTTCGAGAGGCTGTATGCGACGTTAGAGGAGAAAGGTGGGGAGAAGAATTTGTATAGGCTTGCCAAGGCTAGAGAGCGTAGGGCCCGTGACCTGGATCAGGTGAAGTGCATCAAGGGTGGGGATGGCAGGGTGTTGATGGATGACACCAGCATTAGGAGGAGGTGGCAGTCTTATTTTCATAGACTTTTGAATGAAGAGGAAGTCGAAGTTTTAACGTTGGGGGACTTGGAACACTCAGAGAGGTGTCGCGATTACGGCTATTGTAGGCGTATTAAGGTTGAAGAGGTCAAGGGGGATATTCGGAGAATGCGTCGGGGTAGGGCGACCGGGCCATACGAGATCCCGATAGATTTTTGGAAGAGCACTGGCAGGGCAGGTATGGAGTGGCTGACAAAGGTATTTAACATAATTTTTAGGACGACGAAGATGCCGGAAGCTTGGAGATGGAGCACGATGATTCCTTTATATAAGAACAAGGGGGACATTCAGAGTTGTAACAATTATAGGGGTATCAAGCTGTTGAGTCATACTATGAAGGTGTGGGAAAGGGTGGTAGAGTTGAGACTGAGGAGGACCGTGACTATTTCTGAGAATCAGTTCGGTTTCATGCCAGGTCGCTCGACAACCGAAGCCATTCATCTTGTGAGGAGATTAGTGGAGCAGTATAGGGAAAGAAAGAAGGACTTGCATATGGTGTTCATCGATCAGGAGATGGCGTACGACAAAGTCCCCAGAGAGGTTTTGTGGAGGTGCCTGGAAGTTAGAGGTGTGCCTGTGGCGTACATTAAGTCAATTCAGGACATGTACGACGGAGCAAAGACTCGTGTGAGGACGGTAGGAGGAGATTCAGAACACTTTCCTGTGGTGACTGGTTTGCACTAGGGATCGACTCTTAGCCCGTTTTTATTCACCTTAGTGATGGATGTATTGACACGACATATTCAAGGAGAGGTACCTTGGTGTATGTTATTTGCGGATGATGTAGTGCTTATTGACGAGTCTTGGGGAGGAGTTAATGATAAGTTGGAGGTTTGGGGACAGACCTTAGAGTCTAAAGGGTTTAGGCTGAGCAGGACCAAGATGTAGTACCTGGAGTGTAAGTTCAGTGCTTTGACACAGGAGGCTGACGTGGTAGTGGAGCTAGAATCTCAGGCCATTCGGAAGAGGGATAGCTTCAAGTATCTTGGGTCTATGATTCAGGGAAATGGGGAGATTGACGAGGACGTCCTGCACCGTATTGGTGCAGGGTGGTTGAAATGGAGGCTCGCGTCAGGAGTTTTATGTGATAAGAAGGTGCCTCCAAAGCTTAAAGGTAAGTTTTACAGAGTGGTAGTCCGACCGGCTATGTTGTATGGAGCTGAGTGTTGGCCAGTTAAGAACTCGCACATACAAAAGTTAAAGGTGGCGGAAATGAGAATGTTGAGATGGATGTGCGGACTTACTAGGAGGAATAGGGTTAGAAATGATGTTATTCAAGAGAAGGTGGGAGTAGCTTCGGTAGAAGATAAGTTGCGGAAAGCGAGGTTGAGATGGTTTGGGCATGTGATGCGACGGGGCACGGATGCTCCAGTACGGAGGTGTGAGATGCTCGCTATGGATGGTTTCAGATGGGGTAGAGGTAGGCCGAAGAAATACTGGAGGGAAGTGATTAGGCATGATATGGAGCAGTTGCAGCTTAGAGAAGACATGACCCTTGATAGGAAGATGTGGAGGACGCGAATTAGGGTAGAGGGTTAGTGGGCAGGAGTGTGTCCGTACTAGTAGGGAGGAGTGCCTTGTTGGTCGTTGTACCTGCAGGCATAGTGTTATGCCTATGCCTTGTAGTTTCTTGTTTGTGGTGTTTTTATGCGATGTGCTCGATTTCGGAATAGGAGTTCTTAGCATTACTTCTTGGGTGTTTTGTTTCTGTTGCCTCGCTGTTGTTGTTTGTTTTTATGTTTCCTGCTTGTTATACTGCTATCTTTTCTGAGCCGGGGGTCTGACGGAATCAGCCTTGCTACTTCTTTTGAGGTAGTGGTATGGACTGAGTACACTTTACCCCCCCTCCCCAGACCCCACATTGTGGGAATACACTGGGTATGTTGCTGTTGTTGTTATATTTATTCTTTTGACAATAATTACTTTAAAAAAATATTAAAAAGTTAATTTCTCAATTTCTTTATAATTTGTTTTATATTCCATAAATTATTTGTGTGTAAGCAACTTCCTTCTAAGGAATGCTGATTTGATAGTTTAGACAAGCTTTTCCATGGACAAATTTGAATTTTACTTTTATAAAAAATTTATGTCTTTATGATTGTTATTTTCTTAATGGAAAGAGTTACTATAGTATTAATTATACATGTATGTTGTTGTTCTTGGTTGTTCTTTTAAATTAATTTTTCTTTTGGGTTTTGAGATTTGTCATTTTTAAACTGAGGGGAGATGGAGACAATGTTGGATGAGAAAAAAAACAAAAATAAAGAAAGAAAAATGTTTAAAGAGAGAAGCTCCTACTTCTCTCTAGAATCTAGGAAGAGGGAGAGAATGTCTTTCAAAAAAGCCTTAGCATGTCCATCTCTAGATTTAGGGGGTAGATGCCAAAAGCAAGATCCATCGATAGATCCTAGCTTCTTGTTGTCAGAAGACTTCATTTTGAAGAGAAAAAGTTTTTTGAAATCTTGCTTGGTTGGTTCCTTCATCAAATGGGTTGGTTCTTCGGAGGCGATTAGGAATTGGACAACGAAGGAGTGGAGGGTAGCAGAGGGGATGAAGATAAACCAATTTAATTACACTTAATTTTTGTTTCGTTTTGTGGATGAAGATCAAGCCTTGAAGGTTCTCTATGAGGGAAGAAGATGGTTTGACAACAACTTTATGCAGCTGGAGAGATGCTGGGGGAATGAAGGTTGTGTTGATCCTCGCAACTCAAGTGATTTGGTGGTGGTTAATCTAGTAGGGCTTCCTGTACACTTATTGTGTATTGATCTTTACAAAAAGGTTGAGAATCTCTGTGGGGGTTTTGTGAATGTGATACGTAGCTTACATGACATGACTAGGGTTAGAATTTTAGTGAAAAAAGGGGGAAGATTCCTATCTCGATTAAGGTGGATGATGGAGAAGTGGAGTATAGAATTTGGCTTTCTATGGAATTTCATCCTATGAAGTTGAAAGTAGATAGGGAGGAATGTGAAGTTAATGGTAGGAGAGGAGGTGGTGATAGAGGAGACAAGAAGGGGAATAAGTTTGTGAAGAAGCCATGGCCGGAAGCCATGAGAACGCCTTCAGATGTGATGATGAAGAAAGGGGGAGAAGGAAATTTTGAATTTTGGAAAGGGAGGCAAAACCCTATTTTGGGGAAAAGACCATCCCATCCCTGGGTAAGTGACACAAGTTGGAGAGAGAGATTAAACCTGTTCAATTTTAAAAAAATCATAAGTTTTTTACTGAACCGGTCGGTTCCTTTTATCAGAAACAGCGAGGGTCTCATTTTCCCAATAACCGGCTGTCGGAGTTCGAACGCCGACAGTCAGAAAATAGAAATCGAGGCTCACATCTGAGACATGAGCTAAGGACGCAAAGGGATACCCGATTTCCGACATGGGATGTAGAAATCAGAGGGTTTACAGGCCAGAGAAGCCTCCAGCTGGCCGAAATCACTGTTCCGACGACTTAGATATCGAAGTTCGGGATCGAATTTGTGTCTTTTGGGTCGTAATAGTGTTTCACAGTTACCGAAGACGTCGGGGGAAGCTGATCTATCAGGGTCGAAGGCCGAAGGAGATTTGGTGGAGTCGCCGATGCCGAAAAATGACTCTGCAGTCGCCGAAAAAGCTATTTTGGTGCCTATTCGCCCGGATTTCAGCAGATCTGATTCTGAAAGGTGTTAGGGGAGCTGCAGTTATACCAAATCTGATTTTAATTTGGGCTAAGAGGTTGTTTTACGTTCTCTTTAGGTGCTTGTTGGCTCTAAAGGTGATTGTAGTATTGTTCAAGGAGTAAATGCACTTCTTTTAGCATGTGTTGACGGAGGAAAAGGCATGGCTAGATGGGTGGATGGGAAACATCTTAAATTTGAGAATTTTTGGGGGTGATTTTTGAAGGGAAGGAGGATAGGGTTCTAGATTTGCTTCAAGACATTGAAAAAAAAGCAAGAGGGGTTAGAGTAGAGGAGAATAAAGGTCCTAGGGAGGGGATACAGGAGTTTTCGGGTAAGGATAATGAGGAAGAAAGCAAAATTGATCATTTATAAAAGGAGAGATAGAAGCAAGGAAATGGTAAGGGGTTTCGAGAAGGAGAGGGGTGGGGAAGAAGTTAATTCTGTTATCCATGGAAGTTAAAATTATTTCATGGAATGTGAGGGGTTTGAACGACCCTAAAAAGAGGGCCACCATCAAAGTAGGGTTTAAAAAATGAGGGGCAGACGTGATATGTATCCAAGAAACAAAAATGGAGTATTTGTAGAAGAGTTTCATTAGAAGTGTGGGGGGGAGGGAAAGATGGGTGAAGCATGATTATATCCCTGCTCGGGTAAATGCAGGTGGAATACTTTTACTTTGAGATGATAGGAAGGTGGAGTGTGTGGAGGTTAACAAGGGGGAGTTCATGTTAGGGGCTCGGTTTAGAAACATTGGCAATGGAACAGAGTGGGGTTTTGGGGGCATCTATGGTCCAGTGGGGGAGGGGTCAAAGGAAAGTTTCTGGGAAGATCTAGAAGATGATTTGGGGATGTGGGATATTCTTTGGGTGCTAGGTGGAGACTTTAATACCATTAGATTCCCAGAGGAGAGAATAGGGGGTAAGGTGGTCTCTAGGGCAATGGATGAGTTCTCGGAGTTTATTGATAACCATTCTTTTGTTGATTTACCTTTGACAGGTGCTTCTTATACTTGGTCCAGGTCAAAGGATTCTTCTTCCAGATCGAGACTAGATAGATTCCTTGTGTCCACTTCTTGGGAGGAGTTGGCTCCCAATGTGATTCAAATCCTTATTCCAAGATTGGTTTCAATTCATTTTCCTATCTTGTTGGACTGTAGCAAAGGAAGACGGATGAGGGCTCCTTTAGATTCGAGAACATGTGGTTAAGAGTGGATAATTTCAAAGATAGAGTGGCCGTATGGTAGAGTAGTTATGTGGTGGAGGGGAGGCCTTCTTTTAGGCTTGCTAAAAGTTGAGTTTGCTGAAAAAAGACTTGAGGGAGTTGAATAAAGAAGTGTTTGGTAGGTTAGAGGTGAAGATGAGGGAGATTATGATTGAAGTGGGGGATTTAGAGAGGCTTGAAGCGGGAAGGGAGTTAGAATTGAGGGAGAAGGAAAAAAAAGTGAGGTTGAAAAGGGAGCTAGAGGAGTTGGCTTTAGCTCAAGAGATTAGTTGAAGGCAAAAATCGAGGGTGTTATGATTGGAGGAAGGGGATTCTAATACAAAATTTTTCTATCGGGTAGCGGCCACTAATAGGAGAAGGAAATTTATAGAATCGGTGGAGGGTAATGGGGTGGTGCATGTGGGGGAGGATGAAGTAGAGGGGGCAATTGTAGATTACTACAAATGTTTATTTGAGGAAGAATAGGACGGGAGGCCTAAGTTGGGGGGGTTGTAGTTTGTAGTCATATTGGCAGGGAGGAGCGTGAGTGGTTAGAGAGGGAAATCAAGGAGGACGAGGTGAGTAAGGCGGTAGAGAGATATGTGGGTGACAAAGCTCCGGGGCCTGATGGTTTCTCTTTGTCTTTCTTCCAACACTGTTGGAATACGGTCAAAGTTGATGTGATGGATACTATTGTTGAGTTTCAGGAGGGGTGAATTCAAAAAGAGTTTGAATGCTTTTTTTGTTGTCATTATCCCTAAACGTGAGTGAGGAGCTTCGTGTAGGAAGGATTATAGACCTATTAGTCTAGTGGGAAGCATTTATAAGATCATTTCTAAGGTGTTTTCCATAAGACTTAAGAAGTTGTTGGATAAGACTGTATCTACTTCGTAAAATGCTTTTGTGGAGGGTAGACAGACTTTAGATGCAGCTTTAGTGGCAAATGAAGTGGTAGATTAGAGGAGAAAGCAAAGAGTGCCAGATGTGTTGCAAGCTAGATCTATAGAAAGCTTACGATCATGTGAGCGGGAGTTTCCTAGATTTCATCATGACTCAGATAGGATTTGGGGAAAAATGGAGAAAATGGATCAGATTTTGCATTTCTTCTGTGAGATTTTTAGTGTTAGTAAACGGCAATCCATGTGAGTTTTTTGGGAGTTCTAGGGGTATGAGACAAGGGGATCCTTTATCTCTGAGCCTGTTCATCCTAGTTATGGAAACTTTGAGTAGGATGATGGACAAAGCTGTCATGGGAGGTTATGTAAAGAGGTTTAGTGCAGCAATTGAGGGTGTTGGGACAGTCTCAATTTCCCATTTATTATTTGCAGATGATGCTTTGGTTTGTTGTGATGCTGATATGAACCAATTGGATCATTTAGGCCAAGTGATTACTTGGTTTCAGGTGGGGTCATGCCTTAAAATTAACCTAAGTAAGTGTGAGATTTTTCCAGTCAGGGAAGTGGCTGACATTGGGATGCTCGCTCAGGTTTTGAATTACAGGGTAGGGGCTCTTCCGACTACCTATCTTGGACTACCGCTTGGGGCTTCAAACAAGGATGTTGTGGCGTGGAATCCAATTCTTCAGAGAGTTGAGAAGAGATTAGCAGGGTGGTAAAAAGATACTTTTCCAAAGGAGGAAAAGAGGTTCTTATTAAGAGCACTTTATCGAGCATACCCACTTATTTCATGTCTTTGCTTCAAGCTCCAACTTCAGTCATACGAAAATTGGAGAGGTTGCAGAGGAATTTCTTTGGGATGGCGCGGATGGAGCAAAGAAATCTCACTTGGTGCATTGGAAGACTGTCACATCTCCTAAAAAAATTGGGAGGTCTAGGAATTTAAGATTTGGCCGTTTTTAACAAAGCTTTGTTGGGCAAATAGCTCTGGCATTTCGGGATGGAGGCACAAGCTTTTTGGAGAGGGGTGATAGTTGATAAATACTGGGTAATGGAAGGGGGATGGAGATCTAGGGATGTCACTATGCATTTTGGGTGCGGTTTGTGGAGGAATATAATGAAGGGATGGTATGATTTCAACAGAAATATCTCATTCAAGGTTGGAAAGGGAGGAGAGTTAATTTTTGGGGGCATAGGTGGTGTGGTGATAGATTATTGAAAGATGGTTTACAGATTCTGTATAGAATGTCATGCCAAAAAAACATGTCGGTCCAACAAATTAGGGAGATACAGGGTGGCGAGATTTTTTGGGATTTGAGATTTAGAAGGCATTTCCATGATTGGGAGGTAACCGAGCTCCAAAGGTTGATGGCCATCCATGAAAGGCAAGTTAATTCGGTGGATGATCCTGATGCTTCGTGGTGGGGTTTGAGGAACAATGGAGTTTTCTCTGTTAAATCTTTCTATGAGAAACTCCTAATTAGGAAGGAGTTTGTGTTTCCACGTGATGCAATTTGGATAGTGCTGGTGCCGAGGAAGGTGTGTTTTTTCTCTTGGCTAGCAACTAGAGAGGTAATTTTAACGGCAGAAAATCTTAGCAAGCATAAGGTTGTTTGTGTCAGTTGGTGTTTCATGTGTAAGGAGATTGGGGAAGAAGTGGATCATCTTCTCATACATTGTGCCTTTAGTATGAGATTATGGTGGGATATGCTTCGGTGGTTTGGAGTTTCTTAGGTTATGCCAAAATTTGTGAAAGAATTAATGTTTTGTTGGAAAAGCGGGAAAAGGAGGAGAATGCACAAGGCATGGAATTTGGTCCCTCTTGCGTTGATATGGGTTATTTGGAATGAGAGAAATAGGAGAGCTTTTGAGTGGGTGGAGTCGAGTTTTTCTCAAGTGAGGACTAATCTCTGGTCTCTTATTTCCTTTTGGTGCACCCATAAAATCCCTAGTTGTATAAAAGAATGGGTGGACTTTGTAGGGAATCAGATTTTGTAGATTCTTTACCTTTTGATACTTTCCTTTGTATATGGACAACTCGGCCTTGTTTATGAATGAAATACACTTACCTTATCAAAAAAAAATGTTGGATGAAAGAAGGTAAGGGAACCAAGTCTCATCTAAGCCCAGAAATTTTTTTTGTTCTATGGTTATTTGTTAATGGAGAAGAACCCCTGAATAACATGAATAAAATCCAAGACACCCTACAACAATATCTTCACATACACAATTTAATAGAGAAAGAGATGGCAATAAAGGAACTATGATTACTTTTCCAAAAAAAAAAAACATAGATAGATATGAAGAACACTGACCTCTTATGGCGCTATTCATTGGAGTAATTCAATTAAATCTTTAGCTTATCTACTGACCTTTTATGGCGATATTCCTAAGAAATGTTCAATTCAATCATTAACTTAGGGTATTGAATTGGAAAACTTTGAAAGGGATTAGAACTCAAATGGACATGCTTAAATTGAAAACAAAGTTGAATAAAGAGAGTTGACCTTTATATGGTGTGACTTGATCACGCAATTCCAGTGATTTAAGCCTTAAAATAGAACGCAATGGAACAAAATATTAGACCTCATGTTGACATTCTTAAATCCTTGACATAAATAAAATATCGTAAAAAACAAACGAAAGAATAGAGAAGGCACGACAAAAGATACGATCTCTTAATTTTATTCCTAGGGATGCAAGAGGTATGAGCGAAAAGTCATGTGAGGTTCACAATTGATGCCCTGAGTTAGATTCAAGATTTGAATAGGGTGATTTGGGGGTTTTCAATGAAGCTTGAATTATAGGCTCTAACAGTGTTGTTAAATTTACAAAAATAACCCTTTAACTCAAAATCCTTAAATAGTAAAAGGAAAGCTACAAGAATGCTCTCTAAAAGATGTATTGCTATCATGTTCATGTCTATCTTTATTATGTGAAAGTCGTTATCTGCCATGAAACTAAAAATTGTTATTTTTCTCGTGACTTTTTTTTAAGAAGGTCAAAATAATACAACAGATTTACAGAATAGTCCAAGCAGCCAAAGGAATACATTGATAAAATCTGGGAAGGAAAACAGCTACAACAGCAAAAATAAAAAGGGCATACACAGGTAAAATAATAATTTGTCGGGGGTAATCATACCTAGAGCACTTTGAAAACCTAGAAGTACAGATCTTTGTCTTGATAACCTAGACGGAATGCAAGATGAAGAGTCAAAACACAACAAAGGGGGATACAGTAGTAAATGAGTTGAAAATCCAAGGAGCCAACTTCGTCGGAGGTAGATCTGCACAAAAAGGTCCATTAGCAGATATAAACAGCTCAGAAAAGAAACACCGTGGATCTTAGCATGCAATAACGAGAGAATAAGACAAAACATGAAAGAGGAAACAAAAATTAAGCAGTACTTACTTTCGGTTCCCCATGGACCACCGGAGAAGATGAAGAAATGGCGGAGACCGGCCTAACAACGGAGAGGAAATGTTCTAGAATAGGATTTCATTCTCTTTCTGGTTTAGATAGCAGCAGTATAGTTACCCTTTTTTATTTTTATATTCGGATTGGGCCGGGTTGGCAAATTTTGAGTCGCTATCTATTTGGGTTATGCCATTTATTAATAAAATGGGCTCAAAAGCCTATTTGTTAAAAAAAAAGAACTCTTTTTTTGTCGGAATACAAAAACTGGAGGGAAATGTGGAAACAGGATAAAAATAAAAAAAGAAACACTTCTTTTAAAAATTACATTAACTAATCCTGGTGTTGTTCATATAAATTCGGCTGATGACATAATATTAGAGCCATCATCTGTGTGTTTTAATACTATTAAGGGATTAAGATGTGTAGGTGCTTATTTGTGAGATGTGACAATGAGCCAGCGCTGTGGATGAGGATTGTGTTTTCTTATCCTCAAATTGCTTCTTCCTTAGCTATTTACTCTACTATTGCAAATATATTTGTACGTATTAATCATATACTTGTACATATATGTTGTTGTTCTTTAAAATCGACCCTTGCAAAAAATTCTTGAACTTGAAGAGGCACTTGAAATTTTTGAGAGGACTTGCAACACTCTTTCACAAGATTATGAATAGAGTAAGGCTCATTTAAAGGTAAGCACTCTCTAATTTGATTTTTTCATACCTAGAGACTCGAACACGAGACCTCTGGTTTAGGAATGAGGATCTTATCCATCCAACTACAACCCTTGTTAGTGTATATTATCTTCCTTATCGTAAGATTTCAGGTAACTGTTTGAGTATTTATGGTTTTGATTTCTATAATAGCTGTCCCAAGTCATTTATTACTTGCTGGGATCGGTGGTTCGGTTCCTGGGCAGTTCGTTTAAGTTTTAAGCCAACTTCCCTGTTTTGAAGCTTTTAAAGTTGAGAAATTTGACTTTGGTCAAAACTTCTAGTAAATGGCCACGGATGAGAATTTCAACAATTCTGTTAGTTTCAAAACGTGCATTTTGTGCTATGGGGACCTTTGGTTCAGGTACCAAGGCTTCTAGACTCGTTTTGGGCTATTGGGTGGTTTTTCCTAAAATAGAAAAAATGGGCGCGGGGGCCACATTTATTCAAAATAACCTCCGTTAAAAATTTCATGAATTTCGTTGAGTTTGAAATGTCATTTCCAGTAGGGTAGCATATCTTGTTTGCATTCACGGGGTCTCAAACGAATTTCAAGGACCCATTCGGGAAAATTCCAACTTAGAAATTTACCTGGTGTTGTTGGTGCTGGTTGCAGCATGGAAACCGCTTTAGCGACTGAGGAGCCATTTTTACGGAAGAAGATGATGTCAGCACCTTCCACTTAAGCAAAACCCACTTTTTTTTGTGGAGGCGGCGTGCGCAGTGACCTCCAGTTTTGCAAAAGGTCTATTGCTTAAGCGACGCCACCTTTGCGGCCAAACCTCCGCTTAAGCGGAGGTAGCTGTATATAAGTTCCTCACTTCATCTCCTTCACCATTTTCTTGAAATATTCCTCTATTTTTGAGTCCTTGGAGTTGGGTATTTCTGGTGGGACCACTGGTTTGAGCTGAGGTATGTTAATTCATCCCCTCTTGATCATTTGCCATTAGCTTTCCCCATCAATTCTCATGAAATTTCTAGTTAAATTCTTATTTTTCTTGAAACTTTGTGGGGCTGTTTCAAGCCCAATTGGAACTCCGTTCATGCTTAATTTCTAAGCATGTGTTCCTTGTCCTATGAAGAACATAATTGCGGGTTTGATTTTTGAATTTTGCACATGGGCCCCATGGGTTGATTTTTGACCCGATTTTCAGCCCGGAGTGTAAAATTGCAATATGGGTATTGTTTTTATCGTGTTGACACGTAGATCATTTATTTGTTAGCGCGGCAGCAGTCAGAAAGGAAAAGCCCCGGTATAGTTGACCAAGAGCGCACTGTTCGGCATCCAGGTAGGTTCAGCTTATCTACTCGTAGTCTTGCCTTGAATGAGGTATACATATGATGATTTGATATTTGTTGGTAGGTTATGGGGTTTGGAAATGTATTCATCAAGGTGGTCCTAATTCGGTTAGCTCATTTAGGAGCCCTAGGGTAGAATTTCACCGTAAATCCTTAGTTTAGGTGGTTACTTCTCTCTTGGGACTTAGTCTAGAATGTTTGATAGCTTTTGGAGTAATATTGGAAGCCTTAGTCTAGGTTTGGGTAGTCTGCTTGTGTTAGGTCCAGTTTTGGGGAATGGTTGTGTTAGTGGTTCCCTTTGGGTAGTTTACCTTAGGTAGATCTTTTATTATCTTGTTTCTTATCTGCCCCGTTCTGTGTATATTTGTGCCTGTATACGTATATTTGGCTGGCATGCATACATTTATCCATTCTTATACTCTGGATTTGATATGGTACGGAGAGTCTTTTTGCTGACTTGAGCTTCTATGGGTAATCCCGTGTTTTATCACATTTTTTGGGTTTGAAGAAGTCGTACTACTTTTATATTAATATTTTTCGATAACGATCTTTCTAAAATGATTGTAACACCTTTTAAATCTCAGTCTGTGGAAGAGTCCGGTCCTTTTACTCTTTGGCTTATAGTTATCCTCAATGTAAGATCTCGAGAGTGATTACACTTGATTCATTGACTATGCCTGAAGTAGATGTCGGGCGGCCCAAGGTAGATTTCGGGTTTTGCATTGTATGTGCCTCTTTCTGTATCATGAACTACATTTTTGATACACTGCTCGTAGCTAGTATGATTTGCTGATTGTACCTACCGTTCTTATAGGGGTCGGTCGGGTTATATTGCTTGATGTTTGTGCCTTCTGGGCTTATGGGGGCCCGATTAGGTTGCAGTTACTTTAGTATAGATCTGGTAGCCTATGACTTATTTTGCCGCTCATTTATCCATATTGCCTGATTATTCTGTGTACAACCTTTATACTATTAGACTTAGGTTACATTCGCATTTTATTATATTTATATCTTATTTGAGCTCAGTCGGCCTATAATGCCTACTGGCTATCGCGTGTTATGGTACATACTACACTTTTGCATCTTTTTCCCTGATGCAGATCCTAGTATGAGTTCTCGCCGCTGACGCCTACCTCGTGCAGAGCATTTTGATCGGAGACTTGGGGTGAGCTCTTGGCAATCGGAGTTATTCTATCTCACTCTGTTCTTGGACTGATCTTTATTTTGTTATCCAGAGATGGTTTTGTATATATCGTATCTATGTCATACTCCTGATGTATGTAGTAGCTTTTGTACCGACTAATACCAGGTCTTGGGGTTGTTTTGTATATTTTGTTTCTTCACTCTCTTTGTATTTACGTATCGGCCTTCTTACTTGTGTCTATATTATATATATGGCCTTTATATCTTGTGTTATTCTCTTTCTCGTGTTATCCCGTTACTTGTCGTTCTTGGCTATGAGTTTGGCTTACCTACTGATGGGTTATAGTAAGTGTCATCATGACCTAAATTTTTGGGTCATGACAGTTTGTTATCTGAGCCTAGGTTCACCAGTATCGTTGGTACAAGGGAAAAATGTCTAGCAGAGTCCTAAGGATATGTACGATGACGTCAGTATCCTATCTTCGGGGCATTCTAAGGAAAAAATTCACCTATTTGATTCCTTATCATGTGCTCTTATTCCTGTTGGCTTCAGAAATATTACTTGTTTCACTCTTTTGCATATGGTTAGGACAAGGGCTACAGTAGTCGAGGGCGAGGCCCCTGCGTCGTTAGCTAGGGCTCCAAATAGGGGCCGAGGTAGAGGTCGACCCGAGGTCAAGGGAGGGTTCGAGTTGCTGCACCAGCTCGGGGCTAGGCCAGAGTGCCATCACTAAAGCTAGTTATTGAGCCAGAGCTGGTTATTGACCCACAGCCAGCGCCAGCAGATCTTCTACTTCAGTAGTCGGTGGGTCAGGGACCAGCCCAGACTCCACCTGGATTTGTGGCTACGTCGGTACTATAGGATGCTCTGGTTCGATTATTGACTATGCTAGGAGGAGCGCCACAGACATCATCTCAGGGATAAACAGCTCAGAGAAGATCCACACAAAAAAATCCATCAGCAGAGATAAACAGCTCAGAGAAGAAAATACCTTGGATTAGCATGCGATAACGAGAGGATAAGATAGATCAAGAAAGAGGAAGCAAGAATTAAGTGATACTTAACTTCAGTTCCCCATGGACCACCGGAGTAGATGAAGAATGGAGAATACCATCCGACAACAACAAAGAGGAAATGTTCTAGAATAGGATTTTATTCTCTATTTTTTTTAGATAGTTCTTTAAAATTAATTTTTCTTTTGGGTTTGAAGATTTGTATGAGATTTGTCATTTTAAACAGAGGCGAGATGGAGACAATGTTGGATGTAGGAAGGTAAGGGAGTCGAGTCTCATCTAAGGCTCGTAAATTTATTTTGTTAATAGATTGTTTGTTAATGGAGAAGAACCCCGGAATAACACGCATAAAATCTAAGACATCCTACAACTAGGGGCGGACCCATATGGAGCGAAGGGGTGTCAAGCGACACCGCTTAGTCGGAAAATTTTACTAAATATACACATATAATAATACTATGCATAAGGATATATATAACAAATGACACCGCTTGACAGAAGACTCCTCCTGGCGCGATGGTTTAGCGTTCACTTTGCATCTCTGATGTTGGGGTTTCGAACCTCATTCTTAGCTTTTTTCAGCGAAATTTTCTTTCCTCTTTTTTTTTTCTTTTGCAAAATTTTCTTCAAATGGTGGTTAAATAGTATTGAACCCAAGACCTCTTCTAGCTTAAAAATAGACTTTATTAATGGGCCAAGGATATATAATATGCATAATTGTGGTAATTAAATTTTTATCCTTTCTTATATAAAAATCGACACTGCTTACTGAAAGTTCTGCGTACACCACTACCTACAAAAATGTCATCACATACATAATTTAATAGAGAGACACAACAGTAAAGAAACTGTGATTACTGTTCCAAAGAAAAAAGCATAGACAGATATGAAGAACACTGACCTCGTAAGGAGCTATTCACAGGAGTAGTTCAAATAAATCTTTAGCTAATCTACTAAGATTTTATGGCGATATTTTTAAGAGTTCAATTAAATCTTTAGGGCCTTGAAATGGAAAACCCAGAAAAGGAGATTAGAACTCAGATGAATATGCTTAAATTTAAAACAAAGATGAATATAGAGAGGTGACCTTTATATGGTGAGATTTGGGACTTGCTTGAGCAATTCCTTAGATTCAAGTCTTAAAAAGAAAAAAGCAATTGAACCTAACATTAGATATCACGTTTACATCCTTAAATGCAGTACACTTACGTAGAATGCCGTCAAAAACAAAAGAAAGATCAGAAACGGCACGACAGATGATTCGATCTCTCAGTTTTATTCCTAGGGATGCAAGGAGTGTGAGAGAAAAAGTCACATGAGGTTCTCAATTGCTTCCCTGAGTTGGATTCAAGATTTGAATGGAGTGGTTGTTGGGATTTTGATGAAGCTTGATTTATAGGATCTAACAGTGTTGTTAAATTTACTAAATCACCCTAATTAACTTTAAAAAATTACTCCAAATCCTTATATATTAATAGAAAGCTACAAGAATGCTCTATAAATGATGTGTATTGTTGTCATGTTTATATATATCTTTGACACGTGAAAGCCCTTATCTTCCATAAAAGTAAAAATGTTGTTTTTCTTGTGAATCTTTTTTTTGAAGAAGCTCAAAACAACACAACGATCTACAGAACAGTCCCAGCAGCCAAAGGAATACAATGATAAAGTCTGAGAAGGAAAACAGCTACAACAGCAAAAAAAAAAGGGCATACACATGTACAAATCATAATTTTTTAAGGGTAATCATACCTGGGGCTCTTTGGAAATCCAGAAGTACAAATCTATGTCTCGATTACCTAGACAGAAAGCAAGATGAAGAGTCAGTACCAAACAAAGAGGATACAAGAAAAGAAAGCAAGAGCTTACCAAAAGCGGATAAAGCAGTAAGCGAGTGAAAAAACCATGCAGCCAACCTCGTCGGAGGTAGTTCTTCAGAAAAAAGTCTATTAGACGAGAAAAATAGATCACACAAGAAAAAACCTTGGATCTTAGCATGCAAAAATGAGAGGATAAGACAGATCAAGATAGAGAAAGCAAAAATTAAGAGATACTTAGCTTCAGTTCCCCATGGACCACCTGAGAAGATGAAGAATAGAGAAGACTGACGGGCAACAACAAAGAGGAAATTTTCTAGAATAGAATTTTATTCTCCATTTGTTTAAGATAACTGTAGTATAGTTTTCCTTTATTGGGTCGGATTGGCTGAATCTGAGCCGCTATTTGTATGGGCTTCACCATTTATTAATAAAAAAATCAGCCCAAAAGGACTAAACTTGTTCAAAAAAAGAACTCTTTTTTTGTTGGAATGCAAAAACTAGAGGAAAATGGGGAAACAGGATAAAAAGAAATACTTCTTTTAAATATCACATTAACTAGTTCTGGTGTTGTTTATATCAACAACTGATGAAATAATATTAGAGCCATCCTCTATGTGTGTTATATTAAGGGTTCAAGATGACTAGGTACCTTTTTATGAGATGCGACAATGAACCTACATCGTGGATGAGGATTGTATTTTCGTATCCCAAAGTTGCTCCTTCCCAAGCTATTTTCTCTACTACTGTAAATATATTTGTACATTTGAAACAAAAATATCCATAATATATATAAATATATATAAATATATATAAGCCTCGACCCTTACAAAAAATTCTTGAACTTGAAGAGGCACTTGAGATATTTGAGTGAACCCACACTCATTCATGGGATTATGATATACACGTACATTCTACTCTCATTTTTTTAATTTGATTTTCGAACCGGTGGAAGGCATCCGTACTGGGACCCATCTAATCCAAATTGTGTAAGGCTCATTTAAAGGAAAGCGCTTTCTAATATGATTTTTTTATACCTAGGGACTCGAACACAAGACCTCTTGTTAAGGGTTGAGAATCTTATCCATCCAACTACAACCATTGTTGTTTTATATCCTCTTCCTTATTGTAAGATTCTGGGTAACTATAGTAAGTTTGCAATATTTATGGTATTGATTTCTACATCAGAACAACTTATCAAGTCTGACTCTGAGGAATCTTTCAAATAGTTATTTATATACACCTAGTTAATTATATTTGACGGAGCTAAATTTCTATACCTTGAAATTTTTAAAAGATCATTATTTTACTCTATCTAGATGACAATAGTCATCTAAATGATGGGAGAATATCAACAAGATATGTGGTGGAATAGTAAGTACTCATCCTTATCAAGAGGTGTCGCGTTCGAGTCCTACTAGATACAAAATCGTCATTGTTAGAGAGAGCAATACCATCCAAGTGGGACTTTTTATGCCGCGAATCTGAATCTAGTTGGGCCTCAATACAATTACCAAAAATCCGATGAAAAACAAAAATTAAATGGAATAATAATTAAATATAAACATCTTTTAAGTTTATTTATAACCTTCTACTTATATTTCTTTTGTTCATGGAGCACTCCATGATGTAGTTGGCGTTCTATGGCCTTGAGGATGTCAAATATGACATGTTCAACAAGAATGGTTGGTCCTTTCTGGGTTTCATTAAAGCAAATTTTCTTGATATAGAAGATATGTTAATTACTTTTAATTTATTTTGTTTTTTTGAGAATAATTACTTATTATTTTTTTAGAAAAAAAGTTAATTTCTCAACTTCTTTATCGTGTGTTTTATATTCCACAATTTATCTATGTGTCAGCAACTTCCTTCCAAGGAATGCTAATTTGATTGTTTAGACAAGCTTTTCCATGGACAAATTTGAATTTTACAGTTTATAAAAATTTTATGCCTAGATAATTTTTATGTCTTAAAGGAAAGAGTTACTTTAGTATTAATGCCACATGTATGTAGTTGTTCTTGGTAGTTCTTTAAAATTAATTTTTCTTTTGGGTTTTGCAGATTTGTATGAGATTTGTCATTTATAAACTGAGGCGAGGTGGAGACAATGTTTGATGTAACCTAGATATGTGACAATGAACCTACGCCAGGAATGAGGATTGTGTATTCTTATAATCCAGTTGCTTCTTCCTTAGCTATTTACTATACTACTGTAAATATATTTGTTATAAATTCTTGAACTTGAAGAGGCACTAGAGATTTTTGACAGAACCCACTCATTCATGCGATTATGACGTAAAAGTCCATTCTCTTCTCTTTTCTTTTTTTTTGCTTTTCCAACTGATGGAAGGTACACGCGTTGGGAACCTGACTAATCTGAATTGTGTAAGGCTCATTTAAAGGAAAGCACTCTCTAATATGATTTTTTCATACCTAGGGACTCAAATACAAGACATCTGGTTAAGGGTTGAGGATCTTATCCATCCAACTACAACCCTTGTTGGTGTATATCCTCATCTTTATTGAAACATTTTGGGTAACTATAGTAAGCTTGCGATATTTATGGTATTGATTTCAACATCAGGACAACTTATCAAGACTAACTCTGAGGAATCTTTCAAATAGTTATTTATATACACCTAGTTAATTATATTTTAAGGAGCTAAAATTCTATACCTTGAAATTTTTAAAAGATCATTATTTTACTCTATCTAGATGACAATAGTCATCTAAATGATGGGAGAATATCAACAAGATTTGTGATGAAGAGGTTAGTACTCATCCTTAACAAGAGATGTCGCGTTTGAGTCCTACTAAATACAAAATCGTCATTATTAGAGAGAGCAATACCATCCAAGTGGGACTTTTTATGCCGCAACTCTGAATCTAGTTGGGCCTCAATACAATTACCGAAAATCTTATTAAAAACAAAAAAATTGTTCATGGAGTACTTCATGATGTAGTTGGCGCCTGTGGCTTTGGGGATACCAAATATGACATGTTCAACATGAATGGTTGGTTCTTTCTGGGTTTCATCAAAGCAAATTCTCTTGATATAGAAGAGATGCTAATTACTTTTAATTTATTTTGTTTTTTGAGAATAATTAATTATTATTTTATTAGAAAAAAAGTTAATTTCTCAACTTCTTTATCGTGTGTTTTATAATCCACAATTTATCTATGTGTCAGCAACTTCCTTCCAAGGAATGCTGATTTGGTTGTTTAGACAACCTTTTCCAAGGAAAAATTTGAATTTTACTGTTGAGAAAAGACATAAAGTGACCACTAAAGTTGTCCCAAATTTGCTAAAAGACACTTTAACTTTGGGGGCGACCTATTACCCCTTGAACAATTTAA
The DNA here is from genome assembly GCA_031232105.1 of Capsicum rhomboideum. NCBI lineage: Eukaryota > Viridiplantae > Streptophyta > Magnoliopsida > Solanales > Solanaceae > Capsicum > Capsicum rhomboideum. The sequence goes on from CP124710.1 coordinate 25,406,830, forward strand.
AAGTGATATAAATATCCATCTTTCAGCCAACTTCAGTTGTAAAAAAAAAGTGTCAATCACACACCAATAAATGTTTGCCACGTGTCACATTTATTTAATTTCCTAATATTTATTTTTATTTATGTTTTTTCTTATTTTATTTCTTTTTTCTTTTTTTTTCCGTCTTTTCTCCTTCCTTTTTTCTTCAATCTTGTTGTGTAACCACAACTATTTGCTCCTATCGCTGATCACCTCTGGCATAGCTATCATAACCATTGTTGCTATAACTGCACCTCCATTATATCTATCATTAAATCATCTAAAATCAAAAAATCAAAATCTCCACAAAATTAACGTAAAGTTTGACCACTCATTAATCAAAAATAATGAATCAAAATTCTTTGATAAACCTACTCAGTTCATAAAAAAAAACAGACAACAATTATAAATTAGAGAAGAAGTTTGTAGAAAAAAGATCTTGAAGGAACAAAGAAGAACGAAAAAAAATGTAAAGAGAGAAGCAAGAAAATTAAGGAAAATCTTGATGTAATAGAGAAGAAGGAAGAAATGATTAAAAGAGAAGCAATTATGGAAAAAATGGCAAAGAATAGTTGTCTAATTGTGGGTCTTCTCAAGGAAGAACATGAAGAAAAAGAAAAAATAGAAAAAGTAAAATGAAATATATAAAGTAAGAAAAAATGGTATTTTTAATTAAATAAATGCTGAAAAAAAGCAAAAATAATTTATTTTGCTTGTTCACTCGCTACAGGAGAGTGAAACACACTCTACATGTCACCTAAGCTCATAAGGAGGTGACAAATACATACTGAACAAGAATAAGGGGGTACTAGGACACCCACAAACTTTAGGTGTCTTTTTGAAAATTCAGGACTGCTTTAATGGTGTCTTTATGTCTTTTCTCTTTACTGTTTATAAAAATTTTATGCCTAGATAACTGTTATGTCTTAATGGAAAGAGTTACTTTAGTACTAATTGTACATGTATGTAGTTGTTCTTGGTAGTTCTTTAAAATTAATTTTTCTTTTGGGTTTGGAGAATTGTATGAGATTTGTCATTTTAAATTTAGGCGAGATGGAGACAATGTTGGATGTAGGAAGGTAAAGAAGCCAAGTCTAAACTAAGGCTCGTAAATTTATTTTATTAATAGATTGTTTGTTAATGGAGGATAATCCCGGAATAACACGCATAAAATCTAAGACATCCTACGACAATGTTGTCACATACATAATTTAATAGAGAAAGATACAACAGTAAAGAAACTGTTTTTACTGTTCCCAAAAAAAAAAAAGCATAGACAGATATGAAGAACACTGACCTCGTAAGGAGCTATTCAAAGGAGTAGTTCAAATAAATCTTTAGCTAATCTACTAAGCTTTTATGGAGATATTTTTAAGAGTTGTTCAATTAAATCTTTACCTTAGGGCCTTGAATTGGAAAATCCTGAAAAGGAGATTAGAACTCAAATGGACATGCTTAAATTTAAAACAAAGATGAATATAGAGAGCTGACCTTTATACGGTGAGATCTAGGACTTGTTTGCGCAATTCCTTAGATTCAACCCTTACAATAAAAAGCAATTGAACCTAACATTAGATCACAGGTTTACATCCTTAAATCCAAGACACTTACATAAAATGTCGTCAAAAAAAAAATGAAAGATAAGAGACAGCACGACAAATGATTAAATCTCTCTACCTATTACTGGTGGGAGGTGGCAGGTATCCTGTGAAATTAGTCGAGGTGCGCGAAAGCTGGCCCGGACAACTCGGTTATCAAAAAAAAATGATTAGATCTCTCAATTTTTTCTTAGGGATGCAAGGAATGTGAGCGAAAAAGTCATATGAGGATCTCAAATACTGCCTGGAGTTAGATTCAAGATTTGAATGGTGCGGTTGTTGAAGATTTTGATGAAGATAGGCTCTAACAGTGTTGTTAAATTTACTAAATCACCCAATTAACTTTAAAAAATTACTCAAAATCCTTAGATATTAACGGAAAGCTACAAGAATGCTCTGTAAATAATGTGTATTGTTTTCATGTTTATGTATATCTTTTGACACCTGAAAAACTTATCATCCATAAAAGTAAAAATATTGTTTTCTCGAGATTATTTTTTTAAAGAAGCTCAAAACAATACAACAGATCGACAAAACGGTCCTAGCAAACAAAGGAATACAATGATAGACTCTGAGAAGGAAAACAGCTACAACAGCAAAAAGAAAAGGGCATACACAGGTACAAATGATAATTTGTTAAGGGTAACCATATCTGGGGCACTATGGTAACCCAGAAGTACAAATCTATGTCTCGATTACCTAGATAGAAAGCAAGATGAAGAAGCCATACAAAGCAAAGGGGATACAAGAAAAGAAAGCAAGAGCTTACCAAAAAGGGGTAAAGGAGTAAGCGAGTGAAAAACCCAAGGAGTTAATCTTGTTGGAGGTAGAACTTCAAAAAAAAGTCCATCAGAAGAGAAAAATAGCCCACAAAAGAAAAAACCTTGGATCTTAGCATGCAAAAACGAGAGGATAAGACAGATCAAGAAAGAGAAAGCAAAAATTAAGAGATACTTAGCTTCACTTCCATGGACCACCTGAGAAGATGAAGAATAGAGAAGACCGACGGAAAATAACAAAGAGGAAAAGTTCTAGAATAGGATTTTACTCTCCTTTTGTTTAAGATAGCAGTAGTACAGTTTTCCTTTATTGGGTCGGGTTGGCTGAATCTGAGTTGCTACTTGTATGGGCTTTTCTATTTATAAATAAAAAAATCGGCCCAAAAGGCCATAACTTGTTTTTAAAAAAAAATAATATTTTTTTGTCAGAATGCAAAAACAAGAGGAAACTGGGGAAACAGGATAAAAAGAAATTCTTCTTTTAAATATTACATTAACTATTGTTGTTATTGTTTATATCAATTCAGCAGATGAAATAATATTAGAGCCATCATTTGTGTGTGTATTATTAAGGATTGCAGATATCTAGGTACTTATTTATAATATGTGACAATGAACCTGCGTCGTGGATGTGTATTGTATTTTCGTATCCCATAGTTGCTATTTACTCTACTACTGTAAATATATTTGTCCTTACTAAACAAAAAGATTATTATATATAAGCCTCAGCCCTTACAAAAGATTATTGAACTTGAAGAGGCACTTGAGACTTTTGAGTGGACCCACACTCATTCACGAGATTATGACATACACGTATATTCTCCTCTACTTTTTTTTGGTTTTTAAACCGGAGGAAGGCATTCGCATTGGAACCCATCTAATCCGAATCGCGTAAGGCTCATTTAAAGGAAAGCATTCTCTAATATGATTTTTTCATACCTAGGGACTCCAACACGAGACCTCTAGTTAAGGGTTGAGGATCTTATCCATCCAACTACAACCCTTGTTGTTGTATATCCTCTTTCTTATTGTAAGATTTCGGGTAACTATAGTAAGTTTGCAATAATTATGGTATTGATTTCTATATCAGAACAACTAATCAAATCTAATTCTGAGGAATCTTTCTAATAGTTATTTATATACACCTAGTTAATAATATTTGACGGAGCTAAATTTCTATACCTTGAAATTTTTAAAAGATCATTATTTTACTCCATCTAGATGATAATATTTATCTAAATGATGGGAGATTATCAACAAGGTTTGTGGTGGAGTGGTAATTACTCATCCTTAACTAGAGGTTTCGCGTTCGAGTCCTACTAGATACAAAATTGTCATTATTAGAGAGCGCAATACCATTCAAGTGGGACTTTTTATGCTGCGAATCTGAATCTAGTTGGGCCTCAATATGGTTACCGAAAACCCGATGAAAAAAAAAACAAAAAACTAGAAGAATAATTAAATATCTTCTAAGTTAATTTACAACCTTCAACTTATATTTCTTTTGTCCATGGAGCACTCCATCATGTTGTTGGCGTTCTATGGCTTTTGGGAGGCCAAATATAACGTGTTCAACATGAATGGTTGGTTCTTTCGAGGTCTCATTCAAGCAAATTCTCTTGATATACAAGAGATGTTAATTACTTTTAATTTATTTTGTTTTTTGAGAATAATTACTTTTTATTTTTCTAGAGGAAAAAGTTAATTTCTCAACTTCTTTATTCTGTGTTTTATACTCCACAATTTATCTGTGTCAGCAACTTCCTTTTTGATTGTTTACACAAGTTTTTCCAAGGACAAATATGAATTTTACTATTTATAAATTATTTTTTTTTTATAATTGTGGTGTCCGGGTCAGCTTTCATGCACCTCGACTAAATCCATGGGATACCTAACATCTCTCACCAGCAATAGATACCAGATAACTCTGTCTACCAAGGCTAGGAAGTATGGGAAGAATCACCTAGTATTTTTTGTCTTTGCAGGGATTCGAACATAAGACCTCAGGCTCTCAACCCACTTCATTAACCACTAGGCCACACCCTTGGATGCTACTATTTATAAATATTTTATGTGTAGATAAGTGTTATGTCTTAACGGCAAAAGTTACTTTAGTACTAACTGTACATGTATGTACTTGTTCTTGGTAGTTCTTTAAAATTAATTTATTCTTTTGTTTTTGGAGATTTGTATGAGATTTGTCACTTTTAATTTGAGGCAAGATGGAGACAATGTTGGATGTAAGAAGGTAAGGGAGCCAAGTCTCATCTAAGGCCTATAATTTATTTTGTTCTATGATTGTTTGTTAATTGAGGAGAACCCCAGAATAACACACATAAAATCCAAGATATCCTATAACAATGCCCTCATATACATAATTTAATAGAGAAAAAGTTAGCAGTGAAGAAACTGTGATTACTGTTCCCCAAAAAAAAAAAAAAAAAGCATAAGCAGTTATGAAGAACACTGACCTGCACTAGTTATTGGAATAGTTTAATTAAATCTTTAGCTGTTGTAGTGACCTTTTATTACGATATTCCTAAGAAATGTTTAGTTAAATCTTTAACTTCGGGCCTTGAATTTGAAAACCTGAAAAAGGAATTTGAACTCAGATGGACATGCTTAAATTGAAATGAAAGATGAATTAAGAGAACTGACCTTTATATGGTGGGAGATTAGAACTTGTTCGTGCAATTCCATAAATTCAAGCCTTAAAATAGAGAGCAATGATAACAAATATTAGACCTCAGTTTGACATTCTTAAATGCTTGACATAAATAGAATGTCGTCAAAAACAAATAAAAGATTACAAAAGGCACAATAATAGATTCGATCTCTTAATTTTATTCTAAAGGATGAAAGGGGTGTGAGCAAAAAAGTCATGTGAGGTTCTTAATTGTTGCCCCAAGTTAGATTCAAGAGTACAATAGAGAGGTTGTTGGGGTTTTACACGAAGCTTGATTTATAGGCTCTAACAGTGTTATTAAATTTTCTAAATCACCCTTATTAAACTTTAAAAAATTACTCAAAATCCTTAAATATTAAAGGAAAGCTACAATAATGCTTTGTAAATGATTTGTATTGCTATCATGTTCATGTCTATCTTTGACAAATGAAAACCCTTATATGCCACAAAAGTAAAAATGTTGTTTTTCTCGTGACTCTTCTTTTTAAAAAAGCTCAAAACAATACAACAGATCTACAAAACAGACCTAACTGCCAAAGGAATACGATGATAAAGTCTGAGAAGGAAAACATCTACAACAACAAAAAGAAAAGGGCATACAAAGGTACAAATGATGATTTGTTAAGGGTAACCATACCTGGGGCACTATGGAAACCCGGAAGTAGAAATCTATGTCTTGATTACCTAGACAGAAAGCAGATGAAGATTCAATACAAAACAAAGGGGCTACAAGAAAAGAAAACAAGAGCTTACCAAAAGTGGATACAACAGTAAGCGAGTGAAAAACACAAGGAGCCAACCTCGTCGGAGGTAGATCTTCAGAAAAAAGTCCATTAGACGAGAAAAATAGCTCAAAAAAGAAATAACCTTGGATCTTAGCATGCAAAAACGAGAGGATAAGACAGATCAAGAAAGAGAAAACAAAAATTAAGAGATACTTATCTTCAGTTCCCTATGAACCACCTGAGAAGATGAAGAATAATGAAGACTAACGGACAACAACAAGGAGGAAATGTTCAAGAATAAGAATTTATTCTCCTTTTTTTTAAGATAGCATTAGTATAGTTTCCCTTTATTGGGCCAGGTTGGCTGAATCCGAGTCGCTATTTGTATGGGCTTTACCATTTACTGATACAAAAAAATGGGCCCAAAAGGCCTTGTTGAAAAAAATAAAGAACTCCTTTTTTGTCGGAATGCAAAACTAGAGGAAAATGGGAAAACAGGATAAAAAGAAATACTTCTTTTAAATATTACATTAACTAGTTTTGGTGTTGTTCATATCAATTCAGCTGATGAAATAATGTTTGAGCCATTATCTGTGTGTATTATTATGGTTTCAAGATGTCTAGGTACTTATTTATGAGATGTTACAATGAACATGCACTGTAGATGAGGATTGTATTTTCATATCCCATAGTTTCTTCTTCCCTAGCAATTTACTCTAGTACTGTAAATATATTTGTACATATTAAACAAAAATATTTATAATATTTATATATATATATATAAGCATCGGCCCTTACAAAAGATTCTTGAACTTGAAGAGGCCCTTGAGATTTTTGAGTGGACCCACACTCATTCATGGGATTATGATATACACGTACATTCTACTCTCCTTTTTTTTATTTGATTTTCAAACCGGTGGAAGGCATCCACATTGGGACCCGTCTAATCCAAATCGCGTAAGGCTTATTTAAAAGAAAGCGCTCTCTAATATGATTTTTCCATACCTAGTGACTCGAACACGAGACCTCTTGTTAAGGGTTGAGGATCTTATCCATCCAACTACAACCCTTGTTGGTGTATATCCTCTTTCTTATTGTAAGATTTCGAGTAACTATAATAAGTTTGCAATATTTGTGGTGTTTATTTCTACATCAGAACAACTTATCAAGTCTAACTCAGAGGAATCTTTCAAATAGTTATTTAAATACACCTAGTATATTATATTTAACGAAGCAAAATTTCTATACCTTGAAATTTTTAAAAGATCATTATTTTACGATATCTAGATGACAATATTCAACAATATTCATCTAAATGATGGGAGAATATCAACATGGTATGTGGTGGAGTGGTAATTACTCATCCTTAACTAGAGATGTCGCGTTCGAGTCCTACTAGATACAAAATTGTCATTATTAGAGAGCGCAATACCATTCAAGTGGGACTTTTTATGCAGCGAATCTGAATCTAGTTGGGCCTCAATACGATTACCGAAAACCCAATGAAAAACAAAAAATAACTAGAAGAATAATTAATATCATCTTCTAAGTTAATTTACGACCGTCTACTTATATTTCTTTTGTTCATGGAAGACTCCATCATGTTGTTGGCGTTCTGTGGCTTTTAGGAGGCCAACTATGACATATTCAACATGAATTGTTGGTTCTTTCGCGGTCTCATTCAAGCAAATTTTCTTGATATGCAAGTGATGTTAATTACTTTTAATTTATTTTGTTTTTTTGAGAATAATTACTTATTATTTTTCTAGAGAAAAAAGTTAATTTCTAAACTTCTTTATCGTGTGTTTTATATTCCACAATTTATCTGTGTCAGCAACTTCCTTCCAAGGAATGTTGATTTGATTGTTTACACAAGCTTTTCCTGGGAAAAATTTGAATTTTACTGTTTTAGAAAAAAAATTTGACAACTGTGGTGTCCGGACCAGCTTTTACGCAGCTCGACTAAATCCACGGGATACCTACCACCTCCTACCAGCAACAGATACCAGGTAACTCTGTCCACCAAGGCTAGGACATATGGGAAGAAGCACCTAGTATTTTTTGTCTTTGCAGGGATTCGAACATGAGACCTTAGGTTCTCAACCCACTTCATTAACCACTAGGTCACACCCTTGGATGTTACTATTTATAAATATTTTATGTGTAGATAAGTGTCATGTCTTAACGGCAAGAGTTACTTTAGTACTAACTGTACATGTATGTACTTGATCTAGGTAGTTATTTAATATTAATTTTTCTTTTGGTTTTGGAGATTTGTATTAGATTTGTCACTTTTAATCTGAGGCGAGATGGACAATGTTGGATGTAAGAAGGTAAGGGAGCCAAGTCTCATCTAAGGCCCGTAATTTATTTTGTTTTACGATTGTTTGTTAAGTGAGGAGAACCCCAGAATAACACACATAAAATCCAAGACATCCTATAACAATGTCCTCACATACATAATTTAATAGAGAAAAAGATAGCAGTAAAGAAACTATGATTACTGTTCTCCCCCCCCCCCCCAAAAAAAAGCATAGACAGTTATGAAGAGCACTGGCCTGCATTATTTATTGGAATAGTTCAATTAAATCTTTAGCTTTTGTAGTGACCTTTTATTACGATATTCCTAAGAAATGTTCAGTTATATCTTTAGCTTCGGGCCTTGAATTTGAAAACCTTGAAAAAGGAATTAGAACTTAGATGGACATGCTTAAATTGAAAAGAAAGATGAATTAGGAGAGCTGACCTTTATATGGTGGGAGATCTAGAACTTGTTCGTGCAATTCCATAAATTCAAGCCTTAAATTAGAAAGCAATGGTACCAAATAGTAGACCTCAGTTTGACATTCTTAAATGGTTGACATAAATATAATGTCGTCAAAAACAAATGAAAGATTACAAAAGGCACAATAAAAGATTTGATCTCTTAATTTTATCCTAAAGGATGAAAGGGGTGTGAGAGAAAAATTCATGTGAGGTTCTTAATTGCTGCCCCGAGTTAGATTCAAGAGTACAATAGAGCGGTTGTTGGGGTTTTACACGAAGCTTGATTTATAGGTTCTAACAGTGTTATTAAATTTTCTAAATCACCCTTATTAAATTTTAAAAAGTTACTCAAAATCCTGAAATATTAAAGGAAAGCTACAAGAAAGCTTTGTAAATGATGTGTATTGCTATCACGTTCATGTCTATCTTTGACAAATGAAAACCCTTATATGCCATAAAAGTAAAAATATTGTTTTTCTCGTGACTCTTCTTTTTAAAGAAGCTCAAAACAATACAACAGATCTACAAAACAGACCCACCAGCCAAAGGAATATGATGACAAAGTCTGAGAAGGAAAACAACTACAATGGAAAAAAGAAAAGGGCATGCAGAGGTACAATTGATAATTTGTCAGGGGTAATCATACCTGGAGCACTTTGCAAACCCAGAAGTAGAGATCTACGTCTCAATTAGCTAGATGGAAAGCAAGATGAAGAGTCACTACACAGAAAAAGGTGATACAAGAAAAATAAAACAAGAGCTTACCAAAAGGGGATACAACAGTAAGCTAGTGGAAAACCCAAGGATCCAACCTCGTCGGAGGTAGATCTGCACAAAAAAGTATATTAGCAAAGATAAACAGCTCAGAAAAGAAAACACCTTGGATCTTAACATCCGATAATGAGAGGATAAGACAGATCAAGAAAGAGGAAACAAGAATTAAGAGATACTTAGCATCAGTTCCCCATGGACCACTTTAGAGGATGAAGAATGGAGAAGACCGACCGACAAAAACAAAGAGGAAATGTTCTAGAATAGGATTTTATTCACTTTTTTTTTAGATAGCAGTAGTCTAGTTTCCCTTTTTTGCTTATATATTCGGATTGGGCCGGGTTGGCTGAATCTGAGTCGCTATCTATTTGGGCTATGCCATTTATTTATAAAATCGACCCAAAAGTCCTTATTTTGTTAAAAAAAAAATAGATATCTTTTTTGTCGGAATGGAAAAACAGGAGGAAAATGGGGAAACAAGATAAAAAGAAGTATTACTTCTTTTAAAGATTAAATTAACTAATTCTGTTGTTGTTCATATTACTTCAGGTGATGACACAATATTGGAGCCATCATATGTGTGTGTATTATTAAGGGTTCAAGTTGTCTAGGAATTTATTTGTGAGATGTGACAATGAACTTGCGCCATGGATGAGGAATGTGTTTCCTTATCCTAAAGTTGCTTCTTCCCTAGCTATTTACTTTACTACTAAAAATATAATATATATATATATATATATATACGCACCTCAACCCTTGCAAAAAAATTTGAACTTGAAGAGGTACTTGAGATTTTTGAGAGAACCCACACTAATTCATGGGATTATGATGTACACGTACATTCTCTTCTCCTTTTTTTGGTTTTCCAACCCGCATAAGGTACCCGCATTGAGACCCTGACTAATCTGAATGGCATAAGGCTCATTAAAAGGAAAGCGCTCTCTAAAATGATTTCATTATACCAAGGTACTCGAATACAAGCCCTCTGGTTAAAGGATGAGGATCTTATCCATCCACCTAAAACCCTTATTGGTGTATATTCTCTTCCTTATTTTAAGATTTTGGGTAACTATAGTAAGATTTTAGTATTTATGGTTTTGAATTCTCCATTTGAACAACTTATCAAGTCTAACCTCAAGGAATCTTTCAAGTAGTTATTTACATACACCTAGTTAATTATATTTGACGGAGTTTAATATCTATCCCTTGAAAATTTTTAAAAATCATTATTTTACTCTATCTAGATGACAATAGTCATCTAAATGATGGGAGAATATCAACAAGGTTTGTGGTGCACCGATAAGTACTCATCCTTAACTAGAGGTGTTGGGTTCGAGTCTATTGATTACAAAATCGTCATTGTTAGAGAGCACATTACCATCGAAGTGGCACTTTTTATGCCGTGAATCTGAATCTAGTTGGGCCACAATACGATTGCCAAAAACCCGATGAAAAAAAATGAATAAAAGAATAATTAAATATAACCATCTCTTAAGTTTATGAACAACCTTCTACTTATATTTCCTTTGTTCTGTCACGCCCCGAATCCCATCGAGACATGATTGGCACTCGTAGCCGATAAGGCCCGAGAGAACCAACCTTTGCCTATGTTCAATCATATGCATATCATAATTATAACCACCATTGCGTAAGAATATGAAAGACGAATAAAGGAAAACATGGGACATATTTATACATACATATGAAACTTGGCCGTTGAGGCCATCCAGTCAAAACAACATATGTCTTTTACACTGATACACCCACATCCTAAATGTCCCGTAGCCTCCTACTTATAAATGTGGTGCACAACACATCGATAAGTAAGACTCTAATCAGACACGGCTTTGTAGACATCCTTAGACCGATCTGCTCTGATACCACTTTAAACTCTTCCCAAGTAGGTGGGGTTGCATCAATATCACGGGATTTCTTCCAATCCTTGTACCACAATATTGCCTCTCCTTTCAACCTGTACGCAGCAAGTTCAACTGTCTCTATCCCTGTCACATGCATAACTTCCAAAGCCCTCTGAATTTGATCCACGAAGTCCTATGGATCTACTTTTGGATCTGCCCCTGTGAAGATAGGAGGGTCCAATTTGAGGAAATCCTGTGTTCTGCGACTTGCTACTCTAGCCGCATCATCATCATGTGTCATTGGACCAGCTCGTCCTTGACTCTGGGCTGCCACTAACTGTGTTAACATCTGAACTGCATTTTTAAGATCCTGGTCCGTAGTATTGACTGGTGGTTCTACCGGTACGCTTCTCCTACTCGACTCTTCTGGTACAGAGGGAGTGGAGGAAGCTCGTGACACAAATTCAGGCTCAGTATCACCTTGATGAACTTGATCAGGTGGTGGTATACTGGTTCCTTCACTAGCAATTCTATCTATCAGCTTACTTTTACCTCTTCCTTTTCCTCTTCTAGTGTTCGGCATTTTGACTATACCAAAGAAAAACAATTACCAAGATCAGATACAATGCAACTTACAACATTGGCTCTATTGCACGATTTAGGATGTTGTTTCTTTTCTTCATTCTAAAGACATATGTTGTTTTGACTGGATGGCCTCAACGGCCAAGTTTCATATGTATGTATAAATATGTCCTATGTTTTCCTTTATTCGTCTTTCATATTCTTACGCAATGGTGGTTATAATTATGATATGCATATGATTGAACATAGGTAAAGGTTGGTTCTCTCGGGCCTTATCGGCTACGAGTGCCAATCATGTCTCGATGGGATTCGGGGCGTGACAGAACAAAGGAAATATAAGTAGAAGGTTGTTCATAAACTTAAGAGATGGTTATATTTAATTATTCTTTTATTCATTTTTTTTCATCGGGTTTTTGGCAATCGTATTGTGGCCCAACTAGATTCAGATTCACGGCATAAAAAGTGCCACTTCGATGGTAATGTGCTCTCTAACAATGACGATTTTGTAATCAATAGACTCGAACCCAACACCTCTAGTTAAGGATGAGTACTTACCGGTGCACCACAAACCTTGTTGATATTCTCCCATCATTTAGATGACTATTGTCATCTAGATAGAGTAAAATAATGATTTTTAAAAATTTTCAAGGGATAGATATTAAACTCCGTCAAATATAATTAACTAGGTGTATGTAAATAACTACTTGAAAGATTCCTTGAGGTTAGACTTGATAAGTTGTTCAAATGGAGAATTCAAGACCATAAATACTAAAATCTTACTATAGTTACCCAAAATCTTAAAATAAGGAAGAGAATATACACCAATAAGGGTTTTAGGTGGATGGATAAGATCCTCATCCTTTAACCAGAGGGCTTGTATTCGAGTACCTTGGTATAATGAAATCATTTTAGAGAGCGCTTTCCTTTTAATGAGCCTTATGCCATTCAGATTAGTCAGGGTCTCAATGCGGGTACCTTATGCGGGTTGGAAAACCAAAAAAAGGAGAAGAGAATGTACGTGTACATCATAATCCCATGAATTAGTGTGGGTTCTCTCAAAAATCTCAAGTACCTCTTCAAGTTCAAATTTTTTTGCAAGGGTTGAGGTGCGTATATATATATATATATATATTATATTTTTAGTAGTAAAGTAAATAGCTAGGGAAGAAGCAACTTTAGGATAAGGAAACACATTCCTCATCCATGGCGCAAGTTCATTGTCACATCTCACAAATAAATTCCTAGACAACTTGAACCCTTAATAATACACACACATATGATGGCTCCAATATTGTGTCATCACCTGAAGTAATATGAACAACAACAGAATTAGTTAATTTAATCTTTAAAAGAAGTAATACTTCTTTTTATCTTGTTTCCCCATTTTCCTCCTGTTTTTCCATTCCGACAAAAAAGATATCTATTTTTTTTTAACAAAATAAGGACTTTTGGGTCGATTTTATAAATAAATGGCATAGCCCAAATAGATAGCGACTCAGATTCAGCCAACCCGGCCCAATCCGAATATATAAGCAAAAAAGGGAAACTAGACTACTGCTATCTAAAAAAAAAGTGAATAAAATCCTATTCTAGAACATTTCCTCTTTGTTTTTGTCGGTCGGTCTTCTCCATTCTTCATCCTCTAAAGTGGTCCATGGGGAACTGATGCTAAGTATCTCTTAATTCTTGTTTCCTCTTTCTTGATCTGTCTTATCCTCTCATTATCGGATGTTAAGATCCAAGGTGTTTTCTTTTCTGAGCTGTTTATCTTTGCTAATATACTTTTTTGTGCAGATCTACCTCCGACGAGGTTGGATCCTTGGGTTTTCCACTAGCTTACTGTTGTATCCCCTTTTGGTAAGCTCTTGTTTTATTTTTCTTGTATCACCTTTTTCTGTGTAGTGACTCTTCATCTTGCTTTCCATCTAGCTAATTGAGACGTAGATCTCTACTTCTGGGTTTGCAAAGTGCTCCAGGTATGATTACCCCTGACAAATTATCAATTGTACCTCTGCATGCCCTTTTCTTTTTTCCATTGTAGTTGTTTTCCTTCTCAGACTTTGTCATCATATTCCTTTGGCTGGTGGGTCTGTTTTGTAGATCTGTTGTATTGTTTTGAGCTTCTTTAAAAAGAAGAGTCACGAGAAAAACAATATTTTTACTTTTATGGCATATAAGGGTTTTCATTTGTCAAAGATAGACATGAACGTGATAGCAATACACATCATTTACAAAGCTTTCTTGTAGCTTTCCTTTAATATTTCAGGATTTTGAGTAACTTTTTAAAATTTAATAAGGGTGATTTAGAAAATTTAATAACACTGTTAGAACCTATAAATCAAGCTTCGTGTAAAACCCCAACAACCGCTCTATTGTACTCTTGAATCTAACTCGGGGCAGCAATTAAGAACCTCACATGAATTTTTCTCTCACACCCCTTTCATCCTTTAGGATAAAATTAAGAGATCAAATCTTTTATTGTGCCTTTTGTAATCTTTCATTTGTTTTTGACGACATTATATTTATGTCAACCATTTAAGAATGTCAAACTGAGGTCTACTATTTGGTACCATTGCTTTCTAATTTAAGGCTTGAATTTATGGAATTGCACGAACAAGTTCTAGATCTCCCACCATTTAAAGGTCAGCTCTCCTAATTCATCTTTCTTTTCAATTTAAGCATGTCCATCTAAGTTCTAATTCCTTTTTCAAGGTTTTCAAATTCAAGGCCCGAAGCTAAAGATATAACTGAACATTTCTTAGGAATATCGTAATAAAAGGTCACTACAAAAGCTAAAGATTTAATTGAACTATTCCAATAAATAATGCAGGCCAGTGCTCTTCATAACTGTCTATGCTTTTTTTTGGGGGGGGGGGGGGGAGAACAGTAATCATAGTTTCTTTACTGCTATCTTTTTCTCTATTAAATTATGTATGTGAGGACATTGTTATAGGATGTCTTGGATTTTATGTGTGTTATTCTGGGGTTCTCCTCACTTAACAAACAATCGTAAAACAAAATAAATTACGGGCCTTAGATGAGACTTGGCTCCCTTACCTTCTTACATCCAACATTGTCCATCTCGCCTCAGATTAAAAGTGACAAATCTAATACAAATCTCCAAAACCAAAAGAAAAATTAATATTAAATAACTACCAAGATCAAGTACATACATGTACAGTTAGTACTAAAGTAACTCTTGCCGTTAAGACATGACACTTATCTACACATAAAATATTTATAAATAGTAACATCCAAGGGTGTGACCTAGTGGTTAATGAAGTGGGTTGAGAACCTAAGGTCTCATGTTCGAATCCCTGCAAAGACAAAAAATACTAGGTGCTTCTTCCCATATGTCCTAGCCTTGGTGGGCAGAGTTACCTGGTATCTGTTGCTGGTAGGAGGTGGTAGGTATCCCGTGGATTTAGTCGAGCTGCGTAAAAGCTGGTCCGGACACCACAGTTGTCAATTTTTTTTTTCTAAAACAGTAAAATTCAAATTTTTCCCAGGAAAAGCTTGTGTAAACAATCAAATCAACATTCCTTGGAAGGAAGTTGCTGACACAGATAAATTGTGGAATATAAAACACACGATAAAGAAGTTTAGAAATTAACTTTTTTCTCTAGAAAAATAATAAGTAATTATTCTCAAAAAAACAAAATAAATTAAAAGTAATTAACATCACTTGCATATCAAGAAAATTTGCTTGAATGAGACCGCGAAAGAACCAACAATTCATGTTGAATATGTCATAGTTGGCCTCCTAAAAGCCACAGAACGCCAACAACATGATGGAGTCTTCCATGAACAAAAGAAATATAAGTAGACGGTCGTAAATTAACTTAGAAGATGATATTAATTATTCTTCTAGTTATTTTTTGTTTTTCATTGGGTTTTCGGTAATCGTATTGAGGCCCAACTAGATTCAGATTCGCTGCATAAAAAGTCCCACTTGAATGGTATTGCGCTCTCTAATAATGACAATTTTGTATCTAGTAGGACTCGAACGCGACATCTCTAGTTAAGGATGAGTAATTACCACTCCACCACATACCATGTTGATATTCTCCCATCATTTAGATGAATATTGTTGAATATTGTCATCTAGATATCGTAAAATAATGATCTTTTAAAAATTTCAAGGTATAGAAATTTTGCTTCGTTAAATATAATATACTAGGTGTATTTAAATAACTATTTGAAAGATTCCTCTGAGTTAGACTTGATAAGTTGTTCTGATGTAGAAATAAACACCACAAATATTGCAAACTTATTATAGTTACTCGAAATCTTACAATAAGAAAGAGGATATACACCAACAAGGGTTGTAGTTGGATGGATAAGATCCTCAACCCTTAACAAGAGGTCTCGTGTTCGAGTCACTAGGTATGGAAAAATCATATTAGAGAGCGCTTTCTTTTAAATGAGCCTTACGCGATTTGGATTAGACGGGTCCCAATGTGGATGCCTTCCACCGGTTTGAAAATCAAATAAAAAAAAGGAGAGTAGAATGTACGTGTATATCATAATCCCATGAATGAGTGTGGGTCCACTCAAAAATCTCAAGGGCCTCTTCAAGTTCAAGAATCTTTTGTAAGGGCCGATGCTTATATATATATATATATAAATATTATAAATATTTTGGTTTAATATGTACAAATATATTTACAGTACTAGAGTAAATTGCTAGGGAAGAAGAAACTATGGGATATGAAAATACAATCCTCATCTACAATGCATGTTCATTGTAACATCTCATAAATAAGTACCTAGACATCTTGAAACCATAATAATACACACAGATAATGGCTCAAACATTATTTCATCAGCTGAATTGATATGAACAACACCAAAACTAGTTAATGTAATATTTAAAAGAAGTATTTCTTTTTATCCTGTTTTCCTATTTTCCTCTAGTTTTGCATTCCGACAAAAAAGGAGTTCTTTATTTTTTTCAACAAGGCCTTTTGGACCCATTTTTTTTTATCAGTAAATGGTAAAGCCCATACAAATAGCGACTCGGATTCAGCCAACCTGGCCCAATAAAGGGAAACTATACTAATGCTATCTTAAACAAAAGGAGAATAAATTCTTATTCTTGAATATTTCCTCCTTGTTGTTGTCCGTTAGTCTTCATTATTCTTCATCTTCTCAGGTGGTTCATAGGGAACTGAAGATAAGTATCTCTTAATTTTTGTTTTCTCTTTCTTGATCTGTCTTATCCTCTCGTTTTTGCATGCTAAGATCCAAGGTTATTTCTTTTTTGAGCTATTTTTCTCGTCTAATGGACTTTTTTCTGAAGATCTACCTCCGACGAGGTTGGCTCCTTGTGTTTTTCACTCGCTTACTGTTGTATCCACTTTTGGTAAGCTCTTGTTTTCTTTTCTTGTAGCCCCTTTGTTTTGTATTGAATCTTCATCTGCTTTCTGTCTAGGTAATCAAGACATAGATTTCTACTTCCGGGTTTCCATAGTGCCCCAGGTATGGTTACCCTTAACAAATCATCATTTGTACCTTTGTATGCCCTTTTCTTTTTGTTGTTGTAGATGTTTTCCTTCTCAGACTTTATCATCGTATTCCTTTGGCAGTTAGGTCTGTTTTGTAGATCTGTTGTATTGTTTTGAGCTTTTTTAAAAAGAAGAGTCACGAGAAAAACAACATTTTTACTTTTGTGGCATATAAGGGTTTTCATTTGTCAAAGATAGACATGAACATGATAGCAATACAAATCATTTACAAAGCATTATTGTAGCTTTCCTTTAATATTTAAGGATTTTGAGTAATTTTTTAAAGTTTAATAAGGGTGATTTAGAAAATTTAATAACACTGTTAGAGCCTATAAATCAAGCTTCGTGTAAAACCCCAACAACCTCTCTATTGTACTCTTGAATCTAACTTGGGGCAACAATTAAGAACCTCACATGACTTTTTTGCTCACACCCCTTTCATCCTTTAGAATAAAATTAAGAGATCGAATCTATTATTGTGCCTTTTGTAATCTTTCATTTGTTTTTGACGACATTCTATTTATGTCAAGCATTTAAGAATGTCAAACTGAGGTCTAATATTTGTTATCATTGCTCTCTATTTTAAGGCTTGAATTTATGGAATTGCACGAACAAGTTCTAATCTCCCACCATATAAAGGTCAGTTCTCTTAATTCATCTTTCATTTCAATTTAAGCATGTCCATCTGAGTTCAAATTCCTTTTTCAGGTTTTCAAATTCAAGGCCCGAAGTTAAAGATTTAACTAAACATTTCTTAGGAATATCGTAATAAAAGGTCACTACAACAGCTAAAGATTTAATTAAACTATTCCAATAACTAGTGCAGGTCAGTGTTCTTCATAACTGCTTATGCTTTTTTTTTTTTTTTTTGGGGAACAGTAATCACAGTTTCTTCACTGCTAACTTTTTCTCTATTAAATTATGTATATGAGGGCATTGTTATAGGATATCTTGGATTTTATGTGTGTTATTCTGGGGTTCTCCTCAATTAACAAACAATCATAGAACAAAATAAATTATAGGCCTTAGATGAGACTTGGCTCCCTTACCTTCTTACATCCAACATTGTCTCCATCTTGCCTCAAATTAAAAGTGACAAATCTCATACAAATCTCCAAAACCAAAAGAATAAATTAATTTTAAAGAACTACCAAGAACAAGTACATACATGTACAGTTAGTACTAAAGTAACTTTTGCCGTTAAGACATAACACTTATCTACACATAAAATATTTATAAATAGTAGCATCCAAGGGTGTGGCCTAGTGGTTAATGAAGTGGGTTGAGAGCCTGAGGTCTTATGTTCGAATCCCTGCAAAGACAAAAAATACTAGGTGATTCTTCCCATACTTCCTAGCCTTGGTAGACAGAGTTATCTGGTATCTATTGCTGGTGAGAGATGTTAGGTATCCCATGGATTTAGTCGAGGTGCATGAAAGCTGACCCGGACACCACAATTATAAAAAAATAATAATTTATAAATAGTAAAATTCATATTTGTCCTTGGAAAAACTTGTGTAAACAATCAAAAAGGAAGTTGCTGACACAGATAAATTGTGGAGTATAAAACACAGAATAAAGAAGTTGAGAAATTAACTTTTTCCTCTAGAAAAATAAAAAGTAATTATTCTCAAAAAACAAAATAAATTAAAAGTAATTAACATCTCTTGTATATCAAGAGAATTTGCTTGAATGAGACCTCGAAAGAACCAACCATTCATGTTGAACACGTTATATTTGGCCTCCCAAAAGCCATAGAACGCCAACAACATGATGGAGTGCTCCATGGACAAAAGAAATATAAGTTGAAGGTTGTAAATTAACTTAGAAGATATTTAATTATTCTTCTAGTTTTTTGTTTTTTTTTTCATCGGGTTTTCGGTAACCATATTGAGGCCCAACTAGATTCAGATTCGCAGCATAAAAAGTCCCACTTGAATGGTATTGCGCTCTCTAATAATGACAATTTTGTATCTAGTAGGACTCGAACGCGACACCTCTAGTTAAGGATGAGTAATTACCACTCCACCACAAACCTTGTTGATAATCTCCCATCATTTAGATAAATATTATCATCTAGATGGAGTAAAATAATGATCTTTTAAAAATTTCAAGGTATAGAAATTTAGCTCCGTCAAATATTATTAACTAGGTGTATATAAATAACTATTAGAAAGATTCCTCAGAATTAGATTTGATTAGTTGTTCTGATATAGAAATCAATACCATAATTATTGCAAACTTACTATAGTTACCCGAAATCTTACAATAAGAAAGAGGATATACAACAACAAGGGTTGTAGTTGGATGGATAAGATCCTCAACCCTTAACTAGAGGTCTCGTGTTGGAGTCCCTAGGTATGAAAAAATCATATTAGAGAATGCTTTCCTTTAAATGAGCCTTACGCGATTCGGATTAGATGGGTTCCAATGCGAATGCCTTCCTCCGGTTTAAAAACCAAAAAAAAGTAGAGGAGAATATACGTGTATGTCATAATCTCGTGAATGAGTGTGGGTCCACTCAAAAGTCTCAAGTGCCTCTTCAAGTTCAATAATCTTTTGTAAGGGCTGAGGCTTATATATAATAATCTTTTTGTTTAGTAAGGACAAATATATTTACAGTAGTAGAGTAAATAGCAACTATGGGATACGAAAATACAATACACATCCACGACGCAGGTTCATTGTCACATATTATAAATAAGTACCTAGATATCTGCAATCCTTAATAATACACACACAAATGATGGCTCTAATACTATTTCATCTGCTGAATTGATATAAACAATAACAACAATAGTTAATGTAATATTTAAAAGAAGAATTTCTTTTTATCCTGTTTCCCCAGTTTCCTCTTGTTTTTGCATTCTGACAAAAAAATATTATTTTTTTTTAAAAACAAGTTATGGCCTTTTGGGCCGATTTTTTTATTTATAAATAGAAAAGCCCATACAAGTAGCAACTCAGATTCAGCCAACCCGACCCAATAAAGGAAAACTGTACTACTGCTATCTTAAACAAAAGGAGAGTAAAATCCTATTCTAGAACTTTTCCTCTTTGTTATTTTCCGTCGGTCTTCTCTATTCTTCATCTTCTCAGGTGGTCCATGGAAGTGAAGCTAAGTATCTCTTAATTTTTGCTTTCTCTTTCTTGATCTGTCTTATCCTCTCGTTTTTGCATGCTAAGATCCAAGGTTTTTTCTTTTGTGGGCTATTTTTCTCTTCTGATGGACTTTTTTTTGAAGTTCTACCTCCAACAAGATTAACTCCTTGGGTTTTTCACTCGCTTACTCCTTTACCCCTTTTTGGTAAGCTCTTGCTTTCTTTTCTTGTATCCCCTTTGCTTTGTATGGCTTCTTCATCTTGCTTTCTATCTAGGTAATCGAGACATAGATTTGTACTTCTGGGTTACCATAGTGCCCCAGATATGGTTACCCTTAACAAATTATCATTTGTACCTGTGTATGCCCTTTTCTTTTTGCTGTTGTAGCTGTTTTCCTTCTCAGAGTCTATCATTGTATTCCTTTGTTTGCTAGGACCGTTTTGTCGATCTGTTGTATTGTTTTGAGCTTCTTTAAAAAAATAATCTCGAGAAAACAATATTTTTACTTTTATGGATGATAAGTTTTTCAGGTGTCAAAAGATATACATAAACATGAAAACAATACACATTATTTACAGAGCATTCTTGTAGCTTTCCGTTAATATCTAAGGATTTTGAGTAATTTTTTAAAGTTAATTGGGTGATTTAGTAAATTTAACAACACTGTTAGAGCCTATCTTCATCAAAATCTTCAACAACCGCACCATTCAAATCTTGAATCTAACTCCAGGCAGTATTTGAGATCCTCATATGACTTTTTCGCTCACATTCCTTGCATCCCTAAGAAAAAATTGAGAGATCTAATCATTTTTTTTTGATAACCGAGTTGTCCGGGCCAGCTTTCGCGCACCTCGACTAATTTCACAGGATACCTGCCACCTCCCACCAGTAATAGGTAGAGAGATTTAATCATTTGTCGTGCTGTCTCTTATCTTTCATTTTTTTTTGACGACATTTTATGTAAGTGTCTTGGATTTAAGGATGTAAACCTGTGATCTAATGTTAGGTTCAATTGCTTTTTATTGTAAGGGTTGAATCTAAGGAATTGCGCAAACAAGTCCTAGATCTCACCGTATAAAGGTCAGCTCTCTATATTCATCTTTGTTTTAAATTTAAGCATGTCCATTTGAGTTCTAATCTCCTTTTCAGGATTTTCCAATTCAAGGCCCTAAGGTAAAGATTTAATTGAACAACTCTTAAAAATATCTCCATAAAAGCTTAGTAGATTAGCTAAAGATTTATTTGAACTACTCCTTTGAATAGCTCCTTACGAGGTCAGTGTTCTTCATATCTGTCTATGCTTTTTTTTTTTTGGGAACAGTAAAAACAGTTTCTTTACTGTTGTATCTTTCTCTATTAAATTATGTATGTGACAACATTGTCGTAGGATGTCTTAGATTTTATGCGTGTTATTCCGGGATTATCCTCCATTAACAAACAATCTATTAATAAAATAAATTTACGAGCCTTAGTTTAGACTTGGCTTCTTTACCTTCCTACATCCAACATTGTCTCCATCTCGCCTAAATTTAAAATGACAAATCTCATACAATTCTCCAAACCCAAAAGAAAAATTAATTTTAAAGAACTACCAAGAACAACTACATACATGTACAATTAGTACTAAAGTAACTCTTTCCATTAAGACATAACAGTTATCTAGGCATAAAATTTTTATAAACAGTAAAGAGAAAAGACATAAAGACACCATTAAAGCAGTCCTGAATTTTCAAAAAGACACCTAAAGTTTGTGGGTGTCCTAGTACCCCCTTATTCTTGTTCAGTATGTATTTGTCACCTCCTTATGAGCTTAGGTGACATGTAGAGTGTGTTTCACTCTCCTGTAGCGAGTGAACAAGCAAAATAAATTATTTTTGCTTTTTTTCAGCATTTATTTAATTAAAAATACCATTTTTTCTTACTTTATATATTTCATTTTACTTTTTCTATTTTTTCTTTTTCTTCATGTTCTTCCTTGAGAAGACCCACAATTAGACAACTATTCTTTGCCATTTTTTCCATAATTGCTTCTCTTTTAATCATTTCTTCCTTCTTCTCTATTACATCAAGATTTTCCTTAATTTTCTTGCTTCTCTCTTTACATTTTTTTTCGTTCTTCTTTGTTCCTTCAAGATCTTTTTTCTACAAACTTCTTCTCTAATTTATAATTGTTGTCTGTTTTTTTTTATGAACTGAGTAGGTTTATCAAAGAATTTTGATTCATTATTTTTGATTAATGAGTGGTCAAACTTTACGTTAATTTTGTGGAGATTTTGATTTTTTGATTTTAGATGATTTAATGATAGATATAATGGAGGTGCAGTTATAGCAACAATGGTTATGATAGCTATGCCAGAGGTGATCAGCGATAGGAGCAAATAGTTGTGGTTACACAACAAGATTGAAGAAAAAAGGAAGGAGAAAAGACGGAAAAAAAAAGAAAAAAGAAATAAAATAAGAAAAAACATAAATAAAAATAAATATTAGGAAATTAAATAAATGTGACACGTGGCAAACATTTATTGGTGTGTGATTGACACTTTTTTTTTACAACTGAAGTTGGCTGAAAGATGGATATTTATATCACTTTTAAATTGTTCAAGGGGTAATAGGTCGCCCCCAAAGTTAAAGTGTCTTTTAGCAAATTCGGGACAACTTTAGTGGTCACTTTATGTCTTTTCTCAACAGTAAAATTCAAATTTTTCCTTGGAAAAGGTTGTCTAAACAACCAAATCAGCATTCCTTGGAAGGAAGTTGCTGACACATAGATAAATTGTGGATTATAAAACACACGATAAAGAAGTTGAGAAATTAACTTTTTTTCTAATAAAATAATAATTAATTATTCTCAAAAAACAAAATAAATTAAAAGTAATTAGCATCTCTTCTATATCAAGAGAATTTGCTTTGATGAAACCCAGAAAGAACCAACCATTCATGTTGAACATGTCATATTTGGTATCCCCAAAGCCACAGGCGCCAACTACATCATGAAGTACTCCATGAACAATTTTTTTGTTTTTAATAAGATTTTCGGTAATTGTATTGAGGCCCAACTAGATTCAGAGTTGCGGCATAAAAAGTCCCACTTGGATGGTATTGCTCTCTCTAATAATGACGATTTTGTATTTAGTAGGACTCAAACGCGACATCTCTTGTTAAGGATGAGTACTAACCTCTTCATCACAAATCTTGTTGATATTCTCCCATCATTTAGATGACTATTGTCATCTAGATAGAGTAAAATAATGATCTTTTAAAAATTTCAAGGTATAGAATTTTAGCTCCTTAAAATATAATTAACTAGGTGTATATAAATAACTATTTGAAAGATTCCTCAGAGTTAGTCTTGATAAGTTGTCCTGATGTTGAAATCAATACCATAAATATCGCAAGCTTACTATAGTTACCCAAAATGTTTCAATAAAGATGAGGATATACACCAACAAGGGTTGTAGTTGGATGGATAAGATCCTCAACCCTTAACCAGATGTCTTGTATTTGAGTCCCTAGGTATGAAAAAATCATATTAGAGAGTGCTTTCCTTTAAATGAGCCTTACACAATTCAGATTAGTCAGGTTCCCAACGCGTGTACCTTCCATCAGTTGGAAAAGCAAAAAAAAAGAAAAGAGAAGAGAATGGACTTTTACGTCATAATCGCATGAATGAGTGGGTTCTGTCAAAAATCTCTAGTGCCTCTTCAAGTTCAAGAATTTATAACAAATATATTTACAGTAGTATAGTAAATAGCTAAGGAAGAAGCAACTGGATTATAAGAATACACAATCCTCATTCCTGGCGTAGGTTCATTGTCACATATCTAGGTTACATCAAACATTGTCTCCACCTCGCCTCAGTTTATAAATGACAAATCTCATACAAATCTGCAAAACCCAAAAGAAAAATTAATTTTAAAGAACTACCAAGAACAACTACATACATGTGGCATTAATACTAAAGTAACTCTTTCCTTTAAGACATAAAAATTATCTAGGCATAAAATTTTTATAAACTGTAAAATTCAAATTTGTCCATGGAAAAGCTTGTCTAAACAATCAAATTAGCATTCCTTGGAAGGAAGTTGCTGACACATAGATAAATTGTGGAATATAAAACACACGATAAAGAAGTTGAGAAATTAACTTTTTTTCTAAAAAAATAATAAGTAATTATTCTCAAAAAAACAAAATAAATTAAAAGTAATTAACATATCTTCTATATCAAGAAAATTTGCTTTAATGAAACCCAGAAAGGACCAACCATTCTTGTTGAACATGTCATATTTGACATCCTCAAGGCCATAGAACGCCAACTACATCATGGAGTGCTCCATGAACAAAAGAAATATAAGTAGAAGGTTATAAATAAACTTAAAAGATGTTTATATTTAATTATTATTCCATTTAATTTTTGTTTTTCATCGGATTTTTGGTAATTGTATTGAGGCCCAACTAGATTCAGATTCGCGGCATAAAAAGTCCCACTTGGATGGTATTGCTCTCTCTAACAATGACGATTTTGTATCTAGTAGGACTCGAACGCGACACCTCTTGATAAGGATGAGTACTTACTATTCCACCACATATCTTGTTGATATTCTCCCATCATTTAGATGACTATTGTCATCTAGATAGAGTAAAATAATGATCTTTTAAAAATTTCAAGGTATAGAAATTTAGCTCCGTCAAATATAATTAACTAGGTGTATATAAATAACTATTTGAAAGATTCCTCAGAGTCAGACTTGATAAGTTGTTCTGATGTAGAAATCAATACCATAAATATTGCAAACTTACTATAGTTACCCAGAATCTTACAATAAGGAAGAGGATATAAAACAACAATGGTTGTAGTTGGATGGATAAGATTCTCAACCCTTAACAAGAGGTCTTGTGTTCGAGTCCCTAGGTATAAAAAAATCATATTAGAAAGCGGTTTCCTTTAAATGAGCCTTACACAATTTGGATTAGATGGGTCCCAGTACGGATGCCTTCCACCTGTTCGAAAATCAAATTAAAAAAATGAGAGTAGAATGTACGTGTATATCATAATCCCATGAATGAGTGTGGGTTCACTCAAATATCTCAAGTGCCTCTTCAAGTTCAAGAATTTTTTGTAAGGGTCGAGGCTTATATATATTTATATATATTTATATATATTATGGATATTTTTGTTTCAAATGTACAAATATATTTACAGTAGTAGAGAAAATAGCTTGGGAAGGAGCAACTTTGGGATACGAAAATACAATCCTCATCCACGATGTAGGTTCATTGTCGCATCTCATAAAAAGGTACCTAGTCATCTTGAACCCTTAATAATACACACACAGAGGATGGCTCTAATATTATTTCATCAGTTGTTGATATAAACAACACCAGAACTAGTTAATGTGATATTTAAAAGAAGTATTTCTTTTTATCCTGTTTCCCCATTTTCCTCTAGTTTTTGCATTCCAACAAAAAAAGAGTTCTTTTTTTGAACAAGTTTAGTCCTTTTGGGCTGATTTTTTTATTAATAAATGGTGAAGCCCATACAAATAGCGGCTCAGATTCAGCCAATCCGACCCAATAAAGGAAAACTATACTACAGTTATCTTAAACAAATGGAGAATAAAATTCTATTCTAGAAAATTTCCTCTTTGTTGTTGCCCGTCAGTCTTCTCTATTCTTCATCTTCTCAGGTGGTCCATGGGGAACTGAAGCTAAGTATCTCTTAATTTTTGCTTTCTCTATCTTGATCTGTCTTATCCTCTCATTTTTGCATGCTAAGATCCAAGGTTTTTTCTTGTGTGATCTATTTTTCTCGTCTAATAGACTTTTTTCTGAAGAACTACCTCCGACGAGGTTGGCTGCATGGTTTTTTCACTCGCTTACTGCTTTATCCGCTTTTGGTAAGCTCTTGCTTTCTTTTCTTGTATCCTCTTTGTTTGGTACTGACTCTTCATCTTGCTTTCTGTCTAGGTAATCGAGACATAGATTTGTACTTCTGGATTTCCAAAGAGCCCCAGGTATGATTACCCTTAAAAAATTATGATTTGTACATGTGTATGCCCTTTTCTTTTTGCTGTTGTAGCTGTTTTCCTTCTCAGACTTTATCATTGTATTCCTTTGGCTGCTGGGACTGTTCTGTAGATCGTTGTGTTGTTTTGAGCTTCTTCAAAAAAAAGATTCACAAGAAAAACAACATTTTTACTTTTATGGAAGATAAGGGCTTTCACGTGTCAAAGATATATATAAACATGACAACAATACACATCATTTATAGAGCATTCTTGTAGCTTTCTATTAATATATAAGGATTTGGAGTAATTTTTTAAAGTTAATTAGGGTGATTTAGTAAATTTAACAACACTGTTAGATCCTATAAATCAAGCTTCATCAAAATCCCAACAACCACTCCATTCAAATCTTGAATCCAACTCAGGGAAGCAATTGAGAACCTCATGTGACTTTTTCTCTCACACTCCTTGCATCCCTAGGAATAAAACTGAGAGATCGAATCATCTGTCGTGCTGTTTCTGATCTTTCTTTTGTTTTTGACGGCATTCTACGTAAGTGTACTACATTTAAGGATGTAAACGTGATATCTAATGTTAGGTTCAATTGCTTTTTTCTTTTTAAGACTTGAATCTAAGGAATTGCTCAAGCAAGTCCCAAATCTCACCATATAAAGGTCACCTCTCTATATTCATCTTTGTTTTAAATTTAAGCATATTCATCTGAGTTCTAATCTCCTTTTCTGGGTTTTCCATTTCAAGGCCCTAAAGATTTAATTGAACTCTTAAAAATATCGCCATAAAATCTTAGTAGATTAGCTAAAGATTTATTTGAACTACTCCTGTGAATAGCTCCTTACGAGGTCAGTGTTCTTCATATCTGTCTATGCTTTTTTCTTTGGAACAGTAATCACAGTTTCTTTACTGTTGTGTCTCTCTATTAAATTATGTATGTGATGACATTTTTGTAGGCAGTGGTGTACGCAGAACTTTCAGTAAGCAGTGTCGATTTTTATATAAGAAAGGATAAAAATTTAATTACCACAATTATGCATATTATATATCCTTGGCCCATTAATAAAGTCTATTTTTAAGCTAGAAGAGGTCTTGGGTTCAATACTATTTAACCACCATTTGAAGAAAATTTTGCAAAAGAAAAAAAAAAGAGGAAAGAAAATTTCGCTGAAAAAAGCTAAGAATGAGGTTCGAAACCCCAACATCAGAGATGCAAAGTGAACGCTAAACCATCGCGCCAGGAGGAGTCTTCTGTCAAGCGGTGTCATTTGTTATATATATCCTTATGCATAGTATTATTATATGTGTACATTTAGTAAAATTTTCCGACTAAGCGGTGTCGCTTGACACCCCTTCGCTCCATGTGGGTCCGCCCCTAGTTGTAGGATGTCTTAGATTTTATGCGTGTTATTCCGGGGTTCTTCTCCATTAACAAACAATCTATTAACAAAATAAATTTACGAGCCTTAGATGAGACTCGACTCCCTTACCTTCCTACATCCAACATTGTCTCCATCTCGCCTCTGTTTAAAATGACAAATCTCATACAAATCTTCAAACCCAAAAGAAAAATTAATTTTAAAGAACTACCAAGAACAACTACATACATGTGCAATTAGTAACTAAAGTAACTCTTCCGTTAAGACATAACAATTATCTAGGCATAAATTTTTTATAAACTGTAAAATTCATATAAGTCCTTGGAAAATCTTGTCTAAACAATCAAATCAGCATTCCTTGGAAGGAAGTTGCTGACACAGATAAATTTTGGAATATAAAACGCACGATAAAAAAGTTGAGAAATTAAATTTTTTTCTAATAAAATAATAAGTAATTATTCTCAAAAAATAAATTAAAAGTTATTAACATCTCTTCTATATCAAGAGAATTTGCTTTAATGAAACCCCAAAAGAACCAACCATTCATGTTGAACATGTCATATTTGGCATCCCCAAAGCCACAGAATGCCAATTACATCAAGGAGTGCTCCATGAACAAAAGAAATATAAGTAGAATAAACTTAAAAGATGATTATATTTAATTATTCTTTCATTTATTTATTTTTTTCATTTGATTTTCGGTAATCGTATTGAGACCCAACTAGATTCAGATTCGCGGGATAAAAAGTCCCACTTGGATGGTATTGCTCTCTCTAATAATGACGATTTTGTATCTAGTAGGACTCGAACGCGACACCTCTTGTTAAGGATGAGTACTTACCACTCTACCACAAATCTTGTTGATATTCTGCCATCATTTAGATGACTATTGTCAATCTAGATAGAGTAAAATAATGATCTTTTAAAAATTTCAAGGTATAGAAATTAGCTCCGTCAAATATAATTAACTAGATGTATATAAATAACTATTTGAAAGATTCCTCAGAGTTAGACTCGATAAGTTGTCCTGATGTAGAAATCCATACCATAAATATTGCAAACTTACTATGGTTACCCGAAATCTTACAGTAAGGAAGAGGATATGCACCAACAAGGGTTGTAGTTGGATGGATAAGATTCTCAATCCTTAACCAGATGTCTTGTGTTCGAGTCCCTAGGTATGAAAAAATCATATTAGAGAGTGCTTTCCTTTAAATGAGCCTTATGTGATTCAGATTAGTCTGTCTCCGAACGTGGGTACCTTCCATCGGTTGGAAAAGCAAAAAAAAAAAAAGAGAAGAGAATTTAATTTTACATCATAATCCCATGAATGAGTTTGGGTTCTCTCAAAGAAATCTCAAGTGCCTCTTTAAGTTCAAGAATTTATAACAAATATATTTACAGTATAGTATAGTAAATAGCTAGGGAAGAAGCAACTTGAGGACAAGAAAACACAATCCTCATCCATGCGCAGGTTCATTGTCACATCTCACAAATAAATACCTAGACATCCTGAACCCTTAATAATACACACACAAATGATGGCTCTAATATTGTGTCATCAGCTGAATTAATATGAACAACCACCAAATTAGTTAAGGTAATCTTTTATAAAAGTATCTCTTTTTCCTATTTTCCGTTCCGACAAAAAATAGTACTTTTTTTATTAATGACTTTTGGGCTGATTTTATTTATAAATGGGAAAGCCCAAACTAATAGCAACACAGATTCAACCAACCCGACCCATTCCGAATATAGAAGCAAAAAAGAAAAATAATACTACCACTATCTAAAAAAAATAGAGAATAAAATCCTATTCTAGAACATTTCCTCTTTGTTGTTGTCGGATGGTATTCTCCATTCTTCATCTACTCCGGTGGTCCATGGGGAACTGAAGTTAAGTATCACTTAATTCTTGCTTCCTCTTTCTTGATCTATCTTATCCTCTCGTTATCGCATGCTAATCCAAGGTATTTTCTTCTCTGAGCTGTTTATCTCTGCTGATGGATTTTTTTGTGTGGATCTTCTCTGAGCTGTTTATCCCTGAGATGATGTCTGTGGCGCTCCTCCTAGCATAGTCAATAATCGAACCAGAGCATCCTATAGTACCGACGTAGCCACAAATCCAGGTGGAGTCTGGGCTGGTCCCTGACCCACCGACTACTGAAGTAGAAGATCTGCTGGCGCTGGCTGTGGGTCAATAACCAGCTCTGGCTCAATAACTAGCTTTAGTGATGGCACTCTGGCCTAGCCCCGAGCTGGTGCGGCAACTCGAACCCTCCCTTGACCTCGGGTCGACCTCTACCTCGGCCCCTATTTGGAGCCCTAGCTAACGACGCAGGGGCCTCGCCCTCGACTACTGTAGCCCTTGTCCTAACCATATGCAAAAGAGTGAAACAAGTAATATTTCTGAAGCCAACAGGAATAAGAGCACATGATAAGGAATCAAATAGGTGAATTTTTTCCTTAGAATGCCCCGAAGATAGGATACTGACGTCATCGTACATATCCTTAGGACTCTGCTAGACATTTTTCCCTTGTACCAACGATACTGGTGAACCTAGGCTCAGATAACAAACTGTCATGACCCAAAAATTTAGGTCATGATGACACTTACTATAACCCATCAGTAGGTAAGCCAAACTCATAGCCAAGAACGACAAGTAACGGGATAACACGAGAAAGAGAATAACACAAGATATAAAGGCCATATATATAATATAGACACAAGTAAGAAGGCCGATACGTAAATACAAAGAGAGTGAAGAAACAAAATATACAAAACAACCCCAAGACCTGGTATTAGTCGGTACAAAAGCTACTACATACATCAGGAGTATGACATAGATACGATATATACAAAACCATCTCTGGATAACAAAATAAAGATCAGTCCAAGAACAGAGTGAGATAGAATAACTCCGATTGCCAAGAGCTCACCCCAAGTCTCCGATCAAAATGCTCTGCACGAGGTAGGCATCAGCGGCGAGAACTCATACTAGGATCTGCATCAGGGAAAAAGATGCAAAAGTGTAGTATGTACCATAACACGCGATAGCCAGTAGGCATTATAGGCCGACTGAGCTCAAATAAGATATAAATATAATAAAATGCGAATGTAACCTAAGTCTAATAGTATAAAGGTTGTACACAGAATAATCAGGCAATATGGATAAATGAGCGGCAAAATAAGTCATAGGCTACCAGATCTATACTAAAGTAACTGCAACCTAATCGGGCCCCCATAAGCCCAGAAGGCACAAACATCAAGCAATATAACCCGACCGACCCCTATAAGAACGGTAGGTACAATCAGCAAATCATACTAGCTACGAGCAGTGTATCAAAAATGTAGTTCATGATACAGAAAGAGGCACATACAATGCAAAACCCGAAATCTACCTTGGGCCGCCCGACATCTACTTCAGGCATAGTCAATGAATCAAGTGTAATCACTCTCGAGATCTTACATTGAGGATAACTATAAGCCAAAGAGTAAAAGGACCGGACTCTTCCACAGACTGAGATTTAAAAGGTGTTACAATCATTTTAGAAAGATCGTTATCGAAAAATATTAATATAAAAGTAGTACGACTTCTTCAAACCCAAAAAATGTGATAAAACACGGGATTACCCATAGAAGCTCAAGTCAGCAAAAAGACTCTCCGTACCATATCAAATCCAGAGTATAAGAATGGATAAATGTATGCATGCCAGCCAAATATACGTATACAGGCACAAATATACACAGAACGGGGCAGATAAGAAACAAGATAATAAAAGATCTACCTAAGGTAAACTACCCAAAGGGAACCACTAACACAACCATTCCCCAAAACTGGACCTAACACAAGCAGACTACCCAAACCTAGACTAAGGCTTCCAATATTACTCCAAAAGCTATCAAACATTCTAGACTAAGTCCCAAGAGAGAAGTAACCACCTAAACTAAGGATTTACGGTGAAATTCTACCCTAGGGCTCCTAAATGAGCTAACCGAATTAGGACCACCTTGATGAATACATTTCCAAACCCCATAACCTACCAACAAATATCAAATCATCATATGTATACCTCATTCAAGGCAAGACTACGAGTAGATAAGCTGAACCTACCTGGATGCCGAACAGTGCGCTCTTGGTCAACTATACCGGGGCTTTTCCTTTCTGACTGCTGCCGCGCTAACAAATAAATGATCTACGTGTCAACACGATAAAAACAATACCCATATTGCAATTTTACACTCCGGGCTGAAAATCGGGTCAAAAATCAACCCATGGGGCCCATGTGTAAAATTCAAAAATCAAACCCGCAATTATGTTCTTCATAGGACAAGGAACACATGCTTAGAAATTAAGCATGAACGGAGTTCCAATTGGGCTTGAAACAGCCCCACAAAGTTTCAAGAAAAACAAGAATTTAACTAGAAATTTCATGAGAATTGATAGGGAAAACTAATGGCAAATGATCAAGAGGGGATGAATTAACATACCTCAGCTCAAACCAGTGGTCCCACCAGAAATACCCAACTCCAAGGACTCAAAAATAGAGGAATATTTCAAGAAAATGGTGAAGGAGATGAAGTGAGGAACTTATATACAGCTACCTCCGCTTAAGCGGAGGTTTGGCCGCAAAGGTGGCGTCGCTTAAGCAATAGACCTTTTGCAAAACTGGAGGTCACTGCGCACGCCGCCTCCACAAAAAAAAATGGGTTTTGCTTAAGTGGAAGGTGCTGACATCATCTTCTTCCGTAAAAATGGCTCCTCGGTCGCTAAAGCGGTTTCCATGCTGCAACCAGCACCAACAACACCAGGTAAATTTCTAAGTTGGAATTTTCCCGAATGGGTCCTTGAAATTCGTTTGAGACCCCGTGAATGCAAACAAGATATGCTACCCTACTGGAAATGACATTTCAAACTCAACGAAATTCATGAAATTTTTAACGGAGGTTATTTTGAATAAATGTGGCCCCTGCGCCCATTTTTTCTATTTTAGGAAAAACCACCCAATAGCCCAAAACGAGTCTAGAAGCCTTGGTACCTGAACCAAAGGTCCCCATAGTACAAAATGCACGTTTTGAAACTAACAGAATTGTTGAAATTCTCATCCGTGGCCATTTACTAGAAGTTTTGACCAAAGTCAAATTTCTCAACTTTAAAAGCTTCAAAACAGGGAAGTTGGCTTAAAACTTAAACGAACTGCCCAGGAACCGAACCACCGATCCCAGCAAGTAATAAATGACTTGGGACAGCTATTATAGAAATCAAAACCATAAATACTCAAACAGTTACCTGAAATCTTACGATAAGGAAGATAATATACACTAACAAGGGTTGTAGTTGGATGGATAAGATCCTCATTCCTAAACCATAGGTCTCGTGTTCGAGTCTCTAGGTATGAAAAAATCAAATTAGAGAGTGCTTACCTTTAAATGAGCCTTACTCTATTCATAATCTTGTGAAAGAGTGTTGCAAGTCCTCTCAAAAATTTCAAGTACCTCTTCAAGTTCAAGAATTTTTTGCAAGGGTCGATTTTAAAGAACAACAACATATATGTACAAGTATATGATTAATACGTACAAATATATTTGCAATAGTAGAGTAAATAGCTAAGGAAGAAGCAATTTGAGGATAAGAAAACACAATCCTCATCCACAGCGCTGGCTCATTGTCACATCTCACAAATAAGCACCTACACATCTTAATCCCTTAATAGTATTAAAACACACAGATGATGGCTCTAATATTATGTCATCAGCCGAATTTATATGAACAACACCAGGATTAGTTAATATAATTTTTAAAAGAAGTGTTTCTTTTTTTATTTTTATCCTGTTTCCACATTTCCCTCCAGTTTTTGTATTCCGACAAAAAAAGAGTTCTTTTTTTTTAACAAATAGGCTTTTGAGCCCATTTTATTAATAAATGGCATAACCCAAATAGATAGCGACTCAAAATTTGCCAACCCGGCCCAATCCGAATATAAAAATAAAAAAGGGTAACTATACTGCTGCTATCTAAACCAGAAAGAGAATGAAATCCTATTCTAGAACATTTCCTCTCCGTTGTTAGGCCGGTCTCCGCCATTTCTTCATCTTCTCCGGTGGTCCATGGGGAACCGAAAGTAAGTACTGCTTAATTTTTGTTTCCTCTTTCATGTTTTGTCTTATTCTCTCGTTATTGCATGCTAAGATCCACGGTGTTTCTTTTCTGAGCTGCTTATATCTGCTAATGGACCTTTTTGTGCAGATCTACCTCCGACGAAGTTGGCTCCTTGGATTTTCAACTCATTTACTACTGTATCCCCCTTTGTTGTGTTTTGACTCTTCATCTTGCATTCCGTCTAGGTTATCAAGTCAAAGATCTGTACTTCTAGGTTTTCAAAGTGCTCTAGGTATGATTACCCCCGACAAATTATTATTTTACCTGTGTATGCCCTTTTTATTTTTGCTGTTGTAGCTGTTTTCCTTCCCAGATTTTATCAATGTATTCCTTTGGCTGCTTGGACTATTCTGTAAATCTGTTGTATTATTTTGACCTTCTTAAAAAAAAGTCACGAGAAAAATAACAATTTTTAGTTTCATGGCAGATAACGACTTTCACATAATAAAGATAGACATGAACATGATAGCAATACATCTTTTAGAGAGCATTCTTGTAGCTTTCCTTTTACTATTTAAGGATTTTGAGTTAAAGGGTTATTTTTGTAAATTTAACAACACTGTTAGAGCCTATAATTCAAGCTTCATTGAAAACCCCCAAATCACCCTATTCAAATCTTGAATCTAACTCAGGGCATCAATTGTGAACCTCACATGACTTTTCGCTCATACCTCTTGCATCCCTAGGAATAAAATTAAGAGATCGTATCTTTTGTCGTGCCTTCTCTATTCTTTCGTTTGTTTTTAACGATATTTTATTTATGTCAAGCATTTAAGAATGTCAACATGAGGTCTAATATTTTGTTCCATTGCGTTCTATTTTAAGGCTTAAATCACTGGAATTGCGTGATCAAGTCACACCATATAAAGGTCAACTCTCTTTATTCAACTTTGTTTTCAATTTAAGCATGTCCATTTGAGTTCTAATCCCTTTCAAAGTTTTCCAATTCA
Source organism: Capsicum rhomboideum (assembly GCA_031232105.1). Taxonomy (NCBI): domain Eukaryota; kingdom Viridiplantae; phylum Streptophyta; class Magnoliopsida; order Solanales; family Solanaceae; genus Capsicum; species Capsicum rhomboideum. The sequence goes on from CP124710.1 coordinate 25,441,727, forward strand.
ATACCCTAAGTTAATGATTGAATTGAACATTTCTTAGGAATATCGCCATAAAAGGTCAGTAGATAAGCTAAAGATTTAATTGAATTACTCCAATGAATAGCGCCATAAGAGGTCAGTGTTCTTCATATCTATCTATGTTTTTTTTTTTTGGAAAAGTAATCATAGTTCCTTTATTGCCATCTCTTTCTCTATTAAATTGTGTATGTGAAGATATTGTTGTAGGGTGTCTTGGATTTTATTCTTGTTATTCAGGGGTTCTTCTCCATTAACAAATAACCATAGAACAAAAAAAATTTCTGGGCTTAGATGAGACTTGGTTCCCTTACCTTCTTTCATCCAACATTTTTTTTGATAAGGTAAGTGTATTTCATTCATAAACAAGGCCGAGTTGTCCATATACAAAGGAAAGTATCAAAAGGTAAAGAATCTACAAAATCTGATTCCCTACAAAGTCCACCCATTCTTTTATACAACTAGGGATTTTATGGGTGCACCAAAAGGAAATAAGAGACCAGAGATTAGTCCTCACTTGAGAAAAACTCGACTCCACCCACTCAAAAGCTCTCCTATTTCTCTCATTCCAAATAACCCATATCAACGCAAGAGGGACCAAATTCCATGCCTTGCGCATTCTCCTCCTTTTCCCGCTTTTCCAACAAAACATTAATTCTTTCACAAATTTTGGCATAACCTAAGAAACTCCAAACCACCGAAGCATATCCCACCATAATCTCATACTAAAGGCACAATGTATGAGAAGATGATCCACTTCTTCCCCAATCTCCTTACACATGAAACACCAACTGACACAAACAACCTTATGCTTGCTAAGATTTTCTGCCGTTAAAATTACCTCTCTAGTTGCTAGCCAAGAGAAAAAACACACCTTCCTCGGCACCAACACTATCCAAATTGCATCACGTGGAAACACAAACTCCTTCCTAATTAGGAGTTTCTCATAGAAAGATTTAACAGAGAAAACTCCATTGTTCCTCAAACCCTACCACGAAGCATCAGGATCATCCACCGAATTAACTTGCCTGTCATGGATGGCCATCAACCTTTGGAGCTCGGTTACCTCCCAATCATGGAAATGCCTTCTAAATCTCAAATCCCAAAAAATCTCGCCACCCTATATCTCCCTAATTTGTTGGACCGACATATTTTTTTGGCATGACATTCTATACAGAATCTGTAAACCATCTTTCAATAATCTATCACCACACCACCTATGCCCCCAAAAATTAACTCTCCTCCCTTTCCAACCTTGAATGAGATATTTCTGTTGAAATCATACCATCCCTTCATTATATTCCTCCACAAACCGCACCCAAAATGTATAGTGACATCCCTAGATCTCCATCCCCCTTCCATTACCCAGTATTTATCAACTATCACCCCTCTCCAAAAAGCTTGTGCCTCCATCCCAAAATGCCAGAGCTATTTGCCCAACAAAGCTTTGTTAAAAACGGCCAAATCTTAAATTCCTAGACCTCCCAATTTTTTTAGGAGATGTGACAGTCTTCCAATGCACCAAGTGAGATTTCTTTGCTCCATCCGCGCCATCCCAAAGAAATTCCTCTGCAACCTCTCCAATTTTCGTATGACTGAAGTTGGAGCTTGAAGCAAAGACATGAAATAAGTGGGTATGCTCGATAAAGTGCTCTTAATAAGAACCTCTTTTCCTCCTTTGGAAAAGTATCTTTTTACCACCCTGCTAATCTCTTCTCAACTCTCTGAAGAATTGGATTCCACGCCACAACATCCTTGTTTGAAGCCCCAAGCGGTAGTCCAAGATAGGTAGTCGGAAGAGCCCCTACCCTGTAATTCAAAACCTGAGCGAGCATCCCAATGTCAGCCACTTCCCTGACTGGAAAAATCTCACACTTACTTAGGTTAATTTTAAGGCATGACCCCACCTGAAACCAAGTAATCACTTGGCCTAAATGATCCAATTGGTTCATATCAGCATCACAACAAACCAAAGCATCATCTGCAAATAATAAATGGGAAATTAAGACTGTCCCAACACCCTCAATTGCTGCACTAAACCTCTTTACATAACCCCTCCCATGACAGCTTTGTCCATCATCCTACTCAAAGTTTCCATAACTAGGATGAACAGGCTCAGAGATAAAGGATCCCCTTGTCTCATACCCCTAGAACTCCCAAAAAACTCACATGGATTGCCGTTTACTAACACTAAAAATCTCACAGAAGAAATGCAAAATCTGATCCATTTTCTCCATTTTTCCCCAAATCCTATCTGAGTCATGATGAAATCTAGGAAACTCCCGCTCACATGATCGTAAGCTTTCTATAGATCTAGCTTGCAACACATCTGGCACTCTTTGCTTTCTCCTCTAATCTACCACTTCATTTGCCACTAAAGTTGCATCTAAACTCTGTCTACCCTCCACAAAAGCATTTTACGAAGTAGATACAGTCTTATCCAACAACTTCTTAAGTCTTATGGAAAACACCTTAGAAATGATCTTATAAATGCTTCCCACTAGACTAATAGGTCTATAATCCTTCCTACACGAAGCTCTTCACTCACGTTTAGGGATAATGACAACAAAAAAAGCATTCAAACTCTTTTTGAATTCACCCCTCCTGAAACTCAACAATAGTATCCATCACATCAACTTTGACCGTATTCCAACAGTGTTGGAAGAAAGACAAAGAGAAACCATCAGGCCCCGGAGCTTTGTCACCCGCATATCTCTCTACCGCCTTACTCACCTCGTCCTCCTTGATTTCCCTCTCTAACCACTCACGCTCCTCCCTGCCAATATGACTACAAACTACAACCCCCCCAACTTAGGCCTCCCGTCCTATTCTTCCTCAAATAAACATTTGTAGTAATCTACAATTGCCCCCTCTACTTCATCCTCCCCCACATGCACCACCCCATTAACCTCCACCGATTCTATAAATTTCCTTCTCCTATTAGTGGCCGCTACCCGATAGAAAAATTTTGTATTAGAATCCCCTTCCTCCAATCATAACACCCTCGATTTTTGCCTTCAACTAATCTCTTGAGCTAAAGCCAACTCCTCTAGCTCCCTTTTCAACCTCACTTTTTTTTCCTTCTCCCTCAATTCTAACTCCCTTCCCGCTTCAAGCCTCTCTAAATCCCCCACTTCAATCATAATCTCCCTCATCTTCACCTCTAACCTACCAAACACTTCTTTATTCAACTCCCTCAAGTCTTTTTTCAGCAAACTCAACTTTTACCAAGCCTAAAAGAAGGCCTCCCCTCCACCACATAACTACTCTACCATACGGCCACTCTATCTTTGAAATTATCCACTCTTAACCACATGTTCTCGAATCTAAAGGAGCCCTCATCCGTCTTCCTTTGCTACAGTCCAACAAGATAGGAAAATGAATTGAAACCAATCTTGGAATAAGGATTTGAATCACATTGGGAGCCAACTCCTCCCAAGAAGTGGACACAAGGAATCTATCTAGTCTCGATCTGGAAGAAGAATCCTTTGACCTGGACCAAGTATAAGAAGCACCTGTCAAAGGTAAATCAACAAAAGAATGGTTATCAATAAACTCCGAGAACTCATCCATTGCCCTAGAGACCACCTTACCCCCTATTCTCTCCTCTGGGAATCTAATGGTATTAAAGTCTCCACCTAGCACCCAAAGAATATCCCACATCCCCAAATCATCTCCTAGATCTTCCCAGAAACTTTCCTTTGACCCCTCCCCCACTGGACCATAGATGCCCCCAAAACCCCACTCTGTTCCATTGCCAATGTTTCTAAACCGAGCCCCTAACATGAACTCCCCCTTGTTAACCTCCACACACTCCACCTTTCTATCATCTCAAAGTAAAAGTATTCCACCTGCATTTACCCGAGCAGGGATATAATCATGCTTCACCCATCTTTCCCTCCCCCCCACACTTCTAATGAAACTCTTCTTCAAACACTCCATTTTTGTTTCTTGGATACATATCACGTCTGCCCCTCATTTTTTAAACCCTACTTTGATGGTGGCCCTCTTTTTAGGGTCGTTCAAACCCCTCACATTCCATGAAATAATTTTAACTTCCATGGATAACAGAATTAACTTCTTCCCCACCCCTCTCCTTCCCGAAACCCCTTACCATTTCCTTGCTTCTATCTCTCCTTTTATAAATGATCAATTTTGCTTTCTTCCTCATTATCCTTACCCGAAAACTCCTGTATCCCCTCCCTAGGACCTTTATTCTCCTCTACTCTAACCCCTCTTGCTTTTTTTTCAATGTCTTGAAGCAAATCTAGAACCCTATCCTCCTTCCCTTCAAAAATCACCCCCAAAAATTCTCAAATTTAAGATGTTTCCCATCCACCCATCTAGCCATGCCTTTTCCTCCGTCAACACATGCTAAAGGAAGTGCATTTACTCCTTGAACAATACTACAATCACCTTTAGAGCCAACAAGCACCTAAAGAGAACGTAAAACAACCTCTTAGCCCAAATTAAAATCAGATTTGGTATAACTGCAGCTCCCCTAACACCTTTCAGAATCAGATCTGCTGAAATCCGGGCGAATAGGCACCAAAATAGCTTTTTCGGCGACTGCAGAGTCATTTTTCGGCATCGGCGACTCCACCAAATCTCCTTCGGCCTTCGACCCTGATAGATCAGCTTCCCCCGACGTCTTCGGTAACTGTGAAACACTATTACGACCCAAAAGACACAAATTCGATCCCGAACTTCGATATCTAAGTCGTCGGAACAGTGATTTCGGCCAGCTGGAGGCTTCTCTGGCCTGTAAACCCTCTGATTTCTACATCCCATGTCGGAAATCGGGTATCCCTTTGCGTCCTTAGCTCATGTCTCAGATGTGAGCCTCGATTTCTATTTTCTGACTGTCGGCGTTCGAACTCCGACAGCCGGTTATTGGGAAAATGAGACCCTCGCTGTTTCTGATAAAAGGAACCGACCGGTTCAGTAAAAAACTTATGATTTTTTTAAAATTAAACAGGTTTAATCTCTCTCTCCAACTTGTGTCACTTACCCAGGGATGGGATGGTCTTTTCCCCAAAATAGGGTTTTGCCTCCCTTTCCAAAATTCAAAATTTCCTTCTCCCCCTTTCTTCATCATCACATCTGAAGGCGTTCTCATGGCTTCCGGCCATGGCTTCTTCACAAACTTATTCCCCTTCTTGTCTCCTCTATCACCACCTCCTCTCCTACCATTAACTTCACATTCCTCCCTATCTACTTTCAACTTCATAGGATGAAATTCCATAGAAAGCCAAATTCTATACTCCACTTCTCCATCATCCACCTTAATCGAGATAGGAATCTTCCCCCTTTTTTTACTAAAATTCTAACCCTAGTCATGTCATGTAAGCTACGTATCACATTCACAAAACCCCCACAGAGATTCTCAACCTTTTTGTAAAGATCAATGCACAACAAGTGTACAGGAAGCCCTACTAGATTAACCACCACCAAATCGCTTGAGTTGCGAGGATCAACACAACCTTCATTCCCCCAGCATCTCTCCAGCTGTATAAAGTTGTTGTCAAACCATCTTCTTCCCTCATAGAGAACCTTCAAGGCTTGATCTTCATCCACAAAATGAAACAAAAATTAAGTGTAATTAAATTGGTTTATCTTCATCCCCTCTGCTACCCTCCACTCCTTTGCTGTCCAATTCCTAATCGCCTCCGAAGAACCAACCCATTTGATGAAGGAACCAACCAAGCAAGATTTCAAAAAACTTTTTCTCTTCAAAATGAAGTCTTCTGACAACAAGAAGCTAGGATCTATCGATGGATCTTGCTTTTGGCATCTACCCCCTAAATCTAGAGATGGCCATGCTAAGGCTTTGTTGAAAGACATTCTCTCCCTCTTCCTAGATTCTAGAGAGAAGTAGGAGCTTCTCTCTTTAAACATTTTTCTTTCTTTATTTTTGTTTTTTTTCTCATCCAACATTGTCTCCATCTCCCCTCAGTTTAAAAATGACAAATCTCAAAACCCAAAAGAAAAATTAATTTAAAAGAACAACCAAGAACAACAACATACATGTACAATTAATACTATAGTAACTCTTTCCATTAAGAAAATAACAATCATAAAGACATAAATTTTTTATAAAAGTAAAATTCAAATTTGTCCATGGAAAAGCTTGTCTAAACTATCAAATCAGCATTCCTTAGAAGGAAGTTGCTTACACACAAATAATTTATGGAATATAAAACAAATTATAAAGAAATTGAGAAATTAACTTTTTAATATTTTTTTAAAGTAATTATTGTCAAAAGAATAAATATAACAACAACAACAACATACCCAGTGTATTCCCACAATGTGGGGTCTGGGGAGAGGGGGTAAAGTGTACTCAGTCCATACCACTACCTCAAAAGAAGTAGCAAGGCTGATTTCGTCAGACCCCCGGCTCAGAAAAGATAGCAGTATAACAAGCAGGAAACATAAAAACAAACAACAACAGCGAGGCAACAGAAACAAAACACCCAAGAAGTAATGCTAAGAACTCCTATTCCGAAATCGAGCACTAATGATGTAGTTGTTGTTCTGTGGCTTTTGGGGGTACCAAATATGACATGTTCAACATGAATGATTGGTTCTTTCTGGGTTTCATTCAAGTAATTCTCTTAATATAGAAGAGATGTTAGTTACTTTTAATTTATTTAATTTTAAGAATAATTACTTATAAATTTTTTTTAAAAAAGGTTATTTTCTCAACTTTTTATTGTGTTGTTTTTTTTTTGACAAGGTAACTAAAATAATTTTATTGTGTGTTTTAAATTCCATAATCTATGTGTCAGCAACTTCCTTTCAAGGAATGTTGATTTGATAGTTTACAAGTTTTTCCAGGGAAAAATTTGAATTTTAATGTTCATAAAAAATTGATGTCTAGATGATTGTTATGTCTTAATGAAAAGAGTTACTTTAGTACTAATTGTAAATGTATGTTGTTGCTCTTGGTAAAAAAGGCAGCCCGCTGCACTAAAGCTTCAGCTATGCGCTATTGTACGCAGCCTTACCTTGCATTTATACAAGAGGTTGCTTCCAAGGCTTGAACCTGTGACCTCCTGGTCACATGGCAGGAACTTTACTAGTTATTCTAAGGCTCCCCTTCATTTTTGTTCTTGGTAGTTCTTTCAAATTAATTTTTCTTTTGGGTTTCGAGAATTGACACTTTTAAACTAAGGCAAGATAGAGACAATGTTGGATGTAGGAAGGTAACGGAACCAAGTCTCATCTAAGGCCTCGAAATTTATTTTGTTATATGATTTCTTGTTAATTAAGAGGATACCCACACTATGAACCTTATTGCTCAGCTCATTGTGGACTCACAAGGCCCAAAAATATGGCATTACAGTTCTGGGGTTTTGAGAATGAGGGGCAAGATCTACATTGGCCTTACTCGGACACTCATGTGGCAATTGGTCCAATCCTTCCATGCCTCACATGTAGGTACATATTAGGCAACTAGGGACTCTAAGAAAGTGGCTCAAATTTTCTATTGGCCACTCATAGAGTAGTTGGTCCTTCAGTATGTTGTTGGGTGTGACATTTGTCAAAGGAGTAAGGATCAGAGGCAGACCCACAAGTGTTGGTGGGGGTGCACCTGCACCCATTAACTTCGGAAAAAATCATGTTTATATATATGTATATACCTTGAGAATTTTGGATATAGCTAATAGTGCATGCATAGAAGAATGAAAGTGCACCTTGGTGAGCTGGTTGAAGCTGATGCTTCCAGCCATGCAACCAGGCATTGATCCCTGTATCACACAGTTTCACTATTTTTTTTATACTTCTAGATTTAAAAGTCTTATTACAAGTTTATACATCAAAATTGTTATATTGGGGATTCGAACCCGCGACCATACAGTTACAATAAGCCCACCTTGACCATTAAGCTATCACAATAGATGTTTAAAACAAGTTAAAAGTCAACATATTAGCTAAAATTCATATTATAAGAAAGTAAAAGTTTATTAGCTTAGAACTCATATTTGTTCTATATATTGTATTTTCAATATTGTTCATGTCATTAGTGACCAATCGAATATGACATTATCCCTTAATTGACATTGAAAGTTTTGCTAAAGTCTACATTAAGATAATATCGGTGCACCCCCGTATTATCAAAAGCAAAATACGCAAAAAAGCTCTAAAGTCCGTTGGGGCTATAAGCTCAAAGTACAAATAAAGCGAACGTTTTAACGAAAAAAGGCATAAAAAAATATAAATATATATGCCTAGTCCAAGACTAATAATTAGAAGCATGAATGAAAAATATATGAATAAAGAAATTGAAAAAAAAATTACGATAAAGTGAAATATCAATTGTTTAGTATCCGTCTCTTCAAAAACGCCTCATTGACAAGGAAAAAGTATGTTTTAGAATCTTGATGAAGACACTAAACTGCAAATTAAGCGAGGCGAAGTGCTCAACACATTTTGAGCCTCACTTCAGGGCTTAAGCGCGCCTTTGACAACACTGGTGCACCTATAAACTTCAAATCCTGGGTTCGCCTCTGGTAAGGATGAAAATATAGCTTATCCTAGACTCCTTCAACCACTCCTATACCTAAGTAGACTTAGACACAAATAAGCATAGACTGTAGGGAAGGATGTTATTTTGGTTGTTGTATATAGACTAGCCAAGTCAACACATTATATAGCTTTATCTCACCCCTCCATTGAGTAGTGGTGGCTGACAAGTTTTGGAAAAGAATTCACACTTTGTAAGAAGCTCTTTAAACAATTGTGATTGATAGAGATAAGGTCTTTCTCAACAACAAGCATTTTTCAGACTCAATGGCACTCAACGACTGTATAGTACAACTTACCACCCTCAAAGTGATAGACATATAGAGTGATCAACAGATGCCTAGAACTATTTGAGATATATGAAAAGTTAGAACTATTTGAGATGTATGAAAAGTCACAAACCCACTGATTGGAAGAGTTGGCTACACCTTGTTTAGTGGTGATATAACACCAACTTCCTTAGTAGCTTACAGAGCACTCCTTTCTAAGCTCTTTATGGTTACATTCCTCCCCAGCTCTCTATGGAACCCTACTAGAAACTATTGTGCCTGTTGCTGAGGATGCACTTATGTGCAGACAATAGATGCAGCAATTTCTCAAGGATAATCTGCTCAAAGCTTAGGAGAGGATCAAGATGTATGTTAATCGAAGGAGGACAGAGATATCATTTCAGGTGGGAGATATGGTGTACTTAAAGCTCCATACATATAGATACATATCCCTAGCATTGAGGAAGAATTTAAAGTTATGCTCTAAATATTTTGGTCCATAAAGAGCTCTTAGTAAAATTGGTCATGTTTCCTATAAACTTGATTTGCCAGCCACTTCAAAAATCCACCCTGTATTCCATGTGTTTCCCTACCCAAACAAAAGGTTGGCGGCAAGGTTGTTGTTCAGAATACACTGCATGTGTAAAAATGATGAAGGCAGTTTTTGGTTCAGCCAGTGGCTGTTTTGTAAAGGCAATTAGTTAAGAAGGGCACTACTGCAGTTGTGAAGGTCTTGATCCAGTGGTCCCATTTACTTCTGGAAGATGCTACTTAGGAGGACTACGACGTCAAGACCAAGTTTCATGTGTTTGTTTCATATCCTTGAGGACAAGGATAATTTGAAGTAGCAGGGTAGAAAATAACCAAAACCATTGTATTATGGCTGTCTAGATTCGATATAAGGAGGAACAAGGGAACAACTCAAGTTACCAGCTTAAAAAAAAAAGGGAACAACTAAAATTCAAATTGAATGGCTACGGTTAGAATTTAGTTAATAATCTCGGAGGACCAGGATTGTGTCAACTCAGCAAGGTGGTTCTATATCTGTAACAAACAGGTCAGAGGAAGTCATTGATCATCGGTTAATTCCAAAACTCATTTATGCTTCCTGAACCTTGTAATTTCCAAACTCATTTCTCTCTTCCTGAACCTTCTCTTCTTCTATCTTCTGACATAATTCTCTTATCTTCTCTTCTTCGTTATGCAGGTTACAACCTATCTTCTGGAACCAATTAGATAGTTTCTATTTCCAATTTTTAGTTAATTCTTATTAGTTGTAATCGTCTTTTCAATTCAGTTAATATAACAGAAAATTGTCCCAAAAGTGTATTCAATTCTTCTTTCCAGTTTTAGATTTTAACATGAATTAATTTGTTAGTCAGGCAAACTTCTTCTCTATTTTTGGAGGTGGCCAGCATACCCTTAATGATGAGGAATACAACTTTACCAATTTCTATTAAAGAGAAAGTATGTAGCCAATATCTTCAAAGGTGCACTTAAGCCCTAAAGCGAGGCTCAAAACGTGTTGATATTCGTCTCGCATAATGTGCCTTTAGTCTCATCATCAAGGTTCTAAGGCATATTTTTCCTCTTTCCTCTGTCTTCTAAAGAGGCGACACTAAAAATTGATATATCTTGACATAAATAAATTTTTTTACTCAGGCGATTCATCAAACATCTTATGTGCAGCATAACACAGAAAGTAATCTCTCTACGCATAAGACTGGTCATGTACCCTCCAAATTTTTTAGGGAATTATATTTCAATTCTTCTGCCAACCAAAACAACAACAAATTGGCTAGCCAGATCATACATTCAGATCCAAATAATGTTCCAATTACGCACCAAACAATAAGGGACACGACTAAGAGAGAGATTTTGATAGAGGGAAAGAGAGGGAGTACTTAACTTGATCATCGCCAGTGGTGGTGGTCGGAGGAAGCCCGTTGTAGACGCGGGTAAAGGGTTGTGTTATTTGTTTTGAAAAGAGTGTCAAGAAAATTAAAGGAAAGGAATCCTTCAAGTTTCCATTTAACTATTGGTGATATTTGACCGAGCCTAAGGGTTAAAGGCACTTAAAAAAATAGATTAAGTTAATTAGTGACTCAATTAATATTTTTAAAACTTTTTAATCTTTTTTAAAATATAAAACAACCCACAATTATTTAATTTTTAATAAAAATAAAATATCCAAAAGGAAGGGTTCTAAATCAGTTTTCAAAATCTCACTCTCCTCAAACGACTCTCGTCTATCTCTCCCTCTCAAAACAAAACCCCAACAATTGTTGCGTCTCTTTAGACAATAGATCGGTGATTTTTCAACCTACGGCTACCTCAAGTTCGAATTCTACATCGTTCGTTCTTCCATTCTAACCATCAATTTCTCTCTCTTCATAGGTAAAGGATTCTTTTCTTCTTTTTTTTTTCTTCAAAAAATAAGGGCTTTTTAGTTATGAAGAAAAAAAAAGAACTTGAGTTGTCTTCTCTTCTAGTATGGGCTAACAATTTTGGTATTTGATGCTTAAAAAAGAAACAGGAATCCGAGAAAATTCTAATTTGTGGTATTTTTTCTCTTAGTATGGTGGTTATGTAAATGTGGTATCTTTTCTGAGTGAAATGTAATTTTTTGTTTTTGTTCTCGAACATTATTGTATAAAAAGTGAAATTTTAATTTTAATTTTTTTCGAAGACATATCTGTTGTGACCAAATCCAACAACTGTTGAGATTGTGCCATAGATTAGATTTAAGTGAGCACTTACTTGTGATTATATTTTGTGTTCTTAAATGGGTTCAAAACATTAGGATTTTCAACTGAATTTTGTTTGTTCTTAAACAACTGTTGGATTTGTTGGTGGTGTTGTATTGGTAAATGTTGGTGTTGTTGTATTGTAAATGTTGTTGTTGTTCTTGAACATTGTTGTTCAGTGGCGATATTTGTGGCTTGTTATTTGTGTTGTTGCATTGTAAATGTTGGTGTTTGTTGGTGTTGTTAGTGTTCTTGGTGTTGTTGGTTTTGTTGATTTTATTGGTGTTGTTGGTTTTATTGATTTTGTTGGTGTTGTTGGTGTTATTGTATGGGTAAATATTGGTAGTGTTCTTGAAAATTATTGTTTAAGTGGAGATATGGCTTGTTGTTAGTGTTGGTGTTGGTGTTCTTGGTGTCATATGTATATATGTGGTAAAAATGTTGTTAATATCCCAACATATGTGTAATATATTGCAACAAAATAAGAATCTATTGGAACATATTAAGCATTTGTTGTGAACAACTATACCATCTATTGGTTTACTGTTTTTATTTCTTCCAATAGATGACCCATCTGTTGAAGACATCAAACAGTTTTGCTACTATTTTTATTTTTTCCAACAGATGAGTCATCTGTTGAAAGACATCAAAACAATTTTGCTACTATTTTTATTTTTTCCAACGAATGGGTCATCTGTTGGAAACATCTAAATAGTAGCAAAATTATTTTTATTTCTTCCAACAGATGACCTATCTGCTGCAACAGATGGGTCATCTGTTGGAAGTAATCAGAACAATAGCAAAATTGTTTTGATGTCTTCCAACAGATGACCCATCTGTTGAAAATATTATTGTATTATGTTTTATTTGTTAAATTCACTGCTATCCTTTTTTTAATGATGCACAATCAATTATAATCTTTTTTATTTTCCTTTTTTATAGATAAAATGGCTCCCAAAAGAAAACAAAGTAAATCAACTCCAAAGAAAGGAAGAAGTAAAGTAGCTAGGCTACATTCATCACTAGATGAACTTGTTATACAAGCAATATCTCAATTAGAAGCAGAACTTCCTTCTCAATCAGCTCTAGATATAGAAAAAGAGAAGGAAATCCCCTTGATCAATTACTCTGAGTACTATGATATTAAAAGATAGAATCATGAATCTCAACTTCTACAGTAACTTCCTATTGAGATACAATGAGCTAGCCATGGAAGAGACAACCAAAGATGAAAAGCCACTTGTTTAATTACTTGCTGAATTCAAATAGGATGATGATATGTTCAATATCTATAGAGTTAAGAGACCCTACCTAGGTGTCTTACCCTGGACAGGTGCTCGAAATTTTTTGGATGTGATGAACCTTGACAAAATACACTTTGTGACTCTTGAGATAATCATCAAAGAGGTAGTCATAAATGTGTATGATGGAAAGATTCCATGCTATCAATATAGGGCTTTCTTTTGTCTAATGGAGTGTTTTGTAGTTGTTTCCCAAGCTGTTGAAGCAAAGTGGCATGTTTGAGTACTTGCCAGAAAAGTTGCTTAATGAACGGTGGGATTTTAGTGGGAGAAAATTGAATCTCCCCAAAAATAAAACTGATAGTGCGTATGCATCATACTCACTTGCCTTCATAGATCATTTGATAACCGGGACCAATATGACAAATTCAGACACCTTAATGTGTGACAATTCTATTTTAAGGATGCAAGTTGTATGGGATGTTGGTGTAGTATGCAAGAGTTTGGAGCCCTAGTCAAATAACTTGTAATTTATGATGAATTTGATTTCTATGTAATTGTTGGTTCTGACAACATAATAATTTTTATATTTTAATGTTTCTATTGAATTATTTTATGTAATTTGTGATGGCTTGAATTTATTTTTTGTTATGAATTTTATTTTGTTATGAATTAATTTCTTACATGCATAAATTTACAGCATTATTTCCAATAGATCTACTATGTCTTCTACAAGAGATATATATCTGTTGAAAATTATCAAATAGTTATAGACATCTGCTGCAGCAGATGAATAATATGTTTGATTATTTCTAGCATACTCTACGTATGTTGCAACAGATGATTAATCTGTTACAACATATGAATAATCTGTTGGAGCTAATCAAACAGATATATATATTTATTGCAACAAATATACACATCTATTGCAACAGATAAATAGTATGTTTGATTATTTTCAACATACTCTACATATTTTGCAACAGATGAATAATTTATTGCAAAAGATGTTTAATCTGTTGGAACTAATCAAACATATATAGACATCTGTTGGAGCAGAAGTCTAACATGTTCGATTATTTCCAACAAACTCTACATATGTTGCAACAGATGATTAATCTGTTGGATCTAATCAAACAGATATAAACATCTATTGCAAAAGATGAATGATATGTTTGATTATTTTCACATACTCTATATATATTGCAACAGATGAATATTCAGTTGCAATAAATGTTTAATTTGTTAGAACTAATCAAACAGCTATAGACATCTGTTACAACAGCTATAGACATCTGTTACAACAGCTATAGACATCTGTTACAACAGATATAGACATCTGTTACAACAGATATAGACATATATTACAGCGGAAGTCTAATATGTTTGATTATTTCCGACAAACTCTACATATGTTGCAACAAATGAGTAATCTGTTGCAGCAGATGTATAATCTGTTGGAACTAATCAAATGGATATCTACATTTGTTGCAGCAGGTTATAATCTGTTGCGACAGGTTGTACACTTAGTTGAACATGTAATTACTATCCAATTCATTAAGAACGCAATTGAAGGTATTAGTTAATAACTAATTATAGTTAAATAACTCTGTTTGTTACTAATCATGGTTTAATGAAGCAATTCACATCAAATAAGTCAATCGATCACTCCATTTAGGATGAATACACTTAGTTGAACATACAATTACTATTCAATTCATTAAGAATGCAGTTGAAGGTATTAATTGATAGCTAATTATGATTAAATAACTTTATTTATTACTAATTAGAGGTGTCAAAATGGGCCAGCCTGGCCCCACCCCATCCAAGCCTCGTGGGCCAAAGAATTTGATGGGTTGGGGCAGGCTGGCCCTTCACTAGAAAGGGCCTTAAAATGGCCAACCCAACTGAACCCTAGTAGGGTCACGGGTTGGAGCGGGCTAGTCCTTTATTTTTTTAATTTTTTTTTTCAATTTTAATTCAAAATTAAAATCTTGCCAATATTTTAATATTCTAAGAAGATTATATGAAAGTACATAACAATTACAATCATAACATACATTAGACATATGATTAATAGTGCTTCAACTTACAATTCCATATCTGAAATATATAACATCAAGAAAATGAGAAGGTTTTCAAGTCAAATATAGCAAACAATTATGTTCTTTCAATAATTCTAGATAAAAATCTAGCAAAAAATGTTAAAAGAAAAAAATAATACTCCCTCTGTTTCAAAAAGAATGACCTATTTTGACTTGGTACGGAGTTTAAGAAAATAAAGAAGGCTTTTTAATCTTGTGGTGTTAAATTAAAGTTATGTCAAATGTTGTAATGACCCTCCCGGTCATTTCCCTCGTTTGCGTGTGTTCTCGGAGTTTAGAGCTTTTCTATAACTTCCCTAAGTTAATTATGACTTGCTGCGACTGACAATTCAATTTTTGGGCAGTTCATTGAGAATATTATTTATACCGAGCATGCCACAAAATATTTAAATTAAATTAGAATTTGGTAAAATGATATAGTTAATTACCTTTTGAAAATATTTTTTATATTTATAAAATTTTTTATAGTTATGACATATTTGCGTTTGCATTTATTTCACAAGAGCTTTATAATTTATTATTATTTTAGAGGAGATAGTAAGCCTAGTTATGTTAAAAGTTTAATAATTTATGAGTTAGGCATTATTTGAAATGATATTCTATTAATTTTAATATATTCAAAAGGTTATATGTGTTGTACGACGAACCTATGCAATACCCGAATACATACGCGGGATAAAGATATTTTGATATGTTGATCTCCCCTCCATGTGGAGAAAAAGGGAGTGCACAACAAATAGATTGTTAGGTGGTTGCATTTATTATTTTGAGTTGGTATATATATTTTCCAAATAAAGTAAGAGTTATTTTTATTAAACAATTTGTTTTATATGTATACATATTGGTGATAAGACCACCGCTTCCTCCTAATCATCTATATATTAACTTTTTATCATGTACTTGCCATCACTTTATTTTTTTTTCAAAACTATTCAAAAGCTTTGCCAATTACTTTATGTTGTGGGAAAAGGTTATAGGACACATGGTTTCCCTTGTCATCTTTATATGAGTACATAGCTACTGTTCGCATGTTTAGTTGGTTCATTGAAGGAATTTTCAGGGGGAAAACTTTCTAATGCACTACTTGATCATCAAATTAAAAAAAATGATTATCTTCATCAAGTGATTCAAGCTCGGGGATCACGTGGTAGATTGTATAGCGTCTTTATATAGTAATTTTTCCGATTAATTTTAGCTTAAAGTCGCGTATTTGAATTGTTATTTGGTGGTATTGTTGTTGGTGCTTATTTAGAGCTTAATATGAGCTTGGATTGGATAGCATCTGTTGTGACTATTGGTCACGGAGTTATTTGGGACACTGTGACGATTTCGGTTTCGCGATTCCATAAGCGGACCCTACATGGAGTGTTCAGAAATTTACCGAACTAATGCAATATGGGTATCAATAGTCATGTTTTGACATGTAGTTTATTATTTTGGTAGCTTGGCAGCAGTCAGAGGCCTTACGGAAGGGAAAAACTCCTGTATAACTGGTATTCTTGGCAGGCTTACGGCGACTTCCAGGTAGGCTAGGTTTCCTTTACACGTAAATTGGGCTTATGTGTGATATAATGCTATTGTACTGGTGGTATGGGCTGGTATTATAGACTTGGTGGTGGTTTGCTGTTATTTAGGCCGGATAGGGCTATTTGGACACATTCCAGGTCCGTTATCCTCGTAGTGCACCACAGATGACCTATTTGCGGATAGTATTGTGGTTGTTGTTGTTGCTGGTTGGGGAATGTTATTGTTGGACCTTAGACCAAGCTTAGACAGACTTATCCCAGACTTGGACAGGCATCACTAGACTTGGTTTCTGGGATTCGGTTGTGGGCCCCATTACCCTCTTAGTTAACTTGGCAAAAATTTGACATTCTTGGGCTTAGTTAGGACTTAGTATGACCTGTTAGGTTTGTTACGGGATTTAGTCACCCCAATTATACCCGGTTGGCCTATTTAGCCTCATTAGTCCCTGGAAGCACCTTATTTGACCGGGGTCGGCTAATTTGGCTTAAAATGCAGACCCACCTTGCCATGACTTATAATGTATACCCAGACTTGTATATACATATTGTTTATAGTATATAGTTGACCTGGAAGGACCCCGAAATTGACTTGTAGCAGGTTGTAGGTTAACTCATACACTTATATACTGGTATTGACCCGGTATTAGGGTGTTCCCTATTTATCTGATATAATATTATATTTAATTCTATTTTAATTACTGGTTATGCTGAGTTTCAATTCGATTCCATCTGCTGATTCAGGTATGATGATTTTGGTTATTAACTATTGGGTGTCCCGGTTCGAGTTCGATCCCGGATTGTGGTACACTATGAATTCTGGTACTAGGTACCGTGATTATGATACTGTTGTTCTCTAAGTTTTAGTTCGAGTCCGGTAGATATGATATACATATGGCCTATTGTTATTACCCACTGTGCCCGATTCGATTTCGACATATGGCCTCTTATTATTATCCATTAGTGTCGGTTCAAGCCAGGTGTGCCCCGTTGGTTATTGTGATTACTGGATACTGGTACATCTTTGAGACACTAGTTACTATGCATTTACTATTCTTATGTGTCCCACCAGTTTATGGGGGCCAGACTGGGTTATTATTTTCTTTCGTGTGCCTATCAGGTTTATAGGGGCCCAAATTGGTTATGTTTGACTTGTGTGTTTACTTACGCATTTATTTACTCATTATTCGGTATCACATTTATTTATCTCCTGAGCATATATATACTCCTAGGCAGTTACTTATGTATTTATTACTTATAACCAGACCTAGCATGCCGCCTCACATTTTAGCCTACTTATATTACATTAAGCTCAGTCGGCCGATGATGTCTACTGAGTATCCATTGCCTGGTACTCATACTGCACTTCTGTATCTTTTTCTCTAATGTAGAGCCGGGCACTAGCCAATGATTTTGACGTGACTCTCTTCTCAGCACTAATTCTGGAGTAGGGTGGGCTTACTGACATCCGAGGCAGATCCTACTCCATCTTCTACTGTATAGTCTTTTGCTTTTGAGACTGTTGTACTTGTTTTATTTATTTGGTTTCTATCTTGTACTTTGGATTTGTCCAGTAGTGGTTCTTGTACCGACCTCACCCGGTCTTGGGAGGGGTTCTTGACTTTATATACTGTCCTCTTTCTTCTCAGTCTTGATATGTATATATATTTTGATTTTGTTTTTATATTTCTAGCATGTTCATTAGTATGGTTACTTCCACCTCATATCTGTTCTTCTGAGATTTCGCCCGTTAGCCCATCGCTTGTTGCTCTGGGCTAGGGTTTGGCTTGCCTATTAGTGGGTTACGGTAGGCGCCATCATGAATCAAATATTTGGTCGTGACAGCTTTGTATCAGAGCCTAGGTTGTATGGGTAGTGTCAGTACATGAGCCAATATGTGATAGAGTCATGCGAATCGGTGTGGGGACGCTTGTATCCAATCCTGAGGAGGCTACGGAGCATTCTTAGGAGAGTCTCCTATTTTCTTGACTCATGTCCGTGCATCGAGTCTATGTTGATTTCTGATATTCATTTGGTTCACTTTTTACGTAGATGGCTAGGACGCGTGGTGCGAGTGCTTGGGGTCGGGACCCTGATCCCGTAGTGAGGGATCCTGTTAGGGGCCGAGGTCGACCTAGAGGTCGGAGGTAGGGCAGAGCAGCAGCCCCAGGCAGAGATCATACTAGGGATCAATCACCCGATCCCGTTATAGCTCCAGACGCTCCGTCGCCATAGCAGCCGGTAGACTAGGGGCAACCCAGGCTCCACCTGAATTTATTGATGCTTCAGTACTCTGAGGTACGTTGGTACAGTTGATGGGATTAGTTGGAGTTCGCTTGTTGTGGGAGTACAGCCAGCCGCACAAGAAGTTGGTGTTGGGGCGCAGCTTGTAGCTACGACACCTAGAGTTGAGGTTTCGCCTGTATCGGTAGTAGTCCAGCCAGTTATATCTGTCGAGGAGTAGAAGATGTTGAGCCATTTTCTGAGATTAACCTCGCCCATATTTGTGGGTACTCCAGGAGAGGACGCTTATGAGTTCTTATCCAGCTACGAGGAGAAGCTGAGGAATTTGGGATTAGTGAAGTCGCGCGGGGTAGATTTTGTTGCTTATCAGTTTGATACGGTCGCTAGGAGATGGTGGAGAGGTTATCTTGACTCTAGGCCAGCTGGATCTCCACCCGTTACTTGGGCACAGTTCTCCGATGTGTTCTTGGGAAAGTATATGCCCCGCAGCATGCGTGAGCGTCTTCGAGATGAATTTTCTAGGTTGAGGTAGGGGTCTATGACAGTAGCTGAGTATGAGGTTAGATTTCATGACCTAGCCAAGCATGCTACAATTATCCTACCTAACGCATATAAGAGGATCAGATGTTTTGTCAGGGGATAGCGGTTATCTCTTCGCAGAGCTACATAGAGTTTAGTGACTTTGGGGAAGTCATTTACTGAGATAGTTGAGCATGTGTATTCGATTGAGGAGATGGATCATGAGGCCCAAGGGGGCAGCGATAAGAGACCCCGATTCCAGGGTAGTTACAGTGGTAGTCATAGCAGCTCGTAGTTCAGAGGTCGTGGGTTTCAGGGTAGGTACCCTCAGCAACAACAACAGTGTTTTCAGCGACAAAGTCAGCCTAGTAGGCTCGTACAGTCAGCCTTGCAGATTTTTGATAGGGGTCAGCCCGCCTATAGTGGTTCTGTTAGTCAACCTCAAGGACGTGGTCAGTCCAGTTCATCTACTAGAGGTGGTCATACTGGATCAGACAGATCTTCTAGGTCAAGCAGAGAGCCAGGAACATGTTATACTTATGGGGTTGTTGGTCATTTCATGCGTGAGTGTCCTCAGCACAGAGCTATTGAGCCTTCAGTTCAGACGGCACAGCCCATCAGATCTATATCGCCAGCAAGCAGAGGTGGTGCATAGGGTCATCAGGGTGGTCTCCAGGGTTCTCGAGGTGGAGCGTAGGGAGGTCGGACTAGTGGTCAGGTCGGTGCTCAGACTAGTGGTAGCCAGTGTTAGTTGTATGCTATACCGGCTAGGCCAGAGGCCGAGGCTTTGGATGTGGTAATTACATATATGATTTCCATATGCCATCAGCCAGCTTCTGCATTATTTGATCCCGGATCTATGTTTTCTTATGTATCTACTTATTATGCACCATGGTTGGGTTTATGTTCTGAGTTATTATCTATGCCCTTACGTGTATCTACCCCCGTTGGTGATTCCTTAGTAGTGGATCGAGTATATAGATCTTGTCTGGTGACTATTCAGGAGTTTGAGGCTCAAGTTGATTTTATTGTATTGGCCATGGTAGACTTTGATGTGATTTTGGGCATGGAATGGTTTTATTTTCATCATCCAGTCTTGGATTGCTTTGCCAAAATCGTTACCTTAGCCATGCCCGGTGTACCCTCTGTGGTGTGGCAGGATTTTGTTAGCCGTATACCAACGGGGATTATTTCATATATGCGGGCTCGTAGATTGATGGCGAGTGGATGTGATTCATTCCTTGCTTATGTTCGGGATGCTAGCATTGAGAGTCCGTCACTTGACTCCGTCCCTATTTTTCATAAGTTTCCTGATGTATTCCTGACTGATCTACCTGGCCTTCCTCTTGAGTGTGATATAGAGTTTATTATTGACCTCGAGCCGAGCACCCGACCTATTTTCATGGCTCTTTATCGTATGGCCCCTACTGAGTTGAGGGAGTTGAGTACTCAGCTCCAGGACCTTCTGGGGAAGGATTTTATCAGGCCAAGTGTGTTGTTGTGGGGTGCTCCAGTTCTGTTTATAAAAAAAAAAGAAAGGATCTATGCGTATGTGTTTCGATTACAGGCAGCTAAATAGGGTGAAGGTAAAGAATAAGTATCCTATGCCTCGTATCGATGATTTTTTTGATAAATTTCAGGGTGCAGCGGTATTCTCGAAGATAGACTTGAGATCTGGATATCATCAGTTGAGAGTTAGGGCTGAGGGCATCCCAAAGACAACCTTCAGGACTCGGTACGTCCATTATGAGTTCCTGGTGATGTCTTTTGGGTTGACTAATGCCCCAACAACTTTCATGGACTTGATGAATCATATATTCAGGCCATACTTGGACTCCTTTGTGATTGTGTTCATCGACAACATCTTGATTTATTCAAGTAGTAGCGAGGAGCATGAGCAACATTTGAGGATTGTGCTCCACACTTTGAGAGATCATCGGCTTAATGCCAAGTTCTCAAAGTGTGAGTTCTGGCTTGAGTCTGTAGCTTTCTTGGGTCATGTTGTATCTAAACACGGTATCATGGTAGACCCAGTGAAGATTGAGTCTATTCGAGGTTGGGCTAGGCCCACGTTGTTGGTAGGGTACTAAAGTCAGTTTGTTGAGGGCTTCTCGTCTATTGCATTTCCTATGACTAGACTGACTAGGATGGAGGTTCCATTTCAGTGGTCTGAGGATTGTGAGGCGAGCTTTCTGAAGCTCAAATATCGACTTACTTCTACCTCTGTATTGACTCTTCCAGTTGAGGGCGAGGGTTTCACTACGTATTGTGATGCGTCTAGTATTGGTTTGGGATGTGTTTTGATACAGCGAGGTCATGTTATTGCATATGTGTCGAGGCAACTGAAGGTGCACCAACGTAATTACCCCACTCATGACTTGGAGTTAACAGCGGTAGTATTTTCACTGTGGATTTAAAGGCATTATCTATATGGTGTTCATTATGAGATCTTTATAGACCACCACAGTCTTCTGCATATTATGACTCAGAGGGATCTTAATTCGAGGCAGTGCAGGTGGATTAAGTCACTGAAAGACTATGACATCTCTATTCTCTATCATCCGAGAAAGGTGAATGTAGTAATGGACTCCTTGAGTCGGAAGACAGTAAGTATGGGTAGCTTAGCCTTTATTCCAGTCTCTCAGCGGCCGTTGGCTTTGGACATTCAGTACCTAGCTAATTCGATGGTGTGTTTGGATATTTTTGGCCCCGAGAGGGTTATCGCTTGTGTTGGTGCGAGATCTACTTTGCTGGAGAAGATTCAGAGTCGTCAGTTTGAGGATAGCGGTCTCCGTAGCATTCGAGATTAGGTATTGAGGGGTGAGTCTGAGAGTGCTACCTTTTGTTCTTATGGTGTTTTGAGGTTGGATGGTTGTATTTGTGTTTCGAGGGTTAGAGATTTGATTCAATTGATTTTGCACGAGGCACACAGTTCAAGATATTTTATTTACCTCGGGACAGCTAAGATGTACAGAGATCTAAGGCCACACTATTGGTGGAGCGATATGCGAAGAGATATCTCAGAGTTGGTGGCTAGATGCCTATGTTGTCAGTAGGTAAAGGCCGAGCACCAGAGACCCAGTGGTTTACTTCAGCAGTTACCCATTCCCGAGTGGAAGTGGGAGCGGGTCACGATGGATTTAGTTGGTAGGTTACCTCGTACTTCCCGCGATTTTGATAGTATATGGGTTATCGTGGATCGGTTGACTAAGTCTGCACTTTTTATCCCTGTTCGAGTCTTTTACAGTGCCGAGTTGTTGGCCCGTGTGTATATTCAGGAGGTGGTCCG
This sequence comes from Capsicum rhomboideum, assembly GCA_031232105.1. Classification (NCBI taxonomy): domain Eukaryota; kingdom Viridiplantae; phylum Streptophyta; class Magnoliopsida; order Solanales; family Solanaceae; genus Capsicum; species Capsicum rhomboideum. Next base: position 25,464,205 of record CP124710.1, read on the forward strand.
CTTACATGTGGTACCAGTGTCTATTATTTTAGATTGGGTCTCAGTTCACCTCCAGTTTATGGCAGACTTTCCAGGAGGAGGTGGGTACTCAGGTGGACCTCAGTACTGTGTTTCATCTTCAAACCGGTGGGCATTCAGAGCAGACTATTCAAGTATTGGAGGATATGCTCCGTGCTTGTGTGTTAGACTTTGGGGGTCAGTGGGATCAGTTCTTGCCTTTAGCAGAGTTCGCGTATAATAATAGCTTTCACTCTAGTATTCAAATGACTCAATTTGAGGCTTTGTATGGTAGACGGTATCGGTCTCCAGTTGGTTGGTTCGAGACTTTAAAGGTCTGTCCTTGGGGGATAGATTTGCTCTGAGAGTCTTTGGACCTAGTTCGGGTGATTCATGCAGGCTGTGTTTAGCTCAGAGTAGACAGAGTAGTTATGCTGATAGTAGACGTCGTCCGTTGAAATTCAGAGTTGGTGATAGGGTCTTCTTACGAGTAACGCCCATGAGGGCATGATACGGTTTGGTAGGAGGGGCAAGCATAGCCCTAGATATATTGAACCTTTTGACATTCTGCGGACAGTTGGAGAGGTGGCTTATGTGTTAGCTTTACCTCAGTCATTTTCAGCTATCCAACAGTGTTTCATGTTTTTTTAATGTGACAGTACATTTTGGATGAGTCACATGTGCTACGATGGGACTCGATTCAGTTAGACGAGAAGTCAACATTTATGTAGGAGCCTGTGTCTATTTTAGCCAAAGATGTCAAACGGTTACGCTCCCGGGACATTCCAGTGGTTAAGGTACAGTGGCGTCCCTATCCTGTTGAGGAGGCGACTTGGGAGCTTGAATGTGATTTGCGAGTCCATTATCCCTACTTGTTCATGTCTTCAGGTTTGCGCTTACTCTTGACTTTTGCGGACGAAAGTCCTTTAGTAGTGGATGTTGTAATGACCCTCCTGGTCATTTTCCTCGTTTTCGTGCGTTCTCGGCATTTAGAGAGTTTATATAACTTCCCCAAGTAAATTATGACTTGCTGGGACTGACAGTTCAATTTTCGGGTAGTTCGTTGAGAATATTATTTATACCGAACGTGTTGCGAAATATTTAAATTAAATTATAATTTGGTAAAATAATATAGTTAATTACCTTTTGAAAATGTTTTTGATATTTATAAAAAATTCTATAGTTATGACATATTTGTGTTTGTATTTATTTCACAAGAGCTTTATAATTTATTATTATTTAAGCGGAGATAGTAAACCTCGTTATGTTAAAAGTTTAATATTTTATGAGTTAGGCTTTATTTGAAATAATTTTCTATTAATTTTAATATATTCAAAAGGTTATATGTGTTGTACGACGAACCTATGCAATACCCGAATACATACGCGGGATAAAGATATTTTGATATGTTGATCTCCCCTCCATGTGGAGAAAAAGGGAGTGCACAACAAATAGATTGTTAGGTGGTTGTATTTATTATTTTGAGTTGGTATATATATTTTCCAAATAAAGTAAGAGTTATTTTTATTAAACAATTTGTTTTATATGTATACATATTGGTGATAAGACCACCGCTTCCTCCTAATCATCTATATATTAACTTTTTATCATGTACTTGCCATCACTTTATTTTTTTTTCAAAACTATTCAAAAGCTTTGCCAATTACTTTATGTTGTGGGGAAAGGTTATAGGACACATGGTTTCCCTTGTCATCTTTATATGAGTATATAGCTACTGTTAGCATGTTTAGTTGTTTCATTGAAGGAATTTTCGGGGGTAAAACTTTTTAACGCGATACTTGGTCACCGAATAAAAAAATTTGATTATCTTCATCAAGTGATTCAAGCTCGGGGATCACGTCGTTGATTGTATAGCATCTTTATATCGTAAGTTTCGGTTAATTTTAGATTAAAGTCACGTATTTGAATTGTTATTTGGTGGTATTGTTGTTGGTGCTTATTTAGAGCTTAATATGAGCTCGGATTGGATAGCATCTGTTGTGACTATTGGTCACAGAGTTATTTGGGACACTGTGACGGTTTCAGTTTCACAATTCCGCAAGCGGACCCCACGTGGACTGTTCAGACATTTTTTGAACTAATGCAATATGGGTATCAATAGTCATGTTTTGACATGTAGTTTATTATTTTGGTAGCTTGGCAGCAGTCAGAGGCCTCTCGAAAGGGGAAAGCTCCTGTATAGCTGGTTTTCTTGGCAGGCTTGCGGCGGCGTCCAGGTAGGCTAGGTTTCCTTTACACGTAGATTGGGATTATGTGTGATATATGTATGCTATTGTACTGGTGTTGGGGGTTGTTATTTTATACTTGGTAGTGGTTTTCTGTGATTTAGGCCTCTTAGGCCGGGTAGGGCTATTCCGACACATTCCAGGCCCGTTATCCTCATAGTACACCACAGATGACCTATTTGGGGTCAGATAGTATTGTTGTTGTTGTTACTGGTTGGGGAATGTTATTGTTGGACCTTAGACCAAGCTTAGACAGACTTAGCCCAGACTTGGACAGGTATAACTAGACTTGGTTTCCGGGATCCAATAGTGGGCCCCGTTACCCTTTTAGTTGACTTGGCAAAGCTTTGACATTCTTGGGCTTAGTTAGGCCCTAGTATGACCTGTTAGGCTTGTGACGGGATTTAGTCACCACCCCGATTATACCCCGTTGGCCTGTTTAGCCTTGTTAGTCCTTTGTAGCACCTTATTTGACCGGGGTCGGCTAGTTTGACTTAGAATGCGGACCCACCTTGTCATGACTTATAATGTATACCTAGACTTGTATATATATATATTGTTTATATTAAATATTTGACCTGGAAGGACCCCAAAATTGACTTGTAGCAGGTTGTGGGTTAACTCCTATACCTATATGTTGGTATTGACCCGGGACTAGGGTGTTCCCCATTTATCTGATATAATATGATATTTGGTTCTATTCTGGTTACTGGTTATGCTGATTTTCGGTTCGAGTCAGGCTACTGATTCAGGTATGATGATTTTGGTTATTGACTATTGGGTGTCCCGATTCAAGTCCTGTCCCGGATTATGGTACATTATGAGTTCTGGTGCTGGGTACCGTGATTATGATACTGTTGTTCTCTGAGTTTCGGTTCGAGTACGGCAGATATGATATACATGTTGCCTATTATTATTACCCACTGTGTCTGGTTAAATTCCGGCATCTGGCCTCTTGTTATTATCCATTGGTGCCGTTTCAAGCCCGGTATGACCCATTGGTTATGGTGATTACTGGTTATTGGTACATCTTTGAGACACTGGTGACTATGCATTTACTATTCTTATGTGTCCCGCCGGTTTACGGGGGCCAGGCTGGGTTATTGTTTTCTTTCGTGTGCCTATCAGGTTTATAGGGCCCAGATAGGTTATGTTTGACTTGTGTGTTATTTAAGCATTTATTTACTCGTTATTCGGTATCACATTTATTTATCTCCTGAGCATATATATACTCCTAGGCAGTTACTTATGTATTTATTACTTATACCCAAACCTAGCATGCCCCCTCGCATTTTAGCCTACTTATATTACATTAAGCTCAGTCGGCCGATGATGTCTACTGAGTATCCATTGCCAGGCACTCATCTTGCACTTCTACATCTTTTTCTCTAATGCAGATCCGGCCACTAGCATACGATTTTGACGTGACTCTCTTCTCAGCACTAATTTCGGAGCAGGGTGGGCTTACTAACGTTCGAGGCAGATCCTACTCCATTTTCTACTATATAGTCTTTTGCTCTCGAGACTATTGTAATTGTTATATATATTTGGTTTCTATCTTGTACTTTAGATATGTCCAGTAGTGGCTCTTGTACCAACTTCACCACGTCTTGGGAGGGGTTCTTGACTTTATATACTGTCCTCTTCCTTCTCAGTCTTGGAATGTATATATATATTTTGATTCTGTTTTTATATTTCTAGCATGTTTATTAGTATGGTTACTTCCACCTCATCTCTGTTCTTCTGAGATTCCGCCTGTTAGCCCGTCGCTTGTTGCTCTGGGCTAGGGTTTGGCTTGCCTATTAGTGGGTTACGGTAGGCGCCATCATGAATCAAATATTTGGTCGTGAGAAATGTATCAAAATGCCCTTTAATTTTATGGTCCTAAACATGCCACGTGAAAAGTTAAAAATAAAGTTTTGCCAAAAAATTAAAGGGTCATTCTTTTTTAAACGGGTTAAAAAGGGATGTAGGTCCTTTTTTTTAAACGGAGGGAGTAATCTTTTTTGATAAATATCTAAGGAAATATGAAAAAACAAACGTGTAAACTGATTACTGAAGAACATATATGACCTAAACCTTCAGTTAGCAAATAGTAATACTCAGAATATTTCGTTATATAAAATCATGAAACTAATTAATTGTTCAAGCCATAAAAAGTCCAACCAAATATAAATAGTGTTTACTAACCAAGTGTTAAATCCAAAACTAAACAACACACAAAAAAAGAAGAAATTAATAAAGTAATCTCCTCAGAAAGATTTCACAAGCACTTAGTACGTATCCAACACCAATATATCGTCTTCTTCAAGAACATTTGAATTTGTCTCTGATAAAGTTGTCTCACATCTTCATCTTCATCTACAATTCATATGGAGTGTTATTTAATTTTATAGCTGAATAACTTATTTCCTATCCACCTACCAAACGTAGTATAAGTTATACATGGTTTAATACATGAATAACTCGTTTCACATCAAGCTACCAAACGACCCCCAAGTATATTGTGTATGTTACTTTTAGTTTTTTTTAATTGTTTTTTTCTTAATTTTAATATTCATATTAATTTCAATTAAATCATATTTTTGGCTCACGAGCTGGCCTTGGCCCGGCCCCAGGCAAGCCTCAAGGGCTAAGGGCTAACTCGGGTTGAGCTTAAAAGCCCCAGTTCTAAATGGACTTAAAAAATCTTAACCCAACCCTATCCTAATAGGGCCAGCCCCATGGGCTAGACCCATTTTGACGACTCTATTTCTAATCATGGTTTAATGAAGCAATTCACATCAAATTAGTCAATTGAACACTTTATTTAGGACGAATACACTTAGTTGAATATTTAATTACAATGTAATTCATTAAGATTGTAATTGAACTTATTAATTGAAAAATAATTATAGTTAAATAACTTTGTTTATTACTAATCATGGTTTAGTGAAGCAATTCACATCAAATTAGTCAATCGATCACTCTATTTAGGACGAATACACTTAATTGAACATGCAATTACTATATAATTCATTAAGAATGCAATTGAAGGTATTAATTGATGGCTAATTATAATTAAATAATTTTATTTATTACTAATCATGGTTTAATGAAGCAATTCACATCAAATTAGTCAATTGATCACTCTATTTAGGATGAATACGCTTAGCTGAACATTTAATTACTATGCAATTCATTAAGATTGTAATTGAACTTATTAATTGAAAGATAATTATAGTTAAATAACTTTATTTATTACTAGTCATGGTTTATTGAAGCAATTCACATCAAACATATGTAGAGTATATTGGAAATAATCAAACATATCATTTATCTGCTGCAACAGATGTGTATATCTATTAGATTATTTCCAATAGATAATGCATCTGTTGCAACATATGTAGAGTCTGTTGGAAATAATCAACCATATTAGACATCTATTGCAACAGATGTCTATATCTGTTGCAACAGATGTCTATGTCTATTTGATTATTTCCAACAGATGAGACATCTGCTGCAACAAATAATGCATCCATTGCAACATATGTAGAGTCTGTTGGAAATAATCAAACATATTAGACATCTACTGCAACCGATGTCTATATCTGTTGCAATAGATGTCTATGTCTGTTTGATTATTTTTAACAGATGAGTCATCTGCTGCAACAGATAATGAATTTGTTGCAACATATCTAGAGTCTATTGGAAATAATCAAACATATTAGCCATCTGCTGCAAAAAAGGTCTATTATGTTTGATCATTTCCAACAGATGAATAATATGTTGCAACAAATGTCCTATCTGTTGCAACATAATTAATTAGTCTAACTGATTTTACATTTGTTGCAACAAATATAATATATGTTGCAACAGAACTTGTTCCCACACATACAACAGCTGTTGAACGACAAACAAAAATATATTTTAGATAATAACTATCATAGATCATCAACTAAAATAATCAAGTTCATAACAAAACCAAAACTATCACTAATTACTATTACAATAATTATGGAGCATTTAGATCCAGGCATGTACTTCTTTTGTGGCCAACCGTCTTATATATGGTGCACTTATTTTTTCTCATTGGAAATGATTTCCCAAATCCACGCCTCCTCTCCATTCACCTTCTTCCTGGTTTACTTGGGTCAATATATGGAGGACATATTTCTCTCTCTAAAATTTCCAAAGGAACAATCCAAGAATCTTCAAAAGGCACCTGATTTATTTTCTCACAACATGCAATTATTGTTATCGAACTGTCATCACTATCGTCTCGAAAATTTCACCATCCTTCTAATGCCAAATAAATCAATTATTCTTCTCGATCTACTCACCATGACAATCAACCCCTATTGTTATTGATTCATCCATTAATGGTACTTACAAAAAATTATTATAAAAAAGTTAATAATGATAGTTACGTAAGTGTCATGACCCTCCAGGTCATTTCCTTCATTTTCATATATTTTTTTCATTTAGAGATTTCCCATGGATGCCTCAGGTCATTTATGGCTTGCTGGGACTGACAGTTCGATTACCGGGCAGTTCGTTTGGTTTTTAGAGTCATTTCCCTGTTTAGGAGCTTTTGAAGTTAAAAAATGGGTCTCGGGCCTACACCTAAGGAAAAAGACCTCGGATACCAATTTTGGCCATCTCAACAGCTCTGAAACATCAATTTTAGGCTAGAGGGACCCTTGATCTGGGTCTCGAGGCTTTCAGACTTGTTTTGGGCTATTGGGTGGAAATTGATAAAAATGGCTCCTTGGGTGTGGGATCCACTTTTTGGTCGAAACGACATTGAATGGAAATTTTGATGGTGCCTTCGAGTCCAGAATATTGATTTTGGTAGGGTAGCATAGTTCGTTTGCACTTACGGAATTCCAAACGAATTCCGAAGGCTCGGTCGGGATATTTGCAACTTGCCAAAGTTGCTGGTGCATCAATTGCTGCCCTGAGTTGGATTAAAGATTTGAATGGAGTGGTTGTTGAGGATTTTGATGAAGCTTGATTTATAGGATCTAACAGTGTTGTTAAATTTACTAAATCACGCGAATTAACTTTTAAAAATTACTCCAAATCCTTATATATTAATAGAAAGCTACAAGAATGCCCTGTAAATGATGTTTATTATTGTCTTGTTTATGTATATCTTTGACACATGAAAGCCCTTATCTTCCATAAAAGTAAAAATGTTGTTTTTCCTGTGAATCTTTATTTTAAAGAAGCTCAAAACAATACAACAGATCTACAGAACAGTCCCAGCAGCCAAAGGAATACAATGATAAAGTCTGAGAAGGAAAACAGCTGCAACAGTAAAAAGAAAAGGGCGTACACAGGTACAAATCATAATTTTTAAGGGTAATCATACCTGGGGCACTTTGGAAATCCATAAGTACAAATCTATGTCTCGATTACCTAGACAGAAAGCAAGATGAAGAGTCAGTACCAAACAAAGAGGATACAAAAAAAGAAAGCAAGAGCTTACCAAAAAGGGATAAAGCAGTAAGCGAGTGAAAAACCCATGCAGTCAACCTCGATGGAGGTAGTTCTTCAGAAAAAAAGTCTATTAGACGAGAAAAATAGATCACTCGAAAAAACCTTGGATCTTAGCATGAAAAAATGAGAGGATAAGACAGATGAAAATAGAGAAAGCAAAAATTAAGAGATACTTAGCTTCAGTTCCCCATGGACAACTTGAGAAGATGAAGAATAGAGAAGACTGACGGACAACAACAAAGAGGAAATTTCTAGAATAGGATTTGATTCTCCATTTGTTTAAGATAACAGTAGTATAGTTTCCCTTTATTGGGTCGGATTGGCTGAATCTGAGTTGTTATTTGTATGGGCTTCATCATTTATTCAAAAATCAGCCCAAAAGGACTAAACTTGTTCAAAATAAGAAATCTTTTTTGGTCGAAATGCAAAAACTAGAGGAAAATAGGGAAACAGGATAAAAAGAAATACTTCTTTTAAATATTACATTGATTAGTTCTGGTGTTGTTTATATCAACAACTGATGAAATAATATTAGAGCCGTCCTCTATGTGTGTATTATTAAGAGTTCAAGATGACTAGCTACTTTTTTATGAGATGCAACAATGAACCTACATCGTGGATGAGGATTGTATTTTTGTATCCCAAAGTTTCTCCTTCCCAAGCTATTTACTCTACTACTGTAAATATATTTGTTCATATGAAACAAAAATATTTATAATATATATAAATATATGTAAGCCTCAACCCTTACAAACGATTCTTGAACTTGAAGAGGCACTGAGATTTTTGAGTGCACCCACACTCATTGATGGGATTATGATATACACGTAAGTTATACTCTCTTTTTATTTATTTGCTTTTCGAACCGGTGGAAGGCATCCGTACTGGGACCCGTCTAATCCAAATCTTATAAGGCTCATTTAAAGGAAAGTGCTCTCTAATATGATTTTTTCATACCTAGGAACTCGAACACGAGACCTCTTGTTAAGGGTTGAGAATCTTATCCATACAACTACAACCCTTGTTGGTGTATATCCTCTTCCTTATGGTAAGATTCTGGGTTACTATAGTTAGTTTGCAACATTTATGGTATTGATTTCTACATCAAAACAACTTATCAAGTCTAACTCTGAGGAATCTTTCAAATAGTTATTTATATACACCTAGTTATTTATATTTGACGGAGCTAAATTTCTATATCTTGAAATATTTAAAAGATCGTTATTTTACTCTATCTAGATGACAATAGTCTTCTAAATGATGGGAGAATATCAACAAGATATGCGGTGGAATAGTAAGTACTCATCCTTAACAAGAGGTGTCGCGTTCGAGTCCTACTAGATACAAAATCATCATTATTAGATAGAGCAATACCATTCAAGTGGAACTTTTTATGCCGCGAATCTGAATCCAGTTGGGCCTCAATACAATTACAAAAATTCGATGAAAAACAAAAATTAAATGGAATAATAATTAAATATAAACATCTTTTAAGTTTATTTATAACCTTCTACTTATATTTCTTTTGTTCATGGAGCACTCCATGATGTAGTTGGCGTTCTATGGCTTTGGGGATGTCAAATATGATATGTTCAACATGAATGGTTGGTCCTTTTTGGGTGTCATTAAAGCAAATTCTCTTGATATAGAAAAGATGTTAATTACTTTTAATTTATTTTGTTTTCTGAGAATAATTACTTATTTTTTTTTAGAAAAAAAGTTAATTTCTCAACTTCTTTATTGTGTGTTTTATATTCCACAATTTATCTATGTGTCAGCAACTTCCTTCCAAGGAATGCTGATTTGATTGTTTAGACAAGCTTTTCCAAGGACAAATTTGAATTTTACAGTTTATAGAAATTTTATGCCTAGATAATTTTTATGTCTTAAAGGAAAGAGTTACTTTAGTACTAATGCTACATGTATGTAGTTGTTCTTGGTGTTTCTTTAAAATTAATTTTTCTTTTGGGTTTTGAAGATTTGTATGAGATTTGTTATTTTTAAACTGAGGCGAGATGGAGACAATGTTGGATGTAGCTTAGATATGTGACAATGAACCTACATCATTAATGAGGATTGTGTTTTCTTATCCTCAAGTTGCTTCTTCCCTAGCTATTTAATAGACTACTATAAATATATTTGCTATAAATTCTTGAACTTGAAGAGGCACTTGAGATTTTTGAGAGAACCTACACTCATTCATGGGATTATGACGTAAAGTTCCATTCTCTTCTCTGTTCTTTTTTTTATTTGCTTTACCAACTGATGGAAGGTACATTCATTGGGAACCTGACTAATCTGAATCGCGTAAGGCTCATTTAAAGGAAAAAACTCTCTAATATGATTTTTTCATACCTAGGGACTCAAACACAAGACATCTGGTTAAGGGTTGAGGATCTTATCCATCCAACTACAACCCTTGTTGGTGTTTATCCACATCTTTATTGTAACATTTAGGATAACTATAGTAAGTTTGCGATATTTATGGTATTGATTTCAACATGAGGACAATTTATCAAGACTAACTCTGAGAAATCTTTCAAATAGTTATTTATATACACCTAGTTAATTATATTTGACGGAGCTAAAATTCTATACCTTGAAATTTTTAAAAGATCATTATTTTACTCTATCCAGATGACAATAGTCATCTAAATGATGGGAGAATATCAACAATATTTGTGGTGGAGAGGTAAGTACTCATCCTTAACAAGAGGTGTCGCGTTTGAGTCCTACTAGATACAAAATCGTCATTATTAGAGAGAGCAATACCATCCAAGTGGGACTTTTTATGCCACGAATCTGAATCTAGTTGGGCCTCAACACAATTACCGAAAATCCAATTAAAAACAAAAAATAAATGGAAGAATAAATAAATATAATCATCTTTTAAGTTTATTTACAACCTTCTACTTAGATTTCTTTTGTCATGGAGCACTCCATGATGTAGTTGGCGCCTGTGGCTTTGGGGATACCAAATATGACATGTTCAACATGAACGGTTGGTTTTTTCTGGGTTTCATTAAAGCTAATTCTCTTGATATAGAAGAGATGTTAATTACTTTTAATTTATTTTATTTTTCGAGAATAATTACTTATTATTTTATTAGAAAAAAGTTAATTTCTCAACTTCTTTATCATGTGTTTTATAATCCACAATTTATCTATGTGTCAGCAACTTCCTTCCAAGGAATACTGATTTGGTTGTTTAGACAACCTTTTCCAAGGAAAAAATTGAATTTTACTGTTGAGAAAAGACATAAAGTGACCACTAAAGTTGTCCCGAATTCGCTAAAAGATACTTTAACTTTGTGGGCGACCTATTACCCCCTTGAACAATTTAAAAATGATATAAATATCCATCTTTCAGCCAACTTCAGTTATTAAAAAAAAGTGTCAATCACGCACCAATAAATGCTTGCCACGTGTCACATTTATTTAATTTCCTAATATTTATTTTTATTTATGTTTTTTCTTATTTTATTTCTTTATTCTTTTTTTTCTTTGTCTTTTCTCCTTCCTTTCTTCTTCAATCTTGTTGTGTAACCACAACTATTTGCTCCTGTCGTTGGTCACCTCTGGCATATCTATCATCACCATTGTTGCTATAACTCCACCTCCATTATATCTATCATTAAATCATCGCTAAATAAAAATTAATACCAAAAAATCAAAATCTCCACAAAATTAACTGTAAAGTTTGACCACTCATTAATTGAAAATAATGAATCAAAATTCTTTGATAAACCTACTCAGTTCATAAAAAAACATACAACAATTATACATTAGAGAAGAAGTTTGTAGAAAAAAGATCTTGAAGGAACAACGAAGAAGGAAAAAATGTAAAGAGAGAAGCAAGAAAATTAAGGAAATCTTGATGAAATGAAGAAGAAGGAAGAAATGATGTAAAGAGATGCAATTATGGAAAAAATGGCAAAGAATGGGTGTCTAATTGTGGGTCTTCTCAAGAAAGAAGATGATGAAAAAGAAAAAATAGAAAAAGTAAAATGAAATATATAAAGTAAGAAAAATGGTATTTTTAATTAAATAAATGATGAAAAACAGTAAAAATAATTAATTTTGCTTGTTCACTCGCTACAGGAGAGTGAAACACACTCTACATGCTACCTAAGCTCATAAGGAGGTGGCAAATACATACTGAACAATAATAAGGGGGTAATAGGACACCCACAAACATTAGGTGTCTTTTTGAAAATTCAGGACAACTTTAATGATGTCTTTATGTTTTTTCTCTTTACTGTTTATAAAAAATTTATGCCTAGATAATTGTTATGTCTTAACGGAAAGAGTTACTTTAGTACAAATTGTACATGTATGTAGTTGTTGTTGGTAGTTCTTTAAAATTAATTTTTCTTTTGGGATTGGAGAATTGTATGAGATTTGTCATTTTAAACTGAGGTGAGGTGGAGACAATGTTGGATGTAGGAAGGTAATGGAGCCAAGTCTAAACTAAGGCTGGATGTAGGAAGGTAATGGAGCCAAGTCTAAACTAAGGCTGGATGTAGGAAGGTAAGGGAGCCAAGTCTAAACTAAGGCTCGTAAATTTATTTTTTTTAATAGATTGTTTGTTAATGGAGGAGAATCCCGGAATAACACGCGTAAAATCTAAGACATCCTACGACAATGTCGTCACATACATAATTTAATAGAGAAAGACACAACAGTAAAGCAACTGTTCTTACTGTTCCAAAACAAAATGCATTGACAGATATGAAGAACACTGACCTCGTAAGGAGCTATTCAAAGGAGTAGTTCAAATAAATATTTAGCTAATCTACTAAGTTTTTATGGAGATATTTTTAAGAGTTGCTCAATTAAATCGTTAGCTTAGGTACTTGAATTGGAAAATCCTGAAAAGGAGATTAGAACTCAGATGGACATGCTTAAATTTAAAACAAAGATGAATATAGAGAGTTGACCTTTATACGGTGAGATCTAGGACTTGTTTGCGCAATTCCTTAGATTCAAGCCTTACAATAAAAAGCAATTGAACCTAACATTAGATCTCAGGTTTATATCCTTAAATGCAAGATACTTACATAAAATGTCATCAAAAACAAATGAAAGATAAGAGACAGCACGACAAATGATTAGATCTCTCTACCGTGAAATTAGTCGAGGTGCGCGCAAGCTGGTCCGGACAACTCAGTTGTAAAAAAAATGATTAGATCTCTCAATTTTATTCCTAGGGATGCATGGAGTATGAGCGAAAAAGTCATATTAGATTCTCAATTACTGCCTGGAGTTAGATTCAAGATTTGAATGGTGTGGTTGTAGAAGATTTCGATGAAGATAGGTTCTAACAGTGTTGTTAAATTTACTAAATCACCCTAATTAACTTTAAAAAATTACTCAAAATCCTTAGATATTACGGAAGGCTACAAGAATGCTCTGTAAATAATGTGTATAGTTGTCATGTTTATGTATATCTTTTGACACCTGAAAGCCCTTATCATCCATAAAAGTAAAAATATTGTTTTTATCGAGATTTTTCTTTAAAATAAGCTCAAAACAATATAACAGATCGACAGAAGAGTCCTAGCAGACAATGGAATACAATGATAGACTCTGAGAAGGAAAACAACTACAACAACAAAAAGAAAAGGGCATACACAGGTACAAATGATAATTTGTTAAGGGTAACCATACCTGGGGCACTATGGAAACCCAGAAGTACAAATCAATATCTCGATTACCTAGATAGAAAGCAAGATGAAGATTCCATACAAAGCAAAGAGGATACAAGAAAAAAAATCAAGAGCTTACAAAAAGGGGATAAAGGAGTAAGCGGGTGAAAAACCCAAGGAGTTAATCTCGACGGAGGTAGAACTTCATAAAAAAGTCCATCAGAAGAGAAAAATAGCTCACAAAAGAAAAAACCTTGGATCTTAGCATGCAAAAATGAGAGGATAATACAGATCAAGAAAGAAAAAGCAAAAATTAAGAGATACTTAGCTTCAGTTCCCCATGGACCACTTGAGAAGACGAAGAATAGAGAAGACCGACGGACAACAACAAAGAGGACATGTTCTAGAATAGGATTTTATTCTCCTTTTGTTTAAGATAGCAGTTGTATAGTTTTCCTATATTGGGCCGGGTTGGCTGAATCTGTCGCTACTTGTGTGGGCTTTTCCATTTATTAATACGAAGTTCGGCCCAATAGGCCTTAACTTGTTAAAAATCAAATTTTTTGTCAAAATGCAAAAACCAGAGGAAAATGGGGAAACATGATCAAAAGACATTCTTCTTTTAAATATTACATTAACTAGTTCTGTTGTTGTTCTTATCAATACAACTGATGAAATAATATTAGAGCCATCCTCTATGTGTGTATTATTAATGGTTAAAGATATCTAGGTACTTATTTATGAGATGTGACAATGAACCTGCGCCATGGATGTGGATTGTATTTTCGTATCCTATATTTGCTTATTCCCTAGCTATTTACTTCACTATTGTAAATATATTTGTACTTATGAAACAAAAATATTTATAATATATATAAACCTCGGCCCTTACAAAAGATTCTTGAACTTGAAGAAGCACATGAGATTTTTGAGTGGAACCACACTCATTCACGGGATTATGATATACACGTATATTCTACCCTCCTTTTTTTAATTTGATTTTTAAACCGGTGGAAGACATCCGCATTGGGACCCGTCTAATCCAAATCATGTTAGGCTCAATTAAAGGAAAGCGTTCTCTAATATGACTTTTTCATACCTAGGGACTCGAACACCAGACCTCTGGTTAAGGGTTGAGGATCTTATCCATCCAACTACAACCCTTGTTGGTGTATATCCTCTTCCTTATTATAAGGTTTTGGGTAACTATAGTAAGTTTGCAATATTTATGGTATTGATTTCTACATCAGAACAACTTATCAAGTCACTCTGAGGAATCTTTCAAATAGTTATTCAAACACACCTAGTTAATTATATTTGATGGAGCTAAATTTCTATACCTTGAAATGTTTAAAAGATCATTATTTTATTCTATCTAGATAACAATAGTCATCTAAATGATGGGAGAATATCAGCAAGATTTGTGGTGGAGTGGTAAGTACTCATCCTTAACTAGAGGTGTCGCGTTCGAGTCCTACTAGATACAAAATCATCATTATTAGAGAGCGCAATACCATCCAAGTGGGACTTTTTTATGCTGCGAATCTGAAACTATTTGGGCCTCAATACGATTATTGAAAATGCGATGAAAAACAAAAAATAAATGGAAAAATAATTAAATATAATCATCTTTTAAGTTTATTTACAACCTTCTACTTATATTTCTTTTATTCGTGGAGTCCGCCGTGATGTAGTTGGCGTTCTATGGCTTTGGGGATGCCAAATATGGCATGTTTAATATGAATGGTTGGTTATTTCTGGGTCTCATTAAAGCAAATTCTCTTGATATAGAAGAGATGTCAATTACTTTTAATTATTTTGTTTTTTGAGAATAATTACTTATTATTTTATTAGAAAAAAAGTTAATTTCTCATCTTCTTTATTGTGTGTTTATATATTCCACAATTTATCTATGTGTCTGCAACTTCCTTCCAAGGAATGTTGATTTGATTGTTTAGAAAAGATTTTCCAAGGAAAAATTGGAATTTTATTGTTTATAAAAATTTATGTCTAGATAATTGTTATGTCTTAACGGAAAGTGTTACTTTATTACTGATTGTACATGTATGAAGTTGTTCTTGGTAGTTCTTTAAAACTAATTTTTCTTTAGGGTTTGGAGATTTGTAAGAGTTTTGTCACTTATAAACTGAGTCGAGATGGAGACAATGTGGGATATAGCTTAGATATGGAAGCCAAGTCTCATCTAACACCTGTAAATTTATTTTGTTAATAGATTTGTTCATGGAGGAGAAACCCGGAATAACACGCATAAAATCCAAGACATCCTATAACAATGACATCACCTACATAATTTAATAGAGAAAGACACAACAGTAAAGGAACTGTGATTACTGTTTCCAAAAAAAAACAACATAGAGAGATATGAAGAACGCTGACCTCTTAAGGCGTTATTCACAAGAGAAGTTCAAATAGTTGTTCAATTAAATATTTAGCTTAGGGCCTTGAATTGGAAAACCCTGAAAAGGGGAATAAAACTCAGATGGACATGCTTAAATATAAAAAAAAGATGAATATAGAGAGCTGACCATTATATGGTAAGATCAAGCACTTGTTTGCACAATCCCTTAGATTCAAGTCTTAAAAGAAAAAACAATTGAACCTAACATTCGATATCAGGTTTACATCCTTAGATGCAATACACTTAAGTAGAATGTCATAAAAAACAAATGAAAGATTAGAGACGGCACGACAAATGATTCGATCTCTCAATTCTATTCTTAGGGATGCAAGGAGTATGAGCGAAAAAGTCACATGAGGTTTTCAATTGCTGCCCTAAGTTAGATTCAAGATTTGAATGTAGTGGTTGTTGGGGATTTCGATGAAGCTTGATTTATAGGCTCTAACGGGATCAGGGTCCCCGTTAGATCTTCAGAAAAAAAGTCCATTAGAATAGAAAAATAGCTCACAAAAGAAAAAACCTTGGATCTTAGCATGCAAAAATGAGAGTATAAGACAGATCAAGAAAGAAAAAGCAAAAATTAAGAAATACTTAGCTTTAGTTCCATGGAACACCTGAGAAGATGAAGAAAAGAGAAGAACAATGGACAATAACAAAGAGGAAAAGTTCTACAATAGGATTTTATTCTCCTTTTGTTTAAGATAGCAGTAGTAAAGTTTTCCTTTATTGGGTCAGGTTGGCTGAATATGAGTTGCTAACTGTATGGTCTTTTCTATTTATGAATAAAAAAATCGCCCAAAAGGCCATAACTTGTTTAAAAAAAAACTATTTTTTGGTCAGAATGCGAAAATCGGAGGAAAATAGGGAAACAGGATAAAAAGAAATTCTTCTTTTAAATATTACATTAACTAGTTCTGCTGTTGTTTATATCAATTCAGCAGATGAAATAATATTAGAGCCATCATTTGTGTGTGTATTATTAAAGATTACAGATATCTAAATACTTATATATGAGTGTGACAATGAACCTGCGCCGTGGATATGTATTGTATTTTCGTATCCCATAGTTGCTATTTACTCTACTACTGTAAATATATTTGTCCTTATGATGTCTCCCAAAATATGACTCCTAAGAAGTATAAAGCGGTCGCTGTATCAAATATAGAACCCAACTAGGTTGGGGTCGATCCCACAGGGAATAGGACGAAAGTATGTTGAGTTCTTGTTCGAGTAGGTGGCAAATAAGTAAAAAGGGGGAAATATTTGTAAAGTAGTGATAGTAACAAGTGTTGATTCTTTGAAGTTGTTTTCAATATGAGAAATACACTAGGACTGTGATCCCGGATGATTCCTTAACTCTCTGGTTATTGGTGCTGGCAAAACTATCCCGCTGCATTGCATGCAAAATCTGACAAGATATGTTCATATAAACGTCTCTCGACCTTGGTTAGATGAATTTCACTCTTCTCCTCTCGGTTTTCGAGCGTCGCACTGCTAACCCTTGTCCTAGATCTCAGATAACTAGTCCTGCTAAGGCTCAAGTTATTAGATGAAGGTTGATAGCTTCAAATCTCTGTTGTTATTTCCTTTTCCTAATCTCTACCTCTCTCTCGAGAAAGTCTAGAATACACTGTTAGAAGATCAATCACAACGAAGAAAATAACAATAAATGCATTCACACCAGTTCAGAATTGCTTTGCACTTAACCCATTTCGTTAGTTCCTCATGGTTCACACAACCCTAGTTAATGAGTTTAGCTACTCATGTTCGCAAGAGCACAATAAGAATTCAAGGATGAAAACATAATTGTAAACTCATAATAATGAAGAAACTCTGAAATCTCAATGATAAATAAAACAATGGAATTGATGTTCCAAGATTACAGAATCCAACAATGTGCTTATGACCTTAAAATAATAAAAAAAAACTATCTCAAGATAATGTAATGACTAAAATGTGAACATAGGACAATACAGGAGTATTTATAGATACAAGATGAATCCTATCCAAAAAAAAATAGGAGAACAGAGTCGACAATTTTCCACAGTATCGTGACTTGGTGTTGTGGAACCAAGTCATGCCACGTAGGTTAGCTCCGTGGAAATCAGGCACAATTAGACATCTTCAAAATTTGACTCACACCACCCAGCCATGCCACGTAGGTGGACTCATGGCACGTGAGTCCTGTCGTGGAAATCAGAATCTTCCATTCATCTGTAGGAGTCAACCTACGATACAGACTCACGCCGCGTAGGTTGACTCACGTGATGTGGGTCACTCCTATGGTGCGAGACCTGGTTCTTTCATCTTCAGACACTCTGTTTTGGTGAAATATTCTTCACTTTATCTCCATTTTGCCTCCATAACCTATTTCCCTATAAAATAGGACAGAAAACACATCATAACCACGAAAAATACCCAAGTTGTTGCATACTTTCCTTTTTTTAAGATCAAAAAATGCCATGAAACCATCGCACATCAATGCCCTCAACTTAGACCGTTTGATATCCTCAGGTGAACAAAACTAAATAAACACAATGATGCTTAACTAAAACAAACCAAAGGGACCTACGACAGTCAACTTATTTGCTTTTGACCTCAAAATTTTTTTCTGACCCCTCCTATTTACAAATTAAAACCTCAGTGTGCATGCATGCAACATATTATCATGACATAGAAGGGATCAAGTGATGGCATGAGATTATGAACAAACAACTAAGCATATGTGCAAATGAGATTATTCGAACAGATAGAAGTTAACAATACAACCCATGCACTCTCACAGCAAAGAAGTCCCCTACACTTACAGTATACTAATGAATCTCAAATTAGGGACTCAGTCAAAACACTCTCTCTCACAAAGAAGTTTAAACAGTGTGCATGAAATACCATAGGCTTGCCCTTATTTTCTATGCCTTAGCTTTTTGGACAGTTGGACTAGGATCACTATAGGACTTTAATCGGCTTGTAATGTAGGCTTGGGGATGGGTATGATATATATGGATATGGTGACTCAACCCTCCTTGACTCTACACTATTTTTAGCTCTACTTTCCAACTATTCTCATTTTATTCTCCCTTATTCTCCTTCATTTATTTTCAGATTTTGGGTGTGATTTTGTTCATACTTACAGAACAAATTTTTTTTTTTTTTTTTTCTTCTCTCTTTTTTTTTTTCTTTTTTTCTTCAACCCAAATCTGTTCTCTTTTTCTTTTACTACCCCTTCTTCATACCCAAATCAATCTATGCACCCCTATAATAACCACCCTCAACTTCGGTGATTTGCCTGAGTTGAGGTACACAATGTCCAAGGAGGGACCAGGGCCAAGACAGGTTCATTATAAATCAAAAAGGAAAGGTTAATAGGCTACTGAATGAAATAGGTCAAGTAAGGCTCAAAATTGGGTTCAAGGGATATTCATTGCATATTTGGTCAGTCATTTAGGCTACAAGTGGACTTATTCAAAAAGAGCCTATGATCTTTTCCTAACCACTATCCTCTAACCTAGGAAAGACTAACCGGGCAAGTTTTGGATCGCACACACAAAGTCAACTAAGTAATGACCTCACACACACATAACATAAGGTTACATTATCAACTACTACCTATCTGGGTTCATGCAATGCTAGCTAAAGTTATTCTGCCTATAACACTAATGCCATACCAAGATCCAACAGCTGTCACAAACTAACATACTACACACACCTTTTAAAAACAAAAATTTCAGGAGGGGTATCCTTTAAATAATCAAAAAGCATCCTTATAATTCAAAATACATTCAAAATTGGACATCAAAATTTGATGTCACCCAAAATATAACTCCTAAGAAGTATAAAGAGGTCGCTGTATCAAATATAGAACCCAACTAGATTGGGGTCGATCCCACAGGGAATAGGACGAAAGTAGGTTGAGTTCTTGTTCAAGTAGTTGGCAAATAAGTAAAAAGGGGGAAATATTTGTAAACAAGTAGTGATAGTAACAAGTGTTGATTCTTTGAAGTTGTTTTCAATATGAGAAATACACTAGGACTGTGATCCCCGATGATTCCTTAACTCTACCGGTTATTGGTGCTGGCAAAACTGTCCCGCTACGTTGCATGCAAAATCTGAAAAGATATGTTCATCTAAACGTCTCTCAACCATTATTAGATGAATTTCACTCTACTTCTGTCGATTTCTGAGCGTCGCACTACTAACCCTTGTCCTGGATCTCAGATAACTAGTCCTACTAAGGCTCAAGTTATTAGATGAAGGTTGATAGCTTCAAATCTCTGTTGTTATTTCCTTTTCCCAATATCTACCTCTCTCTCGAGCAAGTCTAGAATACAAGCGAGTTTCTAACGTTTGCAACTGTTAGAATATAAATCACAACGAAGAAAATAACAATACATGTATTCACACCAGTTCAAAATTGCTTTGCACTTAACCCGTTTTGTTAGTTCCTCATGGTTCACACAACCCTAGTTAATGAGTTTAGTTACTCATGTTCGCAAGAGCACAATAAGAATTCAAGGATGAAAACATAATTGTAAACTCACAATAATGAAGAAACTCTGAAATCTCAATGATAAATAAAACCTTGGAATTGATGTTCCAAGATTACAAAATCCAAAATTGTGCTTATGAACTCAAAATAATTAAAAAAACTATCTCAAGACAATGTAATGACTAACTTGTGAACAAAGGACAATACAAGGGTATTTATAGATACAAGATGAATCCTATCCTAAATAAAACAGGAGAACAAAGTCGATAATTTTCCATGGTATCGTGACTTGGTGTTGTGGAACCAAGTCACACCATGTAGGTTAGCTCCGTGGAAATTAGGCACAATTAGACATCTTCAGAAGTTGACTCATGCCACCCAGTCACGCCACGTAGGTGGACTCACGGCACGTGAGTCCTGTCGTGGAAATCAGACTCTTCCACTCATCTGCAGGAGTCAACCTCCAAAACAGACTCACGCCACATAGGTTGACTCACGTGACGTGGGTCTTGTCGTGGGTCACTCCTCTGGTGCGAGACCTAGTTCTTTCATCTTAAGATACTTCGTTTTGGTGCAATATTCTTCACTTTATCTCCATTTTGCCTCCATAACCTATTTCCCTATAAAATAGGACAGAAAACGCATCATACCCACAAAACATACCCAAGTTGTTGCATACTTTCCTTGTTGTAAGCCTCGAAAATGCCATAAAACCAAGGTACATCACCTTACTAAAAAAAAAGATTATATATATATAAAAAGATTATATATATATATATATATATATATAAGCCTCGGCCCTTACAAAAGATTATTGAACTTTAAGAGGCACTTGAGACTTTTGAGTGTACCCACACTCATTCACGAGATTATGATATACACGTACATTCTCCTCGACTTTTTTTGATTTTTAAACCGGAGGAAGGCATTCGCATTGGGACCCATCTAATCCAAATCGCGTAAGGCTCATTGAAGGAAAGCATTCTCTAATATGATTTTTTTCATACCTAGGGACTCCAACACGAGACCTCTAGTTAAGGGTTGAGGATCTTATCCATCCAACTACAACCCTTGTTGGTGTATATCCTCTTCTTTATTGTAAGATTCCGGGTAACTATAGTAAGTTTGCAATAATTATGGTATTGATTTCTACATCAGAACAACTAATCAATTCTAATTCTGAGGAATCTTTCTAATAGTTATTTATATACAAATAGTTAATAATATTTGATGCAACTAAATTTCTATACCTTGAAATTTTTCCATCTAGATGACAATATTTATCTAAATGATGGGATAATATCAACAAGGTTTGTGGAGTGGTAATTACTCATCCTTAACTAGAGGAGTCGCGTTCGAGTCCTACTAGATACAAAATCATCATTATTAGAGAGCGTAATACCATTCAAGTGGGACTTTTATGCTGTGAATCTGAATCTAGTTGGGCCTCAATACGGTTACCGAAAACCCAATGAAAAGCAAAAAAAAAAAAACTAGAAGAATAATTAAATATCTTCTAAGTTAATTTACAACCTTCAACTTATATTTCTTTTGTTCATGGAGCACTCCATCATGTTGTTGTGCGTTCTATTGCTTTTGGGAGGCCAAATATGACATGTTCAACATGAATGGTTGGTTCTTTCGAGGTCTCATTCAAGCAAATTCTCTTGATATACAAGAGATGTTAGTTACTTTTAATTTACTTTGTTTTTTTTGAGAATAATTCCTTATTATTTTTCTAGAGAAAAAAGTTAATTTATAAACTTCTTTATCGTGTGTTTTATATTCCACAATTTATCTGTGTCAGCAACTTTCTTCCAAGGAATGTTGATTTGATTGTTTACACAAGCTTTTTCAGGGACAAATTTGAATTTTACTATTTATAATTTATTTTTTTTGGTAATTGTGGTGTCTAGTTCAGCTTAAACGCACCTTGACTAAATCTACGGGATACCTACCATTTCTCACCAGCAACAGATACCAGGTAACTCTGTCCACCAAGGCTAGGACATATGGGAAGAATCACCGAGTGTTTTTTGTCTTTGCAGGGTTTCGAACTTGAGACCTCTGACTCTCAACCCACTTCATTGACCACTAGGCCACACCCTTGGATGCTACTATTTATATCACTACCCAAATGGCCATGAGTGGCACCCACACTAATCTTCCTGTGGGAGAACCATCTAACCCAAAACATTACCCAATCATTTAGTCAATATTAAGATGAGGCTATCATAAAAACCAACCTAATAATTAATAAATCCAAAACTAATCTTTAATTAATGCAAAAAATCAAACAAATACTTATTAAAATCCCCAAGACCCAAAAGTCATCGTACAAGAACTTCAAAAATAAAAACCATGTCTAAAACAAATATCTAAAATAACAAAGATAAAGAGAGTCTCATTGTCTGAAAGAAGGACAAGAACTAAAATAATGATCCATGGCAGCCTGGAGATGAAGTGCTCACCCTTGGATCAAAATCATCTATCAAACTCTAGAGATGAGGTCGTGTCTGAGCCTCTGGAACACTTTCTGCACTCAACAAAAGAAGAGTACAAGGTAGTATCAGTACAAGCCACTATGTACTGGTAGGTATCGTAGGCCAACCAAGTTAATAGCATGTATACAGCATAAATCAAATATCAAGTAGACAGGCATCAACGCATAGCAAGTATTCAATAAATTAGCAAATACTTCACTGACGAGCCAAACAATACTTACAAACAATCCACGTAACCATCAAGAGTATCAACCATACCGTAAAAAACCACGAGATCAAAAATAATACCATAAGTAACAACTATGTCCTTCTCAACCTCGCAATTATAACACCATTAGCTCGTTATCAACTTATTAACCACATGATCTCTCAAAGCCAATACTAATATGTAAACATATGCTAAGGGACTTATTTCTACCCAACTAGTCATGACTTGTAGGGGACAATCTAAGTCTATGTATCGTATCGGCGTGGTACCCGATCCTCCATAAATAAGTAATATCGATATCCATATCTGCACCGGCGTGGTACCCTATCCTCCATAACCATATTATGTATATTTTATCAAATTCACACTATCTCTCAGGATACAACATGATGTACTAAATTTACAAGTACACTTATAATTAATCATAAGACAATTTTGTCATGCCTCGAATTCTAATAGGGCGGACTGGCACCCGAAGCCGATAAGGCTCTAGAGAACCAATCTTCATTCATGTCCATTCATATGCATGTCATTCAAGGAAAATCACCCTCACGTATAGATACAAGACGCTAATGGCGAAAGTCATGGAAACATGTGATATATACACATATGAAACTTGGCCGTTATGACCACCAAGTCAAAATGGACATACATTCTTTCATCTATTTCACCACGCACATCTACAAAGCCTTTAATAGATGCGTATACATAACCAACCTAAAGTTGGGACAAGTCCCCATTTTATACAACATTTACAATACCAAAACAAATGTACACATGTGACTCAGAAATCCCAGAACCAACTGGAGCTTACCAAAGATCTGTAAATGACGCGCAACCTACTGTGGAGGTCTACTAGCACCTATGCCTACAACAAGTAAGGTAAGTCCCCCAATGAACGTCAGTACGGAGAATGTACTGAGTATGTAAGTCTATATGAAACTGCATGATATATATGTACTTCCATGGAATAAAATATAAGAGAATAGTCAGTACAGATAAACCACTGGTCTGTATATGTGGAACCATGTACATTACATTTTTTACTTCTTTTGCCTTTACGTTTATTCATCTTTATCGTTCTACCCATGCTAGAATTTTTTGTCGTCCCTGGGATGAGATTAACCCATGCTAGGTATTTTAACCCCTGGGATGTGATTAACCCATGCTAGGATTTTTTGTCTCCCCTGGGATGTTACTGTGATAACCCATGCTAGGATTTTCTGTCGCCCTGGGATGTTACTGTGATATTGGGATCGACCCACGCTAGGTATTTTAACCCCTGATATACCACCAAAGAATACTCAAACAATTATACATTACTTCATTTCTTTACTTCTATGAGATTGATACATTATTGTAACTTTGAAATATTAGTCAATGAACATGAGACATGTGAATCACAATTGGTTCTGTGAGTAATACTATATGACAATACCTTTGGACATTTTGGAATGGAACAAGTACAATGTCAATGTGAACAATATGTGTTGAAGAAGGATAAGAAAAGAGTAACCTTACATACTTTATCTTCCCAATATAAATATACAGTCCTATATGTTAATACAACAATCTAGCTCCTTCCTTACGTTTTACTCTACAACACAAATATATAACGGAGCTCACGTTAATAACTAACTACCTTACAAGTGCATAAGATGAGAATGAGTTACATGATTGCCCTTTATAATACCATTCACTACATTTTCACACCAACAATAACACAACATTCCACACATTGACCAAGGCATCATAAACCAATAGCATTTCACACCAAGTTTATACTTTACACTTCCCCTTCAACACAACATCACAATTACTCCATCAAGTCACCTCAATACGTTGCATCACAACAATCTCACAAGTTATACACATACATAGAAAAAGCAAGGTAAGGACATAACCACACCATATATGTTGATATTTAATCCACACCATTCATTTCCATCAAAACCTCAAGTCTCCTTTCAAGTTCAAGTCACATAGATGACACATCTTTTAGCAAAAAGCAAAAGTGCACTACTCAACACTTTTAGACACAACCATCATGATCTACACAATCTATCATGAATATAATATATTAAATCACAATAATAAATACTTACCCAATCTTGCAAAGTGATGATCTTGTTCACAAGAGATGGTTGCCTTAGGGTTTGAGTGTAGAAAGAAAAATATCTCTTTGGGAAAAGTCTAGAAATGGCATGAGAATTGTAATGAATAAAAAATCTGATTTTTGGCCTTTATATAGTCCCTCAATTCATCCTTAGCCAATTCTTGGTCATTAAATATTGTGTTTACTTGGCCAACACAAGAATGGGTCATTTGCCCCATTTTGGGCCATGTCTTTTGCCTAATTATTGGGCCTTAATTAAGCCCAATAGCACAAGATTAATTTAGCCCAACAAATTTAATGTATAATACCCCAACAATCTCATGTTTAAAGAATTCCATAAATGTGAACACAATATTCCACTCACGAGATTCATGGTCGTAGCCTCATTCCCAAGAATAAACGATTTGAGCCACTCATGGCTTAATTTATCATAAATTGATAAAAATAAATAAAAAATAAAAAGGAATAAGAATTCACCCTCATTTGGATGCCAAAATTTCCCAAGAGTAGTCCTACCAAGATGGATTAATGATACCATAATCCAAGAGCCCTATTTAGAAACTAGTGGTCGGAGAAGAAATTTGGTAAAAAGTGGCCTGGCACGCTGCCTGGCGCGCCCCTATGCTGCCTGTGCCAAAATAATTTCACTCAAAAGCGGCCCGGTACGCCCCTGGGCACGCCTGACACTTAAACTTTGATTTTCTTCCTTTCTTCGACTTTTCTTTGCGGACATTAGCACAATATCAATAGTCCATCAAAACCAATACAAAATACGCACTTACTACTCTCAAAACTAAGGTAAACATGGTTCAAATAAAGCATACAAATACGCCCTAGATCACCAATCAAGTAGGGTCAGAAATGTACGGGGTGTTACATCCTTCCCCCCTTAGAAACATTCGTCCTCGAATGTTAATAAAATATTCCCATTTACAACAAATGCACCTTTATGTTAGCATATATGCATATACACGTAATGCTTATAGATACTTACTTGTTATGGCTCTTCTTCCTCACTTTGAACTTTTTCTTCCATGTGAATCAAATACGGGTACTTTGACTTCATTATTTCTTCGGCTTCCCATGTGATTTCTTCTACATGTTGATTTCTCCAAAGTACTTTTACGGAAGCTACTTCTTTATTCCTTAACCTTTTCACTTGTCGATCCAGAATAGCAATAGGTATCTCTTCATAGGTGAGATCCTCCGTAACTTGTACATCTTCTATGGGAGCAATACAAGATGGATCTCCTATACACTTTCGAAGCATCGAAACATGAAATACTGGATGAACTATGGAGAATTCTTGGGGTAATGCTAATTCATACGCAACTTTCCCAAATCTTCAGACAATTTTATATGGTCCTATATAACGTGGACTCAACTTCCCTTTCTTTCCAAATCTCATCATCCGTTTCATCGGTGACACCTTCAAGAATACCCAATCACCTATGGAAAATTCGAGCCCTCTTCTCCTAACATCAGCATAGGACTTGTGTCGACTTTGGGCCGTTTGTAGCCGTTGTTGGATCAATTTAAATTTTTCCATAGCTTGATTAACAAGATCTGGACCAAGTAAAGAAGTTTCACCCACTTCAAACCATCCAATTGGTGATCTACACTTCCTTCCGTATAAAGCTTCATAAAGTGCCATTTTGATGCTTGAATGATAGCTATTATTGTAGTCAAATTCAATAAGAGGTAGATGATCATCCCAACTACCTTTAAAATCCAACGTGCAAGATCGTAGCATATCTTCAAGTGTTTGGATAGTACGTTCTGCTTGTCCATCTGTCTGAGGATGATAAGCCGTACTCAAATTCATTTGTGTACCCAAGATCTTCTGAAAAGATCTCCAAAAATGTGCAGTAAATTGTGCTCCCCTATCTGATATAATAGAGATTGGAATCCCATGTAATCGCACTATCTCTTTAACATACAACCTTGCATAATCTTTAGCTGTATAGGTGGTCTTGACTGGTAGGAAATGTGCTAACTTGGTAAGCCTGTCAACTATTACCCACATGGATTCAAATTTCCACAGTGTACGAGGCAAACCTTTGATGAAATCCATGTTAATCATGTCCCATTTCTAGACTAGAAGATTGATACATTGCATGTAACCTCGAGGTTTCTGATGCTCTACTTTTACTTGTTGACAATTCGGGCATTGAGCTACAAATTATGCAATGTTCTTCTTCATGTTTTCCCACCAATAAATTTATTTCAAATCATAGTACATTTTGGTAGCTCCCGAATGAATAGAATATCATGAATGATGTGCCTCTGTCATAATTCATCTCCTCAGCTCATCTATATACGGTACACATAATCTACCTTGGCATCGAAATACTCCCTCTTGCGTAAGATCAAATACCTTTGTCAGACCCTGTTGTACATTTTCTTTCAGTTGAAATAAAATAGGACCCGCATCCTGTTTCTCTTTCACCTCAGCTACTAAAGAAGATTCTACTGCATTTTGCACAATAACCCCTTCATCAGGAGATTCAAGAAAACGAACTCCCAAGCTGGCTAGTTGGTGTAGATCCTTGACTAGGTCTTGCTTTTCCTTCAACTGGCCACTATTGTTTCCTTCTACTTTACGGCTTATGCATCGGCCACCATATTCGCTTTCCCTGGATGATATAGGATATGAATATCATAATCTTTTAACAGTTCCAGTCACCTTCGCTTCCTCAGATTTAAGTCTTTCTGCTTAAACATATATTGTAAACTTTTGTGATCTGTATAGATGTCAACATGAACCCCATACAAATAGTGGCGCCATATTTTTAAAGCAAATACCACGGCTGCTAACTTAAGATCATGTGTAGGATAATTTCTTTCATGTGGCCGCAAATTTCGTGAGGCATAGGCTATTACATTACCGTTCTCTATCAATACATATCCTAAGCCAACTTCGAAAGCATCACAATACATGCATACCCTTCTGTACCTTCGGGAAGTATCAATACTAGTGTAGAAGTCAATTTATCTTTCAACTCTTGAAAACTTTTCTCACATGCATCATTCCACTGAAACTTGATTGCCTTGTGTGTTAGCTTTGTTAAGGGCACGACAATGGAAGAAAACCCTTCAACAAATCTTCTATAATAACCTGCCAACCCAAGAAAACTACGAATTTTCATAGGCGTCGTAGGCCTTGGCCAATTTTTCACCACTTCAATCTTTTGTGTATCAACCCGAATTACCTCATCCGATACAATATGACCCAAGAATGATATAGAATTTAACAAAAATTCACACTTAGAGAACTTTGCATACAACTTACGCTTACGAAGAATTCGTAACACCTGCCGTAAGTTATTAGCATGGTCCTCTTGTGATCTTGAATAAACCAGGATGTCATCTATAAACACTATCACGAACACGTCTAGAAATGGCTTAAACACCCTATTCATCAAATCCATGAAAAAAGCTGGTGCATGTGTTAGTCCAACCGACATAACTAAAAATTCATAGTGACCATACCGTGTTCAAAAAGCTGTCTTGGGTATATCTTTTTCTCTAACCCTGACTTGATGGTAACCCAATCTCAAGTCGATCTTTGAAAAACATTTGACACCCTGTAACTGATCAAACAAATCCTCAATTCTGGGGAGGGGATATTTGTTCTTGATCGTTACCTTAGTCAATTGCCGATAGTCAATGCACTTTCTCAACGTGCCATCTTTATTCCGTACAAATAATACTGGTGCACCCCACGGGGACACACTAGGCCTTATGAATCCCTTGTACAGAAAAACTTTTAATTGCTCCTTCAATTCGCGCAATTCTTCTGGAGCCATTCTATACGGAGGAATAGAGATACGCTGAGTGCCTGGAATCACCTCAATACCAAACTCCACTTCCCGTTCTGGGGGCAAAGCTGGAAGATTGTCAGGAAATACATCGAGGAATTCATTAACCACTGGAACCGATTGAGGAGTTAGTGGTTCCACATCAGTATCTTTCACTCTTACTAAGTGACATATGTACGCCTTGGCTATCATTTTCCTTGCTTTAAGATAGGAAATAAATTTTCCTCTCGGTTCCCCTACATTACCCGTCCATTCAAGAACATTCATTTGTGAAAAATGAAAATGTACTTTCTTAACTCGACAATCTATCGTGGCATAACAAGAAGCCAACCAATCCATACCCATTATGACATCAAAATCCACTATTTCTAGTTCAATAAGATCAACCAACGTATCATGATCACACACAGTTACTACACAATTATGATATACTCTTTTTGCAACAATAGATTCACCAACTGGTGTAGATACTTCAATTGACTTAATTAATAATTCCGATGTTTGTTCAAATTTCACAACAATCAATGGAGTAACATATGATAATGTAGAACCCGGGTCAATTAATGCATATACATTATGTGAAAATACGGATAATGTACCTGTGACTACATCAGGAGAAGCCTCCGAATTCTGTCGGTCTACTAGAGCATAGGTTCGATTCTGGGCTCCACTGGAACTAGCTGCTCCTCTAGCACCTCTACCATGCCCAATAGGCTACACTCCTCTACTTAGGGAAGGGCCGATGATGATGATGCAATGGCTGATCCCGTAGGTTGTGCTATACCACCCGTGCCACTTTATGGGAATTCTCTCACTATGTGCCCCATCGTACCACACCAAAAACAAACATTTTTTCCCAACCGACATTCACCTAAATGATACCTTCCACAGCACTGACACGGAGGACGAGAAAATCCTGTTGTCTGTGAAACTTGAAGCCCACTGCTCTGCCCAAAATGGCTGCCTCTAAATCCCCGAAATTGGGATGAAGTACTTGCTGTAGGGGAAGAAAATGATGGTCTAGGCGGTCTAGGAAAAATATGAGGTCTAGATTCTTCTTGGGACACCATAGACTGTCCCATAGGTCTAACCTTCTTTGACGACCCTCGTTCAAATTCGTTTACCCTTCTTCTTTGCCTTTGGTCCTCCATCTTCTGTGCGAAATCCTGAATTCTAGCAATATATATATCTCTGTTCAAAGCAACAATAGTGCAGTCCTTACCAAATATGGCTCAGATCTGTCCACATATCGAGAACTATGTCTGTCATTGTGTCTACTACATTAGGAGCGTATCGATCCAAAGAGTTAAAGAAGACTATACTCTTTGATACTCATATTCCCTTGTCGAAGATTTAGAAACTGGTTTGCATGTGCCTCCCAGATCTCATATGGGAGGTAGTGATCAAGAAAGGCCATTTTGAATTCCTCCCAACCAGCTGGAAGTACATCAATACCCCTCGATCTTTTACAGTCTTCATACCATAATATAGCTTCACCTTTTAATCTATAGGCCGCAAGTTCAACTGTTTCTACACTAGTCACGTGCATAACATCTAGAGCCCTTTGAATTTGGTCCACGAAATCCTGTGGATCTGCTTTCGGATCTGACCCAGTGAATATGAGAGGGTCTAATTTCAGAAAATCCTGTGTCTGCCGACTAGCTACTCTAGCCACGGCATCCTCACTTTTCATTGGACCAGCTCGTCCCTGAGTTTGTGCAGCAACTATCTGAGTGAACATATGCACTGCATTTCTTAAATCATGTTTAGTGGCATTCATAGGCGGTTCTAAGTGTACTTCTCTACCTCTTGGCTCTTTCGGATCTGGAAAAGTAGAAGAAGACCGCGAGGCAATTTCAGTGTCAGCTCCACCTTGACTAGCTTGGTCAGGTGGTGATTTACTCGTTCCTTCTCCAACAAGCATATCTACCTTCTTACCTTTCCCCCTACCTCGTCTTGTCATCGGCATTTTACTATAACAAAGAAAACCAATTCCAATGGTCAGATACGATTCCACTTACAACATTGGCTATATTGCACGATCTAGTTATGAAGAAAAGAAACAAATCCTAAATGTCCCGTAGCCTCCTACTTATAAATGTAGTGCACAATACATCCATAAGCAAGACTCTACTCAGACACGGCTTTGTAGAAACCCTTAGGACGACCTGCTTTGATACAACTTTTGTCACGCCTCGAATTCCAACGGGGCGGACTGGCACCCGAAGTCGATAAGGCTCGATAGAATCAATCTTCATTCATGTCCATTCATATGCATGTCATTCAAGGAACATCACCCACACGTATAGATACAAGATGCTAATGGCGAAAGTCATGAAAACATTTGATATATACACATATGAAACTTGGCCGTTAGGGCCACCAAGTCAAAAAGGACATACATTCTTTCATTCATTTCACCACGCACGTCTACAAAGCCTCTAACAGATGCATCTACATAACCAACCTAAAGTCGGGACAAGTCCCCGCTTTATACAACATTTACAATATCAAAACAAATGTACACATGTGACTCAAAAAACTCCGAACCAATTGAAGCTCAACAAAGATTTGCAAATGACCCACAACCTACTGTGGAGGTCTACTAGCACCTGTGCCTGTAGCAAGTAAGGTAAGTCCCCCAAGGGACGTCAGTACGAAGAATGTACTGAGTATGTAAGGCTATATGAAATTGCATGATATAAATATACTTCTATGGAATCAAATATAAGAGAATAGTCAGTACAGATAAACCACCAGTCTGCATATGTGGAACCATATACATTACATTCTTTACTTCTTTTGCCTTTACTTACGTTTATTCATCTTTATCATTCTACCCATGATAGACTTTTCTTTCGCCCCTGGGATGAGATTAACCCATGCCAGGTATTTTAACCCCTTGGATGTGATTAACCCATGATCGGATTTTCTGTCGCCCCTGGGATTTTACTGTGATAACCCATGCTAGGATTTTCTGTCGCCCCTGGGATGTTACTGTGATAACCCATGCTAGGATTTTCTGTCACCCCTGGGATGTTACTGTGATATTGGGATCGACCCATACTAGGTATTTTAACCCCTGGGATACCACCCAAGAATACTCAAACAATTATACACTACTTCATTTCTTTACTTTTATGAGATTGATACATTGGTGATTGTACATTATTGGAACTTTGAAACATTAGTCAATGAACATGAGACATGTGAATCACAATTGGTTCTGTGAGTAATACTATATGACAATACCTTTGGACATTTCAGAATGGAACAAGTACACTATCAATGTGAACAATATATGCTGCAGAAGGATACGGAAAGAGTAACCTTATATACCTTATCTTCCCAATCTTAATATATAGTCCTATATGTGAATACAACAATCCAGCTCCTTCTTACATTTTACACTACAACACAAGTACATAACGGATCTCACGTTAATAACTAACTACCTTACAAGTGCATAAGACGAGAATGAGTTACATGATTGCCCTATAACGTCATTTGACCCTTTACACTACCATTCACGGCATTGTCACACCAACAATACCACAACATTCCACACATTGACCAAGGCATCATAAACCAATAACATTTCACACCAAGTTTATACTTTACACTTCCCCTTCAACACAACATCACAATTACTCCATCAAGTCACCTCAATACGTTGCATCACAACAATCACACAAGGTATACACATACATAGAAAAAGCAAGGTAAGGACATAACCACACCATATATGTTGATATTTCATCCACACCATTCATTTTCATCAAAACCTCTAGTCTCCTTTCAAGTTCAAGTCACATAAATGACACATCTTTTAGCAAAAAGCAAAAGTGCACTACTCAACACTTTTAGACACAACCATCATGATACACAATCTCTCATGCATATAATATATTAAATCACAAGAATAAACACTTACCCAAGCTTGCAAAGTGATGATCTTGTCTACAACAGATGGTTGCCTTGGGGTTTGAGTGTAGAGAGAAAAATATCTTTTTGGGAAAGTCTAGAAATGGCATGAGAATTGTAATGAATAAAAAATCTGATTTTTGGCCTTTATATAGTCCCTCAAGTCATCCTTAGCCAATTCTTGGTCATTAAATGTTGTGTTTACTTGGTCAACACAAGAATGGGTCATTTGCCCCATTTTGGGCCATGTCTTTTGCCTAATTATTGGGCCTTAATTGAGCCCAATAGAACAAGATTAATTTAGCCCAACAAATTTAATGTATAATACCCCAACAATCTCATGTTTAAAGAAATCCATAAATGTGAAGACAATATTCCACTCACGAGATTCATGTTCGTAGCCTCATTCCCAAGAATTAGCGATTTGAGCCACTCATGGCTTAATTTATCATAAATTGATAAAAATAAATAAAAAATAAAAAGGAATAAGAATTCACCCTCATTTGGATGCCAAAATTTCCCAAGAGTAGTCCTACCAAGATGGATTAATGATACCATAACCCAAGAGCCCTATTTAGAGATTAGTGGTCGGAGAAGAAATTTGGCAAAAAGTGGCCTGGCACGCTGCCTGGCGCTCCCCTATGCTGCCTGTGGCAAAACAATTTCTATCAAAAGCGGCCCGGCACGCCCTTGGGAACGCCTGACACTTAAACTTTGATTTTCTTCCTTTCTTCGACTTTTCTTTGAGGACATTAGCACAATATCAATAGTCCATCAAAGCCAATACAAAATACACACTTATTGCGCTCAAAACTAAGGTAAACATGGTTCAAATATGGCATATAAATACGCCCTAGATCACCAATCAAGTAGGGTTCAAAATGTACGGGGTGTTACAAATTCGATCAGGTTCAATTTTCAATAATTATTTATACATGTGTCAATAATCCAAATATCTACAAATTCAAGTATGTCCGAAGACCAATCAAAAAGCATCCAATTTAGGAGCATGCATAGAATTAATTCGAGTCAAAACTCCAATTAAACCGTAACCTACCTCAACCGACGAATTCGAATGTAGCTAGTCCGCAAGCACCTTTCCCTTCCTCAAATTTCAGAACGTTCAAAATCTGTTCCAATATATAATTTTCATAAGAGTAGGAATCTAATTACACCCGTTTTATAAATTTTTACTCTAAGAATCCTAGGCCTAAAACCTAAATGTCAAAACAGTGAGAGAAAATCGTATGTGAAATATGCTAACCTAAAGTTAATCATTATTGCCGTCACTTTATATCATTAGTGATGCAATTCTATATAGTGCATGAATGAAACTATTAAACCTACCTAATCATTACTTAATCATTATTGTCAATCATTGGCATATAACTATACCCCATTAATTTCCTACCCATGATTAACCCACCAGTGAACAAACTCACCTTAGCAGTAATTCAATTCCCACCACAAATTCCTCACGCCTCACGTCAAATAGTTGTACAATATGAATATAATCCACGTAATTATTAGCTAATCACCTTTGGTATCATTAGATCATGATAGGTTCAATCATTAGGTCATTGCTAACCAATGATTGTTTCATTAATTCCACTAAAACTGATGACACAAAAAGATCCCAACGACCATAATTGGTCTCTAATGTCTAACACCTTTCTACTCTCACACCATTACCATTATAATACTACAGATGTACCAACTAACCTGAAGGTAAAATTACGAATTCCCCTTTTTGCAGTGTCGATGTTGTAACTCCTATGTTCAGCCGCCACTCTTGCTGGACCCTTTTGGTGTTACTATTATAATTATTATATATTTTGTCAAAACCCTTCCCACTTAAGTTCATTCTTATATTGGCCACATAAGTAAATAAATTATGGTTTTGACCCATTAGATCACTAATTAAATCAATTATCTAAAATATCCGAAACTTCAAATAGGTTCTTGAAATTTGTTTGGAACCCCAAGAAAACAAACCCAATATGTAACTTGACTAGAAAGCACATTCCGAACTATTGGAAACATTAAAACACCAATTTGAGGTTGTCTTGATCGAAGGTTGACTGTGATCAAGCTTAACTTTATTAAAGCTCAAGAACCATATTAATGACTTAAATCACTTTCGAACACCTCGAGAATCAATACTACCCATCCCCGTAAGTCATAAATTAAGTATACAAACTATGAGGAGGGCTAAAATGGGAAAGTTCACAAAACAACTAGGAGTGTCGTTACATCATATACCAATTAAACAACCGTTCGTCCTCAAACGGGCAAACAACAAATAAGAAGGGAAAACAAGAAATTACCTAAATCAACAAAAAGATGCAGATACTTGCTACGCATGTCTGCTTCGATCTCCCAAGTGGCCTCCTCAATAGGACAATTCATCCACTGGACCTTCACATATGTAAGATCCTTAGTCCTCAACTTACGGACATCTCTATCAATAATAGCAACAGGTTCCTCTTCATAAGAGAGGTTTTCATCTAAGAAGACCGAATTCTAATTAATTATGTAGTTACCATCACCATGGAACTTCTTCAACATAGACACATGAAACACGGGATGAACTCCCAACAAACTCAGAGGCAATGTCAATCTATAGGCAACCGCCCCCACGCGCTGAAGAATCTCAAACAACCCAATATATCTCGGGCTAAGCTTACATTGCTTCCCAAAATGCATAACACCCTTCATGGGTTAAACCTTAGGTAACACTTGCTCACCCTTCATAAAGTGCATATCTCTCACTTTTTGATCCGCACACTATTTTTACCTGCTTTGAGCCGCTATAAGTTTCTCCTGGATAAAGCTAACCTTTTCTAATGAGTCTCTCAACAGATCAGTACCCCACGGCCTCACCTTAAAGGCATCAAACCATCCAATGGGAGATCTACACCTCCTCCCGTACAAAGCCTCAAATGGCGCCATGTCGATACTCGAATGGTTACTGTTATTATATGTAAACCCGCCAAAGGTTGGAACTGATCCCAATGACCTCCAAAATCCATCACACAAGCACGAAGTATGTCCTCCAACACCTGAATCGTTCGCTCAAACTGCCCATCTGTCTAAGGGTGAAAAACTATACTAAGGTCCAACCCAGTACCCAACTACTAATGCAACTTCTCCCAAAAGTTAGAGGTAAATTGA
This sequence comes from Capsicum rhomboideum, assembly GCA_031232105.1. Lineage (NCBI taxonomy): Eukaryota > Viridiplantae > Streptophyta > Magnoliopsida > Solanales > Solanaceae > Capsicum > Capsicum rhomboideum. The sequence continues at coordinate 25,500,232 of CP124710.1, forward strand.
GTACCCCTATCCGAGATAACAGAAATCGAGACCCCATACAATCGAACAATCTCCATAAGATAAATCTTGGCTAGCTTTACTGCATTGTAAGTTACCTGAACTGGAATAAAATGTTCAGACTTAAGTCCGCCTATCCACAACAACCCATATAGAATTGTACTTCCCCAAAGTCTTGGGAAGACCAACAATGAAATCTATAGTTATCCTCTCCCATTTCTATTCAGGAATGGGCATCCTCTGAAGAGTACCACCAGGATTCTGATGCTCTCACTTTATCTGCTGGTAACTCTAGCATTTAGCAACAAAATCAACTATATCTCACTTCATCTGACCCCACCAGTAATGTTGCCTCAAATCACGATACATCTTGGTAGCACCAGGATGTATAGAGTACTTCGAACAATGAGCCTCAACTAGAATAATAGGAATCAAATCATCAACACGGGGAGCACAAACTCGCCCCTTAATCGACAAGACAGCCTCACCATTAAGAATAGCCTCTTTGGCCTCACCCTACAAAACCTTATCACGAATTTTGCTCAACTTAGCATCCTCGAATTGTTTAGCCTTTATTTGATCAAGAAATGTAGACCTTGGCCCTACACTAGCTAGCAATCCTCCTCTTTCAGAAACCTCAAGTCGTATGAACTTTTTAGATAGAGTCTGAATCTCTCTAGCCAACAGTCGCCTGGTAGAATTCAAATTAGCCAAGCTACCCATACTTGTTGACTTTCTGCTTAATGCATCGGCTACCACATTAGCCTTTCCTGGATGGTATAGAATGGTGATGTCATAATATTTCAGTAACTCCATCCATCTACGCTGTCTTAAATTCAAATCCCTCTACGTGAACACATGCTGTAAACTGTTATGATCAATGAACACTTCATAACGAACCCAATATAAGTAATGCCTCCATATCTTAAGAGCAAAAACCACAGCTGCCAACTCCAAGTCATGAGTTGGATAATTCCTTTCATTAGGCTTCAACTGCCTCGAAGCATAAGCAATTACATTCTTTTCCTGCATCTAAACAACACCTAAACCACAACATAAAGTATCACAATAAACAATAAAATCCTTACCCTCTACAGGTAAGGTAAGAATATGAGCAGTATTCAACAAGGTCTTGAGCTTTTGAAAGCTCTTATCACACTCTTCAGACCAAACAAAAGGTACCTTCTTCTGAGTTAGTCGTGTCATATAAGTAGCAATGGAAGAAAATCCTTACACGAACCTGCGGTAATAACTAGCTAACCCCATAAAGATATGAACTTCTATAACCAAAGTGGGCCTAGCCCAATTCTTAATCACTTCAATCTTTTGTGGGTCTACCATCACCCCTTTCTTTGAAACCATATGCCCCAAAAAGGACAAAGAAGCCAGCCAATATTCACACTTAGAAAACTTTGCATAAAGCTTCTTCTCTTTTAACAAACCCAAAACAATTCTTAAGTGATTCTCATGTTCCTCTTTACTCTTAGAATAAACTAGAATATCATCAATAAAGACAATCACAAAAGAATCCAAGCAGGGCTTAAATGTCCCATTCATCAAACTCATAAAAGCAGTCGGGGCATTAGTCATCCCAAAAGACATCATAAGAAACTCATAGTGTCCATACCTAGTTCGAAATGCAGTCTTAGGAATATCATCAGCCCAAATCTTAAGTTGATAATATCCGGACCTCAAATCAATATTGAAAAAGAAGGATGCACCCGGCAACTGGTCAAAAAAATTATCTATACGGGGTAAGGGATACTTGTTATGAATTGTTACCTTGTTCAACTACTTGTAGTCTATACACATACGAAGGCTACCATCCTTCTTTTTCACGAACAAGACAGGAGCACCCCATGGAGAGGCACTCGAATGGATAAATCCCTTACCCAACAAATCTTGCAACTGAGCTTTTAGGTCCCTCAAATTAGTCAAAGCCATCTTGTAGGGTAGAATAGAAATAGGATGAGTACCCGGCTCTAGATCAATACAAAAATCAATGTCACGGTCTGGTGACATGCCAGGAAAATTTGTAGGAAACACCTCCTTGAACTCACACACCACAGGAACTGACTCAATAGATGGGACCTATGCAGTAGTGTCTCAAAGGTGTGCTAGGAAGGCCAAACACCTTCTCCCAATCAACCTCTTAGCACGAATAAAGAAAATAAGTTTTGTTGGAGTAGGACTATAATCACCCTCCCACTTAAGTTTATTCGTCCCCAGCATAGCCACAGTTACGGTCTTAGCATGACAGTCTAATATAACATGATATGGAGACAACCAACTCATCCCTAGAATTATGTCAAAATCTACCATATCTAGAATCACCAAGTATGCCCAAGTTTGGTACTACATAAACATAACAGAACAAGAGCGATAAACCCTATCAACAATAATAGAATCACCAACAGGTGTAGACACATGAATAGAAAAGTCAAGTAGATCACACGATATGTCTAACCCAATAGCAAAACTGGTAGACACATAAGAAAAAGTAGAACCAGGATCAAATAATACAGTGGCCATCGGGTTACAGATAAGAATAGTACCATTAATAACAGCATCTGATGCCTCTGCCTCAGGCTTACCTGGAAAAACATAGAAATGGGCCCTATCACCAGTCTGAGTGTCACCCTTGCCGAGCTGCGAACCACCTTAATGGGGCTGATTACCACCCCTACCTGCCTGATGACCACATCGCCCACCCTATGGATGACCTCTAACGTTACCACTACCTTCTTTACCTACTGGAGCTGGAGCTTGGGGAGCCTGTTTCTGGCCAGACAGACTATACTGCCTAAGTTAGGACAATACCTCTGGATGTGACCAACCCTACCACACTCATAACATATACGATCTAAGGTGAGTCGCTGATCTAAAGAAGATAAAGTGAGGTAACTGCCAAAGTCTAAAGATGGCTGGATAGCCCCTGACGGACCCCCAATAGAAACATGCATCACTGACTGAATAAGGCGGGTAGGGTATCCGCGTGAACTCTTACCCCTGGAATAAGAACCATTGAAACTGCCCCCTTTGCGAGCCTTCTTTTCTACTGTCTTAGAATAACCTTCTTACTTCATACCCTCCACCTCCTTAACAAAATCAACCATCACCTGAAAGGACTTACCTGAAGATGCCATCTAAAGAGAAGAAACCTAGAGACCTGTGTTCAAACCCTTCACAAAGAGACAGATCCTCTCCTCCTTAGTTTGCAATAACTAAGATGAATACCGAGACAATGAATGAAACTTGGCCTCATAGGCCACAACTGACATACTCCCCTGCTTAAGATTAGTGAACTCATCCCTTTTCCTGTCCCTCAAGGTATGAGGCACATACTTCTCTAGGAAAACTGAGTAAAATTGAGTCCAAGTCAACGGAGACGAACCTGCAGACCTACACTCCACATAAGCTCTCTACCACATCTTGGCATCTCCCTAAAACTGAAAAGTGACTAATTCCACCCCATATCTCTCAATAACTCCCATCTTATGAACTATCTCATGACAATCAATAATGAACTCATAGGCATCCTCAGACTCGGTGCCATGAAAAACAGGATGCTTCATCTTGATAAACTTACAAAATAGATCATGCTCATCTCCAGTCATTATCGAACCCACTACCTATCTAAAAAAATTAGATCCTAACATTTCTTTAATCTGAGGAGCTATAGTAGCAGCATGCTGCAACCCCGGATACTGAACTCCAGGTACTGCCGGCATACTCTCGTTTCCTGCCAACCCATTCAAGAAGCTCAGAACCTATTAAATCACATCGAAAGACATTTAAATCAAAGTTGCACCTCTTTGGACTGGTGCTTCCCCATCAAGAATCGACATCCACTCATTCTGCACCGGTATCTCTCCATCCTATTCTATCTCAGGGATATTCTCATGTGGAGGAGCAGTAACTGACCTTTCCCGAGCCAATCCCGTGGCTCGAGCCCTACCACTGACAGGTGATGCTCTCATTTCTCTATCTCATCCTCCGCTCGCCTGTTCTCTACCACAAACTACAGCCCCAATGACCGATTCGGGCACCTCTAATCTTGCTCCATTTGCTCGTGTTCTCACCATCTATGAGAATAAGAATGGAACAAGTCAGATACCAATTGAAATCAAGTAATAGCATGAAAAAAAGAAAAATTTGAATTTTTCTAGTGTCTTGTAGCCTCTAGAAGAAAAGTACAGACATCTCTGTACCGTTCCACAAGACTCTACTAGATACGTTCTTGTATGATGAGATCGACGAACCTAGGGCTCTGATACCAACTTTGTCATGACCCAAATGGCCATGAGTGGCACCCACACTAATCTTTCTGTGGGAGAACCATCTAACCCAAATCATTACCCAATCATTTAGTTAATATTCAGATGAGGCTATCATAAAAGCAAACTTAATAATTAATAAATCCAAAACTAATCTTTAATTAATGTGAAAAATCAAGCATCTACTTATTAAAATCCCCAAGACCCAAAAATCGTCGTACAAGAACTTCAAAAATAAAAACCATGTCTAAAAGAAATATCTAAAATAACAAAGATAAAGAGTGTCTCATTGTCTGAAAGAAGGAAAAGAACTAAAATCAGCTATCAAACTCTAGAGATGAGGTCATGTTTGAGCCTCTGGAACACTTTCTGCACTCAACAAAAGAAGAGTACAGCGTAGTATCTGTACAAGCCTCTATGTACTAATAGGTATCATAGGCCAACTCAATTAATAGCATGTATACAACATAAATCAAATATCAAGTAGACAGGCATCAACGCATAGCAAGTATTTAATGAATTAGCAAATGCATCAATGACGGGCCAAACAATGCTTACAAACAAGCCACGTAACAATCAAGAGTATCAACATACCTTAAACAACCATGAAATCAACAATAATACCATAAGTAACAACTATGTCCTTCTCAACCTCGCAATTATAACACCATTAGCTCGTTATCAACTTATTAACCATATGATCTCTCAAAACCAATACTAATCTGTACACATATACTAAGGGACTTATTTCTACCTAACTAGTCATGACCTGCAGTGGACAATCTAAGTCCATGTATCATACCGGCGTGGTACCCGATCCTCCATAAATAAGTAATGTAGATATCCCTATCCGTACCGATGTGGTACCCGATCCTCCATAACCGTATTATGTATATTTTATCAAATTCACACTATCTCTCAGTATAAAACACGATGTACTAAATTTACAAGTACACTTATAATTAATCATAAGACAATTCGATCAAGTTCAATTTTAAATAATTATTCATACATGTATCAACAATCCAAATATCCTCAAATTCAAGTGTGTCTGAAGACCAATCAACAAGAATACAATTTAGGAGCATGCATACAATTAAATCGAGTCTAAACTCCAATTAAACCTTTAACTACCTCAACCAACGAATCTGAATGTAGCTAGTCCGCAAGTGCCTTTACCTTCCTCTAAGTTTCGGAATGTTCAAAATTTGTTCCAATATATAATTTTCATAAGAGTACGAATCTAATTACACCCGTTCTATAAATTTTTACTCTAAAAATCCTAGGCCTAAAACCTAAATGTCAAAATAGTGAGAGAAAATCGTATATGAAATATGCTAACCTAAAGTTAATCATTAGTGCTGTCATTTTATATCATTTCTGATGCAATTCTATATAGTGTATGAAAGAAACTATTAAACCTACCTAATAATTACTTAATCATTATTTTCAATCATTGGCATATAACTGTACCCCATTAATTTCTTACCCATGATTAACCCACCGTGAACAAACTCACCTTAGTAGTAATTCAATTCCCACCACAAATTCCTCATGCCTCACGATAGTTGTATAATATGAATATAATACACGTAATTATTAGCTAATCACCCCTGGTATCATTAGATCATAATAGGTTCAATCATTAGGTCATTGCTAACCAATGATTGTTTCTCTAATTCCACTAAACTAATGACACAAAAAGATCTCAACGACCACAATTGGTCTCCAATGTCTAACACCCTTCTACTCTCACACCATTACCAATATAATACTACAGATGTACCAACTAACCTGAAGGTATAATTGAGAATTTCACTTTTTGCAGTGTCGATGTTGTAACTCCTATGTTCAGCCGCCACTCTTGCTGGACCCTTTGGGTGTTACTATTATAATTATTATATATTTTGTCAAAATCCTTCCCACTTAAGTTTAGTCCTATATTGGCCACATAAGTAAATAAATTATGGTTTTGACCCATTAGATCACTAATTAAATCAATTATCTAAAATACTCAAAACTTCAAGTAGATTCTTGAAATTTGTTCGAAACGCCAAGAAAACAAACCCAATATGTAACTTGACTAGAAAGCACATTCCGAACTATTGGAAACATTAAAACACCATTTGAGGTTGTCTTGATCGAAGGTTGACCGTGATCTAGCTTAACTTTATTAAAGCTCAAGAACTCTATTAATGACTTAAATCACTTTCAAACAACTTGAGAATCAATATTACCTATCCATGTAAGTCATAAATTAAGCATACAAACTACGAGGAGGGATAAAATGGGAAAGTTCACAAAACGACTAGGAGGATCGTTATAATTTATAAATATTTTATGTGTAGATAATTGTTATTGATTACAAAATCCTCATTGTTAGAGAGCGCAATACCATCGAAGTGGGACTTTTTATGCCGTGAATCTGAATCTAGTTGGGCCACAATACGATTGCCAAAAACCCTATGAAAAAAAATAAATAGAAGAATAATTAAATATAACCATCTCTTAAGTTTATGAACAACCTTCTACTTATATTTCCTTTGTTCATGGAGTACTAATGATGTAGTTGTTGTTCTGTGGCTTTTCGGGTACCAAATACGACATGTTCAACATGAATGATTGGTTCTTTCTGGGTCTCATTCAAGTAATTCTCTTAATATAGAAGAGATGTTAGTTTCTTTTAATTTATTTTTTTAAGAATAATTACTTATAAATTTTTTTTATAAAAAGGCTATTTTCTCAACTTTTTATTGCGTGTTTTATATTCCATAATCTATGTGTCAGCAACTTCCTTTCAAGGAATGCTGATTTAATAGTTTACAAGTTTTTCCAGGGACAAATTCGAATTTTAATGTTCATAAAAAATTGATGTCTAGTTGATTGTTATGTCTTAACGGAAAGAGTTACTTTAGTACTAATTGTAAATGTATGTTGTTGCTCTTGGTAAAAAAAGCAGCCCGCTGCACTAAAGCTTCATCTATGGGCTATTATACGCAGCCTTACCTTGTATTTCTACAAGAGGTTGTTTCCAAGGCTTGAACCTGTGACCTCTTGGTCACATGGCAACAACTCTACTAGTTATTCTAAGGCTCCCCTTTGTTGTTGTTCTTTGTAGTTCTTTCAAATTAATTTTGCTTTTGGGTTTCGAGATTTGTCACTTTTAAACTGAGGTGAGATACAGACAATGTTGGATGTAGGAAGATAACGGAACCAAGTCTCATCTAAGGCCTAGAAATTTATTTTGTTAGATGATTGTTTGTTAATTAAGAGGATACCCACACTCTGAACCTTATTGCTCAGCTCACAGTGGACTTACAAGGCCCAAAAATATGGCATTACAGTTCTGGGGTTTTGAGAATGAGGGGCAAGATCTACATTGACCTTACTTGGAAATTCATGTAGCAATTGGTCCAATCCTTCCATGCCTCACATGTAGGGACATATTAGGCAACTAGTGACTCTAAGAAAGTGGCTCAAATTTTCTATTGGCCACACATAGAGTAGCTGGTCATTCAGTATGTTGTTGGGTGTGACATTTGTCAAAGGAGTAAGGATGAAAATGTAGCTTATCCTAGACTCCTTCAACCACTCCTATACCTAAGTAGACTTAGACACACATAAGCATAGACTGAAGGGAAGGATGTTATTTTGGTTATTGTATATAGACTGGCAAAGTCAACTCATTTTATAGCTTTATTTCACCCCTCCATTGAGTAGTGTGGCTGAAAATTTTTGGAAAAGAATTCACACTTTGTAAGATGCTCCTTAAACAATTGTGATTGATAGAGATAAGGTCTTTCTCAACAACAAGCATTTTTCAGACTTAATGGAACTCAACAACTGTATAGTACAGCTTACCACCCTCAAAGTGATAGACATATAGAGTCTAGAACTATTTGAGATATATGAAAAGTCAGAACTATTTGAGATGTATGAAAAGTCATGAACCTACTGATTGGAAGAGTTGGCTACACCTTGTTGAGTGGTGATATAACACCAACTTCCTTATTAGCTTACAGAGCATTCCTTTCTAAGCTTTGTCAGGTTACATTCCTCCCCAGCTCTCTATGGAACCCTACTAGAAACTATTGTGCCTGCTGCTGAGGATGCACTTATGTGCAGTCAATAGATGCAATAATTGCTCAAGGATAATCTGCTCAAAGCTTAGGAGAGGATGAAGATGTATGTTGATCGTCTTTTCAATTCAGTTATATAACAGAAAATTGTCCCAAAAGTGTATTCAATTCTTCTTTCTAGTTTTAGATTTTAGAATTAATTAATTTGTTAGTCAGCCAAATTTCTTCTCTATTTTTGAAGGTGGCCAACATACCCTTAATGATGAGGATTACAACCTTACCAATTTCTATTAAAGATAAAGTATGTAGCCAGTATCTTTAAAGGTGCACTTAAGCCCTAAAGCGAGGCTCAAAAAGTGTTGAGATTCATCTCGCATAATGTGCTTTCAGTCTCATCATCAAGATTCTAAGACATATATTTCCTCTTTCCTCTGTCTTCTGAAGAGGTGACACTAAAAATTGATATATCTTGACATAAATAAATTTTTTTACTCAGGCGATTCATCAAACATCTTATGTGCAGCAGAACACAGAAAGTAATCTCTCTATGCATAATAGTGGTCATGTACCCAATTATATTTCAATTCTTCTGCCAACCAAAAACAGCAACATATTGGCTAGCCAGATCAAACATTCAGCTCCAAATAATGTTCCAATTATGCGCCAAACAATAAGGGACATGACTAAGAGAGAGATTTTGATAGAGAGAAAGAGAGGGAGTACTTACCTTGATCATCGCCAGTGGTGGTGGTCGGAGGAAGCCCGTTGTAGATACAGGGAAAGGGTTGTGTTATTTGTTTTGAAAAGCGTGTCGAGAAAATAAAGGAAAGGAATCCTTCAAATTTCCATTTAAATATTGGTGATATTTGACCAAGCCTAAGGGTTAAAGGCACTTAAAAAAATAGATTAAGTTAATTAGGGACTAAATTAACATTTTCAAAACTTTTTAATCTTTTTAAAAATATAAAACAACCCACAATTATTTAATTTTTAATAAAAACAAAATATCCAAAGGGAAGGTTCCAAATCAGTTTTCAAAACCTCACTCTCCTCAAACGTCTCTCGTCTCTCTCTCCCTTTCAAAACAAAACCCCCAACATTTGTTGCCTCTCTTTAGACAATAGATCGATGATTTTTCAACCTCCGACGACCTCAAGTTCAAATTCTACATCGTTCCTTCTTCCATTCTAACCATCAATTTCTCTCTCTTCGTACGTAAATGCTTCTTTTCTTTTTCTTTTTTTTTTTTCAAAAAATAAGGGTTTTTTAGTTATGAAGAAAAAAAACTTGAGTTGCCTTCTTTTCTAGTATGGGTTAACAATTTTGAGATTTTATGCTTAAAAAAGAAATAGGAATCCGAAAAAAAACCTAAACCTAAGGTAAACGCCCTCAGATACCAATTTTGGCAGTCTCAACAACTCTGGAACATTGATTTTAGGCTAGAGGGACCCTTGGTATGGGTCTCGAGGCTTTCGGACTCATTTTGGGCTATTGGCTGGAAATTGATAAAAATGGCTCCTTGGGTGTGGGACTCACTTTTTTGTTGAAACGACCTCGGATGGAAATTTTGATGGCGTCGTCGAGTCTGGAATATCGATTTTGGTAGGGTAGCATAGTTTGTTCACATTCATGAAATTCCAAATGAATTTGAGGGCACAGTAGGGGTGTTTGCAACTTGCCAAAGTTGCTGGTGCATCAACACTTGGTGCAGGCCCAGTTCATTCATCACGATCGTGAGGGGAACTGATCTTAGTCATCGGGATAGCGAGGCTTGAGAGCTCGCGTCCGCGATGAAGGAGGTCGTAGGGCCGAGCCAGCTTTCTCATCATGACTGCGTGGCTAGGCCACCGCGATCGCGATGGTCTCGTTAGTGGGATGTCGCAACTGTGACCAGGGGATCTCACGACCGCAATGAGGAAACCCCTGGCAGTATATAAACTTCCCTCTTCATTTTTCCAGCCTATAATTCAAGTCCTAAACACCATTGTTGGTACTTTAAGCTTGGGAATTTGGGGAAATTTATATAGTTGAGCTGGGATTAGCTAGGGGATCGTGTTTGTGGGCCCTACATCTTTGATAATTCTTAAGTTTTTCGTCAATTTTCCATGTAATTCTACCTTTTAGTTTTTGGTTTTGATTTAATGTTGGGACTGATTGGAGCTCGAATTTAGTTGCATTTTTGTGATATTTGATCCTTGAGCTGCGTGGGACACTGTGACGGTTTTAATTTCACGATTCTGCAAGCAGACTCCGCATGGGATTTTCGATAAAATTTCAAAACCAGAGCGTTTATACTCAATATGGGTATCGTTTTTATCGTCTTGATGCCTAGATCATTGTTTTCATAGCGTGGTAGCTCTCAGAGGCCTCTCAAAAGGTGAAAGATCCGATTTAGAGGATTGGATAAGCTTTTAACGGCATCCAAGTAGGCTAGGCTTACCCTATCTTTATATTGAGCTTATTTATGGTATTAGTGTATTGTTATGCTAGTTTTGGGCAGGTAGTTTTAATCGGGTTATCATTTTGGTATTTTATGTCATATTTTGCCGGTTAGGGCCCCGTGTGGTAGATTTTGAGCCCATTATCCCCTAGTATAGTGTAGTGACATCCTTTAGGGCTAGGATTAGTATTTTTTGTATATTGAAATAGGTTCGGGAAACCTTAGACTAGACTTGGCTAGGTTCTGGCCTAGGTTCGGCTATTGGGCCCATCTACCCTTTTTAGCTAGGATTACTTGGTATTTTGTTTAGGCTTAATTAGACTCTTGACTACCAGCTTAGGTTATTACCTTGGGTTGGGTTTGACTTAGATTGGTTTCTGATCTGTTTTTAGGCCCTTTATCCCAGGTAGACTAGTAATTGATCTTGTACCGCACCTCTTGACCTAGTATAGCGAACCCGCCTTGCCTAGTGGACTTATCCTCCTAAGATTACTAGTTATGACATTATGGTTCGGATATAGGTTTCTTCCCTTTAGCTAGTTATGCTTATTTATAGAAATGCAGTTCAGTTTCATTTTGGGATCGGTATATGCTTATTTTTGACTATTTATTATGAGTTCTGGCACGGCTCTGGCATCAGTTCTGGTATCAGTTTTACAGTTGAGATTGTTTATCTATGGGACCACTAGTTTCTGGTTACGGTATTTTAAACCCCTGAGACTACCCTCTAGACGTAACACGGTGCTTAGAACCATAAGTGATCCCAAGCTAACCCATGGTACTAGTATAATGCATGAGCAACTGAATGTAAACATATATAAGAGCTAAACTGACTGGGCGAAAGCTTAATCATAACATAAACTGATTCAATACATCAATGTTAAAAAGTTTACAACAACTATAATTTGGAAGTAAGAGAAACTGAAACTAAATACAATTCTGACTAACTACTATCTATGAAGCCTCTACTAATACTAACTATAAGTAGCCGAGAAATGATCCCTAGCTATCTCTAATCAATAAACATAAATAGAATTAAAATACTAGAACTACAAACTGACTTGAGTCCTCAAATAAAGAGAACTCAACACCTGCTGGTTGGAAGCTGTAACATGTTTGTCCATGATTTTGTGAGCTAGAGTTGATACCTACATTATGAAACAATGTAGCCATATAGACATATACGTGGTCCGTACAATAGAATGTACTGAGCATGGGGGAATGCACGCACGATGCATAAGTAAAATGAAAGTAATAAATCATGCATCGAGTTGAAAACATGTTGAAAAGTATAAATAGTTCACAATTATACATGAATGACTGAAACATAATAAAAGCTGACATGATAAGGAAATATGAATACCTGTGCAGCGAACCAATTATACTAGTTTAGAAATTATGCATAAGACCTGGTTATGCTACTAAGTATAAATGACTCATGTAAAACATGAAGTAAACTAGAAGGCATAATGAGAAATAGCATGATGATGAAACATGAAAATTATAGTGCAGTGAGCCATTGTATACTTAGTTAAAATCTTATCTTTCTATGGGAGATTCTCTAAACCGACATAAACCACTGATCTAAGACATATTTATATGCCTTAGTAGAGACTTTAACCCATGATTACCTTAGTTTTGAGAATAATACTTGTGTATTATATAAGTTTTTGATGGAAAATGGGATAGTGTGCTAACCAATATGATTAGACTCTTGTAGGTGGAATTTGTTACTTTTTGGAGCATGTTTGGCATGTAAAGTGAGGCTTGGAAGAGCTATGAGTGAAGAATACTAAAGCTAAGAGACAAGCCAAAGAGTTGATCTTGAAGAATCCATCCAAATCCGCAAAGAGAAGTCGACAAAAGCAAAAAACGTACAAAAAAGGGGGCCTGGCGCGCTAGGCAGCGTGCCAGGCCGCGTTTGGCAAAAATTCCACTTGCCTAGGCAATACCCAGGCGCGCTGGCCAGCGTGCCACGCCGCCTGGGATCACCTTTTTGCTGAGGAAAAATCTGCCTAAGTGCTAGGCGCGCCCAATGGTGTGCCGGGCCGCTTTTTGGCAGATTTTTGCCTCGATTTGGGTCTATAAATAGGGCTTTTGAGTTATTGTATCACATTGCATCATCCTTAGAATATTTTGGGGCGTTTTGGGGCATCTAAATTAGGTTCCATTCTTCTCCTTTTCAGTTTTAATTAATTCTTAGAGTATTTATTACTTGTACATGTTGATAAACATTATGAGTGGCTAAAATCCCTCATTCTTGGGGTTAAGGCCAAGAACATGACTCTCTTGGGTTAATTGTATTGGTTTTTGCTGGAGTTTATTGTAAAGTGGTTATTCATATATTCTAAAATTCATTATTTTCATGTTTGATCACCATTGGAATATATTTCTTGTCTTGAAGTGAGCTCGAGAGAGAAACTGAGAGATAGAACTTGAATCTATGAAGTGTGGTCTGTCTCGGAGAAGTAATTCTAAGGGATGGACATGTGGTTAGGATCGAGAGGTACCTAACCACCCACACTTGGTCAATTACAAGAAGAAAGCTTGAATGCTCTAGAATTGGTTAAGCTTATCACCACTCACGGATGTAGGTAGGTTTCTAAGTTCTAGTAGACAATTATAATTTGGAGACGAATATAGTTGTAAAATTAACCTTGGGATCGATAACCACAATAAACTACTCAAAATGCTTAAACCAGCAACAATTATGCTCAAGAGATGATGTTCAGGGTGCCTTAGCCCTGGGAATTTACTTTTCATTGATTTTTCAAGCATATTTGCGAAAACCAAAGTTACGGTAGCGAAGATAGGAGTTCTTAGTCCGCAATCATTAAATTTTAAGCACCAAATCTATTGTAGTTTTTGCAACACTAGTTTTTAATTATAGTTTGTCGTCTAGAGTTGATTTCTGTTGATGAAAGTCCCTTGGGTTCGATATCCGGCTCTTTAAAAGGAGTCACTTTATTACTTGCACGATCACGTACACTTGCGTGTATAGCTGGGTCGCAACAAGTTTTTGGCGCCGTTGCCGGGGACTTTGAAATAGATAGATTTCAACTATTGACGTTTGTACTTTAATTTTCAACTACGTGTTGACAACTTGATCTTAGTTGTTCTAGTTTGCAGGCTGACTTCTCGAAATACTGGCAAGGAACAAAGATTTGGTAGCCCCGTAGTGTGAACCTGAAAGGTATTTCAATAGATTGAGGAGACAGGCTGCAGACTACCTAATCCCACAAGTCGAATTGGCTAGCGAAGGAATACGGGGTAATCCCGTAAGAATTGAAGAACAAGGTGCAGAGAGACGTGAACCAGAAGTAATGGCAGCTAGAACAGTTCGCGATGTGGCAATCCCACTCGCCACTAATGTGACCTCCAGTATTTTCAAACCGGCAGCTGGAGGTAGATTTGAGCTTAAACAGAACATGGTGCAACTCTTGCACTCAAGTGGTCAGTTTACTGGTCTCGCTCTCGAAGACCCGCAAAACCATATTCAGAATTTTCTAGAGATCAGTGACACATATATTCCTGCGGGTGTATCTTCAGATTATGTGAGACTTACTTTGTTTCCCTTTTCTCTGTTGGGGGAAGCAAGAAGGTGGTTAGATGCAGAGCCAGCCAATTCTATCACTACTTGGGATGATCTTGCTGGGAAATTCTTGATAAGGTTCTTTCCGTATGGAAAGACAGCAAAGCTGAGAAGTGAGATACTAAGTTTCAGACAGAGAGATAATGAGAATTTGTACCAAGCTTGGAACAGATTCAAATCCATGCTGAGGGATTGTCCTCACCACCACCAAGCTAATGATGTGTTGGTGCATACGTTTATAGAGGCTCTCGACCCCAACACTAAAATTCTACTTGATTCAGCTGCAGGTGGATAGGCTTTAGAGAAGACGTATGATGAATTATATTCTCTGTTAAATCATATTTGGTAGGGAAATCCAGACTGGCATAGTGATAATTCTAGGAATTCTACAAAGAAGGTTGTTGGGAAACTAGATGTGGATGCAGTCACAGCATTATCTACCCAAATTTCAGCTATGCAAAACATGATGAACAATCACTTTAGTAGTTTGAATTTGGGGCAACAACCAGCTCCCGTGAATGCAGTCCAGCAACAAGTTTCTGTGATGTGTAATGTATGTGGAAATGGTGATCATACCAGCGATTTGTGTAGTGCTAATCCGGATTCAGTAAATTTTATTGGTAATGCCCAAAGGGGAGGTGGAGCTCAGAACTATGGTAACACTTATAATGCAGGGTGGAAAAACCATCCGAACTTATCGTGGGGAGGAAATCAAAATCAATATAGGCCGCAAGGATATGCCCCTCAGTACAACCAACAGCAAGGCTAAGGAAATCAAGTGGGTGCTAAGCCTGGAGACATGAGTGTGGAGGATATGTTAAAATAGATTATGGCTGAACAAGCGAAGCTGGCAGCAAATGTGAGGAACAATTAGTTGGCTACTCAGAATTTGGAAAAGCAGGTTGGCCAGTTAGCTAATGCACAGAATACAAGGCCCCAAGGAGGTCTTCCAGGAGATACTGAGCCAAATCCCAAGCAGGTGAATGCTATAGTTACCCGTAGTGGTAAGCAGTTAGAAGATACAGTTGCACCAGCGAAAGAATTGGAGCCAAAATTAGTAGTGATTGAAGACGAACAAGTGGAGTTTACCAAAAGCTCCAAAGATGATAAAGTGATACATAGTGTGAAACTGCCTCCTCCGTTCCCTCAGAAGTTCAAAAAGAAGAAGGAGGATGAATGCTTTGGTAAGTTCATTGAATTACTTAAACAAGTGCACATTAATTTGCCTCTTGTGGATATCTTGCAGGGTATTCCAAAGTATGCCAAGTTCGTGAAAGACATTGTAGCAAACAAGAGTAGATTGATAGAATATGCCACAGTGGCTTTGACTGAGGAGGTTAGTTCTCGCATTCAGAATCGGTTACCTACTAAGCTGAAAGATCCTGGAAGCTTCACTGTGAATATTACTCTGGGGGATCGTGTCTGCGCTCATGGATTGTGTGATTTGGGGGCTAGTATAAATCTGATGCCCACTTCGGTTTTCAAGGAATTGGGTTTGGGTCGTCCGAAGCATACTACTATTATTTTGCAGCTGGCAGACCAATCTATGACTAGACCTGATGGTATTGTTGAGGATGTTCTGGTACAAGTGGGGTCATTGATCTTTCACGTTGATTTTGTGGTGCTGAATTTTGAGCCTGATCCGGAAGTCCCATTTATTTTGGGACGTCCGTTCCTCGCTACAGGAGATGCAATCATTGATATAGCAGCTGGGAAACTTATTATGCGAGCTCATGATAAGGTTGAAGTCTTTGATGTATATAGGGCTTTGAAGCTTCCAGAAATTTATGAGAACTTGTCGGCTATCACAGTTATAGATTCGGCAGTTGAAAGCATCTACACTTTGTCTACTGATCCGTTGGAAAAAGTTTTGATGGGGCAAGATGTGTTTGGTGATGCAGAAGCTAGTGAGATGGTGCAAGTTCTTGATCTTATGGGTATCTATGCTAAAGAGGGTAGATGGGAACCATTAAATCGTCCACTCGGTCCTCCAACTAAGCCCTCAATTGAGGAAGCACCGAAGCTTGAATTGAAGGAACTTCCATCTCACCTTCAATATGTTTTCCTAGGTGAAAACAAGACTCTTCCTATTATTCTGGCAGCAGATTTGTCACAGGAACAAGTTGATGCGGCATTGTTGATTCTAATAAGAAGAAAGAAGGCTATTGGTTGGCAGATGTCTGACATCCATGGTATTAATTTGGGTTTATGCATGCATAAAATTTACATGGAAGAAGGGCACAAGCCAAGTGTGCAACACCAACGACGCTTGAATCCAGTGATGAAAGAAGTAGTAAGGAAGGAGGTAATTAAGTGGCTAGATTCTGGCATTGTTTACCCCATCTCTGATAGTACGTGGGTAAGTCCAGTACAATGTGTTCCAAAAAAGGGTGGTATGATGGTGATCACAAATGACAATAATGAATTGATTCCTACAAGAACTGTAACTGGATGGCGTATTTGCATGGATTACCGGAAACTTAATGATGCTACGAGGAAAGACCACTATCCAATCCCTTTTATTGATCAGATGCTGGATCATTTAGCCGGGCAGGAGTATTATTGCTTTCTTGATGGGTATTCCGGATACAATCAAATTGCTATAGATCCCCAAGATCAAGAGAAGACTACATTCACATGTCCTTACGGCACATATGCTTTCAAGCGTATGCCATTTGGATTATGTAATGCACCGGCTACCTTTCAGCGTTGCATGATGGCTATTTTCTACGACATGGTGGAGGAGTTCGTAGAGATTTTTATGGATGATTTTTCATTCTTTGGTAACTCTTTTGAGGTATGTTTGCAAAACCTGGATAAAGTCCTTGCTCGGTGTGAAGAAACTAATCTTGTTCTCAATTGGGAGAAGTGCCATTTCCTTGTGACAGAAGGTATAGTTCTTGGGCATAAAGCGTCAAAGCAGGGCCTGGAAGTTGATAGGGCAAAGATCGAAGTTATTGAACAACTCCCTCCACCTGTATCGGTTAAAGGGGTGCAAAGTTTTTTGGGTCATGCGGGATTTTACAGAAGATTTATTCAAGATTTTTCCAAGATTGCATGTCCCATGTGTGCACTCTTGGAGAAAGATGTGAAGTTTGTATTTTTTGAATCATGTGTGAAGGCATTCGAGGTGTTGAAAAAGAAGTTGGTAGAGGCACCTATTCTTATTGCTCCTGACTGGGCTTTGCCATTTGAGCTCATGTGTGACGCAAGTGATGTGGCAGTAGGTGCGGTTTTAGGTCAACAGAAGAATAAGGTATTTCACTCTATTTATTATGCGAGCAAGACCCTTGATGCAGCCCAAATGAATTACACGGTGACTGAAAAAGAGATGTTGGCTTTGGTATATGCATTTGATAAATTTAGATCGTATTTAGTCGGCACCAGTGTTATTGTATACACGGACCATGCAGCGATACGATATTTGTTCAATAAAAAGGATGCTAAGCCGCGCTTGATTAGATGGATCCTATTACTACAAGAGTTTGACTTAGAGGTTAAAGATAGAAAGGGGACAGAAAATCAAATTGCTGACCATCTTTCTAGACTTGAGAGCTCGACACATATAGAGGATGATGGGCATATTTGTGAGGAATTTCCAGACGAGCAGTTGTTGTTATTAGAGGTCGATGAGTTGCCATGGTATGCAGACATTGTGAACCAATTGGTAAGTGGATTATTTCCTCCTGATTCGAGTCCTCAACAGAAGAAGAAACTGGCATATGAGGTACGATTTTATATATGGGATGAGCCGTATTTATTCAAGCATGGGCCTGATCAAATAGTACGAAGATGTATTCTGGATGCGGAAGTTAAGCAGGTGTTAGAGAGATGCCACGCATCACCTTATGGTGGACATCGTGGTGGTGAACGAACAGCCCAAAAAATATTGCAATCAGGTTTCTTCTGGACTTCGATATTTAAAGATGCTCATGCCTTTGTGAAGAATTGTGATCAATGTCAACGTATGGGGACGATTGCCAAGAGACATGAGATGCCTCTTAACAACATCCTAGAAGTTGAAATTTTTGATGTATGGGGGATTGATTTCATGGGCCCTTTTTCACAGTCGAATGGCAATCTATACATACTTGTTGCAGTGGATTATCTATCCAAATGGGTAGAGGCTGCAGCTCTTCCTACTAATGACGCCAAAGTTGTGGTTAAGTTTCTTCAAAAGCAGATCTTCACTAGGTTTGAAACTCCAAGAGCTATTATTAGCGATGGAGGATCACTCTTCATTAATTATTTAGTGAAGAATGTATTGGCAAAGTATGGAGTAAAACACAAGGTTTCAACAGCGTATCATCCCTAAACAAGTGGCCAAGTGGAAGTGTCTAATTGGGAGATAAAGCAAATCTTGCAAAAGACGGTGAATACTCAGAGGAAAGACTGGTCACTTAAGATGGATGATGCTCTTTGGGCCTATCGAATGGCATATAAGAATCCTATAGGGACTTCTCCCTATCATTTGGTCTTTGGGAAAGCTTTTCACCTCCCAGTTGAGCTTGAGCATCGAGCATATTAGGTGGTAAAGAAGTTGAATCTAGATCCAGGGTTGGCGGGTAATAAGAGGTTGTTACAACTCCATGAGTTGGAAGAATTTCGTTCCCATGCATATGAAAATGCTAAGATCTACAAGGAGAAAACGAAGCGATGGAATGAAAAGCATATTCTTCCTCGTACTTTTGAGCCAGGTCAGTTGGTACTCTTGTTTAACTCAAGACTTAGGTTGTTTTCGGGCAAGCTAAGATCTAAGTGGAGTGGGCCTTTTGAGGTAAGTCGCACGACAACTCATGGTGCGGTGGAACTTTTAAACAAGGCGGATGGTACAAGGTTTATGGTAAATGGCCAGAGATTGAAGCATTATTTTGGTGAGGAAGAGAAGCAAACGGAGGACGTGCTTCTCCTTGATGATAATTGAGCTCTTATAATTGGTCGAGCCGCGACATTAAGCCAGGCGCTACATGGGAGGAAACCCATGCATGTGTTGTAATAGTTAGATTTATAAAGTAAAAATACAAAAAGAAGAGTCGTGCCCCGACCAAAACTAAGGCGCTTGATGGGAGGCAACCCATCTCTTTTACAGTTTTTGTTTTCTAATGTAGTGCTAGGATCTTGTGTTCATGCAGAGGCACGGAGTATGTTGGCATGAGAATCCACAAGACAAAGGTAAATTTGGAGGATGGATGATTAATTGAAGGTGCTGGGCTGGCAGGACATGTTTTGGAGCAAAGCTTCGAGTCTTGGGACGTGTAAAAGCCCCAAGATTATGAAAAGAATGTGAAAAATTGCTCAGGTATGAGGATAAGTGTGGGGTCCGCTACCCAGCGTGCTAGGATGAAAAAACTAAAAAAATTAATTGTTAAGGCAGTAGGGAGGCGCGCTGGCCAGCGTGCCACGCTGCCTTCCCCAAAAATCCAGCACGCATAGGCAGTGCACAGGTGCGCTGGCCAGCGTGCCACGCCGCCTGTGCACGATTTTTGGCTCAGGTTGGCAGTGGGGTAGCGCGCTAGGCAGCGTGCCACGCCGCT
Organism: Capsicum rhomboideum; assembly: GCA_031232105.1. Lineage (NCBI taxonomy): Eukaryota > Viridiplantae > Streptophyta > Magnoliopsida > Solanales > Solanaceae > Capsicum > Capsicum rhomboideum. The sequence continues at coordinate 25,520,151 of CP124710.1, forward strand.
ACCCCTTATTAAAATTTTTTAGTTCTTTTCTTTAAGTAGAACCAACCCACCCCCACCCCTTCCCCTTTAAATCCCCAAATTACTTTATTCTTCATAAATATTCCAACACCCCACACCCAAACTCAAGATTTTCTCCCCACATCTTCAAAAATTTTCTCTATTATTTTTCTCCTCTTACCCACACAAAGTTCGACTCTTTGCTTTCTCACTTTGGGATTGTGTTCAAGTCTCCATTCAAAGCTCTCAAGGTATGTCTCCTTCACTTTCTTTTTCTACAAATTGCCATGAAGTATGCGATTTTGGGTACTCTTGACTTTGTTTATGAACATAATATTTTCATGGTTTGTTGACTTGCGTCTTATCATATGATTGGGGTTTCTGTGGTGGTATTACAATGAACTTGGAAGGCCTGTGCACTTGTGGTTAATAATCTTATTTTGGTGCAAAAAGTGGAAGTGGGTTTATCTTTGTTGGTGGAAATCACTGAATATAACTCATATGTATGGAATATGTATGGTTATTGTTGAACTTCTTTATTGGGAATATACATTTATCTATGGTGGGAATTTAGTTTTGGGGCATTAAGTGATGAGGGGAAGTCTGAGTACCCTCCGCCCATAATTATTTTGACTTGGTGCTAAGCGACTAAGTGTGGGGTGGCCCTCAACGTCACCGCATATCAAGTTGGTTAGCTATTTTTACATGTTTTATTGACTTATTTGTGGACCTATGCTACAGGTACTATGTCTGATTCTAATGTAGTAGCCTATAGCTCTCACAAGAGACGTCGGTCAGGTAATAAGGTGCCTGCAACTCCCCCAGTCCCAAAAGGGCAAAAATGGAAGTATGGGATACACCCGGTCTCCAGTGCGGGGAAAAGTTGGAACAAAAGCCATCCGGAAGCTAAATATTTCTCCGATAAGTGTATTGATAGGGCAAGCCTTGCTCGGGCTTACCTAAGAATTTTGGCTCGACTTGAGCAAGTTGGGATGGGCTTTGTTTTCAACAGACCTACAGATTGCAACCTCCACCTGGTGAAGGAATTGTACGGAAATTGGAACCCGGACGCACCTACATACTCGGTAGTGGTACGGGGTTCGGATGTGATACTTGGCTCCTTGAGCTTGACTGGATTATTGGGGGTCCCCACTCGGGCTAGTCCCCAAGACATACTCAGGCTAAATGCTAGGCCTCCATATGCTGAAATTCGACACACTCTGTGCGGCCCACGTTCAACTGTGAGGTGGCTTTGCCATCACCAACGAGGATACCACAAGAGTATACCCTTTGCCCATCTCAACAAAGAGGCTAGGATTTGGCTAAAGATTGTTTGTTGTTGTTTAATTTCGGGGAGCCACATGAATGAAGTTACAAGAGATCGCGTCTGTCTAGTATATGCTCTCATAACTGATGCAGAGATTGATGTAGGTTCTGTTTTGTTGTCAGCAATGCGGCGAGCTCACCTTCATGGAGGTCTTCGATATGCTTTCGGTGGACTATTGACCAAATTAATGCGAGCATTCGAAGTGCCCGAAGAAAATTTTGACTATCATCCTCATTTAACGACGACGCCTGTGGATGTCACCCAGACTAAGGTGCTAGATTCACTCGGCCCCACTTTGACATTAGCAGAGCGTCATGCTCGAGATGATGGGATTTTAGCCCGCATGTATGGATTGGAGATGTTGCGCCACAGAACTGGGGGTAGGCCCTCCACGGCGGATGAGCTGAGCCAGGTAGAGAGGGATTATCCTCTCAATGAGCATGCCATGGACTTATTGAGGATTGGTCCTGACTTTGTGGAGCCTATGGACGATGATGTCCCCACAGATGAAGAGGACCTCCAGAGTGGTTCTGAGGATGAGGAGGCTGATGCAGATGATCCACCGTTAGAGGTACGTGGGCCGAAGGACGACGACTACCTCGACTGACCAGGGAGCTTCTTACATCCTACTCTTGCTTTGTTTATTTTAGTAGCATTGGGGACAGTGCTAATCTTTTAAGTGTGGGGTAGGGTGTGATGTACTTCCCTTGTATGTATGTATATGTGTGCTATTGTATGCTTTTATTTTGGGTTCCTTAGCATTTGTTTTCGATTCTTTTACTGAGGAGAGTCTCTTTGAACCGTACAAAAAAAAAGAAAAAATTGTTTTTAGTCAGAGGACTAAGGGATTTGCTCTATGATGGATGGATGACGACCGCCTTAAGAGAAAATTAGTCATGTAGTGTCATGTCGGGTGTTCTTGCTTGCTATACAACTGTTCTTACACGTGTGAAACATGCCCGGATATATAATAGCAAGTGTTGAGACGCCTAATTCTCATTTAGTTGACTTGCTAAGTTGCTTAATATTGAATTTATGCATGATTTCGGAGGTTGTATGTGAACCTGCTGAGCTGAACATGTGCCATGTGTGAGTAAGTTTTTTTTTATATTCCATGTGCATAACGATGTCTAGAACTTGCCTAGGGTGTGTGCAAAGCGAAATAATAGATGTTAAGTTTAGGAGATGATATAGGCATTTCTTTGATAGCCATATTTTAGACCTACTTTACCTACCCTCTGTGCTTAATCCTAGTTAGCCCCGTTGAGCCGTTAGCCTTTTCCTTGATAGCTTTACATGTAGCTCAATCCTCTTCTTTCAGTGAACCAGAATTTGATCCAATAACTCCTAAACGCTTTAATTTGGAAATCAAGAGGTGAAGGAGTATAAGAGTTGGAAGAAGGAAAGAGTTAAGTTAAAGCCTCAAGCATGTCACCTATAGGTGTGTGAAAAAGTTTGTGCATGTTGGTGGAGTTTATAAAAAAAAAAAACAAAAAAAAAACTTTGTTTTTGGAATCAATGGGTGATAACAGTATTCCTTATCTAATGTGCTGAAGCTAGTTTAAAGTTAAGGGGTAAAATAGTGGAAAATAGGCCGGTTGAAGGTGCTCCGAATGTAATTTGTAGTGGAGTAAAGCGCTTAGGAAATATAGTCACTATTCTTGACCAAATAGTTCCTAACCGACCTTGTGCTTACATTACAACCCCTACAAAGTACTACTTGATCTTGAGCTTTGACATTTCAACATTAGTGAAGTATTACACTAAGGGCAAGCCTATGGTTCATCTTTGTGTTGCATGTGAATTCTTTTTGAGAGTGAGTGACTGTCATTCATGCACCCGGTTAGTAATTTCGTTGTAGAATTGAGGGGTGATTCTCTTATTGTGAGGGCACATGGTTAGTGAAGTTTGGTGATCTATTAATATTGTGTCACGTATGAATTTGCAACTAGCAAGTCGTTCTGTGAGAGTAGGTTGTTTCAACTTGTTATTTAATTGAGTAATATCCTAGTATGTGGTGCATAAGTTGTAAATGTGGTTGTGTAAGTTGTGCAAGAATGCTCATTTTGTGTCTATTGTTTAAAGTCGCCCGGAGTTGAGTGTGATTAATTGTTCGAGGACAAACAAAGGTTTAAGTATGGGGTGGTGATCTAAGGCGTATTTATATGCCTTAGTAGCGACTTTAACCCATGATTACCTTAGTTTTGAGAACAATACTTGTGTATTATATAAGTTTTTGATGGAAAATGGGATAGTGTGCTAACCAATATGATTAGACTCTTGTAGGTGGAATTTGTTACTTTTTGGAGCATGTTTGGCATGGAAAGTGAGGCTTGGAAGAGCTACGAGTGAAGAATACTGAAGCTAAGATACAAGCCAAAGAGTTGATCTTGAAGAATCCATCCAAATCCGCAAAGAGAAGTCGACAAAAGCAGCGTGCCAGGCCGTGTTTGGCAAAAATTCCACTTTCCTAGGCAATACCCAGGCGCGCTGGCCAGCGTGCCACGCCGCCTGGGAGCACCTTTTTGCTGAGGTAAAATCTGCCTAAGTGCTAGGCGCGCCCAATGGCATGCCGGGCCGCTTTTTGGCAGATTTTTGCCTCGATTTGGGTCTATAAATAGGGCTTTTGAGTTATTGTATCACATTGCATCATCCTTAGAATATTTTGGGGCGTTTTTGGGCATCTAAATTAGGTTCCATTCTTCTCTTTTTCAGTTTTAATTAATTCTTAGAGTATTTATTACTTGTGGATGTTGATAAACATTATGAGTGGCTAAAATCCCTCATTCTTGGGGTTAAGGTCAAGAACATGACTCTCTTGGGTTAATTGTATTGGTTTTTGCTGGAGTTTATTGTAAAGTGGTTATTCATATATTCTAAAATTCATTATTTTCATGTTTGATCACCATTGGAATATATTTCTTGTCTTGTAGTTAGCTCGAGAGAGAAACTGAGAGACAGAACTTGAATATATGAAGTGTGGTCTATCTCGGAGAAGTAATTCTAAGGGATGGACATGTGGTTAGGACCGAGAGGTACCTAACCACCCACACTTGGTCAATTACAAGAAGAAAGCTTGAATGCTCTAGAATTGGTTAAGCTTATCACCACTCACGGATGTAGGTAGGTTTCTAAGTTCTAGTAGACAATTATAATTTGGAGACGAATATAGTTGTAAAATTAACCTTGGGATCGATAACCACAATAAACTACTCAAAATGCTTAAACCAGCAACAATTATGCTCAAGAGATGATGTTCAGGGTGCCTTAGCCCTGGGAATTTACTTTTCATTGATTTTTCAAGCATATTTGCGAAAACCAAAGTTACGATAGCGAAGATAGGAGTTCTTAGTCCGCAATCATTAAATTTTAAGCACCAAATCTATTGTAGTTTTTGCAACACTAGTTTCTAATTATAGTTTGCCGTCTAGAGTTGATTTCTGTTGACGAAAGTCCCTTGGGTTCGATATTCGGCTCTTTAAAAGGAGTCACTTTATTACTTGCACGATCACGTACACTTGCGTGTATAGCTGGGTTGCAACAACCACGTGAGCAAACATGGAGTCCAACATATGCCTTGTTGGAAGGCCGCAATTTACCTTGCTAGGGTATAAAGCTATGATTTTGGCGTGATCACTCGTATGCCCACTTGGGAAAAACATAATATCATACCAATGGTGGCATGTAGTTTCTAGGACTAGGATATGCTAAACCCTCGCCCACTCGGTGCTAGATACCACTCCCAAAATCATACTAATGCTCATCATATATAAAGTTCATCATGGAAAGAGGCATGAAACTAAATTTAAAGTAAACTGATGACCATAGTCCTGACATGTTGAAACTAGTCATGCTTCTTTATCGTTTCATAGATCATTGATGGCATATCTGGATGTCATACAACATAAGTATTAATGGAATGCCTGGCTGTCATACTAATCATGAATCATATACTTGAAAATCATGGGTTCATGATGAGTTGAGACCATAAGGTCAAATTATGTCAAACTCATGTAATTCATGGTAAATCTTGAAATTCATATCATCTTGTGTAGTTCATGCTAATTTTTGTTGTAAAACCCCCAAGTCTTGTAACTTAAGCAAAAACGTAGAAATTTTATGTAAACTAGGCTTATATCATGTACATGCTTAAAAATCATGCTTGTTCAAATCATGATAAGTTTTGCTAAATCATATTAAGAGCATGAAAATCCTTGTAAATTCGTATTCATGTCATGAACTTGCTTGAAATTTGAGCTAAATCATGTCAAAGGAAAGAACTTGTTTTCAATTTATGCTTGAAATCATACTAAGGACATGTAATTCTTGCAAATTCTAAAGGTTCAATACCAATTTTAGGGATTTCATGAATATTCCATCAAGTCTTAAACAAGGGTTTGAAAATATGTGAATAAGAATGCAATTAAACCATGGGAGCTCATGAATATTATCAAGTACATAGGAAAACTCATAAATAGAACATGGGAATTCGAATTAAAAGCTTTGGGGTTAAACCCTAACACGAAAATACTTATTTATGGAATTTAAAAGCTTTGGTTTGGGTACAAGGACAAAAGGATTATCCTCGTTGATGTCCCACATACCCGGGCTTGACAGTTTCTTGAAGGAAAGCTTGAATTTGGAGTCTTGGATGTTGAAAAGTTTGAGAGGAAAGCGTTCTTGAGAGTTCGAAAGAGAAATAACGGTTGTTTTATCTTAATGTATTGAGGTAAATAGGGTAATAATAAGTTATAGGAGTGTTTGGGGGTTAAAAATACGAATTTACCCTTGCAAAAATGAGTTTAAAAAGGAGTTTTTAACGTCTGGAGACCACCCAACGTGTCACGCCAGCCAACGCTCCATTTTATCTCCATGGCATGCAGATATCACGCCAAAATAGCTCTGTGGTATGCTGATATCGCGGACCCCTATTGTTTTGGGGTCCTCAGCTTATGCCACTTGACGTGGCATGGACCCTTTCTGGTAAATTGGTCATAACTTTTTACTCCGATGTCGTATTAAGGCAAAAATTGATGCGTTGTAAATAAAACTCAAATACCTTTCATTTTGTAGGTATTTATATCCAAAAATATTCATAACCTAGGATTTATTCTCGTTTGAAGTGACTATAGATAAATTCTATTCAAAAATTCAATCGGTAAGAAAACTTTCAACTTGGCTAAGAGCTAGGAGTTACTTGTGGCCTTAATTCTTGTCTAAGGATATTCAAACGCTAAGTAATTGATCTTAACACCTATTTACAAGTATGAATCATTAGATTTTATTCTATACACATTCGATGAACGAGTAGGTTTTTAGCTCGAAAATTCAGGGTGTTACAAGTATGAATACTATGAGTTTTGATTTGAGTACGGCATCTGGTTATGATATAATTGATATGTTTAGGTGATGATTATAATTGTTTTGGAAGTATTGAAAGTGGTACTGATTTCTGTTGCATATGATTAATGTGGCCTCTTGTTATTACCCACTATTTCTGGTTTGAACCCAGCATATGGCCTCTCGTTACTTCCCACTATTTCTGGTTTGAGCTTGGTATCTGGCCTATCATTATTACCCATTGGTTCCAATTCAGGCCTTTTGAAAATTTGGATAGTTTTATCATAGATTTGGGATCAAATGGTTACTTGGGATCATTTCGATTATGAGTTACTTATGCTTTTTTTTTAGTTACTGCTTGTGTGCGCCCACCATCTTATGGGGAATCGATCGGGTAAATTTTCTTTTTTTGTGTTCCTTCTGAGCTTATAAGGGCCCAATTAGGTTGTGGTTAGTGTTTTCTTTCATCGCTGTGTAATTTATTTTCTGTATTGTCCGTATTTACATCCTTTATCGCACTTGCATAGTTCAGTAGATATTTACATTTTCATCCCTATTACTACTATCTTAGTTTACACTATCGCATTATATATATATATACTTTTATTATATTTGAGCTTAGTCGGCCGATGATGTCTACTAAGTACCCTTTGCTTTGGTACTCATACTACACTTCTGCATCTTTTCCCTGATGCAGATCAGAGTACGAGCCGCCGGCGTTGACTCTATTTTTAGGCCCAACTACTGATCCAAAAATAGGGTGATCTTTCCAGAGTCCGAGTTTAATCCTCCTCCATCTATTCCAGTTACAGTCTTTTGCATTCCAAAACTACTGTATATATATTTTTTGGATACTGTCTAGTACTTGTTACTTGGTTTTAGTGGCTCTTGTATCTACCTTACCAGGCCTTCGGAGGGGTTTCTGTATATTTTGTCCTCTTCCTTCTTCTGTTTGGTATTTTATGAATTTATATCTTTTTACTTTCACTATTATTGTTGTTGTTGTGGGTTTTCTTCTCGTTTCTTTCTATCTTCCACCCGTTTGCTTATTACTCTCTGTTTTAGGCTATGGCTTGGCTTACCTACTGGTGGATTGAAGTTGGTGCCATCATGACCTAAGAAAATTGAGTCGTGAAAGCTTGGTATCAGAGAATAGGTTTCACCGACATCGTTGGTACAAGAGCCAATGTTTAGTATAGTCCCATGGATTGGTACAGAGACATTTGTATCCTATATTAGAGAGGCTACGGGACATTTCTAGGAAAGTCTCATCTTTTTGATTCACTTTCGTGAGCTGTGTCTGTATTGGTTTCTAAATCCTTATTTGTTTCACTCTTTCACAGATGGCTTGGATGTAGGATATGACAGTCGGGGATCAGGACCCTGAGGCAGATGCTAGAGCTCCAGCTAAGGATAGAGGTGGTCGACCCTGAGATTGAGGGCAGGCTAGAGATACAGCCCCCGTTCGAGATTAGACTAGGGAGTAATTGTCAGACCCCATTAGAGCTCCTGAGCTTTAGATAGCTCCAGAGATACCACTTCCACAGAAGCAGGTGGCCTAGGGGGTTACCCAGGCCCTACCCAGGTTTATATTATCATCAGCTCTTCATGATGCACTAGTTTAGTTTGCGATCCGCCGACCGATGGAGCTTAACATAGGGTGGTATTGATTTAGGGGCATAACCTTCAGCTATTGCTCCCAGAGCAGAGGTTCCGCTAGCACCGGTAGTTCCACAGTCGGTAGTAGCCCAGCCAATTTTGTATGTGGAGGAGCAAAAAATGCTAGGCTGCTTTCTAAGATTGACTCCACCTGGGTTTGTCGGGACCCCAAGAGAGTACGCTTATGAGTTCCTGACTAGTTGTGAGAACAGGTTATGGAATTTAGGATTGGTTGAGTTGCGTGGGGTGTACTTTGTTGCTTATCCGCTAGACACAACAGGGAGAAAGTAGTGGAGAGATTATCTTGATTCCAGTCCAGCTGAATCTCCACCTGTGACTTAGACTCTATTCTCTGAGGCTTTGTCAGGGAAGTATATGCCTCTCAGCATGTGCGAGCACCTGAGAGATAAGTTTTTTGCATTGAAATAGAGTTTTATGACTGTGGCTGAGTATGAGGTAAGATTTCACGAGTTATCCAGACACGCCACTCTGATTTTACCTACAGTGTATGCGTGGGTTTGATGCTTTGTGAGGGATTTGAGACTACCGCTATGCAGGGCCACTCAAATTTTGGTGAATTTGGGGAAGACTTTTTCTGATATTGCTGAGCATATCTATTTTATAGAGGAGATAGATCGCGAGGTCTAAGGGGGTAGTGATAAGAGGCCCCATTATCAGGGCAATTTTAGTAGGAGCCATAACGGCTCACAGTTCAGAGGTCGAGGATTACAGGGTAGGTACCCCCAACAGTAGCCTTATTAGTGTCAGGGCCAGTCGAGTAGAACGGTTCAGGTAGCGCTTCAGATATCAGATGGGTCAGCCCGGTTATAGTAGTTCTAGTGGTTAGAGTAGTAGTCAGCCACATAGGGGTATTCAGTTAGGGTTGTCGGGCAGAGGTGTTTATTTTAGATCAACTAGACTTTTTAGACAGAGAAGAGTGACAAGGGCATGTTATGTTTGTGGGGTTGTTGGTCACTTTGCTCGTGAGTGTCCCTGACATAGGATATTTAAGTCTGTAGTTCAGAGTGAACAATCGATCATATTAGTGCCGCTGCCAATTAGGGATGGTGCTCAGGGTCGTATGTGGTCCCCAAGGTTCCTGAGGTGGTCCTCAGGCAGGTAGGATAGGTGGTCGGACAGGCACCCAGTTCGGTATTAGACAGAGCTATTTGTATTCTGTATCGGGTAGGCCGGAGGCTAAGGCTTTAGTTGTTGTGATCAAAAGTATGATTTCTATATGCCATCAGCTAGCTTCTACTTTGTTTGATCCCGGTTCTATTTTTTCATATGTTTCTTATTATTATGCACCGCGGTTGGGTTTGTCTTCGGAGTCTTTGTCTGTGCATTTGAGTGTAGCTACCCCCGTGGGTGATTCCTTAGTATTAGATTAGGTATATAGATCATACTTGGTGACTGTTCGAGGGTATGATACTCGGGTTGATCTTATTGTGTTAGGTATGTTGGATTTTGATGTGATTCTGGGCATGGACTGGTTAGCCCCCTAACATGCAGTCTTGGATTGCTTTGCCAAGACCGTTACCTTAGTCATGCCTGGCATACCCCCAGTTGTGTGACAGGATTTTTTTAGCCATACATTGATGGGGATTATTTCTTATGTTCTGGATGTTAGTGCTGAGAGTCCTTCAGTTGACTCCATTCCTAGTTTCGTGATTTTCCCAATGTTTTTCCTTTCAACCTAGTTGGCCTTCCTCCTGAGCAGGACATAGAATTTACTATTGACCTCGAGCCTGACGCCCGACCTATTTCTATGGCTCTTGCTAAGCTAAAGAAGCTAAATACTCAGCTTCAGGATCTTCTATGTAAGGGTTTTATCAGACCGAGTGTTTTTCCTTGGGGTGCTCTTATTTTTTTATTGAAGAAAAAGGATGGCTCTATTCATAGGTGTATCGACTACAGGCAGTTGAATAAGGTGAAAGTGAAAAATAAATATTTTATGCCTCATATCAATGATTTGTTTGACCAGGTTCAGGGTACAGCGGTGTTTTCTAAGATTGATTTGAGGTATGGTTACCATCAGTTGAGGATTAGGGCTGAGGACATTTCTTAGACAACCTTCAGGACTCGTTACGGACATTATGAATTCCTGGTGATGTATTTTGGGTTGACTAATGCCCCAGAAGTGTTTATGGATTTGATGGACTGTGTTTTTAGGCCATATTTGGACTCCTTCGTGATAGTGTTCATTGATGACATCTTGGTATATTCGAAGAGTAGGGAGGAGCAAGAGCAACATTTTAGGATTGTGCTCCACACTTTGAGAGATCATAGGCTTTATGCCAAATTCTCAAAGTGTGAGTTCTGGCTTGAGTTTGTAGCTTTGTTAGGGTACGTGGTGTCCAAGGAATGTATTATGATAGACCCAACAAAGATTGAGGCTATTCGTGGTTGGGCTATTATGTCCCCTACTGAGGTTCGCAGTTTCATTAGGTTAGCAGGCTATTACAGGCGATTCGTCGAGGATTTTGCTACTATTTTAACCCATACGACCAGGTTGACTAGGAAAGAGGTTCTGTTTCAGTGGTCTATAGGCTGTGAGGCGAACTTTATTAAGCTCAAGGACTTGCTCACTTCAGCTCCTATTCTGACCCTTCTAGTTGAGGGCGAGGGTTTCACCATCTATTATGATGCTTCTGGTATTGGTTTGGGGGGGTGTTCTAATACAACGAGGCTGTGTTATTGCATATGCTTCGAGGCAGCTAAAGGTCCATGAGCGCAACTGCCCCACTCATGATTTGGAGTTGGCTGCAATAATTTTTGCACTTAAGATTTAGAGGCATTACCTGTATGGTGTTCATTGAGAGATCTTCACTGACCACCACAGTCTTCAGCATATTATGACCCAGAAGGAGCTTAAATCGAGGCAGCATAGATGGATTGAGTTACTGAAGGACTATAATATCTCTATCCTATACCATCTGGGAAAGGAGAATATGGTAGTGGATGCCTTGAGTCGGAGGGGAGTGAGTGTGGGTAGCCTGATTTTCATTTCAGTTTCAGAGCGGCCGTTGGCTTTGGACATCTAGCCTTTAGCTAAATTGATGGTTTAACTTGATATTTCTGACCTCAATAGGATTTGAGTCTAGATCTACCTTGTTAGAGTCGATTTGGGCTCATCAATTTAAGGATAGCAGGCTTCGTAGCATTCAAGGATAGGTCTTGAGAGGTGAGTCCAGGAGGGATACCTTAGATTCTAAGGGCCTTCTGAGATGTGACAGTCATATTTGTGTTTCGAGGGTCAGAGATTTGATTTAGTTGATTTTTCATGAGGCTCATAGCTCCAGGTACTCTATTCACCCTGGGACAGCTAAGATGTATAGAGATTTGAGGAAGCATTACTGGAGGAGTGGTATTTGGAGTGATATAGAGGGGTTTGTAGCTCAGTGCCTTTGTTGTCAGCAGGTAAAGGAAGAGCATCAGGAACTGTGGATTGCTTCAGAGGTTGCCCATTCCCGACTGGAAATGGGAGCGAGTTACCATGGATTTCGTAGGTGGGTTGCCTTGCACTTCTTGTGGTTTTGATTGCATTTTGTTCATCGTGGATCGATTGACCAGGTCTGTTCATTTCATCCCTATTCAGACTTCCTATGGTTCCAAGAGGTTAGCCTGTATCTATATTTGAGAGGTAGTTCTCCTATATGGGGTACCTGTGTCTATCATGTCAGACCAAGGCTCTGAGTTCACTTCTAGCTTATGGAGGACATTTCAGGATGAGTTGGGTACCCAGGTTGACCTTAGCACCGCTTTTCATCCCCAGACTGGCAGGCAGTCGGAGTAGACTATTCAGGTTCTGGAGGATATGCTCTGTGCTTGTGTGTTTGATTTTGGGGGTAAGTGGGATCAATTTTTAGATTTGGCAAAGTTTGTGTATAATAACAGCTTTCATTCGAGAATTCATATGGCCCCATTTGAGGCGTTGTATGGTACGCAGTGTTGGTCTTCAGTCAATTGGTTAAATATTTTTGAGGTTAGGCCTCGTGGTACAGATTTGCTTTACGAGTCATTGGACTGGGTTCAGGTGATTTAGGATAGGCTACGGGCAGCTTAGAGCTGGCAGAAGAGTTATGTTGACTGTAGACGTCGTGCTTTGAAGTTCAGAGTTGGTTATTGGGTCTTTTTGCGAGTATCACCTATGAAGGGCGTGATGAGGTTCGGGAGGAGGGGCAAGGTATATTGGACCATTTGAGATCATAGGAACAGTTGGAGAGGTAGCATATGAGTTAGCTTCGCCTCCTGCCTTTTTAGCTATTCACCCAGTTATTCATGTGTCCATCCTGCGAAAGTATATCTTAGATGAGTCTCACATGCTCCGATGGGACTCGATTCAGCTGGATGAGAGGTTGGTATTTGTGGAGGAGCATGTGTCTATTTTGGCCAGAGATGTTAGGCGGTTGCACTCTGGAGACATTCCTGTTGTTAAGGTTTAGTGGCATCACCGTCCAGTTGAGGAGGCTACCTGAGAGACCCAACATAATATGCAGACCCAGTATCCCCACCTGTTCGAGCCTCAGGTACTTCTTTATCGTTTACTTTCGCGAAAAAAAATCATTTTAGTAGTGGATTTAGTAATGACTTTTAAGGTCATTTCTTTAATTTTTGTGCATCTTCTACATTTAGAGCTTTCCCGTAGCTACCCCAAGTCATTTATGATTTGCTGGGATGGACAGTTCGGTTACCGGGCAGTTCATTTGATTTTTAGAGCCATTTCCCTATTTAGGAGCTTTTGAAGTTAAGTAATAGGTCTCAGGCCTAAACCTTAGGTAAACGGCCTCAGATCCCAATTCTGATAGTCTCAACAGCTCTAGAACATCGATTTTAGACTATAGGAACCCTTCGTCCAAGTACCGAGACTTCCAGACTCGTTTTGGGCTATTGGGTGGAAATTGGTAAAAATGGCTCCTTGGGTGTGGGACCCGCTTTTTGTCTAAATGACCTCGGATGGAAATTTTGATAGTGCCGTCGAGTTTGGAATGTTGACTTTGGTAGGGTAGCATAGTTCATTTGCATTTATGAGATTCTGAACGAATTTCGAGGGCCTCGTCAGGATATTTACTACTTGCCAAAGTTGTTGGTGCAACCCAGTTCCTTTATCGCGACCGCTATGAGGACCTCCATGATCGTAAGGGGCCATAATCTTAGTCATCACAATCGTGAGGCTTGAGATCTTGTGACCATGATGAAGGAGGTCATGGGGCCAGGCCAACTTGCTCATACAATCGTATGCCTAGGCCATAGAGATCGTGATGGTTCCGTTAGTGGGTGTCGTGACCGCGACCAGAGGACCTCGAAACCTCGATGAGGAAAACCCTGACAGTATATAAACTTCCCTCTTTGTTTTTCCAACCCATATTTCAAGTCCTAAAAACCTTTGTTGGCACCTTAAGCTCAGGAATTTAGGGAAATTCATATAGTTGAGCTGGGATTAGCTTGGGGATCGTGTTTGTGGGCCCTACATCTTTGATAATTCGTTAGTTTTCCATCAATTTTCCATGCAATTCTCCATTTTAGTTTTTGGTTTCAATTTAATAATGGGACTTATTTGGAGCTGCGTGGGATGTTGTGAAGGTTTCAATTTTGCAATTTTACAAGTGGGCCCCACATGGAATTTTCGATATGATTTCTGACCCGGAGCATTTATACGCAATATGGGTATCATTTTTCTCGTCCTGATGCCTAGATCATTATTTTGATAGCGTGGCAGCTCTCAGAGGCCTCTCAGAAGGGAAAAGCTCCAGTTTAGAGGATTTGGCAAGCCTTCGGCGACGTCCAGGTAGGCTAGGCTTACCCTATCTTTAGATTGAGCTTATTTATGGTATTAGTGTATTATTATGCTAATTTTGGGCAGGTAGTTTTAGCCAGTTATCATATTAGTATTTTATGCCTTATTTAGTTGGTTAGGGCCCCGTGTTGGTAGATTTCAGGCCCGTTATCCCCTAGTATGGTGTAGTGACATCCTTTAGTAATAGGATTAGTACTTTTAGTATTTTGAGATAGGGTCGGGAAACATTAAACTAGACTTGGCTAGGTTTCGGCCTAGATTCAGCTATTTGGCCCCCCGTAGTGGGCCTCACTACCCTTTTTAGCTAGGAATACTTGGCGTTAAGTTTGTTTAGGCTTAATTAGACTCTTGACTACCACCTGAGGTTATTACCTTGGGTTGGGTTTGACTTAGATTGGTTTCTGACCTATTTTTAGCCCCTTTATCTAGGGTAGAGTAGTAATTGATCCTGTACCGCACCTCTTGACCTAGTATAGCAGACCCGCCTTGCCTTAGTGGACTTATCCACCTGAGATTAGTAGTTATCACCTTATGCTCTGGATATATGCTTAGAAACCTCGGGTTTCTTCGCTTTAGCTGGTTATACTTTTTTATATAAATGCAGTTCAGTTTTGATTCGGGACCGGCATATGCTTATTTTTGACTATTTATTATGAGTACTGGCACGGCTTTGGCATCGGTTTTAGTATGGTTCTGGTATCAGTTTTACAGTTGAGATTGGCTATCTATGGGACCACTAGTTTCTGGTTATAATACGATCGAGATGCTCTGGTGATGATTATGATTGTTCTTGAAGGGTTGGCAATGGTACTATGTTCAATCATATGCATATCATAATCATAACCACCATTGCGGAAGAACATGAAAGACGAATAAAGGAAAACATGGGACATATTTATACATACATATGAAACTTGGCCGTTGAGGCCATCCCGTCAAAACAACATATGTCTTTTACATTGATACACCCACATCCGTCTACAAAAGCCTCTAACAAGAGCATTGACCAAACTGAACCATAAGTCGGGACAAGTCCCCGCTTTACACAATATGTACATCACCAAAACATATATACACTATGACTCGGAGAAGCCCCGAATGAGCTGGAGCTCACCAAAGAACCGCTAACAGTGGCAATCTACTGGGGAGGCCTACTGGTACCTGCGCCTGCAGCAAGTAAGGTAAATTCCTCGAGAGGGGTCAGTACGAAATAAGTACTGAGTATGAAAGGCTTAGATAAAACTGTACAACATATGAATATCTCAATGAACTCAAATACAAATGACTAATCAATGTGAATAAGTCACCATGATGCATTTTGGAAACCATGTGGATTGCTTTCATTACTTTCGTTGCTTTCTTTACATTCAATGCTCACTTGTCATTACATATGTCACAATGTACCCGGGCCCCGACTGATCAGTGGGTCTTTTCATATCATATCATCGTGTTGGGATCGAGTCGAGCTAGGCTTATGCCACTAGACTTGCCACCTATACATCAATGCATCGGGATCGGGTCGAGCTAGGCTTATGCCCCTAGACCTGCCACCCATAAATTCATACCTCGGGATCGAGTCGAGCTAGGCTTATACCCCTAGACCTGCCACCCGTACTTGATCATTGACCACATATGCATTACTTTGTCCATTACTTTGAGATTGATACTTTGATAGTGATAACATCACTTTGGAACTTTGGAACATTACATTGTTGGAAGCTTTGAATCATTAACCAATGAGTGAGAGACATGTGAATAAACATCATGAGAAATATAACATTACTAGCACCATGACACCATTGGAACCATTGGACAATAATCCATGAACAAGGAACATGAATATAATCACTATTGGAACTTTGGGACATTTACCATGAATATAGGACATGAGACTCGCAATTGATCAATGAGTAGGAAATATATGACAATGACTATTGATAAACGGATATCGGATACCTTAGCACATTTCGGGATAGGACTAGTGACATGTCAATATGGATACTATTTGCCGCAGAAAGATACGGACAAAGTAACCTTACATACCTTGGATTCGCAATACGAATATACAACCTTAGATGCGTATACAATAATCCCGCTCCTTCTTTATGTGTCACTCTACAACATAAATACATAACGAAATTCACATTAACCACCAATTACTTTACAAATGCATACAATGTCAATGAGTTACATGTTTGCCTTTAAACATGTCATTTCCCCTTGACAAAACCATTGATCATACTATTATTCCAAAAAATTCCATAATATTCCCAACATTGACCAATACATGATAATTGATACATTTCACCACAACACTTCTCCTTTACACTTTCTTATCCATAACACATCACAAATAACCCATCAAATGACCTTAATACAACTCATAACACATATCGGCCAAAATCCCACAATTTCCACTTATAGACAAGAACTAGTTTAATACCAAAAATAACACCATACATGTTCATATTTTGTCCATACCATGCTTTTTCATCAAAGGCACAAGTCCTAATTCAAGTTCAAATCACCAAGATAGCACATCTTTCACCAAAGGCAAAAATACACTATTCACCACCTTGCCAACACAACTATCATAAAATACATAATCTCCCATGCATATAATATGTTAATTCATGTGAATAGATACTTACCAAGGCTTGGAATAGGATGGTCTTGTCCAAAGAGTTCAAAGGAATTATTTTGCTTTAGGGTTTGGAAATGAGAAATGTTGAGAAAATATCATAAAGGCATGAGAGGTTTTTGATGATAAAAATCTGATCTTGGGGCATTTATATAGACCCCAAGTCAAGCTTAGCCACACTTGGCACTAAATGATATGTTTACTTAGTCAATTCTTGGAAGAATGCGTTACTTCCTCTTTGGGCCAAGTCTTTTAATCCCATTTTGGGCCTAACTTTGGGCCCAATAACACATATCCATGTAACCCATCAAATTTCATGTATTATTCACCATATATCTCATGTTTACATAATTCCATGATTTCATGACAATATTCTCTTACGAGATTCTCATTCGTCGTTTCGATCGCAAAAATAGGAATTCTAGTCGCCCTTGGCTTCATTGGACATTTTGGATCACTATTCACATTTCATGATTTGATCATGTAGGAGTATGTAGGAGTGTATTGAAATGTTTGAAGCTTTAACAATGCGTAAAGAACTCCAAAGGACCAAAAGAAACCATCCAAGAAGCGTCGTAGAATTACGTTACAAAACGGGTCCGGAAAGGCACAAAATTTGTGCCTTGCACCACTAGCTGCAAAGCAGGCTTTGGCGCAAGATCTCAGCCTTCTCTAAATTTTCAGAATGCAGGTGGCTTGCGCCACACCCCTGAAACAGGGTAGTGGCGCAAGTTTCAGTACTTTGCTGAAATTTTCAGCCACTTATCCAATGTTTGCATATCGTCCAATCCCATATCAAAACACTACAAAATACTTACTTAGTGATCTTAACCATCAATTAAACATGACTTAAAGTCACCAAATGAGGTTAGAATATGTACGGGGCATCACCCAAATGAATCACGAAATAACAAAACACCTCCTACGAAGGTCTAATCGCACATGTTAAGTCCGATATAAAATATTTCACCAATGACACTATAAAACACATTTTCATGGCATATCAACACCTATGTAGATATGATCCCAAGGTATCAAGTAAGGTTAGAAAAGTACGGGGTGTTACACTGGCACCCTAAGCCGATAAGGCCCGAGAGAACCAATCTTCATTCTTGTACACTCATATGCTTGTCATTCGCGAAACATCAACATCACGTATAGATACAAGATGCTAAAGGCGGAAGTCATGGATACATGTGATACATACATCTATGAAACTTGGCCGTTAGGACCACCATGTCAAAATGGACATACATTCTTTCATTCATCTCACCACGTACGTCTACAAAGCCTCTAGCAGATGCATATACATAACTAACCTAAAGTCGGGACAACTACCCTCTTTATACAACATTTACAATACCAAAACAAATGTAGACATGTGAGTCGGAAAGTCCCGAACCAACTGGGAGCTCACCAAAGATCTGCAAATGACCGCAACCTACTCTAGAGGTCTACTAGCACCTGTGCCTGCAGCAAGTAAGGTAAGTTCCCCAAGGGACGTCAGTACAAAGAATGTACTGAGTATGTAAGGATATATGAAACTGCATGATATATAAGTGCTTCCATGGAATCAAATATAAGAGAATAGTCAGTACAGATAAACCACCGGTCTGCATATGTGGAACCATGTACATTACATTCTTTACTTCTTTTGCCTTTACGTTTATTCATCTTTATCATTCTACCCATGATAGGCTTTTCTGTCGCCCCTGGGATGAGATTAACCCATGCTAAGTATTTTAACCCCTGGGATGTGATTAACCCATGCTAGGTATTTTAGACCCCTGGAATGTGATTAACCGATGCTAGGTTTTTCTGTCGCCCCTGGGATGGTAGATTAACCCATGCTAGGCTATTATGTTGCCCCTGGGATGTTACTGTGATATTGGGATCGACCCATGCGAGGTGTTTTTTTTTTTCCTCCCCTGGGATGCCACCCAAGAATACTCAAACAATTATACATTACTTCATTTCTTTACTTCTATGAGAATGATACATTGGTAGTCATATCATGATTGGAACTTTGAAATATTTATCAACGAACATGAGACATGTGAATCACAATTGGTCTTGTGAGTAATACTATATGACAAACTGAAATGAGATACCTTTAGACATTTCAGAATGGAACAAGTACAATGTCAATGTGAACAATATGTGTTGCAGAAGGATACAGAAAGAGTAACCTTACATACATTATCTTCCCAATATGAATACACAGTCCTATATGTGAATACAATAATCTAGCTCCGTCCTGACGTTTTACTCTACAACACAAGTACATAACGGAGCTCACGTTAACAACTAACTACCTTACAAGTGCATAAGACGACAATGAGTTACATGATTGCCCTATAACGTCATTTCACTCTTTACAATACCATTAAAGACATTATCAAACCAACAATACCACAAAATTCCACACATTGACCAAGGTATCATAAACCAATAGCATTTCACACCAAGTTTATACTTTACACTTCCCCTTCAACACAACATCACAATTACTCCATCAAGTCACCTCAATACGTTGCATCACAACAATCTCACATGTTATACACATACATAGAAAAAGCAAGGTAAGGACATAACCACACCATACATGTTGATATTTCATCCACCCCATTCATTTCCATCAAAACCTAAAGTGCCCTTTCAAGTTCAAGTCACATAGATGACACATCTTTTAGCAAAAAGCAAAAGTGCACCACTCAACACTTTTAGATACAACCATCATGATCTACACACTCTCTCATGCATATAATATATTAAATCACAAGAATAAACACTTACCCAAGCTTGCAAAGTGATGATTTTGTCCACAGGAGATGGTTGCCTTAGGGTTTGAGTGTAGAGAGAAAAATATCTTTTTGGGAAAAGTCTAGAAATGGCATGAGAGTTGTAATGAATAAAAATCTGATTTTTTGGCCTTTATATAGTCCCTCAAGTCATCCTTAGCCAATTCTTGGTCATTAAATGTTGTGTTTACTTGGTCAACACAAGAATGGGTCATTTGCCCCATTTTGGGCCATGTCTTTTGCCTAATTATTGGGCCTTAATTGAGCCCAATAGCACAAGATTAATTTAGCCCAATAAATGTAATGTATAATACCCCAATAATCTAATGTTTAAAGACTTCCATAAATGTGAAGACAATGTTCCACTCATGAGATTCATGTTCGTAGCCTCATTCTCGAGAATAAGCGATTTTAGCCACTCATGGCTTAATTTATCATAAATTGATAAAAATAAACAAAAAAATAAAAAGGAATAAGAACTCACCCTCATTTGGATGTCAAAATTGCCCAAGAGTAGTCCTACCAAGATGGATTAATGATACCATAACCCAAGAGCCCTATTTAGAGACTAGTGGTCGGAGAAGAAATTTGGCAAAAAGCGGCCTGACACGCTGCCTGGCGCGCCCCTATGCTGGCTGTGCCAAAAAAAATTCTGTCAAAAGCGACCTGGCACGCCCCTGGGCGCGCCTGACACTTAAACTTTGATTTTCTTCCTTTCTTCGACTTTTCTTCACTGACATTAGTATAATATCAATAGTCCATCAAAACCAATACAAAATACGCACTTATTGCTCTCAAAACTAAGGTAAATATGGTTCAAATAAGGCATATAAATACGCCTTAGATCACCAATCAAGTAGGGTCGAAAATGTATGGGGTGTTACATCCTTCCCCCCTTAGAAACATTCATCCTCGAATGTTAATAACATCTTCCCATTTACAACAAATGCACCTTTATGTTAGCATATATACATATACACATAATGCATATAGATACTTACTTGTTATTGCTCTTTTTTCGTACTTTGAACTTTTTCTTCCGTGTGAAACAAATACGGGTACTTTGACTTCATCATTTCTTCGGCTTCCCATATGATTTCTTCTACTTGTTGATTTCTCCAAAGTACTTTTACAGAAGCCACTTCTTTATTCCTTTATATCTTCACTTGTCGATCTAGAATAACAATAGGTATCTCTTCATAGGTGAGACCCTCCGTAACTTGTACATCTGCAATGGGAGAAATACGAGATGGATCTCCTATACACTTTCGAAGCATCGAAACATGAAATTCTGGATGAACTGTGGAGAGTTCTTGGAGTAATGCTAATTCATACGCAACTTGCCTAAATCTTCAGACAATTTCATATGGACCTATATAACGTGGACTCAACTTTCCTTTCTTTCCAAATCTCATTACCCCTTTCATTGGTGACACCTTCAAGAATACCGAATCACCTATGGAAAATTTGAGCCCTCTTGTTCTAACATCAGCATATGACTTATGTTGACTTTGGGCCATTTTTAGCCGTTGTTAGATCACTTTAACTTTTTCCATTGCTTGATGAACAAGATCTGGCCCAAGTAAAGCAGTTTCACCAGCTTCAAACCATCCAATCGGTGATCTACACTTCCTTCCGTATAAAGCTTCATAAGGTGCTATTTTGATGCTTGAATGATAACTATTATTATAGGCAAATTCAATAAGAGGTAGGTGATCATCCCAACTACCTTTAAAATCCAACGTGCAAGCTCATAACATATCTTAAGTGTTTGGATAGTACGTTCTGCTTGTCCATCTGTCTGAGGATGAAAAGTCGTACTCAAATTCATTTGTGTACCCAAGATCTTCTGAAAAGATCTCCAAAAATGTGCAGTAAATTGTTCTCCCCTATCTGATATAATAGAGATTGGAATCCCATGTAATCGCACTATCTCTTTAACATACAACCTTACGTAATCTTTAGCTGTATAGGTGGTCTTGACTGGTAGGAAATGCGCTAACTTGGTAAGCCTGTCAACTATTACCCACATGGATTCAAATTTCCACAGTGTACGAGGCAAACCTTTGATGAAATCCATGTTAATCATGTCCCATTTCTAGACTAGAAGATTGATACATTGCATGTAACCTCGAGGTTTCTGATGCTCTACTTTTACTTGTTGACAATTCGGGCATTGAGCTAAAAATTCTGCAATGGTCTTCTTCATGTTTCCCCACCAATACATTTCTTTCAAATCATGGTACATTTTGGTATCTCCCGAATGAATAGAATATCGTGAATGATGCGCCTCTTTCATAATTCGTCTCCTCAGCTCATCTACATCTGGTACACATAATCTACCTTGGCATTGAAGTACTCCCTCTTGCGTAAGATCAAATGCCTTTGTCAGACCCTGTTGTACATTTTCTTTCAGTTGAAATAAAATAGGATCCACATCCTGTTTCTCTTTCACCTCAGCTACTAAGGAAGATTCTGCTGCACTTTGCACAATAACCCCTTCATCTAGAGATTCAAGAAGACTAAATCCCAAGCTGGCTAGTTGGTGTAGATCCTTGACTAGGACTTGCTTTTCTGTCAACTAGCCACTAGTGCTTCCTACTGCTTTGCGGCTTAATGCATCGGCCACCACATTTGATTTTCCTGGATGATATAGAATATCGATATCATAGTCTTTTAAGAGTTCCAGCCACCTCCGCTGGCTCAGATTTAAGTCTTTCTGCTTAAAGATATATTGCAAACTTTTGTGATCAGGGTAGATGTCAACATGAACCCCATACAAATAGTGGCGCCATATTTTTAAAGCAAATACCACGGCTACTAACTCAAGATCATGTGTAGGATAATTTCTCTCATGTGGCCGCAACTGTCGTGAGGCATAGGCTATTACATTATCGTGCTGCATTAATACACATCCTAAGCCAACTCTAAAAGCATCACAATATACTGCATACCCTTCTGTGCCTTCGGGAAGTACCAATACCGGTGTAGAAGTCAATTTGTCCTTCAGCTCTTGGAAACTCCTCTCACATGCATCATTCCACTAAAACTTGGTTGATTTGTGGGTTAGCTTTGTTAAGGGAGCTGCAATGGAAGAAAACCCTTCAGCAAATCTTCTATAATAACCTGCCAACCCAAAAAAACTATGAATTTCCGTAGGCGTCGTAGGCCTTGGCCAATTTTTCACCGCTTCAATCTTTTGTGTATCAACCTGAATTCCTTCATCCGATACAATATGACCCAAGAATGCTACATATTTTAACCAAAATTCACACTTAGAGAACTTTTCATACAACTTACGCTCACGAAGAATTTGTAAGACCTGCCGTAAGTGATTAGCATGGTCCTCTTGTGATCGTGAATAAACCAGGATATCATCTATAAACACCGTCACAGACACATCTAGAAATGTCTTAAACACCCTATTCATCAAATCCATGAAAATAGATGGTGCATTTGTTAGTCCAAACGACATAACTAAAAATTCATAATGACCATACCGTGTTCGAAAAGCTGTCTTGGGTATATCTTTTTCTCTAACTCTGACTTGATGGTAACCTGATCTCAAGTCAATCTTTGAAAAACATTTGGCACCCTGTAACTGATCAAACAAATCTTCAATTCTGGGGAGGGGATATTTGTTCTTGATCTTTACCTTATTCAATTATCGATAGTCAATACACATTCTCAATGTGCCATCTTTCTTTCGTACAAATAATACCGGTGCACCCCACGGGGAAATAATAGGCCTTATGAATCCCTTGTCCAGCAAATCTTTTAATTGCTCCTTTAATTCTTGCAATTCTGCTGGAGACATTCTATACGGAGGAATAAAGATAGGTTGAGTGCCCGAAATCACATCAATACTAAACTCTACTTCCCGTTCTGGGGGCAAACCTGGACGATCGTCAGGAAATACATCGAGGAATTCATTGACCACTGGAACCGATTGAGGAGTTGGTGGTTCCACGTCAGTATCTTTCACTCTTACAAAGTGACATATGTACCCCTTGGCTATCATTTTCCTTGCTTTAAGATAGAAAATAAATTTTCCTCTTGGTGCCCCTACACTACCCTTCCATTCAAGAACATTCGTTTGTGGAAAATGAAAATGTACTTTCTTAGCTCGACAATCTATCGTGGCATAACAAGAAGCCAACCAATCCATACCCATTATGAGATCAAAATCCACCATTTCTAGTTCAATAAGATCAACCAACGTATAATGATCACACATAGTTACTACACAATTACGATATACTCTTTTTGCAACAATAGATTCACCAACTGGTGTAGATACTGCAATTGACTTAATTAATAATTTTGGTGTTCGATCAAATTTCGCAGCAATCAATGGAGTAACATATGATAATGTAGAAATCAGATCAATCAATGCATATACATTATGTGAAAATACGGATAATGTACCTATGACTACATCAGGAGAAGCCTCCGAATTTTGCTGGTCCACTAGAGCATAGGTGCGATTCTGGGCTCCACTGGAACTAGCTGCTACTCTAGCACCTCTACCATGCCCAATAGGATGCACTCCTCTACCTAGGGAAGTAACCGATAATGATAATGCAACGGTTGATCTCGTAGGTCGTGCTATACCACCCGTGCCCCTTTGTGGGCATTCTCTCATTATGTGTCCCATCTTACCACACCAAAACCAAATATTTACCCCCAACCGGCATTCACCTAAATGATAACTTCTGCAGCACGTACATGGAGGATGAGAAAATCCTGTTGTCTGTGAACCTTGAAGTCCACTGCTCTGCCCAAAATGGTTGCCTCTAAATCCCCGAAATTGGGATGAAGTACCTGCTGTAGGGGAAGAAAATGATGGTCTAGGCGGTCTAGGAAAAATATGAGGTCTAGATTCTCCTTGGGACACCATAGACTGTCCCATAGGTCTAACCTTCTTTGACGACCCTCGTTCAAATTCGTTTACCCTTCTTCTTTGCCTTTGGTCCTCCATCTTCTGTGCGAAATCCTGAATTCTAGCTATATCCATATCTCTGTTCAAAGCAATAATAGTACAGTCCCTTACCAAATATGGCTCCAATCTGTCCATATATCAATAGACCCTGTCTGTCATTGTGGCTACCACATTCGGAGTGTATCGAGCCAAAGAGTTAAACTGAAGACTATACTCTCTAGCACTCATATTCCTTTGTCGAAGATTTAGAAACTGGTCTGTACGTGCCTCTCAGATCTCATATGAGAGGTAGTGATCAAGAAAGGTCGTTTTGAATTCCTCCCAACCAGCTGGAAGTACATCAATACCCCTTGATCTTTTCCAGTCTTCATACCATAATATAGCTTCACCTTTCAATCTATAGGCCGCAAGTTCAACTGTTTCTACACCACATGCATAACATCTAGAGCCCTTTGAATTTGGTCCACATAGTCCTGTGGATTTGCTTTTGGATCAGACCCAGTGAATATGGGAGGGTCTAATTTCAGAAAATCCTGTGTCAACCGACTAGCCACTCTATCCGCGTCATCCTCACTTGTCGTTGGACCAGCTCGTCCCTGAGTTTGTGCAGCAACTATCTGAGTTAACATATGCACTGCATTTCTTAAATCCTGTTCAGTGGCATTCATAGGCAGTTCTGCGGGTACTTCTCTACCTCCTGGCTCTTTCGGAGCTGGAAAAGTAGAAGAAGACCACGATGCAATTTCAGTGTCAGCTCCACCTTGACTAGCTTGGTCAGGTGGTGATTTACTCTTTCCTTCTACGGCAAGCATATCTACCTGCTTACCTTTGCCCCTACCTCGTCTTGTCATCAGCATTTTACTATAACAAAGAAAACCAATTCCAATGGTCAGATACGAATCCACTTACAATATTGGCTCTATTGAACGATCTAGATATGAAGAAAAGAAACAACTCCTAAATGTCCCGTAGCCTCCTACTTATAAATTTGGTGCACAACACATCCATAAGTAAGACTCTACTCAAAAACGGCTTTGTAGAAACCCTTAGGACGACCTGCTCTGATACCACTTTTGTCACGCCTCGAATTCCAACTAGGCGGACTGACACCTAAAGCCTGTAAGGCCCGAGAGAACCAATCTTCATTCATATGCATGTCACTCAAGGAACATCACAATCACGTATAGATACAAGATGCTAATGGAGGAAGTCATGGAAACATGTGATATACATATATGAAACTTGGCCGTTAGGGCCACCAAGTCAAAATGGACATATATTCTTTCATTCATCTCACCACGTACGTCTACAAAGTCTCTAACAAATGCATATACATAACTAACCTAAAGTCGGGATAAGTCCCCGCTTTATACAACATTTACAATACCAAAATAAATATACACATGTGACTCGAAAAGCCCCGAACCAACTGGGAGCTCACCAAAGATCTGCAAATGACCGCAACCTACTCTAGAGGTCTACTAGCACCTGTGCCTGCAGCAAGTAAGGTAAGTTCCCCAAGGGACGTCAGTACAAAGAATGTACTGAGTATGTAAGGCTATATGAAACTGCATGATATATAAGTGCTTCCATGGAATCAAATATAAGAGAATAGTCAGTACAGATAAACCACCGGTCTGCATATGTGGAACCATGTACATTACATTCTTTACTTCTTTTGCCTTTACGTTTATTCATCTTTATCATTCTACCCATGATAGGCTTTTCTGTCGCCCCTGGGATGAGATTAACCCATGCTAAGTATTTTAACCCCTGGGATGTGATTAACCCATGCTAGGTATTTTAGACCCCTGGAATGTGATTAACCGATGCTAGGTTTTTCTGTCGCCCCTGGGATGGTAGATTAACCCATGCTAGGCTATTATGTCGCCCCTAGGATGTTACTGTGATATTGGGATCGACCCATGTTAGGTGTTTTTTTTCCACCCCTGGGATGCCACCCAAGAATACTCAAACAATTATACATTACTTCATTTCTTTACTTCTATGAGAATGATACATTGGTAGTCATATCATTATTGGAACTTTGAAATATTAGTCAACGAACATGAGACATGTGAATCACAATTGGTCCTGTGAGTAATACTATATGACAAACTGAAATGACATACCTTTGGACATTTCGGAATGGAACAAGAACAATGTCAATGTGAACAATATGTGTTGCAGAAGGATACGAAAAGAGTAACCTTACATACCTTATCTTCCCAATATGAATACACAGTCCTATATGTGAATACAATAATCCAGCTCCGTCCTTACGTTTTACTCTATAACACAAGTACATAACGGAGCTCACGTTAACAACTAACTACCTTACAAGTGCATAAGACGACAATGAGCTACATGATTGCCCTATAACGTCATTTCACTCTTTACAATACCATTTACGGCATTGTCACACCAACAATACCACAACATTCCACACATTGACCAAGACATCATAAACCAATAGCATTTCACACCAAGTTTATACTTTACACTTCCCCTTCAACACAACATCACAATTACTCCATCAAGTCACCTCAATACGTTGCATCACAACAATCTCACAAGTTATACACATATATAGAAAAAGCAAGGTAAGGAAATAAACACACCATACATGTTGATATTTCTTCCACCCCATTCATTTCCATCAAAAACTCAAGTCTCCTTTCAAGTTCAAGTCACATAGATGACACATCTTTTAGCAAAAAGCAAAAGTGCACCACTCAACACTTTTAGATACAACCATCATGATATACATAATCTCTCATGCATATAATATATTAAATCAAAAGAATAAACACTTACCCAAGCTTGCAAAGTGATGATCTTGTCCA